>CM028132.1:26910000-29310000 GCA_016271365.2 Neoceratodus forsteri
CATGCTTGAAACTTGGAGCCCACCACCTCCACTGGCAGACTGGTCCACAGCTCCACCACCCTTTCCATAAAATAGAACTTCCTCACATACCTCTTAAACCTTCCAACCTCCAGTTTCCACTCATGACCTCAGGTTCTTGACTCTATACTCCTGCTTACAAATCACCTTTAGAAAATTATTTATTTTTTAATTAGAAGTTTACACACCAGGATAGCTACATATAGGTGAAACACCTACTTTAAGCAGGTGCTACAGGATTGATATAGCAGCAGTCAGTACTTAACAGTTACATATAAATTAAATAATATCAATGCAACAAAAAAATGTTTATGCAATATGTTTGAAAACTGAAGCCATATGAAAAAACTTGAGAAATGGTCGAGGGCATGGCAGCTAGATTTCAATACAAAAATAAGTGCAAAATTGTGCACCTAGAACACAGAAACAAAAAGGCAGAGTACAGAATGGGAAAAAGGTACTGACAGTCACCAGACAGGAAAGGGACCTGGGAGTAACCATATCTGATGACTTCAAGACAGTGAGGTAGTGCAACAAGGCAGCAGGTAGAGCCAGTAGGATGCTGGAGTGCATAGGGAGGGATATCACCAGAAGAAGGAGGGAGGTGGTGTTGCCACTGTATAGATTCCTGGTAAGACCCCACCTGGAGTACTGTGTCCAGTTCTGGAGACCACATGTCAAGAAGGACATAGACAGGGTGGAGGCTATCCAGAGGACAACTAAAATGGTGCTGGGCTACATCAGAAGCCCTATGAGGAGAGACAGAGGGGAAAAGACTCCTTTCTGTGATGTCTGTCTGCCGACTGTCGGCACAACACCTGTCGCTGTACTCGCGGCCAATAAGTTTGCTGTCGAACCGCAGTGGTGGAACTGGACTGGGGCACTGATATGAAGGGAGGGGGGTGGTAGCTACATCCAGACTGGGGGTAAATATTAAGGGGGTAAGAGTATTATTAACAGCCCTAGATGCTGAGCCCTGCAGGATATTAACAAGGTGGCTCTAATTTGGAATCCCCCGCATGGCTTAACAGTGAGCTCAGGGAGGAAGGGGAGGCACAAACTGCTCAGATGGGGATTGTATAACAAGTAAGATTCATGAATTTTTTTGGGCACTGGGAAAGGGAGAATCAATGGAGTGACACACTGAATCCCTCTTCCTTACAGGCTCAGGTTGCATCATCTGGTAAAATATACTTGGCAGGCATAATAGACTGAAGGAGAACACAACTCCCATGCAATGTCTGTTGAACTGGACATGGGGGGAGGGGGGGGCTTCCTCAAGCCCAGCTCTAGTATACATCTTTATGTGGTTGCAAGAATTCATTGAACATTGGCCACAGCAATGGCAGCTGGAACCACTGTCTCACCATAAACAAGGGACAGGTACGGGTATATCTCCTGCACACAGGGGGGGTCAAGTGAGCAACCTGGCTTGTTATCACAAGAAATGAGTTTGCCCATCTAGGTGTAGTTCGATTAAGCATAAGCTGGATTACTATAACAGAGCCAGGGGTGAAGCGACCCTTTCTAATGACCCTCTCTGCTGCACATAGATGGAAACTGGGTGAATCCTAGCAGAAACATAATTGGTGCATTTTATCAGTTGATGGCCTGTGACGGCATGGTGGGCACTAAAGTCTCTTCTCTCCCCTTCCGTCCCATGCTTCAGGAATAGATCTTCCAATCTCTTGTTCCTCATGCCCCCCCCATCTTCACCCCATCATGGAGGTGAGATTCGAACATAGTCTCATCCTCAAGGGACTGGTTAGTAGGGGTTAGATAAATATTCCTTATGTTGCCACACAGTGCTAAGTAGGACAAGCATGGCTGACTCTACAGCACTCTAGACTATAGAGCTGGAGCACAGATATCCAAAGCTGTCATGAAATCAGGTAGGGATAGAAGGGTGAAGGGAGTAGGCAATCAGCAGGTTGCACTTCAAGGTTCAGATCATCCTTAGGTTATACTTTAATGTAACAGATATTTACAGTATGTCTACCACCTTTCAGTGAATATTCCATTAGCATGAAGATGGCAAAGCTAAACACTTACAGTCATGCTGCAGATGTTTCAGTATTGTTAAAGTTAACTAGATTGCTCACTCAAATGTTTTCATGTTTACAGACACCTCTCTTCTTCGCAGTTCGGCTCCTTTCTCATTATTGTTATGGGCCATACACCTGGATTGGAGCTGGACCGAGTTGGTATGGGAAAGGTATGGGTAGATGGTGGGCACATATTTTAAAGCCTTTCATACAAGCAGTAAAGGGAGCTGACTGATTTCACATGTGTGTGTGTGCTAGAAGGAGCAACGGATACACCACCCCACAAAATGAAAATTCTAGCCAGTACCTGAAATGTGACATGGCTCTAATTCAGGAACCACACCATAAAACACAGGCATCTAAGCTGAGGAGCAAATGTGCAGGCACAGAGTTTTCCAGCTGTTTTTCTACAAAGAAGAGAGGGGTATCTATCCTCGGTAAAAGGGACTCTTCATTCCAGGTGCAAATGGTTGAAACTGACAAGGAGGGAAGATGGATACTGGTCAAGAGTAAGATACAACTTGGGGATATACAGTAGTTCTCTTTAACATTTAGGTGCTTATTGAAGACAACCCTGACTTTTTCCACACCTTGGCACAGAAGGCGCTGGATACTTCTGCTCCATAGGGGCTTATACTGATAGCTGGTGACTTTAATCTAATGATCCACTGGTGGACAGGGCCCCAAGAGGACAGGGGCAGCCAGCACATTGCAGGGCCAGGCAGGCCATGCACAAACTATGCAGGTCTATTTCTGCAGGACATATGGAGGGTGCTGCATCCCACAGAGTGGGAATATACATATAGATCCCCTATATTCATCTCAAAATGCAGATTAGACCATTTCCTCCTAACCATGAATGCCATGGCAGAGGTCATAGGGTGGAGATCCAGCCTATCATAGTGTCAGACCATGCACCGGTATCAATCCCTCTGGTTCTCTCCAACACAGTTGCCAAAACACTGCGATGTAGAATTTACCTTCTTTTGCTGCAGTCAGAGGAGTTTATGACTTGGCTCAGAGGTGAAATAAATATGTACTTTGATATCAATAGGTAGCCTGAGATAAAACAGAAAACACTGTGGGAGGCGTTTAAGAGCTTCATAAGGAGCCAATTAATTAGCAACTCAGCACGGCTAAATAAGAAATGCAGGCTGGAGACCACCTCTTTCCAGCACCAACTAAAAGAAGCTGAAAGGGTACTTTATTAATTAAAGCCAAGTGATCCGGAGGCAGCGGTATTAACAGCAATACAATTAAAATTTAAACTAAATACAGCAATACAGTAACACACAAAGAAGCATTATATTTTCTGCAACAACATTACTGGGAGGGAGGGGGACAGAGCCTTAAAATGTTTGGCCTACTGGCTCAAAATCAGAGTGTCCGAAACCTATAACCCTTTGATATGCCCCAATACAGGTTATACTGTCACAGATTCCCAAGCAGATCTAATAATTATAAGGCCTTTTATGAAGCACTATATGCGGGGAGACCCGGCTTTCAGACCATAGCATTAAAGAATTCTTACAGGGTCTGGACAAGTACTGCATGCATTTTACAAGAAGCGAGGAGGGAACTGAAATCACCTGTTAGTCTAACTGAGGGTAAGGGGGCAATCTGCTCCTTGGCTATGGGCAAGGCAACAGGTCCAGATGGCATCAGTGCTGATTTTTAGCAATCGTTCACCCAGCAATGGCCCCCCACCCCTCCATCTTCACCATCTCCCTCAGAAGTTGATTATAGGGGTGAGCTCCCACCCTCCATGCAGGAAGCAACCATCACAGTCTTACCAAAAGCATGTAAAGACAGAGCAGACTGTGCAACATATTGACTCGCATCCTTGATAAATGTTGATGCCACGGTTCTAGCAAAAATACTAGATACACACCTGGAAAAGGTTGTCCCTCGCCTTATCCTTTCTTCACAAACAGGCTTTAGGAAAGGGAGGTAAGGATCTGATAACATTCGGGCACTAGCTAATCTGATCATAGTGTCACAAAACGGGCACAACATGGCAGCTTTGGTAACAACAGATATGGAGAAAGCCTTCTACTCAGTGAGTGGGATTACCTTTTCAAGGCCATGGCTCATGTGGGTATAAGCCTGCAATATATATCCTGGGTCAAAAGATTATACTCAGCACTGACAGCTTCAGTTCTGAGAAATGGCATGTTGCCACTTAAATGTCTGCTCCACTGAGACATAAGGCAAGGGTGCCCACTGCCAACGTTGCTCTTTGTGCTTGCTATGGATTCTTTGGCTGTAGCAGTATGTGACAATCCTAATATCAGAGGGATTCAAACAGGCAGTAAGGGTCATAAGACACTACTGTATGTGGACGATTTGTTAATGACCTTGTCATGTATCGAGCAATCATTGTCGGCCACCCTGTCCTTGATGTCACAGTTTGTCACATTGTCTGGTCTACAGGTCACTTGGTCCAAGACTGAGCTCTTGCCACTAGTGGGAAACTGGGACCCACCCCCCCGCCCCTGCCAACAAGTAATATAATGTGGGTTCTGCCAGCTATTTACTATTTCGGTATGCCTATTTCCTCCAAGCTCGAGAAATGTGTAGCATCTAATCTACACCCCTTAACATCAGAACTTGTAATGGATATGGAGTGGTGAAGAAAAAAATAGACAAGATAGTTTCCTGATTGTAATGTGGAAAACAAGTGCCACAGTTTGGGAAAAGGCTATTCATGGCTTCAACTAAAAGTGGGTGTTGGAACGCTCCCTGGCCATAGGCATATCATATTGTCCAGGGCATCAGAAGCAGCTTACAATGGTTGCAACAGGACCTGCATGCACCACTGTGGGTCAAAACAGAGAAGGACCTTTAGGGTGGCAAACCACTGCAGGCTCAGTTATGGGCCAAATGCAAGCAGGGAGGAAAACAAACCTCAGCTTGTGAATTCATGAGATCCTATTTCAGGAAAGTGCAACAAATTTCAAAATGGAGAGTGTTTTCTAGTGCTGTGAGCAATTTTCAAATTCTAGTGGAATGAAATTTTGCTGAATTTTCAAAATTCCACCAAAATTCACCAGAAACCGAATGGTAAAATTCCATGGCAGAAAAATGTAGAATGAATATTTCTGCAAATTCTGTGGATCTCAATATTTTCTGTGGACATGGTTATGGAATAAATTTCTGAGAAAAAAATGCTCTTCCACTGAATATTATTTTGTGGAGCTTAATATTCTCCACAGAAACGACTGCAGGATTATTTTCCGAGAAAAAAAATGATGTTCTGCGGAATATTGTTCAGTGGATCACTACAGGCAGAATTCTGCAAAAGAAATAGTGAAATTTCGGCACAACTCTGCCGTCAGAATGGTAATTCTGCACTAATTTTGCCAGCGGAATTCTACATTCCACACAGCACTAGTGTTTTCCTTGGGCCTCTCTGAGTCATGGCACAATCCCAAACTGCAGGTTGCAGGGAAGCTGCGTATTGGCCCCACTTGGAACAACAAGGACTTAGAGTACTAAGGGATGTGATCTGTCCCCTCACTAACACTCTGAAATCTTTTCAGCAACTGAAGGACGAGTATCAACTACCCGCCATGGACCACTGGAGATTTTTACAGTTCCAGCATTGAGATTACCAAAATTAGCTTGCTGGCATGGGAGAAGTTATAGACTGCTGGGTCCTCCCACATGGAAAACAAGGCAAGTTGGTTTATGCCCACATACAACAGCTCCGTCTCCTGAACTGGGGCCCTCACAAGATTAAGTGGGTCTCAGATCTGCAGGTGGAGATTACACCAGAAACCTGGAATAGGTGTCGGCAGCGGGCTCATCAGGGTACCTCGGACCCCAAAGTGCTGCTCATACAAAGGAAAATTTTGGGCCAATGACAACAAACACCAGACTGACTGGTAAGGATGGGCACTGCCATTAAAAATGAATGCTGCAATGTCATCATTCCACAAGTTTCATGGGCCACGTTTTGTGTACCTGCTCTGAAGTTAGACCCTTTTGGGCTGGGATTATCAGCAGAGCAGAGGAACTTTTGCGGTTGCAGCTACCCACCTCCCCGCTGCTGGGAATCCTGGGAGACACATCCCCTCTATGTAGTTTGTCTGCTCAGTTCAAGCCCCTTATCTACACAGTGGTCATAGAGGCCAAGTGGCAATTCTTAAATGCGGGGGTGCCAAACCACAGTACAACTAGAGCAGAATGGGACACAGGGGTTACAAAAACTGCCTCCTATATCAAGATACTTGAAAAAAGAAGGGGGAATCCGGCTATATTCGATAAAGTATGGTGCTCATGGGGGGGGGCCTTGGACACTCAGATTCATACGGGCACAGGGTAGTACAGAACTTACCTATGGGACAGGGGTGGACTCCAACTGGGCTAGTAAGGCTGGTCAGTGTATGGACTTCATCTGTTTTGGGTGCCCACACCTCTTCCCCCCACCCCAACATGATATGCTTTCATAGTGACTGCAACTTAGTGTACCTTAACCTCCATTACTATATAATTGCATGTATTGTACTGCAAAAACTTACCAGCATACATGTATTTATTTATTTCAAAAGTTTCACCAGAAAAGACATAAAACAAAGCTTGTTTCCAGATGTGTTCGGGGGGGTGAAAGAGGAGTTCAAGATGAAATAATTTTGACAATAAAATTCTACAGTACATGAGATTAACCATTAGCAGTAGAAGACAATTAGAAAAAAAATAATTATAATAAATGTTGAAGTGAGCATTGTCAATAGGTAGAGTAATGGAAGAAACAAGGTGGGGTTCTTGCCAACTGAAAGGAAGTACATTACTGGTGAAGAGGCAATGCAGGTCAAGCTGATATAAGCAGGGGAAGGAAATGAATGGGGGGGGGGAAGACAAGTGGAGGACGAGAAGGTGGGGGGGGGGACATCTACTGCTTGCTTGACTGAACTCTTTCACCCACATGTTCTTAGCTTTGCTCTCTCTTTTCATAAACGGGTATGATCACAAACTTAATTGGACAATATGTCTCAATAGACTTACAACCTATGTCATACTGTGGTTATAAATGTATAATGCAGCTGATAGAAAACTTTATGAGGAGAATGCAATGTTTCATGCATAGATTAAATTTACCCGTACTTCTGTACTGTAAATTGTTCTGTTACAGCATTCACATTTTTGTTGAGATTTATAATGCACGGTAATGTTAACCAGGGTTATTTCTAAGTGGTTAAAGGTCCTTAAGGGCCAAAATTATTCTATACTTTTGTAATGTTCATCTGGGTGAGTTGCTAATTTCTTTAACCATGCTGAAGTTATGCATTTACATGGTTTATTGTTGAATTTCCTTTGTTATACCTTTATTGACTGTATGCATGAGATTTCCCTTACTTTAGAGCTGTATTTCCATGGGGTCTTCCCTGGCTAGAATTGCCAATGTTTACATAATGTAATGTAATGTTTCTGTTTATAATGCAGAAGAAAACTATAAAATTGTTATATAAAAAAAGGAAACAGAAATGTTTCAGTGAGACTGTCTTGAGCCTGGATAGTCACAAATATCTTCAAAGAAAATCTGTAAATTTTACCAGTTAAGCAATAATGCACAACAGCACATGTGTTGTTGTGGAATTTATACATGCCCTTGTGTGGTGTGTCATGAGGTGCAGCCCAGTGACCTTAACCACACAGGAAGTGTATAAATCCCACTACTACACATGCCCCAAAGTGCATTATTGTGATTATAAAATGAATCTGTATAAAATAAAAAAAAAATGAATTAGGTTCAAAGAACGTGAACATGTGTTGACTGTTGCAGGATTTACTCATATCATGTGATATGTTTTGACCAATGAGGTTACTGTACAAGATTTTGTAACCTATTTAGAATATAGAGGATAATGTATGGGCTGCTATTGGTAACCAGCTCATTAACCATCGAGAGGTTGCCATGGCGACCTCGCGAAGCTCGAGAGGTTTACATTGCCATGGCAACCTCAAGACGGTTAAACCAGCTAGTTGCCAATAGCGAATCATACATTATATTTTATAGTGTATGGTTCACATAATTAATTAAAAAAAAACATCAGGAACCTTACAACTGCTGTTAGATCCGTCACCGCCGTTAATTTTGGGTCATGCTCACCACCGTGGCCGTTTCGAGAAGGTCATATTTCTCGTAGCGTGGTATGCGCAGACTGTTCCCGGTTGTTAACCCATTGATGTGACGTACCATTGGTGGGTTAATAACATGGTGACATCACATCGATGGTAAAACGTTGTTATAAAATGGTAGATTTCTACCTATAACAATGTTCTACCATACATTATATTGCTTTTCATAAGGTAAAGCTGCAAGACTTAAAGATCCAGCAACATAATACAATGCTTATTTTCAGGAACAACCTGGGTGTTACAGAGCAAACAGGTAAACAAATTACATAACAAAACTGATCACACTCTAACATTTGCATAGGATCTCATCTCTGTGATGTTACTCTCAACTGAAATAACTGCATAAAGTGTAAACATTTCAGTGAGGGATTCCCAGGTTTAGAACAAAACTATATTTAAGGGCATGTAACACAACAGCTTGGAGATGAGAACATAAGGAATAATCCACGGTCGGGTATGCAGCAATACTGTAACAACCAAACAACCTGGGTGGGTTGTGAGGCCCAAGGAACAGTCAAGAGCCTTCAACCACCCAGGAAGTGAGGTCATTGCAGGATTGACACACATCTGGAGTGGATTATTATACTTTTAACATTTGTAATATGATCAAAAGTGTTATAGATGTAGTTAAGTTATGGGAGTGCTTGCACAGGGCCAGCGTAGAATAACAATGTGAATTTGAGCACCTGACCAGTGGAGGGAGACAGTTACAGAACCTGGGAGTGGAGAAAGAAAAAGCAGCTAGACCCAACCAAGGAAATCCACATTTAGCCTCCGCAAATTCTGGGTGGGCGGGGGACACCATGTGGTTAAACTGAATTTTATGTTAGATCAATTTATTATTTATTTATTTATTTTTTAACTTTATTCGTCTCCCTTGGGACTCCTGCGGAACTCTCTCCAGCTACCCCCCAGGAACCAGCTCTACCTCCCTGTTTGAAACCCATTCGGGCCAAGCCACACCAGCTTGGCAATCCCCTCGGCTCTGAGCCCCCTGAGGCAGGGCTACCCACCCTGGTGTTCTATCTGAAAGTCTGAAGCACCAAAACTGGAGCGCTGGCGGCACCTGGTCCGGTGAGTTCGACGGGGGAAGTGTGGCTAGTCCCAAGCGGAGCCATCTCCTATCTGCAGCCTGAGGGGGGGTTTCTTACTTTGCTTCCCCTTGTACCGGCCTGGCAGTGCAATGCTCTCCAGCACAGTATGAGCGTACTCCCACGCACTTCCACAGGAAAGCCGCCACGGCCGATCCCCATTGGCTGGACCATGACTGCTGGATAGGACTCCCAGTCTTCATTGGGGGTTGCCAGAACAGCATGATCTTGTCCCCCGTCCCTCCCTCCCTCCCAGGGAAGGAGAGCAATCCTCCGGATGCTCAATCCTTCCCCACCCCACTGACCCCCGACGGCCCGAGTCCGCTTCCGAACCTGGGTTGCTGGCATGGTGCGACATGTGGCATCCAGCGCCTCAACCCTCAGCACCACCAGGCCGGCTAATTTATTTGGTTTTAAGTTCATCTTCAATGAAGCTTTGGTTTCCATGTAAGGCTGTCTTAATAAACAAAGTAACAGTAACACAGATGCAGCCCAATCCAGATGAATGCAGGATTAAAAGTTAGTGACACTTTCAGTATTTCCACTCTACATTAAGGTTAATGAGAATCAGACTCTCAGAATCAGATTTAATAGGATTCAGGATGTTCTTTTCAGAGCTAGGAGTTTTGGATTCTTAATCTGAAAATCAAAATTCTTAAAAAATATATCTGATTCCGTTTAAAACTTCCCTTCACCCAGTAACACATACATTACTGTCCTAACTAGACCTATATGTTCTCCCCATTTCCCCACCCTTGTTTTCCCTTGGCTACTCTTACCTTATGTTACTGCTGCTGCTGGGGGGCGACCGACTCTGCTGCCGTGCTGAGTGCTGTTGTTGCCTGTCTTCTTCTGTCACTGTGTTGTGTAATAATCTGTCCAGGAGAACCGATCTGAACTGATCCCATAATGCTGTGCGCAATGCTGCTTTTATTCACAGGACCCCCCTGACCTCTCCCCCATGCACAGCACACAGCTCAGAGTCACTGCCACCACAAAGTCCCCCCCAGCCACCATCCTGCAGGACCCAGTCCTGACAGCCCTCGTGAGAGTCCTTACTCCAAGTCCAACCCAGCCCCAGCCTGACTGGTATGATCAAAAGAACTGTATCCTTCTACTGCAATAACATTCCTCTTCCCCTTTCCCATAGAGCAGATCATCATCTATTTTATTCCGCCAGTGTATGTGTGACAAGGGTAAGGCAGGATGTGGCCATTCTAGACAACACCCTGTTTTTTCTTCAGCCACTGTGTTAGACTTTGTATTGTAAGGCATCAGGTGGGCAACCCAGAATATTGTCCAGGTCGGTCACTCCTGTTACCCAGGTCACACAGGGATAGGTGAGAATAGGCTTGGAGATGACCCACACTATGGGAAAAGGGAAGGGAAACATTTTCTGCAATGGAAGGATGACATTTTTCAGATCATACAGATCAGGCTGAGGATGGACTGGGCTGAATTGGGGTCAGAACCCGGGGGTCAGAATGACTCAATTGGGACCAAGTCCTGTGGGGCAGTGGCTGCAGGGAACTTAGTGGCAGCACTGAACTGTGGGCTATGCTTGAGGGAAGAGGATCATATGAATAAGAATGATGTGTGGTGTGTGAATTGCCTTGTGTGCTGATGTTGATTTGGTTATCTGGTGAAATTACACAACACAGAAGCACACCATAAAAAACAGATGAATAGAGGAGGGACCCCCAGCAGCAAACAGAGAGACTAGAAGAGACACCCAGTACAACCAGCAGCAGAGATGACTGCCAGCAGAAGCAGCAGTAAGGTAATGTGTAAAACAGGGAAGGGGGAAGGGAGAGGGGGAGATCTGTGTTCTCTGGGGCCTCATTCTTCATTGTTTACTGGGTGGGGGGAGGGTTATGTTGTAGTTGGATGCTAAACTGGAAATTACAATTCTGAGTCCGATCCCGATTACGATGCCAGTATTGGAAGAGAATAGGAACCAGAATGTCCAATAACTAGATGGATGGAAAACAGATAAATTCTGAAGAATTTGATCTCCTGACTCTAGATACTCCACTTACCCCACAAACAAATTCAAGTACTGTAGCTTGGTTGTCGCTGGACTGCTAGCCTCAAACCTGACAAACACACACAGTAGATACAATATGAGGTATAGGAACATAGCTGATCATAAATTACCATTACCAACATTTCCAGCTGAAATAGCTGAATCACTTTATGGCCCAAAGAATTACTTAGAAACTGGATCAAAAGAAAAAGTCAAGAAAAACAGGCAAAAGGTTTAAATGATTTGCAGGACCTTTTAAGCAGTGCCTGTGTGTATAGGGTGGTAATATTAGATTTTGTTATTTCTTTTTTTAATCATTCTGAGACCCCTACTATTTACCCCTCATAACTCTCACTTTTTGTAGACTTCTGGGGCTGAATTGTAACCATTCTGAGACCCCTACTATTTACCCTTTAGAACTCTCATGTTTTATAGACTTCTGGGGCTGGAGTGTAACCATTCTGAGACCCCAACTATTTACCGCTTAGAGCTCTCACTTTTTGTAGACTTCTGGGGCTGGATTGTAACCATTCTGAGACCCCTACTATTTACCCCTTAGAACTCTCACTTTCTGTAGTAGTCTGGGACTGGATTAAAACCATTCCAAGACCCCTACTATTTACCGCTTAGAACTCTCACTTTTTGTAGACTTCTGGGCTGGATTGTAACCATTCCGAGACCCCTACTATTTACCCCTTAGAACTCTCACTTTTTGTAGACTTCTGGGGCTGGATTGTAACCATTCCGAGACCCCTACTATTTACCCCTTAGAACTCTCACCTTTTGTAGGCTTCTGGGGCTGGATTGTAACCATTCTGAGACCCCTACTATTTACCCCTTAGAACTCTCACTTTCTGTAATAGTCTGGGACTGGATTAAAACCATTCCAAGACCTCTACTATTTACCGCTTAGAACTCTCACTTTTTGTAGACTTCTGGGCTGGATTGTAACCATTCTGAGACCCCTACTATTTACCCCTTAGAACTCTCACTTTTTGTAGACTTCAGGGGCTGGATTGTAACCATTCCGAGACCCCTACTATTTACCCCTTAGAACTCTCACTTTTTGTAGACTTCTGGGGCTGAATTGTATCCATTCCGAGACTCTTACTTTTTACCCCTCTTAACTGTCACATTTTATAGACTTCTGGAGCTGGATTGTAACCATTCCAAGACCCCTACTATTTACCCCTTAGAACTCTCACTTTTTATAGACTTCTGGGGCTAGATTGTAACCATTCCGAGACCCCTACTATTTACCCCTTAGAACTCTCACTTTTTGTAGACTTCTGGGGCTGAACTGTATCCACTCTGAGACCCCTACTTTTTACCCCTCATAACTCTCACTTTTTGTAGACTTCTGGGGCTGGATTGTAACCATTCCAAGACCCCGACTATTTACCCCTTAGAACTCTCACATTTTGTAGGCTTCTGGGGCTGGATTTTAACCATTCTGAGACCTCTACTATTTACCCTTTAGAACTCTCACGTTTTATAGATTTCTGGGGCTGGAGTGTAACCATTCTGAGACCCCAACTATTTACCACTTAGAACTCTCACTTTTTGTAGACTTCTGGGGCTGGATTGTAACCATTCTGAGACCCCTAATATTTACCCCTTAGAACTCTTAGTTTTTGTAGACTTCTGGGGCTGGATTGTAACCATTCTGAGACCCCTACTGTTTACCCCTTAGAACTCTCACTTTCTGTAGTCGTCTGGGGCTGGCTTATAACCATTCCAAGACCCCTACTTTTTACCCCTTAGAACTCTCACTTTTTGTAGACTTCTGGGGCTGAATTGTATCCATTCAGAGACCCCTACTTTTAACCCCTCCTTAACTCTCACTTTTTGTAGACTTCTGGGGCTGGATTGTAACCATTTCAAGACCCCTACTATTTACCCCTTAGAACTCTCACTTTTTGTAGGCTTCTGGGGCTGGATTTTAACCATTCCAAGACCCCTACTATTTACCCCTTAGGACTCTCACATTTTGTAGACTTCTGAGGCTGGATTGTAACCATTCTGAGATCCCTATTATTTACCCCATAGAACTCTCACTTTTTGTAGACTTCTGGGGCTGGATTGTAACTATTCTGGGACCCCTACTATTTACCACTTAGAACTCTCACTTTTTGTAGACTTCTGGGGCTGAATTGAAACCATTGTGAGACCCCTACTATTTACCCTTTTGAGCTCTCATCTTTTTGTAGACTTCTGGGGCTGGACAGTAACCATTCTGAAACCCCTACTATTTACCCCTAATAAATCTCACATTTTGTAGACTTCTGGGGCTAGATTGTAACCATTCTGAGACCCCTACTATTTACCCCTTAGAACTCTCACTTTTTGTAGAATTCTGGGGCTGGATTATAACCATTCCAACACCCCTACTATATACACCGCTTAGATTTCACATTTTTGTAGACTTCTGGGGATGGACTGTATCCATTCTGAGACCCCTACTATTTGCCCTTCATAACTGTCACATTTTGTAGACTTCTGGGGCTGGATTTTAACCATTCTAAGACCCCTACTATTTACCCCTTAGAACTCTCACTTTTTGTAGACTTCTGGGGCTGGATTGTAACCATTCTGAGACCCTTACTATTTACCTCATCAGAACTCTCACTTTTTGTAGACTTTTGGGGCTGGATTGTAACCATTCTGTGACCCCTACCATTTACCGCTTAGAACTCTCATCTTTTTGTAGACTTCTGGGTCTGGATTGTAACCATTCTGAGACTCCTACTATTTACCCCTAATAACTCTCACTTTTTGTAGAGTTCAGGGGCAGGATTGTAACCATTCTGAGACCCCTACTATTTACCCCTCATAACTCTCACTTTTTGTAGAATTCTGGGGCTAGATTATAACCATTCCGAGACCCCTACTACTTTCCGCTTAGATTTCTCACTTTTTGTAGAATTCTGGGGCTGGATTGTAACCATTCCGAGACACCTACTATTTAGCCCTTAGAACTCTCACTTTTTGTAGACTTCAGGGGCTGGATTGCAAGCATTCTGAGACACCTACTATTTACCCTGCATAACTCTCACTTTTTGTAGACATCTGGAGCTGGATTGTAATCATTCTGAGAACTCTACTATTTACCGCTTAGAACTCTCACTTTTTGTAGAGTTCTGGGGCTGGATTGTAACCATTCTGAGAACCCTACTATTTACCTCTCATAACTCTCACTTTTTGTAGACTTCTGGAGCTGGATTGTAACCATTCTTAGACCCCTACCATTTACCGCATGGAACTCTCACTTTTTGTAGACTTCTGGGACTGGATTGTAACCTTTCTGAGACCCCTACTATTTAACCCTCATAACTCTCACTTTTGTAGACTTCTGAGGTTGTATTGCAACCATTCCGAGACCCGTACTATTTACCGCTTAGAGCTATCATGGTTTGTAGACTTCTGAGGCTGGATTGTAACCATTCCGAGACCCCTACTATTTACCCCTTAGAACTGTCAGTTTTTGTAGACTTCTGGGACTGGATTGTAACCATTCTGAGACCCCTACTATTTACCTCTCAGAACTCTCACTTTTTGTAGACTTTTGGGGCTGGATTGTAACCATTCTGATACCCCTACTATTTACCACTTAGAACTCTCACTTGTTGTAGACTTCTGGGGCTGGATTATAACCATTCCGAGACCCCTTCTATTTACCTCTCATAACTCTCACTTTTTGTAGACTTCTGGGGCTGGATTGTAACCATTCTTAGACCCCTACCATTTACCACTTAGAACTCTCACTTTATGTACACTTCTGAGGCTGGATTGTAACCATTCTGAGACCCCTACTATTTAACCCTCATAACTCTCTCTTTTTGTAGACTTCTGAGGCTGGATTGAAACCATTCCGAGACCTGTACTATTTACTGCATTGAACTCTCTTGTTTTGTAGACTTCTGGGGCTGGATTGTAACCATTCTGAGACCCCTACTATTTGCTGTTTAGAACTCTCTCTTTTTGTAGACGTCTGGGGCTGGATTCTAACCATTCCGAGACCCATTCTATTTACCCTTCAGAACTCTCACTTTTTGTAGACTTTTGGGGCTGGATTGTAACCATTCTGATACCTCTATTATTTACCACTTAGAACTCTTGCTTTTTGTAGACTTCTGGGGCTGGATTATAACTATTCCGAGACCATTTCTATTTACCACTCATAACTCTCACTTTTTGTAGACTTCGGGGCAGTATTGTAACCATTCTGAGACCCCTACTATTTGTCACTTAGAACTCTCACTTTTTGAACACTTCTGGAGCTGGATTGTAACCATTCTGAGACCCCTACTATTTACCGCTTAGAACTCTCACCTTTTTGTAGACTTCTGTGGCTGGATTATAACCATTCTGAGACCCCTACTATTTGCTGCTTTGAACTCTCACTTTTTGTAAACTTCTGGGGTGGATTATAACCATTCCGAGACCCCTACTATTTACCTATCAGAACTCTCACTTTTTGTAGACTTCTGGGGCTGGATTGTAACCATTCTGAGACCCCTACCATTTACCGTTTAGAACTCTCACTTTTTGTAGCCTTCTGCGGCTGGATTGTAACCATTCTGAGACTCCTACTGTTTACCCCTCAGAACTCTCACTTTTTGTAGACTTCTGGGGCTGGATTTTTGCCATTGAGGGACCAAGTCCCGCTATGCAGCTACTGCTGCTTGATCAAATCTCCACAACTGAGGAGATTTCTATTTTCAGCCTGTGCTCTACACATGGGTAGGCACAGCTGTGGGAGACATTATGTCTAGTCTTACCGGGTGTAACATTTCAGTGCAGCTGCACTGAAAAGAACAGCCACAAGCTGCCAGAAATTGAGGAGCTCATGACAAACTGTCTCCTTCTCAGACAATTCAGCATGGGAGAAAAACTGTGGCTCAACAAGTGAAGCCCTACTTGTGGCAGTGTTTCCTCATACTAGCACAGTTTCTGACAGTTTGAAACTTCTCTCTCTCTTTTTCCCTTTCATTCCTTACATGTCTCACTGTTATCTCCTGCTTCTCTCTTGTACAAATTATGATATCCACTGGTGGACAGCAGCAACGTCATGGCAAATTGATGTCAAATTAAGAAAATAGTTCTAGTTGCATGCACAGACTGAGGAGTGTAAGGTTTCCCAGAATCCCCTCTCTTTCTCATTTCAAGAGGAAACTGCTGCATAGAAAGGCAATCAGAAATACAGAGGAATACAATCACAGAGAGAACAAGTCCCCCCTGCTGAAGCCTCCTGGAGAGATAAAGTACCTTGGTACCTCATGTTGACACTCTCAGCTGTATTGTTACAGTTTGTCAATTTGTATTACATTTTATTTCTCAGCACCTGCAGCATCATCGCCCGGTTTCATTTGTTCTAGCTCCGAGTCCATCTCTATGGTTCTCGCTGCTGCCTCTGGTTCAGGATGCCATCTGGCTGTGGATTGGTAGTGTAGCTTACTTTGTGTGTAATTGCAGAGAAAGTCACCCTCCACCACAAGCATTGGCCCAGTAATATTTATGTATTTATTTATTCATTAAAATGTTGTTCAGAAAACCCATCTGAGTAAAACTGAGTTTTCAGGTATGTACTGGGAGGCTGGGCAAAGACAGATTATGAGACAACACTGATACAAAATACGATACGGATGTTAATAAAATCATCAGAAACCATTACAATCTGTCATATGTTTCAGGTAATTCTACAAACACTATATGGAGGGTCATTTGTTAAATACAAGGGTAACAACCTCTAGCTGGTTAGCTTCAACACTTGCTGCTCCTGTAGTTTCACTTCACAACACAATGGCAAGCAACCATCTCACTTATGCAGCTTTCAAGCTAGATCCGTGCTTGTTAACCCACCACACATTCTATGCAGACCTCTGAAAAATTAGGGAAACAGTTTGGACTAGTGATTAGAGTTCACAGATGTGATCCTGGAGACCCCGGCCTGGGTTTTCAAAAGAGGTGACGCCGACGAATTCCCAATTTGGGACTGTGGCCTGCCTTATCCAAAATAAGCCAAAAGATCTGAATGCTGTTTACAAATGTAGTGCCACTGAGTTGGGCACCCTACAGAAAATAAGCCTGGGAGCACATTAAGTGCTCAGGGACCCCTTAGGTAGCCACGGGGAACTAATGTGTGTGTGCCAGGGGCCCAAGATATAAAGTGGGGACAAGTGTTTGTTTGGGCACTTTTGCCCACTGTAAAGCCCCTCAGCAGCCAGGTACCCCACCAGTCACCCCTGTAACCCCAGCCGCTAGTTCCCTACTCCAGAACAGCCAAACCCCCCAGTACAGTAGGCAGACTCTTTCCAACTGAAGCCAGGTCTGTTTACACATTTTTTCTTGCTGCCTGCTCTCTCACAGAACCCCCCCCAAAGTAGACAGTACATGGTACTGACAGCCACATGCAAGGACTAGCTGTTGCTGTCCTGCATGGGTATTCCATGACATGGGCGACCGCAATTGAGCACATACAAAAATGGCAACTCAATCACAGTGCATGTCATGGGGCTACGGACGAGGGAGGGCAACTGGATGGGGGTGGGTTCAAGCATATAGTAACAGGATGTCGCTACATGTACACATGCGTGGGGGGAGAGCGAGCACACTCAGTGAGGGGCAGGAGGGGAGGGAAGGTTTTTGAGGGGTGGAGCCAGAATAAGCTGCTGAGCTGGCCCCATGGCATGGTGGGTGGCTTTGGGGATTAGGTGGACAGGGTGCTGGGTTCGGGTCTGGGTGCAGGTACATTTTGTTGTGCCTGGCTCCAATTTTTTTTTCATGGTTTGCACCCCAACATGCACCCCCTGGGTTGAGAATCCCATACTGGGCGGGCTGGGGCACAGCCCCACATAACATTTTAAATTATAGGTCCCGTGCCTTTTGCTGTGCACGGGGGCTACATCACCAAAATGAATTTTGGCGATGTGGACGTCGCCTCTAATAGCGATCGCCTTCGTTAGCTATTATGGCGAAACCCCAGCATGTGTTTTTTTTTTCAAATAGAAAGAGCTGTTGGGCTAAAGGTCAGGGTTTGAGTGGTGGATCCCTGAGCCCTTAAAGGAACAATCACCATGACCATTGGGTTTGTTGTGCAGTGACAGGCAAGCAGACAGAGGAGAAACAGTGACCCAGGCTTACCTGAAAACAAGAGGCTGTAGTGGGTCTGTTCACTCCTGTCCATTGCTCCTGTGCAGTGTCCAGTGTGGTGGTCTCTGCACGTGGCACCAGGTTACTGAAGCAGCAGCCGCCAGTGGTGACGAGGAGTCCAGTTGAGCTGTTGGTGAGTCCAGTGAGTTGGTGACTAATGTGGGCTCTGTTCAGCCCCATTTGTTATTTTAATTATTTAAAAGTTAGTTTGGCCTCTTGTCAGCAGCTTCAGCAGGCTGCAGTGGTTAAGAGTGAAATGTGAGGGAGTGATGCCAGAGTAAGGCCGTGGCAGTGACACGGCAGAGTGTTGAGCGGAGCAGCAGATCCCACCTCCCAGACCACCAACAAAGTCACCATGACCCTCCCACAGTCAGCAGCAGTGCCAGCCTCCAGCCATCCTCCCCTCTGCAGCATCTTCACCCTAGGTCAGGGTGCTGAGTCAGTGGCAGCACCACTGGGCAGGTGCTGACCGCCAGAACAGAATTTATTTTAAAATATTTTTTGAAAGCACTGGATGGCACAGGGGGAAGTGGCTGAGGCTGTGAGAGGTGGGCAAGGCCGTGGGATAAAGAACTGCCCAGAGGGCAGAGCACAGGACAAGAAGCCACGAGTTAAAATTACAAAGGGCTCCTGGAAGGCAGAGCAGTGCCCAGGCAAGATCCCAGGACATTAAACCTGAGCCCAGGTTTTCTTTATTAATTTAAATAAAGCGTGCTGACTGGCATTATGTCAAGTGGTTGAGACTGCTTAGGTGGGCTGATATTCCCCACCTCAGGACTGCCCACAGAGATATCTATCAGCTGTTCTCTTGTCATAGAATTGCACCCAACAGGGCCCTAGTAAGACACTGCCCACAGAGTGGGATAAATAGTACCCCTAAGAGACAGTCTAGTGGGCTTGGGCACTATAACCATTTCACAAAATGAACTGGTAGTCCTGTATTGTACCAGGTTTGCAAAAATAAACTGCCAATACTGTGTTGTGCCCATTTGGAAAGTGAACTGACAAGCCTGTGTTATGCCTGGTTGCAAATGAATGACTTAAAACCTGTGGGACAAAGTGTTTACTTCCCCCCCCAAAAACGCTTAAAGTGCGTGGTATCTTCTCCGAAAGACTGCCTTAATTTTAGTACCTAAGCTTATATCACTCGAAGCATAGTGACTATGCTTTTGCTGCTCAGCAAACAGATGCCTTCTATAGTTATCTATGGACTGCCCAGGTGTCACACCAATTAGAGACTGTTCCTGTCCACCAGCTGGTGACATCGGACACATTGTGGACTACAACTCGGGGTGATCAATGAAGCTAGAATTAGGGGTTAGTCAGGAGAGGCCCTTCCAGCTACTCAGCCAAGCTACATCCCTACCTTGTTAAGGAAGTGAAGGACATTTAGGAGCTGCCCCAGCTCAATAGTTAAGGACACCGATGCGCAGTGGAGTGGGATTGTTCTTGTTGCATGAACGACAAAAGTGGCCAGATCCAACAGCAATGAAAGCTCAAGATACTCGGATTAAAAATCTTGCATGTTCAGTGCAACTCTGTTCAGTGATCTGCCATGACCTCCTTACCAATGCCCAGAGGGTCTTGTGAAAGAATCCAGTACTGTGTTGATTGGCACTCTGTCACAACCTATCTACTGATACAAATGTCTTGAGTGCCTTCAGCCTTGTTGCCTGACATAACCTTTCCCAGGCACTTAAATCTTCCAATCCAGGGGATGAAGAGCATCCTCTGCTGGTCTCCACTTTCAAAAGTAAAGTTCATCTGGCCCTTCTGGAGGTATCTTTCTTCAGTTCATTCTGGTGCATTTTCCCATGGGAATTCCCGTTATGTGTGCACCTCATTGTTTATTGAGTCCACTTGCAGGTCACTATTCACAGCTTCATCAAAGGTTAACTGAACAATTAACTTGGGTTACCCTTGCCCAAGGTCATAGAGCTTTAGAATTCTTGTGTAACCACTCCCCGCTACTTTACACAGTTAGCTACTCCTGGCACCCATAACTGGGCACAGCTTCAGAAACATTTAGAAATGTTGGTATCACTGCTAGCTTTGGGAATGTATATCAGTCTCATTCTTTTAGAGGTCAAAGGGTGAGGTGTACAAAAGCAATATAACCTATTTGGTATTTACAAAACCAGGTCCTGGGGAGAGAACCTTTTGCTAGGGCTATGCTAGACCTGACATCTGAAGGGGTACCCAGTAATTCCACACAGGAAGCAACAACGTAACTGTCCAGACCATAGTTGGGGTTCTAGAGTGTAACTTTATTCCAAAAGATGTTCTCTAAAGCAAGGGTGGACCCCCAAGGTTTACACATCGTGGCACTAGGAACTTGCAGAACAAATAAACTGAAATGTATCTGACAGAAAACTCTTTGTATTTCCACCACAGTAGGACATAGGACCCTTACACTTTATATTCCCAAATAGCATAGGACACAGGACACTTTCACTTGGTAATGCTACACGTCGTAAGACACTGAACATTTCTTCCAGTGGCACTGGCCATAACTGAACATGCATTTTTTGCTAAGACTAGCACCATTCTTCATAACCAGAGAAGAAACTGTAACCCACTTCAGGAGGTAAAATTCTCTTCAGACATTGGCCCTTTGTCTAAAGTAACTAGGTGCCCTTACTGAACCTGTAGTTCTGAACTGGTTACTCCAGATGGGGGGTGCCCACCCTTTGTTCCCAAATCCATATTCAGTCATTCTTTCAGAGTTAAACCTTAAAAATTCAGAAAACACACTTTGGAAATGCTTATTGAATGACACTTTGGCATCCAGCATTCGAATAACTACATCAGCAGTGGAAAAACTAAAGTCCCGAACAATGTGATATAGTCATACCTCTGGACATCACACACTTCAGCCAACTTTAAATTAGAACAGTCTCATACTTCTGAATTCACAGAAAAGTGGTGCCTTCCCTTTTAGCCAGAGAACACAACAGCACAGAAACTTGCTTTGTGTAGCAAAAGTCAGATCCTACTCACTGTTAGACATTTCAAGCAGCTTCAGACAGCCTGGATCAAAAAGGGGATTGCTCCTTGGATCCATCCACTAGCAGTCCTTTTCACTCCTCCAGGGATGAAAATCAGGATATCCTGCTATAGACAACAGTTTCCACCACTTCTCTGGGCAAACCAGAGAATTACCAGGACTAGGGTGAGAATGCAGGGTCCTCAGCTGAGCAGTTCTCACTCCTCCAACTTCAAGCTGCTACTCCCAACTACTAACTCACACTGACTCTCAACTCAGCATTCTAACATCCCTTCTCATGGCTGGCCGAGGCTTGTGCTGCTATGAGAGTTCCAAATGAGCTCATCCCTTCCCTCTCAGCTGAAGCCAAGGAAACAGAAGAATGAGCAGGTGAAAAACTCATTTAACTAGTTAAGTCACCAGCTGTCTCTCCCTGCCTAGCACTGATACTGAGGGGATTCTAGTAGCCCCAGGGGACTGGGTGGTTACCCTTGCAAATGTCATAGGGTTTAAAATTCATGCAAATGCTTAACATATGGAAATCATGTAGAGTTTCAGAATCCATGCAATTGCCTTAGAGTATAGTCTTCTACAGTGCCATTCTTTCCAGTGGCTCACGTTCTCTGTGTTTTGTTGTGACACTTGCACTCTGATTTCCCCCAATAAAAAAATCTTCTGATTGCATCTGAAGTCATGCCTGCCTCTCCTTGCAAGTCAGATGAACATCAGGTCTGAGTGAACGTAAGCAAACTTGTAGGTTCATTCGGCGGTGGCACAAGGTGTGTGCGCACCGCACAAATAAATAAATTCAATCATTTTGATGCATTTACGACCGTATACCCGCTTTATGGCACAAAAGTGACACTTGCTTCAGTTGTTTTAATGCATGTCATCATTTTTTGTGCGTAAATTGCATCAAAAAAAATTAGACCACATTTTATGAGGCATAATTTTCTGTGATAAGTTGTGATTGCAGCAAAAAGGTGTCGCAAGTCCTAACCTCCGATTTGAAAATCCAGTCCCAATGTTCAATCCCACGGCAGCCTCTTCCTCCTTCACTGCTTATACAAATGGCTTGGATGAAACAAACTATTGATTGATTAAAACTGGTCATATGACCATGCATGAATTTCCCATTACCGCACAGTTCAGATGTTATATTCTTTTTTTCTTATTGTTTTTAATTTTAAAACCATTTCATAAATGTGATAGCACATGCCAGGGTTTGCAGCAATGCCATAAATAATTGCATATCCCAGCTGGTTGAATTTCAGGCACTTGTCTGCGCCTCGTGCCTCACAAAGCACCTGGGGCATGCAGTAATTTAGCATTATCACATACCCTGTAATGTGTTGTGGCTTACATGACCTGAGTATGTCACTTAAAGAGCTTTGAACAAGATATTAGTAAGCCACAATTCAGCTTATATTTACCATTTTTTTCTTATTTCTCTTTGTCCTGTTTCTTATTATTAAAGACATTTGTATAGAATCAACTGTTCTGTTTCTTATTATTCAGGAGATTTGTACAGACTCAACTGTGACATCACCAGCAGAGGATTATGATTAAGTCCACTGGAATTCTATGATTCCACGACCACAGAATGTTCTACAAGCTTTGCAGCATGCCTTAGTATACAGAATACCGGATGGGCAACTATGCACAATCAGTGTATTCTGCCACAGAGGAGTTCTGAGTCCCTTTGACCTCGAGAGCGGAGCTCGAGAGGTCCGTGGGAATCAGAACCCCAGGGTGGCAGAACACACTGGCTGTGCATAAAGTTGCTCATCCTGTACTTTTTATAGTGTATAGTATTATGTGAAATGTATACATTGTGTTTTTTTCTCTTTCACGATGAAACTGACTTGTGCAGTCTCTAAAGGTTCCAGAATGCTGTTCTAACAAAGAAGGGTCCAATCACATTCCATGACCTTCGAACTGTGGTACAACAGTATTTTGAAAAGAATGGATTTCTATATAGAGCAGTGCTCTACTATACACTATGGCCCGGATATTCATCCTGCACCAGGCAGTGGCGCAAGACTGGGCACAGTGCAACTGGTATGCGCTGGGGCCAGGTCCAGGTGACATTCAATGGTGATGCGCCATGGCGCAGTATAGGTGAATATGGTGCAGACAGCACACTCACTGCACATGGCACAGTGGCACTGCGCTGGTGCAAGCCACAGATAAGGAGCACGGAGATGTGCCAGTGCAAACGCAGTTGGCTTGGGCGCATCACCCGTGATATTCAGTGGCGGGCATGCAAATGAAGCCATAATTTATGCAAGTTGCAAATGAGGCCGTTTGCATGTCATTATGGCCCCATTTGCATGCCTTGTGCTGGGCAGCCTTGCGAAGTGCACCTGGTGCCCTGCACAGAGTGACGTGTGCAGTGGGGATCCCAGGGCATCCCCTGCCCCGTAGCCGCGATCGCGGTTAAATGCTGTAGATCATTTCCCTGGTAGTCTAGTGGCACCCCTTACCTCCTGTGTCCCCAATCACCATACAATACTGTAGAATTAATCCCTGATAGTCTAGTGGTACCCCCCTCCCTCCCATGTCCCTGATCACTGTATAATACTGTAGAAGTATGCCCTGGTAGTCTAGTGGTACCCCCCCACTCATTGCTGTGATCGCGGTACATCTCTGTGTATCATTCCCCTGGTAAACCAGTGGCATCTCCACCTTCCCACTTCCACACAGCACCCCTTGTCATTTCTGTTCTCATCATCGGCGGGAGATTGCAACCCGCCTTACATACTCACCCGCCGCCACCAAATGACAGGTACAGTATGAGCTTGCAGGCATACTGTAATAGACAGTCCCAAATATGAATGAAGTCATTCACATATCTGCTGCCGCCTAGTACAGAATGCTCTGTAAGTCCATTGGTCCACACTGTGGACCAATGGGCTTGCAGCCCATACCGTCCTGTCATTTGGTAAGCCGAGCAATATGTGGGCGGGTGCAGCTGTCCGCCGATGACTGGGGGAGTGGGGTGGGTAAGGAGGCGTGTGGGTGGGAGGGATGGGGGGTGCCACTAGATCACCAGGGAAATGATATATGGAGATGTACCGCGGATTGGGCAATGGGCAGGGGGTACCACTGTACTACCAGGCTTAAGTCCCTGTGCATTGTATGGCTACTGGGGACACAGGAGGGAGGGGGGTGCCACTAGACTACCAGGGATTAATTCTTCAGTATTTTAGGGTAATCAGGAACATGGGGGGGGGTGCCACTAGACTACAAAGGAATACTTCTACTGTATTTTACGGCAATCATGGCAATGGGTGGGTGGGCTTCCACTAGTCTACCAGGGTTATGTGGGTGCTTGCGGATGGTGTCCTGGGTGGGCAGGGTGGTGATCCATGGCTGGTGGCTGCTGAGTTGAGCCATGCAGTACAGCAGCCCACCTGTGGGTGGCCGGGATTTGTTCCCACTCCTCACAGGCTCAACTTTGAGCCCCCCCCTATGCGGCGCACTGCAGGGTTACACCAGCATATGCGCTGCACATCCCAGGCTGAATATCGGGATGTGCCACATATGAATTGGCACGCCCCCTGCATCTGCTCCACATACCATTCCATTGCACCCTGGTGCATTAGGATTTGCACTGCACCTGGCAGCCCTTTCAATATCCCACTGGGGCGCAATGCGGGGTTGCGCCAGCGCAACTCTGTTGCACCATGCGCAACCCCTTTGAATATCTGGGCCTATATATATATAGGTTGTGGTGCAGAAATCATTGCTTTAGGTTATTTTTTTTCATTCAACTATACAGATTTTTCATAGTAGTACCTGGCTCCCATCCCCTTCTTTTTCATCTTGAACCCCCCCTCCTCTGTGCTAAGCATGTGATGTCATCAGTGACATCACATCATATTTTAGCCAGTTGCCAAGACTGCATTCCACCACAGAAGCAAACAATTCATGCCAGAGGAATGAACAAAATGCTGCTGTGGATTCCCAGTTGCACCACCACGGAAATCAGGACTGAAGTGTATTGAAGAGGAGGCAGTTATAGTGCAGTGGTTTAAGGCTCTGAGCTGCAAACCTGGAGACCTGGGTTTGAATCCCACAGCTCCCACTTGCATACTGTGTGACCCTGAGCAAGTCACTTAACTTCCTTGTGCTCCCAGGTCGCACCTGGAAACAAGCTTCAGCTTAGCGTGTCTCTCCTGGTTAAAAAAACAAACAAACAAGAAAAGAACTACTGTAGGAGTCTGGATTATAACATGGTGAATAAACCAAGGGAAACAGCAGCTGAACTCAAAGGGGCATAAATACACTGTTTCATGCAAATTTCCTCATTAATGAACAATGGTAAGATAACTCTAGAACAAAAGAAAATATGTGAATTAACCAGAACTGTGTCTAAACAATATGTTTTTAATATTTTTCTGGAGGTGCCAACTGGTCTTTAAATATCTTGTGCTTAAACTCTCTCTAAGCTCTCTACATTACTTGCTGTGCTCTTCGGATCTCCCTATCTGCCTAACGGCAGAAGGTGACATTCTCTTCGCCTCCCCTGTAACGTAAAGTGCTTTGGGATACAGTTTATATGAAATACATTACTGTATATAAAACCACATTTCTTCCTCCCCTTTCTACAAAACATGTTCCTTTATTATTTATTCAATATAAAAGTTCAAATATTTATGAAAAAATCAACGTGGGACTGAAGAGAATATGGAGCTCTCAACCTCATGTAAACAATAAAAGTTTAAAAAAAATATATAAATCTTTTTAATTCTCTCACTGAAGGAACGCATGCTGCCAGTCTCCCTGGATCTGGTATAACACAAATTTGGAAATTTGCCAAATCCAGCAATTTATTTTCAAGCATCAAAGTCCAGGCTGGGACTTGAGCCATAGTTATAATGCAGAGAGCCAGCACTCAATGGACCCCGGTGTGCTAAACCAGCATGTTGGCTTAGCCAGGTCAGGCATTAATAAATGATAAAAAAGGCTGTTTTACAAAGAAGACACACTCAGACTAAATATATATTTTGCATTCTTGGGAGCGTTCTTTCATCTGCTGTTTCATGATGTTTGCAGACCCCTGTGCAGCCTGCTGCATTATAAATACCAATCATATGTATCAGTGGAAAGAGAAAGATGTGAGAAACCGTGGGGTGACATTTAAATCACCTATTAAATTAAATAGGTAAGAATATATCTGAAGTAGACGTCCTATTGTAATTAGAACATTACTATGCAATCCAGGACTTTGTATCGATTTTCTATTAGATGCGCCCTGAACCCCGAATATCAGGAATATTTTGTTTTTCCCCAAAGCATTACTCTAACATTAAACTCTATAATTTATAAAGTTGTTGGATACTGTAATTCTTGTGCGTTTCGCATACTATGCAATACAGATAGCTCTGCATTGTGCTTCTTGGGGTGTTACTATAACTCGCATGTAAAACAGTGTTGCCATTCGTGCTGAAAGATTTCATGCTACAATGTCCAAGCTTCCTGCTATAGAAGGTTTGCTGTAAGTATGCCAGAGCTTCCTAATTTCAACAAGCACTGGCAGGCTGACTATATTTACACAGTATCACCTGCCAAACAGTGAGACCACACCTGGGACACTTGATGTTAACAGACTTTTCACAATCTGCTACATAAATGCAGAGAAGGAGCCTGACTGACAGTCCAGTGGTTAGCTCTTACAGTTATCAGGTAGGATCCCAACTTTGATTCCAGTCAGGCAAGAGGCAGCGATCAAGTCTCCAAGAGATGCAAGACACATCCAGAGAGAAAGGATCTAGCATCTCCTGCTCCATGTCTCTTCCTGGAGGCCGGGGGAGAGGAGAAACGAAGGCAGCTCTCCCAGTATGAGCAGCCCCGTGACTCCATACACACACCGACTAGGCTTAAATTCCCACTAGTCTGCTTCACTAGGGGGTCCTTACCATAGGGAAAAATCCATAAGGGTTACATTTGTAGGGGTGAGGGGGAAGGATGTCTGTGATATCACCTTTGTATAATGGAGGCCAAGGGGAAGCTTCAGGAGGGAGGTGGGAAGACCGGGGTTGGGGGGTGGAAATGGGGATTTCTCTATTTCTCTTTTGAGAAGAGGGGTTTATGTGCATTTTGTTTTGTGCTGCAGCTGTCTAGTGTACTATTTCAGTTTTCTAACTAAACTGTATTTATTAAGCAGTCTTCAGGGATCTCCATGGAATAACATACAGCTTTCTCAATGGATCCGAGCTCTGTTGACAGTTTTTATTCTAGCAGGTCCCTGATCAGGTTTCTGTACAGAATTTGCATGCATACCTTGTGGCCAGATTAAGAGCAAATGAAAAAATGTTATGTGGTGTAGAACCATTGGAAGATGAGGGCATTCTTATTAATATTTCAAGACGCCTGAAACGCCAACCGATAATGGTTTGATTTTTTTTCTTCTAAACCTTGGAATTCAGACTCAGGGTACCTGTAGGCTCCAAAAAGCCCATAGGGCTTAAACACAGAATGAGCAGTACAAAACAAACGAAAGAAAATATTACCAGCCTAGGTTTTGTCTCCTCTGTGCTACAGGCAACCCTGAACGTAATGTAAATGCTGCTTGCAGCACTTTCAAAAGTCACAGTGGGGTGCTTTCGTACTGGGTGACAAGTACTGAATCCTTATCCCCACTTGAATCCTTACCAACCCCCGAATCCTTACCCCCACCCGAATCCTTGTCTCACCTGAATTCTCTCCCCATCTGAATCCTTATTCCACCTGAATCCTTATCCCAGTTAACTGCTTACCCAGTCTGAACCCTTAGCCCTATCTGAATCCTCACTCTGCCTGGATCCTTGCCCAGCTGAATTCTTACCCCTACTTGAATCCTTATCCCACCTGAATCCTTACTGCCAACTGAACCCTTACCCCCACCTGAATCCTTACCCCACCTGAATCCTTACTCCACCTAAATCCTCTCCCCGAATTCTTTACCCCCACCTGAATCCTTGCTCCAGTTAAATCCTTGCCCCATCCATCATGCACTATTACCAGATGGTAGTAGAAAAACATTTGCCCCCCCCCCAGTTGGTCATAAGGCAGGAAAGTTCTGCCAGTTGTGACACTGTTGTACAGTAAAACTGCCCAGCAAGCAGCAGGCATCATATCGTCCTATGTCCGTACCATCACAATGCAGCACCATGGAAAATGTGGCTCTGGCTCCCTTCCCCTGTACAGTAAGAGTATCTGACAGATCAGGCAGCCACAATGATATCATGCAGGTCTGCAGTAAAGTTGCAGAGGAATAGAAAACATCAGCTGTGAAAACCTCCTCTGCTTTCTCAGCATGATCCTGCATTTACATTTCAGTAAAACAGTCCAGTGTGTGTATATGTGTGTGAGCGTGTTTGTGTATGTAAAATCTAGGACCTAGTTTCAAGCTGCACACACCCTTGTGGTTTTTGAGGCAGGTCCTAAAATTTAAATGAAATTGTACTGTACTGTTTGTTAAAAATGTGATGAAATATATGAATGAATGAATGAGTGAATGAATGAATGAATGAGAAAATGCATTTTTATACAGGCCTTTGTTAGACCAAGCTCTATTTTCAAGAAAAGCCTGTTACAGTACAGAAGCATAAATATACAATGTAAAAAAAAAACATATTACAATGAGCATAACACACTATTCAGAACATTGTTGGCAGTTACAGTTATAAGACAATGCATAAGAAATTATTTTTGAATATAGCAAGAGCGCTACAGTTTCAAATGAATGATATAAGGTATTAGGAATAAATGGATGAATGAATGGTCTTTCTGTCAGACTAATGGTCATATTCATGTTATTTTACATTCCCCTCTCAAAGATTTCATTATTAATTACAATGTGAATAATACAATTATCAGTGATGTTATTGGTAATTAAATGTGTGATACAAACAAACTTAAACTAATAGTATAATAACCACATTATAACACAGAAACATAGAACATGTTGGGAGAAAAGGACTGGAAGGCACTATCTAGTCTACCCTATTTTTCTCTGCCCATTCCAACACCTCGGACCCTATGAGGTCACTGGTGTCGTGCCCGCTTCCCTTTCCTCTACTTATTATGCCTGTGGGCCTATCTCACACATACTTGAAGCTCCTATTTTGACCCCCCTGCCTCCTCTGGCAAGCTATTCCAGGTGTCCACCATCCTTTCTGTGAAGAAGTATTTCCTTACATTCTCTTAAACTTCCACCCCCCCCAGCTTCATTGCATGTGCCAATGTTCAAGTGATTCCCTACCTGCACCTTGTTCACCCCTGTGACATACTTATAGGTCTCATATTTGTCCTCCCCTGTCCCCTCCCCTTCCCTCCCCTCCCTCGCCTCCTCTCCTCTCCTCTCCTCTCCTCTTCTTTTCTCTCCTCTCTGTTGATCCATTGAGATCACAGAGCCTTTCCTCAAATGGTTTCTTGTGAAATCCCTGCATCATTCTGGTAGCCCTGTTCTGGACCGCTTCCACCCTGTTAATGTCCTTGTGGAGATGCAGCCTCTAGAACTGGACACAGTACTGCAGGTGGGGTCCCTATAGTGAGCAATACAGTGGCAACACCACCTCCCTCCTCCTGCTAGTAATTCCCCTCCCTATGTTCCCTGGCATCTCACTGTCCTTGCCTACTGCCTTGTCACAGTGCACTGCCACCTTTAGATCATCAGATATGAATACCCTGAGGTCCCTTTCTTGCTTGGTAAGTTCCTCTCCCCATCCTATACATAGATCCCCGACCTGCACACCCATTTGTGATCCCACAGGTGGGGGTAGGGCAGCAGGATGCACTCCCTTCCCTCCCTGGAGGAAGAGGACTGTGGCAAAACAGTATAACTTAAAGTGAGGATTCAAGCTGGCCCAGTGGCGTGGAGGGCTGACACATCTTTTGCGTCACCTCCTACCACAATGGCAACCCATGTTCAATGGCAAACATGGGATGCTTGGCAGCCCTCCTATCTCAGATCAGGGAGGTTAACCTACCTGGCCTTCAGCTGTCACCATTTGATGACGTGGTGGTAGTGTGAGTGTCAAGAGGTGGGCTAGGCACTAGGCCAGGGGTGGCAGGAGTGGGACCATTCAGACCAAGGTGACATGCATGCCTCCACTTGCAGGTAATGTTCTTGCACTGGGACCCCAGGGATTTAAGTGGAGAAATGGGAGAAAATGGAAAAGGAGCATCAGGACAGACACATGAAGCCTCCTGATACAGAACAGGGGCTGAACTGAGTCCTCTCAAGGAGGGGACCACTGCCAGCCTGCTCTGGTGTTCTGCAGAGCAGAAAAACCTGTATGGAAACAAGAGGGGATTTAGTCTGGCAAGGGTGGATTTAATGACACCTCCATAGATCACATCCTCATAGTCAGAAAGCCATAGGATCAGCCTGACTACAATCTCATGCTGGGCCAGGAATGGAAAGGAGGATTTGTTCTTGTAAAGGGCTCCTAACTTAGGGCGTAGTTTCTTGATGGTGTCATGAACGTGGACTGATAAGTGCAGATGGCTGACAAGCCAGATACCAAAGTATCTGAAGCATGGGACATCAAGGGGAGTACAATCAAGCACTGTAAAATCAGGGGACCAGCTGAGCCTACTGAGCCATTGGCATGTGCCAAATAGCATGGCGATAGTTTTCTTGGCATTCGCTGACAGTTGATTTGTGCAGAACCAACACGGGCTATTGTCACTCTCCCTCTGCAATACCTTCTCCAGCAAGGGGTGAAGGCTCTGGTGGCATTAATTATTATATTGTCTCATAGATGTGTATATTTGCTTAGACAGGCTGAGGAGAAGTCATTGAGAAAGGTCGCTCCTGTAAAAAAGCTTTCAGCTTAGTGTGCTATACCTGGTTAAACAACTAAATAAAAAAAAAAAAAATGAAGAAGAGCATAGGTCCAAGGATGGATCCCTGAGGCACAGCGGAGTTAATAGGAAGGAGAAAGGAGAGGGACTCCCCTTCCTGGACAGACTAGCTTTGCACAGAGAGGTAAGAAAAAACAACAGCCAAGCAGCAGAGAGACTGATAGCTCAGCACGCTTTAGCTTATCCAAAAGTGATGAGTGGGCTACGTAACGAGGTCAATAAAAATAGCAGCTGAAACATGGCCCTTATCTAGCCCCTTCAGGATGGAGCCATTGGCACAGAGCAGGGAAGAGACTATAGAATAGGTCCAGTGGGCTTTATGGAAACCAGACCAGAAGGGAGAGAGAAAAGGGGAAGAGTCAAGGGAGTTGGAAAGCTGGGAGAAAACAAGTTTTTCTTGTAGCTTAGACAGAGAGGTAAGACGAGAACTAGGACAGTAGTTCTCCACGGATGCACAAATCACCCCATTTGTGGAGGGCAGATGTCAGCCTGCTTCCAGCAATGAGGCACCATGCTAACTTGAAAGGAGAGATTTAGAATAAACAAGAGAGGGGCAGCAATGGCCGGGGCAAAGTGGTGAAGTAGTTTAGTTTGGGGTCAAGACCATCAGGACTATGGCCTTTAGAGGGGTTAAGAGAGAACAGGACAGACAAGACCTCAGAGGTAGTGACAGGAGAAAAAGAGAAAATGATGGGGGGGCAGAAGAGCAGTGAGGGTGGAAAAATTAGGGGAGGGAGAAGAAGAGATGATGCAAGTGGTGAAGTGCATATTGAAAGCAGCAGCCACCTTAGTAGGGTTGGAAATGAAAACAGAGTGGTTGCTGAGCTTGAGGGTAGAGGAGGGCACCTGGAAGGGGGGTTAAAAATGAAGTGATAACCATACAGAATTTATTTTCAGGAATTAATGTTTTTCTGAAGGTTGAAGGCAAAATTGGTGACTTTTACTTCCATTAGGTCCTTTGTGCCATCATACCATCTTTCTACGAGACATAAGTTGAGCCAATAAAAGGCATCAAACTAACAACACGTGTAAGCATTCTGTAACTGTCTGTACCTCGACCCATCCTCATGGGATCCGGAGGACTTGTGGAAGGACCAGGCTGAGTCAGAAACCCTGAAAAGATAGGTGAGTTGTGAAGTGACCCAGGGGTGGTGGTCATCATGCACTCAAGACCTCATCGGAGGGGGGAGGATGTGCTTACCAGATGGAGAAGTTCGACTGGAAGTGAGAGGGCATCACTGTTGTCTGAACAGTGAACAAGAGGAGCACAGTTGGAAGAATTCAGGTCAACCTTCCGGGTGTCCTGAATGATGTGGTCAAGAGGTACCAGGGTGGACTTTGGAGTGATAAACTTTCCGAGCATACATTACCTTTAGATATTGCTTCAAGCAGCCACTATCTCTATCATACACAACAGAATGGTCTTTGGCCCTTCCCTGATTAAGGGGCATAACTTGCTTTGCCCCACCAAGTTTTGCTCTGGCTACCTTTTGATCTGTGAAGGTCACTCTTCTAGGAATACATTTACGTTTTTACTTGCTGTCTGGGCCATAACAAGTTTTGCTCTGGGTTGTATCTTTTGTTTTCAGTCGGCCCCAGATTTGTCATTTGCATGAACTTCCATCTGCTCTGCTAGATTCACTCATGCAGTACAGATGTCAGTTTCCAGCTGTCGGCTGTTCTGTGAGCTCAGTCAGTCTGTTTAGCCTCTGCTAAAGCCGTCACAATTGCTGCATTCCCAGGGTTGAGAAGGCTCACGGACAGAAAGAAGTACTTTCCCCCGGCACTGTGCTGCCTCCAGCCACATCCAGAGGACATTCCAGCTATGAAGCCTCAGCCTTCTACTGGCTTGCACAGCCACCAATCAGCGGCTTGTTTTGCCATAAGCTGCACCCCTGCACCCTCTAAGCAGGCAATTGGGAGCCATCCTTAGCTGTTACCAGGCAGAGAATCAAAAATGTCTGGGTTTAAAGAGCCCCTCAAGTTCCAGCTCTAACCACTGCTAAAGCTGCTACTGTCACTACATTTTGTGGGGTGGGAGAGCTCATGGACAGAAAAGAGGGGGCCCTCCCTCCTGTACTGCATTGCTTCCAGCCAAATCAAGAGCGCACCCAGAGTATGTCCAAGTTACCAAGTTTCAGCCTTCTAGCAGATCACACAGCCACCAGTCAGTGGCTTGTTCTGCCATAAGCTGTGCCCTGTGCCCATCTCCCTCTATGCAGCCAATCGAGAGCCGTCCTCTGCTGCCACCAGGTGGAGAATTGAAAGCTGCTGGGTTTAAAGGGCTGATCCAGTCCTAGCTCTAACCTCTGCTGAAGCCACCACCATTGCTGCATTCCCAGGGTTAAGAAGACTCTCAGACAGAAAGGAGCACTCTTCCTTTGCACTGTACCACCTCCAGCCCCATCAAGAGCATATCCAGAGTGCTTCCCAGATACCAATCCTCAGCTTTCTATTGGATTGCTCAGCCACCAATCAATGATTCGTTCTGTCATAAGCTGTGCCCCTGCTCCTTCTACGCAGCCAACTGGAGCCATGCTCCACTGCCACTAGGAGGAGAACAACCATGATAACATACTAATTAGCATAAGCATTATAGGAACACTACAGTAGTATAGTGATATCCTATAACCATGATATGCATATACAGTGAGACATGCAGATATTAAAGTACCCAAGTAATGTGGGATATGTCAGTTTCTGCAGTACTTTAGGGTGTGACTGTCTGACTGATAGCTGGTAGTGTGGTATTTTTGTGATATTCCACATCATCACTGGCCATTCATTTAGTGTGGGGTTGCGTAAGTTCACTTATCAGGGACTAACACACTCAAAAGCTATGACATCACAGAAAGAACCCTGACCACCACCCCCCAGTCTGAGGGCAGTTGGTTTTGAACCCTCAATCTTTGTGTGTTGGTTAAAGGACCTGGCAGCATAGCTAGAGGCTTTCCTGCTTGAGGCCATTCAGTGGAACCTGATTTTTTTTCCTTACTGTAGTAACTATAGGCAATAAATCTTGTTTGTTTTAACAGACAGAATTTCTAAATTTAAATTGTGACTGTTGTTTATTTGCTTAATTGACTGCTGCTTTAATCCCAAATTCCTATGGGGGGCTGGGTGTTTTGCAATTCTGCCTGAATTCTATCTGAATTTCTCAAAGAGTGACAGATAAATACTGGAGTTGTTGCTGTTGTGATCTGAGTTTATCCTGGTGCCTAGGTAAGCCTTTTAAAAAAAATGTTCTCTTACAAGAGTTTTTCTTTTACCTACTCTATGCCATTTGTTGCATCCGCACTACAGTTCACCCAAATCCTAGTACCCACACCCACTATGACCACTGATCCACTACTGATCAAGCTAACACTCCCCCACACAGCTCCCCCCTTTATTGCAGGCTCCTACTGTGCTCCTAACACCACCCTGGCAACCATCTTCCAACACCTAGGCACCCTAAAATCTTTGGCCCCTGAGGGTGAGCTGCACATCCTTGGAGATTTTAACATGAACTGGTTCTCCAATCACAATGTCAACCTTCATAACCTAGTAGTCTCCTTAACTCTTTCCCAAATGGTCACAGAGCCCACTTGCTTAAACCACAGATCTCTAAACCACTCGCTGCTTGACTGGTCCCTCACCTCTCAGCCCCACAGGATAACAGCCTCAGGCCTTTTACCTGATGCCCCAAGTGACCACCACATGACATATATGATCAGAAAAGTCTCCAAACTCAAAGTTGCCCCCCCTCCACACATCATCATGACCAGGGCCTATAAATCCCTTAATCTCCCCTTTCTTCTCCATGCTCTGGCCACTACAGACTGGTCCCCCATATATCAGGCCACCTCCCTGGACTTGGCATTAACATACTTCAAAACCAAATTCCTTGCTGCCTGGGACCGCTATGCCCCTACCAGAAGGTCTAGGGTAAGAGGTGCCCACCTGCCCTGGATCACAGCGGATATCACTGCAAACCTTAGGGTAAGGGATCTTGCATGGAAATCTTTCAAAGTCTCAGGTTCCCACCTTGACCACCTAAAGTACCACACACTTCGTAACTTTCAACTCAGTCCTGCACTCAAACCTTGACCACCCTACTAAATTCTGGAAGGTGGTCAAATCACTTCTGTCCCCACCTTCCCTGCCCCCTACACCTGCTTTAAACATAGGTGGCACGATTGTTACAGACTCTCCTGCTGTGGCCTCAGCTTTCAATGCATTTTTCACCAATTGCACATCAACACTCAGGTCCTCTTTCCCTGCACCAAACTTCTCCACAGACATCCACACTCCTCCATCTCACAGTGCCTCCCAAGACCATCCTCCCACCTCCCACTTCTCTTTCCACCCTGTCACCCCAATTGAGGTACTAAACGCCCTGCAGGCACTAAACCCTTCCAAGGGCAAATGCCCCTCTGGTCTAGATTTCAAAATATTGTACTTATCAGCTCCAGTCATCGCCACCCCACTGGCTGCTCTTTTCAATCTATCCTTCTCTGTAGCCTCTGTACCATCTGAATAGAAGCTTTCCACTGTCATACTCCTCCCCAAAGGCAGGGGCCTCTCTGCCCTGGTAACTTCTGCCCCATTTCTCTCCTCCCTATGATGGCCAAGCTGCAGGAACACCTTGTCCTCTCTCAACTCTCATCCTACCTCGACTCCTCATTCTTTCTTCATGCCTTACCAGTCTGGCTTCAGGAGGTCCCACTCCACCACCACCTCCTCCCTGCTGAGGCTCACCAACAGCATTCTCTCCGCTATGGACAAAGGCCTTATCACCTCAGCTATATATGTTGACCTCACTAAGGCATTCAACACTGTCTCATATCCCCTCCTGCTGACTAAGCTCCAAAATGCTGGACTTTCTGGTCCAGCCATAGAGTGGTTCCACTCACATCTGATAGGCCGGACACAATTGGTCAGAATTGGTAGCTCAACTTCTTCCCCTCTCCCCATCATGACAGGTGTGCCACAGGGCTCAGTTCTTGGGCCTCTCCTGTTCTCCATCTTCCTCAATGACCTGCACTCTGCCTGCCCACACACATCGATTCACATGTATGCTGATGATACGGTGCTGTATACATCAGGCCCATCGGCCTCTGATGTGGTGTCCAGACTCCAGCAAGACTTCAACACAGTCCAGCACTGGTTTTGCTCTAACCAGCTCCATCTCAATGCCAAAAAAAAGTCTCCATGACCTTCGGCACAAGGCAAAGACTTTTGAGGCTCCTGTCCACCCCTACTTTCCACACCCTTGATGGGACAACTCTGGAGATCAGCTCCTCCTTTAGGTACCTCGGGATCTGGCTCGACCAGCACCTTGACTTTTCTGTGCATATCAATGCCATCCACATTAAAACTACTCCCCAGACCGGGTGCACTCTACTGTAATCGTGGATGCATCCCATTGCCAGCCCGCCATGCCATGGTACAGAAAATGATCCTGCCAGTCATACACTATGGGGATGTAGTCTATAGTGATGCCTCCAAGTCCACCCTGGCCAGACTGGACTCACTCTTCCATGCTTTTTGTCACTTCACCCTCAACTGTCCCTACTCTACCCATCACTGTGTCCTGTACCACTCACTGGGTCTCCCCTCACTGCAGGACCACCGCCAAATACACTGTGCCCATCTCACTGCCAAGTTCTGGTCTCAGACCCTACCCCCCCCATCTCCACTCAGCACTTTCAGTCAACCCCCTGCCAGCCTACTCACGCAGGCACAGTGACACCAGACTCCTATCTATCCTGCACAGGTCCACAAATGCTGACCAGGCCGTCTTCACATATCACATGTCTAAGTTGTGGAACTCCCTCCCTCTGGACATAAGGCAGGCCCCCTCAAACTGCTACCTCCACGCCCGCCTCAAAGATCATTTCGCCTCCACTTGCACATGTATCTAACCAAATGCACCACTCCTCCTATAGTTGGAACGCTAGGGCTGTGTTGTGTTGCACTGTATTAGTTGTTTCATTTGTACATTGAATCACCCTGTTGTCTTGCTCTGCGCAGGCCATAATTGTATCCTAGTGTTGTTAGCTGCGTCTGACACTTACTGTCGGATTGTAACGTATATTTCTGTACTGTGTTCTCCCTTCCCCTCTCCCCCAGGACGCAACTGGAATCGAGCAGTACTCTGCTCAGTGTGCCCTCCTGGTGAAACTCTTAAATAAATAAATAAATACATACATTTGCTTGCGATATTCTTTAGCACAGACTTTCAGTACTCAGGATGCTTCCTTTTTTCTCACCCTCATCCATACCTCTCAAGTGTCCCTGATTTTCAGGGATGTCCCTGATTTTGCCTCAAAATTTTACTCTGTCCCTCCTAAAAATTGTGTTTCCGTGACCAAACAGTGGGGGTTATAAGCCCAAACTAATGTCAAACATTAAAGTAACAGACTTGTTCTTATTTAGAAAATGCATTTTACACTAAGCCCTTTATTCTACCAGCTTTCTGGTTGGATTTCTCCAATTTTGAAGAAATGTCCCTGATTTTGGTCCTTTGTCCCTGATTTTTTTAAGCCTTGTCCCTGATTTATGAGGCAGGAGGTTGAAAGGTATGCCCTCATCCTTCTGATCATCGCTGGTGATTTTTGATGCAAACTATGGCTTTTTTTTTGCACGGCTGCATCATTTTCCAAGGGTATGCATCATTCACTGTATGTCCACATCAATGCCAGTGCAAAAATGTTGACACAGATATGCAAAATGGATGCTTGTGCACAAACATTGACGCAAGTGCACACAAATTGATAAAAGATACACAAAATGTGAAGCAAGTATACAAACAAGGTTGATGCAAAGTTGCAATAAGTGACTCAGGTCTGAAAAAGTAATACAAGAAAGCGAAAGTCCTTACACAGACCCTCATTTTTATAATCTTTTATTGAACAGAGAGAGAAAGGCACAATGGTGTTCCACAGACTCTTTTTCGTGAATAAGAAGTGAAAAACATATCATAAGACTTTGAGACAGTCTTCATATGGTATGTTCTGTCCATTCTGCACTAGCATGACAAATGCTAACTTCTCGGCACCTTATCACTATGCTGCTGCTGGCCCAGGTGAATATACATCTGGGTTTATGCTTGTCAGTGGCAATAGATTCACACAGATCCCTCGTTTTGTATCTCAATGAACTCTTTTACAAGAAAGATCCAATGGCCAGGACTCAGAATAGTGGCCCACCTCTTACACCTGATTTGCAGCAGACCACTCCCTCCCTCTGGAGGGTTGGTCCAGGCACATCCAGATGTATTGAGACATTATTCATGAAACGGGTGAAAAGAATACTTGTCCAGAAATGAATTCTTCCCCTAACTTGTCCAGGCAAGAGACCCTCTCTCAGGCAAGTGGTCTGGAAGGCTCCTGAGGCAATAATAATCTTACTGACCCTCAGAACCCAGAAGATCCTAATGATTTGGAAGAGGATGAAGAGGAAGATGAAGGGTGCAGAAGTGGAAACAGTCTAAATTCCCTCATGATGATTAGCATATATATCACATGTGCTCTGACACTCTGATAGCACTAGTGTTCAACCACTCACTGGAGACGGGAGTGGTCCCGGAGGACTGGAGGAGGGCAGATGTAGTCCCGCTTCAGAAAAGTGGTAGCAGGAAGGAGACTGGCAATTACAGGCCAGTCAGCTCAGCTTCAGTGGTGGTGAAATTAATGGAATCACTGCTGAAGGAAAGGATTGTGGAGTATCTTGAATCCGGCAGCTTACAAGATTCGAGGCAGCATGGGTTCAGTGGAGGGAGGTCATGTCAAACAAATCTGATAGATTTTTTTGACTGGGTGATCAGGAAATTAGATCAGGGTGGAGCGGTGGATGTAGACTACCTAGATTTCAGCAAGGCCTTTGACACTGTTCCACCTAGGAGACTCATACACAAGCTGGGTGGCCTAGGAGTGGGTCCAAAGGTAGTAAACTGGGTAAGAAATTGGTATGAGGATAGGTGACAGAGGGTGGTAGTAAACAGAGTTCACTCAGAGGAAGGAAGACTGATCAGTGAGATGCCACAAAGATCACTACTGGGGCCGGTACTCTTTAATATCTTTATTAGTGACACTACAAAGGGACAGGAAGGGAAGGCAAGCCTTTTTGCAGATGACATTAAGATCTGCAATAGGTTGGACACTCCCGGTGGGGGATATGTGTGTGTGTGTGTGTGTGTGTAAAAAATGAACAGGGATCTAAGAAAGCTTGAGGAGTGGCCAAGAGTGTGGGAACTAAGTTTCAATGTGAAGAAGTGCAAAATCATGCACTTGGGGTGCAGAAACCCAGGGGCAGAGTACAAGATGGGGGAGTGCTACTGGTGACCACCAAACAGGAAAGAGACCTGGGGGTAATCATATCTGATGACCTAAAGGTGGCCAAACAGTGTGACAAGGCACTGGGCAGAGCCAGTGGGATGCTAAGGTGCATAGGCAGGGGTATCACCAGCAGAAAGTGGGAGGTAGTGATACCTCTATATAAAATCACTGGTGAAACCTCACCTTGAGTACTGTGTCCCATTCTGGAGACCACATCTCTGGAAGGACATAGATAGAGTAGAGGAGGTCCAAGGAGGGCAACTAAAATGGTACAGGGTCTGCATCAAATGCCCTATGATGAAAGATTGAAGAACCTCAATATGTACACCCTGGAGGAAAGAAGGGGGGGATATGACAGAGACTTTAAAATACCTCACGGGTGTAAATAAGGTTCAAAAGGGAAACCTTTTTCAGAGAAAAAGTTTCTCAAGAATGAGGGGTCATGCTATGAAGCTAGAGAGGGGTAGGCTCAGGGGAGATAGAAGGAAGTACTTCTTCACAGAAAGAGTGGTGGATGCCTAGAACAGCCTCCCAGTGGAGGTGGTGGGGTTAAAAACTGTAGTGGGATTAAAGAATGCATGGGATAGGCATAAGGGAACCTAGTGGTAAGGAAAGGGGAGAAAGCCAAATATTCAGGTAGGGTCTGGGGGTTTACAGTAGGTAGGAAAATGGGCAGGCTAGGTAGGCCAAGTGGTCCGTTTCAATGTTTCTATGCATTGCAGTATTGAGATGTGAGTAATTGTGTATTTCTTTGAAACTCAGCTTTATTACTGGTGCCCTTCCAGGGTAACCTTTGCGTCAGTGTGCTTTTTAACTAATCTTTTGTCTTTAGTTTGCTTTCCAATTTCGGGCTCGCGCTGCCCCAAACCAGTAAGATCATCACAGGGCTTGCTTCTCCCTTCCCCTGGACTGAGATACAGATTAGGCACACTAATGAGTCCTAAGAAGGACAAAACATGTCTGTGTCTTCAGCCTTTGCAGACTGCGCGAGAGACCATTTGGCCCCACACTCTGCTTCCTAAAACAGAACCAGTCTAAATTCCTTCATGGTGATTTGCATGCCGTTCCCATGATTCTTTACATTATTTAATACGTGTAATTGTTTCTGTGAAGTTTATTTGAGCACTGCCGGCCCCTAGTGGAACAAGGCATTGGTGCACACAATGCATGTACTCCTTCAGCAAACTGGTCACTTGTCCACGTAAGCAATAAGACAAGATGGGGCACTGATTGTGCTGGCTTTACCAGACACCCAGGGGCATAGTAAGGCATGAGGCCACAGGCTGAGTATCTTTAGCCCCTGAAAGACCCCAAAAGAATTCTACAAGCTACAGCTTGGGAGCCATATTATAGCGTATTTTATACCTGCACATTTTCTGACACATGTAAGTAATTTTTATTGAACTGCCAATTTTGCAGCAGTTGTGGTTCTGTTGTCTTTCCATGTAGGTGTTTACCTCCTTGCATCCCTGGCTGCCCCCTTCTGACTAACCACCCCCAGCCCTGTCACCCCGGTATCACTGGGATTTACCTAGAGTTCTTGCCCGGTTGCCTGGTGCGGAGCCTGCAAAGGGTCGGTTGTCATCCACAGCCAGGGTTTTTTTCCTCTATTTTCTCTCTTCCCCGTTGCTGGGGTGCACACACCAGATGTGCATACGTGGAGGCATGTGCACATCCGTGGAAGACCCACAGCACCCTCCCTTCCTTGGTACCCTGCAGACCCGCACTGCCCTCGGGCTTCCACCTGGGGGCAGTCATTAGGCAGTAACACCAATCCTCCCTCCCTAGGAGAGAAGATCAGTCCTTCGAATGCTCAATCCTCTCCCTCCCCAGTCGACCCCCAGTGGCCCACTAGCACCACGAACATGGGTTGCTGGAGTGGCAAGAGGTAAGGCACGGATGCCTTAGCTTTCCATGCCACTGGGCCAGCTATGGTTCCGTTGTCTTAACTGACAGGATAATTCCCTTTAATTAGCCAGAGTGGTGTAGCAGGTAGATGCAAATCATGTTTTCTCTCTGGAAATAAACTGAGTCTTTTAAATCCCATTTGGGGCAAAAATATAACTTTGGAACATTTGTTTATTTATTTAGTTTTTATTAACCAGTTAAGCGCACTGGGCAAAAAAAGAAGCTCTTTTTCAGGCATGACCCATAAGATTACTCCACCCGCCCAGCTGTGAAATGTACAACTGGGCCTCTTAAAAACTTGACCCATGAGCTGCAATGCACAGCAATGATGGAAGCACAGGAGGGGGAAACAGGTGTCTACAGCTGCTCATTTTAACCTTATAGAGCCCTGTGTCTTGCTCCAATAGTCTAGATTATAGATCACCTAGATGATTTCAGCCAATCAGTGCTCAGAACCACAGGGGACTCTTATCCTGTGCACTGTTGACTTCTCACAAGGGAATGTTAAAGAGGAGTGTTCTACTTCACAGGTGGGGGAGGAGCATTCCACTTGGGTTAACACAAAAAAAAGAGAAAATGTTTAAATCACTCTAGTCAACTCGAGTGATTTATAATATAGAGGATAATTGATGGGCAACAGTGAACAACAACCTGTGTTCACTGCAAGAGGTTGTCATGACAACAAAGTAGATCTCCAGAGTGAACAAAGTCATGACAACCTCAAGACATAAACTCAGCATTGTTATTTACTGTTGCCCATCCATTGTCTTTTACAGTGTATGGGCAACAGCGCAACAATGGGTCATTTCTTGAGCAGTATGAGGTAAACAACATTCATTTTTGCTTCTAGAGAACCAGCTGAGTGACTGGGTAGTTCTGAAATATTTTGACATCTGATTCAGTTTTGTTAAACTGTCCATCGGTTTTGCTGCTCATTTAAAAACTGGTGCAGATTGGAATTAGCTGGTTTTGAAAAAAAACAGCTAACACCACCACTGATCGCTCATTTCTCACAGAGTACTAGAGGGAATTGCTCCTCTGGGAAAAGTGGGATAGGTAGTCAACCTCCAACGCCTGAAGCACCCATGCACCGAGTTATTTCATCGACTAAAAGAAAAAAACAAACAAAAATAATAACGAAAACTGATTGCTTGTTTTTCTCCTTACAACTGACAGAAGAAACTGAAAAAAAAGGAACGATTGCCCGGCTGTCAGGGAAACAGGAGTGGAAGAACATTCTATGTTGTTCTACCATCATAGTGATGTACTCAAGATGGTACAGCAGCAGTCTGACTTCACTACAGTGGTACAACGAGCCTAGGAATTCATCGAATTCCATTAATAATCATGCTCTCCCACACACTATATGTTTATATGTGTACTGAGGGGTGTCTCTCATTAAACATTCTCTCATGCTGTTTTGGGGCTGACAGAACCACTCTGCTTCACTATGCGGTCCTTCCACCCAAACAGCACAAGAGAACAGTCTTATTTAATGCAAGACACCCCTCAGTTCACATATAAACATAGAATACTATGGTTACACTCTCCCCCCTGATGGCAAGTAAGCATCTTCCTGTGCCACTAGCGCCAACATCTCTCTGTGGTCCCTGGAGAGGGGATTCATGAATGCTTGGCAGGCTATACCCCCCACTCTTGGAGCCAAATGCCTCTTTGGCATGATGTACATGGTCTCTGGACAGTCATGGGTAGGTACTGCAAGATCACTCACTCCCCGGTTGGCCAGATGGCAGTGTAAAGCATTGCTACCACATGGCAGGGTGGCACCACTGCAGTTGCTGCTTAAGACTTTGCAGAAGAACTGTAGCAGCCTCGTAGCACCTTTTTGCTCTACTAGTTTGTTAAACAATAGCCCACAGCAGGGCATGCATTCCTAGAGAATTAATGCATGCCCCAGGAAACCCGAAAGGCCGAAGGCCAACAGCCAAGTGACTTTCAACACACCCAGGAAGTGCATTAATTATCAAAAAACTCATGGCCAGGAGTTGGTTATTGCACATCTAAAATCAACACTTGTTTTTATGAAAAAAGGCTTAATTTACCTTTAGTTAGGTTGTTGCTAGGTAGAATATGTAAGTTTGGTAACCAAGGACGAGTGCCTTTGAATGAACCCGGCGGGAAGTGCATTTATTTTAAAGAAACCTCTGCCCTCTTGTGGGTTTAAAAAGTGGAAACGTTTTTTATTTTACTGTATCTGAGATTAATGATTGGTCAGGCGGTGTGTTAAGACCAGTTAAGTTGCTTGGATTTTGAATGATTCTGAAACCCATTTTTATAAAAGGGAACGTAGCTGTTCAGGTCCTTCAATGACTACAAACCCATTAAACTTTCTTTCAAAGTACTGGGCCTACTTGTAGGTGCCAGCAGTTCAGAAATATCCATCTCTGTGTCAGCCCTGTAAAAAATCCTGAACTCTAATTCCCCAAGATCAGCTGGGATGGTATCTCAGTGCATAATCCAGGTCTGAAAGTAGTCATGCCATCATTCAACAAAATAAAAAATGGATCCATTTCTTAGTCACAATAATACACACCAAGGGTGTGCAATATCATAGTTATAACATGGGGCTCCTGAGACAGTGAAGTGATTGGCTAACTCAGGTCAGCTGACAGTGCATTAATGCACATTATCAGCACACCCAATGTGAAGTGGTGCAGGCTGTAGAAAATTAAGGGGCAAACCGGTACTTGCTCGAGACGTTGCTCGCCAAGACTGAACTGCAGTCATTTTTCATGTGGGCTAAGAGACACAGAGTGCCTGATAGCACTGTGGTGTACCGGCACACTGTGTAGTTGATACCCCACACACTTAGTAGCCTGCCAGCTCATATTTGTGTGTGGCTGCAATCTCCTTCACTGTCTCAGGAGTTCCATGTAAAAACACATCTTGATGTGCTACTGTTCCCTGCACAATTGTTTACCTTGCACACCGTTGACACCTCCCCACCCAGCTGACCCGCAGTAAATGTCTGGGCTTCCCCACCCAGCCACCCGCCGGATCACCAGGTACAACATGAAGTGAGACAGCCCAGCTGTCAAAGTAGTGTGCAAATGTTTATTATCTGTGGAGTCGAGGATGTGCGCCTAGATTTTCCCATGCTGACCCCCCCTTTGTTCCCACAAAGTTATCCATTTGAGAAGCAGATTCCCCTCAATTGGCAAGCAACAGTACATAGTATGCAGGAAAACCAGACGGGGGTTGGACACATACAGCAGTGTAGTGACAACGGCGGCATGTGGGAAATGTCAGTGCAGTTCGGTATGCAGCGATCGGGACTGTGGTCTTTGTGCTGTGCCTTCTGACTGTGTTAATTATATTATCTGCCCACCCACCCCCTGAGGATCTCTGGTTTCTGGGTGATGTGGACTAAGACTAGCGAGAGGGTGAGAGAGAGAGAGAGTGAGAGAGAGAGACTCAGCAATGTGCAACGGGACTGTGATATTTCTCTCTGTCTCTCTCTCTCTACACATTTTGTGAAGGGGAGCTGTCCTGTGAGAGTGTTTGTCTTCCCCCTGCACCATGCTAGTTTCCATGGAAAGAGAGAGAGGGGAGCAGACTGTATACTGAGCAGCTCGTCACCATGCAGGAAGAGTTTGTGGTGCGTCCAGTCCCCTGCACTGTTGGTCACCTCCCCTCTCCCGATGGTGCAGGTCATCGCTGTGCAGCCAGAGCAGCTGGTTTGTCCCGTCCCCTGCAGGGTTGCCCTAAACCCCCATGAGAGAGAGAGAGAGAGAGAGAGAGAGAGAGTGGCAGAGGGAGAACATGGTCTGTCAGATGCTCCAGCATTTCTGCCAGCCATTCCCTGCTGAAACAGACTGCCTCACCTGCCTCTTTACTGTTCCCATGGGTGAACCCCAGGGTCCTTAAAGAACTAAGAGAGGTGGTGGCTAAACCTCTGGCTATCCTGTTTAGCCGATCACTGGAAGCAGGGGAGGTACCCAAAGACTGGAGGACAGCAGATGTAGTCCCCTTATACAAAAGTGGGAACAAAGAGGAAGCAGGGAACTACAGACCAGTCAGCCTCACCTCGGTAGTGGGGAAGATCATGGAAGCACTACTGAAGGAGAGATTGGTGGAACATCTGGTTGTCAATGGACTACAGGACCCAAGGCAGCATGGTTTCACCAGGGGAGGTCATGTCAGACCAACCTCGTTGAATTTTTGACTGGGTGACTAGGGAGGTGGATCAGGGAGGCAGTGGACATGGCCTATCTGGACTTCAGCAAGGCCTTTGACACTGTGCCACATAGAAGACTATTACACAAACTGGGGAATATGGGTGTGGGCAGAACAGTAGTGTGGTGGGTAGGTAACTGGCTGGGTGGCAGGACACAGAGGGTGGTGGTAAATGGCTGTCACTCCACAGAGGAAGAGTGACCAGTGGGGAACCACAGGGATCAGTGCTGGGACCGGTCCTATTCAACATTTTCATCAGTGACATTGCGCAGGATCTAGAAGGCAGAATTTCACTGTTCCGATGACACAAAGCTCTGTAACAGAGTAGACACACCAGAGGGTGTAGACAGAATGAGAAGCGACCTGCAGAAACTTGAAGAATGGTCAAGGGTTTGGCAGTTGAAATTCAATGCAAAGAAGTGCAAGATAATGCATATGGGCACAAAAACCCTGGCACAATATATCAGTTGGGGGTGAGAAATATAGCATGCACCAAGGAGGAAGGGATCTTGGGGTTGTCATCTCTGATGACCCCAAGGTAGGGAAACAGTGTGACAAGGCAGCAGGTAAAGCAAATAGGATGCTGGGATGTATAGGCAGGGGCATCACCAGCAGGAAAAGGGAGGTCATAATTCGCCATACAAGACACTAGTGAGGCCCCACCTGGAGTACAGTGTACAGTTCTGGAGACCATACCTACTTAAGGACATAGACAGGGTAGAGAAGGTTCAGAGGAGGGCAACAAAGATGGTGCATGGATTGCATCACAAGTCCTATGAAGACAGGTTGAAGGAACTGAACATGTACTCCTGGAGGAGAGGAGGGAGAGAGGGATAGGATAGAGACATACAAGTATCTTACAGGAGGAACAGGGCAGGAAAATACTATTTTAAGCGGAAAAGATGTTCCAGGACTAGAGGCATGGGATGAAGTTGGAGGGAGGACGATTCAGAGGAAACATGAGAAAGAATTTCTTCACAGAACAGGTGGTGGACAAGTGGAACACCCTGCCAGAGGAAGTGGTGGGGGCTGAAACAATCACGGGATTTAAGAATGCATGGGATAGACATGAAGGAATTCTAGAGGTCGGGGTAAAGGGCAACAGACTTCTAGGAAAACAAACTGAACTTACAAGCTCAAATGGGCAGACTGGGTGGGCCATAGGCCCTTATCTACTGACACTGTCTATGTATCTATGTATCTATGTATCATTTGGTTCAGTGCACACCACGCCCGCAGCCCGAGCAAGCGAGAGAGAGAGTGTGAGACATTGAAGTTTGCATAGTTTTCTCTCTCCTCTCAGTACTGCGCACACTGCAGCAAACTCCATCAGACTTGCTTTACTGTCAAGGTGAGCAAGTTCGTTTTTGAAGAGAGACCGCCACCCTCAGCTGTTGACTAAGCATCTGGGATGGGACAGAGAGACGGGCTGCTGCGAGAAGTGAGACAAATCAGAGTACAAGGTGCTCCCAAGTACTGCATCTTGTACCGTGTCTAAGAAACAGAGTTAAGTGGAGGTAACAGCAAATTGTGTAAATTAGTAATTTTGCATTTGATGGGGGTAGTGTACTGCAACTCAGCAATATGTGTGCGTGCCCTAGGCAGGATTGAATGCTGTCTCTGTCTCTCGCCCTCTGTGCTTCCAGTGAATGGAATGTGTGTAATAAAGTCATGGGCATTTTAAGTGTTACAGACAGTATTATGCACAGCAAATGTCACAAATCCCTGTTAGTGCTGTGTTTGTGACATTTGTATGTGCATAACATAAGTCAGAGATGTGCAGGCTGCATTATTTGTTAGGAACTATTTTGCAAGGTGGCAGGATACAGTACCTTTTTTGCTGTTTTAACAGCAAAAAAACACCTTTTATGATTTATTTTGTTATTTAAATATAACCCATGTTATAAGTGCAATAACACACTCCAGGGTGTGCTCTTAATGAGGATTAACGCATACTTCGGGTGCTGTGAGGGCACTTGGCCTGCGGCCTTGTGTCCTCACAATACACTCAAGGTGTGCGTTAATCCCCATTAACAGTACACCCTGTTGTGCATTATTGCTTATGTATCATCCCTTGTCAGGTGGCTGAAGTCACTTAGCCTATGGCCTTGTGCCACAACACACACCTGAGGTGGAAAAATGTCCTGTGATATTGCACACTCTATTGTGTATTATTGCTTAAATAATAAATAAACTACCCTGCACACCTACATTCCCCTTTAAACTGGATCACTACAGTTTTATTTATCACCCCATGATGCATAGTATGTATTTTTGTGCGGATTTGAATCAACTGTCTGAAGTCCTGGGTATCATTTCAATGTAAAGGGTAGAAAAGAGTCCTGGACTATGCCTATAAATATCAGTTTGTAATTATTTCAAGCAAGCATAAAACCTGAGTTACATACATAAAATAGTAAGGTAGTAATTTGAGGTCAGCAGGGACTGTAGGACCATCAAGTCCACCTCACCATGTTTCATAAGTAGGGGTCAACAAGTATGCTATAAAAACATGTATCAGTCTACAGGGTTTCAGCTTCCACCCTTCTGCCCAGGGTACCCTGCGATTGCCTTGGGTAAGTGGAAATCTGTCCGGGCATACCCTGAGGCCTTCACTGCCTTCATGTTCACTGTCTCCACTAGTAGCTTGTTCTGTAGGTTTGCCATCCTCATGGCAATTGCCTCCTGCAATCCATACGTTTACCACCGTTGAGCTTCAGGATGTGTTCATGCATCCTACCAGAGCACACCCGCTCAGACATCTCCTTTTGCTGAACTGTGTAAATATGCTTCGGTATTTGGAAGGCTGAAATAATGCTCCCCCCCACCCTCCTTTTTCTCTAGCATGAACACGTAATGGGTCTCCAGCTTCTCATCATAGCTTTTGTCGTCCTCCGCACCAATCATTTTATGGCCTCCCCCCCATGTCAAACCCTCTCGACTGCCTCAGTGTCCATTTCATACTGGAATGGAGTTTGAGGTTGATTTCTTGGTAAGTAAACACAAAAGGGGTCACCTCTGGAAGGAGATGAGTAGAGTAAGTTGGACTATTTATTTAGTTCCGTCCTTACAATACAATATAAAAGCTGAGTAATGAGCCTAACACATTGTTGTGAATTCACCCCTGATAAAGCTCGGCACAGGGTCATTATGTCGCAAGACATATTGCCGCATGGCACAATCGCGCTCAGTGATTTATGCCATGAGGCATATGTCTTTGTTCTGTGGGGAACCCCCCCGGACCCCTCCACTAAAGATTCTCAACTTTGAGGGGGGGGTCCAACTTATAACAGATACGCAACAGATAGAATTGCTTATTGAGGCATTTAAATTGAATTTGTGGGTGCTTGAGCACCCCAGCACCCATGGAGTCAGCAACTATGGCAGAGTTTTCAATAAATGACTACATTCAGAAGCCCAAACATTGCCTTAAGGTTCATTGTGAGCTTACTAAAGAGAGCTACCGATGATCCACTACAAAGACAAAGGTCTTTTCTAGCAAGAATTTACAGACCAAAATACCAATTACTTCTAGCACTGCATTCCCAGTAGGGACCCACTTCTTTGCACTCTTATAGCTGAAAGAAGTAAAGCACAGGGACACACTTGCACCTTGGTTTTCCAGGTGGCAAGTAACATTCTCAAGGTCACAAGGTGAGCCAGCAGCAAAGATATGGACCACGGAGCTCCTGCTTTACAGCTCTGTGCTCTGCCTACAACATCATACTACCTACTACATTTGTACAGTATACAAGAACTGGAACAACAGGTGTTAGTGCAACAGAACTGCTGACTTCAGTGCAAAAGGAAATGAAATGTACCCTATAAGAGCAGCCTTTTATGATCGACAAAAACTAGTGGAAAATGCATGGAGCTCTAAGCGCCAATATACCGGCTGATGTGTTATACTGAAATTGTATTAGAAATCATACAAAACTGCCAACTGGGGCCATGGTAGGGCTTACTGCTCATGATGCCGACAACAGGGGTTTGGAAAACCTGGGACTTTGGGGAGGGCGGGGAGGAGGAATCAGTGCCCCAGTGGATGGTCCCTCCTCCTCCAGGGGTAAGGAGCCATGTCTGGCAGCTCTATCGCATATGTATGGGTGGCACAGTGGCTTGGTACACAGGAAGGGAGGGATGCTGTGCTGCGGATCGCTTGAGTGTGAGCCAACACACTCATGTCAGAGACCTGGTCCCATGCACGGCATCCCTGTGGGGTGGGAGCACACACACACACACACACACACATCACACACACACACACACGCACCACATGCACACACACACACACACACACACACACACACACACACACACACATGCACACACACACACACACGCACATGCACACACCACACACACACACACACACACACATATGCACACACACACACACACACACACACACACACACACGCACACATGCACACACACAACAAAATAGTAAATCCCCCTCTGCCTAAAGCTACATGGAGAGCAGTAGTACTGTATATCTGACTGGAAGGCGGCACACCCACCATGCTGAGGCAGGGGGAGCAAAAAGCATTAAGGCAACAAAAGTAATCAACAACCCTGTTAGATGATGACACAACAATAAACTGGCAGGGGGTACCCAACTGTTTTAGCAATACTGATGTGACTGTGACCATGCCATTAGGAATTATATCTGTATCTCTTGCATTGGGTTTCATAATATGCAGAAACAGCCTGAAAGAGAGTGCTATTGTGGACAGACACTCTGAATTGGTAAGTACATATTTTTTATACCACTGCAAGGGTTCAGGGCTTAGAAAACAGTTTGAGAGTTCAGCTTTTCCTTGCACGAAATGAAAGCCAACTGAAAAGCAGTTTACACAGTCTGGTACTATCAGATTGAAATGTAGCAAAATAAATCAATGTTAGCTTGATAACGCTTTTGTAAATTGCTCTCTGGATCAATTTCTTTCAGTGCATGAGTAGCACGCTGACAGCTGTCGGTTTCCTGCCCTGTCAATGGGTGCAGGGGGGCTTTTCTTTCAGCTAATGAAAATGACTCCACTCCCCTTCATGAAAATACCTGGGTAAGGTGGTCCTGCCGCCCTTTCCAACAGATTTAGTATTTAATCAAGGTGAGTGTCTGTCTCAATTGACACATGGCAGATGGAAGTTTAGTAGGGAGTTTCAGCCTCACGGTATCACTTAACACAAGCCAACTCATGGATAGATACATAAATGTCTGACTAATGTGGTTGAATGAGCAGCTGTGGAGGCTTCCACATTCAACTCAAATGACCAGACAGAGGCAGCTAGAAACTAATAGATGTTAGCTATTATGGCTAACTGCTATACAGGAAGACGTTAGTTTAGGGGAACTCCTTACTGAACTATTTAGTCATTTATTTAGAATCCTGCACTCCTGGAAATGTATTTATTTAAAAGATTTACAACGAAAGTCATACTGAGCTGGCATCAGCTTGTTTCCATATGCATCCTGAAGGGAGGGGGGAAGAGAAGAGAACAGAAAACACAAAGTACAAAGTACAAAAGTAATACGATAACAGGAAATACATGTAACAAAATATACAATTTACAAGAAGCACTTCAAGAATAAAAATTGCCATACAGTAAATACCATACAGTAAACTGCAAAGCAGACAAAAGATCACTGAACAGTGAGCGGCTAAAACAATAACATGAGGAGCAGGGAGAGAGAGTGATGAGCGGGGGGACATGGGCTGTGCTAGTGCCAGTGTGGGGTGGCAGGCAGGTGACAGATGTACCAGAAGCAACTGCAGGAGTCAGCCATGAGGTGGTCTAAGTGGCTTGTGCCAGTGGGATGTGGTCTGACAGTGGGCTGTCAGGGGCAGAAGTGGCATAGGGGGAGTCGGGGAGACAGCTGTGCATTAATGGGAGTGCTGTGACACCCAGCGGGGTGAGTGTGCTTTTGTATGTAGATGCGTATTGTACTGCACCCATTAACTATACTGTACAGGGAGGGGGTCCAGGGACAGAATATGACATGGCACCAGAAGGACACTGCCCTGGCAGCTGCACATACTGCCCCTGGACCACCCCATATAGTATAATTCATAGGTATAGTACAATATAAAAAATACTGTACATACAACAGCAAATGTACTCCGCTGGTTGCCACTGCACTTCCATTAATGCCCAGCTGTCCCCCATTTCCCCTATGCCACCTTATGTACCCCTTCTGCCCCTGGCCCCCTCCTGTCCAGCACAGCCATCCCCACCCATTCCGGCCCCTCTAGTGTTGCAGGGGTGGCTGGATCCCTGCAGCAATTCCCATAGGTGCACCAACTGTTTGACACAGCTGTAGGATTGCAGCAAACCTGGGAAGTTTGGTGTTGGACCCTGATTTTTGTAAAATCGGGCACAGGGTTCCTGGTGCGCCCAAAGTTTGCCGCAGCCCTGGAGCGACGCAACCTGCAGCACTCTAAAGGGCTCTTTGAAAATCGGGCCCAATGTATTTATAGTCAAAAATGGGTGGTATCATCTGAGCGAGGATTTCTCTGCATCCAGGAAGTGGGATGCTTCTCTTATTTCTGTGAAGTGCTACAAGTCTGGGGTGCAACTTCTTTTGGATAGCATCCACATGAACAGAAAAATCAAGGTGGTGATCCAGATAGATCATGAGGTACTTGAAGAAGAAGACATCTTCAACAGCTGCACCATCAATGGTATGAAAAAGGAAGGGGTAGACTTTAGCAAGCCTCTGCCTGGTGCCAAAAGTCAGAAAGACCACTTTCTTTGCACTGACGGATGACTGATTTTCTTGGAACCGGAGCTGGATGTTGTTAAAGTCCAGTTGGAGCAGGTTAATGTCAGTGTCAGAGCAGCCACAGGTAAAGAGCAATAAGTGTTAGTGAATATTTATATTTGGTATATAATGTATGTTAGAATGCTGTGAACCTTAGGAAATCATCATTTCCTAAGGTTGTTAACCTATCGATGTGACGTAGATATGTTGTTAACCTATCGATCCTACGTCACATCGATAGGTTAACAACAGCGAGTGGTCTGCGCTTGTGCGCGCTTTTTTTCCGACGGGGAACCAACTGAAGGGAAACCAACGGGGAAGGACTGAAGGGCCACAGCGGTGACTTTTTAAAAAACGTAAGCCGTTTAATTTTTGATAGTGGGACCATACACTATAAAAACAATGTATGGTCCCTCTATCGACGGCTTGGTCCAATTTTAACGTCTACGAGTTGCCATGGCGGCAAACCTTCGATTCCTCGCTCGAGGTTTCATGGTCGCCCTGGCAACCTCTCGACTGTTAACTGACCGGTTAACAATAGAGGACCATACATTATCCTCTATATGAAAAACTGATTAGCAGCCTTTGCTATACAACAAAAAATTTATTAGATACCAGCCAGGTCTGACTATCAATTTCAATAAATGTTTAGTTTTATTTGTAAGATATAGTCCAGAAGAATGCAGCTGTGGGGTAAAAGTGTCAAACTGCATGAAAAACTACTGCAATTCTGTACTTTTTACCACAGTTATGGGTTATAAATTACTGCAATTCCGAAATGTTTACTGTAATAGGCAAATCAGTCATAGAAACATAGAATTTGACGGCAGATAAGGACCGCTTGGCCCACCCAGTCTGCCCATTTCCCTGCCTACTGGATAAGCTGCAGATCCTAGTTAACCAGCAGCCTACTTCTTTCTGCCCCAACCCCCTAGAATTGCCTTATGACTGTCCCATGAATGCTTGAATTCCACCACTGTTTTTGACTCCACGACCTCCTCGGAAGGCGTTCCATGCATCCACAACCCTCTCTGTGAAAAAAATACTTCCTTAAATTACCTCTGAGCCGCCCCCCCTCTATCTTCAATTTGTGCCCCCTTGTTCTTGCACACCTCTTTTTTTGAAAGATGCTACCCTCTTGGACTTTGTTGATTCCCTTGAGGTACTTGAAAGTTTCTATCATGTCCCCCCTCTCCCTCCTTTCCTCGAGGCTATACATATTAAGCTCCTCCATTAGCAACTTTTGCTAATCAAGGCTGCACTTGATTAGCAAATGGTGGTTTATGGGTAGCAAATTGCTAGGCGAACCCACTTATTTTGTACCACGCCGTCTGCATACACATGAATGGAAACAGAAGAGTAGGCAGTAGGGAGGTCATTTAGAAAAATGGAGAAAATAATTTGGCCAAGGACAGACAGTTGGGGGATGCCTGTGCTGACCGGAAGTATGTGTGTGTGTGGGGGAGGGGCAGTAAGTCTCCAATATGGATAGCTTGTGACCTGCCCTCAAGGTAGGAGTGGAACCACTCAACTGATGAGGCAGAGAGTCCAGCTACCTTATGCTCGTCCAGCAGAATGGGATGGGCTACCGTGTTGAAAATGTTGGCTAAGTTGACACAGATGGTGGAGCTGACAAGGCCCTTATCCATACCATAGAGGATATGTCAGTGAGCTGGAGGAGAGAGGTGTAGGTGGAGTGGGACTTTCTAAAGCCAGACTAGAAATGAGTGAAGAAGGAGGCTGAGTCAAGAAAAGGGGAGAGTTGGGCGAGAAGAAGGTGTTCCTGGAATTTAGCCAGTGTGGGGAGGAGAGAGATAAGACAGAAGATAATAGGAGAAGAGATGTCACCCCCTTTAGGAAGGGGAATGACAGTAGCCAACGTTCAAGAGTTAGGAACACAGGATAAGGAAAGAAGTTAAGTAGGTAAGTGATAGGGAGGACAATGCCATGAGCAGAGCAATACAGGAGTCTGGTGTCTAGACCATCAGGACTGTCACCCTTGTGTGGGTTTAGAGCCAAGAGGGCCTTAAGAGCAGCAGCAGGGTAGTAGGTGAAAAAGATAAAAGGAAGGAGAGGGCAGTAGGACTGGTAGAGGAGGACAATGAGAGGGTAGAGAAGAAGAGAGAGAGGGAGGGAAAGAGGAAAAAGAGAGGAGGGAATGGGTAGAGGAGGTGAAAAAGGAACTGAAAGATGAGGCAACTGCAGTGGGGGCAGAGATAGGAGAATCACCCAACTTGAGCAAAGCAATGGGGCCTGATGGGATTCATCCCAGAATTCTAAAAGAACTAAGGGTAGAACTAGTGACACCACTGACTACCCTCTTTAACAAATCATGGGAGGATGGGGTGGTACCTGAGGACTAGAGGAGGACAGATGTGGTTCCCCTTCACAAAAGTGGGAGCAGTGCAGAAGCAGGAAACTATAGACCTGTTAGTTTAACCTCAGTGATAGGGAAAATAATGGAATCACTTCTGAAGGAAATAATTGTCAAGTACCTAGAGGCCAGAGGGGCACAGGACCCAAGGCGGCATGGATTCACAGAAGGAAGGTCATGCCAGATGAATCTAATAGATTTCTTTGACTGGGTGACCAAAGTAGTAGATTAGGGAGGGGCTATGGACATGGCCTACCTAGACTTTAGCAAGGCATTTGACTCAGTCCCACACAAAAGATTAATATACAAGTTAGCCAGCCTGGGAGTGGGTCCCAAGATGATAACCTGGGTAAAGAATTGGCTGGAGAATAGGACACAGAGGGTAATAGTAAATGGAGTCCACTCTGAAGAAAGGGGGGTTACTAGTGGGGTACCGCAGGGTACAGTATTAGGACCGGTCTTCTTCAATGTCTTTATAAGTGACATTGCAGAGGGACTGGAAGGAAAAGTATGTCTCTTTGCAGATGACACAAAGATCTGCAACAGAGTTGATACACAAGGTGGGGTGGAAAGGATGAGAAGGGACTTGGCAAGGTTAGAGAAATTGTCAAATGTATGGCAGCTTAGACTCAATGCTAAGAAGTGCAAGGTAATGCACCTGGGAAACAAAAACCCAGGGGAAGAGTACACAATGGAGGGTGAGATACTAACAACAACAAAATGGAAAGGGACCTGGGTAAATATCAGATGACTTAAAGGGGTGGGCAAGCAATGTGAGAGGGCAGTAAGGAAGGCTGGGGGGATACTGGGATGCATAGGGAGAGGCATCACCAGTAGAAAACAGGAAGTTGTTATCCCTCTGTACAGACAGCTGGTGAGACCCCATCTGGAGTACTGTGTGCAGTTCTGGAGACCCAATCTCTGCAAGCACATAGACAAGATGGAAGCTGTCCAGAGGAGGGCAACTAAAATGGTGCAGGGTCTGCACCAGAAGACATATGGAGAGAGACTAAAGGAGCTTAATATGTATAGCCTCGAGGAAAGGAGGAGAGGAGAGGGGGGACATGATAGAAACTTTCAGGTACTTCAAGGGAATCAACAAAGTCCAAGAGGGTAGCATCTTTCAAAAAAAGACGTGTGCAAGAACAAGGGGGCACAATTTGAAGATAGAGGGGGTGGCTCAGAGGTAATGTAAGGAAGTATTTTTTCACAGAGAGAGTTGTGGATGCATGGAACGGCCTTCCGGAGGAGGTTGTGGAGTCAAAAACAGTGGTTGAATTCAAGCATGCATGGGACAGTCATAAGGCAATTCTAGGGGGTGGGGGTAGAAAGAAGTAGGCTGTTGGTTAACTAGGATCTGCAGCTTATCCATTAGGCAGGGAAATGGGCAGATTGGGTGGGCCAAGCAGTCCTTATCTGCCATCAAATTCTATGTTTCTATGTTTGAGAACAGGGAGAGGGAACTGGGTTGGGGCAGAGGAAAGGGCATGAATTACCTTCCAGAACTTAGAGGGGTGATTAAGGTTGTTCTGGAGTGTGGATGTGAAGTGTTCAGACTTCTCAAGCCTAGTAGCTTTAGTACAGGCATTATGAAGGATCTGGTAAATTGTAAAGCCAGAAGTGGAGCCAGAGGACTTGTAGGACATCCAGACAAGGTCATGCGCATGATGACAAGCCAGCAACTCTGCTGAGATCCATGAGAGGTGAGATCATCGGACTCTAGTTCTTCTAAGTGCGGTGAGATAATCCCAGACAGAAATGAATTTGGAGGTGAAGAATATGAGGGCATTGTCAGCGTTGCCAGCTGTAGACATAAGAGACCAGCTGGTGGCCACCAGGTCAGCATGAATGTGGGACAAGTCCAGTAATTGGAAAGACCAGCTCTGAATGAGCTCGGGGGAAGCTTTAGGACAATAAACCTTACACACACATTAGACCATATGGTGGAGGGTACTAGCTTTCATATTACAATGGGGATAGGAGGAGAGGATCCATTCCAAGAGGGAGTGATTTAGAGATTTAAAATGATAGCAGTTGAGGACAGAGATGAGTTGGGTTAAAAGGTGGGAACATGCCAGGGTAGTAATAGACACTGGCAGTAAATATGGGTGCAGAAAAGGGGAGGGAGAAGTTGAGAAGAAGCATCTCATAGGCAGAGGGGATAGAGAGGGGGATCACAGGCTCAATCTGGATGTTGGAGGAGAGGAAGATGGCAACTCCACCACCCATTTGCTTGATCCTGATGAATAATGGTGAAACCGGGAGTAGCAACAGAGGGATAAGGGATCCTGGGGGACAGCCAATATTCCAAGATCACCAACACATCAGGTTTGAGGTGAACCATGAGTGGTTGCAACAAGTTGATCTTAGAGAGAGGTTACAGATGTTGACATGGGCCACTCAAATCTTTGGGAACAGCAGATGCGAGGAAGAGTCAGGGTTGAGCTCAACATCTCCTGAAATTAAAAGCAGCAAAGAGATGAGTAGCTTAAGAGAAACTATCCAGATGCTTAGGGGAGGAGGGAGGGGGAGGGTAGTAGCATGACTAGGAGGAAGGAGGCCAGGAGGGACCTGAGGATTTTAAGATGAAGCCAAGGAGATGGGAGGAGACTGCAACCAGAATACCATGGAGACCGAGATAATGCAAAGAGACTGGAGGAGGGGGGGAGAGAAATCCACATGTAGGTTAATGCCTAGTTTTCAGGTAAGTCCTGGTGGGACAATTATGTAGCAGCAGTTTGCATTCACAAACAGTAATTAGCTTAGTGTACCAAAAAAGAGCTGTACACACAGGGTAATGTGTAAACACTGTTCACAATTGTGCAAAACATAGAAACATAGAATTTGATGGCAGATAAGGACCACCTGGCCCACCTAGTCTGCCCATATCCCTACGTGATGGATAAGCTGCAGATCCTAGTTAACCAACAGCTTACTTCCTCCTTCCCCCCACTAGAATTGCCTTATGTCTGTTCCACGCATTCTTGAATTCCCCCACTATTCTTGACTCCACGACCTCCTCAGAAAGACCATTCCATGCATCCACAACCCTCTCCATGAAAAAATACTTTCTAACATTACCCCTGAGCCATCCCCCTCTATCTTCAAATTGTTCCCCCTTGTTCTTGCACATCTCTTTTTCTGAAAGATGCTACCCTCTTGAACTTTGTTGATTCCCTTGAGGTACTTGAAAGTTTCTACCATGTCCCCCCTCTCCCTTTTTTCCCCCAGGGTATACATATTAAGCTCCTTTAGTCTCTCTTCGTTTGTCTTCTGGTGCAGACCCTGCACCATTTTGGTTGCCCTCCTCTGGACAGCCTTCACTCTATCTATGTCTTTGCAGAGACTGGGTCTCCAGAACTGCACACAGTACTCCAGATGGGGTCTCACTAACTGTCTGTACAGAGGGATAACAGCTTCCCGTTTTCTACTGTTGATGTCTCTCCCTATGCATCCCAGTATTCCCCCAGCCCTCCTTACTGCCTTCTCACATTGCTTTCCCACCTTTAGAGCATCTGATATTTTATTTAATGAATTATTTCACCAGGAAAGATACACTGAACACCTTAATGCTCGTCTCACGGTACGTCCCGGGGGAATGGGGAGAGGGTTGTAGAGTGAGGGTTCTTAGATACACACATAACAGATGGTGAATACATACATACAGTTTCAAAACAGGTTCATGGCAATTGAGTACATAATAGGCTGATGCAACAGTTAATGTACTGGCAGTTCACAGGAGCAGCATACATAAAGAATCAGTACAGGGACAAAAGCATAGGATGCAAGGCTGACAATGCATACATTACAGGCAGTTCACTAGTGATGCAGATGCAGCAAGGGTGAACACATAGGATCCAGTCACCTTTTTTAATATAATTACTCCCAGGACCCTTTCCATTTTTGTTGTTGTCAGTATCTCACCCCCCCCCCATTGTGTACTCTTCCCCTGAGTTTTTGTTTCCCAGGTGCATTACCTTGCACTTCTTTGCATTGACCATTCTTCCTACCTTGCCAAGTCCCCTCTTATCCTTTCCACCCCTCCTTGTGTATCATCTGCAAAGAGACATACTTTTCCTTCCAGGTGCTCTGCAATGTCACTTATAAAGACATTAAAGAGGACCGGTACCAGTACTGAACCCTGTGGTACCCCACTAGTTACCCTCCTTTCTTCACTGTGGACTCCATTTACTATTACCCTTTGCATACTGTTGTCCTGCCAATTTTTCTTATCCAGGCTACCACCTTGGGACCCACTCCAAGGCTAGCTAACTTGTATATTTATTTATTTTATTTATTTATTTTATTTTGCAATCAGTTTACAACCTTTGAGCCAGAGGCTCATTTCCAAAGGTATCTCGTCAAGTGTGGTAGAAAGAGAACATAATACATAAAGGTGCAGGCATACATGGATCCAGGGTCAAGATTACACAGTTTGCATTACAAGGTGCAGATTCAGGTATTGTAGACAAAAAGGAAGGTTACAGAGTTTAGCAGCATAAGTGAATGATACTTGCAAAAGAAAACATGAGTAACAAGTTCCATGGTACAGGTTACAGAGTTAGCAGAGCATGCGACCAGGCCAACACAGCAGATAGTTTGATTTGATACAGTAGTGCATTCTAGCAGGACAATTTAGCAAGCAGTATATTAGGATTCTAGCATACATGGTACATTCATGATAACTGAGAGAAGGTAGGCAGTCGGATATGGTAGTAATGTCGGGAGGTAGGATTAAGGTAGTACGGTGTGGGTGCAGCCCAGTGGGCCTTATGCAGCAGGGTGTTGTACACCGTTATGCACAGGTGCAGCAGCGCATGTTGATTAGCTCACTTTTGAGTGCAGTTTTGAACTTGGAGATAGTGGGGATTTCCGAGATGGAGAGAGGGAGCGTGTTGTACCAAGAAGGGGCTCTATGGCGGAAAGACCTCTGTCCATGCGAGGTTCTAGATCATTGGAACCAGGAAGGTGGCTTTGCAGGAGGTCCGGGTACTGACTAGGGGTTGGGCTAGGAGAAGGGAGGCTGTCAGCCCAGGTGGTGACAGTCCTAGCAGGGTTTTTTTAGCTATAAGGCAAGTTTGATAATGCAGCCGTTCGTCGAGGTTTAATACTGTTGCCATGTCATAAAGCTGACACGTATGTGTGAGCCTAGGGGCCCCTGTGATAAGCCTGCATGCCTTATTTAGGACGAGGCGGATTTTGTTTAGGGCAGACATGTTGGCAGCACCGTAGACAGGTAGCCCATAGTCAACTAGGGATAATATGGAGGATGTAACTGCAAGCCGGAGGGCATTGGGAGGGAGACAGTTTTTGTAGCGGTATAAGATACCGAGCCGTATATTGGTAGCAGAGACAAGTGCATTGATGTGGGTGTGATAGGTGAGGGCTGAGTCAAAGGAGATCCCTAGGTATTTATAGGAGTGGACTTGCTCCAGTTGCTGTTTGGAGTAGGAGAGGATACGGAGAGGGGATTTGAATGCTTTGTTTTGGAGGTGGGCAAAGAGCATGGTTGTAGTTTTTTTAAGATTCACGACCAGTCTATGCTCTTTAAACCAGGTTTCAGCGTCATTATAGGAACGTTGCAGGGAATCTTGGAGGGAGGAGGGGTTCCGATCAGTGGCGAAGATGACGGCGTCATCTGCATACAGCAGAATTTTCCCCGTGCATGCACTGGGCAGGGTATTAAGGTATAGCAAGAAGAGTAGGGGTCCCAGGATGGAGCCCTGTGGAACCCCAGAGAGGACAGGACATGGATTGGAAAGTGTCCCACCAATATTGACACATTGGGAGGCGTGCGGATAGGTAGCTGGAGCACCATGCAAGGCTGGCCCAGTGGCGAAACCTGAGCAAGAGGGCTTCAGAAGGAGGGGTGTGAGAGACCGTGTCGAAGGCCTTTGATAGGTCGAGAACATGGCCCCGGCTAGGGAGCCTGTGTCCATGGAGGAGTGTAGGAATGATGAGAATTCAACAAGAGCTGTGCTAGTACTGTGTCCTGCATGGAATCCATGCTGTTCAGGGCAGAGGATGTTGTGTTTGGTCAGGTATTCAGTGATTTGCGTGGCAACCAGTTTTTCAAGGGCTTTGGAGAGGGGTGGGAGTATGGAGATAGGTCAGTAGTTCCCAGCTAAGGACCTGTCACCCCCTTTATGGATAGGAGTAACAGTGGCGGTTTTCCAAGTAGTGGGGAATTGTCCCAGGCAGAGGGATTTGTTGAGAAGGCTGGTGAGTGGGGTAAGGACCTGATCCAGTACCAGCCTGAGAATTCTGTGGTCCAGGAGTTGTCACCTGGACTGTTGCCTTTTAGTGCCCGGGTCATGTGCGGTCTGACTTCCTGGGCAGTAACCCTACGCAGGTAGAAGCTAGGGCGTTGGAGGGCAGGGGCAGGTTTGGAGGGTGGTTGGTCAAAGAAGTTGCTGGGGAGGATAGGGCTAAGATCAGTAAAGGAGGTGTTTAGGAGGTTTTCAATGTCTGCAAGGTCCGTTATGGTGGTGTTGTCAGTAATAATCTGGGATGGGGGAGGGGAGCGAGTGTTCCCACTCAATTGTTTGACGTTATCCCAGAAGGTATGGGAGCACCCCCAGGAGGCGGTGAGGGTGGCCTGATAGTGGTCGGCCTTGGCTTTCTTGATTGCCCATGTGCACTTATTCCGCGCAGTGTTGTAGGCCTGTCTGTCTGCTTGTCTCCCAGTTTCTATGGCAAGGTGCCATAAATTATCCCTATGCCTGAGCAGCTGTAAGAGGGCAGGAGAAATCCAGGGCAGGTTATGTTTTTTGGTTCGGACGGCTGAGAGGGGAGCAAAGATATATGTATATTAATCTTTTGTGTGGGACTGTGTCAAATACTTTGCTAAAATCTACATTGGTCATGTCCACAGCCCTTCCCTGGTCTACTGCTTTGGTCACCCAGTCAAAGAAATCTATTAGATTCATCTGACATGACCTTCCTGCTGTGAATCCATGCTGCCTTGGATCCTGTTCCTCACTGGCCTCTTATACTCAACATTTCTTTCCTTCAGAAGTGATTCCATCATTTTCACCACCACTGAGGTCAAACTAACTGGTTTGTCGTTTCCTGCCTCTGCCCTGCTCCCACTTTTGTGAAGTGGAATCACATCCGCCCTTCTCCAGTCCTCAGTTACCACAACATCCTTCCATAATTTGTTAAAGAGAGTAGTCAGTGGTGTCACTAGTTCTACTCTTAGTTCTTTTAGAATTCTGGGGTGAATTCCATCAGGCCCCATTGCTTTCTCCACCCTCAGTTTCAAGAGTTCTTTCAGAACCATTTCTTCTGTGAAAGGACTGGTATTGACCCCCCATCCAGAATGTTTCTCTTGTTTGGTTTAGGTGTGGATGCATGGAACAGCCTCCCTGAGGAGGTAGTGGAGTCAAGAACAGTGGGGGAATTCAAGAATGCATGGGACAGACATAAGGCAGTCCTAGTGGGGGGTAGGAGGAAGTAAGCTAATGGTTAACTAGGATCTGCAGCTTATCTGTTAGGTAGGAAAATGGGCAGACTAGGTGGGCCAAGCGGTCCTTATTTGCCATCAAATTCTATGTTTCTATGTTTCTATGTTTAGGTACCTCCCCCTCCTCTTCCGTTGTGAATACTGAGCAGAAATATTCATTCAGTATCCCTGCTTTTTCACTGTCACTCTTTGCCCACATTCCCTCCCCTTTATTAAGCATCAGTATCCCTCCCTTGGTCTTTCTTTACTCCCTAATGTACCTATAAAAGGTTTTATTCCCCTTCTTAACAGAGTTGGCTGTCTTTTCCTTGGTTTGGGCCTTTGCTATTCTGACTGCCTTCCCTGCCTCCTTCTGCTTTAACTGATAACGTTCTCTGTCCTGCTCCTTCTGTGTTTCCTTATATTTCCTGAATGCTATCTTTTTCTCCTTAACCTGCCTCCTCTTTTGAGAAACATAGTGTTTTTTTTCCTTCATTTTGTTTTGTTGACTCACTTCACACAAAGGCTTGTTGCCTCTGTGATGGCTGTTTTGATCATTCCCCATTGTTCTTCCACCCCTCCTTCCTCCTCATTTGCTAGTACTTTCTGATGCGCTATCCCATTTTCCCAAAGTCAGCCCTCCTAAAGTCAAATACTCTTGCTTTTGCGTAGCTTGACTCTATGGCTGTGTTTATCGTGAACCACACTGTTTGGTGGTCGTTTGTTCCCAGATGGCTACCCACTTCTAAATCCAAGATCCTTTCTCGGTCCCCATTTGAGAGTACCAGGTCTAAGACTGCTCCCTGCTGAGTTGGTTCCAACACTAGCTGTCTGAGGCATGCCCCCTGTAGGGCTTCAAGAATGACCCTGCTCTTGGATGTGCCTGCAGCAAAGGTGCTCCAGTTAACAACTGACATATTCAGGTCCCCCATCAACAATAGCTCCCCTTTTTCTGCCATTCTAAAGATGCCTTCTATCATTTTCATTGGCAGTGTCAGTGGCTCAGTAGGTAGCACACTCGCCTCTGAGGCCGGGAGATCAGAGGGCTGTGGGTTCAGTTCCAACATCTGGCACTTGGGTTAATATCCCAGTACTAATACTGTAGTGCAGCATGAGAGGGGTGCTGCACTTCTGAGGTGCCATCTTTCGGATGAGACGTTAAACTGAGGTCCCATCTACCTGGATTGGTGGTAGTTTAGGTGGATGTTAAAGAGCCTATGGCACTTATCGAAAAGAGTAGGGGAATTTCCCCGGTGTCCTGGCCAAATTTCCCTCATTCACTAAAAATACCACCAACAGCTTAATCTGGTTCAAGGTCAGTTGGCATTCATCTGTATCCCCCTCCTCCGGGTCATGCCTGAAAATAGGCAGGATTTGTCTAGTGCACGTACCCGGTCAACAAAAACTAATTAAATAAAATAAAAATAAATTTTCTTGTCCATTCCCTCCCCCTGAGATGGGAGTGTGTACACAACCCCCATGCGGATTGTGGTGCCATTTACTGGCTCCAGGGTGATCGATAGTGCCTCATATACTCCCTGTTTACTCTTTAGTTCTGTTGCTTTAATCCCTTCCCTTACATAGAGAGTTACTCCTCCTCCTCCTCTTATATCCTCCCTATTCTTCCTGTAGATTGTGTATCCTGGTATGTTGACATCCCAGTCATGGTTCACTGTGTACCATGTTTCCGTGACTGCCACAATATCCAGGCATCCCCCTTCCATCAAGACCACTAGTTCAGGGAGCTTGTTACACAGACTATGGGCATTGGTACTCATCACCCTCCATTTTTTGATGACCTTACCCCTTTTTCCCCATCCCTGTCCTTACTGCCTTTACCTTTTTTTGCATTTACCCATGTCCTACTCCCTAAAGACTTCTTTACTTTGGTGTTTACCTCACTAATTATCATGTTTTGTGGGGGGAGACTGGGATTTCCTTGCTCCTTTTCAGTGCCTCCCCTTAGCTAGTTTAAATGCTTGCCAATGAAGCTTTTAAACCTATCACCTAGGATCCTGGTTCCCGCCCTGGACAGATACAGACCATCACCCCAGTATAGGCCTGCATCCCTCCAGGTGGCTCCCCAGTCCCCAGTGAAGCCAAAATCCTGAGCTCCACACCAGTTTGTCAACCATTCATTGAATCTCATGGTGTGGAGTACCCTAGCATCACCCTTGCCATAGACAGGAAGCACCTCCGAGAAGGTTACCATACGTGCTACTTGTCTAAGACCCCTCCCCAAATCTACAAACTCCTCTTACACTGCTCTGATCTCATTCCTAGCCAGGTCATTTGTCCATAGGTGGACAATGACATCCGTCTCCCTCCCTCGTGCAGCCCCTCCTGTGATCCTGAGGATTCGCTTCCTGTCCTTCCAAGCCGTGGCGCCAAGAAGGCACCTTACCTCCTTCTCCCTTTCCTCCCCCACTTCTACCCCCTAATGATTGAGATGTTTCTTTCCCCTGTGGGATCTCATGCCACCCTCCTGTGGGTCTCCTTTGTGGAGGTTCCCAGCATCCTCCTTGGTCTCCATTGCAGATGCCTCCATAGAGGAACCACTCTCTGCCAGAAGAGCATATGAGTTGTGGAGAGGTACAGCTGGAGGGATGCATCTCTGTTCCAGCACCCTCTTCCTCCTTTAGCCCACCTTGGTCCAATCGCTCCTCTTTCTTGGCAACCTCTGAGGTATCGGCAGTGGCCCTGGTGGTCCATGGGTGGGGGGTGGAGGTTTCACAAATCCTAGCCAGGTCAGCCTTGAGACGAGCAACCTCCTCCCACAGACCAGAGAGGTGCTTGCAAATAGAGCAGCATCGCAGTCTCCAGAATGTCTCCTGGAACACTGCTGCCCCACAGCCATTGCACTGCACCACTCCCATCTTGTCTTATTTTGTGTCCCCTCTCCTGTTGCTTTGTATGCTTACTCTCTCCTCCCTCTATGTATTTTTCCACCTACTTTCCTACTGCCTATGTGCCCTTACAACTCTCGCCCTTCCTGTTCTGGGACAGGAACTTTCTGTATTCTGCAGTAGTCTCCTTCCTTGCTTGCTCGGACTCAGACCTCCAGCAGCTGGTGGGGGGGGGGGAAGAAAGAACTATTTTTTTTCCTTCTAGGTTGATGAAACTAATGTGTCTCAGTGATCCTTCCCTTCCTACTGCCAAACAGGAAGTTCCTGTTGTCAGTCAAATCCAGTGGCTATAAAAGTAGAACTGGCTTAGGGAGGTAGGGTGGTAGGGTGGTAGAGTGGAGGGGCCAGGGAGAAGCCAAGTAGTAAGAAAAGCTGTAGCTTTTTTAGTCAGCTGCTTCTTGCTCTGAAAGCAAGATTCCTTTCTGCCAGAAGCCAGCAGGAAGCTATAATTGGAGATACCTGCTTTTCTACTGCTCAATCCACACCCCCAATTAACTTCTCTCCTCTCCGCCTGATTTAGCAAACTAAGTTGATTCAGTCCCCTTCCCGAAGACAGAAACACACACTGACTTTCTTCTTTTTTCTGTACCCTAAATGAGACCCCCTGTGCTTCTAATAACGTATCTGTTGCTTAATCCCAAAAGGTACAGACTCCTGCTGAGAAAAAAGTGTTTTATCAGTAAGAAAAGCTGTAGCTTTTTCAGTCAGCTGCTTCTTGCTCTGAAAGCAAGATTTCTTTCTGCCAGAAGTTAGCAGCAGGCCTTAAAAAATATAAACACTGTTCAGTACTGTGCAAAAACAAGTTCAGATAAATTCATCCAGTACACCAAATATATACAAAAAGTGCCACACTGGTTGGAGGCCTGTGTAACTGCAGCCAACCTACTCCTTTGGGAAGTTGGTTGGCTGTGGTTCATACATTGTACATACAGTGCAAAAGACCTACAGCTCATTCTTACATCTAATTAGCTGAGAGGTTAGACCTGTTGCCTCTGAGACCAGGAATGTAAACACTGATCACTGGTGTTGCACTTATTCTTTCAGACCTGGAAGTCAACTTACAGATGATGCCTCCTCACAGGCTAGGGAGAAGACATTGCATGCAGTGAGCATACCTCTGAATCTGCTACTCCATCACTTCCACATAACAGAGAGAAAACATTGTTGCCTTTCTGGTGCTCATGTTGTAGGGATGATGCACTACATACAGGGAAGCTATCCTGTTTAAATGTGATGCATAATCACTAGGAGAGAACAAAACAGCAGGCACTCTAGGGTAAGCATTTCTACTGAAACAAATGGTAAATTAGCTAGCGAAGCACTATGTGGCAGTCATCAAAAATGAGATGGAGAGTTTGTAGTTTTGGAAGACAACTGATTTTATTTACATTCATATGAGCAGCTCACCCTCCAAAAATCATTATCTCCTATATAAAGTGCATTTTGTAAACAGCCATCTCATGTGCAAACAGCAATGCAAACAATAGTGATGACATACATTTTTTGTGCAGACGCTTGTTTTTTGGACAGCAATGAATTTGTGAGGGGGTTCCACTGTAGTGGAGATTAATTAACTGACACCACCAAATGAGGTAGTTATTTCCTGTATTTTTGTAAGTGCTCTGGATAATTTTGGGATTTCTTGGTTTGTGTGTGGGGAGGGCAAACTCCACTATACCTGAGCACCTGCCCTGCACCGAGTTTGCCGCAGCGCCCCACCACTGTGAAATTGTGGTCATCAGTACCATTCCTCCTATTTTGTTTTCTGCTTCTGGGTTTCTGTTCCCCAAGTGCATTGCTTTGCACTTCTTTGCATTGAAACCCAGGTGCCATACCCTTGTCCACTGCTTGAGTTTTCTAAGGTCTCTACTCATCCTTTCCACACACTCCCAGAGTGTCCACCCTGTTGCAGACTTTGGTGTCATCTGCAAAGAAGCAGACCTTCCCTTCCAGCTCATCTACAATCTTACTTATAAAGAGGACCAAATCCAGCTGATCCCTGAGGCACCTCATTGGTCACTCTCGCTTCCTCACGGTGAATGTTATTTATCACCTCCCTCTATCACCTATCCCCTGACCAATTTCTTACCCAATTTACTACCTTTGGACGCCCACTTCTAAGCTCCCCAGCATGCCTACTAGCCTCCAGTGTGGAATGGTGTGAAAAGCCTTACTGAACTCTATGTAGGCAACAATAGACCCTACAAGCAGTATATAGTGAACTGCCATCTTGCACCAGGGGTCACGAGCCCAGGTCCAGTCAGGGCTCCCCAGGACTTGCAAACCTCCTCCAACCTTCCTCAAGCAGCAGGAGCTGCTTTTAACAACTCTCTCCTGCAACAATCAATCAGTGCACTGAGCATTATTGAGAGGTGGGGCCCCAGCACAGCTGATAAGCCTGTCTTACCCTAGCGGTCCCAGCATGAGTAGCCCAGAAGGAGTCTGAATCCCTGAGTGGAGTTACCAGAAGGAGATACCAGGATGATAGGAGACTCTGTCCTACTTCCATGCTGCAGTACTGTAAGTCTTTATTTGTAACCTGTAATTTTTTGCTTCTGCTACTAGGTAGGGAACTGTGTCTCATGTATGTGCCTGGCCTTTTGGCGTCTTTTACTTAAATAAAGTATTTGTTATACTTTACTGTATATTGTGGCTGAGTAGTGCATTTTTTTTGCCTGTACCAGGGAACTGTAGCTACCTATTATTTCTTGTCAGAAACTGGGGTCTATTGTGCTCACCTTATTCTACTCAGTAGGGGCTACTATGCATTGTAACTGTTGCTTTTGCTTTCTGATCAGGAACTGTAACTATAGATATCTCTGTTACTAGCTATGGTTTAGCTGTCTGTCATATACTGTTGGTAGTGGCTATTACTCTTGTACCACTTCCACCTGCTGTGATTACTACCCTGTCCTGCCTTCTTAGTGGTTAGCCCACCACCCACCATTTGTGCAATTTAGGCTTCCTCCCTGTCTGTGTGTAACCCACATACCCCCTAAATTGTTTAATTAAGCTCCCTTCCTATCTGGGTGAAGCTTGCATTTCCCACCCAAATTATTACTTTGGTTTCCATCCTACCTGGATGAGGCCCGCATCCACCCCCCAAAATTACTATTTTCATTTCCACCCTATCTGGGTGAAGCCCACATCCCTGCCATAAAATTTATTGTGTTTTCCACCCAGTCTGGATGAAACCCGCATCCCCCAAAATTGTTCATTCAGGCTTCCACTTTTTCTGGATGAAGCCTGCATCTCCCTCATTTGTTCCTTTAGGCTCCCACCCTATCTGGGTAAAGCCCACATCACCACCTGAAATTATTATTGTGGTTTCCACATTACCTGGATAAAGGTCACATCCACCCTAAATTGTTCATTTTGGCTTCCAGCCTATCTGGGTGAAGCCCAAATCCCCCCTAAATTGTTTATTTAGGCTTCCACCTTATCAGGGAGAAGTCTGCAACCCCTCTCATTGGTTTATACAGGCTTCTTCCCTATTTCAGGTGAAGCCATAAACCTTTCTTTTCGGGACAGACCTCTGTTCCACTTAGACTCCCCATCTGGTCAGACCTGCCCTCCTCTTTGCCCCCCCTGGTGTTTCCTACACTGTTAGATTCATCCACCATGTTGCTCCACATCCTATCTATCCCCTCCCTTGTAATCTACCTCTCCCCCTTCCTCCTTCCAGTCCTCCCTTCCTCTTTCCTACTTCTTCAACCCCTTTGTCTCCCCTGCCTCATCCCTTTCCTCCCTTCCTCACTCTCCTGAGCACACTGGGTGCTGCCTTTTATATGCTTCTTGGCTCCACTTAAAAGCTTTCTGGTGCCTCCACTCCCTCCCACTCCCCCAACTTTGCTGCCCCCACCCCACCCTCTAAGCAGCTCCATGGCTCCATTAAGCTTCTTGTACTCTTGTTACTCCTGGTGGCAGCGGTCATTGAGCTTAATCCTGGTCCAGCCCCCACGTGACCTATGCAGCTTCCCAGATGATTGCAGGTTACCCACCTTAACATCTGTAGTCTTCTTCCAAAGCTGGATCTGTTGCAGTCACTCATGGTCAGCCTTCAGCTGGATGTTCTCGTTATTTCAGAGTCTTGTGTCTCCCACAAAGTCCAAGACTCCACATTGTCAAACCTGGTTACTCCATAGCTAGGCAGAATTGCCACAAGAAAAGCAGAGGTGTTGCACTTGGCCTCTTCTCTGGCATCCAATTTGTGACTGTGCTCTCGGTCTGTTCCCCTCTGCCTATGAGCTGTTCCTCCTCAAAATATCCCTCTCCAACACAATCCCACTTTTCATTGCAGAAGTGTACTGCTGCCCTGTTTCAGCCACTGAACTCCTCTCCTCCATCTGCTCCAACTCCTCATCTTATAAGTTGTTGATACCTGAGGATTTTAACACTAATTGGCTCTTTCCCTCTGGCCACAAAGCTTAGCCAGAATATTAAATCCCTCCAGCTATCCCAACTAATTTCAGACCCCACCAGTCTTAATTATAATTCCTCAAATAATACTCTGCTGGACTGGGTACTATCATTTTACTGTACTGTGGCTGCAGGTATCCTCCCAGATGCATAATCAGTGTCCATCAGATGGTCTACTGTATGTGTAAGCTCCATCATTCGCCCCCCCCATGCACACACAAAGTCATTTTCTTGCAGTCCTTCAGGTCGCTAGATTTATCCTCACTCCACACAGAACTGTCAGCCACTGACTGGTCCCAGATCTCTATAGCCACCGACATCAACTTGACCCTCAACTTCTTCCATAACAAACTTATGGCTGTCTGGAACTACCATGTCCCCTAAGGAAAACCAGGGTCCAAAGTTCTCACCTTGCCTGGATCTCTGCCAAACTGCTGGCCTGTCTTCGAGTTTGTGATCAGGCCTGGCAGTCCTATGAGACCACTGGTTCCTTTCCACCCTGTTAAATTATCAGACCCTTTGCAATGCTTGTACCAAAGCCACCAGGTTTTGAAATCTGATCACTTTGCATCCATACTCCAGAACAACCGGAATCTCCCCTCCATATTTTGAAAAGTTATAAACTCCCTCTTCTTCTTCTTCTAACCTAGTCCTTCCCACCTGTTGTCAAGGTTGGCAACTCCCACATCTCTGACCCTGCTGACCTTGCTGCTTCGTTCAGTTCCTTCTTCACCAACTGCTCCCTATTTTTTCTCCTCCTTCTCCCCCTTCCCTACCCTTCATCTCTTCCATTACACTCCTACTCCTTCTCTTTCTTTCCTACCACTCCTCTGGCCTTTCTTAAGGCCCTTCTAGCTCTTAACCCCCACAAGGGTACAGGCCCAGAGGACCTTGATCCCAAGCTTCTGCACCAGCTATAGCTTTCCCTGTTTCCCTCCTCCTTAACCTCATCTTCTCTTCAGCCTCTGTCTCTGATGCACGGAAGTGGGCTGTCATCCCCCTCAAAAGAAAAAGGGGTGATCTTTCCTCTACTGGAAACTTTCTTCCCATTTACCATCTCTCCACACTAGCCAAGCTCCAGAAACACCTTGTCCTCTCACAACTAACCATGTTCCTTGCCCCCTACTCTTTTTTTTGCTCCCTTCCAGTCTATTTTCCGGATGTTCCACTCTACATCGACCTCCCTCCCTCCTCTGGCTTACTGACTTCATCTTTACCAGTATGTACCAGAACCAAATTACTTCTGCAGTTTTTGTCAACTTGGCCAAAGCCCTTGAGCACTGTGTCACACCCCCTTCTTTTGGACAAACTTAAGGCAGCGCAGCTCTCTGACTCCTTGATCAGCTGTTTCTGCTCCTACTTAAAGGGCAGGTTGCTAGCTGCCCATATTGGAGACATCCTTTCCCCTCTACTCTGTATCTGCTCAGGCATCCTCCAAGGATCTGTCCTGGGCCCTATATTCTTCTACATATTTCCAAATTAACTCCCTTCTGCTTGTTCCTCTGCATCCATCCACATACATGCAGATGAGACTGTGCTGTTTACCTCTAGCTCTTCTGCTGCTGACCTTGCTGTCCATCTCCAACAAGATTTTGACAGTGTTCAGCATTGATTCAGTTCAAACCTTCTGTCGCTCAATACCAAGAAAACTGTCTCCATGACCTTTGGCTCATGGCAGAAGCTTGTCAGACTTTCTCTCTCCCCTCCTTCCATACTCTTGAGGGTATTGTGCTTGCTGATGTCCCCTCCTTTAAGCACCTTGAGGTCTAGCTTTACAGGCACCTTGACTTATCAGCACACATTGATGCTATCCACTACAAGCTTTACCAAAACTGGGTGTGCTGTATAGACACAAAGGCAGCATCCCTCTCCCTGCCTGCAAGGAACTTGTCATGAAGATTATCCTTCCCATCTTCGACTATAATGACATTGTCTACAGCACTGCTTCCAAGTCCATCCTTGCCAGACTGGACCCCCTCCTCTACTCTTATTTATTCAAGCCTTTAATTACTGGGTAGATGCACTGATCCAAAGGACCATTTTCAGGCAAGACCCAGGCCAACAATTTGGCACAGTAGAGATACAAACAGATTACAAATGAATTAGATAACTAGAAATACATTTACAATGAATTGGAGGGTAGAGTGACAAACACAGTGGGGATTTATAACATGTTGAGCTAATGCAGACTGCATACCAAAACAACTCACCAACCGGTAGGTAACTAGGAATTGCACAGAGGATAACAGGTTTAGAAAGTAGACACATAGTGCTATGTTGAGGAATGACCAATTGGAAGAGCAGAGTTGGCAGAAATGGAAGATGGGAAAAAAGCAAGGCAAGAGAGAGTGTCCTGGGGAGCACAAGCATTTGGCTTCAGTCAACAACCAGGTTTTGAGGTGGAGTTTGAAAGTGTTGTGGGTATCAGTTGAGCGGAGGGATGCTGGGAGTCTTTCTGATGCTTTGCCTTGGACTGTCAAACCCAAACGCTAACAAACTAAGAATACAAATTAATACCATTAAAGCCCTTACACAAGGATACATTTTATACAGATACACTAGACTAGGGAACCATCTTTCTTACAAAAAGGAGAGCTTTATCTAAGATGAACGAAGACATCAATAATAGCTTAGGCACAGCAAAGCAACCCAAGACAGACCAAGCTCTCCCTACATCTACTAACAGATAAAGTAAACAACTAATAAGAAATATTGTATTTTATTTATTTATTTTTAAATTTCTCCACAGGATTAATTAACTTTGAACTGGCCATTGGGGGGAGAATGTGAATTTATAACATCTGATTGTAAGTATACAGGCTCCTCTGCTGACCCAGGGTTTTACATTACACAGTATTCTAAGTGCCTGACACAGAGTACAACTGCACTCTTTAAGTGATAGAGCTGGTTACCTGTCAGGGCAGTACTGTTTTATCCTGGAGACAAGAGCATATACAGAAAATTAACAAATAAATATTGATTTTTACTTCATTTTCTAAGAAGATTAAAGAGGAAAACCAAAAGTAATCCCCAGTTTGCTCATAAAAGGGACACTCCTAGTTTATTTATTTATTTTAATTATTCACATTGTTCTCCAAGTAAGTACACTGAGCAATAGCTCTTTTCCAGGAACAACCCGGAGCTGCAGAATTGCAGCTAAAGAAGATACAAATTAATAACACATATTACATCATACAAACAGTGAAGGCAACACATATTTGTACAAAATATAAATAGCAGCACATTTAAATAATAATTTTAAATAATTAAAAACATTTACAATGCGACTGCTCTAACAGCTATGATTTTAAATGGGATTTGAAAACCATGTGACTTTCTGCATTGAGACATGTAAATGGTAAGTTATTCCAACATTCTGCAGTATATACTGAAAAGGCACATTCTTCCATTGATGTAGAAATCTTTGGGATTGACAATTAAAAAAACTGAATCTGATCTTAGAATCATACGTGTCTTTTCAGGATCATGCAATGGATATAAAGGAGAGAGGTTTCAGTCTCAAAGTTTTATCAACTACGCAACATAAATTGTACAAAAAGCTAAGTCTAGGTGATAACCAACCAGTCTAAGTATACAGCACACAATGACGTGTGTTGTATGACAATTTCCAAACAAAGTGACAGATTGCATTAAATGTTTTTATTATCAGGGCTAACTCAGTGCAGGACAGATTAGCAAATACATAAGAACTATAGTTTACTGTGGGTAGCAGGACTCCTGTTGCAATACAGTATCTAGCTTCCTATGTTAGACAGTTTTTTTGATTTAAACAGTGCCCCAAGGTTTTGATGTACTTGCCTACTAATGTTTTTTATATGAGGCGAGAAGGTTAAAGTTGGATCCAGTAAAACCCCAAGATATTTAAACTCTGTGACCTGCTCTAAAAGAATAGCATTCAAAAAAAATCTGTTAAGGTCTGCATTTAGATACTTTAGGTCTTGATCCAAAAATCATACATTTCATTCTTTAGTATTTAAAGAGAGTCGGGATTGCAAAAGCCAAGAATTTAATATAGCAAAGTCTGAATTCAAAGCTGTATTGATCTCATCAGTGGAAGGGGCGTTGAAGTAAATATATATGGTCCTGATGTAGCGGGAATAGCATCTATATATAATGAGAACAACAGAGGCCCCCAAATTGAACCCTGGAGCACTTCTTGTTCAAGAACACAGGCTGCAGACTGACATCCGCTGTAGGAAACCTTAAGAAATCAATTGGTTAGTTGTCTTGGAAGCCAGGAGCAAAGTGTCTCTGTCAGGCGCATGCCCCCAGTCTCCTGAGCAGCAAGGCATGATTGACAATGTCAAAAGCCTTGGACAGGTCCATGAAAACCATGCCAGTGAGCTTACCAGAATCCGTGGCCTCGCTGACATGGTCAGTGAACATGGCCAAGGCAGTACCAGTACTATGTGATTTGCGAAATCCATGCTGCTCAGGAGAGCGGAGACCATGGGCCTGCAGGTAGTCAACCAACTGATCATTAACTAATTTTTCAAGCAACTTACTTAAAGGTGACAGTATAGAAATTGGGTGGTAATTATAGCTGAATGCTCTGCACTCTGAGTAAATGGGCTGAGTGACCATACAGTGTTCAACTTTGAACCTGTACATCATGATTTCCTATAGAAGGTATATTTTAAAGGCACTGGGTCAGAATAGCACTGACCACAATGCCATTGGCAACAATAGTGCATCAATAATGCAGTCAGTTTTATTTTTGCAGGGGGCTCTTCTCCCCGTACTCCCCAGACTGAAGGATTCTCACTCGGGGGGGAGGGGAAGTGGATCATGGGAAATGTTAAAATATGTGGGACTATGGAGTACTGTTTCCATGGCCCCATGTCATAGAAACAAAGTCCTGAGTGCACAAAAGTGTTGGAGACCAGGATCAGAACCCTGGTATCCAGTGCCGTTGGCCAAGCTGCTCTATGCCCTAGCCCTCCATGTCAGAGAAGCAGCTCAACCAGCCTCCTGGATCTTGGTGCTCTTGTCTGTAGCGAGCACCATGGACAGTGACATGGGAGGGCTTACTGAACGTGCAATAGGTCCCCTCTTGCTGTCCGTGCTAGCGCTACATGAACTAGCACTCTGTAGACTGGCGCTACTTGTGTAGCACTATTCTGACTGGGTACCTATTTTGAATGCTGGTTCATATTCTGTTATATTGCTTCATTTTTGCAGCATTGTTTTTAATTCTTCTTGCTCACTTCTAGACTGCACCCCCCCCCAATTCAGTCCCCCAGCCCTGCCATCTCCAGGACTTACTTACTTCTACCTCCAAGACCCCATGGCTACCACCCCCTCCCCCCCATTTGGGGTTTCTGGTGTGGACCCAAATCCATGGAGAATCATGCATCAGCAAAAGTGGTCTCACATACATTCCTAGGGTATCGGGACCGTTAGCCTTTGGTTCATGGTTCTCATTCCCTTAGATTGTGCTGAGACCACTCTTACAACCGTAAGAGTGGTTCCCATAGCAGTATTAACATACACTGCAACTAAAGATATGTGGAATGTCCAATTCTGCTGGCAGAACTCAGGCAGAATGGCAGTTTCATGTCAGAACTGCTTTTCAGAATTGTTTTGCTAAATTTCGTGGAAGTCCAGACTGTTTTTAATGCAAAAAAAATGTATTATGTTTCTGCTATTTCATAAACCATGGACACGTTTTCTAGAGGATTGCAGAAACCTAATCTGTGGTATATGTAAATCACAGAACACTAATTTGCAGTTTATATAAACTAGAAATTGCTAATCCATCATTTTCATATAGCTTTTAGAATTTTGGAATTCTATTTTGGATGAAATCCCATGGTGCCTGAAACCTCCATACCTTGCATCAGGAGAAACACCAGGAATGGACAGACGTGGCCTTAGTTAACACCTAGATCAACAGGATGGCACTTCCAACCATACAGCAATCATCTAGTACCAGTTGAGATGTTGATGAACAGTTCATGAACCCAGTTTATGAACATCATGCAAGTTCATCAAAGTGATTAATGAATGCTCATGAATAGTGTATGAACATTAACTGGCAATCTCGAGTTCGTGATCATTTGCAGCAAGTCATATTCCTGACTGTTCATGATCGTTCATGTGTGCTAAAGTACATGAATGTTCATGAATATCTTAATGTGCTGCTGTGTGTTTACCGCCAGAAATACACAGTAACACCATCCTAATACAGTTACAGGATGAATCTAGTATGTACATTTCACAAGTAACTTTATTGGAAAAGATTTTTAAAAGTTGCAAGTGGTGGCCATTTTTAATGATGTGAGTCATTAATTACAAAATAAGCTTTAAAAGCTGCTTTAAAATATCTGAGAAACATAAAAATACAATGAGGATAAATCTAAGGATGTAAGGAATACATTTCAGCTAAAAAAAAACAAAAACTATATGATGAATTTTTTTGCCAACTAGCAAATACTGCTGCTTTAAAATTTGAAATGGATAAGAACCCAAGGGCACAACTGCCCATTTTCAAGTGGGACCCAGTATAACGTACAAACAATACACACAAACAAACAAACAATACACACAAACAAACAAACAATACACACACAAGCAAACACTTACATACATATAAGGGAATTAGATAAAGTTTATACCAATTGTCTAAGAAATGTAAGAGATGTAGGAATTTTTATGTTTGCTGTGCGCACGTGTGAGCAAACATATTGTTATGATACTGGGTTTGAGAAGTGCATAACTGCGGTTCAGTGCTGGGCAGTCTGCAAGTGGCTGGTCAGTGTCACACCAATCATTAGCCAGACTGATCATGATTTTGTTCTGGACTTTGTGTAGTTCAAAGGAGAGAGCCAGCCCAGTCATAAGGCGACTCCTTTGATCTGCATAACACCACCCAGCAAGCACAGTTGATCTGTCATGATCAGCCTGCTGTGGCCCCTCCTCTCCCTAAATGTAATGTGAATTACAAGTCTAATTAATTATTAATGAGCTGAACTAGCTCACTGATTGACTGCCATGCCAGTCTAAAATCTCTTAGAAATGGCTGGCATGGCAGTGGCACTAGGCTCACACGCTGTACGTCGACAGCAGCGGAGCATAAACAAAACTGTTTTTGGCACTTAAATGCTGAAAGAAAAAAAATCATTATTGTGATTAGACTTATAATCACAATAATGTCCTCATAGCCAGTCATTTCCTTTTGATTAATGACCAGATGGGTGGGAGTGGCCCTTGGCTGTGCCTCGGGCCAAACTTCCCCCCCAGCCGGTCATTAATCTCTAGGAAATGACTGGCTCTTTGATCATTATTGCTTAAATACAGAAAACTTCCTTAATCCTGCTCACCCCTTGCTTCTTACTTTTCTGACACCAGGGTGCCCAATCCCCAGTGCCATCTACTACCCCCCCACCTGTTTTCACTGTGTGATGGTGGAGAGGCCACCCCTGGTGCCACAAAACACAACACAGCTGTCATTTTTACATTGGCAATACCAGGGTGCTCAATCCCCGGTGCCAGTTACAACCCCACACCCCACCCAATTTCATTGTGTGACACCAGGGAATCCACATCTGCTGCCTCCAAACATAAAGAAAATCCTCCTTTAATGTGCCCAATCTCCAGTGTCAGTCACTAAAATAAAGAAAACTGTTCCCCTTAGTTTTTTAAATACACCACATAAAAAGGAAAACTGTCCATAAATGTCTTCTGCCACCACAGTTACTGCCCCCCCACTCAACCATCCTACTCTGCACCCACCATGCGCATCCTCTACGAGAAACATAAGCTGTTTTGCATCCAAATATTATGTTTTTCACAAGTTCTGCTTAAGGTGTTGGTGGCCCTTTAAACAACAAACATTTTCAATCTATCCGAGGTAAATGTAGTGTAAAAATGGGTAGAAGCAGGACACCACTATAATTATGATATAGTGTATGGTGGAACGTTGCATTCAGTCAAAAATTCATCTTTTACCAGCATTGTTGTACCATCGATGCTATGTCACGATGCTGTTGTACTATCACGAGTACGTCACATCGATGGTACTGCGTAGAACGTCTCTGCACATGCACTATTTGCGATGCTCTGGACCTTGTGAAATGACCATGGTGGTGAGTCAGTGCTACTAACAGCGACTTATGGGCTCAAAGGGCGGGCATATTTCCCTTTTACTGTTGCCCTTTACAGACGATATCTGTAGAGTTAAAAAAAAAGAAACAGTATCTCTGAGAAGAAGGGGAGCCGGGGTCGGAGTCTGGCTTGTTCCTGGATTGAGAAGCAGAAGGGAGGGGGAGCGGAGACAAATTCTGACGTCGCGGCTAAGAAAGAAGTGATCACCAACTGATTTACTGTTGTCCATACACTATACAAGACAAAGGATGGGCAACAGTAAACAACAACACTAGTGTTCACTTCTCGAGGTTGTATGACAACCGAAAACCTCTCGAGTTTCACTCACGAGGTTTACATGGTTGTCATCACACCCTCTTGAAGTGAACAACAGGGTTGTTGTTCACTGTTGACCATCCATTATCCTCTATATTTCAACTTACCTGGTAAATAAAGGATAAACAAATGGATGAAAGCAGGACCCCATGGAAAACAAGATGCTGCATCTCACCTGAGCTATCTTGGGTAAATGCACTGTAAATGTTAACAATCCAGACACCACTGAAAACAAGATATATTGCCTCTTAGCTGAACTACAGTAAGCAGAATAAATACTGTGTAAAATGGGTAGAACCAGGAACCCACTGAAAAATAAATATTCCATCTCACTTGGGCAGGGTAGCCTTGGGTAAATGTCATGTAAAAATGGCAGAAAGTGGGCCTGCAGGTTAGCCAATCAGTAGCACTACTGCGTGCTATTGAGAAACCCAAGTTCTTGCCCCAAGACCATTAAGTCTTGTGCTAACCAGCAAGTTGGGGTTTTGGCATTTGTATTGGGTGCATCCTCTCTTAGAGAGGAAGGGCGCCTTATTCTGCTGCATGACTGCCCCCTGGTGGCCAATGGGGAGGGCATGTCATGTGAGAAGAAATATGAGTTCTCTCTGGAGTTGGCTTATATTGGCACACACCTACTTGCATGGCAAGTGAGGTAGAGATGTCACACACTCAGGGCAGGTCCATCAGAGGGTTCTAAAGGTAGTATGAGGATCATCCTTGTGACAGCCCTGGCAGGTGCTCTGCTGGATTGCTCTCAGGATCACACCCAGGGGTGTGACAGGGGAAGGGCTTAAGTGGGACAAGACACCCTAGCAGCCCTAGGAACACCACAGTAGAGCCCTTCTGACTCCTCCCACACCTCGCTGACTCCTCCCTGACCTCAGTCATCAAATGTGGACTGTACCCCAGGTTGGGAAACTGGGGAGAATGAGGTCCCACCCACAGGGAACAAGCTATGGGTTATGGTCTGGAGTCTGAAGAGGTCATTGAGCAGCTGCAGGTGGTGAGCTAAACTCCAGGGAGACTCCTATAGCAGGCAGAACTACTAGAGCAGGTGGAAGGAGGGCCTCGGAGCTGGGGAGGAGAAATGGTGCTCTAGGCAGAGAGTATACAAACATGGGTAAGAGTAGGACCCCATGAATGTGAGATGTGTCTTTCCTGGGCTGTCTTGGGTGAATGCATTGTAAAAGCTTGTAAAATCCAGACCCCACTAAAAACAAGGTGTGAGATATTGCAGCACAGCTCACCTCTCCTGGGAAAATGCATTGTGAAAATGGGCAACAGGAGGATCACAATGAAAATGAGTTGTCGTAATGCATGTCAAGTACCTCAAGGGAATCAACAAAGTCCAAGTGGGTAGCATCTTTCAGAAAAAGAGATGTGCAAGAACAAGCAGGCACAATCTGAAGATAGAGGGGGGATAGCTCCTTTGTCATGGAGAGGGTGGTGGAAACATGGAATGGCATTCCTGAGGAGGTTGTGGGGTCAAAAACAGTGGGGGAATTCAAGAATGCATGGGAAAGACATAAAGCAATTCTGGTAGAGGGTAGGAGGAAGTAGGCTGTTGGTTAACTAGGATCTGCAGCTTATCCAATAGGTAGAGAAATGGTCACATTGGGTGGGCCAAGCGGTCCTTATCTGCCATCAAAGTTTATGATTCTATGTTTCAGTTCAGCTGGGTTGGGTTACCCTTGGTAAATGCAGTGTATAAATGGGTAAATGTAGGACCCCTCTGAAGATGAGATATTGCAGCTCCACAGGGGTTATCCTGCATAGCTACGGTATGAAAACAAGTAAAGGAAGAAACCTTGTGAAATGGAGATATGACACCTAACCTAGCTATTCTTATACAATACTTGTGCAAAATGGGCAAAAGTCAGACCCCAGTGAGAACAAGATGTGACCCCTTTACCGTCACATCCTGGGTAAACACATTCATAAAAAATGTCAGTGGCTGGCAGTACAGCACAGAGCTTAGAGTAACAAGCTGTGAATGAGCTTGGTACATCCAGCAGACCTCGTTGATTCCCACACCCTCCACTTGCATCCTGTGTGAAACTGAGCGAGTCATTTAACCTCACCAGTGCTCCTGAGGTGCCTCTGAAATCAGGCACTGGTGCCTAGTGGGCCTTACCTGGTTACCAAAGAATAATTTAAAAAAAACATGTCAAAGCATGACCACACTAACAAGTTCTAGCCAGAGTCAATACGGCTGTGGTGAGCTTGCAAAGCTCCAGAGAGCGAGCGCCGCTGAGTGCCATTTACAAGATGGTGGCAGTGATGCAACTATGCATGCACGGCATTTGCACATGTGTAGTTGCGGTGAATGGCATTCCGCCATTCCCAAGATGGCAGTGCCAGTGGAATTGCACATGTGCACAAGGCGTGCACGCGCAGTTCTTGTCCCGGAATGTGGAAGTAACAGCTGAAATAGTGCGGCTGTTACTCTGTAGCGGCCGACCGTGGCTGAGTGTTCTCAGCTCTGTTGGACTTTTGGAAGGATACAAAAGTCCAACGGAAGCATGCCACGGTCGGCCATTGTCAAGCAACCAAATGCAAAAGAGCTGTAGGCTTGGCCCGCAGCCATAAAAATGAGATAATGCATTTTATCTAGGCTGGGTTATTCTAGTTAAATACAGAATGTAACTGAGTAAAAGTAGGATCCCACTAAAAGCTATGTTTTAACATCTCTTTTGGGCTACCCAAGCCAAATTAAATGTGCAAATAGGAGAAAGCAGCACAGTGTATTTCATCTTAGCTGGGATATCTTGACTAAATACAGCACAGAAATGAGAAAAATCAAGACCCCTCCAAAAAAATAAAGAAAGAAAGAAAGAAAGAAAGAAAGAAAGAAAGAAAGAAAGAAGCTGTTGTGCCTGAGCTTGGCTATCATGCAGACATGCATTTTTAAAATTGGGTCAAAGCAGGACCTCATTTAAAACATGCCATTTCAAAAGCAGCTGTTGTTAGCTTTTGCCAGCCCTTGTTTACATAAGCTACTTGTTTTATCACCAACAAGCTGCCAAGTCCTCTAATTGTCACATTCTATTGAGTACACACACACACACACACGCAGTAAACAGTGATTATTAGAAGACTGGCCAGCACGTTGCCACCAAAAAAACAAACAAAAAAACTTGAACCTTTCAAAACAAGTAACAGATGGTAACCCCAAGCGAGGCTTTCAAAAATTATGAGTGGAACATCTGAAGAAGGGGGGCACTGTGTAGAAAAGAAAAAAAAAAGTTGACAGTGTATTCTTCTCTTGACTTTTGGAATTTCAGATGATATTTACCAGACAATATTGGGTAATCAACATGCTAATCAGTTTTAATTGAAAATCTGCCCCACCACAGAAAAATAATACCTAAACAGGCTTCGTTGGCTTTAGAATAGCACAGAGTAGAATATAATGTTACCATTTTTCCTATAAGCTGTCTTTCAGTGTTTTACAAAACCACACGTTAGATATAAAGGAGATATCTGATGGGTGGCTGTCAGATATCATTTTTATCTTCATGAGGGTTCAGGGTTCGAGAGGTCATAAACCACGAATGAAGATAAAAAGTATATCCGAGAGCCACCTATCAGATGTCCGGTTAATGCAGTCTACTGTACTTTAGCGTTTTATAAAAGACTGTAGAAACCATGGCTGCCATGCACGTCAGCAGATCACGAGGCACAACACTCAGTGCGGGTACAGAGTGACATACCCCACTAGCAAGATAAATGAGATGATGTGCCTTACTAACAAGATAAAAAATGCTTCTAGCTAGCTATGGTTCTGTGCCTTTGACAGCGTTTTTATCTTAGTGAAAAAACACTAACATGTATTGAAAAAATGCAGTGCATTAACTGTTGGCTGGCCAGCTCGACTGGAAGTACTGTAACAGAGGCACTCAGCAGCCCCTAGACACTGATGTGGTAAAATTCATCTTTTTTATTTATTTATTTATTTATTTTTGTATATTCTTTTTTCTGCCCTCCTCATGTTCACTGGCCCCCACTCCTTCAGGCTCCTCAAGTCTCCCAACAGCCCCTCTGTCCTAACGCAGTCCTCCTCTAACTCCTCATATTGCAGCCGATCCCCAGGATGTCCTGGCGCATCCCTTCGCTGGGCGGGTCCCCCTCCTCCGAGGGGGAAGGCACCAGGGGAGAGGGGATGACCCCAGCACACTCTCTTAGGGCCCAGGGATGCTGCCGTGGAGAAGGAGGGCCCCAGGAAGGCACTAGAGGTAGTCGGGGACAGAGAGCCATCATCTGGCGGCCAGCGAGTGGTATTTCCGTTTTTCTGGTGTTTCCCCGTAATGCGATCCCTCTGTTGTGCTCCCGGTCTCCACCGGGGGTCGCTACAGAGCGACCATGCATCCCTAGCCCTCCCAAGGGGAGGAAAGCAGTCCTATGGACTCTCAATACTACCCCTTCCCCTGCCGACCCCCAGCACCCAAGTCCGTTCCCGAACTCGGGTCGCCGGCATGGTTCGAGGTGTGGTGTCCAGTGCCTCAGCCCTCTGCGCCACCAGGCCGGCTTTATTTTTTTTTACTGAGAATTACCTGGAATGCTCAGCAGATGACAGAGATATCCTCTACATTTTGGTGACTAGTTCCACAGAATTGTTGACTTTCCACTGAGCAACTACAATCAGCTGAAGAATTTGTGTCAAAATCTGATCTGAGGAATGCTGCCTACAGAGATGGACTGGCCCACCAGAATACCTAGAAATTTCCAGGTGTGCACCCCCCCCCCCGACGTTGGGTTCCTGGCCACCTTCTGAACTCTGAAAATCTCTGTATTTATCATTTATTTTCTAATTAAATGGGGTATTTTAGGCACTGCAAGCAAATGTAAGATGCAAACACAGAAGTAGTGTATCCAGTTGAAGTGGAATATTGATATGAGTGTGTCATCCTGGGCTGTCCCCTATTGATTTTTCAGGTGGACCCTTATCAACTTTCCAGGTGGGCCCCCGTACTCTAGTTTGACCTGGGATACCTTTAAAAACAGAGGATTCCCTCTCCCATCTCTCTGCTCCATAGCACTAGTTTCGAGCTTGAGCTCAAGTGGAGAACTTGTCCTCAATCCTCTGGGCCAGAAGCAAGAGACACTATTAGAAACCTATAAGGTTATACTTAAACATTGTTGGCCCAATTCTAGAAGGGTAACGCCAGGCGTAACAGCAGTTGCGCCAAGTAGAATGGTGCATGTAGCAACTTACGCCAGCAGTTGCGACATGCACGATTCTACAAAGTGACCTGCGACATGTTGCAGGCCACTTGCGTCAAACAGCTGTTACACCGCATAAACCCCCTGCGACATGGCGCTAGGGGGTTTACAGCAGCAGTTGCACCCCATTCTAGAAGGGCAGCCACAAAGAGCCCACATCAGGATTCTACAAGAACCCCCAGAGGAGATCTGGCAGCGTAAGTTATACCAGTATTTAGCTGGTATAACTTATGGATGCCCCCAGGGGTCCTGTAGACCCGTTGGCTTTCCTGTGGATAGTGCATAGTTTCCCCCCCCCATGCCCAGCACAGCCCAGCAGGGACCCCACAAGGCTACCCTTGCCCCAGCCCCTGACATTGCCGTTAGCGAAGCCCTGCAGGGGCGTTGCCATCCCCCACCCATGCCTGAACCATGGGCCGCCCGCATATGTGACAACAGAGAACTGTACAGTACTAAACTTGAAGATGAACCCATGTCCTAGTAGTCCCTGGATGGGTGGGGAAGGTGCTGAGTGGGCTGGCACGGCTGGGTGGGGGGGCCACTAGACTAAATCTTATTTTATTATCATACTGTACAGTTCAGGGGGCACTAGACTATCAGGGCAAGTACCATGCTGCTTTTGTGGTGGCGACCGGGAGGTCAGGGGCATGGAGTGGGGGTGCACTTGCGACCTGGCAGCGAGGTTGCGACATGCTGGCTAAAGTCGCCCTCTATCTTGCGGCGTACCTAGCTGTATGTCAGCAAGTCACAGATCTTTGTTACAAAGACCCTGCCCCTTCAAGAATAGGGTGCAGGGTCATTGTCGCAGTTGCGGGTGGCACAAGTAGCGTTTGGCGGCAACTTGCGCCACCCTTCTAGAATTGGGTCCTGTGTCTTTTGCCACATAACTTAAAGAATAGTTACGCTATAAAAATGTAACTACATTAAAACTATAGGCAGTTACAGATTTGATTGCAATTACATAGTAGTTACCCTGCAGTGACAGTTTAATCATACTGTAGTTTCTGCATAGTTACAGAAATGTAATATAAATTGTTGACAGCGACAAAAACAAGGAGAGGGAGAGCTTCCCCAACCATACATCCTTTTAAGGCACCCGCAGTTGTATGGAGAAGAAACGGGGAGAACAGCAACTGGGTGAGGGATTTACTCCAAACTGCGTGTGTTGCAGGGACAGGGCACAAGGTGGGGACACCATATAGTAATCAGCTCAAACATCCAATAGGCAAAGATGCCTGAGCTCAAGTGCGTGTGTGTGTGTGTGTGTGTGTGTGTGTGTGTGTTGGAGGAGGGGAATGATATCACTTTTTTGGAATTCGGTTTTCAAGTGGGCTGGCAGTATAACCTAGAGGTTAGAGTGATGAGCTGTGAATGAGCTTGGTACATCCAGCAGATCTGAGTTTGATTCTCACAACCTCCACTGGCATGCATCACTTAACCACCCCAGTGCTCCCAGGTTGCCCCTGAAAACAGGCACTTGTGCCTAGTGGGCCTTATCTGGTTAGCAAAAGAATAAAATAAAATGAAAAATAAGTTGAGTGCTGCTTGTTTACATAAGGCTATGGGACTAAGGCAAATGTGTGCAGTTCGAACTTAATTGTTGTTTGGATAGCAGCTAAACTTTATGTTACAGGTTTGATATCACTATATATGGAGTAGTAGGTACTATCTGTTGGATAGGATACTAAGTAGGTTGCCTTCGGTCTACTAAACTTATCCAAACATACTGTGGGGTCAGTGCCAGTTATGTAGACAGTATCAGCATGCCTGATGCACTGGAATGAATAATGCTCAACAGTGCATTAGCAGTAAATTCCTTATGAGCGCTGTGGGTGTGTAACCATCTGATAAATATGCATGATGTGGGCAATGCTTGGGAGGTAGGGCCATCTCATGTTGAGCTGGCAGCCGACTTGCCTGTTTCTTACTCTATGTCAGGACAATATGATCAGTCACATACTGCAACCCTCTGATGACCAGAAGAGTAAATGCACTTTTATCTGGGTACTATTTTCCTCACACTCGTTGTATAATCAGATATACAACATTGTGGGGGCAGCAGCTGAATGAGTCCTGGATTTTATCATCCTGTTTCTTGTGAAAAATTGGACTGTATCTGTTGAAATGATGTGAGTGCATGTCTGGCATCTTGCCTGCTGGCATATTGCTTTGGACAATAAGTTGCCATATATTGTGGGTTTCCCCAAGTGCCAGAAATGGGGGTTGTGGAAAGACAGCTTGCAGCCTTTCAACCTCTTGGAGAATGGGACTGAGATCTTTAATGAGCTTGTGCAGGTATTCAGTGTGGGGGCTGTATGTGACTACAAGTGGTGTGCGATAGTGCTGTGTGGAATTTTCAAATTCTGGCAGAACAAAATTCAAATTTTTAAAATTCCACCAAAATTCTGCCAAATTTTATTGGAAAAGGAATGGTGGAATTGTGTGGCAGAAAATGGTTGCAGAATAATTTTCGGTGGAAAAAAATGCTGGTCTCAGTATTTTTTGCAGAAATGGTTGTAGAATGATTTTCCATGGAAAATGCTGTTCTGCAGAATATTATTCTGCAGATCACAGCAGGCAGAATTCCACAGAAGAACCAATGAAATTCTGGTGGAAATTCTGCTGGTGGAATGGTCATTCTTCGATAATTTCACAGTCAGAATTCCGCATTCCATACAGCACTAGTGTGCAATCATTTTTTTCTTATATTCCATTAATTTATTTCTGTGGCCCAGATATTCAAAAAGGTTGCACATGGCGCAACAGTGCTGCACCATGCACAACCCACTGATGGGCCCCAGCGCGATATTCAAATGGGGATTGTGCCTGGCTAAATCCTGATGCGCCGAAGCACATCAGTAATGTATGCGGCGCAGGTGGGGGGGCATGCCCATGCATACTCCGCACATCCCAATATTCAGCCCAGGATGAGCTGAGTCCATGCATGCGTAACCCCTACTTGCACTGCACACAGGTGAGCCAAAAAAAAAAAAGGAACAACGGCTGGCCACCCACAGGTGAGCTGCTGTATTGTAGGGTGCAACACGGCAGCTGCCACCTGTGGGTGGCCACCCGACCTCCGGCTGCACCTCCGTGTGGCGCCCCCCCATGCCTGATTGCGGGCATCTGTTTAAAAAAATCACATCCTATCGCCCTGGTGGTCCAGTGGACCACTGTCAGCCCAATCATGGACATTAGTAATAAGAAATTACGTCCTATATCCCTGGTGGTCCAGTGGACTGCTGTCAGCCCAATCGCGGGCATTTGTATAATAAAATTACGTCCAATATCCCTGGTGGTCCTCCCCACCTGCCCACTGTTACCATCACCTCCCGGTCAGTGTCGGGCGGCAGCACCCACCGCCTGCCGCCCGCCAACAAACACCATAATGAAGCTGTACGCCCATTGGTCCCCAGCGTGAGCTAATGAGCATGCAGCCCGTACCGTACTACACAGTTCAGATATGTTTTGTAACTAGAGCGTAACAAATGCATTTAGTAGTGTGAAAATACTTGTTTAAGAATTCATGCCAGTGTGGTTCAATTGGTACTGGTAGTACTCATAGCTCTGGATCAGACAGCTGTAGGTTCAAGTCTCACACCAGTACCATGGATTATTCTTAAAGAGCAATTGATACCTTGAGAATAACTTTGAAATACATAAGATTTGGACACAAAGCAGTTCATACTTCTCATTAGCTCTGTATTTTTTTTACCCAGATTATTTATTACTGAGGTCAAATGCATGAAAACAGAACAGTAGTTTTGAATTTTTTTTTATTGTCAGGAATTGTCAAATAAACACAAAGTTAGGAAAGTGATAAAGAAAATTAAAAAAACAGCAACATGTTTAGAAAAAATATATATATTTGGGCTCAAGCATCTCCAGTTTAATAATGTTTTAGTGCCCCTTTGGCCCTCCTTTCAATGGGGGGACAGATTGTACACCTCATTTCTTTGTTTTCCCAGTATGGAGGATGTGACTCTGTGTCTGAAACTCTCAATATACTTGACCAATTTTGGGTTCAGTCCTTGGAGAGGGGTCCAGTTTGCATCTTTCTTTCTGTTGTCTCACTGATCCTGGTTATCTGTGTTCCCCTGGTCATATTGCTTGTTGTGAAAGAGGCCCTTGAGGTGTATCCTTTTGAAACAAATTCTCCAGGTCACCACACAGTTCCACTTCATCCATTGGTTTAGTTTGGTAGAATGAGAGCCCTTTGGATAGTAATGACATTTCAGCTGTACAAAGTACAGATTCTGGTCGATTTTTACTACACAGGTGTGTTGCTGTGCTATGCTGGGGGTACTTTTCATAGTCCTTTTGACCTGCTGTAGGTTTCCCCCAAGGTTTGGTCAGTCTGGGCCTAGCAGGTTTCTTTCTTTTGTTGCTGAATAAAAAAATCCAGGAGCTTTGTGTGGTGTTTTTGGAATTCTTTCATATTCTTTCCATGTCTGTGTCCTGAAGGAGGACTTTTACATCAGTTTTGTGCCTAGAGTTAGCCACTGTATTGTAATTCTTTCCATGCCTGTGTCCTGAAGGAGAGTTTTCACAGCAGTGATTTCATTTTATACATTCTTTTTGTGGTTGTAGAATGCCTTAAGTTGGTTCCTTAGTCTTTCGGCAGTCCTGTGACACAGTTGTTGTGCATATCTGATGATGAAGGTGAAGGTTACTGGACTTTTGAAGGTGTGGCTTTTGGGAATAAGATTTTCTTTACTGCATCTGCTGAGAAAGAAGATGTCGCTGTCTGGTTTAGCTTGCCTCTGCAAAAAGTTTTTCAGCTTGTATTGGTTACAGCAGATTGGGCTGTCTTCCGTTTTTCAGATCAAGATAGGCTTGTGCTGTGTTAGCCCACACAAAAGCAGGAGAGAAAAAAAAAAAAGAATCTTTTTTGCTAGGCCAAGAGAATACCTTTATTAGGTTAATAAAAAGATAAAGGCACAAGCTTTCAAGGCCTATAAACCATATATATATATATATATATATGTATATATAAATATATATAAATATATATATATATATATATATATATAGGCCCAGATATTCAAAAGGGTTGCTCCATGCGCAACAGGGTTGCGCATCGCCAAATCTACATTACGCCATTCTGCGATATTCAGCAGGAGGCAGTTGCTCCACTGGCAACATGTTGCACAAAAGAGCAATGCAAATGAATGCATGCTCAACAGGAGGGAGGAACCATGCATAACCAACGCAACCTGATATTCAGTCGGGTTAGTAGAGTTGTGCATGCCGACCCCCAACCTGCTCTGCACAACCTTGAGCCAAAAAGGATTAAGTTGAGGGCCACCCACAGGTGAGCTGCTGTATTGCAGGGCGCAACACAGCAGCTACCACCCTGGCTGGCCCCCAACTCCGTCCCTGTCCCCCACCAGCCCGATCGCGGGCATGAGTAACATGAACCCCACCCCCCGCCCACACTCTCCCACAGCCCGATCAAGGGCATCACAGTTACATGAAACCCCCACATATCCCGAAGCCCGATTGCGGGCAGTACAGTTACATGAAACGCCCCACCCCGCCCACCGTCTCCCACAGCCCGATCGCGGGCAGAGCGTGTATGAACCCCCCAGTGCCCGATCGCGGGCAGAATGTAACCCTCCCCAACCCGAATATCTCCTGGTGGTCCAGTGGACCGTAAAGCCCGATCAGCGGGCAGAATGTCACATCACAACCCCCAAACATCTCCTGGTGTCTAGTGTCCCTCCCACCCACACCACCCACGAGCCCTCACCCTGCTCCCCCATGGCCCGGCGGCGACAGCATCCCACCCACCTGCCACCCGCCGCCCGCCCGACCCAGCTGTCCTGTAGGGCTGCGCCCATTGGTGCAGAGCTAGAGCCAATGGGCGTGCAGCCCATACCGTACATGACAGTCCAGATTTGTGAATGAACACCATTGGGCTGTCTTCCATTTTTCATGTACCTGTGATGCCCGCGATCGGGCTTCGGGATATGTGTGGGGGGGTTTCATGTACCTGTGATGCCCGCGATCGGGCTGCATTGTGCGTCGGTCCCTGACGGCTGCTGCCTGGCAGGGTGGCCAGGAGCAAGTCCTCGGGGATCGGTGCACCTACATGCAAATGGCATGCAAATGGGGCCATAAATAGATGCAAATGGCCCCCCTGCGCCTTGCATAAATTATGGCCCCATTTGCATGTCACCTTTTGAATATCGGAAATTTGAGCATGGCGCAATGGTACTTGCGCCACCGCAAGTTTAATGCTCAACTCTGGCAACTTGCGGTGGCGCAAGTTCCACTGCGCCATGTGCAAGTGCTGTGGCTGGGGGGTGATATTCAAAGGAGTTGCTCAATAGCGCAACTCCTTTGAATATCACCCCGGCCACACCCCAGCGCAACTATTTTGAGCAGCGCAGGGGCTTGCGCCTCAGAATGGCGCAGTTTGAAAATCTGGGCCATAGTCTATAAATGTCACCTCTCCATTATTTATTTCTATTAAAGAAATTCCAATAAAAAAATATATTTATCTCTTAGAGTTCATCTTCCTTAGCAGCCTTAGTAGCTTATTCCCTACTTGAAATATTAATGCTCTGTTGTGACATCACAGTCTGTTGCCATGGGAGTAACTGTGATGTCACAAGCAGAGTATTATAACATCAGGTTTGGAAGAAGCAATAGGAGCTGATGCACCCTCAAGGAACAACTGTCCTGTTTTCATGCATTTGATCTCAGTAATAAATAATCTGGGTTAAAAATAAAGAGCTAATGAGAAGTATAAACAGCTTTCTGTCCAAATCGTGTTTTTCAAAGTTACTTTCAAGGCATAAATTGCACTTTAAGCATAACCCCTGGTCCTGATGTGAGACTTGAACCTACAGATGTCTGATCCAGAGCTATGAGTACTACCAGTACCAACTAAACCACACTGGCATGAATTCTTAAATTATTAAACTGGAGATGGTTGAGCCCAAATACAGGTTTTTTTTAACATTTTGTTGTTTTTTTTTGTTTTCTTTATCACTTCCCTAACCATTTGTTTATTTAAAAATTCCTGACATTAAAAAAAAAATCAAAAGTATGAGACAAGTGTTTTCACGCTACTAAATGCATTTGTTACACAGTAGTTACTACTACATATCACCTATTTTAAACAATACTCTAAAGGAAGGACGCAATAAACCACTATGTGGTTTGTATGAAAGGATTAACGATGACACCACAGGGGCAGAGTAAGGCCGATGGCCGAAGGCCGAGTGTCCATCGCCTATGGGAAGGTCATTGTTAATCCTGTAGTGCACACACCACAGTGCCTTACTGCACTTATAAAATGGCATGTTTTAGGTAATGAAGTTTTCCAGCCCTTGTAATGAGAACCAGTTTCTGACCATGCATCATTAGAATTTTAATGCATGGTAATGAGATGATGTTGTCCAATGGGGTGTCTGGATTTATCCTTACCATTTTATAAAGCTTTTTCTTTTATGCAATATCATCATTTGTTTAAAGATGTTTGTCACTTATATTAAAAATTTCAGAAATCACAACATTAAGACAAAATATGTTTTATAGATTTTCTCTAGCTCATTTCATTTTGCTTTTCATTACTCAGTTTATTTACATGGAAACAAAATCTGTGTCCCCTAAAGTTGATCTACTCCTGCTGTTTCATCCTTTGCTAAACCCCTAATTCTGTTTGACATCTGAATCACTTCAAAAGCAACAAATTGATATCACAGAAAGGACTTGACTTCAACAAAGGATTGAGCAACAGAAGCATATGAACTAAGTTGGGCAAAGATCCTGGGGCAAATTTTCTAACGGGTCTGATTGCTGCAAGCCCCGGCTATAACAACGATATGGTGCGCTGGGCTTGCAGCAAACGGGATTTCACATCCCATGCAGCAACTGCTGTAAATTAGACCGCTTTCCTTGCAGTCTAGCTTATGTCAGTCCCAGGGACCCTTTTTTATGGTGCTTGAGTCAAATATTTGGTGCAAGCTTGCTTTAAATTGGGTAAACTGTCGCAACTCAATCCGATCTAGTAAAATCAGATGCAGTTGTGGCAAACCTGTTTGGTGCACCACCAGAAACTAAATGCAGTGGCTCAGGGCTAGGTCCAAGCCCTGCGCCACTCTTTGAAAATCTGGCCTCCAGTTTCCACTTAAATTAACAAGATGTGAAGGACAATGGGAGACAAATGCCAACAACAGAAAAATTATAAGCTGAACTGTGACTAAATATGAGGTTTTTGAAAGAACTTTGAAATGTAACAAAGTCCCTTTAACAATAACAAATCTGCTTTCCTATTTTTTCCTTATTTTCTTTCTTTCCATAGCTAGAAAGCAGCAGTTAATTTCTGAAGCTCAGTAGTCAGCAATTCAGTACAGGGAACCTGCAGGTGAATGGGGAGAAGCAGCAGGATCATAAGAAAGCAAACTGCTCAGAAAATCTTGATCCCAGCAGGACAAATGAACTCAGACTGCACTGGGCTGAAAGAGAATTTGGGAAGGTGTGACACATACAGTATGAGCACAGAAAGCGATCAAAGGAGTAAGGCTCTGCTTCCAGTCATACAAACATCAAGAAAGCAACCCAAAAGAAACAGAAGGTCAGAGAAAATCCCATCAGAATTGCATAGCACTACCATTACAGAAGCTCAGGTTACCAAGCCAAACTCTTGAGCAGGCACTTTCTGCAACAACAGAAATGTTCCAGTAAAAAAAAAAACAAACAGAAGATATATCCAGCACATTCGTGTCTTGGCAGATAGGCAGATAAATAAAAATAATTTCCAGAAGTAATGTGCATACATATACACACACACACTATATGTATGTATATATATATGTATATATATATGTATATATATATATGTGTGTGTGTGTGTGTATGTGTGTATGGTAGTGCCCTTAAGGTAGAGTTTAATGTTTAATGTGAAACCCCTAACTTTGCACCTTAATAACTTTGCCCTCATTCAACAAAATTACATAAACTTTTGCATGCATGGTTTGGGGGGCAAGGTCTCTTGATCTTGTAAATTCCATGATGGTTGGATGTCCAAATTCTGAGATCCAGTTAGTAGAAAAAGTGGAAAAATCGACGGGGGTTGTCTGTTTTTTCACTCTCAACTACAACCAAGATGGTTTGAAATTTTGTTCTGAAATGTTCAAGGTAGAATGGGTTTGCCATAAAAAAAGAGGCCTTTTTTGTTTTGTGAAAAAATATTAATTGGTTCCCAAGTTATACAGATATGAAATTTCAGTTCTGAACATGCTCAGTAGGGTATTTCATTTATATGTCCTATGTAAAAGAAGAATTTCTGTCTCACAAAAGAAGATTCTTTTTTCGTCAGCTGAAATTAGTCTTTCATGAGAAACATTCTTCTTTCTCATTGCGGCCATCTTGTTTTACATTTTTTTAAAATAAAATTGAAAATCTATAAAAACTATGCCCTGGAGAAAAACAAACACATGGATGTAGCTAAACAGGACCTATTTAGCTCAGTTCTGGAGTTTGTTTTTTGGAAAAACAGCACCAAAATATGGTTTTGGAACCTCACTAAAATTTTAGGTGGAAGGCTTAGCAAGGGCTCCCGATTCTTCTTTCATGAGCAGAAATTTTTCTTTCATGTGTTTTATGAAAAAAGGCTTGGATCTCACAAAAGAAGATTTTTTTTGTTTCACAATCTACTTTTGTAATCTTTGATATGTCTTGTTTTGTGATCTTCTTTCATAGCAAAAGAAGCTCATGAAAGAAGAATTTCTTCTTTCGTGGGCATGATTCTTCTTTCCTGGTCTTCTTTTGTGATCATTTTTTGTGGGACCATATAAAAGAAGAAAATCTGCTCTTGAAAAAACTTTGTCTTTACATAGAAAAACAACTTCTGTTTATAACAAGGCCATTTTAAAAGATTTTTCCCCAAAAGTTTCAATATGGCCTTTTTTTTTTACCACAGTTCATGAACCAGGAAGGCGACATTTTTCAAATCTGGCCCAAAAGTGATTTGGTGTTCATTCTGCAAAATCACTTTTTGGGTAGGTTGTGAAAAAATTCACCTGACTGGTTCATGCGGTGGGGTCATAAAAATACTATGTTGAAAATGTGGGGTCAAAATATAAAAAAACAAACAAACAACAAAGTTATGAAGAAAGGTCCCTGTGCATCTGTGTCTACAGCTGCATGGAAGGCAGGGCCCTCTGTGCCCTTTGCTTTCACAGCTGGAGGGACTCCTCATTTGGTGCCAAAGTGCACAGCCCACAAGGCCCTAAACTTCCATGCTCAGACAGATTCCTCACTTGGCACAGGGCTCAGAAGGCCCTGCATGTCTATATCTGTAGCCATACAAAAGTGCAGGGCCTGGAGGGCCCTGCACTTCTACAGCCAGATGGACTTCTTACTTCGTGTATGACCCAGAGGGCCCAGCACATCTGCATCTGTAGCTGCATGGAAGTACATGCTTTGGCATCTGAATCTGTAGCTGCATGGAAGAGCAGGACCCAGAGGGCCCTGTGCTTCAATAGCCAGACAGATCTGTTCATGCAGGTCATGAATGAGGATATAATTCCTCTAGCTCAAAAAGAAAGGAAAATCATTGCAAAAAATTGCATTAATACACCAGTTAAGATTCGACTTAAAGCAACAAAAGTAGGGAAATGAGGCATTAGGGTTTCCCACCCTAACCCCCCACTGCCCCAGCAGCAAAAGAACAAGAATATGTAAACAACCACAGACAGCCATCATCAGGGACAAACAACACACAACTGTTTCCAGATAACATAAATGCAGTACTACTGATGTACTACCTTTGTAGGTTTGTATCTATGGCTGCATATGTATGCTGTGTGCATGAGTATGTTTAGCTGCAGAAGTGAAGGCCCCAGGGGAGCCTGCCCTTCTGTAGCCAGAAGGCCTCATGAGGCCTGTGCCTGTGCAGCCAAAGGTACAACTGCATCAGCTATATTACAAAACATGTTGCAGTATGCTGCAGGGAACAGTATAATTCAATAGCAATTAAGCCCCTTTTTAATGCAGTATTTTGTGACATGTCATGGACTACAAGTTACTGCTTGCATCATGGCTGGCTCTGTGTACTCATGCATGTTGTGTGAGGTACCTGGCTAGATAGTATGATCCATTAATGCATGCTGTTCCATATGCATCTGCTTTGATTTCAACTACTAGCTCCACAGCTGTAATGTGATGTCACCAGCAGTCCGAAAGCTGCTCTCTAATTGGATTACTATTCCATTGTGATGAACACAACAGGACGAGACAACATATGTGAAATAACAAATTCACAATGTAGCATGATAACTTGTGAGGTGGGTATAAATTAAATATTTTTTATCTTGTTATCTCCATTGGTGTGTGTGTGTGTGTGTGTGTGTGTGTGTGTGTTGGGCTGCTTTTAAGCAAAATGTTAGCATTCCCTTCACCTTGAAGATCCTCAGCAATGGTAGGGTTGTGGATAGCAGTTGCCTAATCCTTGAGGAAGTCAACAATCACTTTGTAACTGCTGGCCTAGCCCTCGACTCTTTGCTTTATGCTGCCTGTGGTAGCAACCAAGACTGTAATAACATTGACTCCCAAACTTCGACCTGCCCACTCCAGCTGTTCTCGCTTAGCTATAAAGAAGTCGAAGACACTTCTTAACACAGACATTCAAAAAAGTGCAGGGGACGATGGTCCAGAACCATTTTTTCTTAAACTAGGCTATCTCAACCTCACTGCCCCTATCCGCCACATATTCAATCTTTCCATTTCCACTGCCACTGTTCCTTCCTGCTGTAAATCTGCCCATGTCCTCCCATTATTCAAGTCAGGGGACCCATGCGACCTAACCAACTGTAGGCCCATCTTGATCTTACCTGTCCTCTCCAAAGTCTTCAAAAAGCTAGTTTACTCCCAAATAAAACTCCATATCGAATCATCTTCAATCCTCAACCCTGCGCAATCCAGCTTCTGGCCCAATCATAGTACTGTCACTGCTGTAGCCGGGATCTGTACTCTTTCCCAACTGACACTCTCTCGACAAACACTTGACCATCACCGCTCTCCCAACGTGATCACTGTCCCGCCAAATATTATCCCGAATGTTAACTTACCCAGCATTACGAAGTCCCGAGACACAGTATCCCGAAAAGACCAGATGATCTGAACTCTGACACTGAACACTGGATCTTAGCATGTTAAAACAGATTCAGTACCAGATATGAGTCACAATACTTTTGTTTGTTAGCATACAGCATCAAGCTGACTCCATTCTGCCACTGCCAATAAAGATGCTTCTCCCTACACTGACCACTACCAGTCACACCTTGGGCTCTCATTCACACATTCGTCAGCTCTACCAGAGATACCGCAGATACACCGGAACACTACAGACTGTGACCCGAAGTGACTCCAGGGTCTCCCTTCCAACAGTATGCACACTACTCTACTAAGGTCATGTTTTAGAATCAGTTTGTCTTTTGTGCTGCATGCATTCACCACTACTGCTCACATTGCCATGATTCACTGGTCTGCACCGCTGCTGCTTGTACCAAGACCATTCACTGCACTGCAACTGGAGATACAGAAACTGGACCCTATGACCTTAAGTGAGCCCTGGATCCCTCCAGACAGTTCAGTATTTCCACTATTTGCCCCAATGTACATAAGTAAAGCATAGATAAAGTGCACTTCCAGTCACATATTTTTTTCAACAAATAACATTCTAGCACTTGACATTATAAGGCTGCATTTTAGGAATGTGAGACAGTTCTCTTTAGTTGCCTTCATTCCAAGACTACTACATAAACTATGAAAGATTTTTAAAAATGAAATACCCTGTCAAAATGACACAAACAATAGCGTGTAAATTTATATGGCTAAATTACAGAAATACGATCTCCATGCAATCTGCATAAACAAGCACTGCTAGTCTTTGTGCAATAATTGCACTTCACGTGTACACTCAGCATATTTTCATGTATGCTAATGTGAGAATTGCTGTTTTCTTTTGAAACAACAGGCCATAGCTCTCTTGGTTAGTAAATGTATGTTTGTGCCTAAACTTGACGGGATTACAACTTTCGGCATTCAGTACCAGTTGGGAATTACATAAATGGGAAAATGGTGTCAGTACAAATGCTGTCTGGACAACGTCAGTCGGGAGATCGTACCTAACCCCTCTAGCCAAAGTTACCAATGAACGGGTCACAGCCATGGACTCTAAGAAAGTTACTGGTGCAGTATTTTTAGATCTTAGCAAAGCATTCAACACTGTCGACCACAATCTGTTAGTCTGAAGCCTAATAAAAGTAGGCACCACCACCTTGCTGCCCAGTGGTTTACCAGCTACCTATCTGGAAGGACACAGAAAGTAAAAGTTGGTGGCCTCTTTTCTGCATCACTCCCAGTTGTCAGACGAGTCCCACAAGGCTCCATATTAGGTCCCATCCTTTTCTCCCTGTACATCAATAACCTTGACGCACAAATATCCCAGTCCCATCTGCATTTCTTCTCAGATGACATAGAACTGTATACATCAGGCCCTACACTGGCTGAAGTGAGGGATGTACTCCAAGCCAACTTTGCACAACTAGAAATCAACTTAATCAATGCTAAACTGCTCTTCAATGCCAAGAAAACCAAGGCCATGATTTTTGCCCCGAACACCACCTCCACTTCACATGTAAACACGCACAAAGAATTCATCACTATCTCCCTAGGTGAACCCCTTGAAATCACCTCCAAATTCAAATATCTTGGTATGTGGCTAGACAAAAAGCTTTCCTTTCATGACCACCTCGACAATCTGGCAAACAGGCTAAAATTCAAGCTAGATTACTTCTTTCATAACAAGTCCCTCTTTCCAAGGATACCAGAAGTAGGCTGGTCCAGGCAACATTCCTGCCGCTACTCGACTATGGAGATTTAATCTATTCCCCCGTAGCAGCCTCAGGACTTAACAAATTAGATGTCCTCTACCACTGTGTCACACCTTTCATGATAAACCTACCCTACTGAACTCACCATTGCGATTTGTACATAGCCACTGGCTGAATATCACTCTCAACAAGACGCATGCTTCATGCTGGTATCTGAACTCTTAAGCTACTCCTGAACAAGCTCCTGAACTATCTCACAACCCTTTTTCATATTTCCCATAGTGCCTACTCTCTTAGGAAAAATGACCTCCTCCTCCTCGATGTACCGAGAACTTGCACTTCACTTGGCAAGCGGGCCATATCGATTGTACTCCCAACTATCTGGAACCAGCTTCAAGGCGTACTAAAGCTTCCTGGTACTGTCCCTGTCAGCCTATTTAAAAGGTTGGCTGCAGCAAAAATTAAAGATACGTGCAGCTGCTTCTAAATCCTAGCCCACTGCTCTAACCCTAGCCCACTGCTTCCTCTTAATTACTTAGAAATTAGCTGCCTTGTTATTCCGAACCAAGCACTTGTACCTTTTCTTTTGTATTTGTATTTTTCTGTGTCATTGTCATTTTTATGCAACATGTTGATGCTTGCTCATAATTCTGTACTTGACTTTGTCCTGTTTTTCGATTATACAATCTGTAACTACCTATCTGTGTCAAAGGAACTCTTTGTGAATGAGCTTGCTCAATGGAGTTTTCCTACAACAAACTTGAACTTGAACTTACAGACAAGAGTTGTCACAACGCATGCCAACATTCTCCTTCATCATTTCTGTACTTCTGTATCTGTCTACTGTGAGTCAATAAATGATACTGTACTAGAAGAGGTTCTGCAAAGGTGAGGCAATATAGCGCAGTGGTTTAAGGCTCTGAGTTGCAAATTTGGTGACATCCAGCAGACCAGACCTGGGTTTGAATCCCACAGCTTCCACTTGCATACTGTGTGACCCTGAGCAAGTCACTTAACTTCCCTGTGCTCCCACGTCACTCCTGTAAAAAAGCTTTCAGCTTAGTGTGCTACTCCTGGTGAAACAACTTAAAAAAAAAAAAAAATGGAATGTTTGCCTGATAGTGTGAATGAATCCTCTGTGGGGCAGGCTATATTGACATAACACAGGAGCATGTCAATCCATTAGACTGTAACTACAAGACAGACATTTTCTTCCTGTTTGGTTATGGTGTGCAGTTTATGCTGCCTAACCAACGTTTGTTTGTTCGCAAGACTGGGGTTAAGATCATCTTCCCCAAAAGGTTAACCATTGGGGAATGATTGTAAAATTAGCAGCTAATGTTTTGAATGCTTTCCGTCCATCATGACTAGTAACTGTATGTTTTTTAAGATCATCTTGTCGATCGAAACTATATGTACATATATTGTCTATGCTGTCAGTAGGGATGGACATAATGATAATTGCTGGTAGGTGGAATATCCATGCAGTAAACATTATAAATATGCTCCCTTTAGAGGCATTCCCACTTTGAAACATGGATGTGCTACTCTAGGTCCTTACCTCTTGCTTGCTTGGTTTCTGGTATTGCTTGCCACTTACAAACCACTAACATACATTTGATGAGTGACGTGCATGCCTTTTACCTTATGAGTGATGTGCACACCTTTTCCCCTAAATGTTCTTACATTCTTACTGAATTTGTTTTCCCTGTCTCAGAGTCTACATTGTACCTCTCAACCTCCTGCATCATAACTCCAGGACAAGGCTAAAAGAAATCTGGACAAAGGAAGAAAACCAGGGACATAGCTTAAAAATTGATTGTATCTACTCTGGAAGGTGGTAGAAGAAGGGGCTTAGTTTAAAAATACATTTTCTGAAGGAAACAAAGCCTGCGGGTGACGTGATGTGTCAGAGCGAGTAAGACGTGCTTACCTTGGCTCTGTTCTCCAGCTCTCAGTTTTTCATATTTTTACAGCCATTTCAACTAAAAATGACTTTGGTCCATCTTCAGGAGGTAGTCTAACCAGACGCGTTACCGGCGGGAAGACTTTTGTGCCTAAAAAGTAAAAGAAAAGTGGGCGACTGTTACTCGTGGGTCATGGAGGCAGAAATGCAGTCAGTGGGCCCTTCCCACACCCCACCAACCACACCAGAGAAAGCAAAGGCAGCCAAGAAAATAAAAACTCAACCAGCAGCTGTCCCCAGAGTAGCTCCGGCTCCAATTCCCCTCAAGGAAGAAAAATTCTGGCCATAACTAATCAACTTACCGGCCTGCAGCAAATCTCTGAGACCTTGTCTCACCGCATGGGGGATGTGGAGGCACGGGTGAGTTTTGCTGGATGATTGGCGCACGAGACAGGAATTTGACACCACAGAGAGCCGCCGCAGGATTGCCAAGATGGAGGAAAAGATTGAGGACCTCGAGGGTCACAGCAGGAAGAACAACCTCCTTATTATCGGCCTCCTGAAGGGGGCTGAGGGGCAAAACCCCATTTTGTTCATCCAAAGATTCAGCGAGAAGATATCAGGGCCTTTTCCTAATGGACCCATCTATGCAATCCAGCGGGCCCACAGAGCACCCAGGCCAATGCCTGCCCCCAAGTCACCATCTCACCCTCTCATATTTAAGATGCTGAACTAGTTAGACAAAAAGCACATCCTGGCAAAGTTAAAAGAGATGAAAGAGATATTGTGGGAGGGAGTCAAGCTGCGCATCTCACAGGATCTCCCTAAGTCAGTCAGACTGAAAAGGGCCAAGTTAAACCAAATTATTTTTCAAGTTTATGGCGGCTGACCTGCGCTTCAGGATGTTATACCCTGCCAAGCTTCAGATCACCTATCAGGGCTCTCCTAAATCTTTCAATTAAGAAGCACAGGCTAAGAAGGAGTTAGAAGCGCTATTTCCTGTCCTGTTTCAGGCCCCTAAGTGAGCTACTTCAGAAGGGATTTTGGTTCTCAGCTACACATTCTTTGATTGGAGTTCACGTCTGATGTGGATCTAACACATTGTTGGTCTATACCCTGAGATAATCTCTATCCCTCAGTGACACCATCATTCTCGCTCCAGTGAACTACCCCCTTCTCTGTCTAGGAAACATGAGCTTTTCTGAGACATACGAACATACGAAATTTGCCAGCAGATAAAAGCCTAGAGGTCTATCAAGTCTGCTCGAATGTGTAGCTAGCACCCCTTATTCTGCAGCTGCCCCCACTTCCACCCTTCCCCTTCATTAACCTTCCCCCTTGTCCTGTCCCATCCTCATTTGAAGCAGTCCACTGTTCTACTGCATACCACCTCAGCAGGTAACACATTCCACCCAGCCACCACCCTCTCTGTAAAAAAGTGTCTCCTCATCTCCCTCCTGAACCTTCCTCGCTCCAGTCTCATATCACGACCCCTGGTGGCCCTCTCCTCCCTTACTTTGAACAGCCCCTCTGTACCTGTCTTGTTTATTCCTTTCATGTATTTAAAGGTTTCAATCATGTCACCCCATCTCTCCTCTCCTCCAGTGAGTACATGTTCAACTCCTTCAACCTCGTCTCGTATGATAAGTCCCCCAGCCCCTTGATCATCTTTGTCACTCTGCGCTGCACCCCCTCCAGTGTCTCTCTTCAGATACGGATGCCAGTACTGCACGCAATACTCCAGGTGTGGTCTAACTAATGACCTATACAGTGGCAGAATCACCTCCTCCCTCCTCGAGGATATACCCCTTGCAATACAACCCAGCATTTTGTTGGCCTTTGCAGCTGCCTTCCTACATTGTGCCGAGTTGTTCATTGACCCTGTAATGAGCACACCCAGATCCTTCTCCTCCTCTGTCTGGGCTAGCTGCACTCCCCCTAGCTGGTAACTCCTCCTCCTTGGGTTCTTCATCCCAAAATGCAGCACCTTGCACTTTTTGGCATTAAAGCCCAGTTGCCAGGTGTCTGACCAGGTTTCAAGCTTTGCCAGATCATCCTGCAACCCTGCCATCCCCTAGGTCATCCACCACCGCCTACCTTGGTATCATCAGCAAACAGACTGATCTTGCTCTTGATGTTCCATGATATGTCTGCAATGAATATCCCAAATAACACTGGTCCCAACACTGAGCCCTGTGGAACACCGCTGTCACTGCCCTTGGGTGTGAGAGCTCTCCACCCACCACCACCCTCTGTTGCCTTCCCTGCAGCCAGTTTCCTACCCATCTCACCAGCTTTGCACCCGCCCCTGCGCCTACTAACTTCCTTCCCAGCCTTCCATGTGGCACTGAGTCGAATGCCTTACTGAAGTCCACATACAGGACATCCACTGCATGGCCCCTCTCCAGTTGCCTAGTTACCCAGTCATAAAACTTGACCAGGTTGGTTTGGCAGGATCTGCCACATATGAAGCCATGCTGTTTGCTGTCCTGTAGTCATTTGGCCTCTAGGAGGGCCACCAGCCTCTCCTTCAGGATAGTCTCCATTAGCTTTCCCACAAAGGATGTGAGGCTTACTGGTCTGTAGTTTTCCGGTTCATCCTTGGGGCCACTCTTGTGGAGGGGCACCACATGAGCCATCCTCCAGTCCTGAGGTACACACCCCCAATGTAGTGAGGCATTAAATAGGTCTGCCAAAGGTCCTGCAAGGACCTCTGCCAGCTCCTTCAGTACCCTGGGGTGGATGCCATCTGGGCCTGGCGACTTGTCCACCCTCAGTGCCTTCAAACCCTATCGAACTCTGCTCTCCATGATTTCCCCATCTGTCATCACTTCCCCCCCTGCTTCTGCCATTTCTTCCACCTTGGGTGTCACCCCCCTTCTCTTTAGTAAATACTGAGCAGAAGTACTCATTTAGTGCTTCCGCCTTATCACACCCTGCATCCACCCAACCCCCCTCCTTCATAATCCTTACTATGTGGTCCTTACAGCTCCTTTTCTCCCTGATGTACTTAAAGAAGTCCTTCTCCCCCTTCTTAATGCCTTGTGCCAGCCTGAGTTCCGTAGATGCTTTGGCTCCCCTTACTGCCCTTGTCACCTCCTTCGATTCCGTCAAGTACTCCTCCCTGTCCTCCCCACTCCCTATTTTCTTGTACTTCCTAAAGGCAGCTCTTTTCCTCCTTACCTTTTCCATGACCTCCTTGCTCAACCAGATTGGTTTCTTAGCCTTAGCCTTCTTGCTCTGGGCTTTGCAGCAGGTTTTGGTTGCCTCCACTATCCCCAGCTTTATGAGCTCCTACCTCTGGTTAATGTCCATACTAGATTGAATTCTGGCCAGGTACCCTTTTACCACTTCCCCCATCCTCCCAAAGTCGGCCCTCCTGAAGTCCAGCACTACTGTACCATCTTCCTGATATTATCTGGAGACTTGGCTGTAATCTGAGGGCTGCCTTGACCTGACAAGGAGAAGTACTTGCCGGGACCCCACAGCTTTGTATCTTATGCCTGCAACTTCAGGGGAACACACCCGGGGCAGCTACAAGATGGAGGATACACGGCATCCACAGCAGCAGATGGTAGGTAGGTCCTCTGGTGATGTTGGGGGGAGCAGGCAAACCCAAGCAGCAGGGGGTTCTCCCCACATACCCTCTGCAGGGAAGAACTCGTATTGAACATAAGCCTTCTGCCTATGTTTGGCATTGGCTATGTACTGTTCAGAAGAGACCGAGGTACAAAAAGGGGGTGTGGAGTGGCCCTTTATGTCAATGAAAATATCAAAGCTACAGAAATTCGGAATACACATAAGGAGCCAGAAGAACTGTGGGTCACGCTGGAAACAGGAAATGGGACAGCCATACAAACTGGGGTTGTGTACAGGCTTCCAGACCAGGGGGAGAACATAGCCACATTACTGTTAGAAGATATACAAAACATGACAGCTAAAGGGGAGGTTCTGATAATGGGAGACTTCAACATGCCAGTTACAGATTGGTCAATACCAGCAGGAACATCTGTCAGAACAAGACACATGGTGGATTCCCTGCAGGGGGAGGGACTCAAACAACTGGTACAACACCCCACAAGAGACAGGGCTATCCTAGATCTAGTACTGACTAACAGGGAAAGGATCACAGATCTCTAGGTAAAAGGTCACCTGGGGGCCAGTGACCATCACAAGGGATGGTTCAATTTGGCCACTAGAACTAAATCATCCCATTCCAAGGCAAAAATATGGGACTTCAGAGGAGCTGACTTTGATAAGATGGCCAACAGAGTTAAGCTAGCCCTGACAAAAAGAAATACAGGTGAGGGGGTTCAGGCAAAGTGGGCAAGCATTAAATATGGCGATACTTGAAGCAACATCCCATTGTGTTAGGGAGAAAAGGAAGTGTAAAAGAAGAAGGAAACCACTTTGCTTCTCAAAAACAGTAGCAGAAAAGGTCAGAGCCAAAAAACTGGCCTTCAGGAAATATAAGGGAACACAGCAGGATGAAGACAGGGAGGCATACCAAACTTCCCTAAAGGAAGCAGGGAAGGCAGTAAGGCAGGCAAAGTCCCAAACCAAGGAAACACTAGCACAAACAGTAAAAGAAGGTGACAAGACTTTCTATAGATACATTAGTGAAAGGAGAAAGTCCAGAGGGGGTATTGCTAAGATCAAAGGGGATAAGGGGGCATGTGAGGAGGAGGACCATGTAAAAGCATATATCTTAAACAGATACTTCTGCTCAGTATTTACTGAAGAGAAGGTAGGGCAGGGCCCACAGCTCAGCACCATGGACACAGGGGGAAGGGAGGTGTGCACTAGTCCCTTCACAAAGAAAGGGTCCTACAAGAGCTCGAAAAGCTCAGGGTGGGCAAGGCAATGGGACCTGATGGTATACATCCCAGGGCACTAAAAGAAGCTAAGGGTGGAACTAGCAGAGCCATTATCAGAACTGTTAGTGAGTCTCTGAGCACAGGAGAGGTTCCAGAAGACTGGAGAAGGATTCATGTGATCCTGCTCCACAAGAGTGGTATCAGGGAGGAGGCAGGGAACTACAGACCAGTCAGTCTTACCTCAGTAGTGGGCAAGATTATGGAGACATTCCTTAAGGAAAGGATAGTGCAACATCTGGAATCCATAGGGGCACAGGATCCAAGACAGCATGGGTTTACAAAAGGAAGGTCCTGTCAAACTAATCTCATAGATTTCTTTGACTGGGTAACCAGAGTGGTGGACCAAGGGGGAGCAGTTGATGTTGCCTACCTTGACTTCAGCAAAGCTTTTGACACTGTTCCACATAGAAGATTGATAAATAAGCTGAACAGGCTTGGGGTGGGTCAGAAGTTGGTCAACTGGGTGGGAAACTGGTTGATGGGCAGAAAACAGAGAGTGGTGGTAAACGGTATGCAGTCAGAAGAGATGTGAATCATAAGTGGGGTACCGCAGGGATCAGTCCTGGGGCCAGTCCTCTTCAATATCTTCATCAGTGACATTGCAGATGGACTGGAGGGTAAGGTTTGTCTGTTTGCAGATGACACCAAGATCTGCAACAGAGTAGATGTTCCAGATGGGGTGGGCAGAATGAGAAGAGATCTGGATAAATTAGCAAAATGGTCGGAAGAGTGGCAACTGAAGTTTAATGCAAAGAAATGCAAAATCATGCACATAGGGAAGAGAAACCCTGAAGCCTCTTGTAGGCTGGGAGGGGAGTTGCTGGCAGTCACAAGGGAAGAAAGAGACTTGGACGTCATCATCACTGATGACCTGAAATCATCCAAGCAGACCACTAAAGCAGTAGGTAAGGCTAGGGGGATGTTGGAGTGTATTAGTAAGGGTATCACAAGTCAGAAAAGGGAGGTAATAATCCCTCTTTACAAGACACTGGTTAGGCCCCATCTGGAGTACTGTATGCAGTACTGGAGGCCACATCTTCACAAGGACATTAACCAAATTGAGGCAGTCCGGAGAAGGGCAACCAAAATGGTGCAGGGACTGCATCAGAATACATGAGGCAGAATAACAGAGCTCAATATGTATACCCTAGAGCAAAGGAGGGAGAGAGAGGTGATATGATCGAAACATTCAAACACCTTAAAGGCATTAATAAGGTGAAAGAGTCTGACATGTTTCAATATAAGAAAAATAGCAGGACAAGAGGACACAGCATGAGAATAGAGGGAGGCTGATTAAGGGGTAATGTGAGGAAGTTCTTTTTCACAGAAAGGGTGGTGGATGCACGGAATGGCCTACCTCAGGAAGTGGTGGATATGAATACAGTGCAGGGCTTCAAACAGGCATGGGATAGGCATAAGGGTGCAATAGAGATGAGTATGAATAGACAGGCCATTGACAGAGCAAAGGCTGATGGCACATTAATAAGGCAGAAAAAGAAATGGGCAGACTGGATGGGCCTTGCGGTCCTTATCTGCCATCAACTTCTATGTTTCTATGTTTCTATTGGGAGCCTCAAAAGAACTCAGTCCACCCCAGGGGCTAGATTCTCTCTAACTGATTGCTTTTATTCCCCCTCCACCCTGGGTGCAGTTACCTGGGGGTCACGAGTGTAACTGTAACCATGCCAAATTTGTTGAGGTAGCCGGCTCTTGCATGGGCTCCCTTGGGCGATAACACCCAGTGAAACTGCAGCACAAAGGGACATGGGTGGTTGACAGGGTGGCTTCTTCCGGCCCCCCTCCTCCAATGATCCACTTTAACTAATGGTGAGACAGACTTTTCAGTGCACAGACTAGGGGGCAGTATGCCAAGGGGCTAAGGTAAAAGCCTGTATTGGGCCTAGGCAGTTCTGTTTTGGTGAAAGCGTTTGCTCTGGGGGGCACGGGCAATGAGTGGTTCCTACATTATGGAGGGCCCTGGGTTGGAATTGAGTTTGGAGATTGACCTGAAAGGGAAGGACATGTCAAGTGGTGTTTGGGGAAGCTGGGTCAGCTTGGGGAAAGCCGGGTCCCGCTGCTCATCGCCTGGGGGACCTCTTATCCAGGGCTATGAGAATGCCAAGATACCTACATGGTACACCCTTGGGGAAAGCCTTTCTAGCTGTACTTATGGACCAAGAAGTGGGGGCCTCATTGCCAATGCATTGTGGGCAGGCTTACTGGAACATTACTCTCGGGACTGTAGCTCTTTAATGTCATGGAGGAATATGGGGTATCTATATTACAATCTTCTGGGGCAGGAGGATACCTGACAGCATTGGGGCTGTGGCAGCTGTTAGAACCTTACAGCAATACAGTACGTATGGGAGCTGGGGAGGCTCGCTTTGATGAAAGATATCATCACGCACATGTATAATTTGGAGGTGCGACCATTAGGGCCGGGGGACAGTTTTTTGTATATAGTTCTGGGGAGGGGGAGAGGCGGGAGAGGGCAGGACAGGAGGGGAACCTTATGGGTGTGCACATTTGTTATTGCTTTTTTGTATTCATGTTGGATGTTGCCTTATAGGAGGGGGAAAGGGATTGGGGTGGGGAGGAGGGACCACTTCCTGGAGCCCGGGGGAGGGATGAAGGCATATGAATGGAGGTTATGGCAAAGGTAGGGGTGGTAAGGTTTGTTACAGGATCAATATTTAAATTTATGTCCTGGAATGTTAAGGGGCAAATAACAAGCGCAAATACTACATAATTCTCAAGCATCTTGCTGAATATCAACCGAATGTGGTGTTCCTTCAGGAAACCCACCTAAAACGAGAGGATGTAGTGCTTTTCTGCAGGGAATGGGTGGGTCAAGTGTAAGTGGTAGGGTCCAGTAACAAAAGGGGAGGCATTTGCATCTTGATTTACAGGAAGACCCCCCTTTCAGACACTCGATGAGCACAGCAACCCAGAAAGCCATTTTATCCTAATTTGAGGTAAGCTAGGGTTAACCGAAGTATGGCTGGGCGGTGTTTACAGTCCGAATACAGACTCTCCCGGCTTCTTCTCCAACCTCATCACCCACCTCACCACACCCTCCAGCCCCATAACTATTTTAGAAGGGGGCTGGAATCTGGTGTACCAGAATGATATCGACAAGTCTGGAGGAACGAGGAGGGGCTATCACTGGCCCAGAGGGGGCTTCAGGACCTCATGGACACATTGGGCCTCGGGGACCCCTGGCACGTCCTCCATCCGGCGGACAGACATTACACATTCCACTCACTCCCACACAACTCCTACTCTAGAATTGACTATTTTTTGACATCTACATCTGGTCTCCGTGGGTTGGTGTCTTGTAACATCTTACCCATGGTGATATCAGATCATGCCCCGATCTTTATGGAACACACCCTTGGTGGTCTTGACGACAAAGACAGGGTTTGGAGATTTAATCCAGCAATATTGTGAGATCACCTAATCACCCAGACCCTTTTGGCCTTCATCACAAACTATTTCAAGGAAAACATAGGAATAGTGTCCTCTATGGACATGCTGTGGGGCGCGGCAAAATGTGTATTTTGGGGTGAATGCATAAGGATTGCTTCTAAAACTAAAAAAGTTAAGGAAGCCTCCATTAAGGTCATACTGGACCAAATTAGGGCAATGGAACAGGAGCTTTCTTCTTCTTCTGAAGATAGGGTCTGGACCAAACTGAATACTCTCAGAGCTCAATATTTTGGCTTAATAGGATCGAACACAGACTTGGCACTGCAACAAACTAAATTTTGATACTTGGAATCAGGGGAGAAAGTGGGCAAGTTATTGGCCCTATGACTTAAGCAATTAGAGGCACAGAGCATAGTGCAGAACATCCAACCCACGCTAGGGGGCTCTGTGCTCACTAAACCAAGAGAGATAGTGGAGACCTTCAGGTTAGTTTATGAAAATCTTTACTCGATGTGTTCTGAGGCCTAGCCGGATTCTTCTCTTATAGACCAATTCCTGGACTCAGTGACTTTACCCTCTCTTTCCTCGGCCCAACAGGCATTCTTAAGTGCCCCCATTTCATCCGGGGAGGTTAGGCAGGTCATCGGCCGGCTACCTAAGGACAAGTCTCCTGGCCTGGATGGGTTTAATAACTCATTCTATGCTGCTTTTGTAGAGGAACTTTCCCATTTCCTTGTGCATTTTTTTAACTCTATACAATCCTCTGGTATCTCAGACTATTCACTTACCTAGGCCTGGATTTCAGTCATACTGAAGCAGGGCAAATCTCCATTGTCACCGGGCAATTACCATCCTATTTCACTGTTGAACTCTAATATCAAGATCCTAGCTAAGATTTTGGCAAACCATCTTCATCAAGTCTGGCAGAGTCTAGTCACAGGTGGGCTTTGTAGCAGGGCAGTTGTTCTCAGATCATACATGTAAGATACTTCACCTTATGGCTTCCGTGAAGGACTCCCCTGTCCCTTCAGTTCTTGTCTCGCTTGACACCAAAAAGGCATTTTACCGTGTCTCCTGGCCTTTTCTCTTTGCAGCTCTGAATAAATTTGGCTTCCTTTCCTCTTTTTGTGCCTGGTTGTATTCATACCCCACAGCAAGGATGTGCTGCAATGGTGTTCTTTCTTCCCCACTTTCTTTTTACTGAGGCACCAGGCAGGGGTATCCTCTGTCTCCATTCCTCTTTAATCTCTATCTCAAACCCTTGATTCACTCACTTCAAGCGCACCAGGCAGTTCAGGGCATTCGCATAGGGAAGTCCGTGTTTCTCCTATCAACATATGCGGACGATCTTATGCTCCACCTGGAAAACCTCCAGCAGTCAATCCCAGCAGTATTAAACATTACTGACAGATTCTCATTGGTCTCGGGGTATAAAATTAATGTAGCTAAAACATGCGTTCTGCCTCTCAATTAATGGATTCAAAAGCACTGGATCACTGACCTGGGCCTGAAATGGGAATCGGATTCCCTCACCTATTTGGGCATTAAACTTCCACACAAGCTTTCTCAACTGGTGAAACTCAATCTTACCCCGACCTTTTATACGATTAAAGCCGACCTCCTGAGATGGAGACACCTCCCTCTTTCCCTGTGGGGACGTATTAACTTTATAAAGATTATGTACTCCCTTGCATACTATACCTCCTTAGTATGATGTGCCCATATCTCCCAAAAAAATGGTTAGCTAAATTACAAACTATAATATCGGATTTCCTCTGGCAAGGGAAAGTGGTCTGGAAGGCGTATGCTAAGCTGACATTTCCAAAGCTGGTAGGGGGCCTTGGCCTTCCAAACTTCTTCTTATACTATTGTGCAATCCACTGCAGCAAGATTTGTTGCTGGGACATGGGCACTAGCGTGACTGGTACTGTGGGGTACACACTTCAGTGGTTACCCTTAGAGCAGCAGCTCTGCCAGACACAGGGAACAGACTTAAAAGCCCTTCTTTATGTGAAACCAGCTAACTTCCCAAATACAGTAAAAATCTCTCCTTTGTGGTGGTCTGTTTAGGCTCTCTGCCAAATTAGCTCCTTACTAGCCCTAGATTTGACCAGGGATTTAGACCAACCACTTCTAGTTAACCCGCACTTTAAGATTGAAGGTCAGGGTATACCAGAAGACTTCTGCTCCACACTATAAGGAGTATTGCTCTCCTCACTTTTGCATGCAGGCAGCCTTACTTCAATACAAAACCTTCAGCTGCAGTACTAGATCCCTGTGTTTCACACATTCAAGTATCTGCAACTGAAGAAAGTTCTAGTACATTTTTTGGGCCCACCACCTTGATGTCCACGGGCAGCCCCCATGAAGACATCTCTTCTGGAATTGGCCTCTCAACCACATGTCATCTCTCTTTTTTACAAAACCTTAATGACCCATGTACCTAATGCTCTTCAGGGCGTTTGTTACTACTGGCAGCAGGAACTTAATCTCGCTCTGACAAAAGGAGAGTGGAAGAAGTTATGGCAACAATTGTATAAGTACATAAAGCAAGACAGGTTACGATTTCTACAGTTCCGTGTCCTTCACAACTTGTATTTTTCCCCAGCTCGACTATACAGAATGGGGAGAATAGCCTCTCCCCTCTGCACTTCATGTGGTAAAACAGAAGGAACGATTAAACACTTCTTCTGGGACTGTGACAGAGTGGCGCCCTTCTGGAAAAGAATCAAGGACTCACTTGAGCCAGTGCTGGGGTTAGATTCCAACTTTACCCCACAGATCTGTCTAATGGGTCTCTTCCCAGCTGGTAAGATAAGTGTCCATAAGGCACACATGGCTTTTATCTCAGCAGTTGCGAAGTTGATTATTGCCCGCCACTGGACAGACCAACAAAGTCCTCCCTTTCAGGAATGGCATGCAGAAACTCTTCAGGTGCTGGAGCTAGAAAAGCATATAGCCCAAAGACAGGACAGGACCCTGGCCTTTAACGGCAGATAGGGCCAATGTCTTGCCCTGATACCAATCATACATCATGGCAGGGTGCCCTAGTGGCTACGAGTGGGGACAGACTTGCTCTGAGTGTTGGAGGAGGGAGCCCCCAGCGGTGTTCCATGCACAGGTTGAGCGGTTTGCCCCAGCCTCCATTCAAAGGCCCTTCGTAGAGAAGGAAATCATCCTAAGGCACTTTTTAGTCCACTCAGCTTTGGCTTTTCATCACAGCTCCAGGTGGGGGGTGGGGGTGAGGGGGATGGGAGGAGGGTGGGGAGATATTGTTCTTTACAGTTATGGTAAGTTTCCTTTTGTATCACCTTAATCTTTTACTGGCATTTTATTATTTCTGCATGTTTGTAATACCTTTTTACACCCAGATGACAGCTTGCCAGACTGGATATGGACACACTGTCCTTTACATGCCTCGGCTGTGAAAGATAGTTGTATAATGTGGTGGCTTATCTTGTTGTATGGTCAGTTTTTCTTTTTATTTGGATGTAAATCCTTGAAAACTTTAAAACTAATAAAGTATAATAATTTAAAACAAAAAACAAAGCTTGTAACTCTATCTTTGACATTATTTTGTGCTTACAGTCTGTACTCTTCTGCCATAGAAACACAAATTATAGGAGGGACGGAGGTAAATTCTGAGGCAAAATCAGGGATGTACCGGAAAACCAAGGACAGTTGAGTGGCATGCTGTAAATCCATTCTTCCAGCTCTGTCCCGTCCCACACTATTCTCTTTGTATGTGACTGGGACTCCCTTGCCGTCCTCCACTGTGAAACAGTGTGACCAGTCTCTCCTACAGATTCTTAACATTCATTTGTATGAACAGCTGTGAGGGACCAAAAGAATTTCTCATGTCCCTGTGTGCTGTAAGTGGAAGACACTGGACAAGGAGAGGTTTCGCCACATCAAAATGGATCACATGTCTGGGTGTGTGGGTGAACCACCATGGGGTCTGCAGCCTTGACTTAGCACAGGGGCTTATAAAGCCTTGTGACTGTAACTAAGAGATGGCCATGTTTTTGCCTGCTATCATTTCTTACAACTAAATATTTATTTAGATTGCACAAGTAAAACAAATTACCTCTTAAAACACAGTGTCTATTTTGGCAATAGGACCTACTGTATGTAATTTAGCTGCTAAATGCAGAAATGCTTTTCAAAAACTAGAGTTGTGCTGATACTATGTTCAGTTATGCATTGCTTGGATACTGTAAACTACCTTTAGATCCGGACTGGATAGCACATTATTAGAATTCTGCTTTTGACATGCTTTGCAGATTTTCTTTTTTAATTCCACAGAATTCCAAAAAGCATTTCTGTGTAAAACGTAGGATAGTACTTTGCAGATTATATCACCTAATGAAAATTATTTTGCAGTTTGTGGAAAAATAATCCACGGTTTACATAAAACCGTGGATTATGATTCTGGGGTCAACATTCCACTTTCAAAATGTTGGAATTCCACTTCTCTGGCATTCCACAGAATTAGGCAGCATTTCCAAAATTCTGGATAATTGTAGTGTAAACAGAATGTGAAAATTCAGCACAGCTCTGCACACCGGGATAATCTGTTATCCAGGTTTAATAGATTGGATATTGTCGGATAATACACCGTGCAAACGCTGGATATCCTGGTGGAGCAGATAGTGCACTGTTCACACAAGCCTATACAAAAGATAATTTGGTGACTGGCAGAGTAAGCGTTGACAGAGAATTAGCCTGCGGCTAGTAGGCATGTGCTGCTTCAAGGTAAGGAAGAACTTCGGATGGGCAAACCTTCTCCAGTTTAAATTAGAACACAAAAAGCCTCTGTACAGTGCTTGTTTAAGTGTCTCTAGTTGAACCTAGTATTTAGTATCTATTCACATATTAATTATATGTTGATGATTTGCAAATTATTAATTTGACTCTTTTGCCCGAACTATGCAAATGTGATAAAGGGAAAATGAAAAGAAGATGCAGTTTTCAGTCAATCAGTAAATCAGAATACAAAAAATACAGTATGCAAATGTGACTGGTTTGTTAATTAGAGCCTCCAGATGTTGAATAGAAACAAAATATTCAGAGACAATTTTATGCAGCCAGTGTAATCGTGACCCAAGGTTTACTTTGACTTATGATAAAATTGAGATTTATTTGGTGGACGAAATCCATTTAAAGAAAAGACAGTTAAACACTAAGATGTTTTGATAAGCCACTCCTACAAATAGATTGTTGTGGGCCAAAAGCCTCCATGCTGGGCATTTGAAAGATAACAATACCAGCAAGACAACATCTTCTGTTGTGAAGAAATTATTTCAGGTGGGAGGACTATGATTATACATCCTGTGACAAAGCTGAAATATCAATGACATTGAAAAGGCATACAAAGGGCAAAAAACATTTTCAGAGAATCTCTTGTGGAAAAGAAAGTATGCAACATACAATAAAACATCCAAGTTAATCTACAAATCCCTACACATCCTTATGTAGGTGTGCAGGGACAGCTGGAACAGTCTGTGCAAATACAGAGGGCTTTGTGCATCCATTGAGAATGATGTGCCCTATTCTGAGGGCTGTTCCAACCTGATCCATGGCTTTACATGTGTGGTCTGGCCCAGGTCTGCAATGTGGGATGTGGTGCGCCAGCATAATCCTGACGGTCCCCAGCTGAAGCTCTGTTTGAGAGAAGTGCTGGGGCTCCTAGACAATGGTGGTCAGCTTCTCCCCTTTTCACTTTGAACTTTGCTTGTTTGTATAACCTATGTTGCAGCATTTGGTGCATCTGGAGCAATTAAACATTTGTTGCACTACATCTGAATATGGTCTGTCCTTTCACCTGCAGGTCCTGCGCAGCCTGCCTGGCGTGCAGCCACTCTCTTGCATGTTGTTGGCAGGCCAGCGCACTGCAGCAATTCTCAACATGACATGCATGCTGCAAAATAGTAGGGTGGGTACAAAAGCTATGTGAGGGCAACCCAGCAGTGAGCCTTCCACACATCCTGGCCAGCCACCTAGACTGTCTGGTACCTGAATCTCCCCCCAACCCCAGCTGTTGCTCTAGCCCTCTGATATGACATGGAGAGCTAAACGACAGCTTGTGACAACTGTCTTTTTTAGTTTAAAGTTTTCTCTGTGGGGATATGGCAGTCCAGGTGGAGCAGGGATCCACTCTAGGGTGTCCAGGCTGTGGAGAGCAGAGGATCCTGTCCTGTGTGGAACAGGATTAGGGGTGCAACTGTGTGGGCTGGTAATGTATGACTCCAGTCTGCCACTCCCAATGTGGATTGGGATCTTTGCATTTTCTGGAACTTATAGGGCCCAAGCATTTAAATTACTACAGACTAATAAAAACATCTGAGAGCAGTGCTACAAGGGAATCTAGTACTAAGACATCTTATTCAGAAATTCCCTAGGATATCTCACTGCAGACCAGCACATGTGAAGGATGGGCTGGTTAATAACTTTTTCCTAAGTACCACAAAAGGGACTCTGGAGAACTGGCTGTCCTTACTAAAGGTTACAGGAAATAAAAGATTTGATCAGCATACACACTGAGCTATAGGTGCCCCATAAAGGGTGCTGCATAAGAGACAGATTCATGCAGCTACCTGCCTGCAAAGCTGTGTGCTAGCAAAATGATGCTGCAGATGTTCGAGATGTACTCTGCCTCACCAAATATTCTGAAATATCCTTGAATGTCCTATGTGTTTAAAAAATGTGCCCAGAGGTTAACAAATATTCCAGTCTCCTATATGGAGAAGCAGAAGTCTACAACATCACTAGAAGGAAGAGACTCCTGACAGTGTCTGAGCAAAGTTTAAAGAGTCACTGATGCCTCGAGGGGAACTTTAAAAAACATATTTACACACAAAGCAGCTTGTATTTCTCATCAGCTGTGTATTTCTTACCTCCTTTATTTATTATTGAGGTCATATGAATGAAAACAAAATAGTTGTTCCTTGAGGATTCATCAGCTCCTATTGCTTCTTCCCAACCTGATGTCATAATACTCTGCTTACGACATCACAGTAATTCCCATGGTAACAGACTGTGATGTCACAACAGAGCATTATCATTTCAAATAAGGAAACCACTATAAAGGCAGACCAACTCTCAGGGATAGAGATCATGTTTTTGTTGGAATTTCTTCAGTAATAAATAATCGAGAGGAGAAATCTAAAAAAAGATACAAAACACAATCTGAATTATGTCTAAATTTTGTTTCCAAAATTGTTTCCAAGGGTGTCAGCTGCTCTTTAGGTCCCACTGTGAATGCCTGTGCATGTGCTGCTGAAGTTGCAAGCCATAGCTCTTTACAGAATGGTGATCCTAGGGTCTGAGCATAAGCAGAGGTTCTGATATAGAGAAAGAGTTTGAGAGAGGCCACCGAGTGTCTCAAATGTTCAAAACCCACTGTCGGCTTCTGGTGTTTATTACTGCAGCTGCAAGCGAGTGGTGATGAATGACTATTGTCTGTAAGCCTATGCCTTCAGCAAAGTGAGAGAGTGTGTCCCGAATGTCATCTGAGATCAGTTCTGCATTTTAACATCTGAAATGCATGATTTACCATCCAAACACCAGTGCACACAAACTGTCAAACTCATTCTTGTTTGTTTGAAGCCAAAACTTTGTATTGATTTTCTTTTTAACTGGTAACTGTGAGAGGCACACCCATTCAAGGCTCCTTTCCAGAGCGACCAAGGGAAGGGAAACAGTGGAAGAACAGCAGCACAATACACAATAACAAGCCAATTGAATAACATTTGGTAAACTGAGTTGGTACAGCAGCAGATACATACAAAAATAGCTGGTACAGAGAATGAAATGTGGTCACAACTCGATAATAAATGCCTAAGCAAATGCAATGATAAAAGCAACAGCAATACACAGCATGCAAATAAATTACTGAAACAGGCAAGAGACCAGTAGGATGAGGTTTTGTCTGGTCATGTGGTGGAGGTAAAAGTGAGGATGTGAAACTAGTCAGCAGGTAGCAAGGACACAGCAGGAAGCCTTACCAAGGGAATTTGAGGCTCAGGCCTGGGAGGTGTCATGAGAAAGGGTAACAGGAACAGGTGGGGTGGGATTGGAGATTCAACTGGTGCCTGAGGGAGACAGGCAAGGAAGAGAGGCAGAAGGAGGATGGGAGTTGGTTCCAGAGTGAGGGAAGTCGATATGAGAAGGTAGATTGCTTAGCGGAGGAGTGGGGGTGACAACTGGTGAAAGTGTGAAGGTGCCTGGAATGGAGGGAACAGGAAGCAGCAGGGCATTGGGAGAGGAGAGGTAAGAGGGAAGGGAATGTATGCTCTGATTCGGCAAGCCAAATGCCATGATAAGTGACTCAATAGTGGTAAGAGATTGTCAGTTTAGAACACTTGGAGTCACCATACCAGAGGGGTAGTTTGCAGGGAAAGCAGCATACGGCATCTGGAAAAGAATACAAGATGCTGGCAAGAATAAATATCAGCGTTTGTTTTAGTTTTTATGCATCTCGCCAAACCATCCACATACTCTCAAGCCTTATACACAGAGCAAGGCATCATGGGTATGCAAGTGCAAGCTGGGCAGATAAGGCTTCACCAGAACAGACACTACCTTTAAAACAGGCCTATAGATCTGGTCCAGCTTAGGCTGAGAATGGCAAAGTACAGACATGTGTTTTCTGCTCTTTGGGACTCTATAAGGGTAACGCTGAAGAAAAGAAGGGAAATTGGGAACTTTTTTATTGAAGTTTAGAGCTAGTTGCCAATTAGCACAGAGAGTGCCCAGTCACATAAATGACATTGGAGCTGCCAAGCTTACCCTTGAGGCCCTGAACTCCCAGTGGATACCATGCCAAATACTACTGTAGCAGGTTCTGTGGAAATTTCTCATGGGGCAGCACCTCCAGGGACAGCATGAAAGAAGTCACATCAGGTGGAGGCACCACGCCAATCCAACTATTACTTTTTTCTGCGTAGGTTTCTACCCCCAAAGTTCATTGTCATCAATGAGCTGGTATATATCGCACCAACAACCTTTTGCTCCAGGGGCCTTTTTGGATTTCCTAGAGGAACAACATAAGTCCATTTTCAAATCCTGGCTCAGCGAGCCAGTTGTCTTTGCCACGTGTGGTTAGCTAAATCAGGACTCAGAATACAATCGTTGTAGCATCCAGGAAACTGAGCTTCCATATGGACATTCTGCTTTTCTGGCTACTCTCTTTACGCCACTGGGATTATCTCTTCAATGTTTAAAACACTGAACAAGGTAATTGCTACAAAGCTACAAAAAATAAACATTAGAAAGTCCATGTGGCAGTTTTCTGATTACATCTTTGGGGATAGTCTGTGGACTAGAATAATAAACAAAAAATACAACACAAAAAATATAGTAGTAGAAACATCCCATGTTTTACATTTCAGGGGCAAAGTTCCACTATGAGTTTTGAACAAAAGAAAAAATCAAACAGAACACCATTGCAAAGATGATACTTAACATTCACAATTCATTTTAAATTCATTGCTTAAACACCGACTATTGCATAACAATGTAGCTCCTGTCATGATGTTTTCGATTTACATCACTTTTTTCAGGATCATAAAATGCTAAAACAACAAGCATTTGTCGATGCCGAATGTTGGCTTGCTGGCATTGGCATTGATAGTGCAGGAGTTAGAGAAATGCTTAATAGGAATGGCAGTGAAGTATTGAACAATGGTACAACAAAAAGGAAGACTTTATGGTGCAGTGGGTTTCTCGGGTGTTAAGTACAGTCTGCTCCCATGCTGCTCCATGAAGAAAATGAATCCATTAGGAATGCCTTTCCTTCTCTGAATGCACAGGTGGTTAGTGATGCTGAGAATGTTATCTCCAGTTTGCTCACTGACTATACAGTATGTTCCCATGAATCAGCTATATTTAAAGTCAGTCCTTACCAGCAGGACTGGATGTGGCTGGCTTTTATGTAACTGTAGTCTTGTTTTATAGCAGTTTAATATCTGGGTCACAATGATGTTGTGGGTCATTGGTCTACACTGGGATAATGGGTCATTGCTGACAACGTCATGCAGTACCAGTGAGTGTCACACTGCTGTATATGCTCACTGCTATACAGTAGATTAATAGTATTCTTGAGTGTGTTTCTTACGGCATAAGGATGTTATTTCATGCTGTTTGGCAAGAGGACTGGGAAGGGAAGCTGAGCAGTTCTGTCAGCCCAAACAGCACAAAATAACCATCCTAGCCTCCATTTCCCTAAATGACTGCCCCCTCACCTGCTCCTCTGTGCCCATTCACATGTATGCAGACAATATGTTTCTCTATGTCTCTGGTACAGCACATCTGCCTCTGACCTCATGACCCATCTCCAACTGGCTTTTAGCAGCATCCAGCACAGGTTTCGAGTCAACCTGCTGCCCATCAATGCCAACAAAATGGCCTCCATGACCCCTGGCGCTAAGCACAGACTTGGCAAGCTCTCCCTTCTCCCCTCCTTCCAAACCCTTGATGGTGTTGTGACTGAGGCTGTCACCTCTTTTAAATATCTCGAGGTATGGTTAGATTGTCATCAGGACTTCTCTACCCATCTGGGCACCATCCACAACAGGCTGCACCGTAAACGTGAGGCACTTTACAGGAACAAAGCAAGTATCCCACTTCCTGCTCGTAGAGAGATTGTCATGAAGATGATTCTACCCATCTTTGATTACAGTGACATTGTATGTAGTGCTGCCCCAAGTTCACCTTTGCCTGGTTGGATCTCCTCTTTCACTCCTTCTGCTGCTTTGCCCTGGATTGCCTCCCCAGTGCCCACCACTGTTCCATGTATTCCTCCCTCTCCTTGCCTTTCTTGATGCGAAGCACCTCGCTCTCTGTGCCACCTTGTCTCCAAATTATGGTAGGACTCACTCCTCCCTCATGTTTCCTCCCTCCTCTCCTCTCCTCCTCCTCTCCTTCCACCGCATACTCCCTTTATGACTCTGACACCTGCTTTCTCAATCTACCCCCTGTAAAATCCTCTGCTGTTCAAGCTGCTTTCTCCTTCCACTTCCTCAAACTTTGGAGCACCTTCCCTGTTGCTATTCACCATGGTCCCTCTTACATATCACAAAAATCCCTCCTCTGTAACTTCACTGCTCTTTCCTGTAGTTGCCACTAGTTCCACTGGTCCTTCCTCTGTACACTCCTTCCCTCTACTACCCTGGTTTATTGGTCCACTTCTCCCTCTGACTAGTCCCCTGTTGTACTCACAATTTCCTGTCTCTCCCTCATTTTGCTGCCATTTGCACTGTACTGAATTGATGCTATTGATATGCTATCAATATGTTATGGTTTTGTTTTTTTATATAGCTGTTTGGTCCCTGTCAGCTCCTCCCACCACCTGGCAACAGGGACACATATGCATTTTTGAGTTTTTTCTCCCCTGACCCCCACAAAGCCCTGGCACATGGCTGTGTGAGTATATGGAGGCATGCTTCACACCCCATGGTACCAGCTCAGCCCCTTCCTCCTCCCGTTACTTTGCCACCCCCCCTCTCTACCTACACTACCCACCAGATCTCCACAAGGTGGGAGTGGAACTACAGGGGAGCCCAAACCCACCCCCACCACCCTCAGGAGAAGAAAGCTCCCCGCCGGCATGCTCAATCCTGCTCCATCCTCCCCCCATGCCGGCACCCTGATGGCCCAAGGTCGTTCCAGAACCCTGGTCATTGGCATAGTGTAAGGTAAGGCATCCAGCGCCTCAACCCTCTGCACCACTGGGCCGGCAATATACTACATTTTGACTACTTATTTTGTGCTTCTTCTCAATTGTCCACTGTGTGCTTTTTACTTTTTTTTTTTTAATTATTGTTTTATAATTGTAACATTACTGATGTAACTTATTACAGCACTCTTCATATCCCCTTCCCCACAGGACACATCTGGAAATGAGCTGTTAGATCAGTATGTATTTCTTGGTGAAATTCTCAGTATGTATTTCCTGGTGAAACTCTTGAAATAAATAAATTGATAACTAACTAACTAACTTACGTTCTCATGCTGTAAGAAACACATTAAAGTATACATATATTTCTATATTATGAAGCAGTATAACTGCTTTCAATGAAAAAAAGAGTCTGAGAGACATTTTAAGCCTTGGAAACACAGAAACATAGAAAATGTCAGCAGATAGGTATCGCTAGGCCCATCCAGTCTGCCCGTAAGCCCTATACTTGTATACGGCCTTTGACCCTATCTGGTCAGTAGCTTTTCATCACTCCCTCCCACCTTAAGGTTCCCTTGTACCTGTCTGTGGCATATTTACCCCCCCCCCACTGTGGTTGCTCCCACCAACTCCTGTGGCAGACCATTCCATGTGTCCACCATAGGGAGGCAGTATAGCGCAGTGATTTAGGGCTCTGAGCTACAAACTTGGAGACCTGGGTTTGAATCCCACAGCCCCACTTGTACACTGTGTGACCCTGAGAAAGTCACTTAAATGCCTTGTGCTCACAGGTCACACCTGGAAACAAGCTTCAGCTTAGTATGCCTTTCTTGGTTAAACAATTTCCTCCCACCTCCTTTCTCACATTTCCCCTTCATCTGCCCCCTTCCAATTTCATATCATGCCCCCTCATTCTTGTACTCCTTCTACATTGGAAGTTGTCTCCCCCCTGCACCTTGTTTATGCCCTTGAGGTACTTGAAAGCTGCTAATATGTCTCCCCCAATCACTCCTTTCCTCCAGTGAGTACATATTGAGGTCCTTTAATCTCTCCTCATATGTTTTATACTGTAAGCCCTGTACCATCTTGGTCACCTTTCTCTGGGCTGCCTCTACTCTGTCAATGTCCTTGCACAGGTGTGGCCTCCAAAATTGCACACAGTACTCTAGATGAGGCCTCACTAGTGTTTTATACAATGGCATCACCACCTCCTGCTTTCTGTTAGTGATACCTCTACCTATGCATCCCAGCATGCCACAGGCCCTCTCTACAGCCTTTGTGCTCTGCTTTGACACCTTGAGGTCATCAGAGATGATAACCCCTAGGTCCTTTCCTTCCTTGGTGATCATCAGCACCTCCACCCCATCCTGTAGCTCTCCCCAGGGTTCCCTTTCCCCAAGTGCACTATTTTTCACTTCTTTGCACTGAACCTCAGTTGCCACTCCTCAGACCATTTTCAAGCTTCCCCAGGTCACTCCTCATTTTATCCACCCCCTTCTGGAGTATCTACCCTGTTGCAGATGTTGGTGTGATCTGCAAACAGGCAGACCTTTCCTTCCAGCCCTTTCGCAATGTCACTAATGAAGACATTGAATAGGACTGACCCAAGGACTGATCCCTGAGGTAACCCGCTGGTCACCCCCCTCTCCCCGGATTGGATCCCATTTACTGCCACCCTCTGCCTCCTGTCCGTCAGCCAGTTTCCAACCCAGTTTAACACCTTTTGCCTCGTGCCCAGACTACCCATCTTGTTTACCAGCCTTGTATGTGGGACAGTGTCAATGGCCTTGCTAAAATTGAGGTAGGCAATGTCCAATAAAACAAAATAAAAATAAAGTAAAATAAAATAATAAATAAATAATAATGTAAAATAAAAAAAAAATGTCGGCTCCCCTTCAGGTTACTGTCTGAAATGGTATTGCCTATTTCATAGCATGGAGGACATGTTGATGCTGATCCAACTGAGGTGCAGTCTCTCCTCATATACTAAGTGGGTGACAGATGTCATCATGTTTGTTGGCATTCTCTGTACCTCCTCCAACAATGCAATAATCACCTAAGTTGTGGGGTGCCCCAAACTGCACACAGTACTTCAACTGGGGCGTAACCAAAGCATTACACAATGGCATTATGACCTTCTTATCCCTACTTCAAATATGTTTTAAGATACAGCCGAGCATTTTATTTCCCTTCCTCACCACTTCACATGTATGTTCTCCAGAAGTTAGTTTATTTGATGTAACTGCTCCCAGATCTCTCTCTCTCTCTCTCTCTCTCTTTGTCTGTGGTCTCAACTTCAGTTCCATTTAGGAAGTATTTAGCCATTTTATTTTTACTTCCAAAATGCATGACTCTATACTTTCCTTCACTGAAATACAATCTGTGGGAAAAAACACTCTGTCAAGTCATTTCCTCTTTCTGGTGTTCTATACTGTATGGACTTTGTGGAGTGAAAAACTCCACACAGTAGCACGTTTTCTACTGAAAATCTGTGAATGCAAAGCTTTATTTTTAGGTCACCCTTTTATTGCATGTGTGTCTAATGACCGCTGCCAGTTGTCCATGGAGTGCAAAACACTTTAGGCCACAGTTGCATAAAAGGGCACCATATTAACTATTGTCCTTCCTATTGTAAAAGAGGAAAGGAAGGAAGCAAACAAACATCAACAGCAACAAACTCTGGTCAGAGCCAACATGGCTGCTATACCACTTTAAGAACGCTCATGAGGCTGGAAAACAGAGCCCGCTGTGCTTAATATGGCCTCCGTGAGCTCAGTGCACTTGCGCAACTTCACCAGAACTGCGGAAGTGAACTCGTTCATGCGTAACTGCCGATGTGAGGTCACGCATGCACACTGGGCTTACAGCAGCCATCTTGGGCATGGTGGGCTCTTTTTATGGGAGCACAACTGCGGAACTCAAATGGAAGAGATGGGCAGTAGTAAAATAGTGTGCCCATGGGGGCCGGCTAGTATAGCCGTGGAGGGGAGGGACGGTGGAGAAACAATAGAAAGGCACTGACTGCAGCACTATGAAAGAGCAGAGGGAATGTATCCGGTCATGTGCTTCCACTGTCCTTTCTCTCTTCTACATAATAACAATATGTCAGCATGGCTCCTCCCATGTAGCCATAAAAAGCCATGAAGTTTTGTTTTTGAAAATCCTATTTTATGTGACTGACAGTGTAATTATTTTATAGGATGAGTAAGGGTCTAAAATATATTAGCAACAGGTTTGCCATCCACTGGGGGCAGTTGAAGTGCAAAAATAAAGATGCAGGTTCTATGACGTTGATCATTTTCTTGTGGCAGGAGTGGGAGAGGAGAGATGGTGAGTCTGACAAATGACTTGCTCCATTGGGAGACACTGTATTACATTTCCAGGTATCCTACAGGATCACCATATGTGGTTGCCCAACTGAGTGTATAACAGAGCAAGACAATTCCTCCTGTCAGAAGCAATGTCAAATATTAGCAACTGTGCTGCTTGACATGTTCAACCTAGCAACAGGACTTGGGATAAGGAATGTACAGTGATTATCTGAAATATTAATTCAGGCTTGCCTGAGAGCATTTGCTTCATTGGTTTAATACAGGAAATCAATTTTTCCATAACCTGGCTCTCCCTAACAGACTACTCTGCCAGCTGTTTTAAAAGGGGATGCTGGCACTGAAATTAACATCCTAGCAACAGGAGTATTCATTTAGCAACATCGACCAATACATTAATTATGCCATTCAGGCCTGTGTGGTAGATTGCTGTGGTCTTACTTTCTAAATTAGGGTTGTGTACTAACTGCATTACTATTTGTCAAAGTGGTGAAATAGAAAATGACTTCTTTCACACAATTCTATTTTTATTTTACATATAAGGTTGTGCAGCTGCTTTCATTTGAATATTTTAAGAATTTCATTCATATATGAGTTCAGAAAAAGACCAATAATAAAATAGGACACACCTTTATTTCATTTTTAATTTATTACTAAACCTGATTTACAGAACCAGTCCTGCAGCTCAATAAAATCCAATTGTAAGTTTCATTAGCACTTTGTTCTTTTCTGTAACATCCATGTTGGTCCAATAAAAGGTATCAAATCATTTGTTTCTGGATCTATTCTACCTCCTTGAAATTTTGTCCGGGGACAAGTAGGATTGTTTCATTGCATACAGACAAAAGTCTGTATCGGTGATGAAATTTGGCAGCCCATTAATATAGAGTGCCCAAGATTGAGCCCTGTGGGTCTTCTCTAGTCATCAGGTGGTTTTCTAATAGGTGGCCTTCCACTTCCACCCTTTGGTTCTTATTTTATAGATAGGATCTGAACCATTTAAATACTTCAGTGGTAACTCCAGTGCTCACTAACCTGTACAAAATAATTTTGTGGTCCACTAGGTCAAAAGCTTTGGAGAGGTCCATGAATACCATGACCACAACTCCCCCCCCCCAACTGGGAGGCAACTAGATCTAAAAAGTCTGTGAGGTGGTGTTCATGGAATAACTCTTCCTAAAGCCTGACTGAAATTGTGTATCAAGAGATTTTTTTTCAAAACATTCATACAATTGTTTGTGGACCAGTCTCTCCAAACATTTTGACAAGACTGACAATAAGACTATAGGGCAATAGTTTGACATATACAGTAGGTCGGTAGTTTGAGGGACATATTTGGTCCCCACTCTTGTATATAGGGATGACTTTTGCATGCTTCCAAATTTCCAGGAATGAGCTTTCGCAAATACTGAAGTTAAACAGGTAGGTGAGTGCGGGGCAATCACTTCTGCTCTGGCTTGTAGAAATCAGATTTCTATACCATCAGGGCCAATGGACTCATTTGGATTTAGAGTCATTATGTTCTTATATATATTTTCTATCAAATTTTCTAAGTCTGAAGTTCGGGATTCCTTGATTTGCTAGCCTTTGAGAAACTAGTCTCTCCTCCACATAGTCATCAAATAATACTGGATTTGTAGTTAGATTTTTGGGGATTTTAACATCCAGAAGGTTGGTGAAATAATCATTTAAAATATTAGCAGTGGAGCCTGATTTTGTACAATATTGCCTTTAGTTATTTTTATACCTTTGTGATTTCTTACAGGATTTTCTAAGTTCTATAAAACCAGCCAACATTTTATGGGATCATCAACATTTTTAATTTTATTCAGATAGTATTTTCTTTTGGCCTTCCTCACCATTTTTTTTATTTTGTTTCTAGTCACTTTAAATTAATTCCATAAATATGTAATTAAGTTGCCTTTTTCCAAATTCTCTTCTTTGTTCTTATCTCTTTTTTAATATTTTCTGTAATGCAAGGTACACATGCCATTTTAGTTTGTTTTTTTTACAGGCAAGATAATTGCACACATCAGAAAACACATTAAGGAGTTCTTCCACTGCTAGGTTTAAATCAAGAATTAAATTATTTCTATGCCATAGTAGTTTAGATAATTATGAGACAACGGATTCCTTGGTATATTTTCAGAATCCTCTTCCTATCCTCAAACTGTCCACTACTGTTGTTTTTACTTTACCACACACACACACACACACACACACTTTACCATAAAGGGCATTGTGGTCCCCCATATTTAGGGTCCTCACCTCACGTAAAATGGATTTTCTTTTTTGGAGTAATAAAAATTATATCAAAAATATTTCCTGAAATAGTTAATTTTCCCTTGTGGGTAAGCAAGGTTCAAGTCTATGTCCCCTTGTGCCACCCCAGGCTGTATTAAAATTGCCTATTAGAATCATCTCCCTTCCCAATGAATTTTCTATCAGTACCTGTACTAGTTTTTTGAATGCAGATAGTTTCACTCTGGGGGATGGGTAAATTATTCCTCTAATAATATCTAGGACTTAAATATGTGTCAAACAGTACTTTATACCAGCAATACAGCCCGATGTTATAAGTCTGTTGTAAGTTTGATCCATCCCAAGTTTTGATTGGTATATAGTAAAATACCACCTCCTCTTGTTTTCCTGTACTGACTGTGGCAATAGAAATATTCCCATTCCACTTGCTTTGTTTGAAAGGGTACCTCTACAGTATTACTCTGAGCTTGTTGCATGTGGGATGGGACCTGGACTACCAATGAGATTCTGTGTCTCCGACATGATACTCTCAGTTGCCACTGGGCCAGGCCATTCCAGCCAGGTTATTCATTAGTAAGCAGAAGAAAGGGAGAGTCACAACAGAGGAAAAACTATGATGTAGCAGAAAAGTGTTCACTGGACAAGGATGTTTGTTTTACCTTTAAACAACAGTTTACAGCACCCTAGAGTATTTACATATTACAGCCTCCCCTATTCTATAGTTAAGCCCCATCCAAGAAAAGTACAGTATTAGTGCTTACTGTTGGGATTCTAGAACCATCTGTGCCTGTTAGTGTCTGCTTTTGGGTCACCACACAACTGCCTGGTTCAACTTTCATGATATCTCTCCTCTTTCCTAACTGCTCATCTAAGGAGAAAATGCCCTCCATCTCTATCTCTATAATAAGATAATGTTCAGAAAGCAAAGTATAAGCATATCAAGTTAAGAGATGGGCAAAGTGTGCAAAATTTGCAAATTTCGCAGAATTCGTGAAGTGTGAATTCACGAAATTCGAAGATTACAATGTGCAGAAATTCACCATGAAGTGCAGGATTTTTATTTTTTTCTATTTAATTTAGTTTTTGATGACCAGGTAGGTGCACTAGCCATAACAATGACTATTTTCAGGCACAACATTTTGCCCCTGAATTCCAAACTTCATGGAGAAATTCCATAATTTGTGGCAAAAATGTCACAATTTTGGGTGAAGTTGAAGTTTTCCAGGTGTGGGGAAGCTTCGTGAAGCTCTGCAAAGTGGGAATTTATGACACTTTGTGTGAACTTCACTGGTGAAGTTTTACTTCACAACATCTCTAAGTTTATGAAATGTAAGCATGTCTAGTTTATCTGAGATCCAGAAACAGGTCTCAGGTGCATGACCATCAAAAATTAAAAGTTAGTGCATTGGCCAAGTACAGTAACAAGGCTTACAATTTTAGTATGATACTGGTAACCTTAGTGAACTAAGGAATCATGTTTTTATGTTCCTTATTTCTATGTTTAACAAGATCACCACTGGAAGATGTTCATTATTTGAAATAGCTCAGGTACAGGCTTGATATCAAACCTAGCTACTGTATACAGAGCACATCACTAGATCTGTCAGAAATTAACACCAAAAGTTAGGACTCCTTTTTTGCAACAAAAGCTGCATTTACCTCAGCACCAGAAGATGGCTCCTAAAGCAATCACTCTTACCATTGCTGGAATATGGAAGGGAAATCTACAGATATGCTTATGTGACAGCTTTACACACAATTTCCATTGCTTGCAATAGCATGTGAAGATTTACATTAGGCTGTAACATAAAACACACCACTGCCTCAGACTAAGACTTCTTTCCTACGAATAAAGCAAGAATCTCAAATGAATGACTATAGTAATCAAATATCCTTCTGATGAAGCATTTTGCTTTAGCATTCTTCTGACAAAGAGCTCTGCGTAGCTCAAAAGCCTAAAATTCTGTAGCTCTCTTGCTGATCCAATAAAAGGTATCAAATCACCCAATGTTCATCCTATGGTATTTAACGGCATTCATGACCTCCTTCCAGCCTATCTAATCAGACTTCTAGGCAAAAGCCATTGGAAATATCAATTTTGTTCCAAGGCTATTGATCTCTTGAACATACCAAGGATGTACAAATCTTTCAGCAAAAAGACCTTGACCACTGCAGTCCCAACAACTTGGAATGTGCTGTTTAATGCAATAAAAGAAACCAAAAACTTAAGACCCTTTACAAGGGCAATTTTTGATTATCTACAATAGCCACGTGACTGGTAGACTCTTCTTTCAGCTGCTATGTGCCCTGCACCCTCCGTCTGCATGGAATCCTTCTAGATCTGTGCATGGTGGTGCTATATGGTTCCCGTCTGTATAACTACATTTTAACCAATCATGGAAATTCCTTTACTTTGTAACTATACCCTCTAAGTGTAAAGAATTGACGCAACTGCTATATCAGTTCCTCAGAACCCTCTGGAACTCTAGAATGGGTATTTTCCTTAAATGAGGCTATTGTGGTATACAAAATTCTAAATTAAACAAACCAAATAAATAATGTATGTCTAACAGTAACTGCCAATATTTGTTCCTCACTGGATATGTGTAAATCGGTCAAAAACATTATCATAAAGTGCATGGTTACCTAATTTTGCCAATGATTTTAAAAAGTTATTCTTAGAAAACCAACTGTGTCAATCACTTTGCTAAAACTGTGAAGCAGAACCTTTTCCCCCTTTAATTTGTCAATCACAGCAGGAGCAAACACAACTGACATTTCAAACCACAACTGAAAAAGGCCACACCTCAGAACATCCTCAGACTATTCATCTCACTGCTTTATAACAATGGCTATGTTTACCCCTGACACTATGATCCCTGCCCTACAAAATGAGGTAACCCTTGTACTACATAAAATAACAAACCTTCATATATTTAGAACAGGCTGATCCTGAAGGGACAATGTCACTCCCCTCCCCCTTAGGACTCAAAGTGTCCCTACAATAGCTTATAAAGTGCATGTTACAATTGGTTATGTTCTGTGGAGGCTGCTGATGTAGTGACAGTTTGATTCTGATTCCTTTTTTCTTTTAAAAAGTGAAAAACAGACTACACACCCTAGTGGTGTCATCAGGCAAAAACATGTTTGTTTGCATTCCTTGATCACCTACCACTGCATTTTCCCTGGACATAGGATCATCCCCCACACAGTCTAGGTACACATGATGTAGTGGGAGGAAATGAGACTATTGCATCATGAGTAGCTGCACTGTTTGGGGGGAGTTCCTAAGGTTCAGGAAGGATGCAATAAGGGTAGATTAGTGATTTGAAATAGAATAAAGTTGGGCATAATTATACCATAAGCCTGCATTTCAGTTTCACTAAGCAAGGAGGCAGATAAAACAACCAGTAACATTAATGACTTTCAGAGAAGGTGAGCAATCATAAAATCTTGGTTTTATAACTAGAAATAATATAAAAAGTTGACAGTGCCCCTTTAACAACTTGTGGGTTCTGTGCTTCACTTTTGAGCTCACATGATGTCACAGAACTCACTTAGTGATAATAATCAGTCTATTCTTAACAATTGGGGGTTATTCTATACAACCCATCTGACTATGATGAAGAGTAGATTCATCTGTGTCAGACTTTTGTTCTTATATTCAAATTAGAGTGGGACATGTGACCCTACACAAACTATGGAAATACATGGTAAGCTTGTGGACTAAACATTAATAACTAGACACATACTTCCAAATAATATTTTAAATAACTAACACGTTTGGAATTTTTTTTTCTAAAAATGTTTTCTGATTCATGGTACATATAGAAAGTAGGGTTGGGTGAGCAACCAATCTTTTTTTTTTTTTCCAGATTTTGTTCTCTTGGAAAGGAGGGCTGGAGAATACTTCCAGATGTCAGCCTCATTCTGGGGAGAGGGTTGGAAATACTAACCAACTAATATGGAACCCGGTTAATCTGTTAATGAATTACTAGAAATTATTTACTAAATACCACGAACAGTGTGATACGTGGTACTCATCACCAGATACCAAGTCATTTTCATCACTCATGGTATGCAGCCTCAGAAAACATTTCAAAAAGTTGAAAGAAAACATTGGATACTACAAAAATGACAGCAGTTGCTGCAGAAATGTCTGATTATGGCTTTTAGTATTAAAGCAAAATGTTTCAGTACCTGGTTTAGTATGTTATTTAATCTCCTAAAACCTGTGCTGACTTGTCATATTGACTGAGCCAACTGCGGGGCTCTCATGCACACAAGGTGGCTTCTGATGTGTGGGGTATGCTAATGAGGGCTAGCAACTACACTACTGAAGACCTTGACTTTTTCTCTGTTTAGTTGTGTATAGCTTTAATTATTCAACTCTGTATCGTAACAGTCATGAGATTGGCCAAAACCAAGTAATGTGACAGTATTTAACAGGAATTATTAAATCTTGAATAAAAATCCTGGCCTGTAATCAACCAAAACATGGCCACATGACAAGAAATAGCAGATGTTATTGCCTCCTAAATAGTCTAATGTCAGGCAGTAGTCCTAGAAATGGGCAATAGCCTCAAAAACTATTACCCACTAAGCTCACACCTGCAAGCCAGCCATTAAAAAAACATGGTGCTGGTCCCTGATACTGAGACCTCCCTGGTGTCATTTGTACCCTCATAAAGCTCCCAATTTTGTAAAATTTCCCAGGTAGTCCAGTGGTCCAGTTTCCTCCTTGCCTCAATAATCACATTTCACTCACCCCACCTTTCTGACAGTTAAACAGTAGCCAGGTATTCATCCTCCACTCACCTCCATCACTGGCCACCATCTCATGCAAGCACTGTATAATGCACTTAAATTATTTATTTATTCATTCATTTTATTGGAGAATAAGATGACCTACATAGCCCATGTTCACAGCTGACTAGTTATAACAGCAACATAAAAACAATAAACATTAGCTGGCCTGCCAATGCAGCAATGGCACTACTACTAGTGACACTGATGACCCTGGTTCAGGCCCGAGCATCGGAGGAGTGGGTGAGGGGGAGGAGAGTTAAGCATCCCATGGACTGCTCTCCTCCTCCTCCTCTGGGGGGGACAGTGGGAGAAGCTCTCAGTGCTCGCCCGACCCCTCTTGGAGATCAGGGGTCTGACAGCCAGTGCTACTATATTCACGGGGGGGGGGCAGATGTTGACATGCATGCTTCTGATATTACTGCATGTCCCACCTCACAGTGGACCAAAAATGGAAAACTCAGCTGAGCAGGATGCCACTCCACTTCATGCCACAGGTCCCATACCACTGACCAGTAGCACATCCTTGGAGCCACATCCCACTGATTGACAGGAGGAATGGCCCCTCCCAAAAACCCTGCCCTGGGAGGGGGCAAGCCAGGGCTGTTAACTGGGTAGGGTAAATCCCGGAGTCAGTGGAGGATGGGGCTGGGCGTGGCATAGGGCTGATGGGGGCCGGTCCATCGGCCGGAGATAAAAGTGCAGCAAATAAAAAAAAATAAATAAACATTAGTGATACATAGGAGTTACAAGCAGGGTAGTGATAATCAATAACAATTACAGTGCACTTTGTCCAACACATGTCACAAATGCACTCCGCAGGTCAGGCCCTCTGCTCCCACAGTGCCAAACCTCAAAGTGCAATCTATGAACAGAAGACAAACAGGGTAACCCTCCTGTCTGTTTTGGGACTGAATCATCTACTAGCCTTGAGTTCTGAGATAAAATATAAACATTTTTTTGCTAGCATGCCCAGTTAACAGGATCAGATATCATACCCTCTTTGGGGAAATGCAGTGCAATAGTTCACCCAGTGGGCACCCAGCCTGGTTCACAGTTCTACCCTGTTGACTCAATTTAAGACCTAGGTAATTTCTTAACTTAGCAAGACAGTAACACACTTTTAAGCCCTTTACAGTTATCAGAATTATCCAATACTGTCTCAATATTCACATGCAAAAGAAAAGACTCAAGCAGGATTAAGGAAACCAAACTGTTCACTAGAATTAAAAAAAATAGTAAATACATACAAAACATAGAACATAGAACATAAATACTTACAATCAAAATAAATTGGTAATTACAGAAGCAAAACGCCTAGTACTTAAATTTCTAAGTCTAACTCAGTTTCAGTTTGATGTTACCTATTTTGCCAGAAGTGCCTTTTTGTCCAGCACACACTGTGTGTGTGTGTTCTCTTAGAAGTCAAGAGATGGATGTGTGTCCACTCCTTTCAGTCAGAATGATAATAAGCCAAAATTCCCTTCCCATCCTGTGAGGTCACAGCTCATGAGGTCACTGTTAGTCCTGTAATTAATTTGTAACCTGACCAAGTATATCCAAAAGGGTGTCATTTTACTGCTTACTTGAAATCTGCAAAGATAGCAATATCAAAATATGACAGTCTCTTTGACAAGAGCTTTCACCTTTGATCTTTGGAAAACATATCCTGACAAACAGTTCTCTTCAAGTGGTGAGAGATATAACAGATAGCTGTTAGAATTTGTCGCTTCCCAGGATGTCGTAAAAGATGCAGTCTTCTATGGCTTTCCTGGACTTCAAAGTAATTGAAGTTTTGCAATGTGTTATATAACAGCTAACACAGGCATGACAGGAGAATTCAAAAGGAAGCTTCTTAATTAATTCATTCACTGGGTCAATGTTCCTATAGCCAATTGTTTTCAGCAAGCCAGGGCCTTTGGGGTCAAAAGGTCAGGTCCCTTTAAAAGCTACTGGCTGCCATTTCCCTAAGCAGACATTCAAATAAACGTATATTTATATCACAAATATAATCATAACTAGTAGAGGGTTAACACATTACAACACAAACTGGTGAAGGTTGGCACTGAATGTAGGGATGCTACATCCTAAGGTGAAGTGGGAGAGAAGAATGCTGAAGGGGCCAATAGCCCTGAAGGAAAGCACTCTTTGTCCCACAGCAGTGTTATGACAGGGGAGTAAGAAAGTGTATTTGGCCTGGGAGTGTGTCCTGTATGTATTGGTGAAGCAGGGAGAGAGGATGGAGATTCTGGGAGGAACATTACCTAAAGCCAGCTTGTGAAGGAAAATGCTGACTTATGGGTGAGGCAGTCTTCGGGGGGGAAGCAGACAGCAAAATTATAACTATTGCAATGGCATGTGCGATAAGGCAGGCCAGTCATGAATCGACAAATGTTTGGTGAGGGCCCCGGAAGGGGCAGCCACATACAGCAAGGAACCATAATCAACAACAGGGAACAGAAGGCTGTGTGCTAGTAAACTCCTAGTTTCTGGAATCAGGAACATCTTGACCCTCTGTAGGGCCCCCAGTCTCTGGTGAACAGCTTTTACCGGGCCATTCATGTGAGAGTCAAAGGATAGAGTGTTGTCAAGTAGGATGCCACAGTACTTAAACTGCATGACATGCTCTACCTCTGTGCCCTCTAAATCACAGATAGAAAAGGGAGAGCAGGCTGCTTTGTTATATACTGGAGTAAACCACGGCTTTGGTGTTTTGATGTTGAGCACAGTTGGGTTTTTTTTGTGTTATTTATTTATGCTCCCCCCCCGACACCCCTGCTGGCCACTCCCTTGGAGCACCATTACCCACCACACCCTCACCTCGGCCCCACACTACCATCTCCCAACCCTGTCTTGCAACCTTACCTGGGTAACACAACCTTTCCCCTGTGTTGAGAGGGTCTCTCTCCTCTGAAGGGGAAGTACTGTCAGGTGACTTGTGTACTCCAGGAGGCTGCCACGGGTTGGTCTGGGCTGTCCAGAGCTTTGTGGCAGTGTGGGCCAGGTGCTCATCATCCAGCTGGCAGGGAGCACAATTTTCTACTTTCTTGGCCCACCCCACATACTGGCAATAAGGATTGCATCCTGAGGTGGGGACATGCAGGAGGATGTGTTGAGGCCTCACACCCTCCAAGCTCATCCACCAATTAACATTCAGGAGCCCAGGCTTGTCCCACCCCTCCCGGGAGAGAAGCATCCAATGGATGCTTGTGAGACCCCTCCCTGCTGGTCTTCACTCCTGGTACCCGAGCTCAGGATGTAAACCCGGGTTGCCAGCGTGCTGAGTGAACCCCTTCGCTCTGTGCCACAGAGCCAGTAAGCACAATCTTTTTGTTTAAAAACCATGACTGGAGGAGGTCAAAGTCTTGTTGGATGTTTTGTCTTAAAGATGCCAGGTCCCTGCCCAACATAAAGATGACAGCATCATAAGCAGATAGTAGGGTGTTGGTGGAAGGGTAACTAGTTGGGAGTGAGTTATAAAACAGTTAAAATAGCAGGGTATCAAGGATAGATACTTAGGAGACCCCACAGTTAATGGGGCAGAAATCTGAGAGGACGTTGTTAAAGAGATGTCCTTTGCACCCTGTTGGACAGTTAGTTACTGTACCAATAGGTGACTTTGAGGAAGAAATTGAGTGAGGAGAGGCCATGAATTAGCAGGTCATGGTCCACGAGATAGAAGGCCTTAGCAAGGTCCACAAATATTGCCAGAACAAAATTCCCCTTGTCTAAGGCTTGATGAATATAGTCAGCGAGACTTAACAGGACAGTTTCAGTGTTGTGCATGGGACGGAAGTCATACTTGGCACTGGCCAGCAGGTCATACTGCTGGATGTATGCAGAGGTCTGATCAAATATAATTCTATTGAAGACTTTTGAGAAAGAAGCAAGAAGGGAGATAGGGCAGTAGCTGGAAGTGAAGCTGCTCGCCTAGCTAGCGCACAAGAAAACTTGCTGCCGCTTTTAGACTATTGCTCTCCTGTCTATTCCTCCGCCTCCTCTTTACTACTCTCTCATCTAGCTACTACATATAATTCCATCTGTCACTTTGTCCTTCAAGCCCCTTTCTCCACCCACCACTGCAAGCTTTACCAGTCCCTAGGGTGGCTCACACTACAGGGGCGCTTCAACTATGCCACAGGCTGCCTAGTAGACAACTTACTCAGGGATCAACAACAATTCCCCTACTCCTCAATGTTCACAGTTAGGGTGGCTTCTCAGAACCTCAGGGTTTCCTCTACTCCACCTTTGGAAGTTCCTCGTATGTCTTCCGTAATGGGTAGCAAAGCCTTCTCTGTCTCTGCCCCACCCTGTGAAACAGACTGCCGCTGGCTATTCACTCATTCCCCCTCTCACCAATCTTTCAAAACAACCCCTAAGATCCTGGCTTCTGATGGAGCATACCTGTAACTGTCCTACAGGAAACACTAGTGACTGTAAGCCATCCTAGTGTTGCTCAGGGGGCTGCCTGCCTCCTACCCCCGCTTATGTCCACATCTCTGACTTCCCCCTTGCCCTCACCCCTTAATACTGTTACTCTCCTTGTCTTGACCTGATCTCCTATTCAAGCCTACTGGATGTCAGTTCTTACTAATGCTGCTAGTTTTGTATTAGAGGATACCTATGTTAGTGTGGCCTAGAGGGTGACATAGCCTGTGGCCTTTGTCAATCTAATGTACTATTGCTATTACTGTATCATATAGTGTATGTTTTCTGTGACTGTTTGCTTGTCTGTATCTACGATAATATGTTTGACCTCTTAACACTCGGTACTTCTGTTGGAGTACTATTGTATGTACTGATGTCACTGTCAACACCATGTATTGACCTCTTACAGAGGTGTGCCACCAGGTCACAGCTGAAAGCAGTCCTTTGGATCAGCTCGCTTACCCGGTCACCAAAGACATATATAAATAAATAAATAAATAAATAGAGTGTTTGGGCCTGGATTTGTGTATGGGTATGATAGTGGCCATCTTCCATACTTTGGGGTAGATGCCCCTGCAAGTGAGAAATTGATGATACAGGAGATGGGGTGTGCCAGTGTCTTGCTAGTCATTTTAATGAGGTGGTGGTTAATCCCATCAGAGCCAGAGACAGGTTTTGGATTTGAGCATCTCATGTATTTGCAAGCTGTCAAATGAACAGTAACATTTTGGCTGGTGGGATCCATGAGACAGAACAGACAAGACCAGAGGGGCGGTGCTATGGGACAGATTATGGTACTTGTCAAGGTCATTGAAGAAATCATTAAATAAGGCAGTAATAGTCTTGGGGTCACATGTGACCCTGTCCTGGCCTGCAATGGTCCAGGACTGGGTGCCCTTGGATCTACTCAATATGTTGTTAATCTTGCACCAAAGTTTTTGGGATTTCCCCAGGTTGAGTGTCAGGCCAGATTTTATGTAGTTCGTTTTTGCATTGCGAACTGCACCTTTACATGTTTATCTCAAGGCTTTGTAATTCTGCAGGTGGGCTGGGTCTTTTGATTTCTTATAAAGGGTCCACATTTTGTCTTTGGCTTTAAATAGTCTAGAGAGATCTCTGGAGACCCATTTCTGTTTGTTGTCTCACATTCTAATTCACTTCATAGGGCAAAAGCTATCGCAGACATAAGTAAAAGTCTCACAAAAAACATTACAAGCTGTGTCAATGTCCTCAGTATTGTCCAGGAAAGACTAGTCAGTCGAGGTAGGTGCAGAGCTGAAGGCCTCAAGGTTTAAATCCTTTGGGCATCTAGAATTAATGTAGACCATAGGGGCATGAGGGAACTTGGCTGACCATTCGCAGAAGATGGGGCCGTGGTCACGTAATGATTTGGGGAGAACACTGGAGCTGCATACAAAGGAGGGGTTGGAGACAGCAACCCAGTTTAAGGTACATTTGTACCCAGTTTTGTAGTTCACCCTGGTAGGGTCAGTGATAATCTGGCTTAGTCCAAGGTTCACAAGGAGGTCCTTGGCTCTGTCAGCTTGGCTGGAAGACCAGTTCATGTTAAAGTCACAGAGGAGAATTCATTCCCTGCCTTTGGGTAAGAACTGACCAAGGACACAGATGGTGGACAGGCCCTCATCAGCTAGGTTAGGGAGGATGTAAATGGTGCTAACTGTGAGAGTCTTGCCCTGGCCAAACAAGATGTTGGGTGAGAGGAGGTCACAGGGGCCAGGGGGTGGCAAGGGGACTCAGTGGTCCTGAGCAGTTTGGAGAAGTAGAGGAGACAGCCATGGAGCTATGTGATAATGGCGATCGCTGATGAGCGATCGCCGTTAGGGCAACGGCACATTGCCAAAAAAATATTTCGCTGATGTACTCCCCGGCACACAGCAAAACAGCGCTGGGGAGTTTAGATTTTCTGCTTTGTGCGGGGAAGGGTTGTGTCCCCTGCACCTCCCCATGGGGGGCTTTGCCCCTGCACCCCCCCAATTAAGGACTCTCAACTCCAGGGAGGTGCATGTCGGGGGGGGGTGAAAATGCGGAAGAAATAAAAATTCAGGTTGGGCGCAACAAAAAATACCTGCGCCTGGACCCAAACCCAGCACCATTCCCACCCAAACCCTGAACCCACCCACCACGCCATGGAAGCAGTTCACTGTGGTACCACCCCCTACAACCCCTCCATCCCCTCCCACTGCACGCTTGGTGTGCTCTGCCCCCCCCCGCATGTAGACATGTAGTGACAGGATGTTGCTATTTCATGCACCCCCCCATCCTGTCACCCACCTTCCCCAGTTGCCCCGATGACAGGTGCTGCGATTGAGTCACCCTTTCAGTAGGCATCCAATCGTGGTCACCAAAGTCACAGGATACCAGCAGCCACCACTCCATTTATGTAGCCTGTCTTTTCTAAAAGCTGTGTAGCCAGGCAGTTTTATCTCATCATCTGAGATTTTGTTGGAGAGCCATGTCTTGGTAAGGGAAATGATGTTGTACTTAGACACTAGAATCCATGCTTCCAGTTGGTCAGATTTGGCTGTTAAACTCCAAATGTTCATTTGAACTAAGCTAAGGGAAGAATCCCTGGAGGCGTGCAATGGGCCTGGGTGGAGGTGCACTGTGCCAGACAGAAGCAGTAGGAGAAGTACCAAGCACATGTGTCTGGAGTGACTCCAAAGCCTTTTACTGCAGTACTTACGAGGGGTGATGGTCCTGCCATCAATGGAACTGGCATTTGTAAGGCTGTAGCAGACATCTCATATGAACCTTACTGAATAGTGCCAGTGGAGGGGGTCAAGAGTGGAATAAAGGGGGGTATGACCTCCTGAAGGGTGGGGGAAGAAGTGAGGAAGGTGATAATAGCTACTGCCCTGCAGGGTAAAATTCAGAGTAGGAATACCATAGCATGAAGGTGCCTAAGAAGGGGTGCTGGGGAGGTCACCAGCATGGGCAGTGAGAAGGCAGAGAATTAGGATGCCAGGAGCAGACATAATGCCCTGTATTCTGGCTCCAGAATATGTCATATCTAAAAAAAGGGGAGAGAAGAGGGGAATAAATGCAATACCCAGAGAATTAGGAGCACAGGAGCAGACATAATGCCCTGTATTCTGGCTCCAGAATATGTCATATCTGAAAAAAGGGGAGAGAAGAGGGGAATAAATGCAATACCCAGATAGGGAGTAGAGAGGATAGCTTTATATGCAAGTAAAACAGAACCAGATACATGCCTGATCTTTTTTTTTTGAGGGGGGGGGGAGGTAAGCAACACCCAGGAGGGGAGAACCTAGGTTTGCTATCAAGATTAGCAATAGTCCCAACTGAGGGATGCATGCCCTACTCCAGTACTATGGTGAGCGCAAATGAAGAAAACTAATTAGGCCAGGCTGTGTGTATCCATGGGCAGGGACAAAAGTACAGTGGCACGTACATATCGATTAGACCTCAAGCAGTAATGACAGTAATAATTATTAGCATGGAACAAAAAGAAACCTACCCATAGGATCCTGAAGTAGTGGTGGTAGCAGAACTCATGCACCCTATCAGTAAGCACACTGCAGTGGCAGAAATACATGATAACGCAGAAACAAGCACCCCAACCCTTAAGAGCTCAAAGCAGTAGTGGTAGCATGGCTTTACGACTAAAGATGAACAGTCAAACAATAGTAAGCCCAGTGCTGCAGTCACAGTGATGCTGATTATGGAAGAACAGACAAACCTGAGTCCTTTACATATAGAGTTCATGAAATGGCAGCATTACTGGCAGTTGGCAGCCTCCTCTGTCTGACTCCCTTCTAGTAGACTCTTGATGTCCTTTGTGTTCCTAGACTCCTGATTTCCTTTGCACTTGATCCTTAGTGCAAGGACTGCAGTGCAGGACTGCTTGAGGAGTATGGCCTTACGTGTGGGTATCTGACTCCAGAATGGTGGAGGTGGTTGTAGAAGTCAAGGCTTAGTGATTCAGGGCTCCCACAGATGAAGAGGCAATCATGGGGGAAGGGCATCTTAGTGGTCTCTGTAGCCCTCTCAACCACTGGTACAGCTGCTCCTGAACACTATGAGGTGAAGTGGCTTGGATGCCAGAGTCACAGGTAAGCTCAAACAAAACAAGAATTCCCAGGCTTGCTTAGGGACCTCCCCTCCCCCTCGCTGGCATCTTCCTCTGGATTGGTGGAGGTGGCTGCAGAAGGTGAGGCTTCATGATTCAGGGCTCTCACAGGAAAAGAGGCGATCACTGGGGGAAGTGCTTCTAAGTGATCTCTGTAGCCCTCTCAACCACTGGTACAGCTGCTTCTGAATGCAGATTCAAATAACTGTCAATATTGTATGAGTGCAATATTGATAAAGTTATTTTAATAATTCAAATGGCTATACCTGCATGAGACAGTGGCTGGCAGTGGAGATGAGTGAGGCTGAATACTAGCCACTAGCTCAGAGTCATAGAGGGGCAGGGAGAGGGTACATAAGACTGGGAAGGGGTAGATAAGTGGGCTACTTGTGAAAGTATTTTTTTAATAGTGTGGTTGAGGAGTGGGCGCTAGACTACCATGGAGCACGTATAAAAAAATTATTGGGACCAGGACTGAGGGGACTACTAAGACCAAGGAAATAAATTAAACTGCAGTACATGTTGGGGCATAACTTTGGACAAGGTTTAAACAAAATATGTTGACCAGCCCATTTTCGAGACATACAGCAGTGGGGAAAATCTTGACCATGCAGCATGAACGGTTGATTTCCAATAGTCAGATTGCCCTCAGCCTTGGGCACTGGGCAATATTACTATACTATTTTCAAGCCAATAGGTGATCCCTCAGGGCCCATATTTTCTCACTACATATCCTTATACTAGTGTCCTGCTTTTCCTTAAAGGGATAGTAAACATTGCAGGGATTGCTCAAACTATGAAAGCCCATGAAAAGTTATGCTGAATGAGGTATTTGGCTTCTTTGTATGTGTCAAATGTCTCAAGATATGAATGTATAAATAATCTGAAAATCAAAACAAGGCAGCAGCCATTTCATGCTATCTTACAACAGAAAGTGATGTCACTGAGGGGCAAGCTGTAATTAACAACATAGAGTTAGCCCCTCAGTGGCATCACTTCCTGTTTTTAAGACTACATGAAATGGCTGTTGTTATGAGTTAATTTACACATTACTTAGCTATTCATATCTCAAGACTCCTGTCCTGTACAGGTAAACCCAATACCTCATTTGAAAGATCTTTTCATGGGCTTTCACAATTTGAGTGACCACTGCAATGTTTAGTGTCCCTTTAACAACACGCATGACATTGGACAGCAGTCCAAAATCATTCTCCACCTTCAGCTCCCACACACTGACAGTCTTGAACTAAGAATTTCTAAACAATGCTATCAGTTTGCAAAGAAAACTCAAAGCTGTTTCTGCGGCACGTAGATTACCAGTTGAAAGTGTAATAAGAGCCCTGAAGGGAGAAAAACAAGCCAGCTGGTTCCACCAAGAAGAAAGGCTGCTGCAGCAGCAACCTGTATTCTATACCCAGAAACTAAGACTGACCAAACTCAGCAGGTAAGTGCTGAGGCTGAGAGCAGCTGCGGGACACCAGCAAAGCCTCTAATTTGGATTCTGCTCCTGCTTCTGTTATTCACTGCTTAAGTGTGTAGGGAAGGGGGACAGAAGAATTCACACAAGGGCTAATAAAATACTATAAGTATCAGAGTTTCAGAATACAGTGGAAAAATCCTGACCCATTGGAACAAACTACTGACTTTCAATAGTCATTTTGTTATCAGCCTTAGACTTCTAGAAATGTAACTGTTGTCAGTCCACAGTTCATCCTACAGGGTCAATATTTTCTCACCTGACAGTCTTGAGTGTGAGTTTCATTGTTTGAAACTGTTTCCCCTGTATGGCATAGATATCTCTCATTGAGTATTTACAACCATGCCAGGCTGAGGTGAGTTATGTTGCTTCAAGGATGGTGTGAATGTTAAGCTAGTAAAAGCACTTGTAGTTCTTATTTGGGAGTCAGAAAGCTATATTCTTGCCTCTCCCTGTGTAAGATAGCAAGGTATTTACAGTAAATCCTTTGTACTAACTCCTCTGCAAATATAAAACTCATCAACAAAAGTAGTCACTTAAAATATTTTTAGAAACATCTAAAGAGAGAAGGACAACACACAGCATTATAAATGGATGCAGCAATCTGCACACAGAACACTGCATCAGCAGGATACAGGTGGGACACTCTACGGGGGAAAGAGACCTGGGAGTGATAATTAGCAATAGTCTACAAATTGCTAGCCAATGTGGTACGGGTTATAGGAAAGCTAACAAGATGTAATGCATTAAGAGGAGATTTAGTTGAAGGAAGGAGGCATTAATGTCACAGTAAAGGTCACTTGTTTGACCTTGCCATGGACTCTGTGTGCAGTTCTTGAGTCCTTATTTGAGAAAGAACAGGGATTCTGTAGGTTGGAGATTGCACACTTCAGGGAGGCAAAATGTTCTCAGAACAGCAGGGAGGGTTCTAGGAGGAGAAAGTGAACAGTCTCAGTATGCATTCTCTAGTGGACAGATGGGAGAGGGTGTATGACAGAAGCATACAAATAGATACGGGGGTACCATAAGTTCATTTCTGCAGAACTGTTTGAGTTGAGAAAATACAACAGAGATACATTAAAATGATCAGAGAGCATACAGACAGGGATACAGACAGGTAATATGAAGCCTGCCTATCCTCACTCGACTTAATGTGCCTGTAAATTAGACATGCAAGGGGAGGGGAATGTTCTTATCATGTATGATATTATACAAGATCCAGCATTAATGGTAGAACTGGATATATAATTAAAACCAGGGAATATGGAAACCCGAGGACACCCACTCCAGAATAGGGGAAAGCACTTCAGATCAAAAAAAAAGAAAGTTTCTCTATACTTCTAGAGTGGTTAATGTATGGAATTCACTTTCAACTGAAGTTGTCATCAGTAAAACCAAGTCAGAATTTAAGAAAAGGTTAGACACTTTCATACGTTCAGGTGGTACCTTTAAGTATTTTTGGTGAATTTAATATTGGGGCAATTATGGGCCAACGCCTTTATGCTCCTCACACTTCATAGTATGACTCCTAGTAAGAACAGTACCTCCACTGGGGGGGTTCAGTCTCAAGCTGGAAGGGGGACATTCAAAAAAGGCAGCAGGAAATATGTTTTTCAGGAAGTGGGTGGGGGAGGGGGTGGAACAGACTGCCCAGTAACTTGGCCAATGTGGGGACTACATCAAAGTTAAAAAATAAATAAATAAATTAGATCTTCAGTGGAAGTTATAGATGGCAGGAAGGAGGTGGAGAGAACTCTGTGGATGAGGTTAGGTTAGCAATATACTGGTGGGCTATAGGGAAGACTAGATGAACATTTAGGAAATATAGAAGCATAGAATCTAATGGCAGATGAGAACTGCCTGGCCCACCCTGTCTGCCCATTTCTCAACCTATTTCATAAAGTCCAGATCCTATTTGATCAACAACTACCTTCTCCTTCCTACCACTAGGGTTACCTTCTGTTTGTCCCATGCATTCTTGAATTCACCTATCATTTATGCCCCACAACCTCCTCATGAGGCTGTTCCATGCACCCACCACTCTTTCTGTGAAAAAATACTTCCTCACATTGACCCTGAGTCTTTCCTCCTCTAGCCTCATATTGTGACCCCTTGTTCTTTTTTTTTTCTGCTCCTTCCCTCCCTGCTCCGGACCGGCCTCTCCTTCAAGCCACCTATGCCCTCCGTACCACACTGCCTCAGATCAGCCACCTCTTCACCTCCATATTGCAGTCCCCCAGATAACCCCAGGACATAACCCTTCACCTGGTGGGTCCCTCTCCTCTGAGGGGGATGGCACCGGTGGGGCAGCCAATGCCAAACTTGTCCCAGGTGCTGCTGGGGATGGTGCATGCACTGTCCTCGGACTTGTGGCAACGGGAGCTGGAAACTGTCATCTGGTCGGCTACGGGGCTCTTTTCCTGTTTGCTCCCTGCTCCCTTAGTGAATGGGACCCCAGCGTGTGCCGTGCCCCCAGCCTCCGCTGAGTCAGCCAATCGCCCGGGTCGGCGTCCCTCCCCGAGGGAAGGGCGAGGCTGTCAGCCGACACTGCTTCTCTCCCAGGCTGGCCCTCCATTCCCAAACCTGGGTCGTTGGCATTGCAAGTGGAAATCCAACCTCTGCACCAACAGGCCGGCACCCCTTATTCTTGCACATCTCTTTTTCTGCAAGATGCTGCCCTTCTGAACTCTGTCAATCCCCCTGAGGTACTTGAATGTCTCTATCATGTCCCCCCTCTCCCTCCTTTCCTCCAGGTTATACATATTGAGGTTCCTCTGTCACTCCTTGTATGTTTTCTGGTGTAGTCCCTTCACCATTTCCGTTGCCCTCCTCAGGACTGCCTCCACCCTGTATATGTCCTTATTTAGATGTGGTCTCCAGAACTGAACACAGTACTCCAAATGAGGTCCCACCAACTGTCTGTACAGTGTCATCACTACCTCCTGTTTTCTACTGGTGATACCTCTCCCTGTGCACCCCAGCATCCCTCTGACTTTCCTCACTGCCTTCTCATTGTTTGGCTACCTTTAGGTCATCTATTATGAATATCCCAAGGTCCCTTTCCAGTTTGGTTGTTGTCAGTACCTCCCCTTCATCATTTATTCCTCTCCTGAGTTTTCGTTCCCCAAGTGTATGCTTTTGCACTTTGCATTGAATCCAAGCTGCTACACTCTGGACCACTCCTCCAACTTAACGAAGTCTCTTGTAATTTTCTTCATCTCCCCTGGAGTGTCAACCCTATTGCAGATATTAGTGTGATCTGCAAAGAGGCATACCTTTCATTCTAGTCCCTCTGCAATGTCGCTTATGAAGACATGAAAGAGGACTGGCCCAAGCACTGAACCCTATGACACCCACTGGTTACCCGCCTCTCTTCGAATTGAACTCCATTTATCACCAGCCTCTGTGTTCTAGTGCTCAGCCAATTTCTTACCCAGTTTACCACCTTGAGACCCACTCTCGGATTGCCCAGTTTGTTTACTTAACCTCTTGTGTGGGACTGCGTCAAATGCCTTGCTAAAATGTAGGTAGGCCATGTCCACTGCCCTTCCCTGGTCTACTACCTTTGTCACCATTCTACCATGCCAAAATGACAACAGTGTTGTCAAAGTTCAGCATGGCGAGATCTCCGATGTTGACATGCGAAATTTCACCTGTCAAACATTATGTATTTTCACCCCCCCATAGAGGGGTCTGTGTCCCTCGTACCCCCTTCTTAAGATAACTAACTCTGAGTCTGAGTTGTTTTGAAGGTGGGGGTGAAAGATGGCAAAAGGGCAAAATTTCGCCCTCGGGTCTCTCACAGTGACAATCTTGAAACATGTTGACATTGTTACTGTGAGGGATTTCGCCGTTGTGTGTTCACTGTATGAATGGCGCCCCCTTTTTCATCCAGTCAATGAAATGTATCAGATTTGTTTGACAAGACCTTCCTGCTGTGAATCCATGTTGCCTCGGGTCTTGTGCCCCGCTGGCCTCTAGATATTCTACAATCATTTTCTTTAACACTGCTTCCATTATTTTCCCCGCCACTGAGATCAAACTGACTGGTCTATAATTTCCCGCTTCTACCTTGCTCCCACTTTTGTGGAGGGGTATCATGTTTGCCCTCCTCCAGTCCCCCGGTACCACTCCCTCCTCCAGTGATATGTTGAATAAGGCTGTCAATAGTGTCACTACCACCTCTTTGAGTTCTTTTAATATTCTGGGATGTGTGCCGGCCGGCTCCAAGGCCCTGTCCACTTTCAGTTTCGAGAGTTTCTAAGGGACTCTCTCCACTGTGAATGGACTGGTGTCCACCTCTCTTCCCTGTGTGTTTCTACTGCCTAATTCTGGTCCCTCCCCATCCCCTTCTTTTGTAAATACTGAGTAGAAGCATTCATTCAGGGTTTCAGCTTTTTCTAGGTCCCACTCACCCCCCCCCCCTTTACTTAGCCTCGCAATCCCACCCTTGGCCTTTTTTATTTCCCTTATGTACCAGAAGAAGGTTTTGTGTCTCTCTTTTACTGTCTGGGCTATCATTTCCTCTGTTTGCTCCTTTGCGCTTCTGACTGTTTTCCCCGTCTCCCTCTGCTTTGTCTGATACTGTTCCCTGTCCTCCTCCCTCTGTTTCCTTGTACTTTCTGAATGCCATTTTTTTCTCTCTAACCTTCTCTGCCACTTCTTGTGAAAACCATAATTTTTTTCCTTTGTTTTTGCTTTGTTAACTTGCTTCACCCAAAGGTTTGTGGCCTCTGCTATGGCTCCTTGAGGTTCTCCCACTGTTCCTCCACCCACCCACCCTCCCTTTGCACCAGTGTTTTATTGAGGCATTCTCCCATTTTGCAAAGTCAGCCCTCTTAACGTCCAGGACCGGGGTGGATTTTTAAAGAATTGTGGCACAATTTTGCCACAGCTGTGCTACTTAAAACACAGAAACACAGAATTTTTTAGCAGATAAGGACTGCTTGGCCCACCCAGTCTGCCAGATATTCCCTGACTAGTCTGTCTCTGTAGAGCCTGTCTGGTCTCCAGTGACACTCCCTAATCCCTGTCTATTTTCTAACATAACCCTATGACCATCCCATGCATGCCTGATACTTCCTACTGTTTTTGCCTCTGCTTCTTCTGTTCCAGGCATCTATCGCTCTTTCACTGAAGCAATACTTCCTCACATCCCTCCTGAACTATCCCCACCAGCTTCATCACATGCCCCCAGTACTGGTGCTCTTCCTCATTCAAAAGAGGGTCCCCTGCTACACCCTATTCACCCCCATGAGGTACTTGTAAGTTTTTATTATGTCTCCTCTCACTCTCCTCTCCACTAGAATGTATATGTTGGGATCCCCCAGTCTCTTCTTGTAGGGCCTTTGATGCAACCCCTGCACCATTTTAGTTGCCATCCTCTGGATTGCCTCGACCCTTTTTATGTCCTTTCTGAGGTGTGGCCTAGAACTGATTGCAACGCGTCAGATGAAGTCTCACCAGTGAGCGACACAGCGGCAACACCAACTCCTTCCTTCTGCTGGAGGTACCTCTCCCAATTTGGAACCTGATCATTAGACCACATAAAATGTCATCTGACTTCACATATCTTGTGTTGCACACTGCACATCACAAATAAAGGGTGCAGCAACAAAATAAAGCATGTGTTGTACACTGCTGATTGTTTTCCCACAGTCCATGTAGAATTATTCCACAGTTTACATAGTTCGTAGTTATTGAGCAGTTTACATGGAAATTCTGAAAATCATTCCAGAAGAAGAGTTGCCATTTTGCATGCATTCCACTGGTGGAATTCCACATCCACACAACTCTTTTCAATAATAATGTGAGTTGATTCCTCCCCCTCCTTCCATGTGTGCAGCTGTCACATAACAACTTGACAGACCTACTACTTATAGAATAGTGTCTGGGCAACCACACAAAACAATGCTTTGGTTCCATCAGAGGGTTCAAGTGACATCATAGCAACCTCCAGAGCAATGGGAACACAGGCCTTGTTGTGCATGGTTGCCACATACTATTGTTTCATTTTTCTGCTGTACATTAAGCAAAGTGTCACTAATGCATCAAAACATTTAAAAATTGCATGCAAACATTTTGGCACATTTCCAGTGATGCAGCTGTGGCAGAACAACTGCCACAGGTCCTGTATCTAAAGCTTTGAAAATACATGCCCAATTTTTTTCAGTCCTTATTTTTCTACGTTTCTATAACAATGAAGATTTCTTTCCATGAGTTTCCTTATTGCAATGTCTCATAAGATAAATAATTTCAGTAATTACAGTTGTAATAGAAATGTTTTCAAAGTGACTGAACTTTTCCTGCAAAACAGCGACAATTTGCATTAACAGAACTCCAATCTCATAACAGTCCAAGATCTGAACTGCAGGACATTCCAGTTCTTACTGTTAGACCTTTGCATGAGGATCTTTGCCCCCTAGATTTCATCTGTCCCTGCAAAATAAGACCCTTCAAGATGTGGGGTGTTGGGGAATACCTGCACTCCCGGGGACTGTAAAGCCCTCTGCCTGCGGCATTGGGCCTCTTTGTGCCCTGCGCTTGCGAGTATCCCTCAACATCCTGCGCCTTGTTGGGTCTTATCTTTTCCATGTTACATCAGAATCATTTCCATAGCAACTGGCCATTCAGCACAGTGATAGGGTAACCACTCACAACACCAGTGACCCCAGTTAATGTGCTACCCAGGGGGAGGAAAGTTGAGCATCCTAGAGGGTGCTCTTCTCCTCCGGGGAGGGAGGGCAGTGAGCTCTGCTGCTAGACTGCTGCTTGAGTGACCAATGGCGGCAGTGCAGCTGGAGTGACTTGTGGGTGGGGAGGATGTCACTAGGTGCCACACTAGTGCTGTGCAGAATGTGGAATTCTGCCAGCAGAATTAGCATGGAATGACCATTCTGCTGGTGGAATTTTGAATTTTACTGGTTCTTCTGTGAAATTCCACGTGCTGTGATCCACGGAATAATATTTCACATAATAGTATTTTTTTCCACAGAGAATCCTTTAGCAATCATTTCTGTAGAAAATATTGTGATCTGTAGAATAAAATTCTACAGAACAGCATTTTGTTGTGTGGAAAAAAATTCCATAAGCATTTCCGTGAAAAATATTGAGATCCATGGAATAAAATTTTGTAGAACTGTTGTGGAAACACTTATTCCACATTTTTCTGCTGTGGAATTCCACTATTCTGTGTCCAGCAAAATTTGGCAGAATTTCAGTGAAATTTCAGAAATTCCATGAAATTTTGTTCCATTGGAATTTGAAAATTCTGCACAGCACTGCACTGCACATGCTCGCATGTGTGCTTGGCATGCCATTGATGTTGACATCCTAGGGAACTTGGGTAGAAACATGGAAAACACACTGAGTTGCTATATGGCACTGATCTGCTCACAGGCCCCTCACCTGGCCACCTGTGTGCTACCTTCCACAACTGGTTCCTTCTATGGTGGAGGTATGGGGGACCCCACCACCCCAACCAGGGGGTGAAGCTCTGGAGGAATGTGAAGAGGCTCAAGGGAAGTGCCAGGGGACACGAGGGCGATGGAACTGGGGCAGGTTGAGAAGATGGGAGCTGACTGGAGAGCAGGGGGCACAGACAAATACCAAAAAAAAAAAAGAATAGTTTCCATAGCAACAGGATGTGATGATGTAATAAGCAGAGAACTCTGACATCACAACAAGAATAAGTAACATGAACACATGAAGTCTAAGGGGGAAGATCCTTTTTTTTTTTATTGTGCATATTTTTGGTCTCAGATGCTATTGGGGAAGACCCCTGAATTGGCTGGCAGGGATCTCCAGCACCATAGGGCTCACACTGAGGTGTTTTTGTCTTGTGCACCCCTTCCCCCTTGATGGAGCTAGGCTAGATATGCAATGATCTTGCCGCACAGTCGGGTGCATTCACCCCCCGACATGCAGAGGTCCACTGGTTCTCTCCCTGATGACAGGCACACAGAATGGCCCCGGCTGCTGCACACTCCAGCCAATGCTGGAGGTTAGTATGCACTGGGTACCAGATTCCCTCTCTCTCCCCAGAGAAGGTGAGTAGTCCCCAGGATGCTCAGCCTCCCCCCCCCCCCGGGCAAACCCTTTGACATCCGAGGTCTGCTCCTGAACTGTGGCCATCAGTGCTGCAAGCAGTAGCTCTACCACTGCACAGGCGGGTCAGTGGGAAGATCCTGTTTTAATAAAATTGCCTTGCATATTAAACAATACTGGAAGATCCTGAAGTTCAAATCTTAGGTGAATATTGTGTCACTGAGTTCTGCTAACACCATGTGTGAATTTTGTACTGCACACTAGAAATTCTCTTTAAACAAACTTTTAAATATATTGATGCACATAGAAAAAATGGTAAGTTTCAATACAGTTTATTTGACTAACAGACACTTATCATACAAGCTGTTAAAGCCACATAGACCTCTGCAGAAGGCACTGTGATAAAACAGTTATCAAAGTGACTGACTTTGAAACCTCTGTGACTTTGAAAGCTTGTATGATAAATTTCTGTTAGCTAAATAAAAGTTATTAACAGCTTACTTTATTTTCTTTCTTCATCAGTTCTAGTCTAACACTGCAGTGCAATTCCTGTTATCGGACTATGAAATAAATTAATAATGTAACAAACTGTTGGTCAAATATGAGAAGCATGGAATAGAAAAACAGGCTAGTTAAGGCAGTACTGAAAGAAATCTGCAGGAGAAGGTTATTTTGTTCTTTTGGAGCAAAACAGGAGGATAATCAATATTAATCTACAGCACATTCATTTGGAAATCCAGAAATGTTCTTTTGCTTCCATAATATTAGTCGGCTAATCAACCTAATGGGAAAATAATTTCCATTTTGAGTGTTCATTTCTGTTCCTCATGCAGACCTTACATGCTACCTAAGAGTGTGTTACATTTCTATTTCTGGCCTTGTTTTATTTCCTCCACCAATTCCATACACCCTTCATATGAGTCACGTAGTCTACCAGCCCCTACAGGGACAGAGAAACTGGTTTAACCCTTTAGCTTTTTACAGTCAGTGTGCAATATTATCTCACAGAGAGGCTCCTCTGACTACAAACAAACAAAATTGCAAGGGAGGAGGGGACCAGAACACAGCGATACAAGGGAAAAACATTCTACTGTATTTACAGTAAGACTTTACATGTAAATCTGCTTGTAAGAAAATAATTCATTAATTTTCAAGACACAGTAAGACAATCGATTAATCTCAATAAATAAATCAAATCAATTTTATTTTACACCATAAAATAGGCAAAAAAATCCTACTCCTCGATTGGTGCAAACACATCACATGACTGCATTATTCCTCAATGACTTTGCACCTGCACTTATTATATGTGATTTTTCCCCATTACCCATTTTATAAGTACCGCTCTCTGAATTTTCTTATTCTTACTAACAGACGTGCACTCCATGGCACCAAATTCATCTCTAAATTTTGGTTCAGCTCTCTTCCTGCTTATATCTCTTCCTCTTTATCTGCCCATCCTCCTTACCAATACTCTTTAAGATCCAGTGACTCAAGGACCCTGGCAATCCCCCACTGCTCCACTACATCTGGACAAAATGCTTTCTCCTATCACTTGACAAAATTATGGAATGCACTCCCCACACAAATTTGGCACTCCTTCACTATTGGTTCACTTACATCTGCCTTACAAAACTACCTAATCACCAACTGTACTTGTAGTTGACTCTCACCGGGCACTAGCTATCCTTTAATGGCCTACTAAGGCCATTTGGTAGCAGTAATTGCCCAACCCCCAGCTACTGCCTGTACCTCCTAAGCAACTACCTGCACTTTCTTGCTCCCTCGCACTGGTGGCCCCTAAATGCCACCTACTTCACTTGGGCGTATGTTTGCATGTGGTAATTCCAAAACTTCAAGTATTCTTGATGTGTTCCTGTAATTCATATTAGTTCTGTACCCTGATTGACCTGATACTGTTATTCAAAACTCTGTATGCCTAATTATGTTGCATTATGACTAATGTACCACAGTGTTGCTCTGTATGTTTTTGAAATTTGTTTTGATTCTGAATTTTCTCACTACCCCTTCCCCAGGATGTTCTGTGAGACAAACAACTTGTTGCTCAGTGTATGTTTCCTGGTGAAACATTTCAATAAATAAATAAAATAAACAAGTGTGATAACACACTTCAGAGTGTGATATGCACTTCACAGGTGGCTGAATGCACTTGTCTTCTCCTAATGCTTTACAAAGCACCTAAGGGATGCATGTATTAGACCATGACTACACATCCTGTCATGTGTTATCACTTATATATACCATTCTGGGAATCCCTCACAGGGTGAAGTGCAGTACACAAAAGCTGAAACTATTTTTATATAATGTATGTGTAACTGGAAAAATACAAATAAAATAACTTACGTAACCCAGGAAAAAATAAATGACATCGTATGTGAGCAACGTCATTTATTTTGCACACTGCAGTGTTGTTGTAATTGACAGCTTAAGCTGCCAATCACCTATCCATTAGTCTGCATTTACACCCAATCAAAATGCTGCTAAAAAATGAAACTGTAGCCATCTTTCTTGCTGCTGTGACTCACTTCCTACTGAACTAGCTAACACACACAAAAAAGAAATCACTTGCACAGCAAAAGCTAAAAAAAATAAAGCTCCTTTTTTAAATTAGATCTCTCCCATGCCAATTTTCACCCTGCTCCCAATTTACATTTTTCCTCTTCGCTTTCACTACTGCAACACATACTCCCAGCACCATAAGAGAGCATGCTATCCCCAACATATGTTCTCTCTCTTTCCTCACTCTCTTCCGCTCTCTCCTAATTCTCAGCCACTTTCTGCATGCTCTCAGACATGATCTTGTCTTGCTCTCAGCTGTCAAATGAACTAGATTAAGGAGGGGAATAGGGAGCAACACACATTCAAATACAGCACACACACACACACACACACACACACACACACACACACACACCCCTCATGGACACAGACAGATCGACCAGAAAAAAAGGGATTCAAACACAAAACGACACTAAAATCCAATTACATGTACAGTAGCACATGGTATAAAGAGAACATGCAATGCTGGATGTGTTAGGAGAGGTATCTCTAGCAGGAGGAAGGAGGTGGTGTTGCAACTGTATCGCTCACTGGTGAGACCCCACCTGGAGTACTGTGTCCAGTTCTGGAGGCCACACCTTAGAAAGGACATAGACAGGGTGGAGACAGTCCAGAGTAGGGCAACTGAAATGGTGCAGGGGTTAAACTAAAAGCCCTACTAAGAAAGACTTAGGGATCTCAACATGTGCACCCTGCAAGAGAGGAGAGTAGGAGTGGGCATGATAGAGACCTACAAGTACCTAGTGGGGGTGAATAGGGTGTGGGTGTGGAGTCTCTTTTAAAGGAGGAGGAGGAGCACTGGGACCAGAGAGCGGTGTGTGTGTGTGTGTGTGTGTGTGTGTGTGTGTGTGAGTGTGTGAGTTAAAGAGGAATGTGAGGAAGTGCTACTTTACTGAAATAGTGGTAGATGCCTGGAATAGACTACCCCCTAGAATGCCTTACTGCAGTTATGAAATGGGTCCTTTTTAATAAATTTAATGGTATTTATTTAATAAAATTTTTGTTGAGCTACTTCCAGCCAGGCTGTTGTGCTGGGATAACGGCCTGGCTGAAAATATCGTTTAACCAATCAGGAGCCAGCACTCTTTCTACCCAATTCATAATGTAAGATAAATCAAAGATTGATCTACTTTCAAGAAGATTATTAAAATTAAGTGTAAGATTATTAAGGACCTTCATCCAATATTTAGTGAAGATGAGACCCTTAATTGTATTTTTAAGGAACTATCACTACTATCTATTAAACAACCACCAAATGTAGCCAGCCTAATTATTAGGAGTAAGCTTTCGCCAGAACACTATGACACTAAATGGCACACGACCCTGCAATCAACGCACCTGTAAGACTTGTGAGCACATTTCCACTTCGGACTGTGTGGTTACATCACAAAACAGACAGTTCAAGGTACATGGGAGAGTTACATGCGTACATCACAACATGTTTTTTTCATTCAGTGCAAGAGATGTCCACAAACAGGTTATGTTGGAGAGACAAGCCAACCACTCTGCACTAGGAGGAACTCACACAGACGTAATATTAAATGGAAGATGACTGAGAAACCAGTGGGGCAACACTTCTCTCAGCCTGACCACTCATTTTCAGATATGTCAGTAATGGTCATAAAAGGAAATCTCAAAAGTACACAACAGAGATGAGTTTTTGAGATAAAACTTATTTTACATCTCAATATGGTAGCAGATGGGATGAACACAGATTTGGGGTTCATGGCACATTATAGGACTTAACATCCACAGATCTCTTCTTCTTAGAACTGACATATTATAGGACTTCAGCAAGTGTGTGTGTGTGTGTGTGTGTGTTTGGGAGGGGTATGTGAATATGGCAGGTGTGAGGATTGCCATTACATTGAGGTAGGCTTCCAATCAGATACATGGAATTACAGTGTGTTATTACTCTCTAGTTCACACACATAATGAATATTAATTATTTCTTACTATTTACCTTCCCCTGGGAGTAGGGTTGATTCCATTGGGTCTTATTCAGATTCCCTAGCCTAGCCTGTTACTGTACATACAGTAATGTTATTATATACTGTCACATTTTTTTAACTCTGAACATATTGGGGTGTGAGATCTCATTTGCATGGGGGGTCCTTGACAGATCTAATTACATTAGGTTAATATTGTAGTGATTTGTGGAAATGTAGGTATGTTAGGACTCTTGTCTTACATACATATTGTACATTTACTTCTAGTTACCTCACCCTGGGGAGGGTGGACGTTTTATTTCATTGTGGTTCTATTCAGAACCCTTGGACTGTTGCGGCACAGATAGTAGTATGGATACATAGTGTCACATTTTTACTCTGTACATATTAGGATACGTGATCCCTTTTACTTGAATTTCATCACAAGTTAAATTCCTTTGGGTAACAATTGCAGTGATTGATGTGAATGATGGTGCATTAGGAGTGTGTGTGTGTTTGCAGGTGTGTGTGTGTGTGTGTGTGTGTGTGTGTGTGTGTATCTGTATATATCTCCTTAAAACTAGTTATCTTCTCCCCCTAGGATATGGCGGTGTCTTGTGGGGTGCGTTGTTGGGGGGAAATTTAATTCCTATGATTTCTTATTCAGATTCCTTAGACATTTTCAGTACATCAAGTTGTTATATTATACACTGAGAATTTATTGACATCTGTACATATCAGGCTGCATGGTCTTAATTTCTTGGTAGTCCTTGACAAGCAGTTTTTTGTTTGACACTTACACTGCCAATTTATATTTATATTATCATTTATAAACTCCTGTTAGTGCACTATAAGCTTTTGAAGTTTATGGGGCATAATATCTATCTGGAGAGTATAGTTGGGTAATGGGTCCAGCTAAGTTTTATGTTTCATACAATGTGTAACTATTAATCTTTTTAGAAAAACTTTACTGGTTACTCTTTGTATGTTAGGTATACAGATGCTTCTTGTAGTCCTATCTTGTGGTGCTTGTTTTTAACTTATAATGTTAGTATGTTTTTAATCCAGGTGGGGGGTTGCTTTTCAGTAACTGCATTCTTATTCACATTGTGACACTCATAATTTGGTTTAAGAGCCATATGCTCAAGTAGTTGTTATCTTATAAGTCAATTTAATTTATATTCAGTGGAATTCTATGTATGTCTTCTGCACCCTGAACCCCCCCCCCCACTGTCTCTTCTAATGGCAAACATGGAGGCCTCCTGCTGGCTACACTTAATATCTGCAGCCTTCCAAAAAAGCTCACCCCCTACAGGGCCGGATTGCCCGGCACTCACCCGATGTCTTAGCTCTATCTGAGACCTGGCTTTCGGGTAAAATACCCAATGGAGCTGTCACCCTCAGTGACTACACCATCTACCGAGCTGACAGGTTTAGCAAGAGGGGAGGCGGCTGTGCCATCTATGTATGATCCTCCCTCCCTTTACTCCCTAGAGGTCCACACACCACCACCTCTGCATGGAGCTCAGACCCTAACAGTCAAGCTCAGCCTGGGCAACCCAGGTAAAACCCTTTACTTTATGGTGGTTTATATTCCCCCCAGCAATCAAAAGCTCGCTTTCGATTCAGTACTGGACAGTATCTCCCACCTCCCACCTAGGAGTGAAGTCGCCTTACTGGGTGATTTCAATGTCAATTGGCTATCATCTGCCTCATTCCCAGCAAAGACTCAGCCCTAGCCTGTGACCTCACCCAGGTCATCAATTCCCTGACCAGAATGGACACTAGAATGAGGACGTCAACCCTTATCGACCTAATCATCACCAACAGGTCTAAGAACATCTCCAAAGTCACTGCGCTCCCTGACTCAATTAGTGACCATTCCCCTGTGACCTGTCTGTGGTCCATAAAAATATCTACCACCCCCCAAATGTCACTGTACATAGATGCCTTAAAAAAGGAACCCTAGCACATTTCAAGTCTCACCTTGCATCCTGCGACTGGTTCCCTATTCACACTGCCCAGTCCGTGGATGCTGTACTCAACTACTTTATTGCCATCTTCAATATGGCATGTGACATATTCACACCCTTCTCCAAACAAGTAGTAAAGACAAGAAACACCCCTTGGATCTCCCAAGTGCTACTTGACCAAATGCACTAGAGGGATAACCTATTGCATAAGGTCCTTGACTTGCAGCTCCCACAGGATAGGCAACTGTACAGAGAGGCCCAAAACAAATGCACATGGGCCACCCGGCAAGCCAAAGCTGCGTACTATAAACAACCCCTCACCTCCTCCAGGGGATCTGGGAAAAAATTCTGGAGCAATATCAAGGAACTCTGTGGGAAAACTGTTTCCCCTACTCCTGCTCAGCTTATAGTAAATGGGGTTACCACCCAGGACCCTATTGCTATCTCTGATGCCCTCAACACCTCTTTCTCTGACCTCTCTCATATTCTCCCACCAAACTTCTTTGACCCAAGCCCCCACCCCCCCACGACACCTCAGCCATCAACATCTCTACTCAGTTTAGGCTAAGAGTCATCTCTTGTAATGAGGCAAAACGCTATCTTTACAAAGCTCTGGCAAACTCTCTTTATAGTGGTGATTCCCTGGACCTCAAACTCATTCGGCTTTCACTGGATATGACACTACCTCATCTCACCAAAATCCTCAACCTGTCCTTATGCCTCAGCCAATTCCCCTCGGCTTGGAAGAGAGCAGTAATAGCCCCTATCCTGAAAGTGGTGACCCCACTACCACAAGCAATTATAGACCAATATCAATCCTGCCACCCCTCTCTAAGGCCCTTGAAAAAATAGTATCGGATCAACTAACTGACTACCTATCCAAACATGACCTGCTCTGCAATGAACATCATGGTTTCTAGAGGGGTCACAGCATCTCCACAGCACTCACTGAACTTACTACTTTTATTCATGAGGCCCTAGAACAAGGCTCCGTGGCTGGGGCTATCTATGTTGATTTGGCCAATGTATTTGATACCATCAATCACGAGCTAGTACTCCATACCCTTCCATCCCTTAACTTCGTACCAGAGGTCACCACCTGGTTCAAAGATTACCTCTCAAGTCTCTCAAGTCATACACAAAAAGTCAAAATAAATACAACTATCTCCACATGCAAACTGGTATGCACAGGTGTCCTGCAGGGGTCAATACTTGGCCCCCTACTCTTCACGCTCTTCCTAAACTCCCTCCCTAAATCTTGCAATGGTCACATGATGCTATATGCTGATGATGCAGTAGTTTTTTGGAAACACTCTCGTCCTAATTCCCTTCAATAAACCATGCAGGGCTACTTTAGGGAGCTAGTAACCTGATTCTCTGAAAACCCTCTTATAATCAACTACAAGAAAATGAAGTCCATGATCTTTGCACACCGCCAAAACCCCCATTGTCACGCACCTCTAGTTGTAAAAAATACCCATGCTGTATGCTGGAGCAAGTCTCTTGTTTCAAATATCTTGGCAACACCTTAGACACCTCCCTCTTCTACCACTCTTACATACAACATGTCTCCTCCTCTACTAATGCCAGATTAGGGATCCTTTACAGGCATAAGCACTGCCAACCCCCCCAGGCCATGCATCTCAGTGTGTTCTCATTTGTCCTATCATTGGTGGACTACGGAGTAGTCATTTTTGGGTCAGCTGATCAAACTGCCCTATGCAGCATCAACCTCGCCATTAACAAAGCTTGCCGACTAGTTTCAGGATGTGACAGGTTAACACACACATGTGAGCTTTATAAACATACCGTCTGGCTAAATTTCCAAGGCAGGCTTAAGTACTTTACCTGCCTCCTTGCCAAAAAGATACAACTTAAGCGAGCCCCCATCGGCCTCCATCCACTTATCTGTTCAGCCCCCTATAGGTGGACTCAAAGGCACGCAGCTAACCCTACCTTTCTAGTCCCCCACTGTAAAACATCTCTTGGACAAAGATCCTTCCACTATTGGGCCCCTCTATGGCTAAACAGCCTACCGTCCTCCATCTCCTTGACCCATAGTTTCAGCCTATTTAAGTCAGGTCTCAAAACCCTTCTCCTTGACTCAACAACCTGTGACTGTAATTAAACCCACACTCATTCTATCTCCCACCCATTTCTGAGACAAATGTTACACAGGAGCCTACTCTATCTCAATAAATATCCTCTAGCAAATGGTTAGTTTGTTGCTAGCCTCCCTTCAATGTCCTTCCTACATTCCCTATCCCCTTGTCCTGATATTACGACTCTGGGTCCCTCAAAATCCTACAAAACTGTATCCTATCTTAACTCTGACCTGGGACCTTCTGTATGCTTTCAGTTGATGTAACTCACAAAGTAAGCTTAAGCCAGGACTGTCTGACCTTGTATTTTTACAATATTATTGTATGTGTATTTTTCTTGTGTTTTACTCTGTACTTTTACTTTTATCTGACATGGAGCCTTTGCAAAATAGTCTATGACTCAAAGGATTGTAATTCTGATTCTATTCAATAACAAATAAACAAACTAAGCACCTCTGACACTTAGACCCTCTCAACTGAAGGTGAAATGGTAATGTTAAGTTTCTCTGACATCATCTTCTGCTTTTTAAATGAGTATTTGGAATCAATGGGGATTTTTTTCTGCCTTTTTTCTGCATGATCTGGGTGTTAAAAGTATTGACTTTTCTAAATAACTGTCATTACACTTCTGACAAAGGACTTGTTGGTCTGAAAGCTAAAGCACTTTGTTCTTTTTGTTACATATATGTTGGTTCAATAAAAGATATCAAATCATTTGCTTCTGGATCTGCTCAAAACCCTCAAGCACATGAGATATATGTGAGCTCTGTTTCATTTATTTATTTAATTATTTTGAAAGTTTCACCAGGAAAGGCACACTGAGCTACAAGCTTGTTTCTAGATGCGTCCTGGGAGAAGGGGAAAGAGGGGGTACAATACTGAATTTAATACAGACAGATAAAAATAAGCATAGAACTAAGTCTAAACAAAAACATTAAAGCAACATGAACATTATGTAGGATGGTCAGACAGTACTTGCATACATAAAATAACTATGTAATAACTAAGCGCATATATCCAGGTTACATATATACAACACATGTGATATTGTTTTAATACACATTATCAAATTAGTGTTAAACTGCTATTAAGGATTTTCAGATATTTGTGGCATGTTTTTAGCACAATTGTAATACTTGTGACGTGACAGTTGGACTACAGAAAAAGGTGGTATAACATTATGATGCAAGTGCTTCAGGTTGTGCAGCAAACATAATGCCTGAATAAAAAAAAACAAACAAAAAAAAACAGCAAATGCATCATGTAAGACATAACAAGTGCAAAAGCACCAAAACATTTGACAACAGCCCACAAATGTTTGGCACATTTGCCATGATACGAGCTGTGCCAGAACTGGGAATTGCACTTTTGCCATGAGCTTCGCAAAATTCAACCCTTGCTCTTTGGACAAGGTTAAAATGAATTAGGTTTCTTCCCCAAAATATTTGACTTACAGTGTAAATGTGGGACAAATTTTGGCTAGTGTAAAATAAAGGGTTTCTCTTTCTCACAGTCAGACATTTAGTAATCCCTTCCCTCATGTGTCAGACACACTGTTATCCTTCCCTTCTCATGTCAGTTATGATGTGACGCTTTTCCTGTTACGTCAAACCTAATGTAATCTATATATAAGCTTTGATAATCCTATACTAAGTTATACAAACATTTCCCAGTAATACATCACTACTCTCAATAATACTATCCTGAAAAGTGACAATACTATCATTTTTGCTGATAATACTACAGTTCAAAGGTCATCTCCAACTGTAGTGTTATCAATTGATCCATATATTACAAAAAATTACAGAAAGACAAGTGTTTTACAAGGCAGTAATACTATCTCAAGGTTTTGGGGACTTTAGGAACTCTCGAGCTTCGCTCTCGAGGTTCCATGTCCCCAAAACCTCTCAATGGTATTACTGCCTTGTCATACACACTATATATCTATTATTCTATTTGTAATCCCTTCCTCATGTGTCAGATACACTGTAGTCCCTTTCCTCAAACCAGATAAGCTGTATTCCTCCCCTTCTCATGTCAGTTACACTGTGATGGTTTCTGCTATGTCAAACATAATGTAACCCCTTCCCTCATGCATCAGATATATTGTAATGCCTTTCCTCATATCAGACACACTGTATTACTTTCCTTTTCATGTCAGTTACAATGTGAAACTTTCCTTGCTACACTCCCTGCCCGCCTGTTCCTGAGGGGTACCCATCCTAATCTATCCCTCTCTTCTCCAGGTCTCAGTCCTGCACTTTTGTATTCCTTCTGTTAACGGCCTATTCCCCCCCCAAGGGCATGGCTTACCCCATATTGTTTACTTTGCTGACAATGCCTGTACTATTCTGTATTATGCTGTTATCTACCTAATTAATATGTTATGTATCTTATGCTGTTATCTACACATTAATCTGTTGTGCCTGAAGTCTCTTATGTTGTTAGCTACCTATTAATTTCTGTTATGCCTGATACTCTTGTGTGTTAACTTGACTCTTCCTAATGTTCTTGTATGCATGTACCTTGTAATCCTCCCGGGTCGCACCTGAAAATAGGCACTTGGCTGTCTAGTGTGATTATCTGGTAAACAAAAGTAAATAATCATTAAATAAATACATAATGTGACAGACACACTGTAATTCCTTTTCTCACGTCATGTGTCAGACACACTCTAATCTCTTTTCCCATATCACTTCTAATGTCAGATACAATGTGACTCTTTCCTTTTTATGTCAAACATAATGTAATCCCTTCCTTCATGTGTCAAACACACTGCAATCTCTTTCCTCATATCAGACACAATAATATTCCTTCCCTTCTCATGCCAGTTACAGTGTAGCTTTCCTTCTTATGTCAAACAAAATGTAACCCCTTCCTCATGTGGTAGACACTAAGTAACCTCTTTCCTCTTCCATCAGACAAAATGCAATCTTCTCCCTCTTGTGTGAAATACAAAGTAATCCTTTTCCTCTTGTGTTAGACAATGCAATCCATTTCCTACTGTGACAGATGCAGTTTCACCCTTTTCCTTGCGTAGCAGACAACATATAATCGTTTTACTCTTGTTAGACACGTCATCCTTTTCTACTTGTGTCCATTGTAGTGTAAGCCTTGTCCTCAAATGTCAAACACAATGTAATTTTTTCACTTGAGTGGCAAAAAAAATTTAATTTTTTTCCCTCTTGGGTCTGAAGAAATGTATTCTTTTTACTGTTCTATCAGGCACACACTAATCCTTTTTCTGCTGCTTCAGACACAGTGTTATCCTTTTCCTCTTGTGTCAGGCATAATTTGATTTTTCCGGTTGTGTCAGACTCGATATGTAAGCAATAAGACACTATGAGGTATTCATTAGACAGTTCTATTGCACGGCTAGCAGGACGTAGTGAGGCACAAGGCCATAGGCCGAGTGCGTCCAGTCCCCTAGCCATGCATTAGAACTGTCTAATGCACATCCCCGGAGTGGCTTACTGCGCTTATAAAATGGGTCTGTGCATTCTAAATGGGGTTTCTAGTTTTAGCTGTGCATTAGACACTTCTAATGCATGGCTAACAACCAATCAGATTGCTTGAAATCCTTTGCCCATTTTATAAAATTATTTTCCTGCTGCATCAGGCATGATTTTATCCTTGTTATCTTCATCCAGGTAGAATCTAAATATTTCCTGTTGTGTCAGGTGCTACCTAATCCATTTCTTCTTATGTTTAACACAATGTAATTTTTCAGTCTTACAGCGGACACATTGTAATTGTTTTCCTCTTGTTTCAGTCACAGTGTAATCTTATGAAACCCTTTGTTTCTCGATCCAAGCACAATGTTTTTTCTTGTGCTACAAAAAACTATAACCCTTTTCCTCTTATGACAAATCCACTGTAATTCTTATCCCCTTTGATCAGACACAGTGTAAACATTGCTCTCTAGTAGTAGATATCTTTAAATTATTTTTCACTGATGTCCCACACTTTAAAATTCTGTTCCTTTTTTGGGACCTCTAAACATGTTCCAACACATGGTAATCCCCTTTGCTATTGTACTGGATTCCATAGAATTCTTTTTGCCTTGTGTCAGACATACGTGTCAATTTTATCTGCACTTAACTTGTGAATTGCGTTTTGTCTTATTTGCCATTTTTAGTTTGTTGGATATATAATATTATCATTCTTTCATTACCTGCCTCAGTACTGTTACTGCATTGTAACTGTAAATCAGGTATGGCATATTGCAAATCTTCTTTTTTTACTGTAATCTCCTGGGTTGTTCTTGAAGACAGGCATTTTTTTCCTAGCCTACTTACTGGTCAACATAAAAAAAACCTAAATAAATAGTGTAATCTGTTTTGTAGGAGAACAACAAGTCTATGGAAGGCAGTGCCTCCTAACGTAAACAGGCACAAATGCCAAGAGTTCAGATTGCGAGGTACTCATGTCAAAAGAACACTCTGTCCTCTCAGTTTGGGGGATTCCCCTTTACCTAAATGGTTAGAGTTCCTGACTTCAGGACTCAGGGTACGAGATTGAATCCCAGTAACACCTACAGATAGATGAGACAGACATAACAGTCATAATGAAGATGGGCTACTTCAGTCTTACAAAAGAAGAAGCACTGTTGTATATGACAGAAAGACAGTCTATACAAAGCATCGCCATCTAGAAGTAACAGCTGTGAATGACCTGAGTTCTACAGTGCAAACTAATGGTAGCAAAATTAACTTATGTTGGTGGTATTCGAGACTGTAATGTATATAAGTCAAAGGAGCACTTTATCCTCCCACCTACAGGGAATTTACCTTCATGTGAATGATTATAGATGCTGTTGTTGGGACAAGACATCTCAGATTTTATTTCCAGTGAGGTCAGGAGGCATGTCTGCCCAAGCTGAGAGGCCAGACATACAAATCATTACCCTCTTGTGTCTGAAGCCCAGTGATCCTTTCGTATATGTCAAATGCCTTGCAATCCTTCTGCTCTTACAGCAGTAAACACAATATACAGAATCCTTTCCCTCTTACACCAGTAAAAACAATGTACATAATCCTTTGTCTTTTACATTAGATGAGACACACAATATAATCCTTTCCCATTTACATCAGTAAAGACAATGTACAGAATCCTTTATCTCTTAAATCAGACGAGACAGACAATATAATCATTTCCCTCTTACAACAGTAAAGACAATGCACATATTCCTTTTTGTTTTATGTCAGTAAAGAAAATGTACATAATCCTTTCTTTCATACATCAGATGAAACACACAATATAATCTTTTCCTCTCTTGAATCAGCAAAGACAATGTAGATACTGTAATTCTTTCTCACTTACATCAGTATAGATAACGTACAAAATCCTGTCAGATGATACACTGAGGCACACAATATAATCCTTTCTCTCTTACGTCAGTAAAGACAGTGTACAAAATCCTTTCCCTCTTACATCACTAAAGATAATGTACATAATCCTTTCTCTCTTACATCAAATGAGACACAATATATAATCCTTGCCCTTTTGCATCAGATAAGACACACTATATAAACCTGTTCCTCATACACTGGATGAGACTCACTATACAATTATTTCCTTTTTACTATACATCAGAAAAGATACATGATATCAGACCGACCTGATAGTGTTCTGTGACTGGGTAATGAGGTTAATGGATAAGGGCTACACTGTGGATTTACTCTACTTCGATTTCAGCAAGGCCTTCAAGTCTGTGCCTCACAGAAGCTTGCTGAAGAAGCTAGAAGATCTGGATGCAGCAAAGGACACAGTCAGATGGGTGAGAAACTACTTGGAATGGGAGATAACAGAGGGTTGTGGTTAACAAAGTCAAATCAGAAGAGAGGAAAGTCATCACTGGGGTGTTACAAGGATCCCTCCTGGGTCCAATCCTTTTCAATCTGTTCATCAACAACACTGGAGAAAGAATCCAGGCCGAGAAGTGTCTCTTTCCAGATGACACTAAGCTCTGTGGTATGGTAGACAGCGACAAGGGGTTAGGGAGATGCAAAGAGACTTGTAAAGGCTAGTGAGGTTGTCAAAGGTTTGGCAATTGAAATTCAATGCCAAAAAGTGCAAGGTGATGTACATAGGGACAAGAACGGCAGGACAGAGTATTGGATGGAAGTTAAAGCTGGGCATGACCTGCGAAGAAACAGACCTAGGAGTCATCGACACAATCAAGTCATTGTAACAAGGTCTACAGTAAGGCAAACAGATTGTTGGGGTACATAGAAAGAAGTACTGACAGCAGAAGGAAGGAAGTATTGCAACCTCTATATAGCTCACTGGTGAGGCCCCACCTGGTGTGCTGTGTGAAACTGACATGGGGGAGGTTCAAGAGGTTAAGTGAGAACGTTTTATTTTACAGACAGGGTGGTGGAGCCATGGAACAGTCTGCCAGTTGAGATGGTGGGTGTCAAAACTATCAATCGTTTCAGACAGGGCTGGGACAGAGTGATGGGCTTAATGGTTACTTAGGGTGTTAGCAGTAATGAGTGGCGCTCAGGGGTTGGTAGTGTGGGTTAGAACCCTGTATGGACAATAGGTCCTTGTTTTGTTAGGGTTTTATGGGCAGACTGGATGGGCCATGGGTCTTTTTTTTTTTGCTCTCAATACCTATAATTCTATGTTTCTATGTATTATCCTTTCCCTTTTACATAAAATACGATACACTATATTATCATTTACTTCTTACATCAGACAAGGCAAACTATATAAACTTTTTTCCTCTTACATTAGATGAGAATATAATTATTTCCTTCTTACTGTGAATGAGAAAAGATACACAATATATTATCATTTCCCTGCAACACCAGTGAGATAAACTGCACTGCTATGACCTGCTGTGACAATTAACTTCCTGTAACTTCACTGATGTTGTTTTCTAATTTTATTTCTTCCAAAAATGTAATGTCTTGTTAATATCATTCCAACTTCATTTTCTATTGTATCTCATTATTGTCATACTGTATGTATTGCCTTGTTAATCATTTTGTGTGTAATCTCCTGGATTATACCCAACAATAGGCTGTCCAGAGCTCGGTGGTCTCCATTATAGATTACGGCCTAATCATATACGGTTCTGCATCAGCCACTGCACTCAGATGAATATCAACATCTCTGAACAAGGCTTGTAGGCTCATCTCTTGTGCCTCCCGCCTGACACATACCTGTGACCTTTATGCGCAAACCAGATGGCTTCAACTCTCCAACCGCATCGGGTATCTAACCTGCACTACGGCCAAGAAAGCTTCCTTGGGCCTTGCACCGCTCAGTGTCCAAGCACTACTGTGGCCAAGCCTGAATATTCGGAATACCAGACGATCTGAAACTCAACTCCTCCAGGTTCCCTATTGTCACACCTCATTGGGCCAACAATCCTTTGCCTATAAGGGGCCTAGCTGGCTAAATGATCTCAGTCCTGACATCACCTCTATAATTACACTCTGCTCTTTCAAAGCCAAACCTCACCTTCATCTCATTTCTACCAGCCTTTGGCTGCTCTACCCCCAACGTTATCCAACCTCCCCCATGTTTTCCCCTTCCACCATCCACCATCCACTTTTTCTTCTCCTATGTAATATCTCTATTGTACAGCTTCTCCTAACCTAGGCATTATATATATATCTTTTTTTTTACATGTTGTAATTGTATGTACTGTAATTGACGTGGAACCTTTGTAAAAGAGCCTTGGCTCAAAGGTACTTGTAATCCTAGATTTAATAAATAAATAAATAAAAAATAAATTTGCCTAGTATACTTACTTGGTTAACAAAAACTAAATAAACAAATACAACCCTTTCCTTCTTACATCAGACAAGACACATTATATGATCCCTTTCCTCTTAAATTAGGTGGGACTCACTATATAATCCCTTGCCTCTTACATTAGACAAGAAACACTGCATATGTCCCTCTAGCTGTACATCAGAAAAGATGCACAGTAAAATCACAGCAATTGACATGGCACAATGTTTCCTGAAATTTCTATGATCTAGTGTCTCTAGAGAAATTCCGTGCCTGTCTGCAGCACTTCTCTGTACACCACCAAGGAAGAATCTTATCAAAATATTGCAGCATATCTGAAAATATCAGAACATGTCAATTGCTACAGCTGTATATTATCCTTTCCCTCTTATATTAGATGAGACACATTCAGTTACTTAACTCCCATGTGCTCCTGGGTCACCCCTTTAAATGGGCCTTGTGTCAAATGGGAGTTGGCTGGTTAGCAAAGAATAAAAGTTAAATAAATAAACATAACTATAAAAACAATTTCCTATCACTCGTAAAGTCTATTCTGGCATTTCAAATGGCATTAGAGAAGTGATATACTCAACAGCCATAAAAAAGGGTGGAGCTAGAGGCGAGCTTTGGTGTGTGGTTTTGCATCTGGTTTTCACCTCACCAAAAGGTAGCGACCCTAAACACACTATACAATCCTCTTCCTCTTACATTAGATGAGACTGCCTACATAATCCTTTTCCTCTCACGTAAGCCAAGACAATGTATATAATCCTTTTACTCTTACATTAGATGCAACACACTATATAATTCCTTTCATCTTACATCAGACATGACTCACTGTATAACCGTTTTCCTGTAGTATCAGACAAGACACACTGCATAGTCATTCTGCATTTACTTCAGATGATACACACTGTATAATACTTTTCTGCTTACATCAGAGAAGACACACTATATATTGTAGTCCTCTTCCACTTACATCAGATAAGATACACTATGCAAAAATTTTCTCATTACATCAGACGAGACACACCATGGTATGCTATTCCTCATGTCAGATGCACTGTAATCATTTTCCTCATATCATAGTATCATTGTATCATAGTAATGTGTCAGCAGAAATGGACCATCCTGGTCCATCTAGTCTGCCCATTTCCCACCCGCCCCTACTTATCTCCACTTCCCAGGGCTATTTTCTTCTGCTCACCAGCCAGTCCCTTGTGTCTGTCCCATGCCCTCTTGAATTCCTCCACTGTTTCTGCACAAACCACCTTATTAGGTAACCTGTTCCAGGGTTCCACCACCCTCTCAGTGAAATAACATCTCCTTACATTTCTCTTAAATCTTCCCCCTTCCAATCTTAAATTATGACCCCGTGCTTTAACTCCTACATCACACATTAAAAATTCACCGTTTTGTTTCAAACACACTATAATCTTTTGCTCTTACATCACACATGCTCTAATCTTTCCCTGTTGTGTCAGATGCACTATAGTCCAAAATTCTTCTTTGCTGCCTCTATTTTACAATTTTCTCTACCAAAACAAGCCAATCCCATTTCTTTCCTTGCCTTTAAAATGGAAATTAAACTTTTTTTTATGAAAATGAAACAGAGCCCTGACTCTTAATCTATTGTTCTGCACCCTCTTGGCAGCAGTCCATGCAATGCTCACAGGGTTAATGATTTCAGCAGACTCTCCATCTCAGATACTGCCAAATAATCCCAATCATGCTATTCATTACTCTGTTGTAGTGCTGGGTGAAAGTTGTGAATTCAGCTTTTGCATATCTTGCCTCTATGGACTTTTGTTTATACTTTCTAGCATGTTGGCACCACAGTGGTTCCATACAGTGGCTAACTGTTTGTTAACCTCAAATAGTCTTTAAAAATAATTATTAGAGAGCAATATGGCCTATGTGTACTATAAATGTAGTGAACATTTAAGGATGTATCCAGTCTGGGGTGGCCTGAACTGAGTCACTGGCAGCCTTATTTTACACAATCAACTAGTAGATTGAGATTCAGAGAGTTGACTCATACTACAAGTGACAGGCCAGTAGAAGGTGGATATATTGCACAGTTAATGCTTGCAGTCTTGGGAAGGAAATGGTGCAGAACACCTAATATACAATGCCCCTTTCATTCATCATCCATAACTAGCATGGGGTCTTCTGCTTTTCTTGTGCTATCCCAGCTAATACCTGGGAAAGGCAAATGGATGAAAGACTGGGATTCTGGATGCCACAAATCAACTGCATTCTACATGATTAAATGTCAATAGGATAGAATATATTGTGCTCAAAACTGACAATATTATGTACCTAATTAGTCAGGGACTTGCATATTTATGGTGCCAATATATTATCCAAGAGTATTGCTTCCTATATCCAATTGATTTTGAACAATGCAGGTAAGACAGGTCTTGACTAACATATGACTATAAAAGCAACATTCTCTGGCTTGCATATACACTCACTTCTGGCAACAGATAGACATTGACAATACTAAAATCACAACACTACTTCTGTCTGCAGAAGTAAAAGCCCCTGCAGCCACAGATACAAACCACAATACCAAAATTAGAAGAGATGTTTTCTCTGCCCTATTGGGCCTGCACTTCTGTAGCCACAAGTAGTCATGCACACCATAACACACACACACACACACACACACACACACACACACACACACACACTTCTGTCAGTCCTGTCATCAGAAGTGCAGAGTCCTGAGGGTCCTGCACTTTTGCAGCCACAAGTGTAGTAGTAACTTTATATATAAGGCACCCTTCCCAGAGGGTCAGGATGCTGTACAATTGTAGACAGTCAGATAACAGAACACAGAATAAATAAATAAACAAACGAGCATCAGTAATGAAATAAATTACAGTCAATTTAATTAAAACAGCAGCTGCCACATGATAAATACAGGAAATAGTTATGGTCCTCAAAGGCCTGTCTAAAGAGGTATGCCTTCAACTATCTTTTAAAGGCCATCTCAACAGGGTCTCTCTCAGTACCCAAAGCAGAATATCCCATAGCACAGAGCCAGCCACCTCAAATGTGTGATCCGCTGAGGATTTCAGCCATGCCCTTGGGACCAAGAGAAGACACTCCTCAGTGGAGCGAAGTGGGGCATGAGGACTGGAGAGGGTGCAGAAGCTCTAACAGGTAACCAGGACTCAACCCAAGTAGGGATTAATAGGTTAGTAAACCAACCTTGAAGGTAATTCGCCACTTCATAGGTAGCCAGTGCAGGTCATGCAAGACTAAGGTCACATGACTGGACATTGAAATACCAGCAGCAACCTAGCCACTGCATTCTGCACCAGCTGCAAGCATCATAGGTACCTCCATTTACTTTGAGGTAGAGTACATTACAGTAGTCCAGCCTGGACATCACAAATGCAGGCACTAGTGTTGATAGATCTTCAGAAGGGATAACAGACTTAATCTGGCTAATGTTACTAAGATGGCATAAGCCATTCCTGACTACTGCAGACACTTGAGCTTCTAGTGTCAGCTGGTCATCAAAAATAACTCCAAGATTTTTCACCTTTGCAGAAGCCAACAACCTGGATGACCTGAGCTGAAGCCCTGTTTCTCCCATGACTACTTCTGCTCCCACTAACCCGGCTCAATCATCAGGACCTCAGTCTTGTATGGGTTAAGTCTCAGTCAACTAGAGTCCATCCACTTCTGAATTTCAGACAGGCACAAATTCATCACCTCAGCTGCATCAGATCAGATCAGGTGTAAGACATACACACCAACCTCTGGTTGCAGAAGTGCAGGCCCCATGAAATCCATCCACAATACTCTAATTACAGCATTACTTCTGTCTGCAGAAGTGCATGCCCCCATGGAGCCTGCTTCTCTACAGCTACGGATGTAAGACATATACACCAACTTCTGGCTGCAGAAGTGCAGGCCCCTACATGGCCTGCAGTTCCACAGCTGCATATAGAAATCCATGATACCTAATTGCAACAGTACTTCTTTCTAAAGAAAAGTAGGCCACTGTGGGGCCTGCACTTATGCAGCCACGGTACTAATGAACGTGGTAAGACACACAGTTGTGGCTCCAAGAGCAAAGGCCTCTGTGGGGACTTCAGCCACAGAAAGAAATTACAAGACCTGAGGCAGCATATTTTCACAGGGGGAGGTCATGTCAAACAAATCTGATAGAGTTCTTTGTCTGGGTGACAAAGGAACTAGATCAGGGTGGAGAGGTGGAGGTGGCCTATGTAGATTTCAGTAAGGCATTCAACACCATTACACATAGATGACTAGTAAACAAGCTTGGTAGCTGAGGAGTGATCCAAAGGTAGTAAACTGGATAAGAAATTGTTAGGGGATAGGCAACAGAGGGTAGTGGTAAACTGAGTTCACGCCGAGGAAGGGAAGATGACCAGTGGGGTGCTGTAGGGATTAGTGCTGGAACCAGTCCTCTTTAATGTCTTTATAAGGGATATTGCAGAGGAGGTGGAAGGGAAGGTCTTCCTCTTTGTGGATGACACCAAAATCTGCAATAAGGTGGATACTCCGGGGGTGTGTGGAAAGGATGAGCAGAGACCTGAGAAAATTAGAGGAGTGATCAAGGGTATGGCAGCTGGGTTTCAATGCAAAAAAGTGCAAAATAATACACTTAGGGCACAGAAACCCAGGAGCGAATACTAAATGGGCGGTGTGGTATTGATTACCACCAAGCAGGAAAAAGACCTGGATGTAATCATAACGGATTACCTAAAGGTGGCCAGGCAGTGTGACAAAGCAGCAGGTAGGGCAAGTGGGATGTTGGGGTGCATAAGGAGGGGGTATCACCAGCAGAAAGAGGGAGATGGTGTTGCCTTTGTATAGATCACTGGTAATACCCACCTAGAGTACTGTGTCCAGTTCTGGAGACCACATCTGCAGAAGGACCCAGACAGAGTGGAGACAGTCCAGAGGAGGACAACTAAAATGGTGCAGGGTCTGCATCAAAAGCCCTATGATGAGAGACTAAAGGACCTCAATATGTACACCCTGGAACAGAGGAGGGAGAGGGAGGATATGACAGAGACCCAAATACATCACAGCTAGAGAAAATCCTGCATTCTGATTGGTTGGCACCTATGACTTAGATCCATCTAATGCCCAGGAAAATAAACATGCTGGCAAGCAGTTCATAGCACATTAACAATATCAATTGCTTTTTCAAAAATTCCTTATTGCCATTACAAACATGGCCACCACCTTTGTTTACTTAAACATCATCCAGGCCCTAAACATAAAACTCCCTTAAAATAAATAAGAACACAGAAATTGATTACATTTCCTTTTATTTTATTTTCTCCTCCTTACACACAAACACCAATTTAAAAAAAATAAAGTACTGCTCAGTTTTACTTCCTGAGTTTTATTTTCTAGTACTTCTTTTTTGCCATGACCCCCCCCCCCCCATCCTTACATGCCTACCAAGGAAATATTGCTGCCTGCTCTGCCCCAGACAAAATTGAATCCCAGGCTTTACTGGGCCTTCTGCTGTGTATGTTTGTGTGGGGAGAGGTGAATATTCTGCATGTGGAATTCTGCAGAAGTCTGAATTTCTACATTCCATTATAAACAAACTGAATGTATGGATAGACAGTTGCTGGACAGCTAGGAAGGAACTACTTTTTACCAATTACTTTTGAAGAAGAAAATACCAGTTTTTAGTAAAAAAGTTACCTGTTTTAAATTTTTTCAATTTGCCCATTATATTAGCATAATGAGACCTTTTGGGTGTGTATTATGCTGCTCTAACCATAATTCCAGGGGCTGAAGGCACTCTGCCCATGGTGCAGTGCCTGTCTGTGCCTTTGGGCATGCAGTTAGATCAGTATAATGCATGTTCCATCATGTCTTATTGCTTACTTGATGTATTTCAGAGATGGATAGACAAAAACAAAAGGTTATGTATTATAAGCAATCCAAGGCGGGGTCTCATAGTTCTGGATTCTGCTCAGTACTGATGTAGCATTGAGTGTGTAATCTCACAGTTCTGAGGGTGTCAGCTGGTTTAGCTGTGTAAACAGAACAAGTAGACATAAGAGGCAAATCAGGGGTTGAACAGTCACTGCTTGGATTGGTTCAGGCTGCTGTGGCACTTTTTAGACTCTGTTTTTGCTCCTCTTCTGGTGGGGCAGATGTACCACCCTTCTAGCCATATATTTGTTGTCATGTAGTTAGAAAGAGGAAATTTACCCTCTAGTCCCCCCCCACTATTCCCTTCACTGTGGGGACATTGGTGCCAGGACAGCTGTACGAGGGAAACCATTTGCATGTATACACCTCCCTGCATGCTTTTCAATGTTCTCCCTCACAGCCCATCTGCTGCAATGCCACCTGTACTCCAACAGGTGGCAACAACAGATGAGGAGTTGCTGTCCTGACTCACTCCCTGGAGGACAGCCTCCACTGAGACACTCAATCCACCTCCCCCTGGCTAGCTTCTGCTGTCCAAGGCTCACTCCCCAAACCAGGTTGAAAGCATTGTGAGTGGCAGTCCTGACACTGTGGCAACAGGGTTGACTACAAAATGCTTCTATCTCACTACCATTGGTACACTATTTTTTTTCTTTTTCTATCTACATGAAACAAATTTATTTTACAGAAATATTTGCTGAGTGGATCACTAAGGCTGCCTGACATAGTCAGGACAGACTTCTTGCAATTACTATCACAAGTCTTTCAGAATCCAGATGCAGCAGATAACCCATGTTTCTACCGCGATTATTGTGATGTGACCTCACAGTAACCATGATAACAACAATGGATTCATTTGCAGAAAAAGTAGTACAGTGCTCCCTTGCTAAAGCCTTGATTGGTTGCTGCTTCTCAGACCCCCATAAAAACCAAAGCCACAATTGGCGACTGCTTCTCAGCCTCCCTGTACAAAACAAAGCCACAATTGGTGCTGCTTCTCAGCCCCCCTCCATACAACACAAAGCCGTGATCAGCAGCTAGTTCTCAGTCCCACCATAAAAAACAAAGCTGCAGTTGGTGGATGTTGCTCCCTAGGACTAGTACCCCCAACCCTACCCATTTTCAGTGTGTGACAACAGGGAGCCTACCCCCCAGTGCTGCCAAACATACTCCAACACTGGGGTGCCCAGTCCCTAGTGTCAGTACATGAAATAAAGAAAACAGTCCCTCATACCCTCATAGTTTTTTTTAATATCCTGTAAAAAAGAAAACTGTCCATCGAAGTCTGTTGCCGCTGGTACCTCCCACCCAGCTCTCCCACTCAACATTCCCATCCCCCATTACTTTCCTACCAGGGGTCCAACACCGTATTCCTGTCTGGATCAGAGACACGTCTTCACTTTTAAATGCCGGACCGCAAACTGAGGAAATCAGGTATGTGGTTCTGTATATTACAATGGGTTTTGAACTTGCCCTCATAACTCGGCCATTTTTAAAGATTTTTTTCCCCAAGCTTTCAACGTAGCCTTTTTGGGACCCCACCTCATGAACAATGGTTGTGAATTTATGCAAATATGTACCAAAAGTTGAGTTTGCAGTCATTCTGGCAGGATTTGAAAATTGTTTCCACCCTTGTTCATGAGGTGGGATCATAAGAAGGCTATATTGAAAATTATGGGTTACCTCGAGCCACGCCAGAGACTGGGGTTCTGGAATGGGCTCGGGACACCAGGGTCTGGCAGGGGAAGGAGAGGATTGAGCGTCTGTAGGACTGTTCTCCTCTCTTGGGGTGGGTACAGGGGCAGTGTCACTCTGCAGTGGCCCCTGGTGGAGACTGGAGGCACTACAGATGCAACATAGGAGGGAATACCACTAGAAAAGTGAAAATAGCCACTTCATGTTCGGCCGGATGATGGCTGCCTGGCTGTCTGAGGCCATCGATGTCCCACAGAGCCATGCATTCCAGCAGCACCCTGGGGCCAAGCACTGCACTGGTCTGTCCCCTCAGCTGGTGCCTTTCTCCTAGGAGGAGGGGGGACCCACCCCGCAAAGGGTTACGTCGGGGTTACCCTGGGGTCAGCTGCTATGTGGAATGGTGGAACAGGGGAATGAGATGGGTCAGATTCAGCCTTGGCTCACGCCTGAAGGAGTGGCTGAGATGAAGCACATAGGAGGGATAAAGAGATAACACAAAAAAAAGAAAATTAGGGGAAGAAATATTAATAAAAACAACAAAGTTATGAGCATTCCTTGCAATTTTTCAACGCAGGCTCATAACTTTGGTAATTTTCAATATTTTGACCCCAAATTTTAAACATAACCATTTTTTCACACAATCTCACGAGTGTGATAACTGCCAGTTTTCAGATCCTGGCCAAAATGTGTTTTCGCACTTGTGGAGCGAAATTACCTTTTGGGCAGGATTTGAACATTTTCTCCACCCTTCTTCATGAGGTGGGGTTATAAGAAGGCTATGTGGGGTCATAAGAAGGCTATGTTTAAAATTTGGGGAAAAATATAAAAAAACAACAAAGTTATCCACCCCATTGGTGCAGCGGTAGCGCTACCACTTGTGATGCCGGCGACCGGAGTTTGGGAACAAGCTTGGGTCATCTGGGGCCAGCCGGGAAGGGGGGGAGGAGGATCAAACATCCCAGGAGACGCTCTCCTCCTCCAGTGAGGGCAGCCTGCACCACTACAATGCTGCCACCTGCATAACCACAGGTGGCAGTGCAGTCGGGAGCAGCTTGTGGACAGGAGGACTTCGTTTGGTGTTGCATCACACATGCTTGTGTGTGCATGTGCTTGTGCACTCTTGCGGCCCACTTCCTAGGGGATGGTAAGTGCTAATGCAAAAACCGTGGCTGGCAGGATGGTGTCAGCTGCTCACATGCTCTGCACCTGGCCACCCAGGCTCCACCTCCACAAGACCAGGGTTTGAGAAAATCACCACTACCCCCAGCTGAGGGGATTAAGCTCTGGGGGAACTTCTGAGGTAAGGATAAGTCCTGGGGAATGCAAGGGTGATGGGGCTTAGGTGTTCAAGTAGAAGGGGGCCAACCAGAGATGTATGGGCATAAATAACAGTAGCTGCAAAAAAAAAAGAGTACATTTAAATTTTTCAACACACACTTGTAACTTTGGTACTTTTCAATATCTTGTCCCCAAATTTTCAACAGTCATTTTTTCATATCATCTCATGAATGTGACAGCTGTCATTTTTCAAATCCTGGCTAAAATGTGTTTTTGCACTTATGGCGTGAAATCACCAGTTTTCCTCTAGTATGCTTGAGATTCTATTCAGAGGGTATTTATTTAGTTTTCATTCGTTTATACATGTTTCTGTATTTTGGTTTTGTACAGCCCTTTAGAACACAGTAAAAATTCAATAAAAAGATGCACCGTCTGCACTTTTTGTGCAGTATTCTATTTATTGTACTATTATGATATAAGTGTGGGAGGGACAACTTGTAGAAAAGTATGAGATAACATTACTGCTGGTTATCACAATCCTATTAACTCTCAATTCCCTACTTCATATGCCACTTGCATTGCAATGATACAACAAAATGAAATAAACTCTAACAAATCAAAGCAATTCTGAGGCAGCCATTACTGGCTCAAGCCAACTATTGTTTTTTTAGAAGAAGAGGGTCCTTCTAGGACGTTGAATTCAATATTTATGCCAGTGTCTCCTTGTGCCTTGACAGTCATGTTATAAACTGAACCTAAGACGGTCATTCATCCTACAACTGTCATTCATTTTACTGCAAAATCCTTTATTTGTTCAACTGTAAGGACGGCTTCATTAGTCTAACATCATAGGATATTTGGTCCAGACTTTGCTGGAGGCTTTGACTATGTGAAATGATGTTCAGTCCAGACAGCCATATCCATTACTTGTGTTCGCTTTGCCTGCGCTGTTAAGTTGGATTGTGCCGTCACACAGTGTTCAGGGGCTAATTTCCAGCCACATATCACCATCAAAAATTAGTTTAAATATTCAACACCAGTACTTTTTGTCGGCTGTATACCTGTAAATCCTTCCCACCTGCAAATGGTCTAATCACAATAAAGCAATAATAAACAAGTTCACTCTGGCTACACTACTGGGAGCAGTGGTTTAGTGTTCCACTCTGTTCTTTAGCTTGGGACAGTCCTCTTTCTCCTCTTAGGAAAAAGCTGACAATATGAGAAGTGAATTGTCAAGAATAGTAACACCAGCATTGTGGTATACTGTATAAAGTCACATATAAGTCTACTACCTGATGCTAGATATAGGCCTCCAAGAAGAAGGACTCGACTAATCTGTGACATTGACCAATCTGTGGGGTTCAAGCAGCACGGCATGATAGCGATGAAAATTTTGACGTATAGTTATTTCATTCTATTTTAGATTTCCCTTTATCTCCTGACTTGCATGATACCCTTCTTCCCCATCTGGAGTCTGTTTTAGTACTTTCTTCACATTTGAAATAATAAAAGCAGCGCTCCTTTTAATATGGCTTGGACCAGGGGCCCAATTTTTTGGCCACTGCTGCGTTATAATTTCTCCACACCTGCGGACGTTTGTATCTTCAGGAGCAGCTGCAGGGGGATGCTACACCTGGTCCAACCAGGCATAAAATTCTGGTGCAGCTGCAACAAAAAACATCTGCAAGCTGCCAAAAATCGTAGAGCCGTTCGTAAACTGGCTCCAGCTTTGAAAATATGGTGCCTGTGGGAAAAACCGCTGCTCCGCAAGTGAAACCTCACTTGTGGCAGTTTTTCCCCACACCTGTGTCAATTGCTGGGGGTTTGAAAATCCAGCCCCAGGTTTTTATCAGTATTCTCAGCTGTTTTGGGGCACCTATTGTTTCATAAGGGCAGAGAGCTTTGTCTGCTGCATGTTAGTTCGTTATAGTCATGTGAAAAGTGATCTTTTATAAAATGCGTTGGAAATGTCCTGCTTCCTGACAGGCTAAGCAAGCTTTGAGACCCGTATCTTAATTCTCCACACCTGTACAGGTCTGAACAAGTTCAGGCATTGGGATTTGGAATCTGAGCAAATCGGATACACAATTCATGAGCCATTTCATTCATTCTTGATTTCCATGACAAACATTGATCCCACCTTTACTCATACATAATAACCTTGAACTAGACCCTAAAAATAAAAGTGCATGAAATTAAACAAAATAAGTAAATCATTGAACATTCTTTATGCTCATGAGCTCCTCCTTATATACATAAACACATTTTTAAAAATCAAGTAGTATTCAGAGTTTCTGTTGCTGGTTTTCCTTTGATGATCATGAAAACTCTCCCTCCTGTCCATGCTAGTTTGCCAGAGAACTCCTTGCTCCTTACCCTGCACCAGATAAAATTAAGGTTCTGGCTTCACTTCAGGATTGGGTGCGTATCTGTGTGTATATGTGTATGACACTGGAAGTCTACAGAATTTTGAATTCATGTATTTCATGTTACCATTCTGTGTGTGTCTGTGTGTAGTGGTAGGAGCATTCTACTACTAGAATACTGTGGAGTTTAGAGTTCTTGTATTGCATGGTACACAATCACACAATGTATTGAATGTGTAAAAAGACAGATGACTGACAGATGAAAACCATCTGTGAAGGGACTATGTAACATTTTTTTAATTAATATTTTATTACATTTTTGGTGGCTTTTAAAACTTGTAGACTTTTTTTTTTTTTAAATTGCCTATGGGCCTATTTTATAAGCACAATAAGGCACTTTGGGGTGTTGGTTGTGCCGGTTTTACCACACTTTCAGGGGCTGAAGACACTCAGCCTGTGGTCTTGTGCCTTACTATGCTCCTGCACGTGTGGTAAACCCAGCACAACCAATGCCCAGTCATGTCTTATTGCTTAGTTAAACAATGAGTGTTCAAAAACAACAGAAAGGAGCATAATGGGAAAAGAGCGATATCATGCAAGTCAGCAGATAAGGGGCAATCTAAAACAGAATAAAAAAGCATAGGTCAAAATGTCACTGCTATCATGCACTGCTGTTTTAACAATGGTAAACCATTTGTGCAACAATGTAACCTGATTCTGTGTTCAGTTCTGGCCACAAAGACAGAATCTGTATGCAGTGTTGGTCACAATACAGAATTTTCTATCCAATTTGGCAGCATAATAACAGCTAAATTTCTTCTGCAACTGACAAGATAATAGAGGGTAAACTTAAATGCGATGTTGACGTCTAAGCAAGTGTATACAGTAAATCCAATGAGGAACAGCTGTCTATTTTCCCATAATTAAAAAAAAAAGCAGGGTAAAAACTTTGAACTTTAGAGCAGACTTACTACCTTAAAACTTGCTACATGAATTACTAATAAAGGCATGACAAAGGGACAGGGTACTGTCCATTAATCTAGCCCTTTGGGTATGAGGAGTAGCCGCGTACCTTGTGCCCCTGGGGACAGAAACGTAACCCAACTGCTGGAGTACCTTAATGGTATAGTAAAACTAAACTGATTTAATATTTTTTAAATTTCTGTTTTTAATTTATATTTTTTTATTTATGTTTTTATAACTAATATTCTACTGTCAGGGGTAGGAAGAAGTAGGCTGTTGGTTAACTAGGACCTGCAGCTTATCCAGTAGGCAGGGAAATGGGCAAACTAGGTGGGCCAAGCAGTCCTTATCTGCCATTTATTACATTTTTGGTGGCTTTTAAAACTTTTAAACTGTTTTTTTTTTTTTAAATTACCTATGGACCTATTTTATAAGCACAATAAGGCACTTTGGGGTGTTGGTTGTGCCGGTTTTACCATACTTTCAGGGGCAGAAGACACTCATCGGAAGTATGGCAGCTTCGATTCAATGCAAAGAAGTGCAAAATAATGCACTTGGGAAACAAAAACCCAGGGGAAGATTACACAATGGGGGTAGTAACAACAACAAAATGGAAAGGGACCTGGGGGTAATCATATCAGATGACTTTAAGGTTGGCAAGCAATGTGAGAAGGCAGTAGGGAGGGCTGGGGGGATACTGGGATGTATAGGGAGAGGCATCACCAGCAGAAAACAGGAAGTTGTTATCCCCTGTACAGACAGTTGGTGAGACCCCATCTGGAGTACTGCGTCCAGTTCTGGAGACCCCATCTCCGCAAGGACATAGACAGGATGGAGGCAGTTCAGAGGAGGGCAACTAAAATGGTGCAGGGTCTGCAAGAGAAGCCATACGAGGAGAGGCTAAAGGAGCTTAATATGTATACCCTTGAGGAAAGGAGGGAGAGTGGGGACATGATAGAAATGTTTAAGTACCTCAGTGGAATCAACAAAGTCCAAGAGGGTAGCATCTTTCAGAAAAAGAGATGTGCAAGAACAAGGGGACACAATTTGAAGATAGAGGGGGGATGGCTCAGGGGCAATGTGAGGCAGTATTTTTTCACAGAGAGGGTGGTGGACACATGGAACAGCCTTCCTGAGGAGGTTGTGCAGTCTAAAACTGTGGGAGAATTCAAGAATGCAGGGGACAGTCATAAGGCAGTTTTTGTGTGGGGTAGGACGAAATAGGCTGTTGGTAAAATAGGATCTGCAGCTTATCCTCTAGGTAGGGAAATGGGCAGACTAGGTGGGCCAAGAGCAGTCCTTATCTGCCGTCAAAGTCTATGTTTCTATGCCATCAAAATCTATGTTTCTATGTTTCTCTTGCACATGAGGGTTTCCAGCCATTAACATTTCAGTATGCTGTCAGCCAATCAGAATGCACCATTGCAAGTCATTGTATTAGAAATATTAATAACATACATTTTAAAATATGTTAGTTGCAGCATGAAGCAACTTTTTAAGCCATCTGGATGTAACTCTATTGGCCAATACAGAAATAAATCAAGAAAAAAACCACTTGAAAAGGGTATTACAATGACAAGTTAATTGACGTCTTGTCAGATCAAGTTTTACTGTTGATAAGGCAAAACAGCTCCAGGGAGAGTCTGGTCTGATGGTTCTAGGCTTGTTGTCTCTCTTGAGAGGAGACTTGGTGACTTCTGCACTCAAGGAGATGCATCATCGGCACTGATCTTGCATATGCAATACTGCATTGACATAAAAACCATGGGATAGACACAAGGGAGCCCTGACTACAAAGGGCAACTAGAGTGTCAAAATAGGTCTAAAACAAATGGGCAGACTAGATGGACCTAGCGGTCTCCTTCTGCTGTCCACTACTATGTTTCTATGTTTCTATATGAAAAGGAGCACCATGAATATCAGTTACAATGACACCGTTTGTACAATGCTTTCCACATTACACGTCCCAATGGACTGCACAGCAATAACTATAATGGAACTTTACTGGGGTCAGTCAAAGGTCTCGGTAAACAGAAACGACCCCATTTACACTTACAAACCATAACAGACTCAACATCCCGTCTGCCACTGTAGAAGGCATTTTGTGACCTGGGTGTATAACAAAGTGCCCTAGGGCCCTTAGCCTTCAGTGTTGAATTAAGAAACAGCAAACAGGCCAGTATACCTTTCAACTGCCTCTGATCATGAGGAGATGAACAAGGTGGGTGATTTGATACTTTTTATTGGACCAACAACAGTCTCAAAGCTTAATTCTGTAAATTTCTTGTTCCAATAGAAGGTATCAAATCACTCCCTTTGTTCATCTTTCTGTACAATGATCAGTATGGCAACAAACAATTCTGATTACGATGGACATCCCTCATTTTACCCCTCAAAATTGCTCTGTCCATCATCCATTTCTCATGGAAAAGGTACTGCCCAAGTAGAGAATGTGTTGTGGATTCAGAGTTTAGAGTAAGAATTCAAAATATTCTAAGATGCTAAATAAAAAATAAAGTTTGTGAAAGTAAACACTGTGATTTGCACTATGTTCTGAGCTTGTATATCCATGCTTGAGTATGCATCCCTCACCATGAGAGTCAGTGTCCATCATTTTACCTCATTTTGAATGTCCGTGTCCCTCATTTCAATGTCAGAAGGTTGAGAGGTATGCAGCTAGCATTAGATAAGACCAGAGAGCAAGCTGCAACATTAAGCAGTGTGTCTTGAACACTGATGCCGCTCATAGCTTGGGATGACCACAAGTGTATCTAAGAAATGGAAGGGGAATGCCCATTGATTGGCTGTGGCCTCCACACTTCCCATGACCATGTCGGTTTAGTGGCCGAACACAATGCAACCTCACTCTGTGCCTCGTAAAGCCTTTCCAGGTGCGTGCAGATCAAAAGTACTGCATTACTGAACAACAGGGGAAGGAGAAGATCCTGAATAGTGCAGATATAATCAGCATTCATAACGGTCTGCACTCCTTGCTGGTTGTCAAAAAAAATGCTCCTGCTCTGTAGGTACCAGCGGCTCTTCTTCACAGCTAGCTGTGCATTCTGGTGTCAAAATGACACATTGTTTTCATTCCATGATTGGCGCCATAATACAAAAAACACAAAACCTCCCAACATGCACCAGTGACCATTTCATTATTGATTTTGATTCTGGATAGAATTAGACTATTGTCTGGTAGGCCCCATCATTCCCTCCTTTCCCCTAACAAATGATTATACACAACCATCTTAGGGGAACAGCAACAGTCATGTGTTTTTTGAAAACCTGTGCAATATACAGCAGGCAATGTGACATACACAGCTTGGGAGTCTCACCATGGTTCTTGATAGTCTGATGCCAGTCCATATCTTACAATACAAAGGGACTCTCCAGTCAGGCCCAACAGGTATGGCCCAAGAGGGATTCCAGTCTCCAGTCGTCAGCCTTCCCTTTTTTGACTACTCTCAAAAACCACTTTCATCAATGTCAATTTGTCCTGAATATGTCTTCCTGAAATAGCATATGTCTGAGATTTAATTATGACTGTGGGTGCAGCTGCAGTGAGACGTTTACTTAAGATTTTATCTAAAATCTTAAAGCCTGTGCTAAGTAGGGTTAAAGGTCTCCAGTTCTTGATGTCAGCTTTGTCCCCACTTTTACAGATAAAATACAATACCTTTTATAAGGCCTGTAACTTCTTGTTCAGCTTTTAAAGCTTAATTCCACACTTCTGTTAATACCGCCCCAAGTTACTCAGGGATATTTTATAAAGTTTCCCAGACAAGTGTACAATTGGCACACGTGTCCAGTACCAGTCTATATCTGGTCTCAGTATAGCACTAAGATATGTATGCTCCAAACTGGAGCTATTAGAAGCTACAGCTATACAGACATCCAATGGACAGACCCTCGACTGCTCCCCGCATGACACGTCATTTGCGGGACAGCTGCAAGTGGTTGTGGGCATGCCACTTGAGGTGCTGGATTTTGAAATGTCAGCAGAGAGGGAGGCAGGATCAACCACAAAATAAAATCGGCAGAGGTAAATCAAAGCTACTTTTTTCTGTAAGTGCTTATCGGGCCCTGCCTCACACTGAGGTGGGGTCCATTTTTACATGGACATTTCCCTTTAATTAGGTTAACATACCTCTCAACTGTACCACATTACGAGGAACGTTCCTCATTTTACTTCACAAAAGCTCCCCGTTCCACATTGTGAGGACTTGTTCCACATTCAGTATTAACATTTTAAAGCAAAAATGTATAGTAAATGATGCAAAAACTATATTATTCAATTAATAACAGACTTTCTGAACATAAATGCAAACCTTTCAACAGTGTTCTGAGCCTCCTAGGTAAAGATTTGATTAAGTGTTCCACATTTTGCTCATTTGTTCCACATTTGGAGAGGCAATGTTCCACATTTGGAGGACAAAAGGTTGAGAGGTATGACTAGGTAGGGTGCACTAGACAAACAGTTGCTTATTTTCAGGCACAACCTGAGAGAGTGAAAACCAGTAAACAGTACAGAGCATGACGGCTACATGAAAATTCGTTGACAGCAGTTCGCTCCACAATGATTTTCTCCCTTCAGAACTCAGGAAACATACCAGAAAAGTTCACATTTCCCACTGTAAAGTGAGTTACTAAAAGAGGGGTGTCCCAAAATATAAAGCAAATCCTGCTGCAGTATTTCATAAGTGCAGGAAAGAGAGAGCGGATGCTCACAGAGCGTATTGCCTGTAATGAATTGATATGACATCGTGCATGACAATAACTAGAAGAAACATGAGGGTAAATACACAGCTGGAGAAACTCAAATGGTGTAAAGCAGGTGTACAATCAGCCCTAATGTCTCGTAGAATTGATAATGTGACCATTTGCTTCCAGTCATGACAAATGCTGTTTACATTCAAAGTGGTGATCTGAAAATCAAATAACTGTAAGTCATTCATAGTATCAAGGACTGTTAAAGAACTAGTGTACTGCCTAAAACCCATATTAGTTTTTAAAAGCAGTCAGCAATTACTTTTTATATCTGAGGTACTCTTTCTTTTCTCTCTGTTTAATTGGAAGATTGTTTACCTGATGTTAGTAGGTGTGATGTGTGGCACGGCACTCTGTCCGGCAGCTGATATATCTATCTCTATTGCCAGTACTACATCATCAGCAATGTGACCTCACTGACTAAGGCCTTGTTCACACTACCCCTCTGTAACGTTACAGAGTACCCAAACCATTACCGCAACAGTTTGTATTTACACCTGTAACATTACAAAAGGCATTTTTGTAACCATTGTTGAAACCACATATGAGGTGGTTTCAACAACGGTTATGAAACTGGTTACGCCTCCGTAACGTTACCGGGCATAGTGTGTGGACAGCGTGGCACCAATCCCTAAGCGCTTGGCCGAGCTGGGTATGAGATTGGGTGCCACACAATGGTTGCCCGGCTCCTGAAGTGTGGACTGGCAGTGCCGGTCCTGTAACGGACACTGCGGCAGTGTGGACACACTGCACTGCTGCCGGTTGTAATGGTTTCTATACGTTATGGGGTCTGAGTGGTGCAGTGTGGATGGGGCCTTAGACATCACTGCTGCTTCTGAACAGCCACTCAGTGGCTGCTTGGCCAGTCCCCTGTGCTGTTTCTGTCAGTGGGATCACAGTGCTGACGATGTAGTGGAGGGGGAGTATAGATATATCAGCTGCCGGACTAAGAGTTTTTCCACACATGCAGCACAACATTATAACATAGAAACTTTCTAATGATGAAAAGGAAAAAGGAAAAAGGAAAAAGAAACTACTTCAGAAATAAAAAGCTGCAACTTACTACTTCTTAAAATGTCTATTATTTTCCTGTCTGCCAGTTTTGTTTCCACTAACTCTTTAAGACTAACACACACTGCCACTCATCATCGCGTCATTCTCCTGGCACCCTTCTTCCCTCCTGCTGTACTAGGAGACTTTCACTTTTTAGTAAGAGAAACAGAGTCCACATCCGGAACCAAGGCCTCCGCATCTGCAGAGGTGTCATGCTGGGATAAGGGAGCTGAAGAAACATCAGATTCTTCTCCCACATCTCCCCAACCCCTGTTAGTGGCTAACACTTTAAAATAGTTGGTAAGTTCCACTGATTTCCTTCTGGAGTTTTTGGATTTTGGCTGGCCTGTCAATTTCCTCTGTCAGGCCACCATTTTGAAAGCCTCCATCTCAGGTGTGAAAGGAGAGAGCATCACTGAAGGAGTTTAAGGATGCACTACAGATGGTTCTTGTGACAATGTGTCTTCAGGAGGGGACTTCTTGCTGGTCATTGGGCCTAATGTCTGCCTCAAGTGAAGGTTCTGCGTCCGGTTGTACCACATCACATGTATTTCCCTCGGATGACCTAGATCTTGAAGTTTGGGCAAAGGTGGGTTCCTTCTGGGCCATTCTAATGCTTGGCTGATCATCCAGTTGATCTCTTCATCTTTGTGATGGCTGGGAACACATCCCAGGGTCATGAGATTATGATTGTGGGGGGTGGGGAGGGTTGTCCTGGACTTGGATATCTGTGCAGTATTAACATAGAATTCTTGTTCTGCAACATCCATTTCATCCCCCCTGTTATGGGAGGCCCATAGGCAGGAGCAGAAGTGCCCTTCCTCCTCACATGTGTTATACCTGATGGTATTGGTAAAGTTCTTACTTGTATTGCTCAATTTCATGCAAAGCTTGCATCTGCTGGTGTCACATACACTATTTAAGTGGGAACTTGATCCACCTTTAAGGAGATAATATAGCACAGTGGTTTAAGGCTCTGAACTGCAAACCTGGAGACCCGGGTTTGAATCCCACAGCCCCCACTTGCATACTGTGTGACCCTGAGCAAGTCACTTAGGTTCCTTGTGTTCCCAGGTTGCACCTGTAAACAAGTTTTCAGCTTAGTGTCTCTCCTGGTAAAACAAATAAAAAGAAACATTTATAGCAAGCTTTGGGTTGCCTGTGTAGAAAAGCACTCCTCTTTCTCCGCTGAGGAAAAAGCAGTTGAAGAGATGATTTACCCCTGAGCTGGAGTATAGCAGCTTAATTCTGGTATGCCACCACCTCAGTCCATATGTTTTTGGAGTGTATTATGGTCCCAGGAGAACTGACCATGGGGCATCTTTGGTTAAACCAGTGTAAAATGTCCACAACACTCACGTGCCTTCATTTTTTAACAAAATATGTGTCATTTTGATCTCATACTTGGTGAGGGGGATAACAGAAAAGGGAGACCAAAGTGGGGTGTTCTTGAGCTGGGGTATTTGGCCCAGAACCATTCAAGACTTTCTACCTTCTTAAAGCTAATGTCAAATGTAACATCTCCAGGAGTACTGATCAGGGGAGAAAGTTGAGATGCAAAGAATGGCATGCTGTCTTTCAGGAGTGTCCTGGCAACATACACACAGTCTAGGTGTTCAGAAAGGCCACCTCTATATTTAATGCAGACTGCATTTCTTCTACATGTTGGTTCTGTCATGAACCAAGAACAAAAAAAAATCAGAATACTGTTTCCTGTTATTAGGGCCTGCTTCCCTCTCAGATCTCCCTTCACTGGGGGGGGGGGGCAGACTAGAATTCCAGCTTCAGCTGGGCTCTGGTCTCCCTCTTGTTCAGTTCTTGCCTCATTATTTGAATTATTTTGCTGTCTGGGCTGCTGTGTGGTGGAAGTTTCCCCTGTTTGCCCCAGTGTCCTTTCTCGGGGTAACAGACACAAATGTCACCATATGCCTTTCTTCTTCTACTTCCACTTCCATGACTGGAGGTGTAGTGTTCTTTATTTACTCGCTCGAAGAAGAAAGAGTTTCAGTTTGGCCCTTTTCAATATTGTTAGTCTTAAACTGTATGGGGCAGGGGACCTCCAGTACTTATGCCACAGCAATGAGCTTGCCTTCAACGAACAATGGTTCTTTTTCTGTTGCAAACTCAAAACTAGACAGTAAATGTAATTCAGATATGGGCTTCTTAATTCCAATTTGGTCACCTTTATTCACCATTACATGTTCTCCCTGTCCTCCCTCTGGTGCCCTTCTTTGTTAAGATTAGAAACAGATGTAGATTGACCTTTATGGGTGGGAGAAATGTTGCCCAGCTCTGCAGCGCTGACTGGCCCAGGGGAAGTCCATCCTTTTCCATCCTCAATCCTTATCCAGCCTGCTTGCTGTAATGCCTCTTCTGTACTTTGCCTGTAGGTTTCAAGGTCTGATGGCTTTAATATTCTTCTTTTGACCAGTTTCTTTAATCTTCCAGTTTTTGCTGTAGCCACACTCACTGTGTACTGACATCTCTGAGGGGTACATGTGTCAGCAGTTGCAGTTCCACATGTCCTCCCAGCTGTGGATGATTGACCTTTCCCAAAGGCTATGTTCTCCTGCCCTATCAAGCCAGGGGTGTGTAGAGGGGATGCATACCATCACTGCTGCTATCTTCCATGAAGCCATTGGACACATATCCAACTTTTCCTGGATATGTGTTCCTTCCCTAGGTCCTGACTCAGCAGAGTCTGTGTGTTCTTGTTCTTTGTTTTGAACCGCAAGGTTCATCCGATCCCATGCAGTGCATGCAGGAGTTATTTGTGTCCTGTCCTTCCTGGTGGCTAAGTCCTTCATTTATACCAAGGGGTAGCTGCTGGCCTTAACTGTCTGTTTGCATGAATGCAGCATTTTGTCTGCTGCAACTTTCATTTTTCTTGCATGCTTCTCTTCATCTGCCAAAGTTTAGAAACGTTATGTATTTCTTCTGTAGCTCTTGTTCCAGCTGCTGTTCTGCGTCTGTCACGTCTGCATGAATATTCAAAGCTGAACTTGGGAAGACTTCCATGTCTTCCCCCTCCTCTGGTAAAACAGCATTTGTTCTAACAGTGATGTTCTTTATTTTCTTGCCTAGCTCACATGAATGGAGAGCATCCTGTGCATTTCTCACTATTAATATCGATCACTCTTTGTGCAGTCAGTGCTGTAGCCATGGCTCTGGCTATTTCCATTATATAGAAACCCTATTCTCCAGACCTCAAACTGGATTGTAAATTATTCCAGGTAGGAAGGGAAGTAATCTCCTTCATCCAGACAGCCATCTCACCCTCCTCTCCACTCTGCTACAACCCTCTGACAAGAAGTGGGCAATCTCCCCCCCCCACCCCCTGCAGGGAGAGTAGGGGAGTTTTTTTATTATCCAAATAAAGTGTGATATAGTGTACACACAGTCAAATTCATGCAAACCTTTTCTGAAAACATACACATGTACCATATGACATAATAGAAAAGCACCGTTCCTATATCATTACACATAATCGTGCCCCCTCCCTTTTTTATACATTGAAACAAAGATAAGAAAACTCATGTCAGGAAACACTGACAATTTTTCCACAATTCCTTCATGTTGTGACAATCCAGTCCTTTCATTCTCATAACAGAATAATAATATGACTTTTTATAACGCTTATCAAGTGCTGTAAACATTATTGTTGACAGACTAATTTGCAACGGAATTGCCAAATTAAGAATTTAATTATTGAGAAATTTACCTTAAGGGCACTCTCATGATAATGAAAGCAAGGCACTGTAAATATTCTCAATATTAATACATCATAAGTTATTAGACCAAACCCAGGGAAACCACTAAACATGGCTAATGTAGTCCAAAGCCTATTAACATAACGACATTCTAAAAATAAATATGCCTGCATTTCTAAGACTCCACCACATGTATCTCTGGGGCAAAATCTTTCGTTACTGCATTTGTGCTAATGAGAATATTGGACACTCATTCTCCCATGGCAACATAACCAAGCAATATCCCAGGCATCATTCAGAATTCTGGGGTCTGTCAACTTTTTCAGGGTAATGGATACATTTACTGAAGTACCCCCAGGGAATATCAGTGACTCAAAGAAACCATTCTGTAGGATCCATCCATATAATTGTTTCCTTGTCAGAGTGCTAAAATGCTCAGGTGCCAGTTTCCACAGTTTAATTTTTTGGAGTGCCACCAAGACATACTTAGGGAAGTGACAGGCTCTAAATAATGAAGGTACCATTAAACAACCTCTTTCCCATTTTACATAAGAAGGCATCACCTACTCTTTAATAAGTGAAATTCCAAGAGATTCTGGATTCGCAAATATGCATTCAATATTATGTTGAAAAAACTTGAAAAAAGAAGGCTATTGAGTTTACCATGCCAAACCTCCCTGTTTAACTTCCATGTATATATATATATATATATACACACACATATATATATATATATATATATATATATACACACACACACACACACACATATATATATATATATATATATATATATATATATATATATATATTACAGGCAAAAACTTAGTTTAATGCATTAGTTAGGTTGTTCCACAGTGACAAAAGTGAGGAAATTCAGTGTTAGGGTTGGCCCCCTTGGACCCCTGCCCACCCCCAACCGGCATCCGGGGTGCACATTGAGGTCATTGGCCCCTAACTCTCACCCATCACATGTGAAGAAGCAGAGGTATAGGAGAATGGGGTGAGAGTTAGGACCGACTACCCCAATGCCGGTTGGGGGTGGGCTGGGGTCAGGGGACTTTCAACCCTAACACCGAATCTCCTCGCTTTTGTCACTGTGGAACAACCCTAACTAATGCATTAAATGGAGTTTTTTGCTTCTAATTTCCCTTCTTTTTGAGAATGGTGATGAGAAACAGTGACTGTCATGCGGCGGCAGGAGCATGTCTTATGACATAGTAACAGGAACAGCAACACAAACAGAAGTGACAACAGTGGGGCACATGGTAACACAAATGTAAATGGTAATGGAAACGATAATAAAAATGCAAGTGCACAGTGATGCTGAAGCCAACAGTGACGCAAACGGACATTGAAGTGCATATGAAAATGCAACTGTTAACACAAACAGTGATGGCAGTGGTATTTTCAATGGAAATGTTAAGTGTCACAGCAAAAAGAATGCGAAACGGCACAGAAACGGAAATGCGAACGCAAGCGCACACGTAAACACAAACCGTAATGCGCACAGGCACGGTACTGCAATTGTAAATGCAAATGGTAAAGTTAACATGAAGAATAACACCAAAGGAAAGAGAAACAGAAATGGGAACAGAAGAGCGTACGGAAACGCAAACTGAAACGCACGCGGGCACAGTACGGCAAATGTAAATGCAAATGGTAATGGTAACAGCAACAATAACAGCAAAGGAAACAGAAGTGCAAAAGGAAATGCAAGCGCATATGGAAATGCAAACCGTAATGTGCATGGGCACAGTAACATAATTGCAAATGCAAATGGTAACAGTAACAGCAAGGAAGACACAAAACGAAAGAGAAACAGAAATGCAAACGAAAGGGCTGCCAGAAATGCAAATGGCAATGCACACGGTGATGCAAACAAAATGCAAACAGGAACAGTAGTGGAAATGTAAATGGTAACAGTAGTGAAAACGCAAGCGCGAATGACAATGCAAAGGGTAACGCACACGGTGGTACACGGAATGGTAACGCAAGGGGACATAAACGAAGTGGAAACAGTAACTGTAACAGTAATGGAAGTGGCATACCCTGTGTTTGCAAAACAGGTGCATAGAGAAACACAGTGTGTACAAAGAATGCATGCATTGTAATGGGCATCGAAGCTTAAAACGAGCATTGGAAGTACTTAATTGCTAATATCTCAGCAACCGCATGGCGTAGAAAATTTTTTTTTTAATTTCACAGAAATCATGATTTTTCTGGCTAGTCTTTTGCTACTACACAACAAAAAATCTGTATCTCGCATTGTTTTTGAGATACGAGCCCGGAAAGCCGTGGCATACGCCACCATGTTAGTCTATGGGGAAAAATGCCAAATTTGGAGTACCATAACTTTGGAGCCAAGTAATAATTTTTCACCAAACCACCAAAAGCCACATCTGTGAGATGTTGGCTACCTTCCTTCCAAATTTCAGCTCAAGAGACCAAACCGTTCTTTCGCAGCAGGATGGCAAAGAATTCCTGTCATTTTGGCCAAGTCTGAAAAAGTATTGTCGCAATTTGCAGCAATTTTCACAAAAATTTGTGAAATTTTCTTGAGCACGATACTACTTTGTGACACTACTGTTTCCAGAAATTTGAAAAACATATTTCTAGGGTGTTTAACCCCAAAATAAAGACATGGCTAGGATTCTCAGGGTCCGACTAGGTGAACATAGAAAGAATTGTGTCCCTAGAGGGTCCAAAATTTAAATGCGAAGCATTTTCCTGATCACCAACTGAAAACAAAATGGTGGATTTGCGACACTATTAGGCCATTTATGCATACTAAAAGTCCATTTCATGAAAGTGTTGCACTTTTGTTAATCCTTCCCATTGGACGATAATGGGAACTTATTTTTGAATAACTTTGAACCGTTAGATATTTTTTCACGAAATTTTCAAAAGGCACATTGGGAACCCTGGCCACATGTTCCCTGAAGTTTTTGGACCAGTCACACAAACTGTGCGACCTGTAGGTGAGAGCAAAGAAATCGCAAAAAAGCGTAATTGCGCAATTAGTTGTTGCTTAATAACTCTGCAGCTGTATATCCAACCAGTATAAAATTTGGCAGATCCCAAGATCTACCATGCCCGATCATGCATACCACATTTCAGGAAAATCCATTGAACAATGGCCAAGTTATTAAGGTGCAAAATTTGACCCTTTACCCTTAAAAGTGCTACTCAACCCTAACTATGGTAGCACTACCGTGCTACCATTTACATATACAGTACATATATATATTTATTTATTTATTTGTACAAGTTGGATTTACAACTTTTGAGTCATGGACTCATTTACAAAGTCACCTCGTTGCAGGAAGGGTAGACATGGTTACATAGTGCGTTTACAACAATGAAAACAGTACAGGTGCAAAACATTATACAAAGAGTACAAAGAGGTTGCAAAATGTTACACAATATAGGTTACAGTCAAATACAAGGTACCCAAGGGTTACATTGGGGGTACAGCCTTGGATAGACCTAGAGAGGGTAGAGGTAGAGATGGGGATGGGGGGTGAAAGGGGTGAAAGGGGAGAGGTATAGGCTGTCCAGAGGACAAGATGCAGCCTGCTTCCTCATAGTAACTGGACAAAAAAACTAAACAATCTAACTTCCAATACCTGTGGTGGGGAGACAGAACTCCAAAATAGGAAAAGGGGCAATAACATGGATTTTATGACTAATACCCTTTTCTTTTTTGAAAGTGCCAGCCATTTCCAAATTAAAACCTCCCCCCTTGCAAGTCTTTGTTCCCAGTTAATCATTGCCATATCCAGGGGCCCCAAAATGACACCTAACAGCGAAACTTAAGTTTGTAATATACTGTAGGTATAGGGCCTATATGCCTCAATACCAAGTCTTTATTTTCCCCAGACACAGAGGTTTACTTTAAGTTTGTTTATCCTAGCCCTAGACTTCATGGCAAATTGTTGGAGTATTTGGAAAGACTTCGTACAAGAGTTTAAATCCTCCAAAACAGATAAATATCATCTGCATATGCCTTAACCAGTACTGAAGGTGCCACGTGAGAAATTTGTATGCTAGAAACATTTTCTGACTGCAGCAGTTCTCAAATCAAAATGTCCAGACAAAACACATATAGTAGGGGGATTAATGGGCACCCCTGCTGGACCCCTCTTTTTAATACAACAGTTGTACCCAGGAAACCATTAATCAATGGCTGAAAAGTAGCAGCTGTATATAGAAACGTAATCCAAGAAATAAAAACCTCTGGTAAACCATGAAATTCTAAAGCCTGAAATAAAGAAAATCATGTGAAACCCGGTCAAATTCTTTCTCTTGATCTAAACTTAGGATGAAACCTTTATTAGCCCTTAAATTACCCCTTTCCACTGCCTCCCTGATTAAAATCAGATTTTCTCCCATAGTCCTGACCAGAAGAGTAAGGGAGTTTTGCTGGTGTCCAGGCCACATGCCACATTCTCTGTTCATAAAACTAGTTCATGCAATTGTCCAAGGCTGTGTGCAGGTGTTGATGTACAAAACGGCTGCTACTGCATGTTTACAGTCACTTCGCTACCAGACTAGCAATGCCTGTAAAGCACTTTGTAATACAGTATGTACGAAAAGTGTTGCATAAATGCGTATTTGTCATCTTGTCACACACTGGATGTATGCCTATACCTCCCAGTGAATACAACACCCTGGAGTCTGTGACTGCATTTATAAAATGGCCTGGTATTAATCATTTTGGCTTACAAAATGCAGCACCATACACATGTAAGTATTTATTTATTTAAGAGATTTACCAGGAAAGGCATGCTGAGCAGAGTACTGCTCGATTCCAGATGCGCCCTGGGGGTAGGGGGTTACAATGGAACGGAAATTACAGCAGAAGAAAACAGCACATACATAGTGAGTTAAACAAGCAATGGGTGAGACAGTTCTAGTACAGTTGTGTAGGTACAAAATCACTTCATATTTTTTGTATTACAAGTCATGCATAAGGAGCAGACCGACTAGGGTTACCACCTGTCAGGTTTTTTACCTGGTGATCAGGTTTTCAGGGTCCCTATCAGGTAATCTGGTTTTGCTCTGTGCTGGTCAGGTTTTTGAGCCATTTTGAGTGTTCGTGTACTTTTGAAACAAATTAATTCATTGTTTCAACTACATGCCAGGTTACAAACAAGTTCTGTTGTCAAAGTAGCCTTCTGTTTGTGAATGCAGTCACCCTGGCAGGTGTAAAGTATGGCCATTAACACCATTAGCACCTACTTAGCCTAATCTTTCCACTGCATCTTAAAGTGGCATAGCAGCACAGCTGCCCCCACCTTTTCTAACAGTAACAGAGCCAGCTGTCCTCCACTTTCATTTGCTGGTAAACATTTTCATCTCTACCAGAATTTAGGCATTTTTAAATGTTTTAAATTATTGTTTTCCTCAAGAAAAAAGTATGGTCACTTCTTTGGCTTTGAAATAGTACTTCGGACAAGAACAGGAAATGGAGCCAGAAAAAGATATAAAGTATGAATACTATTGTATGCTAGTTATAGTATTTCCCTTGTCTCCCCCCAGATCATATCTGTAAATGAGATTTATTTTATCTCTGTATGTTTATCTGGTTAGCCAATGTAAATAAATAATTAGGAAGAACCTAGGAAAGTAACTTTAACAGGCACAGTACAGCATCTTAACATTTTTATTTGACTGCTGCATTGTTCTTTTTTATTGATATAATAAATGGACTTCTAGGAGGAACGATGCATGATGAGTCATGAAAAGGGGTGGGGCTAGGGGCGGAGCTTAGGATCCGGTTTTCGCCTCCTCCTAAGGTGGCAACCCTAAGACCGACAAAATAGAATCAGACTAGTTTGCTACACAGCTGGAGGGTTTTTGGAGTAATGGGGGGAGTACTAAAGGGGGGGTTACAGTTGCAGTTGGTAGCGAAGTGCGATTTGAGAAGGACATTCCATTGAGGAGTACTTGTGGAGTGTCTAATATCGGCTGTCAGGGAGTTCCATAGTTTGGGCAACCTGAAGCTGAAAGCAGCCTGGCCTAACCGGGTGGATCTGTGGGGAATGTGTAGGAGCCTAGCGTCAGTATTTCGAAGAGCATAGGTGGGTGGAGAGAGGGCGGTTAAGGAGGATGACAGATAGGAGGGGAAGGTATGTGACCAGAACTTGGCAGAGGTTTTAGCGCAGTGAAGCAGTCTTCTGTTGTGAAGAGACGGGAGGTCCAAGGATTGGTAGAGGACACAGTGGTGGGTGTTGGGAGGGTAGTTCAGTGAGAAATGGCAAAAAGAGTTAAAAAGGGGATCTAGCCTAGCTAGGGAAGTTTGGGAGGCGGCACAATAAACAACATTGCCGTAATCAATAATAGGTAGGATCATTTTTTGCACTATTGCTTGTCTAGTTTGTAGAGGGATGCAATTTTTGTTCTGGTAGAGGGCTCCCAACATAGGGTGCAATTTTTTGTGTAGAGCATCAATATGGCTGAAAATTCAAGATGCTGGTCTAGCCAGACCCCAAGATAACGATAGGCGGTGCAGGCCTCTAGTGGGGAGCTATCCAGAGTATAGAACGTAGGTGGTGCAGTAAGCCATGTTATTTTGGACTGGGAGCCAAAGGTGAGGGAGACTGTTTTTTTGGGGTTTAGGTACAGCTGGTTTGAGGTGAACCAACGTTGGAAGGAGTCAAAATCCTTCTGTAGGCAGGCTGCCACGGCACTAGTGGATGGGCCAGAGGCGAACAGCACCGTATCGTCAGCATACATATGGATAGATGTTTGTGGGCAGGCTGCAGGCAGGTCATTGAGAAAAATAGAGAACAACAGCGGGCTGAGTACAGACCCTTGAGGGACACCACTGGTGACAGGGAGTGAGGTGGATCTAGCCGAGCCAATGCGGACTGATTGGGACCTATCTGAGTATGTATTGGCACAGCAGGTGACTGGGTTCATCCAGCAGAAAAGCAATATTTGTGGTAGCAGTCTTGACCCATTTTATAAGGCTCTATATATGATAGTGACAGTCCCTTGCCCTCACTCTGAGCTGTGTATAAAACCTCTTAGTAAGTTCAATGAGACAGCAGAAAGAGGAATCACTGAATCCCTCAAGAGAATTATAATTCCACCATGCACAGGAACTGATGGCTAAGGCCTTTGCTGCTTATCACAGGCACACATGTCATGGGTACCGTTTATGATTACTCACAACTGTGACTATGAAATAGCAGTGTCAGTTTATAACATTAGACTGAAAATTAATGTTTTATTCTAAAATCATTCAAGCATAATATAGGAATCCACAACTGAGCTGGAAGAGTTATATTCATGCAAGGAGAAGAAAATAGTTTAAGCAAAACTTCTTTCACAGACTGGCAGAGCTCTCCTGTGTGACAAATTCCTCCTCTGTATAGCCCTGATTGCAAGCCTATAAATGCCTGCTGTCTACAATGCAATAAAATTGGGGGAAAAAATTAACCCTACCATTTTTTCATTTTAAAAGATTCCAGACATCGTCCAGGTTGTTTTTTTTTGTGGACACATTTCCTAGCTCCACCAAAGTGTGTGTCTGAGTGAGTGTGTGTGTTTGTTTAATACGTATGTATGTATTATGTATGCATTTCAAAAGTTTTACAGGGAAAGTCATACTGAGCTGGTAACAGCTCTTTTTCAGATGTGTCCTGGGGGAAGGTAAACAAATAAAGAAGCGTCATAAATAGAAATTGTGCAAAGACGAGGATTCTGTGCAACTAAAATACACTACAATACAACAAGTGCTGGCGGATAACAACATCTACAGTGTGCAGAAGGCAATACTGAGTTCTGGATGAAGGCAATGGTTGTAGATTGGGGATGGTGGAAGAGGGGACTGCAGTGGTGTAGGTACAGGGGGAAGGGGCAGCAGAGGTTGGAGGGTGGCAGGCAGCAGCCCAGGAACCAGGGTCAACTGCAGGAGTGAGTAGTGAAGTCTTATATAAATGTTTACATTTATTTTATTTTTTTTGCTCAAGAGAAAAAGATGGTCACTAAATTTGGCTTGAAAATAGCACTGTAGACCTGGCAAGGGATAGGACTGAGAAAATAAGAACAATCATAGGGGACTGCATAGGAGGTATATAAAAGAGTAGACTTGACCGGTATTCTAATATTTTTACTAATTGTAGCTGAACCTAGATTTTTGGGAAAAACATTTTTTGTTGCACCGCTGCTTTAATTACTACATCCTCTAATGACACTGCTACTAGACGTGCATTTGATGATCTAAAGTACATACAGTATCTGGGTAGCCCATTTGCTGTGGTTTCGGCCGGGTTGCATATGTAGTACAGAATGTTTGCTGCCTGTTGCTACATTACAGTATTTATTACAGGAACAGCAGACTAGACAGATACCTAATATTTGATGCACTTCAGCCTCTATCTGAACTATTAAACATCACATGGAGTGGTACCTTCCCAGAACTGTCCTGTGGTGCTGGTTGCCATGGCAACCCTTTGCTTTGCTTGGTATATTCATGAGTTCAGTAAGGCAGCTTCATTTGGCCCCCGGCATTCAGGCAGGCATGATTGCACTTGAACCGCTTGAAACAAATTTGCAGAAACCACAAAAACACACTTACACTGGGGATACTAAAGCAAAACAGCAATGTTAAGTGTGAGTTTCACATACTTAATTAGTGGTTATAGGCTGCACATTTCTACAAGTCTCTTGCTCTGTGTCAAATATGCATCCAGACCAGCTTTCACATTTGCAGCCCGGTTTTAGCATTGCCATATGATACCAGTAATATGCTAAAATAATTTCATGCTTAATAATTTCAAAGAAGTCTTGCTACATATTAGAAACACTAGAGCTGGGATTTAAAAAATGGTTTATTATGGCTCAGTCACATTTTGGGGTTTACCACTTGTTCCCCATTACAAATTAATGAGGAGGTGTGATTAATCCTCACAAGACAATGAGTTACTTTACATGTTGTTGACACCACACAGTGCTACATGTTACATATGCTACAGAGAACACACGTAGTTAACACTGCACTGTGCTACACCATGCTACACTACAGAGCTTACATGTAGGTGATACAACACTATATTATGCCATGCTACACTACAGAGTTTACATGTGAGTGACACAACACTATATTAAACCACGCTGCACTGCAGAGGTTACATGTGGGTGACACAATACTACATTACGCCATGCTACACTGCAGAGTTTACATGTGAGTGACACAACACTATATTACGCCATGCTACACTACAGAGTTTACATGTGAGTGACACAACACTATATTAAACCACACTGCACTGCAGAGTTTACATGTGAGTGACACAACACTATATTACGCCATGCTATACTACAGAATTTACATGTGAGTGACACAACACTATATTAAACCACGCTGCACTGCAGAGTTTACGTGTGAGTGACACAACACTATATTATGCCATGCTACACTGCAGAGGTTACATGTGGGTGACACAACACTAGTAGTAAGTAATAAAAACTTTTATTTTTATACAGGATACATGTCATTTGGGCTGATAACCCAGTTTACAAGACAGACCTGTTAAAAATATGCCTAATAAACATATACACATAGATGTCTATCACCACACTATGTTACACTATGCTGCACTGCAGAATTTACATGTGGGTGACACTGCACCACAATACACCATGCTGCACTGCAGAGTTTACATGTGGGAGACACTACACCACACTACGCCATGCTGCACTGCAGAGGTTACATGTGGGAGACATTACACCATACCACACCATCCTGCACTGCAGAGTTTACATGTGGGTGGCACTACACCATACTACACCATGCTGCACTGCAGAGATTACATGTGGGTGACACTACACCGTCCTACACCATGCTGCACTGCAGAGTTTACACGTGGGTGACACTACACCATGATGCACTGCAGAGTTTACATGTGGGTGACACTACACCATACTACACCATGATGCACTGCAGAGTTTACATGTGGGTGACACTACACCTTACTACACCATGCTGCACTGCAGAGTTTACATGTGGGTGACACTATACTATACGACACCGTGCTGCACTGCAGAGTTTACATGTGGGTGACACTACACCATACTACACCATGCTGCACTGCAGAGTTTACATGTGGGTGACACTACACCTTACTAAACCATGCCTCACCACTGAGTTTACATGTGGGTGACACTACACCATACTACACCATGTTGCACCACAGAGTTTACATATAGGTGACACTACACCATACTACACCATGCTGCACTATAGAGTTAACATGTAGGTAACACTACACCATACCACACCATGCTGCACTGCAGAGTTTACATGTGGGTGACACTACACCATACCACACCATGCTGCACCACACAGTGTACATGTAGGTGACACAACACTATAGTACACCATGCTACACTACAGAGTTTAAATGTAGGTGACACAACACTATATTACACCATGCTACACTACAGAGTTTACATGTAGGTGACATGACACTATATTACACCATGCTACACTACAGAGTTTACATGTAAGTGACACAACACTATTACATCATGCTACACTACTGAGTTTACATGTAGGTGGCACAACACTATTATACCATGCTACACTACTGAGTTTACATGTAGGTGACACAGCACTACATTACACCATGCTGCACTGCAGAGTTTACATGTTGGTGACACTACACCTTACTACACCATGCTGCACTACAGAGTTTACATGTGGGTGACACAACACTATAGTACACCATGCTGCACTATGTAGTTTATATGTTGGTGACACTACACCATACTATACCATGCTGCACTGCAGAGTTTACATGTGGGTGACACTACACCTTACTACACCATGCTGCACTGTCAAGTTTACATGTGGGTGACACTACACCTTATTACACCATGCTGCACTGCAGAGTTTACATGTTGGTGAGACTACACCTTACTACACCATGCTGCACTGCAGAGTTTACATGTTGGTGAGACTACACCTTACTACACCATGCTGCACTACAGAGTTTACATGTAGGTGACACAACACTATATTACACCATGCTGCACTACAGAGTTTACATGTTGGTGACACTACACCATACTACACCATGCTGCACTACAGAGTTTACATGTTGGTGACACTACACCATACTACACCTTGCTGCACTGCATAGTTTACATGTGGGTGACACTACACCTTACTACACCATGCTGCACTGCAGAGTTTACATGTAGGTGACACTACACCATACTACACCATGATGCACTACAGAGTTTACATGTGGGTGACACTACACCACTCTACACCATGCTGCACTACAGAGTTTACATGTGGGTGACACTACACCATATTACACCATGCTGTACTACATAGTTTACATGTGGGTGACACTACACCATACTACACCATGCTGCACTACAGAGTTTACACGTGGGTGACACCACACCTTACTACACCATGCTGCACCCCAGAGTTTACATGTGGGTGACACTACACCATACTACACCATGCTGCACCACAGAGTTTACATATGGGTGACACTACACAATACTACACCATGCTGTACCACAGAGTTTATATATAGGTGACACTAAACCATACCACACCATGCTGCACTACAGAGTTAACATGTAGGCGACACTACACCATACCAACCATGCTGCACTGCAGAGTTTACATGTGGGTGACCCTACACCATACCACACCATGCTGCACCACACAGTGTACATGTAGGTGACACAACACTATAGTACACCATGCTACACTACAGAGTTTAAATGTAGGTGACACATCACTATATTACACCATGCTACACTACAGAGTTTACATGTAGGTGACACGACACTATATTACACCATGCTACACTACAGAGTTTACATGTAAGTGACACAACACTATTACATCATGCTACACTACTGAGTTTACATGTAGGTGACACAGCACTACATTACACCATGCTGCACTGCAGAGTTTACATGTTGGTGACACTACACCTTACTACACCATGCTGCACTACAGAGTTTATATGTGGGTGACACAACACTATAGTACACCATGCTGCACTACATAGTTTATATGTTGGTGACACTACACCATACTATACCATGCTGCACTGCAGAGTTTACATGTGGGTGACACTACACCTTACTACACCATGCTGCACTGTCAAGTTTACATGTGGGTGACACTACACCTTATTACACCATGCTGCACTGCAGAGTTTACATGTTGGTGAGACTACACCTTACTACACCATGCTGCACTGCAGAGTTTACATGTTGGTGAGACTACACCTTACTACACCATGCTGCACTACAGAGTTTACATGTAGGTGACACAACACTATATTACACCATGCTGCACTACAGAGTTTACATGTTGGTGACACTACACCATACTACACCTTGCTGCACTGCATAATTTACATGTGGGTGACACTACACCTTACTACACCATGCTGCACTGCAGAGTTTACATGTAGGTGACACTACACCATACTACACCATGCTGCACTACAGAGTTTACATGTGGGTGACACTACACCATATTACACCATGCTGTACTACATAGTTTACATGTGGGTGACACTACACCATGCTGCACTACAGAGTTTACACGTGGGTGACACCACACCTTACTACACCATGCTGCACCCCAGAGTTTACATGTGGGTGACACTACACCATACTACACCATTCTGCACCACAGAGTTTACATATGGGTGACACTACACAATACTACACCATGCTGTACCACAGAGTTTATATATAGGTGACACTAAACCATACCATACCATGCTGCACTACAGAGTTAACATGTAGGCAACACTACACCATACCAACCATGCTGCACTGCAGAGTTTACATGTGGGTGACACTACACCATACCACACCATGCTGCACCACATAGTTTACATGTAGGTGACACAACACTATAGTACACCATGCTACACTACAGAGTTCTAATGTAGGTGACACAACACTATATTATACCATGCTACACTACAGAGTTTACATGTAGGTGACACAACACTATTACACCATGCTACATTACTGAGTTTACATGTAGGTGACACAACACTATTACATCATGCTACACTCCTGAGTTTACATGTAGGTGGCACAACACTATTATACCATGCTACACTACTGAGTTTACATGTAGGTGACACAGCACTACATTACACCATGCTGCACTGCAGAGTTTACATGTTGGTGACATTACACCTTACTACACCATGCTGCACCACAGAGTTTACACGTGGGTGACACTACACCATACTACACCATGCTGCACCACAGAGTTTACATGTGGGTGACACTACACCATACTACATCATGCTGCACCACAGAGTTTACACGTGGGTGACACTACACCATACTACAGCATTCAGCACCACATAGGTTACATGTGGGTGACACTACATTATTCCACACCATGCTGTACCTCAGAGTTTACATGTAGATGACACTTTACTATACCACACCATGCTGCACCACAGAGTTTACATGTAGGTGACACAACACTATATCAAACCATGCTGCATCACAGAGTTTACATAGTTTACATGTAGGTGACAACACTATATCACACCGTGCTACACTACAGAGTTTACATGTAGGTGACACAACACTATTACACCATGCTACACTACTGAGTTTACATATAGGTGATGCAACACTATATTACACCATGCTGCACTACATAGTTTACACGTTGGTGACACTACACCTTACTACACCATGCTGCATTGCAGAATTTACATGTGTGTGACACTACACCTTACTACACCATGCTGCACTGCAGAGTTTACATGTGGGTAGCACTACATCATACTACACCATGCTGCACTGCAGAGTTTACATGTGTGTGACACTACACCATGCCATGCTGCACTACAGAGTTTTGATGTGGGTGACACTACACCATACTACACCATGCTGCACTACAGAGTTTATATGTTGGTGACACTACACAATACTACACCATGCTGCACTACAGAGTTTAGATGTGGGTGACACTACACCATACTATACCATACTGCACTACAGAGTTTACATGTAGGTGACACTATACTATACTACACCATGCTGCACTACAGAGTTTACATATGGGTGATACTACACCATACTATACCATGCTGCACCAGAGAGTTTACATGTGGATGACACTACACCATACTACACCATGCTGCACTGCAGAGTTTACATGGAGGTGACACTATACCATACCAGACCTTGCTGCACCACAGAGTTTACATGAAGATGACACTACACCATACCACACCATGCTGCACCACAGAGTTTACATTTAGGTGACACAATGCTATATCACACCTTGCTACACTACAGAGTTTACATTGAGGTGACACAATGCTATATTACACCATGCTATACTACAGAGTTTACATGTAGGTGACACAAAACTATTACACCATGCTACACTACTGAGTTTGCATGTAGGTGACACAACACTATATTACACCATGCTAGACTACTGAGTTTACATGTGGATGACACAACACTATATTACACCATGCTGCGCTACACAGTTTACATGTTGGTGACACTACAAATAGAATAATAGGGAAGGGACTATGTATGTATTATGAGGCTATAATACCATCAAGAGCTTCAATGTTTGGGGAATAGCAATGGGATATATTGTGCACTTGTAACTTGTAGTATGTTTTGTGGCTTAACTCTATTCCCACCCTTGAGTTGTAGGTATCTAAGTAGTAATCAGTCGGGGAATAGAAAGCTCAGGGACAAGGGTGAAAAGAGCTGCAGAGAAGGAGGAGGAGGGGATAGTCGTGGGTAAAAAACACTCCCTAAGCAAGGGAGGTGCGTTCAGTGGAAGATTTATGTAGGGGTTGTGGGAAAAGCTATTCCCCCCATTGAACCATGGGCACAGCCCTCCCATTCAATGTTTGGGGAATAGCAATGCGGTATATAGTGCTTGTGTAACTCGTAGTACTTTTTGTGGCTTAACTCTATTCCCACCCTTGAGTAGTAGGTATGTAGGTAGTACTCTGTAGGGAATAGAAGGCCCAAAAAGATACCTCCTCCAACTGACAGAGAGTATGACCCCCTGGCACTCAGGACAGGAAAAAAACCCAGATGGAGGAAACCTCTGAGGGGCCCATGGCTGGAGGTCTGCCTGTGCTCTGGGCATACTAAAAGGAGAGGGACCTAGGTTCTAGTAACCATGGGTAATTTGAGGGTGGTGAACTTCTTGGAGAGATGAAGATCTATCCTTGATCCATGGACGATGCAGATTGAATGATGATCCTGAGGTTGAAGAGTAGGTGTTTTCTAAAGGAGCGATGGAATCTGAAGTGTGAAGTAGATCCAGATGAAGGAGGGCGAAGGAAGTCCAAGTTTCCAAGATGATAAATGATGCTTGTCCCAAGGAATTGCAAGGGTATAATGAGCAGTGGGAGCATGACTTGATCGATAAGTTACTAGATGGAGAATGGTGGAAATGATAAATGATATGGCATAGAAAGTCATTGGTGAATGATCCAACTTGTGGAAGGTTTGAATCTCAAGGTATGGCCAGGAGGCCAGGGATTCAATAATGAATGAGGAGTCGCTAGGGAAGCATCCATGAAGTAGAAATGAGTAAGGGACCTTTGAGTGCCCTGGAGATGACAGTTCGTTCTTGATCCAAGGACGACACAGACTGAATGATGATCCTGTGGATAAAGGGTACTTCTTTTCCATAGGGATGGTAAAATCCTGTGCGTGGAGCAGATCCAGTTGAAGAAGGACTAATGTAGTCCATATTTCCAGAGTGATGAAAGATGCATGTCCAAAGGGATTATAGGGGCATAATTAATCAGGAGAGCATAATTTGATTGCTATAAAACCAGACAGTACACTGAGGGATTTGCAATGATTTGTAAAGTTATGGGTGACTGATCCAATTTGTGTAAGATCTGACATTCAAGGTAGTCTGTAGGTAAAGAATCAATTAGTGATCGATAAGTCACTAAGTAAGCATCACAGAACCAAATGAGTGGAGGAGAGTTTGAGTGACTGATGAGAGTAATTGCAGAAGTGATCAGGAAATGAATGGAAGATGATTTGCAGAAGCAGTCCAGTTGGTAGCCTAGTGTATGTGAGGAATGATTGAAAATTCAGTATAAGGGGTGGATGGCTTCTTTGGTCATGATGTTCATGCCTTTGTATGAAAATACTCTGCTGGTACGCTGCCTAAAGTAAGTGCGGGTATTTCTGTGGTGTGATCATGTAGGAGATATGCTGTGGTGGCATATGGTTGGTCAAGTTTACTGGTAATCCAGATGCCGAAGTACTTGAGAGAAGCTTGAAAGCGGGTATAAGGAAGAGTCTGTAGGCTGCATTGGTAGTGAGACTGATTAGTGTAAGAGACCATAGGACCTTGGCACTAAGGCTGATTAAGACCACTTGGGAGGCAAGACCAAGCTGGTGAATTCATCTTGATTGTTACAGATTGCTGGATAGAATTCGGGAGAGCCAGTTCTCAGTGATGGTCTTTACCGCAGAGATTGGCAAAGGTAATTTGAGAAGGAGAGGCTGGCGGGTCTGCTGGAAGAGCGGTTAACCCGGCTGAAGGTACTTGGTGAAAAGATGTGGATGACTGAATAAGGAATGGAGATGTGCAGGAGGGAAAACAATGGTTTGGATGGCACGGAATTAGTGATCAGCTAGGCAGTGGAGATCCCACCAGGATATTCTGGAAGACATCTGAAATTCTTAAAACAAGTAATGACTGTTGAGGAGTAGGAGTCAAATGACATGGTCAACAGAGTCGGTGGTAGTAGGAGAAGCTGCAGAAAGTAAGACAGATGATGTTCATAGTTTGAAGGGGTTATTGTGCGATTCTCGGTATCCATAGAAGGGATACTAATTACAAAATTGGGGCATAGCACAGGGAGTTACATCCTTTCCATGTAAGGGGACAGCCAGTGAGAGACGTTAGATAGGGAACTCACAGTAATAGAATGGACAGGAGTCAGAGGGATGTTAGATAGGGAACTCACAGTAATAGAATGGACAGGAGTCAGAGGGTATTATCTATTAGAGACTGAGAAGGTCTTGCTATGTCCCGGTGAATGGGATTTCGTGAATGATCCTGAGGAGATGATTGGGCAGCGTATGGAACTCCATGATGAGGAAAGAGACTATGAGGTATGTTAGCCAAGGGATGTTTACTGACAGTAGTATTTCTCCAGAGTAATGAAAGAGTGATCCAATGAGAAGTTTAACGGTACTGTTAGAATGGCCAGAGTAGGCGTATGAAATGAATAGTATGAAAGAGCAGTTGACCTGGCAGGCATATGTTCGGAGATAAGGTACTAGGCCCAAATGAGCAGTAGCAAACAGTGCAAAGCCCCGAGCTTGCAAGACAGAGTGGAGAGGCAGCCAGTTGATTGGGAAGGAAGTCCAGATCGAGTCCTGAGGAACTGGAAGAACTATCCAAGGAAAGTGATGAGCTAGGCAAAGCCGGATGATGAACTTTGCAGGAAGGAGCAGAACCGGGTTGGTCCCCAGTGAACAGCAGCAGGATGCAGGAAGGCTGTAGCAGTCACTAGAAGGCGATCCATGGAGGTAAAAAGTGAAGCGCAGTACTCAGATCATCAGGGTTGAGGTACAGTAGTACCGCGTCCAATGATGGATTCAACTAACTAGAGACGGGACGAAAGGAGTTGAAGCGAAGAAGGAGAAGGTTCCACATCTGAAAGAGAAATTAAACTCGGCCATCAACTGGAAGGGTTACCTACAGCAAGGAAGTCCCAGAGGCAGGTGACAGGATCGAAAGAGATGCCAGACCAGCCGTCAAAAACTAAATCATGAGGGACTGGAGGCCAAGGAGTCGGGATTATGGTCCATAGAAGAGCGGGATGGTGAGTGGAGCAGAAGGATGAGATTCATTCAAAGCAGAAGGGTCCTGTGATTGGATGGAAGTGACAAACCAGCAGGATGAAGGCAAACTAGTCGACGAAGTCCTGGTTCAGAAGGGAAGTGGCAACCTAGCATGAGTCAGGGACCGCATTAAGGAGCAGATCCATTAACTGGCTACCATGACCAGTAAACAGGGCGAAGACCCACGGTTGATGTCATCAGGCAGAGCTGAGGGGTGGAGGGCAGATGGAGTGGAGGCCCCATTCCCAAAGCGAAGCGACAACCTGCAGCAGGTTGAGGAAGCAGACTGTGGATGCAGCAATGCAAGCTCAAGCTAAGCACCAGGCAAGGTAGTGTGGTGAAGCTGAAAGAAAGGCTGTGGGCAAGGAGACTTGGAGATCGCTATCAGTAGCAGGTCTGGTTCCAGAAGGGTCATAGCATCTGATAGCAGGTGGGGAATGAACACTAGGGAAACAGTGGAATAGAAGGACATGCATCCATGTGGGATGATCGATGCGAGATGAGCCGGACTGGATGTGACTCTTGAAGGTAGGACTAGAGAGTACGTGGTGCAGACATTCAACTCCAGAATGGAAGTGGTGATCCTCATCAGGTTCAGGATACAAACAGGGGAAACAGTCAATTTCAGAGTCAAGCTCCCAGTAATGAAAGGCAATGAATAGGATGATGAATCGAGGCTGCAGATGAGATACGTTGGATAAGGCAAGTGTGGCAAAGTCTTGTTCCTGGAGGGAACGAGGATTCTGGGAGTAGGCTGAGAACACAGAAGTTGAAGCAGTAGAGTGCAGACCCAGGTACCCATCAGGATGGCATAGACAGATGCTGGAGACTTGGACAGCCAGGCAGAGTTAGAATGATGAGGGGATGTGGGCTGGAAGAGTTCTGTTCCTGAAGGCAAGTGGCAACTAGTATGTGGTAGAGACTGTATGGTACAGTCTGTAGATTGTAAACATGGCTCCCATCCCTAGTAGTTGGGGTGAGCTGACCTTCACTCGATGCTGCCAAGCAGAGTTAGGGATGGAGGATGTCAAGTTGGTAGGTGGAGGCAGCGAATGTAATGGACTCCCATCCCCGGTAGACAGGGGGAAACCCACCTTCGCTCAGCACCTCAGAAGGTGTGAGTTGGGGATAGAGTCCAGAATACTGCTGATATGAGCTGGCTGAAGTGCAAACGCTGCTGTAAAGAGAGTAGAAATAGGACAGGAGACAGGACTGGAATGATAAAGGAGTAGGTGACATTGAGATATGTGAAGGGTAGTAAGAATGGTAACACCACGTAGAAATGATGATGAGGGAAGAGCCATGCAGCGTAAGTAGCAGTAAGTGCTACAGCTTAAGGGCTGAATGTCATTGTTGTCAGTTTGAAAGGAAAACACAAATGATCCACTGATACGGACCAGGGCCACCTGTAGAGGGACCGAGTGAGGCATGGGAGAGCTGAAGCATGCTTGGAAGTGATATAGAGATGAGCTTGACCCCCCCCCAGGTTCACATCTACTCCCACTTTTTATTTTGCCTATGTACTGTATGAAAATGGTGAGAGTGCCCCCCACCACCGCTGAGGAGAGTACAGGTAATGGAGAAGCATGGAGAAGTAAAATGAGGTCAGATATACAGTATATGGAGCAGGGAGAGACAACAGCTAAGGACTAGACAGTGACTGAAAGCTGCAGAACAGAAAGTGAATGTCCATTCAGTTGTTTGTTTCCTTGACATGGAACCTATATAATGAGCTTGTAATAAAAAAGTACTCCAAGAAATCGCATGAAGAAGATTGTCCAAGATCGATGTGTGGGCCCCAGTCCTGGAGATATGGTAGTGAGCTGCACAGCTTAGGGAGAAGCCTCAGAGTGTAGGCTACGCTGCTTGCAATGACTCCATGTGGAGTAATATGTGCAGGTTGGTGAGATGAGCAGAGTTGTCTCAAGACAGCATATGCCAGTGAGATGTGAGAGGTGAACTGAGGAGCCTTGTGCCCCGGGACGGCGATGACATGTATGCTGGGAAGAACAAATGCAGCGTGTACAGGAAAGAAGGGGATGTGCTCACTGCATGCGGTGTGGAGTCCTTTTGTCACCAAATTGGAGAAGGCTGATGGAATTGGAGCTGGAGAGCCAGGCAAAGCTGGAGGCCACATGGAGCCACTGGAGGTGATACGGAAAGGGCGGCATGACAGTGGGAAGGATGAGAGGTGGGAGCACATGATGCAGGCCAAGAGGACTGGGTAGGAGAGTGACAGGGAGCTCCTGCCACTCATGAGGACTGACCTTTTCTTAAATCTGTTGCAACAGTTCTTCTATTTCTTAGCCTAATCTATTCTTTACAATTTCTAATCCATAAGGTTGACGACCTATGGGCACCCTCTTCACTTCCCTTTCTTGACTATGCTATAGTGTCCTCTTTAATTTTCTTTTTCCCTCTCAGGTCCTCGTACAGGGAAGTTATTGTGGTGACCTTCAAGCGTATGTAGAGCAGGCTGTGTTCCTCATTGTTGGATTTAGTATGTACTAGCACTATACCTTATGTGTATAAAACCTGTAAATGTTGAAAATACCATGGTACTAGGTGTTTTTTTTTTAATTTGTGTTCATTGATTTTATGAATATGACAGCCGAAACTGTGATACATAAAAGTACAGGAATTTAGACTCGCAGGTCCCCACAATGTAAGTACAGGATAATACTGCTAAACAAAATATCCATTTGGGCAAAGGGTCTCTAAATATGTCCGTACAGGGTAGGTACTGCCCTTAATTATTTAATATGAGGGAGAAAAGTCCGGTTTGATTATGTTGTAGATCGCGAAGCTCTCACCACCTGCAAGAAAAATTAGACCGCAGACACCATCATAACAAACCCCCTGCAGAACTTCTAAGCTGAGGAGGGGCTAATAGTTATTAAATTAGGGAACAAACAGTCAGAAGATGTCCTGGTCTCAGGTTATATTTTCAATTCCACATTATTAAGTAGGGCAAGGAAATCTACCTAGTGGGTGTTCAGCATATTATAACAGGGTATACATTCACAAACCGAGTGGCGTATATAGACACCCTCAATTATTAACATCCATAAAAATAACTTTCAGAATGAATATAACTAGAGAACTAAACTAGGAGCAGCAATATAGTTATGGTCAACAATGAAAACCAACAGTAACTTTCAGAAGGCAGCAGTTTTCAGACAAACTAGAAACAGAATACTTAGTTGAAAAATGTCCCATGCAGTTATGAACCTTGCCCACCCTTCCCAAACAGGGAGCTTACAATCCCACTAAGAGAGTTGATCATTAAGATTTAAAAGTTACATGAAAGGAACGGTTGGTTCTTCACCCTCCTCCCATCCGATGAATGTTCAGAGGGATTTAACTTGGCTATCAGCCACTCTGCGAAAGCTGCTGCAGCTGTCAGGTCTGTAAAGAGATGAGTCTTGGCTTCATGTCACACTTGGAGTCTCGCCGGGTAGTTCAGCTGGTTATGGATGCCATTTTTAAGATCTTTTTTCACTGCCTGGAGTTCCTTTTTCCGATTCTGGGTGCCAGCTGAAAGATCGGGAAAAAATGTAATATGGCTGCCTTCCCAGATGACTTCTCCCTTAGCTCTTGCAGACTATAACAAGGTGATTCAGGACTCCAGAGGGGAAAGGGTGGCAATTGCTGTTAGAGATATTTGAGATGGGTCTCCACACTATCGCGGCTGCTGTGGGATCACGAAAGCTATAAGGACTTTAACTCCTGAATCTTGAGACAGCAGGTTCAGATCAGTAAATATCATTTTTATGATTGTTTCAAGAATTATAGACTGTCCAGCAAATCGTGGGGGAACCCACTATCCTGACATTAGCTTGTCGTCGTGCATTCTCCAATTATTCCTTTTTGGTTTTTAGGTAGGAGACATCATGCACTAGTGTGGCAGTACAGTCATTTTGGCATGTTTGCACTTCAGAAAGATCTTTAAGCATATGCGAGTGTTCTTGAATTTGTTGTTCATTAGTCAGTTTTTTCATTTCCACTGCTGTAAGCCATTCATTCGTGCCTTCCCCCATGGCTTGTATTTTGGCTAACATCGCCATGATTTGTGCTGAACGCAGGTCTGGAACCATTAAGTTAGCTGGTGCTGTAGGCCCCGATCCTTTAGAGAAGCCTGTGGGAGTAAGTTAAGGTTCCAGGTTTTGTCCATGGTGTTTGCTGTCCCGTTTTGGTCCCATCGTGTTCTGTAGGGTTTCCGATGGTTAGCAGTCATTTTTCCATAATTCCAGCTGCACTACAAGGAACGTTAATATATTTATAACAAAACTTAAGAATTGAACTGTCCTAGAATGCTGTCACCATGATGCTGCTCCACAGCGCCCCTCGGCACTAGGTGTTTTTGATAATGGTAAAAAGTATTAGGTGACTATTATAAAAATTAAGTTAGTTGTGCTATTTAAAATGCATGTAAATTGCTGTAAACTGAACAAGTCTGAAATTTCTTGCTGATTTGCACATATCCCATGATGCTTTGCATTATGGAAGTATGTATGATGTTGTGTTTCTTTTAAACTTGGCTTATTGTCAATACTCTTTGGGGTAACCTATGTTTCAGTGCCTCTGCATTGAGGTTCTCTGTCTTTAGCTTTTTTTTTTGTTTATTGGAGCCCCACCACCCAAGAAAACAAGGCCTGCATAGGGGTGGATGCTGACTCTCAACTGCTAAGTTAGATCAGAGATCAGTGTCAGTAGCTGCTGGCTAAAAGCAAAGAAAGGACATACATAGTCTGTTGCTGCAAACTGATGTACTGAAGAAGGGATATGCCATTGCTTAAGGTTATCTGCTGTATTTTGATTGTGCGTTGAACTTGAAATTCGGTGTCTGGTCCATCTGTTATTCCACAACCCCTCCACAAGGAGGGAGAAGTGAGGAATGCTCATGAGTGCTGGTGGATGGGATGTGGGCTGAGCGGGCAGGCATTGACAATGGCAGAGGTGGAGAGATAAAAATGCCAAAAAAGAGCCAGAGGACAAAGAACCCCAGAATGCCCTGGAGGGTAGGAGAAAGAAACGGAGGTGGCCAGTGGCCATGGGAAAACACAGGACACACAGGCAGGGACGAACCACAGGGAAAGAAGGAGAAGGGAAAGAGGAAAAAACAAGAAAATAGGGAAGAAAACAAGAGGAAGCAGAAATGAGCAGCAGCACAACATACCAGCTATGCAGGGAGCCTAGACAAAAAACACTTCCTACGCAAGGGAGGTGAGTTCAGTGGAGGATTTATGTAGGGTTGTGGGACAAACTATTTCCCACATTGAACCACAAACATAGCCCTCCCATTCTGGTGACACGTGAACCTTGAGAGCAAGTTCAAGAGGTTCCAACGTATCACCAGAACCTCGAGATAGTATTATAGCTGAGACATACCCAGTGTCCTATCTGTTATTTTTTATAATATATGGATCCAAGAAAGTTTCCCTTTTATTACTTTATTGTAAAAATTACTGTAATCACCAGTAGGTTAGCTAATGATTCATGGCTGAAAAATGACATTCTAAATATTGCTTAAATAGACCCACCCCCATAAGCTTCTTTTTATTTTATTTAAAATGTGTATTTGCATTTATGTAGAGGTTTAAAGAGAGAGAGATAGAGAGAGAGATGTAAGCAGTGGGGCTACCAGATAAGAGAGTGAAGAGCAAGTGCCAAAACCAACCTGAAAGACCTTGTCTTTTTATTTTACAATTCATATTACTTTTTTTGGGGGGGGTCTCAGCAGGGGTTGGGGAGAGTGGGAGGGAGAGAGAGAAAGAGAGAGAGAGGTGCAAGGAAGACAGAGGGAGTAGGTCATTTGTTAGTCAGTGTCGAGCTGGCTTTTACTGTACACGGCAGTTACTGTAAAATCCACTTGCGCTCAGCAGAAGCATCGATAGTATTATGGAATCTCAGAATACTATCAATGAGTGTCCAACGATAGTATTATGGGATCTCATAATACTATCGATGGTGTTCATTGATGGTATTTCATGGAAAAAAGTGTAGGAAATTTAATGCTAGTGTGACCCCCCGGTCCCCTGGGGTTACTAGAATCCCATCAGTATCAGTGCTAGGTAGGGAAGGCAGCTGGTGAATAACTGGTTAACTGTTTTTTGACCTGCTCCCTTTCTGTTTACTTGGTCTCAGCTGAGAGGAGAGAGGTGATGTCATTTAGAACTCTCGCAGCAGCATAAGCCACGGTAGTTAGCTGTGAGTGGGAAGCTTTAGAATTTTCAGTTAGTTCTGTGTCAACAGCCAGAGTGAGCAGTTGGAGGAGTGAAGAGCTGTAGTGTGGACTCTGAGGACAGCCTATTTTCTCACCCTAGTGCTGAGAATCATCTGCCTGCCAGTAGAAGTGGTGGAAACTGTCTAGCCGGAGTTCCTGATTTTCTCATCCCCCGTGAGATGAGAAGGACTGCAGAATGGATCAGAGGGGCAATCCCCTGACTTTGATCCAGGACACTGAAGCTGCTTGTTTGTGTACAACTGTGAGTAATCTGACTTTGGGTATCCCAGGAGAAAGGTACCTGTGTTTTCTTTTGGGGTGTACTCTGATAAAGGGAAATATACACCAAGTTCTGTTCTAGTTTGAAACTGTTCTCATCCTCTCTTAAGGTTGCCTGACAATCGTAGAGTCCCCAGTGAGACTTGGCACATTGTTCAGGACTTTAGTTTACACTCAGAAGTAGTGTGTTTCAAATGCTGAATGTGACGATGCATAGTTCTGTTTTACTAAATTTTGGGCACCAGTGTGCTCCGTCATGACCAGTTGCCACATTGCCAAATGTTTAAATCCTATGCCATATGGGAAATGTTCTAAGTTGTGGCCAGTGCCACTAGAAAAAATTGTGTGCTCCGCTGTGGTCAGTGCAACTAGAAGAAATGTGAGTTTCAGTTGAGGCTATGCCGCTGAAGAGAGTTCAAGGTCCTATGCAATATGGGATGTTTAGAGTTTCTGTCCATTACAGACTTTTGTTGTTCTGCATTGCCTTGTGCCATGAAGTGTAAACCCTTGGGGGTCCACCTTTGCTTTTGTGTACCGTCTTTGGAATAAAGCCACACTCTAGAACCCCAACCTGGTTTTGGACATTCATGTTACTGCTTCCTGTGTGGAATTACTGGGTTCCTCACCAGAAGTACAGACCTAGCATAGCCCCTAGCAAAGGTTCTCTCCTCAGGACCTGGGTATAATGGTCACATGGGCAGTATTTGCTTTTGTACACCCCCGCCCCTTTCCGACCTCTAGAAGTAACAAGCCTGGTATACATTCCCAAAGCTAGGGGATGGTACCAGAAAGTGTCCAAAGTAGTTTGGGTGCCCAGTTGAGGATACCAAGGGTTAGCTTACTGTGTAAAGTAGCGGGGCGGGGGGGGGGTTACACTATTATTATCGATATCCATATATTATGCTATGCTACATCATGCTACACTACATAGTTCACATGTAGGTAACAACATGCTATGCTGCTATGCTTGTAGTGATAGTATAATATGTTGATTATTGTTACTCCATTTTGTATGCTATTTCATGTAATGTATGTCATTTTATACTCCATTTTGTATTGTGTGACTCCATTTTACATGCTGCTTCATTTAATTGGTGTTTTGCTCTTTAGATAGCCTCATTATTGTTTTGCTTCAGACAGTGTATTTTGCTGACTTGAAGGTTGCATATTATCAGGCAACCTGTTTTTGTAGTTTTGTTTAAACTTCTGCTTAGCTCATAGTGTTCTAGGCACCCGGCCAGTGTTTGGAGCACAGTGACCTAGCAGGTGTAGGGAATTCTGAGCAGTCCTTATGGTGTGAATTTGCAGCATCCTGGGAGCCCGGCCAGCTTCTAGAATGTGGCAAAACAACACTATGAAGGCTGCACGGTTATTACAGCATAGAATAAGATATAAATGTAGCTTTCTCAATGCCTGGTTGGAAGCCTCTCTCCTGCAGGGTGGGCCTTGTCGCTGTGGAGCCAATTCCCAGTTCGTGAGACTCCTAGCCAGGCTGACAAGGGGGCTTCCCAGCCATTGGAACAGGCTTGGATGTAGCTTTTGGAATCGGTGATGTATAACCTTTGTATTATATTTTGCTATAATAAAGCTTTGGCTTGCTATACTTATTGTACTGTTATTGTGTGTATGTGAGTGTGAATGGCAAATAGCTGCTTGGTTTGAGTTGGCAGAACATTTTTGGCGTAGTCGGCAGGATTCGAAAATAAAATCTATTTTAGGAAAAAGGATGAGTTCTTTTTTTAAAGGTGTATTAAGGCTCAAACAAGCAAGGGCAACTGCCCTTGTACTTGTAATTTGTGCTTGCTGCAAGTATATACTGTTAGAGCCAATGATGGCTTTCACAGTTCAGGCTGCTTTAGGAGAAAAGCAGCGGCTGGATTAAGTAAAGTTAGATAAGCAACATCTAGAAAAGAAAATAAACTATTGTGGATGTACGGACAGTAGGTGACTACAGACGGATGATTTGAAAATCCTCCCCCATGTTGCCTATCTGTGTAGTTTCAAGTTTTTCTGTATCAATTTCAGTTCCCTTGCCTCCTATAGAGGCTGAAACATTTGATCCTAAACCCAAGTACTGGGGACCCTACCAGATGGATCTCAACCTAGTACTGTTAGAGATTTTTGTTTGTTTTGTTTTAAACTGCAATCCAGAGCTCTGGAAAAGACTTGGTTTGGCAGGTTACTAAATGGCCAAAAGAAAACCTTTGAAAGGGTTAAAACCTTGAAAATGGCCAAAAGAAAACCTTTGAAAGGGTTAAAACCTTTGAAAGAGTTAATAGCTGCAGCATTTGGAAATTATCACGAAGGTCCTGCAGTCAGTTTTCTTAGACTAGTGTATCGGAAAAGAAGAAGAAAAATACCTTGGCACCGGGTAAGTCTGAATTTTTTTATTCAAAGTTGTTTTATGTCTGTCTGTTTTATTTCTGTAATACGTATACTAAACAAGGTAATGCTCTGTCTTTCTCATGCATATTTTCTAGCTTATATCTGTGTTCTGTAATTATGTTCTATTGTCAAGGTTGCGAGATAGGATTGACTGCCTTCAGTGCACAACATGTTACAGTAAAAAAAAAAAGAAAGAAGAAGCTTCTTTGCCTCATAGCTGACTGTTTTAATTTGGCTTTATTTTTAATGGAACATTTGTGCTGCCTAGATAGGGTCAGTGAAAAACTTTTGTTTGTAGTTGTTGCTTGGAGCAGGTAGTGTTGATGGTGAAGAGTTATGACGTCATATAGATTGCAATGTGCAGAAAGAGTTGTAGTTTGCAAGCAACGTGCCAAGCCACTGCTAGGTGAAAATGTAATGTGTTAACAGCTATAAATGGCTTTATCATACTTCTAGTTAAAACCAGAAACTTTTTGCAAAATGGCAGAGTGCCATATTTTAGTTATGTGCCAAAAGGTGTAATCATGTTATACGAGATGTGTTCACTTACAGATGATGTGTTTAAACAGTGTTTTGTTCTGAAAAGATTTGGCATGGCAATATGTATAAATGTGTTGGTTTAAAAATTGTCAGTGTTACAAGACAGGCAGGAGGCAGCACATATATCTAAACCACGTACAGTTTTCTAATGGAACTATGGGCATTACCTCAGCAAATTGGTGTGAAACAATGTCAGTCTTATTTTGTGTTAAGTATTTCTTTTTGTGTATGTGTATGTGTGTACTGTTGACCAGCAGTTTCATTGTGTGCTCTATTGTTATTTAAAGATATTTTAATATTGGTGGTGTTCAAGGACACTACAGGAATGGCTGGGTTTGAATGACCCTTGCATGCACACTGTGACCTTTTGCACGTTATTTGACCTTCTTGTGTTTCAACATTTTATGTTACTACCAGTTCAAACTTGATGTGTATTCCATGCCTAAAGCACAACTTTTCACACAAAATGTATGTTTTCATGAAAGCACACCAAGAGTGAACCATGTAATTTGACTTTTTATTGCAAAACTAGTATTCTAAGTGAAGAGGAACAAACTTTTACAATTTTGAAAAAAGGACTATTACAGCTGTTTTTGAGAGTTTACCATCTACAGAGATACGTATGTATGGTATTACCATAAATCTGGACATTTTGTCATGCTTAGGATAAGGGAACCCAGGGACGCTTGGCTTCTTTTATCCTATGGAAATAATCTTGTTTTATTTTTAAACTGATGTGTGTTTGTTTTTGTTGTTTGTCTGTGTTTCTTCTCTTTCTTCTAGAGAAAAAGAAGTTCCCCATCTTTATAGTATTGTAATATTATCTTGTTATAATTTAAAGTGTAGTAGGTGGGGATCATGTCACCATCCACAGCTAACCTTTTTATTGCTACAGTGTTCGAGCTGTCTCTTGCACCTCGAGCTGTCTCTTCCACCAGTAGGAGCTTGGGGGAAGGGGGTAAGCTACCCTTCCTCCATCCCTTCCAGTGTAATACCCACAAAGGTTGCAAGGTACATCACTGTTCCTCAAAGGGTATAAAAATGTGTATTTGCCAATAATTGTTTCTTATTTACTAGTTTTAGAAAAGACCCAAGGTATTTTAACAGCATAACCCAGCCCAAGCCCTTCTGTTTTCTCCAGTGCAAACAGTTGAATCTCACACCTATTATTGGTACAAGGATTTCTGCCCTCAGCAAGTAATCAGTTACGCTGGAGGGTAGAGTTGTGTATGTATGTTATAATGTTTTTGATACCTCAGGGATATGTACATAGCCCCACCATCTGCCACCGGATGGTGGCAGAACACTTGGATGAGTTGAAGCTGCCGGATGGCATGCAGATTTCTCATTACATTGATGATATCTTGATCCAGGGGGCTGATCAAGATAAAGTACAGCAGTTACTAGATGAAACCATTGATCATATGAGGAAGAAAGGATGGGAAATTAATCCAGACAAGGTACAGGGTCCTTCCCAAACAGTAAAATTTTGAGAATTCAATGGAACAGGGGCATAGAAATATTGCCCAAGGCACGACAGAAAATACTGGACTTTTCGACTCCACAAGACAAAACTGAAACACAAAGATTTGTGGGTTTGTTTGGATTTTGACGACAGCATATACCCCATTTAGGGTAAATACTAGCTCCCTTATTAAAGTGACCAGAAAGAAATACAGGTTTGAATGGGGGATGAGCAACAAAAGCATTTGATAAGGCTAAGGAAGCAGTGCAGCAAGCCTTAGACCTTTGCCCCTGCAGGAGGGGAGGTAGAATTAAATGTGTCCGTAACTGGGCAGTATGCAAACTGGAGTTTGTGGCAGAAGCAAGGGAGACAGAAAGTGCCACTAGGTTTTTGAATAGGAAACTCCCAGAGGTAGGTAGCAGATACTCACCTTTTGAGAGACAACTACTAGCATGCTACTGGGCTCTGATAGAGACAGAACAAATGACAGTGGGTCATGAGTAGCATTGAGACCAGAAATACCCATTATGCAATGGGTAAAAGCTCTCTAGAACTCACAAAATAGGACATGCTCAGGAAGCTAGCATTATCAAATGGAAATGGTATATTCAGGATCGAGCAAAGGTAGGAATTGGGGAATAGCAGCCCTCCATGAGAAGGTAGCTGAAATTCCTCTAGAGGAGAACAGGTTGAGGGAAAAATGCCTGAAATTCAAGAATCACCTGTGAAATGGGGCAAGCCTTTTGATGAGCTGCCCGTTTCTGACCGAGCACATGTATGGTTTACAGACGGCTCAGCCAAATATGTGGGAAATAGGAGATACTGGAAAGCAGTAGCTTATTGTCCACACACTGAAATGTTCTTGGTAACATCAGGAGAAGGGAAAAGCAGTCAATATGCTGAGTTGTATGCAGTATATCAGGCTTTGAGACAAGAAAACCCAGGTACATGTCATATTTATACTGATTCAAGGTCTGTAGCCAATGGTTTAACAACCTGGCTGCCCACTTGGGCTAAGGATGAGTGGAAAATTTATTCGAAAGAAATATGGGGAAAAGAACTGTGGCAGGAAATATGGACTATGGTGCAAAATACTCAGACCACTGTATTTCATGTTGATGCTCATTGTGCTTCAGATACACTAGAACGATGGTATAATTCTATTGCAGATGAAAAAGCTAAGATTCTTCCAGTGGATATTGAAGAACTCAAAGTCAGCAGTTATCAGGGCTGGCAAAATGGGCACATCAAAAATGTGGATATTTGGGAGAAAGCCACTTACAGGTGGGCATATAGTGAGGTGTACCCCTAACATTGGATTTGGTTAAAACTGTTATTGCTCAGTGTCCTATATGCCAACATGGGCAACAAAGACCAATCCTCATATTGTGAAAGGACAATTGGGGGAGAGCCTACGAAAATGGAAAGAGAATTTGCATGAAGCATTACAGATTTTAAATAATAGACCAATTGGAGAATCTGAGACCCCCTTAATGCGTAATGATAACTCCTAATTTGCAAGTGTCAGGCTTACTCAACTACAGAAACAGTGTTATATTGGGAAATTACATAGGAGCTCTGTCTTCTTGCAGGGCAACCCAGAAGCTGCTGGACTTGATTTACATGCCCTTCAAGAATACAGAATAAACAGCAGAAACATTCAAGTGATAGAAACTGGTATTGGAATACAAATTCCACGAGACATTTTGGTTGGATAGCACCTAAATCAGAACTAGCCCTCAAGGGAATACAAATTTTGGGAGGGTGATTGATTGTGATTACCAAGAGAAGTGAAAGTAATTTTGTTGAATAGTAGAGAACAAAATCTGTTAATTCAACAGTATGACAGAGTGGCTCAATTGTTAATTATTCCAGTTAACAAAGTGACCCTATAAGGGACAAGCCCCACACTCTAACAGCAAGGGGGATAAAGGTTTTAGATCTACAGTAGGTTTTAACAATGGTGCCAAATATGGGTTACAAACCCAAATGGCCCTCAGAACCAGCTGAGGTGATAGCCACCGGACGAGACAACACAGTGTTAATTATCAGGTCAGGGAACGAGAGATGGGAATATGTACCAGCGAACACATGTTATCTTCGAGAATAATCAGTCTTGTATTTTCTAGGTTCTTCAATGGATTCTAAAGGAATAACACTCTCTCCACGGTCCATTCGGTAAAGCCTATTACCCCAGGTGGAAGAATATTGAAGCTTGACGACCCACTTGTACAATGGGATTGGAAATCTTCCACCAGTTTACGGGTGCAAGACAACTTTACTTGCCCTGAAAACCAAGGATGTCCTATAGTGAACATTACTTTTTCACCAGATGTGAACATTTGGAAACCAGTTGAGACAATGGCAGGACGATTATATGTCCAACCTATGCAGGACACAAATTGGATTAAATTACAGAACCAGACTGCTATTAGATGCTGCAACTTACCGAATAGTTGCATGGTGACTGTACAACATGGACTTGATTGCTGCATGAATCAAACAGACATTTTCAATGCAAGTATAAACTTTGATTGACATAGACACGTTATTCTGCATGAATGCTACTGCAATAACTAATAGAACTACTTGGGCAGATCACATTACAGTGTTGAAAAATCATCCTGTAATTAGCAATGATAGTATAGTTAAGGTTCCATCCACATGTACATCAGTAGCGCAGTGGTATCAGAAAAATGTAATCCATTTTAACAACGTTTATGTTTAGTAGAAAATGCAAATATAAAGAGCTTGGTATGATACGCTATTAGGTGGAGCAGGGCAGGCATGGAATTTTAAATAGTGTTGATATAGAAACACTGACTAACAGGCTTCAGGCAGTAGGAATTGATGTATTTAGCTTAATTAACTTACAAGCTCAATGGATGCCAACTGTTTTCTTACCCCAAAGATTAACTTTGAATTATGATTTTGAGTTCTTGCAGTTATTTAATGCTTCACAGGTATGGGGAATGGGAGTAGCAGAAAATATTTCACGATTTATTGATTGGACAGAATGCACAATGCGACATATGTATTCTATAATGCAAAGAAATAAGGCCCAGAGTGATTTAATGAGTAATAATGAATATGTGTGGAGGACCGTGTTCAAATCATGGATTCCTAGTAATCATTGGATTGTAATGTCATCCACCACAGTAAAATGCACAGATACCTATTGTTCAGGGCAATTGGTACATTATAATGTTAGTGACCCTGAAATAATGTGTAAATATGTAATATTACCTGTAATTTTTGGTCCCCCATTATTTGATCCTGAGTTTTGGTTACCACATTTTAACGGAGATTATATAGATAGTCAGAACACCACCCATGACTTAAGTCTGTGTTCAAAAATAGCTGATGGAATACTATGTGGACAGCATTCCAGACTTTATGAACCTTGTTTACTGGAGCATTCGATAAATTTGTGTCAATGGACAATTTTACCCATAACCTTTACCATGTTTACAGAAATAGGACCCTGGTATGTTTGTATAGTAACTAATCAGGAGAATACTGTTAGGATGTATAACTTAACTGGTCCCTTTTCAGGTTGTTTAAGAAATGTGACTCATTTGTGGTGGGAAAATACTACTTACACCTTTGTCCCTGATAATGAGCAGAAGCTTATTTTGTATTGGCAGCATATTTTAGATCAATCAAGATTGAGTATCTCATTAAATAAAATTAAACAGATAATTCAGGAAACAGATGTAATGCAGGCTCATTTGGCAATAAGAAATAAATCATTAGTGCAAAGTCAGGTGCAAACTACGATAGTTAAAATAAAATGATTGATTTAAGTTCCAAGATTCAACAAGAGACTACTCATTATTGGTGGGATATTTTTACAGGATGGTCTCCATCAGCTACAAAAGTGTTAAATATTCTGATACATCCTATCATAATCATTGCTGTAGTGACAATTATCTTGCTTATTTGGACTTGTTACTTATCATGTTATATTCGTAGTAATTTTGCTATGGTACCAATATCATACAAATCATATTCACAATAATCAAAGGACCGAATGTAGTGATAGTATAATATGTTGATTATTGTTACTCCATTTTGTATGCTATTTCATGTAATGTATGTCATTTTATACTCCATTTTGTATTGTGTGACTCCATTTTACATCCTGCTTCATTTAATTGGTGTTTTGCTCTTTAGATAGCCTCATTATTATGTTTTGCTTCTGACAGTGTATTTTGCTGACTTGAAGGTTGCATATTATCAGGCAACCTGTTTTTGTAGTTTTGTTTAAACTTCTGCTTAGCTCATAGTGTTCTAGGCACCCTGCCAGTGTTTGGAGCACAGTGACCTAGCAGGTGTAGGGAATTCTGAGCAGTCCTTATGGTGTGAATTTGCAGCATCCTGGGAGCCCGGCCAGCTTCTAGAATGTGGCAAAACAACACTATGAAGGCTGCACGGTTATTTTAGCATAGAATAAGATATAAATGTAGCTTTCTCAATGCCTGGTTGGAAGCCTCTCCTGCAGGGTGGACGCATCGCTGTGGGGCCAATTCCTGGTTTGTGAGACTCCTAGCCAGGCTGACAAGGGGGCTTCCCAGCCATTGGAACAGGCTTGGATGTAGCTTTTGGAATCGGTGATGTATAACCTTTTGTATTATATTTTGCTATAATAAAGCTTTGGCTTACTATACTTATTGTACTGTTATTGTGTGTATGTGAGTGTGAATGGCAAATAGCTGCTTGGTTTGAGTTGGCAGAACAATGCTGCACCATCCTACAATACAATGCTAGCTTGTAGTTGATGCCCCTCTATGCTACACTATGCTACAGAACAGTGTTTACATGTAGTTGATACTATGTTATGCTAAAGGAATAATGCCCGACAGGGTGTGTGTCGTGCTGGGATAACGTCACACCTCAGGTAGTTGGGCACAAGGCCACAGGCGGAGTGCATCCAACAACTGAGGCGTGACTTTATCCCAAACGACACACACCCTGGAGGGCATTATTGCTATTATACAATGGCTCGTTGTTATACAGAATAAAAAAAAATCATTTTAAAGATGTTTTTGTGTGGAAAAATATTTTGGTTTTTTAAGAGCAGATGAAACAATCAAGCTCTAGATGCTCAGGCTCATCTGCAGGTTCACTCAGAGTCCATGTTCACAGTGAGGCTGAGACTAGACCCGTGATGTTGTGCTGGGATAACAGCACGGGGCCAGCCCAAGACTGACCAATCAGAGTCCAGGTTCACAGTGAGGCTGAGACTAGACCCATGATGTTGTGCTGGGATAACAGCACAGGGCCAGCCCAAGACTGACCAGAGTCCAGGTTCACAGTGAGGCTGAGACTAGACCCGTGATTTTGTTCTGGGATAACAGCACGAGGCCAGCCCAAGACTGACCAATCAGAGTCCAGGTTCACAGTGAGGCTGAGACTAGACCCGTAATGTTGTGCTGGAATAACAGCATGGGGCCAGCCCAAGACTGAACAATCAGAGTCCAGGTTCACAGTGAGGCTGAGACTGGACCCGTGATGTTGTGCTGGGATAGCAGCACGGGGCTAGCCCAAGACTGACCAATCAGAGTCCAGGTTCACAGTGAGGCTGAGACTAGACCCGTAATGTTGTGCTGGAATAACAGCACGGGGCCAGCCCAAGACTGACCAATCAGAGTCCAGGTTCACAGTGAGGCTGAGACTGGACCCATGATGTTGTGCTGGGATAGCAGCACGGGGCTAGCCCAAGACTGACCAATCAGAGTCCAGGTTCACAGTGAGGCTGAGACTGGACCCATGATGTGCAGGGATAACAGCACAGGGCCAGCCCAAGACTGACCAATCAGAGTCCAGGTTCACAGTGAGGCTGAGACTAGACCCGTGATGTTGTTCTGGGATAACAGCACAGGGCCAGCCCAAGACTGACCAATCAGAGTCCAGGATTTTTTCTTGCCATTGTATAATACACCATATTACACTACACAGTTTACAGGTAGTTGACACTAGGCTATGCTATACAATGTACACTCCACAGTTTACAGGTTGTGGACACTACGATATGCTACACCATACTATACTCCACAGTTTACAGATAGTTGACACAACTCTATGCTACACAGTGCTACACTTCACAGTTCACAGGTAGTTAGCACTACATTATGCTACACTCCATAGTTTATAGATAGTTGAAACAACTCTATGCTACACCGTGCTACACTCCACAGTTCATAGTTAGTTGACACTATGCGATGCAATACTCCATAGTTTACAGGCAGTTAATGCTACTGTATGCTATACAGTGCTACATTCCACAGTTCACAGGTAGTTAATGCAACGCTATCCTGCACCATATTACACTCAACAGTTTACAGGTAGTTGACACTACATTATGCTACACGGTGCTACACTCCACAGTTAATAGATAGTTGACACTACCCTATGCTACACAGTGCTGCACTCCACAGTTTACAGTTAATTGACACTACGCTATGCCACATCATACTACACTCAACAGTTTACAGCTAATTGACACTAGGCTATGATACACCATGCTACACTCCACAGTTCATAGTTTGTTGACACTACGCTATACAATACTCCACAGTTTATAGGTAGTTGACACTGCTCTATGCTACACAGTGCTACATTCCACAGTTCACAGGTAGTTAATGTAATGCTATCCTACACCAAACTACACTCCACAGTTTACAGGTAGTTGACACTACAATATACTACACCATGCTACATAACAGGGTTTACATGTAGCTGATACCATGCTATGCTATCCCATGCTATACAACAGAGTTTATGTATAGATGACACCCTGCTATGGTACACCACAAAGTGTATATGTAATTGATACCATGCTATGCTATATCACGTAAACTACAGAGCTTACATGTAATGGATAACACATTATGCTACACCATGCTGCACTAGAGGTTACATGTAGTTGTAGTTGGGATCTATATATTGGCTGTGTCAGTTTCTCAAGCCTGGGATTTGATTAAAAAGCAGCGTAAATTAAATTTTATATTATCCATTTCACAATTTAAAACTATACTTAACAAAGTGTATTTTGAGTGTTGTAACAGCTTTGGATGGATTTTTGCTTAGATATATAATAATAGGACCTTGATGCAACTATATGTATCATGTTTGTATTGTTTTGTATTGTCTATTCTGTACTGGACACAGTTGTAAAAGAGAGTTTAGATCTCAATCTTGCCTTCCAATAAAATGAAATATATACCAGATTGGATAAAAAGGGCCCACTCACCAAACGTATGACCAAAGTCAATAAACCTTTCTATTCATATTCATGACTATAAATAAAAAGATTTACTGACTTTGGTCATACATTGATGATGGTCTATCAATCTGGTGTCTCAGTGTATTGTTGGATTGAGCCCTCTCCCAGTTTTTTATTTTTTGTATTCTGTCTCCCTTTTTCTGAGGTTGGATGAGTCAGATTCTGGCTTGAGTCAATAAAATGAAATGAAATGAAGTTGGCACCACATTCCACTATGCCATGCTACAGTACAGAGGTTACATGTAGTTCACAGCACATTATGCTATGCTGAGCTACACTAAAGAGTTTTCACGTAGTTGATGCCATGTTATGCTGTGCATTGCTGCACTAAAGAGTTTACATGTAGTTGATGCCATGTTATGCTGTGCATTGCTACACTAAAGAGTTTACACGTAGTTGATGCCATGTTATGCTGTGCATTGCTGCACTAAAGAGTTTACACGTAGTTGATGCCATGTTATGTTGTGCATTGCTGCACTAAAGAGTTTACTCGTAGTTGATGCCATGTTATGCTGTGCATTGCTGCACTACAGAGTTTAAATGTAGTTGACACCAAGTTATGCTACAATTTGCTACACTAGAATTTCGATGTAACTGATTCCACATTATGTTATGCCATGCTGCACTACAGAGTTGACATATAGTTGACACCCCGCTATGCTATACCATGCTAAACTACAAAGTTTACATGTAGTTAACGCCACAGCATTATATACCATGCTACACTAGAGTTTAGATGTAGTTGCCACCATGTTACGCTATGCCATGCTGTACAACGGAGTTTACATGCAATTGACATCACACTATCTATACCATGATAAACTATAGAGTTTACATGTATTGCAATAATTAATAAAACAATAAATAAATAAATGAATAAAATAAATAGATAACCATAAACAATTATAGTGACATGTGCATTGTCTTTCGTGGTTTTTTTTTTAAGTATGATGTAACTGTTGTGACACTTAAATCAGTATTACTTTGAAAATAGGGCCTCATGGGTTCTAATAATCCTATCCTGTTATACACGAAGCATTTTACTACTACATACTAGGCTGCGATTGGTCCATGCCAGCTGAGAAGGAAGCAGTTGGGGTACTGACTTTAAGTGGAAAAATAAATGCTGAATTACTTTTTAAATGCATCTATTGGTTACAACATGAAACTGTTGGCTACAATTTGTCAGCTACTATCAGTCCACTTTTCTCAGCTATTAAATTAGCTTCTTAAAGATACACAGGGATGAATACGGGAATGGATACCACTGGTATTTCCATCTGTCTGCCAGTGGCCACACTTTGTCTGCTGTAGGACATGGGTGCCTGGCAACTGTCGCAAGCAAATTGCTGCCTACTGCAAGAGCAGCAGATGTAACCGCCACAGCAGTGCCCAGGCATGCCAGGTTCATTTGCATGCATTCTGCACCAGAGTGCTGCATAGAAGAACAGCTAGTTGTGTGGACCAAGCACAGAAACTACAGTGAAAATATGGACTTAACTGTTGGGGAGCACATTTGCTCCCCAGAACCCCCTGAAACATATCCAGATAGACATGGGCACATGGTGGTATCTGGCATCAGGAAACAGTAAGTGGTAAGCAGTTACTTACCTTTCCTGCGACATGCACATATTTGCAGCTGCAGCACTGCTGTAGGGATGCATGATATCCCCACTACCCCAGTGCCCTGGGTTGCCATACTGGGCAAATATCAGAAGTTGGGGACCTGCACAACCAGGAACCTGGCTCATGAATATTCATGAGCCTACAGACTACCTGCTACACAGTCAGGCTAGCACTGCCTGCTACCATCAGGGCATGGTGTCTTGTATACCACGGTAGGTAGGCATCACTTGTACAGATGTTAATTAATTAATTTACTTATCTTGGTGACTGGGTAGGTGTGCTGATCCAAGGGACCATTTTCAGGCACGGCCTGGACCATAAACAATGGCACATTTAGCAAAACAGAATACAGGAGGAGTAACATTGCCACAATGCAGGCCATTAACAATGAGGTGCAGGGAATTACAGTACAGAGTGTATTAACAAAAATGAGAACACAATAAGATACAAGGTGAAGTTGTAAACCAGCAATAAGTCCATATACATCATCACAGGAACATGGAGAATGATACAGTAAGGTACCAAATTACCAATTATGGTAGTAGAGCTGAAATTCCCGCATCCAGCCCACAGTCTCCAACTACAGCACCAGCAAAGAGCAGTAACACAACACAACACAACACTGAAAAGCTATAATTTAGATGCAACTCTGTGTAAACTTCATACTGTCTATGTGGTAAATTCTCTACACTCTTTAGTACTTCAGAAATATACATCAAAACAGGGGGCTGGATTCACAAAGTTTGTGAAAACCCCACAGCTGCAGGAAAAATCCAATGTAAATGGACTGCTTCTTATGGACTCACAGTTTTTCCAGCAGCTGCGATATTTACAAAGGTGGAGCTGGTTTATGACCGGCTCCACGATTTATGGCAGCTTCTGGGTGTTTTCTTCCCACAGCTGCAGAAAAATGTTATGGCTTGTAGGACCAGGCATTGCATCTCCGCAGCTGTGGAGGACTGTGAATACAAATCTCAGTTGTGGAGATTTCAGTCGGCAGCTGGAGTTGCGGAGTGAGACTTAGTCCCATTTCTCTTTGTAAATCCAGCCTTTTGAACATTTGTCTTTTTAAGAGTTCATCTTCTCCAACTGCACATTCCCCACTTGAAGTTCTAATCCTCTTTTTATGACCTCAGAACTTGCTGCTGTGGAAAGTACTGTGATTTCACAAGCTGGGAATTATGACTTCAGGAGCCAGATATTCAAAACTTTGCATTGGGCGCAAATGATTTGCACTTGGTTTCATGCCAGGTTTGTGCGGGTCTGATATATTCAAAAGGTCAAATAGCGTGGGCAAACTACATTAGCACCAGGCAAAAGTATAATGTATGCAAGGGACAAAAAGGGGGAGGCGTGTACATAAATACAGGTGCAATGCTATATTTAGTGCATTAGTGCCACACAAAGTGTTTTTGCGTGACTTAGCACAACAAATTACCATCCAGGAAAAGGTAGTCTTAATTCTGGGCAGACCAGCTTTGCACAACTTTGTGGCTTTGCGTGACTTTGCGCGATGTAGAACCATGGTTTATGGAACTCTGTAATTCACAAGCATAAATTCTGGAGTTTGCGAGGGTCTGCCAGTGGTGGTTTATTGACCCTAACCAGTAAATATTAAACACAGAAAGAAACCAGACATGGAAGAAACATGCTGCACACGGATGGCACCTCCTATGTTGTCATCATCTGCCACTGGTCCCAGCCATGCCAGGCATTAAGTGGTGACCTGGCACCCAGTGGACACCATGGCAGTGTGTTCACACAGCACACACCTGCAGACCACCTTTCAGTGGACACCAACAGCATCCAGCACACACATGCAGCACTGGGGCATGGAGGGTGTTGAGGGAAGGGTGTACAGGTGGCCAGTCTGCACCATATACTGGGCGCTGCCACAAGGCTGGGACAATCCATGCAGTGCAAATGGTCCAGTGTAGGGAATACCCCAACACCAGTGTGTCTGTCTGATGGTATGTGCCCCCCAGCTGCATATCACACATCTGTACAGACACCACAGCACACACAGCCAGCCATGTATATGTCACTGTGAGTATCCCATGCCAGTGGTGCAGCATCTGTGGGTCGCACAACAGCATAACAGTAATATCCACTGTCAGTACACACCTGCACGATGGGCCTGTCACTGTGTACAGTGTAGCAGTCATTGATGCCCTACAGACCATAGGCATTGCTGTGTCCCTCACACTACTGGACCCTTTGTTACTGTCATGTCTGCTGTGCACTGTAGCAGGAACTACAGTGTGAGTATTGCATGCAGCACCACCATCTGTGCCTGTGCTGTGTAGTCCCCCTGGGACACAATATTATATGCAGTTCTGTACAAATGTAGCCTGCAGCTACCACCATGCACTTCCAGACTGACCTACAGGTGGAGCGTTGGGTAGACTTAGCCAGCCCCTGCACTTCCAGACTGACCTACAGGTGGAGCTGTGGGACCCTGCAATAGCTCTGGGCAAACTGCATACAAATCAGGACATAATCAGATGCTAATCTGCATGTTTGCCCACAAACTGCCTATGTAGGCTCATTTGCATGTCACTTTTGAATATAGCAAACTTTTTCCCCTGGCAAATGTGATAGCGCTGGGCAAATGGCTAAGCTTTGTGAGAAACCTGTGCAGATGTGTCTGCGCCATGCAAATGATTCAGAAACATGGCACATTTCTGCAGAATTTCACATGCGCTGGTGCTTGCAGCTTGACTGAATCCACTTCTTTGCTAGCACACACACTGGCCACATAGTTCACCTTTACCATCCTTCACATCGCTGTGCACTGGGCTGCTGTTGTGGTTTACATTTCCTGGTTCACTATATTTAGAGCTGTCTTATTTCCCGGGCTATTTTTGCACTGTACTCCCAGACCAGTTTGCCTGGCTTCCTTAGCACGCTATATTCAGCAGGTTTAGCACCGGGGCCATCCCTTTTGAATATAGTGGGCTATTGGTTCTGGGCTAATTTAGCATGCTGGGCAGTGCTAATTTAGCTCAGAGGCAAAGTTTTGAGTATCTGGCCCTAGGTGGGGAATAAAACAGCTGGATGTGATCGGCTGCAGGGGACAAATATTCTGGTTTTATACTACTGTCTTCACATTTTAATAAGGAACATGGCAAATGAAGAAATGCAAGAACGACGTGAAATGAAACAGAGAGCTGATTTTTGTCCCAATACTATGTTTTGCAAAATATGTCCACAGGTGTCAATTACTTTTTTAACAGTATGTTACAGGTGAAAAGAAAGAATTGAAGATCCAGTGATCTATGATTCTCATAAAGCTGCATACTTCAGTCATGTGGCAGGTACCGTAAACGATTTCAGGGTGTTACACTTATGACAGACTATCCTTACGTGTAAGATTAGTGAAAATCATGAAGTGAATATTAGCTGAATTCCATTTTTTTACATTCTGAAAAAATATGGATATCTTTGAAAAATGTTTTCACCAGTTGAGACTTGCAGAATTATGTGACCTTGAAAAACATTTTCCCCACAAGTTGTGCACTGTGTTGTTGCTCTATGTGTGTGCTAGGTAGCATCAGTCAGAAGCATGGCTGAATCAGTGAGGTTAAAGACTGCACTAAAGATTTGGGATTTCTAGTTCTAGTCATGTGGAGGGTTGCTCAGAACCTGCAAAACAGAATCAGATTCATCAGAGTCTGATTTTTGGCACTTCAAGATTAGCAAGTTTGATTGAAGCCAGGATTCAAGTGAGACATAATCCACCTGTAGGCCAGACTGAATCTGAGACAGGTTGGTGTGAGAGCTGTACAGAACTGCATCATCATCATGTAACCGTATTTTTGAGTTACCACAGTTACTAGGCAAGTCATTGATGAACAAGGAAAGTAAAATAGGGCCCAAAATTGAGCCCTGGGGACACCATCAATTGCCCAAAGTGGAGAGTGGCTTTCCCCCATTTAGCAGGTTGCAGGTGCCCCCAGAGGTAATTGTGGAACCAATGACACTACAGGTGATCAAAGCCCAGGCCAGTCAATTTATGCACCAGAAGGTCATGATTAACAAGGTCAAACACCTTGGTAAGGTCCATGAAGACCAACCTTGTGGCTTTCCCAGCATCCATAGCACTGAACAGGTCAGTGGTGAGGTGTACAAAGGCAGTATCAGTGCCATGCTGTTTTTAGAAGGCAACCTGGACTTCGGTTATGATAGAATGTAACTCAAGATAGGATTGTATCTGATAATGGATCAGCCTTTCTTGTATTTTGGCAATGGTGCACAACAGAGAAATAGGATGGTAGTGTTCAATCGACTCTTTGGTCCCCCTTTAGGCACCAGAATGATAAAAACAGAACTAGATACAGTATTTACGTGGGAATAAACGCTGACGATACTGTTTTGTACAGTTCTGGCAAAAGCCCTGCTGCTGTGCAAACCAGTTTACAGCATGACGTCAACCAAGTTCAGCTCTGGTTTGCTTCTCACCAGCTTTTTCTAAATGCCAAGAAGACAGTCTCAATGACCTTTGGCACCAGGCAGAGACTCTCCAGGCTCCCGTCCCTATCCACCTTCCACACCCTTGATGGGACCATCTTAGAGGACACCTCCTCATTTAGATATCTGGGAGTTTGGCTGGACCAGCAGCTCAACTTCTCTGTGCATATCGATGCTATCCTGAAGAAACTGCACCCCAAGCTTGGTGCTCTGTACTGGAATCATAGTTGCATCCCACTGATTGCGAGGCGTGAAATTGTCAAGAAGATGATACTCCCCATCTTTGACTACTGTGATGTAGTCTATGGTGCTGCTCCAAAATCTTCCCTGACCAAGTTGGACACTCTCTTTAACTCCTTCTGCCACTTTGCTATCGACTCCCCTTCCCACGCCCACCACTGTGACCTCTATCACTCTCTAACCTTCCTTCCACTATCTCACAGATGCATCTCTCACTGTGCCAAACTAACCTCCAAATTCTGGTTCGGAGGGCTCCCCTCCTATCTCTCATCCTCTCTCTTTCCACTCAACCGCCCCCCACCCACTCTCTCAGATCAAATGACACCCTCACCGGTCCACCCTCATCGGTCAGACTGGTTTCACCCATCGTTTCCCTAAAATCTGGAATTCCCTCCCCCCTGAAATACAACAGTCCTCCTCCAACTACTCCCTTACCTCTGCCCTACACAATTACCTTTCCCTCTGCTGTTCCTGCTTTAACCCACCTTAATACCTATCCCTAGTTTCTGCCTTCCTACCATGACCCCCCTGGTAGGGTTCTTAACATCCTGAGGGGGAAATCAGGAAATGGCTATCTCTTCTCCTCATATTCAGTTCTTGCCTCTCCCCCTCTCTTCTTCACCTGCCCATCTGGGTCACCAGTGTGTACAATCTAACCCCATCCTTTTTACTCCAACAGCAATTGCGTACTACCTCGAGCCTGCTCCTGACATATACTATAATTTACCCAATTTTTCACTACTGTTTATTGTACAATACCTTGTGTTCTAACTATTGCACAATCTTACAATGTTATATTGTTTGTACTACCCACATACTATTGTAACTGATCATTCTTCACAACCCTGTATAACCCCTCTCCCAGGTCGCACCATGAGACGAGCAATTTGTTTTTCAGTGTGCCCTCCTGGTGAAACATTTCAATAGATAAATTAATAAAAAAAATAAACAACAGAAATGGTTACAAACATTGAGCAAGTGGGGGATGGTCTCGATGGGCCATCAAGCCTTTTGTCTTCTACACTGTCTTATATTTTTATGTTATATCTAACTTCTAGGCTATAGCATAACACAGAAACAAAGGAACATAGAATTTGTTGGCAGATAAGGACTGCATGGCCCACCTAGTGTTCCCTACCTACTGTCACACTGTAGACACTACTTCATAATAAAGCAATGTTTTTATTTAGTGGAGAAGAGTACATGTGGCAGCCAGCTACTACTAGGCAATGCTATTATATACATCAGGTCTTCACGGTGACATGCAACACTGCCATAGCGGAGAAAGGAGACTTTGCAAGCAACATAAAGGCAGGAGACAGAAAGAAAAAACGGAGGGTGGCTAGACACAGGATGCTATGAACTGTTTTGTTTAGAGTGCCTGTTACTGATTCATTATTACAACAAGTATGCAAGACACACCACAGCCAGTCTACCACAGATTACAGCACCATATAACAGGGGTGTGATAACAGCCTGGAGTTTTCCCCAATACCGTTACTGTATTTTGGTAGACAAACACTTCAAATACACTAAGGCTTGTAGAAATACTTGCTGTCCAAACATACTGTATACAATATTTGTTTTAAACTTCAGGTTTATTTCACAACTCCTGGGCATGATGCCTTTATAAGAAAGAAAGATATTTTTTCCAATTATGTGTTTCTGCTCTCTGTACCCTGGTCCCTGCAGCACCCCCAGCCCTATCACCAACCTTCTCATGAACTGAGTGGTTCTCCACAACTTGCTCAGCATCACACGTGTTGCTTGGTGGCCTGCCATCTCGGTGCCTGCAGGGTATGCCAGACAGGACTGGGGAATTTCCTCCAGTTTGTTTCCCAGGGCTCTGGCATGCAATGCCATGGCATAAAGTCATGCCAGCGTCTGTCAGCAGCCCTCTCCGTTCTTTTCGCCATAGAGCTTTTCACCTTCCTTGTGCCTTTCGTTGGCCCTGGGCTTGTGGATCCCAGTGTCATCTGCTGCCCCCTCCACTATCGTACTGGCAGGGATCCATGCAGTGCGAGAACTGAGAGGCCAGAGGGCCGTCATATACAGCAACGGGGAGCATGACATTTTTTCCTTATCTCCCTTTTAGTGCTGGGGGCCTTAGTTACACAGCCACGAATGTGCGTGGAGGTGCACATGTGCTCTGGAACAAGCGGCCCCACTTCACACACCTGGCCTAGCCCCAGCCCCCCATTTGCTCAATGTCACAACCAGGCCTCCACTCGGGGTAGCCAAGAGCTGGGAAGACTCACCTCTCCAGTCTGCCAAGCGGCTGCTCAGTCCTGTCTCAGCTCCCCCCTCCCCTGCCCGAGCCCAGGCAGCTCAAGCTTGTTTCCGAACTGCCACCCTAAGGGAGGAGAGCTATCCCTGGGATGCTCGATTCTCTCTTCCCTGCCTGGCCCCCAGTGACCTTGGCTTGTTACTTGACCCAGGTCACTGGCACAGCAAGCAACAGCACTACTGCTGCACTGATGAGCTGGCTCACGAGATAGCTATTTAAACATAATCTGTACATTTGTACTTTCATGAATAGCCCACTCTGCGCCCAACAGAGATTTTTAGTAAAGAATTTAGCAAAACCTGTTCAAGGGACAACGTGCCATGCTCAGGTACAAAATACTGGGCTGCCTGCTATGTTCTGTACTCTTGCACATTTTTGAAATGTTTGGTGCTGTATTTATGTTAGAATAAAATAGGGTTGTCTGTATTCAGAGAACACTTCCAAACCCCACTTGTTGATCTACTGATGGGAGGTTGAGTGCTTTTGCTACTTCTGCATTTTCAAAGACCTTTGTTCTCGAACATTTGACACTGGAATGATCCAATATGGATATCCTTGGTATGAGTGGATAGTCAACATAATTAGATAACTGTATTGAGGAGCTTCAGTGCACAGCACTGTACCAAATGTCCTGATACAGAGAAGGGACTCTTGTTTTCCTGACTACTTGTACAATGTCATAAAGTCGCCGTCCTTGGAAACATTTGGCCCTGAAACATCTGCTGATCTGACTCTGGACTGAGCTGATTTTAGGCAAAATAAATTAGCAGAAATGATCAAGTTCTATCGAAGGAGTTAACCAAAGGATTAGATAATGATAGGCTCCTAGCAGACTTAATTAAGCAATAAGGTATGACAGGGGTGCATTTTGTATGCAATAAGACACAGTAGGGTGTGTAATTATGAGGGAATAATTGTACAACTCAAGGATGTTGCTATTCGTGAGGTGCTCGTGCCAAGTGCCTTTAAACACCTGAGAGCAAAGTGCAATTATTCACCATAATTACAAATCCCTGAAGTGTCTAATTGTACTTATGCATCCTACCTGAAAATGTAAAAACAAAAAAGCAGTTTATGGTTTTAAGCTAGAAAACACGGTTTCAAAGTATTTTCCTATGGAGAAAAAAAAGTCCTTTGTAGGACAGCAGTTTCGGAGCTGGCAGCTGCAGTGTGAGATGTGTGGTGATATTGTAGCTGAACTGGTGCATAGGTTAAAGAAGTACAGGAGTGTAATTATGGCCAGACAATTATTCTCCTGTACTTCTTTTTTAGCAAATCAGGATGCTTGCTTCCTTTTGCACATTTTATGGAGGGATAACAGTTCTGGAGACCTTCATGTATGATAGAACCATTAGAATTTAAGCCATGGATATGATACATTTTCAAAATAAAATAACCTGTTCCATTTAATGATAGCATTAAGACACTGCAGGGGTTGGGTTACCTTTGGAGGGAATTTATCCCTAGGTGCCTAAGGTACTCAGCTTGGACTTGAATGTCACAATTCCCCTATGGTTAGATTAATGGATGGTAACACAATCCCTTGTCATACTATAATTAGAAGAAATGGGCCTTATACAGGAAGGTGCAGAGTGGCTATGCACTGTGTAACATGGGCATATAGCCACCCTGCACCCACTGCACCCCCCCATGTGGAATGCACAAAGGGGGGGGCACGTGGACCCAATGCACATGATCCCCCATGGCTGCAGACAGCACTGCACTGGGGGCATTCCAGGGCATGCCAGCACTACTTGGTATGCACCAAACCACATAGTGCTGGCCACATGTGTGCGGATGGTGGCACCGGGTATGCCAGCTGGGACCAGGCGTAATTCGGTGCACACCTCCACAGATGCTGCTCAATGGTCATGGCGGGACAGAGCCATGATCCTCCCCATGCTGCCATGGCCCACAGGGCAGTGAGGGGAGGGGCATGGACAGCCGGTCACATCGCTCTACAAGGGCAGCCATGTACCTGCTGCAGGGTACTGCTGCTCAACCACACAGCCACAGTGCATCTGCCAGGGACTGCAGCAGGATGGCAGAACATATGGCACTGGTGGTCGCCGTTACATTCTGCACAGAGGGTGTGCTAATCAGGTATGTGCCATGTTGGTGGGGGAGGTGGTGGTGGGGCTGGGGAGAGGGATAAATGGCTCACCTATGGGTGCACGGGTCTGGGTGCCTGTTGTAGGCATACACTACCCCGGACCTGCGCCTCGCTACACGAGGGATCCACTTTGTTTCTCTGGAGGGGTTTCCCATTGGATGCTCACTCAAGACTTCGGCTCCTCCCCAGGTCACCTTGCAGAGTCCTGTGCACTAGGGGGAGGAGCTGCAGAAGGTGGCCAGCATTTGTGAATGCCAGAGTGGGTGCACCTGTCTGTGGGTGCACAGCTCAGCAGGCAGGGTATGTGCATTTTACACATACCTATGCCCCATTCATGCATAGGGGCCATCATTTGTAGAAAGCTTTCATTACCATTTGGTGTGGCCTCTGTGTAATTATAAAGATCAGCTCACACATTTAACTGAGGCAGATCTCCCTTTCAAGAAAGCAATTCCTGGAGAAGGGATTCTACACTACATGAAAAACATCATCTGGTGACCCAGCTGAAAAAAGATGATTTTATAATGATGTGGCATGCTGGGGTGCATAGGCAGGGGGTATCACTAGCATAGGCACTGGTATCACTAGCAGGAGGTGGGAGGTGGTGATGCTATTGTATAAAACATTGGTAAGGCCTCACCCAGAGTACTGCATGCAGTTCTGGAGGCCACACCTGTGCAAGGACATAGATAAGGTGGAGACTATCCAGAGAAGGGCAACAAAGATGGTGCAGGGCTTGCACCACAAAACATATGAGGAGAGACTGAGGGACCTCAGTATGTACTCACTGGAGGAGAGGGGAGAGGGAGAGAGAGAGAGTGAGGATACATGATTGAAACTTTCAAGTACCTCAAGGGCATTAACAAGGTGCAGGTGGGGGACCTTTTCCAGTGTAGAAAAAGCACTAGAACAAAGGGGCACAATATGAAATTGGAAGGGGGTAGATTAAGAGGTAATGTGAGGAAGTTTTTCTACACAGAAAGGGTAGTCGATGCTTGGAATAGTCTGCCACAGGGGGTAGTGGGAGCAAGCACAGTGGAGGAGTTTAAGCATGCCTGGGACAGGCACAAAGAAATCTTGAGAGGGGAGGGAGAGTAAAGAAAAGCCATTGATCACATAGAGTCAGTGGCCACATATAATGTATAGGGCCTACGGGCAGACTAGATGGACCTAGCAGTCCTTATCTGCTGACAATTTCTATGTTTCCATGATGTTTCTATGATGTATCATAAATGATTATCAATTATGTTCAATGATCAAGTTCAGTCTGTGATCATGGCCAGCAGTTGTTAAACATAAATATTATATGGCCACCATCTCAGACAGAGGAGTTAGACAGGGGACTAGTGGGACAGATCAGAAGGGCCTGTAGAAAGGGTAGCACGGTGATCGTGGGAGACTTCAACCTGCTGGGAGTGGATTGGAGTACCCCAGCCACCACGAATAGAAGGGAGCAGATACTTCTGGACATGTTTCAGGATAGCTTCCAAATGCAAATGGTCAGCGAGCCAATCAGGTTAGGAAACACCCTAGACCTCATGCTGGCAAATGAGGAGTTTGTCAGAGAACTTAGGGTGGAAGGACCGCTGGTAGGGAGCAACCACCACTCAGTGTGGTTCATGCTAAAAATGGATAAGGAGTGAGTAGAGGTAGGTACAAGCGTGTTGGACTTCAGGAAGGCCAACTTCAGGAAGATGGGGGAGGTAGTTAAAGGGTATCTAGCCAGAAGCCAAACTAATATGGACACTAACTAGAGATGGGAAGTCATAAAACTGGGGACTGAGGAGGCAACCAAGACCTGCATCAGGTTCCAGAGTAAGAGAGCTAGGGCCAAGAAACCCAGCTGGTTGAGCAAGGGGGTCATGGAGAAAGTAAGAAATAAAAGAGCCACCTTTAGGAGGTTCAAAAAAACAGGGAGAGGGGGAGGACAGAGAGAATTACCTGAAGGAATCGAAGGAGGTGACAGAGGCAGTAAGGGCAGCCAAGGCATTTAAGAGGCTCAGGCTGGTGCAAGGCATCAAGAAGGGGGAGAAGGAATTCTTACATAGAAACACAGAAACATAGAAGTTGACGGCAGATAAGGACCACAAGGCCCATCCAGTCTTCAGGTACATCAGGGAGAAAAGGAGTTGTAGGGACAAAATAGTAAGTATTAAGAGGGATGGGTGGAAACAGGGGCAAAGCAGGCAGAAGCGCTTAATGACTACTTCTGCTCGGTGTTTACAAAGGAGAAGGGAGGGGTGCTACTGGGGGGGTGGAAGGTCAGGCTCAGGGGGGAGGAGGTGACAGATGGGGGATTCACAGAGGGCAGGGTACTGGAGGGCCTGAGGGTACTGAGGGTGGACAAGGTGCCAGGGCCAGATGGCATTCACCCCAGGGTACTGAGAGAGCTGGCAGAAATTTATTTATTTGCTTTTGGTAACCGGGTAGGTGCACTAGGCATAGTGATGCCTATTTTCAGGCATGACCCGGGAAATCCTGGCGGGGCCCCTTGGCAAATCTATTCAATGCCTCCCTGGTTTCAGGAAGTGTACCTCAGGACTGGAGGATGGCTCCCATGGTACCCCTCCATAACAGTGGTCCCAAGGACGAACTGGGAAACTACAGGCCGGTAAGTCTGACATCCATCGTGGGAAAACTGATGGAGACAATCCTGAAGGAGAGGCTGGTGTCTCTTCTGGAGACCAATGGGCTGCAGGATGTTAGGCAGCATGGGTTTGTCATGGGCAGATACTGTCAGACCAAGCTGGTGGATTACTATGACTGGGTAACTAGACAGTTGGACAAGGGCCATGCAGTGGATGTCCTGTTTCTGGACTTCAGTAAGGCATTTGACTCGGTGCCACATGGGAGGCTGAGTAGTAAGCTGGCAGGTACAGGTGCAGGGGCAAAAATGGTGGGATAGTAAACTGGTTACAGGGAAGGCAGCAGAGGGTGGTGGTGGTAGATGGGGAGCTCTCACCTCTGAGGGTAGTGACAAGCGGAGTACCTCAGGGCTCAGTGCTGGATCGGTGTTGTTTGAATTGTTCATATCAGACATCTCAATGGGCATCAAGAGCAAGATCAGTTTGTTTGCAGATGACACCAAGATGGGAGCAGTAGTGGATGATCTAGGAGGGTGGCATGGGTTGCAGGATGAGCTGTCAAAACTGGAGACCTGGTTAAACACCTGGCAGTTGGGGTTCAATGCCAAAAAGTGCAAGACGCCACATTTCAGGGCAAAAAAAGCAAGAAGGAGCTACCAGTTTGGGGGGGGTTCCGCTATCCATGACAGAGGAGGAGGAGGAGAAGGATTTGGGGTTGATTATAATGGGCTCAATGAACAATTCAGCACAATGCAGGAAGGCAGCTGTAAAGGCTAACAAAATGATGGGTTGTATTGCTAGGGGTATATCTTCAAGGAGAGGGGAGGTGATCCTGTTATTGTATAGGTCACTGGTTAGGCCACACCTGGAGTACTGTGTGCAGTACTGGTGTCCATACCTGAAGAGGGACATTAAGTTACTGGAAGGGTGCAGCGCAGGGCAACAAGGATGATCCAGGGACTAAGGGACATACCCAGGGCCCCAAGTTTTCCACGATTCCGCGGCCACGGCAAACTGCTGAGTTATCCGTGGAATTTGCTGACACCCGTGGAATTCGCAACAGCCCGCGGAATTTGCGGCCACCTGTGGAACATATGTCCTTTGCCGATGGGGGTGCTGAATTCCCCGTCGGCTTCACTGCTCCCCCCAAAATGTCTGTATGCCATGCTGGGAGCCCACCCCAGCACGGCAAAAGTGTCATTTTCCAACAGGGGTGCCCAATCCCCCATCGGCTTCACTGCTCCCCCCAAAATGTCTGTATGCCACACTGGGAGCCCACCCCAGCATGGCAAAAGTGTCATTTTCCAACTGGGGTGCCCAATCCTCCGTCGGCTTCACTGCCCCCCCAAATGTCTGTATGCCACGCTGGGAGCCCACCCCAGTGAGGCAAAAGTCCCCGTTGTCTAAAAAAATTAAAAAAGACTTGGGGAAAAAAAACCTTCCCTCGTTGATTCTTTTGCCCCCCTCCCCCAACTCACGCCCACCCTCTGCGTACCACACTGCCCCACACCCCCACCTTACCCCCACCTCAACCCATACTTACCTCTGGAGCCCAGCGCGACGATCTTCAGTGGACCGGGAACACGTCTGCACTCTTCAAAGCTGACCGTGAACTGAAGAAATGCCGGTAAGCTGTATAATGGCATAAATGGATTCTTTTCAACTTGAGTGCATATCTCAGCCATTTCTGGGAATTTTGTTCACCAAATTTTCAACATGGGGTTTTTGGGGCCCCACCTCATGAACTGTGACACTGTAATTTTGTTATTCAGTCCCAAAAGGTAATTTCTCGGTCACTGCGCAGCACCACCTTTCGAGACCGATTAACGAAATGACAGTGTCACAGTTCATGAGGTAGGCCACTAAAAACCCTGTGTTGAAAATTTGGTGAAGAAATTCCCCAAAATGACTGTTTTACGAGCATGCATTGCGCAGTTCCTACGCACGCTTGTAACTTCAAGCATTTTTAATATTTTCACTCCAGATTTTCAGCATTGTCATTTTACCACACCTCCTTATGAAAAGTATAACTGTCATTTTTCAATCTCATCTGAAATGTGTTTTCGCACGTATATCACACAATGGCGCGGTCGGTGTGCAAAATCAATGTTCGGGACAGATTAAGAAAATCACAGTGACACTGTTCATGAGCAGAGGTCTTAAACTGGATATGTTGAAAATTTGGTGACAAAAGCCAATAAAATGACTGTGTTATGAGCGTGCACTGTGTCGAATGTGGAGATATGGCAAAAAAAAAAAGAAACATTTAGGGTAAAAATGGCGCATAGGTGCTGCAGAAATTGAGTATTGAGTGCTGCAGAAGTTCTTATGGCAATGAGAACCACAGAACTTTGCTCCGATGCTGCAGAAAAATCAGGGCTCCTGGACATACCCTACATGAGCAGGCTGAGGGAGCTGAACATGCACTCACTGGAGGAGAGGAGAGACAGGGGGATATGATTGAAACCTTCAAGTACATGAAGGAAATAAACAGGCATGGAGAGACTATTCAAGTTATGGTGGGGTAGGGACACTGGAGGTCACAATCTCAGATTGGCGGGGGGAGGGTTCAGGAGGGAAATGAGAAGACACTTTTTTACAGATAGAGTGGTGTCTGGGTGGAATGCGTTGCCAGTGGAAGAGGTATCCTGTAGAACAGTGGACTGCTTCAAAAAGGGATGGGATAGGGTAAGAGGGAGGGTCAGGGAGGGAGGAGGAGGGGTAGCTGCAGTATAAGGGTTGCTAGCTGCACACTCGAGCAGATTCGATAGACCATAAGGCCATCATCTGTTGGCAAATTTGTATGTCTGTATGTTCGTAAGCAAAGATAATATAGTAATGTTATGAAAAGAGGACTATGATAAATGATGAGCTCACATCATCATGATTTTTCATGATTGCCCATGGTCAAGTTCAGAGCAATCATTTAAAAAATATATGTTTTCCCTGTATTTTTGGAAGTTACCTTCTCTTCTAGTTAGACATCTTTATTGGAATACTCAGTTACACTTTAAGTGACAGTTAACTACACTGTAGTTGTAGTGTAACTGCACAGTAAATGCACTGCAATGTAGTAGCATGCAACAAACATACAACTATTGTGTAATTACTACCAGTTGCATGTAATAAATGATTAGTTACATTGAAACAGACACCTTACAGTATAACCAAATATTCAATTCCAATGCATTTCTATCCACACACATTGCTTTTCATTATATGTTCACATACACTACACTTTTCTTGTCTGTTTCAAGGCTCAATTTGGTTTATATATGTCCTTAAAGTGGTTACTCTCCTTGGACCAAGACCTTATCGTGGTGGAGAGGCTTGTGTGTTCCAGTGACCCTCAGGGCTATGTCGTCCAGAGTCTCGTACTCCTGGCAGGGTCACCTATGGTGAACAGGCCTGAGGTGAGGTCCCAGACTAAGTGCGGTCCAACCTCCAAAGTCCTCAACGGTGGATCAGGTGGAAGAAGATGTTAGGATCTCAACAGCAATGAAGGAGGATGAAGGCTGCAACAAGATGGAGAGCTCCAGTCATCTTGGATTCTCCTTGCCACTGGGTGCTAGATCTCCTGCTTGTCAAGTTTGTGTGGTTACTGTAGGTGCACCAGCTTCCCCACACTAAAAGAAGTCACGCGCAGGCTTCTACCATGGGAAATAGCATCCCCGTAACCAACCTTCCAAGCCCAGCGGTGACAGACTAGTGGTGATGGGGACAGGATCAGTGAATCCGGCAGTCTCTAGTCATGAATCTGCACGTAGGCAGCAGTAGTTTGATGGTCGCCTGGCACCTGGACTGGGACAGGGGTGCAATTCGGCAGCTGCTACTTTGACTGAGCAGTCCTCTTTTGGATCCCCTTTGCTCACCCCACATGGGGAAGGGGCTAGAAAAGGTGTCCTAAACCTAGACTGTCTCACCTTCTCCTGGCTGGATAGCCGCGTCCAGTGGGATCACTCTCTCTGCGGTCGAAACAAGAAACAGACAATGATTTTTACGACATGGAACGTTCGTACTCTGATGAACAACCAGTATAGTGAACAACCAGAAAGAAGAACTGCTATTATCGCCAGGGAACTCACAAGATGTAACATCGATATTGCTGCCCTAAGCGAGACAAGATGACCGGATGAAGGCCAGTTGAGAGAAGAGGGTGAAGGTTTCACCTTCTTCTGGAAAGGGAAACCTGCTGAAGACAGACACATTCACGGCATTGGCCTTTCCTTCAAGAACAAGCTCATCAACCAGCTTACAGAGCTCCCAATTAGCATCAATGAACACCTCATGACCCTTTGTCTTAAGCTCAGCAACAATAAGCATGCCCCTGTCATCAGTGCATGTGACCCGACACTTAATGCTGACGAGGATGTCAAGGAACAGTTCTACTGCAACCTTGACAGAGTCCTGACCAACATCCCTAAGGAAGACAAGATCATTCTCCTTGGTGACTTCAGTGCCATAGTTGAGCGTGATTCAGATCTCTGGAATGGTATCATCAGGAAGGAGGGGGTAGGAAAGACAAACTCCAATGGCATGCTACTCCTGAACAAATGTGCAGAGCATGGTCTGGTCATCATGAACACCATCTTCAGACAGAGCGACAAGTATAAGACTACTTGGAGACACCCTCGATCCAAGCACTGGCACCTCCTTGACTATGTCATTGTCAGAACCCGTGATAGAAAGGATGTCTACATTACGAGGGCCATGTGAGGAGTTGATGACTGCTGGACAGACCATCGTCTTGTCACATCTGTCATGAACATCCGGCTCACTCAGAAACATCGAAGGCAGCCAAAATCAATGCAAAGGAAATTCAACACCAAGTCCCTACAAGACCCAGTGGTTCAAGAGGACTTCCAGCAACGTCTCCAAGCAAGGCTCTCTGCCATGCCCACAGCTGATGATAACATTGAGAGATACTGGAAGGAGTTCAAGACCGCCATCCACGTGGCCTGTGAATCTATTGGCTATGTCACCCGGTATCACCAGGACTGGTTTGATGAAAATGATACCGAGATTCAAGGCCTGCTCAACCGGAAAAGAAGAGCTCACTGCACATGGCAAGATGACATCTCATGCCAGCAAAAGAAAGAGTCATACCAGCAGCTCAAGGCAGAAGCTCAAAGGAAGATCCAAGACATAAAAAACAAATGGTGGCAAGACAAGGTCAAGGAGATCTAGCTCTATACTGACAAACATGACATGCGGAGCTTCTTCCAGGCTACAAGGGCCATTCATGGTCCAAGCTCCCATGGTCCCACTCCCCTCCAATCTCAAGATGGCTTGACGCTCCTAAAGGGAAATGAAGGCATTCAAGCTGGATGGAAGGAGCATTTTGAGACACTTCTGAACCGCGAGTCATCCGTGACAGATGCCACTATCAATTCTGTCCCTCAACATCCTGAAAGAGAATCTCTCACCAACCCTCCTACCATCGAAGAAGTAAGACATGCCATCAAACTGGCCAAAAACAACAAAGCTGCAGGACCAGATGGCATACCGGCTGATGTCCACAAGGCTGGGGGCAAGGAACTGGTACTAAAGCTCCACGGACTCATTCTCCAAATTTGGAACAATGAGGAGATTCCAGAGGACTTGAGGAATGCCAACATTGTCACCATCTTCAAGAAAGGAGATGAGTCGGTGTGTGGAAATTATCGAGGCATTACTTTACTCTCCAACGAAGAGAAAATCCTCGCCCGTACTCTTCTGAACTGTCTCCTTCCCATCACCGAAGAAGTCCTGCTGGAATCTCAGTGTGGATTTAGACCATCTCATGGGACAACCGACATGATCTTCACTGCCAGGCAGATCCAAGAAAAGTGTCAGGAACAACATCAGGACCTGTACATGGCTTTCATCGACCTGACAAAGTCCTTTGACTCCATCAATTGTGAAGCCTTGTAGAAGGTGCTGGCCAGATTTGGCTGCCCTACAAAATTCATCAAGGTCCTGAGGCTTCTGCATGACCAGATGACTGCCAGTGTTCTCCAAAATGGTTCAAAGACAGACCCATTCATCATCCAAACTGGGGTCAAGCAAGGGTGTGTCATCACTCCAACCTTGTTCTCTATCTTTCTAGCAGTCATCCTAGCCCTCACCAAAGGCCGCCTTCCAACTGGAATTGACGTCGAATACAGAATGGATGGAGGGCTCTTTAATCTTGGACGTCTCCGTTCAAAGATCAAAGTTTGCAAGGCATCCGTCATTGATCTCCAGTACTCTGACGACTGTGCCATCCTTGCACACACCAGGAGTGACCTCCAGTCTGTGCTAGATCTCTTTGCGGAAGCTTACCGAAGTCTGGGACTCTCACTTAACATCAAGAAGACCAAGGTGCTCTATCAGCCTGCTCAAGGCCTTGTAAATGACCCTCCACAATTCACCATCGAGGAACAGAACCTGGAGACAGTCGAGCACTTCCCTTACCTCAGTAGCCACCTCTCCCTAACAGTGAACAGCGAACATCGACGATGAGATTCAGCACAGGATCCATTGCGCTAGTACCTCATTTGGGAAACTGCTTCGGCGCATCTTCACTGACTGTGACATACAAAAGGACACCAAGATCCAGGTATACAGTTCGGTTATCATCCCTACCCTTCTTTTTGGATGTGAAACTTGGGTGACTTACCGACATCATCTAAAGAGCCTGGAGAGGTACCACCAACGATGTCTCCAGAAAATCCTCTGCATCAAGTGGGAAGACTACTGCACTAACGTCAGTGTTCTCGCTGAGGCCAATGTCATCAGCATTGAGGCAATGATCATCAGACATCAATTCCGCTGGACTGGACACTGTGTACGGATGCCCGACTCTCGATTCCCCAAACAAATTTTATACTCCCAGCTCAGTCATGGCCAGAGATCCCGTGGTGGTCAAAGAAATGCTACAAAGACACACTGAAGGCATATCTCAAGAACACAGATATGGACATCATGAGCTGGGAGGAACTGGCCACCAACCGATCTCAATGGCGCCAGAACTTCCATCAAGTGGGGGCCTGCTTCAAACAGAAACTCCTTGCCCTCGAAGCCAAAAAGAGAGAGCATAGGAAGGAAAGGGAAAGAAAACCCAGCCAGCGGGCAGCTCTCCCACATGGAAACATCTGCAATTTCTGCAGACAAATCTGTGGCTCTAGGATTGGATTACTGAACCACTTCAGGACCCATCAGTGAACCATGGTAGAGACCATCCTCGAATCGAGAGATTGCCACCAACAACGGCTTTTATGGTTGTGGTGAGTCCCTACAGGTACTTGGTTTGTGCTCAGAACCTTTCCTACAGTCTCCCAACCAACACTGTCAAGTCAAAATGATTGTAAAAATATAAATTATCATTGCTTTGGTCCACAAACTGGGCTTTTAAAATATGTAAATTAGCTATGCAAATATGTAAACTATACAAAACTTAATGTGTGCTCTTCCTAAAGTGATTAAACATTGGCGTCACAGGATTAATATTTTCATTAATTTTCTTTTGCAGGTATTTGACACATTCATATTTACATATTACTGTAGTAACAAATAAAACTATGTTTAGTATTCCCCATCTGGTTTACAAACTTAAAGCAGCAGTATTTGTTAGTCAGCAACAAATTTCATCACATAGTTTTTTTTAGCAACACTGTATATTTGACATCCTTAGATTCATCCTTTGTGTGTTTTTAGTTTTCTCAGATAGTTTTAAAATAACTTTTTTAGTGTATTTTGTAATTAATGACTCGCTTCATTAATGATGTTTGCCATTTGCAATTTTTCAAAGTCTCATCTGTTGAGGCGACCTGATGAATGTACATTCTAGATTCATATTGTGGATGTATTAGGATGGTGCTAGCATCTGTTTTTGATGGTAAACAGCACATCATTGTACCAAGATATCAAGTTTTTATAGCATTCGTGGCACAGGAACGGGACATTTTAAAAACTTTAATATCCAATATCTCAGTTCAGGAATGAAAATCCCATGCCTGTGTCTTAGATCATGAGTTCCCTTGATGATCACATGGTGGCAACTGATGAGTAACAACAATCAGTTATGACAGAGTTTCAAAAAACATGAAGAATGCTTTACTGATTCCCCCAGTGAGGGTGGTTTTGAGAGCAAAACTGTTTACAATGGCTGCATGAGGGAACACCGGCAGGATAATCTTAAGGATGACCATATGGCAGTGTGGGAGAGGCAGGCAAGACTTGTGCCTGTGCACAGCGTCAAGTTTAGGGTGGAGTTTTTAATGCATGACTGATGTTGGAGGAGAAATCAAGGTTATGATACAGTCGCACACTGAGGTACTGTACTTAAAGTGCAGCATTTCTTATGGGGGGGGCACCATTACTGTGGGTGAGACCATCAATCTGTTAGGCCAAATCATGGTAAAAGTTCTGTATAAATTGTTGAACGTGCAGTCCACACTAAATCTGTGCATAGGTTATTCTGACATGAGACACAGAAGATTCCGTAAAGGCCACGTGTAACAACCTTGCTACATTTGTGATCCTACACAAACTATACCCTTCTCAATTGACATCTGGGGCTGGGTTTTCAAAAGTTGATGTCAAGTACAAGTACAGCAGCTGCCCCCAATTTTGTACATGTGTATGCTTTTGTGACAACTGGACCTTCTTTGTGACAGCTTGGGGCAAAGTCTGGCTGCTGACTGCAGGAGGCCCCAGCATTGACGTATGCTATACCACAGAAATGTGGCCTAGTGGTATCAAAATGATGCACTGGATAGAAAATCCTGTGATTTATTTTTTACCACAAGTCCAGTGTGTCATATCTTTGAGGTACCCAGGGCTTGCAGTAAAAATCTCTTTTTGAAAATCCAGCCCCTAGACTTTAGGGGCAAAATAAACCTGTTGACTCTATAGTAACAAATATATTTCTGCATACCTCTCAACCTCCTGCCTCATAAATCAGGGACAAGGCTTAAAAAAATCAGGGACAAAGGACCAAAATCAGGGACACTTCTTCAAAGTTGGAGATATCCACTCAGGAAGCTGGTAGAATAAAGGGTTTGGTGTAAAATGCATTATGTAAGGAAGAACAAGTCTGTAACTTTAATGTTTGACATTATTTTATGCTTATCACCCCCACAGTTTGGTCATGGAAAGACAATTTTTAGGAGGAACAGAGTAAAATTTTGAGGCAAAATCAGGGACATCCCTGAAAATCAGGGACAGTTGAGAGGTGTGTTTCTGTGGGAGGAGCTTCCCAAACTGCCCACATTATTCACTGTGTGAATTAGCCTCTCTCTGTCTCTACTTAAACTTTTACTTAGGTTTAGATGAACAAATGTGCAGCTGAGGTGTGACCTGGTGGTGAAGCAGCTGTAGGTCCATTTATAATTTTAATAGCCTGCCCCTCGTGGTCTAGGTGTTATTTTGGATTATACCCCTGTTTTGATGGGGAATTAACATCTAAGAATCTAAGAATACTCTAATCCCTCAACTATAATATTTAAAGGGGATATGTGGTTTCCTATTTCAAAATGAAAAAAGAAAGTGGGGGGTTTAGTAAAATGACTTGTAGAATTTTATTTGTTTGTATAACAGTTTCAGAAACAACACACCCTTTTTGGCTTTGGGATGCTTTTCTAGTGCTTTTTAATAATATTTGTAGCAATTACAATAAAATAAGTAATATGTATAATAAAATTGTATGCATTCGCAGTACCATCATTGGCTGTTTAAGTGGCCCTGATATTGTTGAAATGAGTCTATTACTTCGGCTTCTAATGGGCTGCCTCCAGCAGTGTATGCTTTGTATGCTCCGAGTCTGTTTCTAGACCATTTTGAAATGTGATTAATTGGGCTGCTGGCTACTTCAATTCAATTTTATTTCTACTAGGATAACACAATTGAGACAGCTCATTTGCGAGGCGGTCCTGGAAGGACTAACACACATAGGGGTACATAGAATTAAAAATCACAATGGCTATTGCAAAAACAGTAATAACAATACCAATCGTACAAAACAAGTAATGCACAGGTGCAGCTTACTTACGTTCTATACATAAAAATCAGGGCGGCAGAAACAAAAAACAATGCTAACAGTACAAGGGATACTTGACAGATAGTGTGCAGATACTGTACAACTTACTTAAATGGTGTCTCTGACCACAAGGCTCCGCCACCTGAGGAAGATGCCTATTGTGTCAGATACGTAAGGGGAGTACTGTGCTTCTCTGGTGAGTGTCCCTGGTTTATATTCTATGTGCACTTTATACAATGCTTGCACTTTAAATAAAAAATATTTTTGCAATGCCACTCAGCCCAGGTGTGCTAGTTTTCTATTGTGTTCCCTGTGTTCTTTTTGGAGTCAGCACCTGTTCAGTGCAGCAGTGCTGCGGGTTTTCCCTCATTGCAAGAAGTAGACCCATAATTGCTACTGTTCTGACCAGGGACACAGAAGAAGTTCTCCAGTTCCTCAGATGGACCATACTGGTAGTGTAATATTTAAATAGGTCTTATCAATGACAGACACTATTTTTGCCTGCGGCACATCCCATCATTTTAATATGATCTAATGAGTTGGCCTAGAGCGAAAAACCACTTTTGCCACCTTGCAAAACAGCAGCTCCCCGTTATTGGATGCAGTCCATAATTGTATTAAAAACAGCAGAGGTGATGTTTGTGCTGAAAGACGGAGGATGGACTGGTTGCTGACATTGCTCCAAACCTGCACATTTAAAATACTTTTTTACTGATTTTTTTTCCTCTCTTTAAAACGTGTCTCTTCTTCCTACCTTCTGGTACAGCTTACAAAAGAAATAAAACAGAGTCTGTCTCTGAGGCAAGGAATCACAGCATGTTGATGTATTTCTCTCCTGTTGCTGAACTAATGCCCCTTTGAACAAGCTACACTACATCTGACATTCTAAAAAATAAAGCTCCAGCCACTGAGGAAAGAAGACAGCTTTATTTTTTCCTACAGTGTTTTTTTCGGCATAGGTGGAGCACTAAGGACCCCACCGTAGGCATTATGTGAATGCCACACTATGGTATTAGCATATCTCTGGCTACCTATCTACAGGGTTTGGGGGCGGAGCCCCCCTATAACAAAAGAACACAAATATCATTTGAGTTTGTTAGAGATGGAGGAACTAATAAGTCTGGGAAGGGGCAGAGCCCCCATATAACAAAAAAACATAAATATCATTTGATTTTGTTAGAGATAGGGAACTAATGAGACAAACTATTCATTTTGTGAGTACCACAGGATTGGTAACGTAACAGTACACTAGAAAACTAGTGGGGTCCTTTGTCCTCCACTTACAGCATTTATTCTTCCTGGCCACATCTGTCAGTCTAGGGATATACCCTGGCCACAAGGATGTACCCTGTTTGGGCCTTTTTCTCTGGCCTCCCCTGGCACCTGGCAGCCCACTGGCTGTCCTCTGTGGCTCTGCACTCTGTGGCAGGGGCTCTGGCGGGAGGGTCATCCTCCTCCCAGAGACAGTCCTCCATGTGGACCAGGATACAGTATAGGCAGGCACTAGGGCCCAGTGGAGTCCAAAGCCCAGGCCATCATTCAGATGGCTGTGGGTTTGCCTCCCATTTTCTGGTACCTCCCACCTCCCTGACGAAAGTACAGCCTCCTATCAGCATCGCATGCATGCAGTATGCCCGATGCAGTGGGAGTGAGCTCCCTGGCCCAGCCGTAAGCATTGCTGTGGTGCTGGAGCTAGCCATCAACCAATCTCAGCTGCCACTGAACCATTGGGGCAGCCCAAGCAGAGAGCATTTAATGGACAACTATGCTGATCCTGTAAGCCATTTTCTCCTGCAGAAGCAGAGTATGAAATATTGGGTCCCATTTTGTTGTCGTCCCACATTCACTGTCCTCTTAGTAAATTCAGTAGGTACTTCTGATTTACATATAACCCCCTCATAAGACTCCCTTGCTATGTGCAGCTCAAAGGTGTCTGCTGCCACCAATGCAGCCAATACTGTATTGTCAGTGACAGGACCGAAAATCAGCTGATCACTGCATTAGTCACACCTAACATGAGCTGGCACCCTTGTGGGACTGGTATAGGCTGTGTCATTGTGTTTAAACCAAGCACTAAGTGTAAATAAGGACTTCTGTGGAAAACTGCCTTTTGGACTACAACTAATCAGCCATTGTGTCTCCTAGGACCCATCTTGTCATGGTGATGGGGGCAGTGGGTGATGGGCTACCCAATAAGGTAACACTGCCTGAGCACAGAGAGATCCACACAACCACCTGAACTTGTGATGGGCCTAATTAATTCAAACACTTTCCCAGTTGCCAATCACCTATCAAAGGACAGACCTCCAGGATTGCTGTTGTGTTTGACCATAGACCAAATTGGAGCTGTTGTTTCCCCTGTGAACAGCAGGAGCAGATCTGCACACTAAGCAGCCCTGTGTGAGCTCTTGAGTGAGCAGAACCATTGTGAGCTGCCAAAAGCTGTGCTGCAGAAACAGACTGCATGTTTGTCTGAGGATGGACTGAGAAGGGAAAGGCAGATCCCCTGCTTGAGAAAGGGAGGCATTCAGCTGCTGAGCATCACACAACTGAACAACAGGCAGTTACAGCTGAGCTGAGAGAGATGGTTATGAATTGCTGCCCGAGACCGCTGTGGACTCATAGCTTGTACCGTTGCCCAGAACCTTATCACCACCCCTTAGGACTGGATACCATGACATTAAGGGTGGCGCAACTCCTGGTGGCCTGAATGACTGGAGGACAGCCATGCCTCTGAACTGCACCACCATCTCTGATGAGAAATGAGAGACTGAGAACCCTGGAGTAACTGGTTGCCTGCCAGCGATGGACCACTGCAAGCTGTGACATCAATCCCCTACAGTTAAGAAGTTCCTCTGTTTCAGGAAGCATGTGGCAAATTGAAGGCTTGCCCCTGTAACTAACAATCTGTAAAATAATCGGAAAGCATTTACTGGACTTGACCACCTGTCCAAAAGTTACGCAGACCTCGGTGGAGGTCTAGTTCATTTCAGTTACATAGCCTTTGGGTTTGGGGTTTTATCTGTTTCACAAGCCATTTCTAACCATTTTTATTAAGTGCACCACCTCTGGCCAACCATGTGTAAGGTCATTTGATCTACACGGTTTCCATGGCTGGGTAGCCAGCCAAGGAATGGGAGCTCCCTTGTTTAAAACTAAGGGTAAAGCCGTGGTACCAGTGGGGAGAGTAGAGTGCTCCAGGACTGGAGGGCTGCAGTAGGGGTGCTTTGGTGGTGGACAATGTTTTAAAGACTGTGCCTAGAAGGCCATTTAGTTTACAACTGAGGGAAATGAATCACTGTATATACTCATGTATAGTACATATAGTGTTTGATGTTAAAAACAGGCCCCCAAGAAGGGGGCTCAACTTAGCTGGTGAGGTTGGCCTGTGTGCGGGATTTACAATGGTAAACCATTTTTTTGTAACTGTATAAACTGATTCTGTGTCCAGTTCTGCCCACAAAGGCAAATTGTGTGCCTGATGCTGGGCACAAAACAGATTTTTCAATCCAATTTGGGAAGCAAAATAATGTCTGGAATTTTGCTAATATTAACAAAGACAATGGGGTTGGATTTATATGTGAGGTTGACTTAAGGGTGAGTATGTATGATAATTTGACTCACCCTAGACAGGACCTGAAGGGCACTGAGTCTACAGTAGCAGGACATGGAGTATTAGCCACAGTTACCATATCACACTACCTCCTTGCTTTTAACCCCTTTTTCTACTTTTAGGGCCTGATTGCTGATCCTAAATAAAATCCTTTGTTCTTTATTTGAAATCCTTGTCTGTGTTCTATTTAGTTGCAGCCCTAGGTGCACGTGTTTGGGGACTGTCACTGCATTTGAATTGGTTCTTAGGTGCTGTGAACTAGTGGGGAGGTGAGTCGGTACCGCATCCCTGTGGGCTGTACCATACTTACATCAAGCACACTTTAATATTTCCCTGGATGGTGGCAATGCACTATTTTTCTAACTATAGCTAGATATGAGCCCCTCGCAACCAGGAGGTACAAAGGACCCAGGCCCCTCAATCCTGCAGATTTTACAAGACGTGTTTTTACCAAACCATTTCAAGTTTATTAAGAAGGGAAAAACTCCACTGAGCAAGCTCATTTAAAAGGAGGTCCTGAGAGGGACACTTAAGGCACATACAGCATACGGCATACACTGAGTACAACAATAAACAGGGTGAACAATGCAGTGCAAAGATGGATAATAACACTGTAAGCAATCAAAAGAGACATAGTGCATATAATACAGTGGACAAGGAACATCAGGGATAATGATACAGTAAGGACAAACAAAATAAGGACAATCTTGCAACATTTGTACAGTATATACAATCCCATTAAATACGGGTACAAGTGCAGTGACCATTAGTGCAGGCATTTACAACAGCCCCATGGCATTGTAAGGCCAAAGTGTTTGGCACTCAGTAGGCATCTTGAGCTAACACTTCAGGAGACCCCTACCTTACATAACTAGTGGTGGTAAGGGCCATTTTAGAACTATATGAGGTGAGGGATCGAAGATGGTCAAAGGGGCAACAGTCTTCTTGTAGGTTTGCTTGGCAGAGTAGTCTTCTAAAACCTCTATTTTCACTAACTTATTAAAAGTAAATACCTGAAAAAAGAAAAGTCCTGCCCTCAGGAAATATAAGGAGACTTGAAGGAACAGATCCAGAAACAAAGGGTGTGATACCTTTTATTGGCCAACGTAGATGTAACAAAGGAAAACAGTGCTTAAGCTTTTGGACCAACCAAGTCCTTCCTCGGAAGCTTATGCCGGTTGAGCAGTGTTAAGTACTGTTTTCCTTTGTTACATCTATGTTGGTCCAATAAAAGGTATCAAATCATTTGTTTCTGGATCGGTTCTTACAAGGACCAATACGACAACTAACTAATTCTTTGTGTCAAAGGGAGGAAGACATGGAGGTGTACCTAGAATGTCTAAGGGAAGTGGGGAAGGCTATAAGGAGTACTAAGGCATGGACCGAGGAGACATTGGCACAAATGGTGAAGGAGGGGAAAAGACGTTCTACAGATACATCAGCAAAAGAAGGAAAGCTGGGGGGGATTGTACGGTTCTGAGGGGAGGAAGGGGAGTGTAAAGAGGGAGACCTGGAAAAGGCAGAAATACTGAATAAATACTTCTGTTCAGTATTCACTGAAGAGGGGGAAGATCAGGGACCACAGCTGGGCAACATATACGAAAGAGGGGAGGTAAACACTAGTCCATTCACAGAGGAGAGAGAGTCCTGGAGGACCTCGCTAAACTGAAGTTGGACATAGCAATGGGGCCAGATGGCATACACCCAAGGATTTTAAGGGAGCTGAGGAAGTCGCTAGTAGTGCCTCTGGCAGCCATGTTGACAGAGTCTCTAAACACAGAGGAGTAGTTCCAGAAGACTGGAGGATGGCACATGTCTCGCTGCACAAAAGTAGTAGCAGGGAGGAGGCAGGGAACTATAGGCCAGTCAGCCTCACCTCAGTAGTGGGGAAGATCATGGAGGCACTACTTAAACAAAGAATAGTGGGACATTTGGAATCCAAAGGGGCCCAAGATCTAAGGCAACATGGATTCTCAGCAGGGACATCGTGGCAGACAAATATGATAGATTTTTTTGACTGGGTGACGAGGAAGGTAAATCAGGGGGGAGCGGTGGACATTGCCTACCTCAATTTCAGCAAGACCTTCCACGCCGTCCCACATAAAAGGCTGGTTGACAAGATGGGAAGTCTGGGTCTGGGCAACAAGGTAGTAAACTGGGTGAGGAACTGGTTAACAGCCAGGAAGAAGAGGGTGGTGGTAAACGGGATCCAATCCAGGGAAAGGGGGTGACCGGTGGGGTATATCAGAGGTCAGTCCTTGGACAAGTCCTGTTCAATGTCTTAATAGTTACATAGCAGAAGGGCTGTAGGGTAAGGTCTGCCTGTTTGTTGACAACACCAAGATCTGCAACGGGGTGGATACTCCGGGGGGGTGGAGAAAATGAGGAGGGACCTGGGAAAGCTTGAAGAATGGTCCAAGGCGTGGCAGCTGGGGTTCAATTCAAGTGTAAAATAATGTACCGGCGGGGGGGGTGAAGCCAGCCAGCAAGCTGAACAGACGTGCATCAGATTAGCTCTGTCATAGCTTTGGTTATTTAACCTAACTTTTACAAATATTCTATCTTGTGACTGCCAAAAAGTCTTCACTTGTGATCGAATAACAGCTCAGTCCATAATAGGAACAAAAAAAGCTGATAAAAATGTGGCTTCCCATTCCAAATCCGTGGAAGACTATATGATCCCGAAACAAGGCCCATTGGCAGCAGCGTTTACTCCACCATCAAAGGACCCAAACATGGACAGGATTTTTGCCATCCTTCAAAAAATCGAGGAAAAAGTAAATCAGACGAATGACTCTCTGTCTGCAATGGACCAGCGGGTTAAAAAGCTTGAAGGGGGAAGAGAGGAGAACTGCAAAGCCATTGAAGATCTCAATAGACATCAGGAGCACTATGCCGTGGCCCAGGCCAGGGACTCTAAATTCCTTTCCAAAAAAGTGGAAGCTTTGGAAAATCAACTCAGGGCCGTTAATCTACATGTGGTGGGGCTCCCTTCCTCTGTAGCTGCTAAGGACTTAAAGCAAGTTTTTGGATCAATACTCACAACATCGCTGGGCCTATCTGGGGAGTCTATGCGAATCAAATGCATTTTTCCCCTCCTGTCTCGTCGGCGACTCATGGAAGGAATGGCGCAGACATCGATGGTGCTTGTAATGCTGGATTCCTTAGAGGAGTGACTAACAGTACTGGTGGCTGCTAGAGATAAAAGAGAGCTGCAATTCGAGGGGTCGAAAATATCTATCTTCCCAGATGTGGCATCATGCACCCAAACCAGACGAAAGGATCTCCTTCAATTGAGGTAAAGTTTGGGTGAGCATGGAATCTCAGCTATTTCTTTTGTTCTTCTCAGGTCATCTCCATTTTACCTACAAAGGTAAATCCTACATTTTTGCAGAGGCTGAAGCAGTCATATGTTTCATGGAGAATTTACCATTTTGCGAGGAACAGGCCTCCGATGATGAACTGGATGGTCCCACCTGATTAAATCTTATGGCTTTATTTCATGTACTGTTCGTTTAAATGGCTCTGAGATATAACGAGCTTTTGGGACAATTCATATGAAAATAATATGAATCTTGATTGTCCATTCTGCTGGCTACTAAAATGTGTTGATGTACTATAGTATGGGGGGAGCATACATTTTTTTCTGCATATCCTTCGAGCAGGTCTCAAAATACTGTCTGTCTGATTGATTTGCTCTCCTCTTGCTGTAAGACATTTATCTTTCTGGCTAACGTTAATCAATATTCATGTTTGATAATGAGTGAACTATTATAGACATTGGGGACACACAGAGTGTTATATAAACTGTTTTTTTTTTCCAAGCCTACCCCACCGGTTTTGATTTATGGGGTACTTAGGGTGGATTTATTTTACATTGTATGTGTAAAGCCAGATATAAATGCATTAGTGATCATACATGTACCTGGGGGATCTCCCCGACTGTTCCTCCAGCTTCTTTGAGGATGGTTTAACTCACCCCATCTATTTCTGTTTTGTTATATCTAAGTGAGAGCTAATCAATATGTGTGAGCAATACCTGTACTGAATTCTCATTTATTCGAATATGTATCCTATATCATTCTGTAATAAGAGAGTGTGTTTACATTTCTATGTATGAAGTTTAAAATAATGCACCTGGGATGAGGAAACCCTGGAGAGAGCTACAGGATGGGGGGGGGGGGATGCTGAACATCACCAAGGAAGAAAGGGATCTGGGGTTATCATTTCAGATGACCTAAAGGTGTCAAAGCACAGCACAAAGGCTGCAGGAGGGCCAGTGGCATGCTAGGATGTATAGGCAGAGGTATCACTAGCAGAAGGAGGGAGGTGGTGATGCCATTGTATAAGACACTGGTGAGGTCGCACCTAGAGTACTGTGTAGATGGGGGCCATACGGATGAAAGTTCCTGATTTCAGATGAAATACCTAGGTGGGTCAGTCGTGATATACCTGGGGCCCCTGAAATGATTAACTTACAAGGGAGATGGTCATGGTGCAACCTTACAATACCAGTGCTATGTTAGGTTATACAGTTTTCCTTTCTGTTGTTACTTGTTCAAATCTGGTCACCACACTTGGCCAATATGTATTTTGTTTTAACTGTTACTTGAGGGAAGGCAGAGATAAGGAAATGACAGTTGAATGTTTAGACAGTATAGTGATATATTAGTGTAATTTTGATCATTAGAGTCTTAATACCAATATAGTAAAGCATGTACTGTAATATCACCGACTAACTAATGTAGTGTGCTAATGAAGATACTTTGACCTGTAATGACATTGACTTCTCTAAAAAAAGAATATAAGTGCACAAAAACAGCTAGGGATACTGATGAAAAGCTGGTTTGAGCCTCAGTAAACAGAGTGCTCTTTTTGAACCACCTCTGGGGCTGCTGCAGTGGTGGAGCATGGACAACCCCTCTCCAGGATGGGACACAGTACGATAGGCAATGCTGCTTCATCCACAACCACCAGACTTTGTCATCTTGGGGCCATTCCTAAGCCTCAATCTCTGGCACACAAGCCCAGTCAAGCTTCTGCTGGGCCAGTTGGCTAGGTTGCACAGCAACAGAGTGTATGCCTACTACTCTGGTGACCTGGGCTCGGGAATGGGCTTGGGTTACAAGCAGATGGCCAGGAGAAGGAGCGATGAGCATACCACTGGCCAGCTCTCTTCCTTTATGGAGGGCTGACTCCGCCTTTGATGCATCACTGCCTTCCAGTGGAGGCTAGATGGCAGCACATGCAGGAGCTGCCTCAGAGGGTGAGGATTGCTGTGAACACCAATGCATGCTGCGCACAACTGTGCAGGCATGCTATGTCATTGCATGCTGGCAGTCTCCTGGAGAGAAAATCATGGAAAACCACGGTAGTGGCAGTATGGCAAGCAGCCCCTTGCAGGCCCCACATCACCAACCAGGCAGCTACCTGTAGACTGGATCATGCTCCTACCAGGGAAAGTACACTTCCTGCAGGGCCCCACCATAGGGGACAAGCTATGGTGGAACTGGGAGACTGGCATAAGTACCTAAGGATAGTGGGTGATAGGGCTGAGGCGGGTCAGATGTGGATAGCCCAGAACATCAGGAGCAGAAATAATAGACTGAAAAAAACCCAAAAGCTTCTGCAAGGCTAAAGTGAGTTCTGCAGATTATAAATTCATGTGACCTGGTAGTCATGATCCTGTTTGTTCTTTTACACTTGATCTAATGACCTATTGGAATTGCAGGGACCCTATCATATGTTCATACTACTGTCTTTCTAATTTATTGCATTCTTTCACCCATTTTTTTCTCATGTTTCCCTGTTCCCACCCACACAATGATGGAGGCAAGCCACGGCTTCACCCTTCCTCTAGCCGATAGGGCAGACTAGAAGCTATGTTCATGGCAATGCCAAATATTGCTCCTTGGTCAGCTTGCAGGAGTGGCAAATGTTGGGTGATCCACATTCTCCTGGTAGCCCAGTGCCTCCCCAGGCAGCCTCAGTGGTGGATTCCAAGGCTGAAACAAGGACCCCTATCTCCCAGGTGGCAGTGCAAAGCCACAATGCCTCTATGATTGTCCACCTTGCTACCACATATGGAATAGTTCATGGCCAGTGATACACAACAAGGCTGTGTTTCCATTGAGGGGTTGAGATGACAGCACATGGAACTCAAGAACGAAGCTCAAGAAGTCATGCTGCGTCTCAACCCCTCGATGGAAACACATGTCAGTCTGTGTCTGGTTGCCCATATCCTGTTTTATTTAGTGCATAGTTCAAAAATACCACCACAGCTGCTGCTTAACAGTGGTGGAAGCCCCAGAGGAAATGACAGTTTCGCAGCGTAAGTGTGCCACGCTATGAATGACTGGTCTGTTTTGTTGTTGTGCCCCAGTTGTGCCGTCTGAACTATAGTACTACAACTTCAAAAAGTAATTGTGCCATTGTTCTGACATCATAATAACTATGGTTAGTGATGGGTGAAGTGGCTCAATTAAGCTCAGCAGTGATTTAAGTGAAGTCGAGATTTCGCGGTGCTCCGACGCGATGAGTACTTCGTGTTATAAATGGTAACGCCAAATCCATTGGAAAACAATGACTTCACGTTACTCCGCTTTCCACTTCGCCTCACTTCTCCTTGTTTTTAAGCTCCAAAGGCGAATTTTGCAGTGATTCATGGGATTTCGGGGTCACATGGGCTCTAGATTGTTCTGCACAACCTCAGTTTGGGGTTGTGTGTGTAGGAAGCTGTAGGAGACAATCTGATCTGAGAGCTCTCTGTGATTCAAACCTTCAAAAAGCTGTTAAAAAAGCCTTTTTGAGTCATTTTTGTTTGCTGAAACTTTAGTTCATCGATTATAGGAAACCCTCCCTTGCTCATATCATTGAGCGTTATTGTTTGTGTATGGATTTTGAATGTTAATGTACAACATTCAGTCTGTGTACTGAGAGACAGTGGAAGTGTGCTTTGCGGGAGGGGCATATCTGTGGTGTAGGTAGATTAACCTGGAGAAAAAGACAGTGCTTTCTGTTTTGGTGATATTTTTCTTGTATAACTGTGTTAATGTACACATAGTAATATTTTCAATATTTCTTGCCATTTTTTTTGCTGATTGTTGTGGTGCAGCAGTGCATAATTTTAGTTTGTTTGAAATATGTGGTTATATTACTAAAGTTTGCAATTTGCTATGCATTACTTAGTGTGTGTGTGAGTACGTGTGTGACGCGTGTCATCAAATCAGACACCTTTTATTGTGCCACATAATAATTTCAGCAATGTGAACCTGCTACCCACTGCAGCTGTGTGATTTTTGTACTTCTTTGTGGTATCTTTACTGGTACTAGTACTAGTGACTGTTACTGCAGCAGTACAGTATACTGCCCCCCCCCCCGTGGCCTGCCCCAACTGGCAAAGGTATTGTTTTCCAGATTTGAATTTCTGATGGTGAGGACTAGTTAGGTGTTGTGCCTTTGTGTCTGCATCTCTTCAGTGCACAGAGCAATATTAATCTGTCTGTGCATTTGCATCTCTTTAGGGCCCAATCTCCATCTGTAAGTTAAGTCACAGTTGTTTCTTTGGCTTCCCTTCAGAGTACTGGATAAGTATGGTGCTTAATTCTGCATGAACATTGTACTCATTAATATGCGTTTTTAAGTCGGGACCATCATCATGAGTCACTTATGATACAAATCACGTTCTTCATCATCACGGTCACAAATCACGATCATTCACGTTACGAATCACAACATTAATTTTTTTTCTAGTTACTTGGATGTATTGTAAGCCTGTTTTGTAGTATCTCTCCAGGCTTCATCACCCCACCTTTGTACTCATTGATACGTGTTTTTAAGTCTGGGAGTTTTAAGCTACAGCTCATCGGGCCCGGGGAAGTACAGCCATAGGCATTCACATTTCTTCATCATCACAGTCACAAATGCAGTCTCAAATAACGATTTATGATCATGTCACGAATCACAACATTAATTTTTTTATTAGTTACTTGGGTGTATTGTAAGCCCATTTTGTAGTATCTCTCTATGCTTCACCACCCCACCATTGTACTCATTAATGGTTGTTTTTAAGTCAGGGAGTTGGACAGTGTCTGCAGTACATACACAGACTGGAAAGAAGACTGACTGCACACATGCAGTTTAGTACAGTATACTCGCACTGCTCAGAATACAAAGTGTCATGCATACGGAAGAAAACAAAAAAGGGCATAATTACACACAAGGGTCAGGGATGGTGGAGGAATACATTTTATAACACAGCAAGGAAGGTGTTGGGGGGCACATGGCGTGAGGAAAAAAAAATAATGTGGGATCCCATGGTGATCCAGCAGCAGTTCCAGCATGGACATAATTTGCAACTGATGTCCCTCTATGTGATCCAGCCACTGCTCCACAGCACTCACCCTCTCATTGTTCTCCTCGACAGCACTCCAGAGAACTGCCAAGTTAGCCTGTGTTACATGCAGTTCTCTGGGGTCCACATGTTCTACAGGCTGACCTGCTTGTGGTGGTGGTGGGAGTGGGGGTGCTGGTGGAGCAGCAGGTGCTGCTGTGGTCCTCCTCTTCTTAGGGATGCCACAATGCACAGCTGTACCCTCTGCCACAGAATGGCCAGCAGGTGCAGGCATGGTCTGTTCTGTGGCAGTCTACCACTCCAACTGCTGGTGATTGAGCATATGGGTGTGCTGGCCCCCAGTCCCCAGATGAGTCCCCCGGGGGCCACGGCACACCTCCACCTCACATAGGTGGCAATTGACCACATTGCTGTCCCCCCCAACACAGTCAAAAAACTGCCAAACAACAGAGGTGCGGGGAGAACCAGGCACAGGCAGGAGATGGCCAGATGAACTGGCAGCCGGCTGGTCACAGTGATGAACAGGGATGGGATCCACACCTGGGCCCGGGGGAACAGGCACATCCTGCTCCAGAGGACCTGGTGCTGGACTTGGTGGTGGTGGTGGTTCAACTGCCTCAGAGTCAGGACAGGAGGCGGTGATGGTCCTGCTTCTTGGTGGGGGCACTCACAAGTTTTGAGCAGTCCAACAGGAATGGGTGCCCATGCCCTCCACACATGTACGTGGTACGACGCTTACCCCACCACGCTCTCCCAGAGCTGCCCCCGCCCCAGACATTCCCTCACCCTGGTCCATCTCTCCTACTGAGCTCCCTCAGTCCGAGCAATCACTACTCACACTGTCACACACACACACACACACACACACAGTCACACAGACAAACAACTAACTACTTATAAAGGTAAGAAAAATAAAATTTACAGAAAGAACAAATTAAGTAAAAAGAGTACAGAAAGACAAAAAATGTAGCTTTTAAAAAAGCTGTTGGGTCTAAATCAAAGTTTAAATCTCCTCACTCTGATCTAAAAGTATCAGCAGTCACAAAACACACTACTCTCTCTCCGTCTGCACAGGAGAAAGTAAAAGTGTCTGCTTGTATGACTCCTTTCTTCCTACCTAGCTAAAAGAGCATGTGACTTACAGTACTGTAAGCCATGTGATGTGTGTGGGGGGCTGCCAAATCTGAAACACCAAGTGGATCACTTAGAATCCTAATGAGGCAGAAGTCCATTAAAAACAACGCTTACCTAACCCCGCATTGCCATTCCATATGTAGTGGTAATGACAACAAGGCAGGTAGGCACACTTTGTATTGCCTTACTCTGTGTAGCGGAGGGGCAACGGAAGAGCCCACTTTATGCTCACTTCGCCAGCGGAATTTAAATTCGCTGCATCTCTAACTATAGTACAATTAACTTCTTTTTTGTCTGGATTTCAATACACAACAAACAGTAATCATACCCTCTTACACAGTAATTTAGCAGTCACTGTATAGCCACTGAATGGACAATGGTTATAAGAATGCAGTAATTCAGCTGGTGCACTAGGGCAAGTTTGTGCCTCTATTACTACATGCTGTAAATCTATGCACAGGTGTTTATTTGAAGGGACACCATGAACCCCTTAGGCATCAGAGTGCCCTTAGTTTAAAATACACAGATTATGTCTGTTCACATTCTGTGGAGACTGTTGATGTAGCTGGTTGTTTGATTCAGATTCTTTTTTTCTTTCAAAAAAGTATAAGACAAACTGCCCACCATACTGGTGTTACCACACAAAAATATGTTTCTTTACATTCCATGATCAACTCCCACCACATCTTTTGCTGTCCTCACAGTGCTTATGTGGTTAAAAAAGTAATTATTCCTCAAGAATCTTATGCCTAATCATAAACCCAGTTTCCTGCATTCTGATGTATTTGGTGTCTCCGGTAGTCAGAAGAGCACAAAAGGACGACACCATACACACCACATGTACTTTTACAGTGCTTTATTGTGCAATTTCAGTGCAAATGGTAAACACTCAGATAGCTCCTAACCTGGAGGCCACTGAGCCCCAGGTCAGCATTTAGGGCCCATGAGTTATGCAAATGTTCACCCTTTGAATTAAAATTGTACAATAAAGCACTTTAAAGATATAAATGTTGCCAGCAGTGCCTCCTTTTTTTGTTGTGCTTGCTCGTTATGTACAGTAGAAAAGTATGTCACATAGCTTGAGCAGCTTTTGCTGTCTTTATCCCCAGCAGTACCTCCTCAGATCTGAACTCAGTGTTCAGTGGCAGTTGAAGGCCATTGCAATTCTGACCATCTTTTGGATGAGATGTTAAACCGAGGTCCCTTCTACCCATCCTGGTACTGTCCTGGTGGGTGTCCAGGTGGACATAAAAGAACCCAGGGCACTCTTTGCAAAAGAGTAGGGAACATTCCCAGTGTCCTGGCCAACATTCTCCTTCCCATAAACTGGATCATGCAATTGTCCAGGCTGTGTGTGGGTGCTGATGTGAGATATGGCCACCACTACGCATTCAGTCACTTCACTACCAGTCTAGCATTGCTTGTAATGTGATTTGGGATACACTGTGTATGAAAAGCACTATATAAATGCTGATTCTTCTTCTTCATCTGTATTACATTACTTTCTAATTAAGCAATAAGGTATAATAGGGGGATAATAGGGTGGGATAATGGCCATCTTGGGTGGGTTGAAGTACGAGGTGAAGCTGAGTGCTTCCACAACCCGATAAGGGTTGTCAGCCCACCATAACATACCCCCTGAAGAACCTTACTGTGATTATGAAATTGGTCCATTTTAGTAAATTGGATGTATTTTTTCCAATACATTTTTGTCATGCTACTGTCAGCCAGCCTGTTGTGCTGGGATAATGGCCTTGCTGAAAGTACCTCTTGGCCAGTCAAGAGCCAACCAGTATTCTTTCTATCCATTTCATAATAAAAAAATACATCATGTCGCAGAGACCTGGGGGATGATGTTTCAAAGCTTCAGTATTGATGCAAAATTAACAATGTTATTTTACCTGTTATTGGAACTTTCACAGTTTATGTAACGGTTTCCGAAGGTAGATATTTTTCATATTTATCATCTGTGTATGTTTTCAGTCATTCAAAGGACAACTGTTCTGCAAATGGTCAGAAAGTGGCCAAAACATTAGTAAATGTGACTGTTCTTTGAGAACTGTCCCTGAGTAGTGAGCCCAGAGCCACAAAAGAGGCCATAATATTTCTGTTTCCATCCAAAACGTTGGTGCCAGTTGAAGGCCAACGTGATTCTAACCACTGCTGCATGACCTTCATGTGCCTGATTTACTTACAACATATAGAGAATACTGGCTGGGCTACTATGAGCAACTGCCACCGAGGGGTGCTGATTCTGTTTGACCTCGAGAGTGAAGCTCCAGAGGTCCTACGGAATCAGAACCCCAAGGTGGCAGCACAGGCTGGCTGCACACAGTAGCCCAGCCAGTATTTTATATAGTGTATGGAGACCCCTTGTTTAAACACTATAGCATTAAAACAAACATACTCAACTTGAGGTTTTACATTTAGTCTGCTTATTTTGCTGCTGGTCAAGCACCCTCAACCACCTTGGAAAAAAACGCCATTGCCATCCTATCACAGTGTTGACTGTTCGAATACTGAGATGTGTGCACCATGGTTTTTTCCATTACTGGAAGTGCTGTCTCGCATGCTCTGAAAAACAGCCAAGATGTTGTACCACAGTGTGGTGTAACCATGTTCCATGAACTTTGAGCTTTGGTACAACAACATTTTGACTGCAATGGATTTCAGTGTGGAACAGGGGGTCTCCATACACTATAAAATTATCTGATTTGAGTTATACTCTTATTTGATTGGATAGAATAACTTCCACATGAAAACAGTTCTGTACTGAAGGCGTGCACCAACAGCGATAGACAACAGATCAGTATTTACAAAAGTATTGAATTTTCACTTTCTGCCGCAGAGCACCAACTTATTGCTAAACTGAACAAGGCTGCAGAACTCCTCCACGTTACAAACAAGTATATCTGGAAAGCATTTAATCCAACCAAAACACCAGCAGGATTCATTTAACAGTCTCCAGACAGTGCGTACTCCCCCTGCCTTCATGGCAAAGATCATTCAGTTCTACAGTCAGCAATATGTGTACTTAGGAAATTTAACATATTCATGACCTTATGCTCATACAGATTGTTTCAGCTAATATGCAAGCAGAAAGTTTAAGATCCCTGGTTTGGGAATTACATTATTAATATCACATTTGGAAAGCGTGAAATACATAACTAGAGAGAAGTGCCATTGGATAATTTAACTTATTCCAATTTAGCAACCATATAAAACCCGGCTACAAAGCGAAGAAAGCGCTTCTTGAAACTTGCACTCAGAGTTTCAGCAGTCAGGGGTTACAGTAGTGCTGCAGGCTCCTGCAAGGTTAAAAAATTTCTTTTCAAAATAAAGGCTATGTTTTTGAGGATGTTGACGCTGCCAAGATTTTTTATGACAAGAACATTGCTCTACCTACAGAAATGGACTCTGATTTGTCTGAGGAGGAAGATCAAGTGAATAGTTTATTGTTTTTGTTTATTGAGAAATATTCAGAAAGACCTTTGAGTCAGAGACTCATTTACAAAGGTTCCACGTCATACAACAGGTAAAATACAAACATCAGGGCACAGTACAGGCAGTTGCATTACAAAAGAAAAACTTAAGGTGGCATTACAGGATTAGCAGGTAACTAGGAAATACATTACAGTTCAGAACAAGAGATACAGAGTAGATCAGAAAAGTAGAAGGTACACCGGTCAATCCCAGCCGAAAATGATGCAGAACGATCTGTACCTGGCTGTTTGTCGAATAGTGGGTTTTGAAAGAGTTAGCACCAGGGGCAGGGATAATTATAGGGTGTGGTCAGGTGCAGTCACATACGTTAGCGTTCTGGAGGTATTCCCTCAGTCTAGTTTTGAAAGGGCCTATCCTTGTTTCATTAGTTATTTGGATAGGGAGAGAGTTAGTCAGAGCAGGGGCTTGGTAGCTGAAGGTCCTTTGAAGTTGGGAGGTATGTGGATGGGGAACCTGTAGCATCTGCCTGTTAGAATTTCTCGTGGATCTGGTTGGTTCAGCTGGGCGGATAATAGAGGAGAGAGGGAGGGGCAAGTCCAAGAAGGATCTTCTTAGTTATAAGGCATTAATGATACCGGATCCTGTTATCAAGGTTTAGCCAATTAGAGGAGTTGTAAAGTGTGCAGGTGTGGGTGCGGCGATCGCAGCCAAGTATGAGGTGGCAGGCTTTGTTGAGAACAAGGCGGAGACTGGTTAGAGCCGAGTTAGGGGCAGCACAGTATATAGTAAGGCCATAGTCAAGGAGGGCAAGGATGGAGGAGTTGACGGTGAGCCGTAGGGCTTCCAGGGTGAGGCAATGTTTGTGTCTATAAAGCACACCTAGTCTCGAGTTTAGGGCCGAGGCAAGGAGGAGAATGTGTTGCTTATAGTTGAGGGCTGGGTCCAGAGTGATCCCTAGGTATTTAAAGTAGCTAACTTGCTCCAGGGGGTGTGGTCAATGGTGAGGAAAGGGGGACAGTGATGCTTGTGAGGGTTCTGCAGGTGGGAGAAGATCATGACTTTAGTTTTCTTATAGTTGATAGTAAGCCGCTGGGTGGAGAACCATTGTTATGCTTCGTGGAAGCTATGTTGGAGTGTATGGTGGAGATTTCGTGGGTCGGAGTCAGAGGCGAAAAGTACTGCGTCATCCGCATAGAGGAGCAGATTACCGGGGATGGCCACTGGGAGGGAGTTTAGGAATAGGCTGAAAAGTAAGGGGCCAAGAATTGATCCCTGCGGTACACCAGAGCGGACAGGGAGGCGAGGGGACAGGACAGTGCCTACCTTTACCTGTTGTGTTCTATCCGACAGGTAGCTGGTGAACCATTTTAATGTATCGCTGGAGAAATCACTGGAGGTGAGAGTGTGTAGGAGAAGGGCATGGTTGACGGTGTCGAAGGCTTTAGAGAGATCCACGAAGATGGCCCCTGTGAGGTGACCGCAATCCAAGGCGGAGTGGACATGCGAGGTGAAGGTGAGAAGGGCAGTGGTGGTACTGTGACCCTTACGGAAGCCATGTTGTTGGTCGCAGAGGAGTTTGTATTTAGTCAAGTGGTCATTGATTTGGTCGGCGACGATTCGTTCTAGGGCTTTAGAGAGAGGGGGAGAATGGAGATCGGACGGTAGTTGTTTGTGGAGGTGCAGTCCCCACTCTTAAAGATAGGGGTGATGTTGGCCAGTTTCCACTGGGAGGGAAATTTCCCTTGACAGAAGGAGCAATTTAGGATATGAGTGAGAGGGATGAGAACTTCCTGGAGAGTAAGGCAGAGAAGCTTCAGGTCCAGTGGGCCACTGAGGTTTGTAGAGTGGCTAAGGGCTTTATTTAGGGAATAGTACTCAGTACATTCCAGTAACCTCATGATTTGAGTTCTTTTTTATTTGGTTGTTTGAATGATATATCTTTGTCTTTCTCCTACTTTATTTTTTTTTTGCCAGATAGAGATTTTCGATTTTTTTTCTTAAAAGGGAAGTAATAGCTTGGAGACCGAGGAATAGTATTTTGATGTAAACTTCAGATATAAACTTTAGATGCTCTTAGTATAAATGAATTTATTGATTTTCTTTTTATTCCCCCCTAAATATATATATTTTTTATGCTTTATGGTACTTATTTTGTATTATATTAGTCTCGAGATGGAGCTTTTATTTTCTGCTTTTGTCATTTATATATATATTTCTCGCTGAATAAAAATGAAAGTATAAAAAAAAAAGCACGGCTACAGCAAAATGAACAGTCTGTTGACAATACGGCTATCATGCAAGTTTCAGAAATCACCTGAGAATGTATCCCAAGTAACAACTGTTCAATAAACACGCTTAAATATGTTCAAGCAATTTTTTTGTAACTGGAAAGTAGCACTTCCATCCAATAAGTTAGCAGGTTATCCTTGACTAAAGATAAAAGAATGACATTGTGTACTAGTGTTTCTCAAACGAGACCACCGTGGCCACATGTGGCCATCAGCACAATTTTACATGACCAGAGAGCTCTTTAGATTTGTTGTACAAAGGTAATGGAATAGACAGTTTCTTATCTTTAAAAAACATGAGAGATGCATTTCAAGTAAAAATACATCAGAGATGTGATGTGTTGTATACTGTGTGGAAAAGAGATTTGTTAAATAACGGGATTTGAAGTGAACAACACAAGGAGTGACACCACCAGGTGACTTTATGGCTGCATATTGAGGTCTTTTGACTCCACAAGGTTTTGGGGCCTGTGAACAACAGCTATGTACCATGCTGTAGGTGAAATATACATGAAACCCACAAATACATGGGGCTGGCAGTATAGCACAGAGGTTAGAGCAACAAGCTGTGAATGAGCTTGGTACATCCAGCAGACCTCAGTTTGAATACCACAGTCTCCACTTGCAAACTGTGTGACTCTGAGCAAGTCAATTAACCTCCCCAGTGCTCCCAGGTCACCACTGAGAACAGACACGTGTGCCTAGTGGGCCTTACCTAGTTACTAAAGAAAAGGAAATACAAATAAAAAAGGGTGGGGGAGTCTAGAATGTTGCATCCTCTTGCTGTCTCAGTGGACGGCACTGTGCATCCTCTTGCTGTCTTGGTGAATAGTGCTGTACTTTCTCTTGCAATATTAAAGTATGGCACTGTACCTCCTCTTCCTGTCTCAGTGGATGGTACTGTATTTCCTCTTACTATCTCAGTGGATGGTGCAGTACTTCCTCTTGCTATCTCAGTGGACGGCACAGTACTTCCTCTTGATATCTTGGTGGACGGCACAGTACCTCCTCTTGCTGTCTCATTGGATGGTATTGTACCTTCTCTTGCTATCTCAGTGGATGGTACTGTACTTCCTCTTGCTATCTCAGTGGATGGTACTGTACTTCCTCTTGCTATCTCAGTGGATGGTACAGTACTTCCTCTTGCTATCTCAGTGGATGGTACAGTATTTGCTCTTCCTATCTCAGTGGATGGTACTGTACTTCCTCTTGCTATCTCATGGATGGTAGAGTACTTGCTCTTGCTATCTCAGTGGATGGTACTGTACTTCCTCTTGCTATCTCAGTGGATGGTACTGTACTTCCTCTTCCTGTCTCAGTGGACGGTACAGTACTTCCTCTTGCTATTTCAGTGGATGGTACTGTACTTCCTCTTGCTATCTCAGTGGATGGTACTGTACTTCCTCTTCCTGTCTCAGTGGACGGTACAGTACTTCCTCTTGCTATTTCAATGGATGGTACTGTACTTCCTCTTGCTATCTCAGTGGATGGTACTGTACTTCCTCTTCCTGTCTCAGTGGACGGTACAGTACTTCCTCTTGCTATTTCAGTGGATGGTACTGTACTTCCTCTTGCTATCTCAGTGGATGGTACTGTACTAACTGTTGCTATCTCAGTGGATGGTACTGTACCTCCTTTTCCTATCTCAGTGGGTGGTACTATACTTCCTCTTACTATCTCAGTGGGTGGTGCTGTCTCTCCTCTTCGCATCTGAAGGGATGGTACTGTACATCCTCTTGCTATCTCAATTGATAGTACTTTGCATCTTCTTGCTATCTCAGTGGACGGTACTGTACATCCTCTTTCTGTCTCAGTGGATGGTACTGTACTTCCTCTTGCTGTCTCAGTGGATGGTACAGTACTTCCTCTTGCTATCTCAGTGGATGGTACTGTACTTCCTCTTGCTAGCTCAGTGGACGGTACAGTACTTGCTCTTGCTATTTCAGTGGATGGTGCTGTACTTCCTCTTGCTATCTCAGTGGATGGTACTGTACTTCCTCTTGCTGTCTCAGTGGATGGTACAGTACTTCCTCTTGCTATCTCAGTGGATGGTACTGTACTTACTATTGCTATCTCAGTGGATGGTACAGTACTTCCTCTTACTATCTCAGTGGATGGTACTGTACTTACTGTTGCTATCTCAGTGGATGGTACAGTACTTCCTCTCCCTATCTCAGTGGGTGGTACTATATTTCCTCTTACTATCTCACTGGGTGGTGCTGTCCATCCTCTTCATATCTGAAGAGATGGTACTGTACATCCTCTTGCTATCTCAATTGATAGTACTTTGCATCCTCTTGCTATCTCAGTTGATAGTACTTTGCATCCTCTTGCTATCTCAGTTGATAGTACTTTGCATCCTCTTGCTATCTCAGTGTACGGTACTGTACATCCTCTTCCTGTCTCAGTGGATGGTACTGTAAATCCCCTTGCTAACTCAGTGGATGATACTGTACAGTTGGAACTATGGATACATTCAGATATTTAAAGATATTCTGCGATATATCTAAAGAGATTCTCTCTGGTGGCCCATAGTGGTACTACAGGCAGGTAAGAAAGTTCTCCAGAGATATCACAGATATTGCAGGAAATATCTGACCATGTCTATGGCTGCCACTGTACATCCTCTTGCTGCATCAATGGATGGTACTGTACAACCTCTTGCTGTCTCATTGAATTGTACTGTACATCCTCTTGCTATCTCAATGGATGGGACTGTATATCCTTTTAGTATCTCAATGGGTGGTACTGCACATCCTCTTGGTGTCCCAATGGATGATACTGCACATCCTGTTGCTGTCTCAATGGATGGCATTGTGTTGAACACTGTCTGCCTATATGTAAACAGTGTTTGTATGTAATTTTGCTGCTGCCTTGTTTATTATGTGCCTGACTTGACTACATTCTTATGGAATTGCTTACAGCACTTGTATTGTCCAATTTTTGTGCCTGTTCAATTCTGCCATGAACCTTTGTAAATGAGCACTTTTACCCAATGGTTATCTGATGTACATAATATATAGAATAATGTATGGGGTGGTGTGTGTAACGAGAAGTTTACACACACCCAAGGGGTAAGATGCTACACTCGAGGGGTTTGTGCAAGCATCTTATCCCAAGGGTGTGTGTAAACTTCGAGGTTTACACACAACACCCCATATTTTATTTTTTGTAATTAATGGTGATTTGCACTGTTTGTGCAGCTTTGCGTGACTTAACGTGGCTTTAGGCGATTGTGCGGCATTGCGCGGTTTGCCATTATATACACTCGTGTATAACAGGAAATTACGCCATGGTTTCCCTATGGGAAAAAGGGGAAGCCATTAATTATAAATAAATAATACATGCATACATAAATAAGTTAATAGCTATTCTCTTGCTTTCTTGATGTATGTTGCTGTACATCCTCTTGCTGTCTCAATGGATGGTGCTGTACTTCATCATGCTATCTCAAAGGATGGTTCAACCTCTTTTTTTATCTCAGCAGCATTGTCATGTGGTATTTCTTTGTATGAGGTACTTGTTCCAATCAGCTTTGAACCTCAGTACAGTATCGGGCTCTATCATTCCCAATCCCAGTCCCTTTGGAAGTTAGTTCCATAGGTTTGCCACCATCTACAGTATGTGAAAGTAATTGCTTCCAAATTTCTTGCAGATCCCGCAGTGCCTTAATTTAAGTTATTTGTCATATTCCATTCTAACTCAAACAGCTGAGAGGCATCTACTTTCTCTGCTCCTTTTAATATTTTAGGATCCTCAGTCAAGTCTCTCCTTAGCCTCTCACCTTTAAAGAGCATAGCCTTTAATCACTTAGTATAAAAAAATAACTCAGTGCTCTTAACCTGTTCTTAGAATAATTGGAGATCGTCATGTTAGCCAACAGTAAATCCTACAAATATATGATAGGTATAGATCTTTACAGTATCCGACTGCAGAGATTTTCGGTCTTGAAAGCTTGTATAGTCAATTATCCCTACACCAAATGAAATGCATAGGGCCAGATATGCAAATTAAGTTACTTCTGAGAAGTCTAACACTTTTTTGACGGATAAAAGTCCATCTGAACTACTAGGGATATCACATGAACTTATATTTGTTACCAGCTCTGCATCTTGAAATTCTGAACATTCATTTGTCTGATAAAAACAAGTTCTGAACTTTGCAGGTGCAACTGTGTAAAACCCTATCTTGCCATTAGAGGGCAGGGGACTGGTTATCAGAATGCCAGGCCCAGATCATACTGACTGATAGTGCTTCTGACTAGGGAGTCCAGTAGGAGGAGCTCAGAATGCCAGTGTGAGTGAAGGGTGTGGTTTTGCCTTGAAGGCACCATGCCTCAGGTCATGTGCTGGACTGCCTGAGGAGGCAAGCCTCACACAGAACAGCTGACAATGGAGCCAGCTTTTTAAACTGGTGTATCTCAAGCCCAGTCACCTGCTAGCCTTCAGGGACATTCTCATGAGAACAGTGGACATTCCAGGGTTCTGTGGGCATTTAGAGTACATTTCTGTTAATTCCTAGGAGTATGCATGGGAGACATAAAGAGGGTGTGGGAACCCTGAGAGGCTTTCCCTCAAAGGAGTCCCTGGCAGCCCTGTGGTGCAGGGAAGATCCCACTTATGATGGTATGTTCAGTGTTTTGGGGATATCTGTGGTCCTGTGCCCAAGAGATGCTTCAAGTCAAGCTCTCATTGGAGACAGACCTGGCAAGAATCTGAGCTTCAGACTAAGGTAGAAGATATGCCGACATTGGGTATAGGAGATCCTGAGCTGGACTGAATACACCAGACACTGCTTCTGGCAGAGAAGATTAGGACAACTGCCAACTGTTGCCAGAAGGCAGACTGAAGAATGTACTGCCATGTTGTTCCCAGTACACCGGCTGGTGAGTGGTGTTAGACTGATGTGAGGCACCCAGCCAAGGGTTGGCCTCTAAACTCCAGTGGGGTAGACTAGCCTGGACAGAGTTACCACTCCCACAGGACCAGAGTACTCCAGATGTCATAAACAAGTGAAGTCTGACAGTAAATTTCCTACAGTGGTGATGCCTTCTGCACCACCTGCTGAAAAGACACTGTACTGTCAAAGAGCATGTGTAAACATGACAACTCAAAGCATTTAGCAAACTGAGAGATTATGGTAATTTAGTGCCATGTACAATAGGCTCTGACCCAAGGTATAATCTCACCCACTTATGTAAAAAGAGGAATAGAGAGGGTCATGTGACTCCTGAGATGTGAGAGGAGGGTATAACCTAAACAAAGGGGCCCTAAGGTCTTACCTGAAGTCCAAGGTCAGGATTGATTTTGTCTGTGCAATACTAACCAGGAGAGCTTTTGGGGACTGGGTTTCTCTGTACATAACTGAATATGTCAGTTAAGAGAATCACTGCTTAAAACACTCTTGCAATGGGATAAATTCTGTCAGAACAGAGGCCTGAGTTGAACTCACCCCACAGCCAGGGGAAGGGGTACAGAAGTGTGACGGAAGTATGGGGATCCTTTAGATGGGCTTACCACTTTACCTGTAGAAATAAAGGTTCATCCTGGGCTGTGGACCAGCCTCTGCTGACCCCAAGAGATGGTTATCATCTGGTGCCAGCCTGAGCTGGGAGACCATACAGCAGCAGCTGAGTGGGCTGCATTGTTTGTAAGCGAAGAATGGGGTTCAACTATATTGCACTTGTAAAAGATTTTAGTATCTGGAACATTATCTGTATCTAACAGATGCTTGTGTTTACCTTTTTTGATGCTCTTCACTTCACTTTCTCAGCTCTTTCTGTAGAATTACTTTTCAGACCATAAATGATGACTTAATTTGTAGTCATTCGGGATTGTTTCTAAACACACTCATATATGTCTATACAGTATTTGCAATTACTGTGACTGTTATGGTTATAATAACATTATCGCACACATTCAATACACTCCAAAAAGCCCTGGGTGGTGTGACATTGGCAGTCTATTTCACTTTATCATGCTGCCAATAACCTGGTTACAATTATGTCAGGACTGTTCCTTTGAGTCTCACTATAGGTTTCTGCTCACACAGTACAAGACCAGGTGATTACTCGCATAGCACAAAGCACTTTGGGCATAGGACTCCACTTATTTGCTCCAGGTAACCTCTCCCCTGCTCTATATCAGATACAGGTTTACTTATTAAGTTTGTTAGAGTTCTCTCCAGAAGCAGATCACAGACTTTGCCCTATAAAAATCGCTTACATATGCCTATTAAAACACAGCACTCACAGATTTACATAAAATATAAAATATGTAATATTTACACAAAATTTACATGATATACAGTAAACTAAATACAACATACAACAGAAATAGGAAATTTAATAAATAAACTATGTTAAATGGAAATAATTATCAACTTTTCTACACTCACTTAAAAACCTGCTTCCTTACTCTACAGGCCTTCTCAGGAATCAGAGACTTGGTTACCACACAAGTTTCACTATCCAAGAGTCCAGCACTCCCCTTTTATATGGCATGCCTTTGCTCTAGTAATTGGCTTCCACAAATGGATCTAAAACTCTGTATCCTGCACTCCTTGTAATATACCTTGCAGGGCTGCCCCCATCACTGGGAGGGTTCAGCCAACCTTCTGGAAAGAGTCTACACTTTCTTTTTTGTTTCTTTTTAACAAGCCTAAGAACCAGTTGATTGAGACCAGAATAACTCATGCCAGTGGCCATGCTAATTAGGGATTCACTCTGGAGAAGCAAGTCCATTACTTTAATTACCAGACCTTGAGGGGCTGGGAGCAAACACAGTGTTGGGCCTTCATTGTGAGCTGCTTTTTAGTTAGACATGTGGCTCCATTCTATTGAAATGTAAACAAGCCCTAAAGTAAAAAAAAATCAGAGGTATGTTTTCCAGTCTGCCCAACTGAGTCTATCTGTGCTCTCTATGCCATTAGTAGTATTTTGTTTACTGACTTTTTAAAGAATGCATACCTCCATTTTCAGTGTTGTGATCTGCATTTTTGAATTGTTTCTGCTGTTGCTTTCTGATCCTGTTTCCCAGGATGCAACAAGCCTCATGAGACTATGACATAGGCTTGCCCTAACTTAAAAAGCTGTGCGGTGTAACATCACAATATGCTAAGTAGTAGACTCTATCCATTTTCACCTACTTCTGTGCACTACCAGTATAATCACTAATACTATATGGGTTATTGGCCATTCCCTAACATAGTTTTTTGATTCTTGATGTTTGGGGTGGGATTGCTTGTTATGCTTGGTTGCATAGCTGAGTCTGTCTCATTGAACTGCTTCTGGGCCACTTCTGTCACAATATTGGAACAACTTATTGAAAACAATTACATAAACACTTCCTTCTCTACCACTGTTAAAGGAAAGCTACACCCTCTGCTCTTGTAAATTTTATTAGTTTCCATGTCAACAGACAACTCTTTTCCTGTAGCTGTTGGGGATATACACATTTGATTTAGTTTGCTTTCACTGCTCATGCAAGTCTCCTGTAACTATCCTGGGGGGTCTCCATTTTACGTAGTAGTAAAACATTTATTCATAATACTATGAATCGGATACTCAATTGAGCAAAGCTCACTTCCAGTGAGGTCCTTATTATGCAAATCTCATTACCTAAAATATACACTGATAGTTAAAAAAATTGCATATATACGTTGTGTTATGTATGAACATTCATACAAAAGCAGACATCGCTGTAATAAATGAAAACACAATGTTAGTTGAGAAATGCACATACTGTATATGTTACACATTAGATACTATAAGATTCAATTCAAACTGCCTAACAAGATTTCATACATGTAGTTCAATGGAGAAGTTCATATGCAGCTCAAAATTAATGAAATCAATCCGTATCTATTAATGAACAGCATGAAGTATAGTTATAGTTGTTGAAATCTTACTGTGTGTGAGAGCTGCATTAGCATATGAGAACATGATGTCACAATACCCACTTATATGGATCTATGATGCCGGTTCAACAAATTTTTTATCGACCGACATCACAGCGACAGATTTATGTGGACAGCAAGTTGTGGTCAACTTAAATCCAACAGGAGAACCAGGTCCTTTTCTATCAGGGGCCTTAGCCCTCTGAACTCCCCGAACATAGGGATTAGCAATGCTGAATTGGAGTTGATTCAGGAAGGGGGTGCAGGACTGGGGAAAGAGTGCCAGGGTCCAGGTAGGACTATTACAGTGAAACTGTCAAAGTTGTCAGCATTGACGTGTTTGCTGTAATAGTTTCGCTGAATGGAGGGCATACCCACTTATGCTATGTATCACTATACTAAAGGCATAACTATCCTGGAAAAACTCTCTGGAAACGCACAAATTGAATGCAATTTAAAGGGAAACCCCCTGCACTACAACTTAGACCATTTGCACACCTTACTGCAACTTTGTTGAACTCTAATTAAGCAGATAGGCATACATTGGAGTCTAAAGGGTGCTGACAATTATATTCTCATACGATAATGCCGCTGTCAGGGACAATGAGATTTTAACAACTAGAAAATAGAGACCCCCAGGATAGTTTCAGGGACTAGTATGAACAGTGAAAATAAACTAAAGCAATCACAGTTGAAGGGTGCCTTACCTCCGATCCAGCCCGTATGGCCGATGCCTTCAATGACGCCTTCTCCAACCTCAGTCTGGTTCTCCCCCCAAGTTCTTTGACCCACCTCCAGTCACCCCCTACTCTCCCATCAACCCCACCCTTTCACCTGTGCAGCATCTCTCCCAAGGGCGCCGAGCCTTATCTCAGGAGGGCACTAAGTCGCTCCTGGTATAGCAGTGACACTTTAGACCTGAAACTACTTCGACTCTCTCTCACTGAGGTGCTCGACCCCCCTCACCCATATACTAAACAGCTCCTTATGCCAAGGGAAATTCCCTTCCCACTGGAAATCTGCCCACATCATGCCGATGTTTAAAAGTGGGGACCGTGTCCTCACTAACAACTACCGCCCTATCTCCATTCTCCCTCCCCTATCCAAGGCCCTTGAGAGGATAGTCTCTGACCAGCTAATGGACCACCTGAACAAATACAACCTGCTTAGTATGCAGCAACATGGCTTCAGAAAGGGCCATAGTACCACCACTGCCCTCCTGGAACTCACCTCACACATCCACTCTGCTTTAGACAGAGGACAAATCACAGGGGCTGTCTTCATAGATCTCACTAAGGCGTTCGACACCGTTAACCATCCGTTCCTGCTATCCGCTCTGACCAGCACTGGATTCTGTCAGGATGCCCTTGGCTGGTTCTTTGACTACCTGTCTAATCGCTCCTAGCAGGTCAAAATAGGTGACACCGTTTCTAGTAGGCTACCTGTCCTCTCGGGTGTCCCGCAAGCGTCCTCTGACCATTACTGTTCAGCCTCTTTCTAAATTCCCTCCCCAGGACCTGTTCTGGGAACCTTCTCCTCTATGCGGATGATGCTGTACTCTATTCATTCAACTCTGATCCTTTACAGCTCCACCTCTCCCTCCAGTCCTCCTTTAGTTCCGCTGAAAAATGGTTTGCCTCCCATCGTCTTGTCCTGAACTATTCCAAGACTAAGGTTATGTACTTTTCCCACCCACCTAATACTAGAAAGGAACTTTATCCTCAAGTAAGAACTGCCAACCTGACCCCCCTCGAACAAGTGGACTCCTTCAGATATCTAGGCTTAACACTCGACCCTGCACTCACTTTCCACCAACATATCCACCTCCTATCTACTGCCCTCAACGTGCTTGCTCCTGTATTGCCTCAAACACTGCTTTACCCCAAATGCATTGAAGCTAGCTGTCTCCTCCTCAGTCCTCTCCCTACTAGATTACGGCCTAGTCATCTATGTGGCAGCAAACTCATCGGCCCTCAGCAGACTACGTATCTCCCTAAATAAAGCCTGCCACCTCACCTTGGGCTGTGACCGACTAACTCGTACTTGCACTTTGTACAATGATACCAACTGGCTGAACCTTGACAACAGGATTAGGTTCCACACATGCCCCATGGCAAAAAAAAATTGCCCTAGGCCTCTGTCCAACAGGACTCACTCCACTAATAAGACCGGCCCAGTAACTCAAGCACACTCGTAGCTATGGTAAGCACCTCCTCTCTGTCCCCCATTGCCGTACATCCCTATACCAGAGGTCCTTCAGCTACAGAGCCCCATCCTGGATGAACAGTCTGCCCACTCCACTTGCAAATGAGAACAGACTTGGAACGTACAAAACCACCCTCAGAGCCCTCCTACAGTCTTCGAACCACTGTGATTGCCTCTAAGCTATCTTACACTTTACCGACCAGCATAGACTGCGGCCGGTTTTCCCCCTCATATCCCTGCCACTATCTGTGTCCCACTAGTCTAACTCTGCACATATGTGCCATTTGTTTTGTATGTTTGCGTTAACTTGCCCTAGTTCTCTCTCTGTGAGCCTCACAAATGCTTCTGTAATCTACTGCTACTGTAACTACCTGACTATGTACTGCTATACCGATATGTAACCTGTCTTTCTCTGTTTGTAATATTTGTGACGTGGAACCTTGTAAAGGAGTCTTTGACTCAAAGGTATTTCCGGATCTCCAATAAACAAACAAACATATATTTGTAACAGCTACATGAAAAGAGTTGTCTGTTGACATGGAAACAAAATTTACGTGATATGAGGGTATACTTTACCTTTAAGGAGGGTTTGAAACTAACTAAATGTAATCAGGGTGTTTTACACTTTTGCTGCTGTCTGCTTTGTTATTCTAAATTAGCAGACACGCTGTAAAGAATAACGGGCAAGTTGACCTTATCTTCTCATATGCTAATGCACTCTCTCAAGAACGAAGGGGATGGCACTTATCAGCAAATGGCACACTCAGGATAGTTGCAGGGGGTTACTGTTGACGGTACAAACTAACCACTCAAACCTTGCAAACCCCTAATAGCTACAGAGGCTGACTAGGGACAAATAATACATCAGATTTACAACAGGTGTGGGTTTGTTACGTCTCCTTTAAAGTGATGTTCTAAGATAACATGCAGTAACATAGTGGGTATTTTAAACTCCCACTTTCTTACCTCGAATCATTAGAGGTGAAAAAACATACATATTTTTTTTTTGCTGTTTTTTTCATGATGGAAGGGATAAAAAATTGGCATGAGGAGATTGCCAACCAGCCGCTTCCACTTGCTGGTGGCCCAACCCAGCCCCCGCAATCAGACATTTTATGATATCTCTCCAGGGAGAGCTCTATAAAAGACTATGGAGGAATTTTAGAATGTTATTTTAAATATATGTTAGCAATGTCATTAATATCATTGCAGACATCACAGTGGGCAGCGCCCTGGGTACCAGTGATCACCGCTCAGTGTGGTTTAATATTAATACAGGGACAGAGGCTAACCACAAGAGGATAAGGGTCATGGACTTTAGGAGGGTGGGTTTTAAAGGAAAGCTGTCCTTACCTACAAAACCCCACCCCCCAAAGCTTTACCCCTGATTAGTCTTTTCAGCTAGAATAATTTTTTTTCTTCCAGTGGAACTTTTATTTTTTAAAAGTCCACAACCACCAATAATGGTAGACACTGCACGGGTCCATTTCCTCTGAAAGTGCAGCGCAGCAATGCTCACCTCAATACAAATAGTATTGAGGCAAGCAGTGTGGCACCACACTTTCAGAGGAAATGGACCTGCCCAGCATCTGCCATGTTTGGGGATTGCGGACTTTTAAAGAATAAAATAAAGGACGTTCAGAGGAAAAAATATTTGTATTCTAGCCAAAAAGCCTAATCGGATGTAGAAGCTTTGGGTGTGTGTGTGTGGGGGTTATGAGGCCTCAGAAACTGCTTCAAAGCAGGATTTGCCAGGGAGGGGTGGAGGCACAGTGGGCAAAATAAGGGAGGATATAACCAAAGCAACTAACCTTTGTGTGAAGGAAGTGAGAAAAAGTAGAAGGAAAGACTGTTGCAGTTCTCTAAGGCAGTGAAAAAGATGGTGAAGAAAAAAGGGCTGCATTGAGGAGGTATACAGAAACAAAGGAGGAGGAGGACATGGAGTTATACCTAGTAAAGCAGAGGGAAGCAGGCAAGGTGGTGAGGGGAGCAAAGGAGCAGACAGAGGAAAGAATCACCAAAGGTATCACTAAGGGGGATACGACCTTCATCAGATACATGATTGAAAGGAGAAAAGCTTTGCAAGGGACAGTGTGGATCAGAAGAGCAGAGGGGGAGACTGCATAGAAGAGGATCAAGAAAAAGCAGACACCCTAAACAGGTATTTCTGCTCAGTCCTCACAATGGAGAGAAGGGGGACAGGCCAGCACTGAATATCAGGAACATGGGGAGAGGGGAGGTGGACACAAGTCCATTTTCAGAAGAAAGAGTGCAGAAGGAACTTACAGCTCTGAAGGTGGACACAGCTATGGGATCAGAGAGGATACACTCAAGGGTTCTAAAAGAACTCAGGGAGGTGCTAGTTGCTCCAAGGCCAGACTTGTTCAACAGCTCACTGGAAACAGTGTGGTTCCAGTGGACTGGAGAAGAGCTGACCTGTTCCCTCTACACAACTGCAGTAGCAGGGTAGGGGCTAGCATCTATGGAGGTGGGCAGTCTTACTTCAGTAGCAGGGAGATTAATAGAAATCCTGCTAATAAAGGAAAGGCTCATAGAGTATCTTGAATCCAATGGGCTAGAAGACCACAGGCAACATAAATTCACTGGGGTAGGGGTGGGGGGGATCATGCCCAAAAATCTGATGGATTTCTTTGACTGGGTGACCAGGAAAATAGATCATGGGAGGGCAGTGGACATGGCCTATCTGGGCCTCAGTGAGGCCTTCTACAATGTGCTGCACAGTAGGCTGATAAAGGAACTGAGCAGCTTGGGAGTGAGAGCCAAAGTGGAGAATCAGGTTAGAAACTGGTTAATGGATAGGAGACAGTGGGTTGTGGTACACGGCACTCACTCAAATGAGAAAGAGTGACCAGCAGGGTGGCACATAGCTCAGAACTGGGGGTGGTCCTCTTCAATGTCATCATAAGAGACATTACTGAGGAACTATAAGGGAAGGCATACTTTTTTGGAGATGATACCAAAATCTGCAGTAGGGTGGACACTTAGAAGGGGATGGGGAGAATGTCATGGACACTCAGAAGGGGATGGGAAGAATGCTCACGGACAATCAGAAGAGGGTGGAGAGAATGTTCATGGACACTCAGGTAAGGGTGTGGAGAATCCTCAAGGATCTGTGGAAAATCAGAGTGGTCCAAAGCATGGCAGCTTGGGTTCGATTCCAAAAAATGCAAAATCATGCAACTAGGGTATTGGAACCAAGGTGCTAAGTGTAGGATGGAGTGTACTAGCAGTTATTAGACAGGAAAAGGATCTTCGAGTTATCATCTCTGATGACCAGAAAGTGGGAGGGTGGTGTGACAAAGCAGTGGGTAGGGTCAGAGTGATGCTGGGGTGCATATGGAGGGGTATTTCCAGTAGAACAGGGAAGGTTGTGTTGCCAACGTATCGCCCGCTGGTGAGACCCCACCTGGAATATTGTGTCCAATTTTGGAGGCTGCACTTCAGAAAGGATATAGGAAAGAGGCAGTCCAGAGGAGGGCAACTAAAATGGTGCAGGGATTGCACAAGAAGCCCAGTGAGGAGAGACTGAGGGATCTCAACGAGTATATCCTGTAAGAGAGGAGAGCAACAGGGGACATGATAGAGACCTACAAGTACTTCCATGTGGGAGAACATTGTGCAGGAGGGAAGTCTCTTTCAAATGAGAAAGAGCACTAGGACTAGGGGGCATGCCATGACACTGGAACGGACTAAGTTTAAGAGATATGTGAGGAAATATTTCCTCACTGAAAGAGTGGTAGATGCCTGGAACATATTGCCAGCAGAAGCGGTGGAGATGAAAACAGTGGGGGGTTTCAAGCATGTGTGGGATAGACAAAGGAGTGTATTAGAAAATAGGTAGGGAGGAGGAAGGGCCACCAGAGACTGGTCTTTGGAAATAGACTAAGCAGGGACTACCTAGGCAGACTTGGTGGGTCAAGTGGTCCTTTTCTGCCAATAAATTCTATGTTTCCATTAAATCCAGCACTTGACTTACAAGGCCCTTGTTAATTGAATGCTGGCTATCATGTATATTATAGGCAGCATGAACAGATACACTATAAAATGACATTCTAAAATTCCCTCATAGACTTCTATGGAGCGTGCCCCTGCACGCTCCCTGGTTAGATGTCACAAAACGTCTGAGCATGAGGCAGGGTGTACACTGGGAAGGGGAAAGGATTGGCTGTCATCTCCTTGCGCACATTTGTGATCCCTTCCCACCCGAAGGGGACAGCAAAAAAGGAAAAAAAGATGCTTTTTACCTTTTATGACTCATGCAGGCTCAAGGAAGGAAAGTATGTATTTAAAAACACCCAGTTTAGCAGCAACCAAATCTATATAAACCTATGAATAGAGAGAGTATTCTTTTGTCTTGTTATTTCTTGCTGTTATGTAATTGATTTTATAGTGGATAGCTCAATTATAAGAGAATTAATTTCTAATGTTCTTTTTCAAGCTATGATGCCTCCCCACATCTTTAAGGACTAAGGACAGGATTAACAAAATGCTTGAAATCCCTGCAGCTGCGGGAAAAACCCAGTGCAAGTGGGTTTCTACTTGTGGATCCACAGTTTTCCCACAGCTGTGGGTATTCACAAAGGAGGAGCTGGATTACGACCAGCTCCACGATTAACAGCAGCTTGTGGGTGGTGTTGCTATGGCTGTCAGTGCAGCTGTGGAAAACTGTTATGGACGGTGGGACCCGGTGTAACATCTCCGTAGCTGTGGGGGACTGTGAATACTAATCTCCACAGCTGTGGATATTTCCATCCAGAACAGGAATTACGGTGTGGGACTTAGTCCCCAAATGCTTCATGAATCCTACCATAAGTCTTTATTGCATTATGCAATTACGTATTGGTAATAATTATTGTAATGTATATATCTAATGTTAAGTGTATTTTTGTAACAATATATGTACCATGCATGTACCCTCAATATTAATTGGTGTTAATTCCATTTTTATTGAAAGAAACAACAGAAATACAGCCAGTCAGACTCATAATGGTAATACTGTATACATACCCATCAATGACAATTACAGTGTCAGTGGCTCAGTTGGTAGCACACTCGCCTCTGAGGCCAGGAGATCAGAGGGCTGTGGGTTCAGTTCCCACATCTGGCATTTGGGTTAATATCCCAATACTGACACTGTAGTGCAGCATGAGAGGGGTACTGCACTTCTGAGGTGCCGTCTTTCAGATGAGACATTATACCGAGGTCACATCTGCCTGGATTGGTGGTAGTTCAGGTGGACGTTAAAGAGCCCATGGCACTTATTGAAAAGAGCAGGGGAATTTCCCCGCTGTCCTGGGCAAATTTCCCTCATTCACTAAAAAAAAAATACCACAAACACCTTAATCTGGTTCGAGGTCAGTTGGCATTCATCTGTATCCCCCTCCCCCGGGTCGTGCCTGAAAATAGGCAGGATTTGTCTAGTGCTCTTACCCAGTCAACAAAAACTAAATAAATAAAATAAAAATGTACTGTAACTGCATTGCAACATGAAAGAAGAAAAAGAAAAACTGTCTGGAAGCTAATGGTCAGCTTCTACCCTTATCTATAACTATAACTGATTAATCAGTTGTGGCACATGAAGGACTTGAGAAGAAACTCCTGTAGCACAAGAAACACTGGAACTGTAGATATAAATATATAAATCATGTTAAAAAAACTTTTAAAATGAAACTAGAACTCAACTTTAAAATTAAAATGGTTGACTTTGCAAAATATTAGAGAATCATCTTTGTAGAAAAAGGCTAATGGCAGCTGAATGTAGAACTTCAGAATTTTAGAACTATTTGCATAAAACACCCTCTAATGTAAGTAGTAGGGCCTCTGAGGGGTGTCACTTATGGTATAAAAGGCTCAGAGTGCGAGGTATGAGCAAGAAGATCACAACACTGAGTGGCTCTGTCTGCCCAAACCTCACAAGAGGAGTTTCTTATATTATAACAGAAATCTCTCAGATATCCTATTATCTTATTATAAATCATTCATATTTAGATTAAGTGATTTATAATAAGTTTAGAATATTTTTTTTTTATTTTTGATGCCATCCCCCTCCCCCAGCATTGACTTGCAGTGCTCCCTCCTAACGCTCCCACATGAGAGCACACTGTACTCAAGATAAGAGGTACAGTAACTCTGTAAACTGATTGGCTGAAAACATGTTAGGGATTTAGAATGGTTACATGAGTACCTAGAATATTAAGAAAACAACAATCTTGATTGGCCAAGAACAATGTCAGGATTTAAAATTTAGAAAATTGTGCTGATGTTACATCAGTAGCATAACAACTCACAGTACAGGAGATTATGTCCTCCTAGCAACATAACTTTCTCTTCCATGGTTTACAGTGTCACCTGAGCCTCTCAATGCAATCAGTCTTGTTATGCTGTATATGGTTTTCTTTCTGTCATTCACTTGTCATAGAAGAAGGTTTCTATCCTTATGGAAAGAAGAGCTTGGCACATATTTATGCAAAACGGTTTACTCACCACTCTTCCTGTATAATATTATCTCTGTCTTGAACTCTCTCTTGTCATCCAGAGCTTTTTGGATCTGCAGTTTCAGCTGTTCACTTGTTTCAGGACCATAGAGAAACTTGCAGGCGCAGCTTTTCTGCATGACCTCGGTTCGCGAATATCCGGTTAGATCTCAGAACCCATCTGAGCAGTACACGATTGGATACAGGTTCAGTACCTGAGCATTCCCCAGCACAAAGTTGCTGTCTGTAACATAAAGACAGCAGAAGTAAGGTCTTAGATTTGTACTTGTTTGATGCTATATCCCCCAGAGGGTCCGAAATCCACTGGCTGCCAACATAAAGTACCAATTTAAAGCAGCAGTGCAATGAAAAATGATTTTCCAGAAAGGCTAGTTTCATCTACAGTTAAGAAAAATATTAGCATACCAGTCAAATGTACTTGCCCAGCTACTTCCTATGTTGTGTACCACAAAACTTTTTTTATATTTTTCTAATACAAACTCTTGCCAGGTCTACAATGCTATTTCTGTTGAAAATTTGGCTGCCATCTTTTTTTCTTGAGAAAAACTCAATTAAAAACATTTATAAAATATTCATATTTAGGTGGAATTAGAAACTGTACTGCTAAATTAAACTGGCAGATGCCTGGAATCTTGTATACTGAAAAAAGATAAGGTCACATTTTTGCCCAATGTCATTGCACTGTGGCTTTAAAGAGCTAGTGTATGGCCTGTAATTAATAGTAGATTTCTAAAGTAGTCAGCCACCATTTCTTATATCTGAAGTATTTGTTTTCTTTTTTGTTTTGCTAATAAGATTGTCTGCCTGGCAGTACTAGGTGTGATGTTTAGAAAAGCACTCAACCTGGAGGCTGACAGTCAGTGCCATTCCTCCCTATACATCTGCAGCATTGTTGCTTCACTTACTGTGACATTCTTAATAACCAAAAAGAGCCAGTCTACTGCTGCTTGACTGGTAACTTGTGACACATGTTATCAATCAGGTAGCAGGGCTTGTAATGTATCAGTGAGTGAGGTCATATACTGATGATGTAATGGGAGGAAGACAACTAGATGTCTGCTTCCAGGTAAAGCACTGTTTTTCACATCTCACCCAATACTGTTAGATAAAAAAAAAACACATGCAATGAGAACATAGAAAAAGAAAGCACATCAGAAATCAAAAGCACAAAGGAATTAGTTTTAAAAATTGTTAACATTTTCTGCCTGCTGTTTTTTGGCACTGCAAGCTTTTTAAGATCATTGACAATTACTGGCAAAATGTATTAATAACAAAATAATAATAATAAAAAAATCAAAATCAAAATTATGCAGATTTAACACAGGACTATACCATTTTTTTTTCTAACAATGGTTCTCCTTTTCTGATTACTCAGATGCCAGCTATTTTGATGATGTCATTTAGGTCACCAGTGTTGTAATATTTCTTGTGACAGAGAACAAAATATTTTTTTAAAACAATGATTTATAAAATAATTTTGACACTGTTAACTACTTTGATTAGCAGGGGCTTCAGTTTACCACATTTTAGTGGCAGAAACTGTGCCATGACTAAAGTGGCACTGAATGCAGAAGTCCGCCACCAGAATTCGTACAGAATGGCAATTCCACTACCAAAACATTTTTTGGAAGTTCTTTTAAAATTCTGTGGAATTACATAAAGCATTTCTATGTAAACTGCTTAATAACATTCTGTGGATTACAAAAACTGAAGAATAATTCTCTGTGGGTTGTGCAAAAGGAATTTGTGGTATATATATATATATATATATATATATATATATATATATATATATATATAGCCCTGTGAAATTATTTTAATTTTTTATAATTTTTCTTTTTATTTCTCTGGAATTTCATGTTATTTCTTTTTAGCCACTGAAAATGTAGTTTTATTTCTTTATCACATTTACATTCATAAAATACCTCAGCATTATCTTACACAACTAGAAATCACATTCCTAGTACAATATACCACATTGTATTAAACAATATTATGCTATCATCTTGAAAGGTTTTGTGAATCAGACAATTCCACTGCCGCTTCCTTGTGGACCATCTCTGTGGTAACAATGCAAGCATTTATTTAGTTTTTGCCCCAATAAAAAAAACAAGCACTTTTTTAACTTTTTTCATGTGTTTGTTTTTGTTTTATTTCTTTTTCTACCTTGAATTTCTTATTTCTTATTTAAACATTTTGGAATTCTGCTACACTGCAGTTCCAAGGAGTTTTCAGAAAGTCCATGGGATTTTGTTCCATTGGGATTTGAAAATTTCACATGGCCCTAGCTGTAACTTAAATAACACAATGTTGCACTGCTGAGAGCTAAAGGCAGAGGCAACCATGACAAAAAATGCTACAGTGGTACCTGTCAAATTTTTAAATTATTCCTGTTTATCTGCCTTCTGTTCTTGGCCTTGGTAGCGTCCCCCCAGCCCCGTCACTGACCTGTCTCATGGACTTACAAGTTATCCACCACTTACACAGAGCCACGTTTTAGTTTTCTTTCCTTGGGGAGTGGGTATGTGACACGGTCATGCACATGCTCATTGATGCACCTACGTACTGCGTCACCAAACTTCCCCCTCCATGTCAACTGCTCCCACCAGTGCTACCACCTGGCCTTTACCAGGTGACAGTCAAGAAGTGGGAGTCAGGATCCCCTCTCCCTGAGGAAGGAGAGCTGTCCTTGGAATGCTCAATATTCCCTCCCCCAGTCAGTCCCCCAAGTGATCCTGGTCCGTTCATGAACCCCAGTCACTGGTGTGAATGGAGGTAAGGCATCCAGCACCTCATCCCTCCAAGGCAGCTAGATATGGTTGAAGTGGATAAAATTCACTCTGCAAATTAATTTGTGAAGTTGGTGAATTTCGTGAAGTGCCAACTCTGCAAAGTTTTTGCAAGGCAGTTACCCTTTTCCTAGGCGAATTGACCTAAATTTGCCCAACTTTGCCCAACGTCACCTAATTTTGCTTAACTTTGTCACCTTTGCAAGTGAAGTTAGGTGAAGCTGTGAAGTGGGAACATCGTGAAATAATTGGCTAAGGCAAATATTGCGACTTCACCAGAACTTCACCAGCAAAGTAAAACTTCTCATCATCTCTAATGGCAGCATGTCAGCTCACCGTTTAACACTTTCATTTAATGGGGAACAATTGTGAACAGAGGCTGTCATAGTTTGAAGGTTATTTCAAATGTGGTATTTGGTTTACCTGTAGCTGGCAGCAATCCATCAATACTGATATTACATTACTACTTTTTTATGAAGCCTTGTAATGTTATGCAGGGACAAAGTGTGCACAACTAGAGGTCTAGTCATTGTACACTGCTTCTCCTTGCATGACATCACAGAGTTCCATAAAATAATATCACTGTACTATTAATATTGAACAGACTTGGTCTGGGATATCTCAAGACTGCTCCCATTAAGCGGAAACTGTTCCTCCATGACATTGCAAGGTTTCATAAAGTGGTGGCGCTTTAGCATCAATATTGAACTGCCTTGATCTGGGATATCTCCAGACTGCCGCCACTAACCACAGCTTGCCTCTGCATGACATCACAAGGTTCCATAAAATGGTAGCAGTGTTGTACTAACATTGAACAGACTTTGGGATATCTCCAATTACTGCCATTAAGCATAGCTTGTCCCTGCATGACATTACAGGGTTCCATAAAGTGGTAGCACTGTAGTATTAATATTGAACTGACTTAGTCAAGGATATCTTTAGACTGTTGCCAGATACATACAGGTAAGCCAAATACTTTGTTTAAAGCAACTTTTTATGGGCAATCAAATTTTAAGGATTTCTGTTGATGAATGTTCCCCTTCGATAGAGTCTACATTGTTACAGATATATCTTTAATATGTATGCAACGCAGAAAAACAAAAACAGAATGCATTTTACGTTACACTGATCTTCAAGGAGCAGCTTTCTACAAAGGAAAGGTTTTCACGTCATTATGCTTAAAATAACTGCATTCTAATAACTGGGATACATTTGTTTACCATAGAAAAAGCCGTGTGCAATTCGCTATGATAATCAGCTGGTTATAATGGTGAACATGCACCACTTTCTCTGGAAAAGTCGTGAGCCAGACTGTGACTCATGCTACACTGCTGGCTCTGATAAGCACAACAGTAAAAGCACCTACCCGTTCTCACCTTCCCTCTCTGTGGAGACACTTCCATGTTTGGCAGATTCCTTTAAACCCTGGCTGATTGACTTCACATTCATCCCATGAAATATCACTAAAATACATCCAAAAATGTTAAGTTGACCCCAGGTTGTATGAATTGATCCATGATCCTTAATGCCTCTCTTGACATCTCTCAACCATCTCTCCCTGCAGGTCACAAGCACATCACCTAGGAAACCACTAGTTGCCATAATTACTGTGATTTAACTTCCACCTGACCACAGCTAAATCTGTTAAAAAGCAGTTTCTATATTACAAAATTTGGGCTTTCCTTTATGTTTAGCATATGTTAACACGAGTTAACAAATATTTCTTGTTCTGCCTTCCCCTTCCTGACATGTTCTGTGATTTGCTATGCCACAACTGAAACTGTTTTGCAGTGTTAAACTATAAGGTCTCCTAATTTACAAATCGTTTCAAGTTAATGAAGTTTCTATTAAATAATTCTAAGCATTCCTTTTTGAATTAAAAACATTTTTATTGAAGAAATAAATAAATGGAATGTATACAAGTATATCAATTACATACTATAAATCAAAACAAAACAATTAAAATAACACAGCATTATAAATATTCAAAAATGAATTTTAACCTGTTACTTATTATATCATAAATATGTTAGTACATTTAAATGTTCATAAAAGCTTTTACTGCCACATTATGGAAAGAGCAGCAGAAAAGAAATGAAGAAAGAGGAAAGGAAGAAAAGACAAGAGATATAAGTCTGAATTATGGAAACTAAAAAAAGAGAGAAGCAAAATTGAATTTAGAATTGCTCACACTAAAGGAAATAATAAAATATTTTCTTCCTGTGTCAATGGATATAAAAATGAGCCTAGGGAGGTGGGCCCTCTGATTGTGAATGGTACCACGATTGAGGATAATAAAACAACAGCTAATATGTTCAGTTAATACTTTTGTTCTGTATTTCATGAAAAGAACAAGGCCTCAGTGTCTAATAACACAAATGACAGCATCAATCCCAACTTTACCTTAGAGGAAATTAAGTCCGCTATTAACAAATTAAAGGTAATCACATCTCCTGACCGTAAGCACCACTTGTGGTTGACAGTAGATTTGCCAACGTTCCACACAGTGATGGCACAATACCGACACTGGTATTGTGCCATCACAAAAGAAAGTGTTTTTCTGCAGGGCTACACCCCTGCACCTCCCATGCGAGGGGGGGGTCTGCCCCTGCACCCCTAGCATTTAAATATAATCAACTCCAGGTCAGAGTTATTTTAGGGAGGGGGCAGAACACCGGGAGAAGCTGCATCAGTGAAAACAGACCATTACAGTAACTGTCACTGTAATGGTCTGTTTTGGGGTTTCACTGTCGTGGTGTCGCTGTAAAGTGGGCCACCATCCTGGCCCAGACAATATTAACCAGAGGTTTTTAATTGATATGTCATCTGAGTTATCATATCCCATGGCAATCTTGTTTAATAAGTCTCTGGAGACTGGGGATGTATCGGCAGACTGGAGAAGAGCGGTTGTTGTCCTGTTATTCAAAAAGGGGAACAGAAGACAGGTCTGCAATTACAGACCGATTAGCCTTACGTCACTCTGTAGCAAAATAATGGGGAGACTAATTAAGCACAAAACTGAATCTGAGATACAGGCCATGGAGCTAGGAGACACCACACAGATACTGTATACTAATGGCCGATCATGTATAACTAACCTGGTAACCTTTTACAATCATGTTAGTTCACGTTTGAACAATTACACACCTGTGGACATAATATTGTTAGACTTTGGTAAGGCATTCGATACCATCCCCAACTGTGAATTAATAGAAAAACTTTCAAACATGGGCCCAAACCCTAGGCTGGTCAGGTGGATTGAGAGTTGGTTGACCGACAGGGTCCAGAGAGTGTGGGTCAATGATCTCCTCTCAGATGAGGGGTCGGTTAGTAGTGGGGTTCCGCAGAGGTCGGTTCTCGAACCAACCCTGTTTAATCTCTTTATAAGTGATATTAAACAATAACCTCACCAACTGATTCTCAAAATTTGCAGATGACAATAAACTAGGGGGAGAAGTTGATACCTTAACTAAGTATCCATCACTGGTACAGGACTTACAGCTTATACAGTTCTGGACACAAAAAAACAAAATGAACCTACACCAGGATAAGTGCATTGTGCTTCACCTGGGTAAAAGGAATCCATTATACTCATATGCACTAAATAATGAAACCTTGAAGTTGGTGGACAAAAGGAACGCGATCTTAGCATTATTGTCAACCACAGAATGTCATCTACAGACCACTGTAAAAAAAAACAACCCAAACAGCAAATATAATATTAAATAATGTAAAACATACATTCGTTAACAGAAGTGAGTCATATATTCCGCCTCTTACAGAAAATATATTCATCCTGACCTCGACTATGGGTCCTTTTTGGAGCCCATACTTAAGATAGAATGTTGATATTTTGGAGAGGGTCCAGCACAGGGCAACTAAAATAATATGTAAATTAAGGAATCTAATCTACATCAATAAATGAAATAAAACAGGACTGGTCAGCCTTGAGGAAAGAAGAAAATTGGGAGATTTACTCCAGCTATATAAAATATTGCAAAATAATGAATTACTGTAACAGCACAGTGCAGCGTTCAGTTTGCTATTCAAAAAATCAATCTAAGAAGTCATGACAAACAACTAATAGACCCTAGGTAAACACTTGTAAAAGGGACCATTATTTTACAATCAGAGTAGCAAAGGCCTGATGACTAAGGCAGAGCTTGTTTTATTGTATAAGATTTTGATCCAGCTAATGCATCTGTCTGGGAATTCATAAAGTCTCAGCAGCACCTCCATAATGTGTGGCCAGAGAATACTGCATGATCAAATGCCTTTTTGGCATCTAAAGAAAACACACTGCTGGGATTTTTAGATTTACTCACTGCTTCCGTGATATGGAAAATTTTTATAAAGTATCCTGTCAGCCAATGTTTCAAGCAATCCCAGTTATTGCTCCAGGATGTATCCTCTGAATTTTTATCAGTTAGAAACTCATTATTTTAGCTTTACTTTTCATAATACTTTCTTCGTTGTCCAGTAAAAAAAATATTTTCCATCTTTTAGATTTTCCTAATTTTTTAACTACTTTAAAGTTTAATACTGCAGGAGAGTGATCTGAGATCTTTGGTCCTTTAATGTCAATGTAATTTATTCTACAAATGAAGTATTTTGGGACATATATTTGATCCAGTCTTGATCCTGATTGGTGACACTGTGACCAGTCAGTGCATTCTCTCCCATGTGGATTTAGTATCCTCCAGGCATGTACAATATAAGAGTTAGCAATACAGTCACTTATATTTTTATCTGCCTTGGATTAATTGGGTCAAAATTTTGACCTATCTAAAGAGGAAACCAATATTGAATTGGTATCTCCAGCTAGAATAACAGTATCATCTAAAAAGGTTTTAATTTTGGAAAAAAAATCATTGTTAAACATTTCATTTGAAGGTGATGTGGGACCATAGACATTTATGAAGGTAAAATACCCTTTGACCAACTTACCATTTATTATCAGGAAATGACCACTAGGATCATCAATAAAGTATCACAGTTGAAAATTAAGGTTTCTTTGAAATAAAATTAAAACCCTCGCTTTTTAGAGCTATTTCCAGGACCAAAAACCTGGCCAACCCATTCCCTTTGCATTAATAAATAATGATCCTCTGATATATGTGTCTCTTGGAGAAAAAAACGTAGAAGCATTAAGTTTCTTTAGATGCATTAAAACAGAATATCTCTTCAGTTTATGATTTAATCCCCAGACATTCCATGTGATCGGTGTTAAACCCTTCGATGTATCTATTTAAAATCTAATCTCTGTGAATAAATTACTGCTTCTAACCAAAAAGACTTCCACAGCACAGTGATATTTCATCTATCTGATTGAAAGAGAGAAGAGCAGCAAAAGAAAAACAACTGGAAGTAGGAGTGGAAAAAGAGAGAGAAGAAAGACTGAGACGCTGCCAGATTTATGATGAGCTGAAGTTGTAACCAAAGGTGATTCAAATCTAGCAAACTCAGAGATTAGCATTAAATAAAGAGATAAATCAGCAGTCAGATATAAGTCAATAAGGACTGTAATGCTAGCAAACAGCCTCAGCTGTAGAGTTCAGTCTCATGACTGGAAGTCAAAAGAGCTGAAGAAAGCTGGAAAGTCCTTCCTTAATTCATGTTTTGCCACTTCATACTTTTTGCATTCCCTCACTCTATCAGGTGACCAAATTTTTAATAAAGTAGGAAAACATAAGCCATATTTAAGACAAGCATCTCAAAGGCATTTTTTAACAGGGAAAAGGGCAGCCCTTTTCTTTTATTGTTTCCAAGGGAAGGTCATTAAATTCCTTGATCTTACAGCTTGCGCCCCTGCAAGTAAAAACAAAATGGCAAAATCAAGACAGCTAAAGCCTAAATGTAAATAACAACAAAATGTCAAAAAAAATGTTGTTGCATTAGATTTATAATCACAATAATAGCCTCGAAGCCAGTCATTTTCTTGGATTAACAACTGGCTGGCTGGAGGGAGGGAGGTGGCCCTCGGCAGAGCCTTGGGCCACCCATCCCCCAACAGGTTGTTAATCCCTTGAAAATGACTGGCTTCTCAGTTTGTGTTGCAGGAAAGGGAGCTAGCTAGCAAGGAGAGTGAAGAGCAGCTCTGCCTCAACCAACTCTATAATCAAAAGTTATGTTTTCAATTACCAGAATTATTTATTTGAAAACTGCTGGTGTATGTATGTTCTGTGAACTTCTGAAGGTTTGGTATACTACAGTCCCACTATTGGTCTTTGCATTAGGTTCATATAAACTAGTAGGGCAGGATTCACAGAAGGGATGTGTCCAGCGCATCCGAGATGCACCAGGGCATCCCCAAAATGCACCCAAGGGTGATTCTGGCAGGGTGCCAATGTGGCAGCGCAACCCCGATCCACCAGCGCATCCGCGATGCACCACATATCACCAGTAATGCTATACGGTGCATCTGAAGGGGCTGTGATGGGGGCGTGCACATGCATACTGGGTGCAACCCCATTAACAGCCCTATTCTGTGGCACAACCCCGAGGCAAGTCAGAGGATGTGCCACAGAAAGATAAGTCTAGAAAATCTAGACTTAAGTAGGTGGCCACCTATAGGCAGGCTGTCACACAGCAGGCAGCAGCTTGACAGCCGCCCACCCTGGCAGTCAGTCTGCCCCCCACCCCAAGCCTCCTGTATATTCACTGCTGCCCGGTGATAAAGACAGATGACACCCCCAGCCCAGTACAATTACACTCCCGGTGGCAGTAAGAGAACAGATGACAGCCCCCAGCCCCTGTATGATGCCACTCCGGCAGCAGTAAAGTAATGATGACACCCTAAGCCCCGTATGATACTGCTCCTGGCAGCAGTAAAGAAAGAAGACACTCGAGCCCCCATACGATGCCGCTCCGCGAGTAGTGAATGGAAAGAGAACTCCTCCCGCCCCAAGCCCTCAGTAAAGCCACCTTCCATGACAGTCAGCCGGCAGACAGCCCCAAGCACTCCCACCCACCCCTCCCCCACCCCAGCAGGGTCCCACTGTCGGGCGGGCAGCTCAACCCACTGGCATACCGCCACGGCCGCCTGACAACAGAGATGTCTGAGATGACAGCTATCGTACAGACTGATCAGGCTGTACGATAGCTGCTCATTCTCAGACAGCTCTGTCAGCAGGCAGCCGTGGCGGCATGCGGGTGAGTTGAGCTGCCCGCTGACAGTGGGACCCTGCTGGGTAGGGGGAGAGGGTGGGTTGGGGTACTTGGGGGGCTGTCTGCACCGGCTGACTGACACGGAAGGCGACTTTACTGAGGGCTTGGGGCTGGGAGGAGGGTTCTCTTCCATTCTCCGCCGCAGGGAGTGCATCACGATGAGGGCTCAGGGGTGTCTTTCTTTTACTGCCGCCAGAACGCATCACACGGGGCTTGGGGGGTGTCTTGTTACTTTTACTACCTCCGGAACGGCATCATACAGGGACTTGGGGGTGTCATCTTTATTTTTACTGCCACCAGGAGTGGACATCAGATGGTGGCGGGTGTCATTCGTCTCTCTTACTGCCGCCTTGGAGCAGTATGTCTTGAGCTGGGGCAGGGCCGGGGTGGCTACAGGTCAGCGATTCTGCTGGTGCATCCTGCAGGCTGAATACAAATGGTGCTATAATGGCATGTTAATGGCCCCATTGCACCAAGAATGCCTAATAGCCTCATTTGCATGCCCTGGCTGTGAACTGCATTTTGGGCACAGGGCATCCTGAGATGCCCTGCCCCAATGGGTTGACAGCCTGACATGGGGGATGCGCCGGCACAGCCTGGGATGCTCAGGGGCATCCTGGGTTGGGTGCACCTGTGCTATTCACAGAGGGGATGCTCTGGGGGCATCTCCCTGTGCCTCCTCTGTGAATTGCCCAATTAGCACTCAGTGCATCTCCCCTGCACCGGGGCAGCCGAGATGCACTGAGTGCATCTTCTTTGTGAATCCTGCCCGTATAGTTTAACTATTTGTGGTACACTAGTCCTCCCTCCCTCCCCCTTCCTTCCTTCCTTCCTTCCCATGGGTAGAACTCCACTGGGACTAACAGCCCTTTTTCAGAGATGGCCCTAGCACATAAAACACATACATGGTCATAATGAACAAAATTTATCACAGCACTGTATAACTAGCAGTAGTATTATAAAAATTACAATGAGGAAAAAGTACAGGTAGGCTTGCCTTATAAATATTTAAAAATACTTTAAAAAACAGTGTATTCTAGCCGGCCCGGTAGTGCAGAGGGCTGAGGCGCTAGACGTCTCACCTCACGGCATACCAGTGACCCGGGTTCAGGAGCGAGCCTGGGTCGTCAAGGGTCGGCATGGGGGGGTCAGGCAGAGCTGGATGGAGCAGCTGTCAGGCAGCTGTCCTCTCCAGGGAGGTGGAGTGGCATCCCTAACTCATGGCTACCCTCTGGTGGAGGCAGAGGGGCTGTGCAAGCAGGGTGTCGGCGATAGGCCAATGGGGTGGGCAGAGGAAGGCCGTTACCGGGGCTGTAAGGTGCATGCTTGCCTCCACACGCATGCGCCCTTCTCCTGGGGTCCTCAGGAAGGGGAGAAAATAAGAAAAAAACGACGGCAGGATGGCGACCGACTCTCCGCAGACACCGCTCCCGGACCGGGTGTAAGGTAAGCCCCGGTGATTCTGGGGGACAGAGCTGGGGGAGCTGGTCAGATGGGGGCCAGATGGGGAGGAGAATAAAGAAAGATGTAATAAAAAAAACAAAAAAAACAATGTATTCCTCTCTGTACTTCAGAAGCATCAGTTGTGGACAACTCACTTTACAATTCTTAAAGAACGAAAGAAATACTAAGCCAGCCTGTTAGCATAGCAACAAGGTTGCTACTTGCAATACTATTCAGTGGCAGGGGAAGTGGGTTTGAGTGTCTTAGAGGATGTTTGCCTTCTTGGGAGGCAGACTCATCCGCACTACAGGGGCATGCCCTGGTGGCCCTCAGGTAAAGAAAGTAAGCTGGGGATGGAAGTGGGAGAGCGGATGCTGAGGCTTTTTGACATAGATACACATTGCATAGTACGTCAGTCACAACCCACGTCTCAGGGTGGGAGAATGGTGGAAAATTCCACCATCTTGCAAGATGTTGCCTCTGCACATCCAGGCCTGCACTGTTTATCCTCCCAGCATGCAGGGCCCCTATCATTTCATCTAGAGTTATTGAGGGAAGCATTTCCCCCCAAAGGCCCAGTCATATCTACTTTAGATCATGCTGAAAATAAGCATATTTGTGCCTAGTCTACTTGCCTAGTGAACAAAAACAAAAATTTATATTCTTAAACTGCAATGTCTTAGCTATCTTTTGCATCAGGTTATAAGTCTGTCATATTGCTTTTCTTTAAAATTCTCTCAATAGAATTCATGAAATTAAATAAATAAATAAAATGAAATTACATTTTGAATACAGAAGTGAATTCTAAATTTATAATATGGGTACTGAGCCAAACTTTTTCTCTCAATAGAATTCACGAAATTACTTTTGAATTCAGAAATGAATCCTGAATTTGTAATATGGGTGCTGAGCCAAACTTTTCCAGCCTCAAACAGAAGGTCAGGTTTACCCACCTCTAAGATATGTTGGGTGGAGGTGACACTGCCTTTTTATAAAACACTTTTGCAAATTGGATAATTCCAGTTCATACAGAGGAATAAAAGCTCAGAATTCTTTTGTACCTTTCAGCAACTGGACATTGCTGAAAGGCTTTGTGTTGTATTTGTTGTGTTGTCTACTGTTCGTATGTTGACATATAAAAACCTTTCATGTGATATTGTTTCACCGCAGATGCCTTTTTTATGGTGATGTGCCCTAGCGCATTTGTCCAGAAGGACAATACACGGAAAGAAAGATGCTGGAAGTGCTATGAGGGAGACTACATCAGTGGGATCAAACACTGCAGTTGCTTTTTATCTACTCTATTCTTCGTGCAATCTGTTTTAATCACAGACTGCTGAACCGTCATGTTTACCACTTATCATCTATAAAAAGTCTGGGTTCTTGTAGGCTTTTAAAATTAGGATTTAAGTGCATCCAGGGTTGGAGGTTTGTCATCCAGGTCTGGAAATAACTGGCAGTATGGGGTAGTGATTAAATGTTAAAAATATAATTATTCATAACTAACTTGTTGCAGTTTCTGTTATTTTATTTATTCAAAAAGTTGGCTACAAAAGTGCACTGAGCCGTTTCCAGATGAGATCACATACAGGGAGATAAAGTGACTCCCACAATATGCAGGTGGTAGGATTCAATCCCAGGTGTTCTGGGTTTCCCAGTTCACAGCACTGTGCTCTAACCACTAGGCTATAACGCCTCACCTGTATTTCAGGCTACTTGTGAATATTTCAGATGTGAGGTGCTCGGCTGCAGTGCTATAGGTGGGGAAGGGTGTGTGTGCTGCTCAGCATTTGTGTGCCCCCGGTGGTTAAGTATAGAATGGCAATGGCATTGACTGTGATTTAGTCACCCTTTTACTGGAAGATTTATTTATTTTGCTGAATTTTGTTAAGCGGTTGGGCCCAGTGAGACATGCATGTCCCTTTTTCAGGGGTGACCTGCAGTTAAAATCATTCAGAGACACAGAAATTGCACGAATATAGTCAAACATACCAGCTATCTAGTTAATTACATACAGAGATACAGTATAATAGCATCTACAGACATATGAACATACGAAATTTGCCAGCAGATAAAGAGGTCTAGGAGTCTATCAAGTCTGCTCAAATGTGCAGCTAGCACCCTTATATTCTGCAGCTGCCCCTCCCTCCACCCTTCCCATCCCTTGACCCTCCCCTTGCCCTGTTCCAGCCCATTTTGAAGCAGTCCACTGTTCTACTAGATGCCACTTCTGCCGGTAACGCATTCCACCCAGCTACCACCCTCTCTGTAAAAAACTGTCTCCTCATCTCCCTCCTGTACCTTGCTCCCTCCAGTCTCATATCATGGCCCCTGGGTGTCCCTCCCCCCTCCTTACTTTGAACAGCCCCTCTGTACCTGTCTTGTTTATTTCTTTCATGTACTTAGAGGTTTCAATCATGTCCCCCGCGTCCCTCCTCTCCTCTAGCGAGTAAATGTTCAACTCCCTCAGCTTCTTCTCGTATGATAAGTTCCCCAGCCCCTTGATCATCTTTGTTACCCTGCGCTGCACCCCCTCCAGTAATTTAATGTGCATCTTCAGACACGGGCGCCAGTACTGCATGCAGTACTCCAGGTGCGGTCTAACTAATGATCTATACAGTGGCAGAATCACCTCCCCCCTCCTCAAGGATATACCCCTTGCAATGCAACTCAGCATTTTGTTGGCCTTTGCAGCTGCCTTCCTACATTGTGATGAGTTGTTCATTGACCCTGTAATGAGCACCCCCAGATCCTTCTCCTCTTCCTCTGTCTTGGCTAGCTGCACTGCCCCCAACTGGTAACTCCTCCTTGGGTTCTTCACCCCAAAATGCAGCACCTTGCACTTTTGGCATTAAATCCCAGTTGCCAGGTGTCTGACCAGGTTTCCAGCTTTGACAGATCATCCTGAAACTCCTGCCATCCCCCTAGATCATCCACCATCGCTCCCATCTTGGTGTCGTCAGCAAACAGACTGATCTTGCTCTTGATGTCCAATGATATGTCTGCAATGAATATCCCAAACAACACTGGTCCCAACACCGAGCCCTGCAGAACACCACTCATCACTACCCTTGGGGATGAGATTTCCCCACCCACCACCACCCTCTGTTGCCTTCCCTGAAGCCAGTTCCCTACCCATCTCACCAGCTTTGCACCCGCCCCTGTGCCTTCTAACTTACTTCCCAGCCTCCCATGTGGCACCGAGTCAAATGCCTTACTGAAGTCCAGATACAGGACATCCACTGCATGGCCCCCGTCCAATTGCCTAGTTACCCAGTCATAGAACTCCACCAGGTTAATTTGGCAGGATCTGCCATGTATGAAGCCATGCTGTCTGCTGTCCTGTAGTCCTTTGGCCTCCAGGAGAGCTACTAGCCTCTCCTTCAGGATAGTTTCCATCAGCTTACCCACAATAAATGTGAGGCTCACCGGTCTGTAGTTCCCCAGTTCATCACTGGGGCCACTCTTGTGGAGGGGCACCACATGAGCCATCATCCAATCCTGAGGTACACACCCTGAGTGTAGTGAGGCATTTAATAGGTCTGCCAAAGGTCCCGCAAGAACCTTTGCCAGCTTCTTCAGTACCCTGGGGTAGATGCCAACTGGGCCTGGTGCCTTGTCCACCCTCAGTGCCCTCAAACCCTCCAGAACTCTGCCCTCCATGATTTCCCCATCTGTCACTCCCTCCCCTCCTGTTTCTGCTGTTCCTCCCCTCTTGGGTATCACCCCCCTCTTCTCCTTAGTAAATACCGAGCAGAAGTAATCATTTATCGCTTCTGCCTTTTCGCCCCCTGCTTCCACCCAACCCCCCTCCTTTCTAATCCTTACTAGGTGGTCCTTATAGTTCCTTTTCTCCCTGATGTACCTGAAGAAGTCATTCTCCCCCTTCTTAATACCTTGTGCCAGTCTAAGCTCCCCTTACTGCCCGTGTCACTTCCTATATACAGCAACACATTCAGTTTTGTCGACATTAGGTAACACTACAAAGTACACATACTTGCAGAGTTTAATAATCTAAAAGGGCGGACAATATTAGTGAGTAGAGAGCCCAACAGCCACTGGGTAGAGTCAAACGTAGCATCAGCGGTTACATTTACATTGGTCACCATCTAATAAATACACTTTATGGCTGTTCTTAAACACCGCAGATCTGAGGCAATTTTGGAGGTCCTGCAGGAACCTATTACAAAGTGTTGGGGCAGTAAAGGGGAAGGGCTTCCCACCAGTGTCTGTTCTCAACCCACACTACTTCTAGTAACAGACAGGAGGAGGAACACAGGAACCTCATCTGGTCATTGGCCTTGAGAATTCCCATGAAGCTGGGGGGTAGCGATCATTGTCATTCTAAAAGTGAGGCAGAGCAGTGGATAAGCCATTCTTACATCAGGTGAGGGCCAGTCAAGTGTGGCAAATGCATCACTATGGTGAATCCTAGGGAGGGCACCTGCTGGAAATCAATTCACTTTGTTGTACAATATCCTAAACCTGCTTAGCTCTGAGTCATGGAGTAACTGAAGGGTAGGGGCACCATATAGGAGTATAGGCAACAATAAGCTGTTAGCAATACCAAGATGCACGTTCCTGGAGAGGTAAGGACAAAACCTGCATAGAATGCCAAGCTTCTGCTCTAACCACTTTGTTACAGCATCAACAGGGGGGCACTAAATAAAAGATCATTGGGCAAGCAGCACCCGGGACATTTCACTGATCCCACCACTTGTAGCTGAAAGCCACAGAGGGTAGACGGTTTTAGCAGATGCGGCCTTTCTTTACCTAGTCGTCTGGGACCAAATAGCATAGCTTTCATCTTTTTAACATTAAGGACAAGCTTGTTTTTTAGAATCCATACTTAAAGTTGTTTGAAGTCTCTCTTCACTTTTATGTTACTCTAGTTAATGTCAGCTGAGGATCTGAAGAAGGATGTAGCCATGACAAAACCATCAACAGGTTGTGAGATGGAAAATCTGGGTAACAAAATGAATAAAAAAAAAATACTAAAGCACGGCAGACTTGGGGGGGAGGGCTATTGAAAAGGATCTGTCTGACATTCTCCTGCCTCTGTTTTCCACCATCTGAACTGATGGGACATCTGTTAATTGCCTGCTGTGTTATCTTTCTTTCTTTCTTTCTTTCTTTCTTTCTTTCTTTCTTTCTTTCCTCCATCTATCTCACTATCTATCCATCCCTATCTATTTATCTATCTGTCTGTCTGTCTATCTATCTATCCCATCTGTTTCAAAAGTTTTGTCAGGAAGGACATACTAAGCCAATAACAGCTTAATTTCAGTTAGTCTGTGTGTGTGTGTGTGTGTGTGTGTGTGTGTGTGCGCATGTGCGTCTGTGTGTGTACAATAATAAGGTGCAGAATAAATATTATACAAAATGACAGCATACACAGTGCAGTATGGAGCAGACTAATAAAAATACAATATAATTGGGCAGTCATGAATTAAAGGCAGATAAACCAATGTAATCAATATAAAAGGTCAAAGGTCACTACAAAGAACAAGGGCAAACAGCAGCCGGGTGCGGACACCGGGTCAGAGCAGAGTTAAGACCACCCAGCCTGAGCAGTGATACAAGAGCATTTGTCTAACTCTGAACACGGTTATGCCAAAAATAGAAGAATGGGCCCATGTGTCAACTTTCCTGGTGGGCCCCCTGTACCTCAATCTGACCCTGGGGGGGGGGATGCTCTCACATAATGGCCCTGACAGCCCAAGACAAAGTTTTCCAACTATTTAAGGGGTAGAGTCAGTGCCACTAAGCACCCCACGAACCAGAGCAGATTTTAACTAAACAATGGAAATGATACATTGTCAGAGTAGATCTTACTGGTTAGTGTTCCTTATACTGCTTGTAACTTGCTCATCTCATTCATTTCTCTGTTCTGTGCACACAACATCACGGAGCAATGATGTACAAGTGTTACCCAGATGCACGGGGCGGAGAGTCATCTTCAAACTACAATGTCTCAGCATCTGATTCATCATCAATGCACATCCCTTTTACTGTCTCACACGTCAGCAACTAATAGATGCCCTCCAGCATCAAGCTGTCTGTCAATGTCCATGAGTTCGACCAACTCCTTGGAGGTCACTATGTCAGGTAACTCTGACTGAGCATCTGCTGGGCATTCATCAGGGGTGGTGTTCTGATCAGCTTCTAAGCCTGCTTTTTTAGAACAGTTACTAATGGTGGAGCTCGATACACACCGCACACTATCAGGCTTTCGCTACCGTAGGTGCCTGTAGAGCCTCTAACACCTTCACTCTCTTTGAGAGTAACAGCTCAATTTGCTTTGTGGTTAATTTGTTTTATTTATTTATTTATTCAGGATTCAGAAAATACCTTTGAGTCAAAGACTCATTTACAAAGGTTCCACGTCACAAAAGATAGGACATTACAACAATAAGGTAAGTACAATGCAGGAAACAGAACAAGCTTGATACATGGTAAAATACAATTAGAGGCTCACAATCAGTTCCTTTTTGTTTTACTTATTCTTTATACTCCCCCTGCCCGCAGTGCTCCCACTTTTCGGGAGACACCTATGGCCTTCTAGTCCCCGCCCTCTTACCTGGAGCCCAGTGCAGTCCATCCCCCATGTAGCCGTGGCCCAGATATCAAAAGGAGTCCACTTGCACAAGAGGGGTTCGATCTACAGTTAGAACCTGGGGCAAAGCTCCTTCCTGGAGTTCTAGGGGTGTGAGAAGAGCATGAACTTGATTTTCTTGTAGTTTGTAAGGCATTGTGCAGAGAACCACTGTTCAGCTTCGCTGAAGGAGGATTGGTGGGTTTGGTGGAGTTGAATAGGGTTGGGGCTGGATGCGTGAAGTACAGCATCATCCGTGTATAGTAGTAGGTTGTCAAAGCAGGATGTGGGGAGGGAGTTAAGGTAAAGAATGAAGAGTAGGGGACCAAGGATGGACCACTGAGGGACCCCTGAGTGAACTGGGAGACTACTGGCTAGTGTAGTGCCAATTTTGACCTGTTGGGATCGGTCCAACAAGTAGTCTGTGAACCAGCGTAGGGCATCCTGGGAGAAGCCAATGTTGTAGAGAGTGACTAGCAAGAGGGAATGGTTGACAGTGTCCAACGCCTTAGTAAGGTCAACAAAGACAGCACCAGTGATGTGGCCTTTGTCTAATGTGGAGTGTATGTGTGCGGTGAATTCTAGCAGGGCTGTAGTAGTACTGTGCCCTTTGCGGAAGCCATGTTGCTGTTTACAGAGTAGATCATATTTGTAAAGGTGGTTGGAGAGCTGATCATAGACAATGCGCTTGAGTGCTTTAGATGGGGGGAGGATAGAGATAGGTCGGTAGTTATTGGTGGCATTAAGGTCACCGCTCTTAACTCATTTGCTCCCAGTGACCATTTTGGGTCAGATCTAGCAATGGATGGTTCTGTCACCATATGGTGTCTGTGGGAACAAATGTGTTTTAAATATTGTAAAGAGTTAGGCAGACTGTGAACCGGGAGCAGAGAGCAGGAAGTCAATTAAAGCCCGAAATGTCCCCCAAAATGTCTCCATTTAGCAGACCAGATGATGTCCTACCTATTCAGCTGATGGCCTAATTGAAAACAATGGGGAGACAATCAGTTGCCCGGGAAACATTTTTCAAGAATAGTTAGTAGAAATGGATCATCCTTGGTTGAAGGGCCCTACATGAAGCAAGTTAAAGCCCTACATTCCTACATTCTCACAAACTAGGAGAATTCATTGCAAAAAACCTGTGTTAATGCATTGTTAGGGTTCCACAGTCACAAAAGGTGGGAAAAGTGGCTTTAGAGTTTTTTCATTCATAATGCCAATCCCCCTACCCTAGCCCCTAGCCTCATTATCAAAGGCCAAGATATTAGTCCAGGGTCATTCCCTATGGGTCCGTAGTCACAAGCTACAGGGCTGGGGTCCTGTGTGATTAAAGTTAAGCCTGATCTCCTGTGTCAGGCAGGGCACACAGTCGGAAGTCTGGTAGCTAACAAAGGTTAAACAGCATGTTCCTTTCCACGAAAATATTTTCAAATACTCAAGAACAGCGATGAGCTGCATTTTGCAACCACAAGGGGCAGCAGTGAGGTGCGAGATGATGATGATCAAATACTGTTGTAACTGGGTCACTGTGGATGTCATGGTTACTACCTCTGCCTTGTGGGCCCAAACAAGGTTGACAGGCCTGGGTTCTGATTTTCCCGAATGGGGGGTTGTATCTAGACATTCTAAGTTTTGCGTGGTGCCTCTGCCCAGAGTAAAGTTTAAGTTGGCCTGGTGTCACAGCAGTACAACCCTCTAGGATGCAGTACCTACTTACATCCCTAAAGTGTCTCCCCTACACATGAAAAATCACATTACAACCTTAAAAATCAACAAAAGTGCAATTGATAACTTGCTACTAATAATATACTCATGAGACAAAATGTCAAATACCAGTAAAATATCTATTAGGTAATATTCGCAAGGAATAGGGGAATGCAATCCAACAAACACTCTTTTTGGAATAACTCATAACTTTTATCGTATTGAGGCTGAAGGTATGTGCCTGACTAGGCTAGGCCTATAAAACACACCATCAACAGCAGTAGTACCTAGCCCCACCCACCCCCCACCAGGCAGTGCAACACAATGGCTAGGTAAGTACTGCAACCTTTAGTGTTACATCCCACCTGTACTGTGGGCCATAGCCACTTCTCACTAGTCTCAGTTTAAAACCCCTTTTAAACCTTAGGGAGCTCTTGGCACTTCACTAGGTAACCAGCTGGTGAAATGGTGCAGGCCTGATGCAGTTGCAGCTGCAGCTCGTTGGCCGGTGGTATTACACTTAAACACAAAAAACACTTTTGTGAAACTCAAACCCCAGAGGCCATGAAATTGCTAAAATGGAAAACCTCAACGGAGGCATTTGTGAAAGCTCTGGTGGCAAACTTTGTACAAAATCCCAGTTACAGGTTTAAGACCAACGAGTACTCATGGTTCTGGTATTACCAGCTTCCCTGACAACTTGGGCTCCTTCTCCTTCTCTCTGCAGGTGCAGGTTCTCTCAGGCAGTAAGCCTGTTATACAGTTTTTTTTTGGGGGGGTGGCAACAAGAAGATGCAAGTCTCAAGTGCCATAGGATTTGGATGAGGCTCTCTGCATCCGCTGTCATCGGGACCTCTCTGACTCCTCCATCCTCCTCCTCCTCCTCCTCCTCTGCAGAACGGACCAGTCTGGAGAGCAGGCGCCACTCACCACATACACATGTCTAGGTTTCTGGACCCTTGTATGGTATGCTAGCCAGCAGCTAATAGCAACACTAACAGGCCTGGCTCTGCTCAAGCACAGATTAGCATCTGTGGCGCATCACTGGAGCAGCACAGTTTTGCCTCCTTTCACAAGAGTAGTCTTTTTACCAAGAGGTGTTGTTCTGACACACTCAGCAATCACACAGTTCAGTCCTTGGTGTATGGAAGGGTTATAGAAACCTTTACATCACCTCTTGAACATTAGCTGTGGAAGCCTAGGAGGGACTGCCCTGAGATGGCTCGGGCCAGCAGCACAAGTCCTCCTCACTGTATAAGAGCTCACCACCGATGGTCTGCTCTGGATCTGCCCTCAACATTTCCCCAGGCAAAGGCAGCATCCAGCTGGCACACAGGGATGTCAGTCTCTCGAATAAGTATGCAGACTGTTCACTCGAAGCCCTATTGGCTGGTGAAAAGGGCACCAAGCATTGTGTACAGTCACTCTCCCAGAACGCTCTAATGATCACCTGCTGTGATCCCTGACCTCTGATTAGCTTGTACTGAGGTTAGGATTTAGCAATCTGGAGGCCTCCTTGCTGTGATTACCATTACTTTGAGTTAGAATCTCTTTTATAGTGCCCCTAACCTGCTTTATCATTAACATGTTTAGTAGGCACAACAGTGCCTAGATACCCAGTGGTGACCGGAGTGAAATCAGGGCTTTCCTGGCTTAGTGGGAACTCTGGTATGAATCCCCCAGGCAAAGCAGTCCCTTCTAGCAAAGGCTGCTGCTGGCAGCTGCACTGAATCCTGGGCACAATGGCACTAAATGCATGTTGCTCTCTTGTTTCCCCCTCTCAGTGCTTCCATGCTTCTGATGCTTTAGCTGGTGCCCCTGGAGCCAGAGCACACTAGAGAGGTCCATTCCATGGCCACAAGTTGTGGTGATGAGATGCAATCTTTTCTGCTGGGCACGCAGAGTGCTGAAAAGTCAGTATTCAAGCTGAGCAGGTAGCATATGCCTAAATTAAGCTGCCATTGCCAGATAATTGTAGTATGTCAAGGACAGTACTGGACTCTTAAAGCAGTGACTGATCAGGTTCAGGGGTGTAGCGGCAATTAATAATCTATTCAAAAGTCTACATTGGTCAAGATCAGTCAGTTTCTTTTTGGTATGAATATTTTTCCTCATTAAAGCTACATTTATGCAGATTTTATCCATGTCCTACAAATCAACAAAATGTTTGTGTTTCTAGAGTGCCTTTCCATAAAAGTGAATTATATCATTATACGTTAAGTACTACTACCAACAGCTTAATCTGGTTCAGTTGGTTTCCATCTCTATTTCCCCCTTGGGATTAACTTAAAAATAGGCAGAAGTGTCTAGCACTCCTTTTTCGTCAGCACAAAATCAGTCAATCAATCAATCAGTCAATCAATCACTCAATCAATCACTCAATCAATCAGTCAATCAATAAATAGTACAGCAATAAAAATGTAAAACTGCCCATGGTATGACAAGGAGCGTATTGTATTGCCATGTTTGAGGCCTGTGCTCACATTGCGAACTGGAGTTCCTGCTCTGAGCTGATGATACACCCACGGGGGTAGATTGAGGAGAGATGTGAGGAAGTACTTCTTCAGAGAAAGAGTGGTGGATTCCTGGAACAGCCTTCCAGTGGCAGTGGTGGGGTTTATTTTATTTGTTTATTTCAATCTAGGATTACAATACCCTTGAGCCGAGGCTCTTTTACAAAGGTTCCACATCAGCGTGTGCAACAGTCATCATTTTTAGTTACAAACATATTGTCATTGACTTACAGACATGTATTAGCCAGTACAAAGACATGAGCTATGAGCAAGACAAGGGAAGGGGTGGGTGTGGGGGGTGAGGGTAGGAGATCGAGGGGCAGGAGGTGCAGGGGTAAGGCGGAGTACGGGAGGTGGTTGGGGGCAGGGGCAGGAGTGGAGATATAGAGGGGGAAGTGGGCGAGGGTGGGAGACAGTGCAGCCAGGGTGCCTTGTCAAGGGAATACGGCAGATAAAGTGCTAGGGGTGCAAAGACTGATTGTAAGTGCTGGGTGCTGGGGCATGTGCAGCTGGAACGGTGGAAATGTTAAGATGGGCAAGAATGGTTCAAGAATGTATGGCATACGCACAAGGGAATCATAGTGGAAAGGAATGGAGGCAAGAGAAATTGAGCAAAGTCTGCAGTAATAGTCTAGCTAGGGAGAAATGGGCACACTGTATGAGCCAAGCAGTCCTTATCTGCCATGAAAATCTATGTTTCTATGTTTCTGTGTTGAAGTCAGAAGTGTACTACAGAGGCAAGGCACTAGGACAGCGCCCCAACTGGCAGAATCTGAGAGTCATGGATGCAAGTGCCTTCCTTCCTACCTAACAATGGGATATAAGGAAGTTGAACTGACAGGGGAATAACCTCCCCTCCATGACTTATGATACTAATTAATGTCTGCCCCCCCAATCCGGGCACAATTGATCCACTGCACAAAGGGGCCCTTCTAGTGGGGAGGGAGTATGTTACAGATGTTAGCTGGTGTGAAGCAGGGGAAGGGGTAGTGGGAGGCCCTGAACAAGATGTGAAGGTTAGTGGGTACTAAAATAGAAAACAGAAACAAAATGCAAAATACAAAAACAGAAACAACCAAGAGAAACACAATTTAATGTGGGATTCATGAAGGCAGTAAACCGAGTACACAGTGAGGGCCAGACTGAAAAATAAAGTTTTAGAAGGCATTTATGTATGTATGTGTGCATGTATTTTTTATGTATGTATATATTTATTTATTTTTTTTATTTATTTAAAATATTTTACCAGGAGAGACATGCTGAGCTGGTAACAGCTCATTTCAAGATGCGTCTTGATGGGAGAGGACGGGAAGGGAAGAATAGTGCAGTACAATATGGTGCAATATTCTGAAATAAAATGAACTATTTTGCACAGGCAAATACAGATTTAAAGGAGACAATGAATCCACTTGCTGACTATGACATGGAGGTGCTTATAATAAAACTGGGGCACTATAAGAAAAGGCCTCCCTCCATTAATTATTTTTGGTTCAGTTTAAGCTAATCACAACTATAAATTGTTTATCACATTGGCACCTATGCACTAAGGGGCCTAAAACTGCTGGCCATGCAGTGGGTGTCCTGTGAATCCCTGGTGGCATTCACAGAATAGATTCACGACCCTTCCACAATTGATCCCCTGGCCACGCATGCACATGTGCACACACAGTGCAGAGAGTGGCCAGGGGGCATGCCTGCACCCCATGTCATGCACTATGTTGTGGAACGCTGCAGGAGGAGGGCACAAAATATGGCAGTAGGCACCTTGCCATATCCTCTGTGCACCTGCCCCCCCCCCATGAAAGACACCTGCCAGCTGTGGTGGGAGGAAATAACAACATGCTGTGCCACTTCAGCCCTCCAGTCAATTTATGTTCTCACCCATTTGTTTTGTGCATATGGGACTCATGACATCCCAATCCTCTGCTCTGCGTGTAGAGATCTACTTTGTGACCAGGCTGGGCATCTCTTTGGATGCCCGCCTGTGTCCTCCAAATCTGCCCACTATGCATCAGCATGCCAGGAGGCAGGCCACAGACAGGCATGCCATGGTGGCCAGCGTTCGTGAATGCCGGTCACTGCCCAGCTGTCCATGGATGCAGAACTGCACAGGTCGAGTACATGCCTATTGCTTGTACTCAGACCCGAATACTGCATAAGCACTAATATTTGTCAATGTCTTAATTTTCCTCTGTAAAATCACATTTTTCAGGTTCTGACTAGGAAGTAAGCAGTTTGCTAAAACCAGAGCTCTTCTAGTCAGATCAGTCATCCATACTTTCATGTGTGCAGAAAACGTGCAGGAAAAATCAATCTGTAAGCAGTGCATCAACTTCCCTTATGAAAAATTTAAACCTCAAAGCCCCGTGCATCTTCCACTTAGATGAGGGAGTAATGTGAAAGCAAATAACAGCAGTTTGTTATTTTTGTAATGGTGCAAAATTATTCCATTAATTCTAAGCAAGACCGTGCTTTTATAAAGCATTAATGCAACAACCATCATTGGCGTTCTAAGAGCCCAGCATTTTCTTTAGTCCTTTCATTAATAAATGTGTTCTTCCTCTCAGGAACCAATTGAAATAATAAGCATTTTATCTGCCTTGAGAAAGCCCAGCGATGATACTCCAAAGCTTTTACTCTGTAATTAGCGTCAACATAGCTATTAACCCAGAATGGTTAACGAGGAGATAATGAACAGCTCTCCCTCACAGCACTAAGGTTAGTGGTGTGCATTAAGATGTATTTTTCTATATAGGTTTTTACATCATGATCAGCCCTCCATTAACTCTCCATGGAGACTGGCAACTGCCCAGTCCCCTTTGGCAACTAACCTGTCTGCTTCCATTGCTACTGTATCGTCCTTGACTCCTGATAATGTCACCAAGGGCGGCGGCAGTGGCATACAGCCTCCATGTTGTTCCACCACCTATTGGGGCTACACACAAAAGAAGTTCATAATCACAGAGGAGAGGAATTCCTCTACAACTGTGTCACAATGCACGTGTCTTGCCTATATGACAGTGGGTACAAATGGTTTTTGTTCCTCCATAGATGTTGATAAGCGATTCCCATGGAATTCCCAACATGGCAGCCACATAGTGTTGAGCCATACTTATGCTATTTGAGAACCAGCACTGCCACTGGAATTATCTTCTGCTGCTACCACCAGCTGCACCCTCCCTCACCTGAATGCCCTCTCTTGGACAGCGGTCTCTGAGTTGTCCAGTATTTCACTGAATTTTCTGTGGTGATCAAGTGACCTCTCCTCGCTCACCTACTCCCAAAGCCCTGTCTTACTCTCTGGTTCTCAGTGACCCCCCCCCCCGGGGTGGTGTCCCATGTACACCACATCATGGTCAGCTTTCTTGTATCCCCTTTAAAGCAGCATCACTGGTTAGTCATCATGATATTTTTTTGATTTTGAAGATTTTTTAAAATTCATGCTCCCTTGTAGTGCTCACCATGAGAAATTTAAACTCCTCAGTATGGTGTGGGACTATTTAGAAACATGTGCTAAGCAGCTAGCACCATCAAAATACTGTACATCCGCAGTATAAATCTAGTATTTACAGCCAAACGGTACCCTATAAGGAAGAAATTTCTGAAAATTGCAAGTGGCAGCCATCTTTAATGACGTGAGTCATTAATTACAAAAAAAATGGTTATTAAAAGCTGTTTTTGAATATCAGAGGAAATAAAAATAGATACTGATTATGAATATCATATGTCAGAAATACATTGCTAAAAACTATGTGAAGAAAATTTTTGCTGACTAACATACCGTTGCATCCCGGACCAGCCACTGCGGTCTCTGTCGCAGATTTCTGGCACTCTTGCAGCATGCTTGTAACTGTTCTACAGTAGGGCTGTGCTGAATGTTGAAATTCCGATGGAGCAGAATTCCACAGAATTTCAGAAAATTTCGTATAATACTGTTGGTAACAGAATGCCCACATTTTGCATGTGAAGTGATTTGTGGATAAAATAATCCAACTTTCATAAACAACAGATTCTGTTGTTTTTTTTTTGTTTGTTTTTTGTTTGCAATCTGTACAAAAATATCCCGCTGTTTAAGTGACCCTCCAAAAATTATTCTGCAGTTCACACAGAAATACTTTAGGGAATTCTGTGGGATTTAAAATAAAATTCTGTAAAGTATTTCGGAAGTGGAGTTGCCATTCCACACCAATTCAGACAGCAGATTTCTGCTTGCCGCAGAGACCTATGATACAGGCAGAGGGTCTTATAAAGCTCTGTGACAAGGTCTGTCTGGACGTTCACCATGCACTGTATGTCTACTCATGACATCACAGACCTCTACTTGCCACCTCGTAGTCTGTTGCTGTGAAAATAATTCTGATATTTAAGAGGTTCATGGTGTCAGCAGTGCTACGTAGAATGTAGAATTCTGCCACTGGAATTTGCGTGGAATCGCAATTCTGCTTCCAAAAAGCTTGGCAGACTTTCAAGGTGAATTCTGCAGTGTTCCGGTAAGTAAACTGCAATTTTTTTTAGAAAAAATCCCACTTTTTAATGTGAACCCCATACTTATTTAACTCATGGAAACATGTTCTGTGGAAAAACTTGTGAAACTGCAGAATTTGGGTACTTTTGGTGGAATTTCATGTCAGTTGGCACAATTCTGCATTTTCATCATTTGTCACAGTTCAAAAGGCCTATTCTAGCTCATGTAGAATTCAATAGACTTTTCAGAATTCCACAGCACTCCAGCAGATGTGAAATTTCACAAGCCTGCAAGGGACTAGATGTCAGGTGTGGACAAACAGCCAGAACAAAGGAAATCTACTAGACAGTGATACCATATTCTTGTTACTGGGCATAGCTACTGTAAATACAAAAAATGTCATTATTTCTAAGCCGTATATAAAACTGATGCTTCTCCAAAGTTTTCCCGCTGACATAAGAGACTCTTTAAAGCCAAGAGAAGCAAGCTCTGCCCATATGCCACCCCGTGCTCTGACATTTTCTGAGACAATTGTTTGTAGAGCTTGGGGATGTGCTAAATGAGGGTGGATTTTAAATGTTGTTTTCATACATTTTAGAGATGTCTTGTGGTCAACTCAAAGCCACCGCTCAACTAACAAGGCTCTTGTTAGTTGAGCAGTGACTTTGCTTTAACCCCAGGGGACCTCTAAAACACAAGAAAACAACATTCAAAGTCCACCCCCAATTTGTACCTTGACTTTGATGCTGTGCTTTTCATTGCTGGATACATTGCACTGTTTCCCCTACACCTTTCCCTGGGTCGCACCTGGAAACGAGCCTCAGATCAACATGCCTTTCATGGTTATCAATATGCAAATGAATGAATAAATAAATAGCTATACCTAACCTGACTTAGTGGTGCCTCCCCCTATCACAATTCGTTTCTAGTTACTGTGTGTAACAGTTACCGGTCTGCACCCCACTAATATCCCAGGGTACAGATATTTCTACTCTACACACCTTGTTTATCTCTGCAGCAACTTGATGTACCCCTCACATCCTTGTTATAAACCCCAAATTTTACCCACTGATGCTGTATTTTAGTTTACTTTTTGTAACCAAGTGATTCCACTGGAATATAAGATTCCAGTTCCAGAAAAGACCTGAGCTTCACAATGAAGTACATATAGAACAGAAAACATCCATTACATTCGGTACATAGCTGTTGAATACACAGGGATTATATGGCAAGAGTATAAAATTCTGCTAATAATATAATTTGTAAAACGGTCATGGAACTAAAGCGACAGCCACAGTCTCAATATGTACAACTTTCAATAATACATAGAAACATATAAACATAAACACTGCTGCAGATAAAAACCACGAGTCCATTCTGTCTGCCCATATAGGTATTCCTATATCATCCCGACCTAGTATTCTGGAGGGTCATCCCCCTCTTCCCCTTCCTAAATCCCCTACCTCCCTGGTTCCTCATATTGGAATTATGCATCCTCTCCCTTTGTCTCAGCTGTGTTTGAACCCATTTATAGTACCTGACTCCTCTACTTTCACTGGCAATCTGTTCCATGGCTCATCCGGCCTCTCAACAAAGAGGAATTTACTCACATCCCTCCTGAATTTACCTTCCACCAATCTCCAGTCATGCCCCCCTTACGACTATCCCCATATGCCTAATAAATAGGTCTTTACTGTTCACTATCCCCCTTAGGAAGTTACAGGTCTCAGCCATGTCACCCCTCTCCCTTCTGGCTTCCATCGAGTACATGTTCAGGGCCTCCAGCCATTCCTCATGAGATCTATCCTACTGGCCCCAGGATCCTTATAATGATCCTTCTCTGCACTGACTCCAGACTGTCTCCATCAGGTTTCTCCCTCAGGTGTGGAATCCAGAAATGGGCACTGTATTCCGGACGAGGCCTCCCCAGGGAGCTGTACTGGGGCAAAATCACTTCTGTTCTCCTACTGTCGAATCCCTTTGCAATACACCCCAGCATCCTTGTTGCCTTGCTGTAGGCCTTCTTGCACTGACTGGTTTGCTCGAGGGACTCACCGATGATGACTCTTAGACCTCTCTCCTCAGATGCAGTGGGCAGCCTAACCCCCCCCCCCCAGTATACTGTAGGTATTTTTCTCCCTAAAGTACAGTACATGCATCACCTTCCATTTCCTGGCATTGAAACTCAATTGCCATATCTTTGATTACCTATATAGCCTCTCTAGATCCCACTGTAGCAACCTCAGTCCTTCCTCACTTTCCATCCTGTCCCATAGTTTTGTGTCTTCAGCAAAGGATGCATAACATCATATAATATAGTAGCAGATTTAACCCTGTTTCAACCATCTTTATCCCCTGGGCACCCACAAACAGACTTTTCAGTTCAGAAACTGGTCAAATGGTCCCTAAATATTCTATGGCTAAAGGCCACCCTTAAGTAGTGTGGCAAACTATGCCAGCATTGAGGGCCATAATAATGGAAGGCAGAGCGCTCCAGTGTTGTACTTATTCAACACTGGAAGAGAGAGATTTGGCTGCTTGATCTTAAATACCATGGATTATGTAAGCACTAACCCACAACAGCGCATGCACGTTTACAGAATTAATGCACGCCTCAGTGGTGGCATGAGGCCAACAGTTGAGTGAATTTCAACACACCTGCAAAGTTTTTAAATTCTCAAGAAACCCATGCCATGGAGTAGGTTATTGCACTGAAATGGTAAACTGGAATTTTTTTTTTTATTTTTGTTTGTTAATGGAACATTTTTATTTTCCTTAAGGGAGGATGTTAACAGGCAGAATATGAGTTTGGTAACAAACACCTAGTGCATTTGAATGAATCCAAAATGTAAATTTACTTTGAATGAACCTCTGCCCTGTTGTGGGTTTTTATGTTTGAAAAGTGGAAAAGTTTTTTTTTTCATATTAATGGAAACATTTTTTATTTTCATTTGGTTAGGTTGTTGCTAGGGAGATTAGGGCAGGTTAGTTATGAAATGTTGGTATACCAGAGATTAATGAATGGTCAGGTGATGCATTCAGACCAATGAAGTTGCTAGTGTAAACACCCAGTTCCTTGGGGTGACTAGAATCTCATTAGTACAAGTCTTATGCAGGAAGAAAAGGCAGCTGGTAGGGAGTTCATTGGGGGCTTTCTACATAATGACATCATTGTTTACTCAGCTAGCCTGAGAAAGGGATGATTATGTCATTTAGAACTCTCACAGCAGCATAACCATTTTTGAGTCTGCTGCTCAGGGGAGCTTTAGAACATTCAGTTAGTCTGTGCTAGAATGTTAGAGTGGCAGTAGGTCTGCCAGTGGGGCTTTGAAAATGGAGCCCTGGTCTTTTCTCACCCTAGTTTTGAAAAAATCCTCAGTTTGCATGTCAAATGGTGGAAACCATTTGCTAGCAGGACTCTTAGTTTCACTCCAGGGGGAGTGAGAGGGCCTGCAGTGTCTAGTGGATCCAAGGGGCAATCCCCAGAAGGTCCTGAAGTTTTCAACTGCCTTGAAGAAGGACTATATGGAATCTGACAAGCTACCAGAGAGGAATAGGTACCTTTCTGTTGTTCCTTTCCAGCACTGGGAGTATGTAGCAACTGGACTGTGAGTACAGAATTGGAGATAAGTTCTCATTGGGAGGTTGTCTTGGGTGTGTGTGCCCAAGATAAAGCTAGATCACACTGGCCAGGACCCCTTTTTCACCTCAGAGTGCTAATTTGAAGTAACATTTCAGAGCCTTTAGCAATTCAATGGGGATACATAGATACATAGACACTGTCAGCAGATAAGGGCCTATGGCCCACACAGTCTGCCCATTTGAGCTTGTAAGTTCCCTTTACATTTTTCTAAAAGTCTGCTGCCCATTATCCCTGACCTCCAAAATTCCCTTATGTCTATCCCATACATTCTTAAATCCCGTGATTGTTTCGGCCCCCACCACTTCCTCAGGCAGGGTGTTCTACTTGTCCACCACCCTCTCTGTGAAGAAATTCTTCCTCACGTTGCCTCTGAATCACCCTCCCTCCAACTTCATCTCATGCCCACTAGTCCTGGAACACTTGAAGGCTTCTTTTGGTGTAACCCTGAAGGAATGGCAGAGACTGTATTTGGGACAAAGGGTGGGAGGAACGCCATCTGGAGTTTCAATGCAGGGCCAAGGTTCCCTGGGTAAAGGCCAATACCCAGGATGAATTTTAAATATGTGGCTCAGGTCACTGGTTTACGTTTTGGAAATGAAAATGTGTTTTGGAACTGGCTCAAGTACAGTATGCGGTTCATGCCACGAACATCCACTTTGGAAATGAAAATGTGTTTTGGAACTGGCTCAAGTATGTAGTTCAGGCTGCAAGCACTTTGGAAAATGGATAGAGATGTTTCTGTGGAAAACTGTACTGCCTAGTAAATGTGTTTCTGGAAAAAGAGCGCACCTGTTTTGCCATGACCAACCATTGGGGGTCCACTTGTGCTTTAGTAACATCTGTGAATAAAGCCATACTGCACAATCCCAGTTACTGCTTTGGACATTCAGCTTATTGCTTCTGTGTGAATGTTATTGGGACCCATCAGCAGTTAGGTCTAACAAACGCCTAGCATCCTCTCTCTGGACCTGGTTGTAAATGCAAAGGTTCATTTTTCAGTATTGTACCCCAACCCCTCGTCCTTTAGATAATGAACCTGGTATACATGCTAAAGCTAGGGGTGGTATCAATTTACAAATTCTGCCAAGAGCAAACTGCATGCTATGTATTGGGCACTGGTTCTTTTGAGGGGCGCCAGCTGACAGAAGTGGCTAGGGGATTACGCTAAGATCCTGAAGGATTCTAAAGCCCATTTTTGGACATTATTTATCTCTGCTGTATCCATGTTTCTGTGGAGCTCTATGTCTTCCGTATATAATTCCCATGTCATTTCTGGACAAAATAACAAAAAGAGGTGAACCCTGTTGGGAGAAATTTGTTCATTTCAGCTGAACAAACCAAATCTGTGGTCTGGTTCCTATTATAGTAATAATGTTACATGTTTCTTCGGTAATGAGCTTTCTGACAATGGGGAGAAAATGTCACTCCATAAAACCCAAATTACATAATATGATAAAAAAGACTCCTCTGGCTCTCAACACTGTGTGTGTGTGTGTGTGTGTGTGTGTGTGTGTGTGTGTTGGGAGGGGACTTGGGGGCTTGTCCTGTTCAATGTACAGAGTTCCATTTTTTCTTATTAAAAAAAATATTTAGTTGCTGTATGGGAACTTCATTTAGTAAAAAGCCATAGTTACTAAACTTAAAAAAAAAATAGTGAATTCAAAATGCACCCACGCTGCAATAATAAAACTGCTTAAACATCTTAATTAACAGTAAAAATGTGATAAATGTCTGTCACCGCAAGAAACCCCCACAGTCATGCCTCCCTGGTAGCCTGCTGTTTGCTGTCACTATGGACTACTGTCTGCAGGTCTGTTCATGCGTACATGTGCACATGTGTGCTCGTGTGCACAAACACACACACACACACACACACACACACACACACTGCAGACAGGTGCCTCAGTTGACCAGTGATGATATTACAAACCAGACTCACAGGAATGCTTTACCGTAGCTATTCAATGTAAATGTGCATACCATGCGTGTGTCCTGTAATATTCCTGTGTAGTCAAAACCTAGAATTTGACTGCAGATAAGGACCACTAGACCCACCCAGACAGACCATTTTTTTCCTCACCACAGACCCTACTTGATCTCCAGCACCTCCCCACACACTTTTCCACTAAAATTCCCTTGTGCCCATTTCATGCATTCTTGAAACCAACCACTGTTTTCACCCCACCAACTCCGCTGGAAGCCTGTTCCAGGCATCCACCACTCTTTCAGTGAAAAAATACTTCCTCATGTCCCTCTTAAATTTACTCCCTTCCAGCTGAATTGCATGTCCCCTTGTTCTTCTGCATCTTTGTATCTGAGAATATTCCCCTCGTGCACCTTATTTACCCCCTTGAGGTATTTATAGGTCCCTATCATGTCCCCCCCTACTTCCTGTCATCCAGTGTGGACAGAACATATTGAGGTCCTTCAGTCTCTCCTCGTAGGGCTTCTGATGCAGCTCCATCACTATTTTAGTTGCCCTCCTTTGGACGGCCTACACCCTGTCTATGTCCTTCCTGTGATGTGGTCTCCGGAACTGGACACAGCACTCCAGGTGACATCTCACCATCAATCTATACAGTGGCAAAACGCCTCCCTCCTTCTGCTGGTGATACCCCTCTCTATGCATCCCAGTATCCCACTGGCCCTACCAACTGCCTTGTCCTACTGTTTCTCCTCCTTGAGGTCATCCGATGTGATTACTCCCAGGTTCCTTTCCTGTTTTGTGACTATCAATAACTCTTCTTCCATTTTGTACTCCGCCTCTGGGTTAATTTGCCCTAAGTGCATGATTTTGCACTTTTTTGCATTTAAACCCATCTGCCATGCACTTGACCACGCCTAGAGTTTTGTCAGGTCTGCACATTCTTTCCACCCCCTCAGGAGTGTCTACCCTATGCAGATTTTGGTGTCATTTGCAAAAAGGAATACCTTACCTTCCAGCTCATTTGCAATATCACTTACAAAGACATTAAATAGGTGTGTTCCCAGTACTGAGCCCTGAGGCACCCCACTGGTCAGCCTCCCTTCTCTGGGCTGAACTCTATTTACCACCACCCTCTGTTGCCTATCCCTTAACCAGTTTCTTACCCAATTTGCCACCTTAAGACCCACCCCTAAGCTGCCCGGTTTCCTTATGAGTCTCCTATGTTGAATGGTGTCAAAAGCCTTACTAAAACCTAAGTAGAACATGTCCACGGCCTCACACTAATCTAGTTACCTGGTCAGCCAGTCAAAGAAATCTATTGGATTTGTCTGACATCACCTCTCTCCCATGAACCCACGCTGCCTCGAATCTTGTAACCCACTGAATTCAAGATACTCCACAATCCTTTCCTTTAGCAGTGACTCCATTAACTTCTCCACCACCGATGTTAGACTGACAGGCCTGTAGTTGCGAGCCTCCTCCCCACTACCGCTTTTATGAAGCGGGACTACATCTTCCCTCCTCCAGTCCTCCAGAACCACTCCTATTTCCAGTAAGCTGCTCAATAAGGCTGTCAGATGTGCAGCCAGTACCTCCCAGTACCTCTCTGAGCTTGCTCAATACCCTAAGGTGTATACCATCTAGCTCCATAGCTTTGTCCACGTTACGATTTGTGAGTCCTGTCAGGACTCTCTCTCCTCTGTAAAAGGATCTGTGTCTTGCTCCTGTTGCTTTTATGTGGGACATCCTCTTCTCTCTCCCCTTCGTCTGCGAAGACTGAACAAAAGTATTTGTTCAGGATATCTGCTTTTTCTGATCCTCCTCTGCACCTGACCCCTTCCCTTCATAACCTCAAAATCTCTCCCTTAGTCTTCTTCTTTCACTAACGTACCGAAAAATGTCTTGTCCACTTTGATTACTCCTTGGGTTATTCTTTCTTCAGTTTGTGCCTTTGCACCCCTCAGCCTCCCTCTGCTTCTCCTGATACCCCACCCTGTCCTCTTCCCTTTGCATTTCTTTATTCTTTTTTATACCTCATGAATGCTACCCTTTTACCTTTTCAGCCACGCCTTTCAGAACCATAGTGTGCTCTTTTTTTTCTCCTATTTTTGCTCACTTACTTTGCGCAGAGGTTGGCTGCCTTCACTATGCCATCCCTTACCTCAGACCACTGTTTCTCCACCCCACCCAGGTCATTACCCTGCTAGGTCATCTCTGAGGCATTCACCCACTTTTTAAAAATCTGCCCTCCTGAAGTCTAGAATCCTCATCCTTTTGTTCTTTTCCTCCACTGGTGTCCTTATGTTGAACCACACTGCATGGTGATCACTGGTCCTTGTCTGCAATACAGCCCCTGTTAGTGAGCATCAGGTCCGGTATTGCTGCGTCATGGGTGGGCTCCATGACTAGCTGCCTGAGAATTGCCCACTGCAGCGAGTACAGGGTGTCCCTGCTTCTAGCCAAAGCTACAGCTGGGAGGCTCCAATCCACATCTGGCAGATTGAAGTCCCAACCAGCAGCGTCTCTCCATTTTTTGCCATTGTGGTAATGGCTTGCACCAGTGCCTTATCCAGATTCTCCCCCTGTGTTGGTGGTCTGTAGAGCATGTCAGTGTGAACAGTGACTCTAGTTCCTGTTTCCAGGGTGACACACAGTGCCTGCAACCCCTTCATTCCCCTGCTGGATTCCCTGTGTCTCCGTTGCTCTGATGCCCTCCCTTACATACAGCACCACCTCACCTCCCTGCCTTCCCATCTTACCCTTCCCAAACTGAGTATAGCCTGGTATGGCTATCTCCTGGTCACAGTTTCCTGTGCATCATGACTCAGTAACGGCCACAATGTCCAGGTCTGCCTCCACCATGATGGCCTCTTTGTCTGGAATTTTATTTCCTAGACTTCTAGCATTTGCAGAGATGTCCTTCCACACTTTGTCACAATTCTGCCTGCCACCTCCTCTTTTCCTTTTTGCCCTGCCTCCTTCATCTGCTCTTCTCTTCTCTTTTTACAACTTGCGTTTCCTTCCCTTTTGCTTTCTTCCACACTGTTTTTTCCTTTATTTTGCACTCTAGGGGATTTACCTTCTTCGGAGTCCTCAGTACCGTCTACTTCATTCGGGGAAAGTTTATGCCTCCCTGATTTCTTCAGGCACCTCCTCAGCTATTTTAGATGTTTATCACAGGAACATTTAAACTGTCCATTGAGGACAGCAGTTCCCCTCCCAGATGGATGCAGGCTATTGCCCCTGTGTAGGCCCTTATCCCTTCAGGCTGGCCCTCCGTCCCCAGTGTTGCCAACCCCCCCCCCATCTATACACCATGCCTTCAACCACAAGTTGAAGCTCCTGGAGCGGCAAACCCTATCTTCATCCTGATGTAGACAAGCAGCACCTCAGTGAAAGCCATGGAGCATGCCACCTGCCCAAGACCTCTCTATAACTCCCTAAAATTTCCCCACACAGTGCAGGACCCGTCTCTAGCTGGGTCATTCATCCCCAGGTAGATAATGACATCCATCTCCCCTCCTGCACCACTACCCTAGTGATCCTTAGGACCTGCTTTCCATCTCTCTGAGCTTAGATGCCAGGTAGGCACCTCACCTCCCTCTTTCCCTCCCTACCTGTTCACAAACCTACCCCCCCCCCATGATCAAGTCCCCCACCAGAAGTTGCTTCTTCATCTTCTGGGGTCTTCTACTTCCCACCTTGGGACCTCCCCTATGGAGGACCCCTACATTCTCCCTTGCTACTTTCATGGGTGCCTCCTTCCAGCAGTCCCATCCCACTAGACCAGCAAATTAGTTTTATTGAAGCATAGCCTGAGGAATGTGCACCCGACCCGCCAACTCCACCCTCCCAGAGCCCACCACAGTCCAGCCAGCTCGCCTCCAAGGCATCCTGTGGGGCAAGCATGATAGACTTGGTGGCCACTGGGTGGGGGAGGAGGTCCCCCAAATCCTTGCCAGTTCAGCCCGGAGTCCAGTGACCTCATTCTTTAGCTCACAGAGGTGCATGCAGAGGGGGCAGCATCTCAGTTTCCAGATGATTTCTGAAAACTGCAGCTCCACAACCACTGCACTGCACCACTCCCAACATTCCCATTCCTTCACTCATTATGTTTACCAGAATTTACTTTGTACACTTACCCTAGATGGAGTGTTTCGAATTTTGCCCTTTTTTGCATTACTTAACCTCTTTGTATCATGACCTTAGATAAGGTGAATATAGTTTTCTCCTTTTATCTCTTTGTTTCCTCTTTGTATCCTTACCCTAGATAGGGTGTTACCCCTTTTCCCACACTACAGGTGATTCTAGTCTTCCCCTTTTAACTCTACCTTCACCCCTTTGTTTTGGCCTGCCCGGGCTAGTGGTAGTCGGAGCAAGATTACATTTAAAAAGAAATCAAATATTACATGGGTGTGGTGTGCCTACTTATGGAACACATACAAACAGAGAAGAGAAAGAAGGAAGTGCCTCAGCTGGGGCTTGAACCCAGGCCACCTGGAATACCGTTCTGAATACCAATGCATTGGAGAAAGTAATGTATGCTCTGAGACAGCCCAGGTTCCAGTTGCCTTGGTGGTGCAGCTGGTTAACATGACCAGAATGGTATTCCAGGTGGCCTGAGTTCAAGTCCCAGCTGAGGCACTTCCTTCTTTCTCTTCTCTGTTTATATGTGTTCCATAAATATGCACACCACACCCGTATGATTGAAAAATGATGTAATTATTTGTGTAGGTCATGCATTGGAGAAAGAGGCAGCCTGGGTTCAAGTCTGAGTTGAGACACTTACTTCTTTCTCATCTCTGCTTGTATGTAGATCGCATATTACTTAGGGGGTAGAGGTTTGAATTTCTGCCACTAAGCAGTGTGGACCAGTCTAAATGGACTGCTTAGCCACAGCCAACTTCTGCACCGTGGTGCAGCTAAGAAAATAATGTTTTCATACCTGACCCTGTTCATTGCCCCCCCCCCCCATTTATGCATTGTTATCCCCTGCAGTTTTACACATAATACAGTTTGTTGCCTCTCAGTTTCATACTTAACCCATTTGTTGCTGCCAGGCTGTAGAGAGAATTTTGTGTATTGTTACATATTGTATATTTCTTGCCCTCTAGCTGTACACATAACCCTGTCTGTTGTCCCAGTTGTGTACAGCAAGGCTGGCAAAGTAGGGGGAGAAGCAAAGGGAGCCCTATATTGTATGCACTTACATTGCTGCTTGCTCATACAGGGGCCTATTCATGAAAGTTTGGATTGCCTACGCGCTGCGTATCTAAGTTACATAAGCAACCCTACATTGGAATGTCACACAGCAGGGGGTCCAGTGGACCCTCAGTGGCATCCACTACAGGAATGCCAGCCTCTTATGCACAGGATCCCCAGCCACCTGCACAGCTACACCCCATGGGCAGTCCAGGAGTGTGCTGGGGGGTGCCTGCACTCTACACCATTCACTAAGGTGCGGAGTGCTGGCCCAGGGGGAAAATGTTATGCCAGGAGGGACCCTGCCATAATGTTATGCGCCCCCCAACAGACACCCACCAGCTGCGGCAGCAAAGGGAACCCCGTCCATACTGCTGCCCTAATCCACCAGGCTGCCAGGGAGGGCTGGGAAAGCCATTTGGACATTCACCTGATGGACTACACTTGCTGGGATCCATGTCTTCCCAGCATCCCCTGCTCATGCGTAGCAGGGGATCCACTTCAGGACCCAGGACGTGATTTCGATTGATGTCCGCTTGAGTCCCGTGATCTGCCCCCTGTGCAGTTGTGTGCTGGGGGGGGGGCAGGGCCATGGACAGGTGCCCTGTGGGTACTCGTGGTAGTGAATACCACACACCCTGCACCTGTCTGGGGCTGCGTAACTACCCAGGCCAGGTTACGTACGAATAGTGTGTGGCCAGCTTACTTTTGTGAAAAGGCCCCATGGAGCACAAAAGAAATGGCATAACATTAGAAGACGGGGTTAAAAAATGGTGCACCTGAGTCAGAGCAAAGTGTTGTCCATAAAAATAAATGTGTACACTGTGTCGTACACTGTGTATGTGTTCCTACATCTATGCTTCTGCCAATAGACCTTAAAAGTGAAGTTTAGTAATAGCTGAACTTAAGTGTGGGATTGGCGTATCCTGTAACTGTGATATAACATGAAAGACTCAAGTTAGTGTATGGGAACTGTAGATACATTTGCTTGAACAAATATTGTTAAGAAATGCAATGTGAAAAAATTCAAATACAAAAAAGGAACTTCAGGAGGGGCATTTTAATCTCTGCTTTAGTTAAAAAAGATTTTTTTGTTAGAGGCCTGAGGGGTTGTACACATCCTTCAAAAATATATCAAAAAGGAAATATTTTGAAAAAAGTAAAGTTCTTGAGGGGTCGTGGAGTGAAGCTGCTTACGTGCAGATCAATTATTTATTGATGCTGGGGACAGGATTCCCATCAAAGGATACTAATTTCAGAAAAGGTAAAATATTTATATGCTTCAGGTATAACAGGCCCCCTATGCGCAGTCCAATATTTGATACCCTGTCTCTGCTGATATTTCTTAAGATCAGTGAAAATGTGTAAAATCAGAGGTTTCAAACTAATTTGCATCCGTCTCTCATTCTCCCGATGTATTATGATTAATTTTGAATATAGGCTGTATGTAAAAATGTTCTGATCTGAGCTGCAACGGGCTGACGTTTTTCTGCATTGAGCTTGATTGTTTTGGGTAATGCAATACTCGTTTTAAAGATGATCCTTCGGGACTTTCTTTGAAAACTTACGGTTTACATTTTGGAACTGAAAAGCACTCTTTGAGGCCTTTATGTCAAATCTTGACTTTTTTAAAAGTTCCTCAGAATAAAATCTTAAGAGGTAATTTCAAAGCTCTGTATGTCTTTCAAAAACCCAGGAGGCTGGGGAACAGTTTTTCTCAGCTTTCCCAACATGTTGAAACTATTAAGAATACCTTAGGATTTACACAATGGGAATTTTCAGAGAAGTGTGTTGTGAAATTTATACAAATATAATAATTCCTGTCCTGAGATGTAAGTGTAAGTGCTCAGGCTGATCCAAGAAAGCCTAGTAGAACTTCAGGAGAGCCAGCAGAGACTCGTGTTACAATCAGGGACCGTTTTGGGTATCATACAGTATGTGTGTTTGCCTGAGAGTTGTTTTCCTGCATATACCGTCAGTACAGTGACTGTCCCACAGTGACACCCCCACAGCAACTCCCCCACAGTGATGAAAGTTGCAGTTACGAACGTTTCATGCTGATGGACTTTGCTGTGATGGGGGCTATAGAAACATAGACATTAACGGCAGATAAGGACCGCAAGGCCCATCCAGTCTGCCCATTTCTTTTTCTACCTTATGAATGTGCCAACAGCCTTTGCTCTGTCAATGACCTATCTATTCATACTCATCTGTATTGCTCCCTTATGCCTATCCCATGCCTGTTTGAAGCCCTGCACTGTAAGACATGGAGTTAGATATAGAAAGTGGGACAAGGGGGTGGAGGGGCACAGCCCCCCGCACTGATCCGTCCAACATTGTCGGTCGCTGTCGAGGTGTTACTGGTCATCATCAGGTCACGGAGGTGCTGGGGATGTCGCCATGTGTCCTTCGCTGTGGGGGGTGTCACGGTCGAGTATGTCGCTGTAGCAACATGGAACTGTCTTCCAGCAAAACTAAATCTGTTTCATGTCTATTCATAGCGGGTTCCTCCTTCTCATGCCTCCTCTTTTCCATATCACAATTTTGTATCCTTTCTTGTCCTATACTCTGAATGAATTAGCTCAGTGTTAAATCTCCCAACTCCTATCTGTAGATCGGGCACATACTTTAAGGTCAAAGTATATGTATCTTAAAGGTTTATTCTGAACTTGGCATGGAGCAGCCAGAAAATTCCTTGGCAAATGTATCCACTCCAGTTAAAGGAGAACTACCGGCAGAGGTGAAGCCATGACCGCTGCACAGATCGGGGGGGGGGGGTTCATCTCTCTGATCCCCCTACAAGCACCATATGAAATTAATAGTTTAAGTACCTGATTACTCGTAAAAATATCATAACCGTGCTGACATTTTAATTATGGCGCTCCTCAACCTCCTGGGATGTCGCTGGTAATACCGTGAGAAAATGACGCTGCATCGCCCGTCCCTTAATAGTGCCCTTACGTATGGAACTCTCACAATGTCTCTATCTCTGATGCCCAGCCCTGTTTTTACAGAATTTACCTAAATCCCATGGGAACTGTTATAAAATCTGAAATTTGAATTATCTCTGGTAATGCTTACGTGAACTGCTCTTTTGTGATGTTTGCTGGTATTTTTTGTTAGAATTTTTATTGCAATATAAAAACTTTTTACTGAAGAAAAAAAAGACGTCCTATTTCAAGGCTTGTCAAGCCTTATGAAATTGGAACCCCACGACAGATCCAGACAGCATAGCCAGCCACGGCTGACTTCCTGCACTTTCCTGCACAAGTCTGACACTATAAAACAAAATCTGGCACTCCAAGCTCTTGCACTTTTCAAATGTTTCCATATTCTGTATTGGGAGGCAGTATAGTGTAGTGGTTAAGGACACTGAGCTGCAAACCTACAAACTGGATTCGAATCTCAGCAACCCCCACTTGCATACTGTGTGACCCTGAGCAAGCCACTTAACTTCCTTGTACTCCCAGACTGCACCTGGAAACAAGCTTCGGCTTAGTGGGCCTTTCCTGGTTAAACAATTTTCCCTTTCAGTCACAAGCTGTGTTATGTAAGGCTGTTATCCAACAGATTCTATTACTATTGTCTACAGAATAACTTCAACTAAGAAGAAAACATGGAAAAGATTCTGCAGTATTTGGAGCACTTGGGTTCTTGAGAGCTTTAAAACACCTTGTGTAATTAAAGTGGCCTAGGAAGTCAGGGTGGTCTAGTGGTTAGAGCTCTGAACAGTGATACAGGGGGCCTGATTCCAGGACATTGTACGTCTGGTACAAGGCGATATATGCCAAACCCTATGGCATAAATCGCACCTTGCACCATGCGATATGCAAGTCCCAGTTCCCAGATGTGGCTTGTGCCATGCAGCATGTGGCTTGCACCAAAGGTGGGCTACGCCACCCACTATGCCTGCAACCCACTGTGGCATGGCACAAAAGTGGGTTATGGCAGCACCTGTGCCCTATTCCAAAAGGGTGGCTTCCATAACCCAGTTATGTGATTACAAGACCCGCAATGGCGCAGTGGGTTAGACCAGCATGGAGGTGATCTAAGGGGCATCCGTCCTGGCAAAACTATGGATGCCACCCCACAGCGCCATGGAAGACACATTGCCGTGCCCCACCTTCCCCCCAACACAGTGATGCCACCCGGGTTTGTCTTGCACCGTGCCCCCCCATTCGCCTGTGCCACCCAGCCAGGGGATTGCGGGTGTGTTCTGGGGGGGCTCCGGGGGGGCAGTTCCTTGTGGCTGCAACTTGCGGCACCCAGGACTGTCGCACATTCCTGTGGCGCAAGTGTGCAGCTGCTGCAAGTCGCGGGTCGCAGGTGCTGGGGACTCTGCCTGTGCTGGTATAGGGCGCAGGGTCCCTGGCAGAGCGACACATGGTGCAACTCGCATACGCCCACAAGTTGCGCCATGTGTTTTGGAATCAGGCCCAGGATCTCACAGGTTCTAATCCCAATGGAGTCCATGGTTCACTGTGTCACCATGAGCACATCACTTGGCCTCCCTGTGCCCTCCCAGTTGTCAAAGGAGGACCCCACTGATAACATGATATTGCATCTCAGTTACATTATCAGTAAACAAAATATTTAAAATATGCATCCCTCACACTATGTAAATGGAGAGCAGCTGGAATTATTAGGAAAACTTTGAAAAATGCAAGGTTGCATGGAAACAGCTTCATGGTCCCCAGACTTTACTGTACACTTGTAAGTGCCTGACATAATCCTCTGTTTATGACATCATAATTATCTTCACAGCAACAGAATGTGTTGCTGTTAATATAAATGTGATGTCTGGTGTAGATAACAACCAGAGCAGATGGAGTCATGTAGAGATGCTATGAATTAAAAACTTCACCAGCAAAGGTGACGCCAAGTCAGAAACTTTATGTGAAGCAGGGCAAAGTTTCCAGACTTCACCCCAACTTTGTGCTGCAAAGTTCTTTGTTTTTCAAAAGCAGTTTTAAAATGTTTAACCTTCCTGCATGCTGACATATAATTCCCAGCCCTGCCACCGAGACCCTACAAAGCCACAACACCCCACTACCACCCTCTAGCACCCACCTCCCACCCTCCCCGACAGTCCTGATGAAATTGTTATAATAAAAGCAATATCAGGACACTTAGAGCCAGATATTCAAAAGGGTTGCGCCATGCGCAATAGGGTTGCACCTGTGCAAGTCCGAACTTGCTCCATTCTGCGATACTCAGCAGGAGGCAGTTGCGCCACAGAAAATATGCTGAGCAACAGCGCAATGCAAATGAATGCATGCTGAACTGGAGGGGGAGGAACCATGCATAAACTGCACAGCCCAATATTCAGCCGGGCTGTGCAGAGTTGTGCAGGCGCAACCCCCAACCTGCACAACTTTGAGCCCCAAAAAAAGGCTTAAGTCGAGGGCCACCCACAGGTGAGCTGCTGCATTGCAGGGCACAACACAGCAGCTGCCACCTGTGGCTGGCCCTCAACCCACTCTCTGTGCCCCCCCTCACCAGCCCGATCGCGGGCAGCAATGTGTCCCCCCACACATTCCTGGTGGTCCAGTGGACCGATAAGCCCGATCACGGGCTGCAGTAATGAAACACCCCCCTCCCACCTCCCGAATATATCCCTGGTGGTCCAGTGGACCGATAAGCCCGATCGCGGGCTGGAGTTTTCAAACACACACACACACACCTCCCGATCGTATCCCTGGTGGTCCAGTGGACTGAAAATCTTGATCGCGGTATGTAGTTGTCCACCCCACCCGAACACATCTCTGGTGACCTAGTGTCCCCACCCCACCCACCCGAAGCCCCACCCGCTCCCCGCAGCGGCGGCGGCAGCATCCACCGCCTGCCGCCCACCCCTGCCGACTCGACTGCCCAGTAGGGCTGCGCCCACTGGTGCAGGCAGAGCCAATGGAAGCGATGCCCATATCAGACAGATAGTTCAGTTTTGTGAATGAAATTCATTCACAAACTGGACTGTCTGGTACAGTATGGGCTGCATGCCCATTGGCTCTGCTCTGCGATCAGGCTTATCGTCCACTGGACCACCAGGGATATGTTGGGGGAGACATATGCTGCCCGCGATCGGGCTGGTGAGGCGGGGTATTTAAGCTTATGCCCGCGATCGGGCCAGTGGGGTAGTGCTGGGTTTTACGCCTTGCCTGTGATTGGGCTGCAGGACGCTATTCTCTGATGGCTGCTGCCTGGCAGGCGCCAGGCGCAAGTCCTGGGGATCGGCGACCTGCATGCTAATAGCATGCAAATGGGGCTAATCAGATGCAAATGGCCCCCCCTGCGCCTTGCATGAATTATAGCCCCATTTGCATGTCACCTTTTGAATATCGGGATTTTGCGCATGGCGCAATGGTACTTGCACCATGCACAAGTTGAATGCTCCACTTTGTCATCTTGCGGTGGCGCAAGTTCCACTGCGCCATGCACAGTGGCTGTGGCTGGGGGGTGATATTCAAAGGAGTTGCTCAATAGCGTAGCTCCTTTGAATATCGCCCCGGACACACCCCTGTGCAACTATTTTGCTCAGCGCAAGGGCTTGCGCCTATGAATGGCGCAGTTTGAATATCTAGCCCTTAGTCTTTAATTCTTTTCCCCTGTTCAGACCATAACATAAAACACCCCACCTGCCCCTCTTATGTTATATTCAGTTAAAGACCCTACACTCGTAATCAAAGACCCCACACCCTGCCCACTCTCCAGCACCTACCCTCCTTCACTCCTTCACTCCCGGCCCCAAATGTATAAGGATACATAATAACACATGTCCCTGTAAAAAAAAAATATATATCCAGCTTCGGAGCAAGATGCCCTCTGGATTCACTGATGTTCTGCAATCAAATGAATGACTGATGATGTCCTACTATAGTAAGACCTGAGCAGCCAATCAGGTATCAGTATGAATGACATCATTCATTCATTCATTTGACTGCGGGGCAGCATCATGCAAATGCCCTTAGTAATGAAAAACTAGAGGGTGAAAATTACAGAAAAACACGAAATATGTATAATCTGAATTGTGTCTATTAACATTTTGTAAGTTATCCCAATGACTGAGTGGTTGTTTAAGGGAAGTAGCATTTTAGCTAATTGAAAGGGTTATATTAAGAACGTGTTTAAAATGGAACATACGATTAGAAGCAACTTTTTCACCTTTAGGTCTTACTAAGGAAAGATCTGTAAGGAACAAAACATGTACACCAGTGGCATTTTAATTATCACTACGCTGCTCCAACTTTGTCTTGTGCATGTGCAATTTTGTTACTACAGTGGGGCACAGCTGTTCCTAAGATGGGTCCCTTTGCCTTGTGGAAACAAGAAACCTGCTGCTGCTGCCACAGTGCTTAGTCTCAACATGACTGACAGTGAAGTGAATCAATGTTTTGTTCTGTAGTAGACTGTCATATACAGTATATAAGTAACAATTCATGACAGGGTGTGCATTTTAGGATTTTAATGCATGCCCCAGGGGTCAAGTGTGGTCTGAGACAGAAGGCTGAGTGCCTTTATGCCCCAGGAAGTGAATTAAAATCATACGATGCACACCCTGGAGGGGCTTTAGTTCTAAGTAAATTTTTGGGGCATCAAAATGAGATTCAACCCCTGACCATGCATTTATAGAGATTTAATGCATGGTCAGGTGACGTTTGTCAATCAATAAAATTTCTAGATTTTTCTTGCCATTTTATAAGTAAGCAATAACACCCAATGAGGTATCTGGTCATGCTGAAATATACAAACCTTTGGGCGTGCTGTGAGGCATGAGTTGAAACTGCATACCTTCAGGTGCCAAAGAAGCTTGTATATTTCTACTTCTATCACAATTCTATGGAATTTCAGAAATTCTGCCTAATTCCACGGAATTCTGTTAGAAGCAGAATTCTGAAATTCTGAGAGTGGAGTGTTAAGCGCAGAATTATATTCTGCAATTCATGTAAAACAAGGATTCATTTTCTGCAAACTGCAGAACAATATTCCGTGGATTAAGTACTCCGCAGAATAGTATTCTTTGGTCTGCATAGAAATGTATTTTGGAGTTCCGCAGAATTAAGCCAGTGTATGTCAATACTGAATGTTTGCCACTTGCATTGGTGTTGTACTGTGGTCTTGCTTGTACACATTTTTACTATATATTTACCCAGGTTAGACCACATAAGATCAGGGCCGGCCTAAATGTATGCGGTGCCCCCAGGCAAACTTTAAAATGGCACCCCCCCAAAGAAATTTTCAAATTATCCCTCAGTTGTTTGTTTTTTGTTGTTGTTTTTGTTTTTTGTAACTGCAATATATTTTCAGCACTCCCTACTGCTGGGCACCCTAGACAGCCACCAAGTTTGCCTAGCTTTACAACAAGGTGGCTCGCTTCACCTCCCAGGCCAACCCTAGGGATCACCACTGCAATTCCCTATCCTTCCTAAACTGGCCCTCATTAGATGCGAGCCTCCAGTACCCCCTGCTCTGCCTAGCATACTAGTTAGTCGGCCCAACCCCCCCAGCCTCCCTGGCCTCGTTGCTCTAAAGGCCAATCACCGACACCTCCGCACAACTGGCCGATCTCTCCTAGACGTCTCCAGGGTCAGAACCAAGGTGGGCGGTATGTCATTTGCACTCACCGCTCCCACACTGTGGAACCAGCTCCCTCCTGGGGTGCAGGAAGCCCCTACTATCAAAAACTTCCGCACTAGGCTTAAGGCCCACCTAGCGGTCACCAGCTCCTGCTGTTGTACTGGCTCCTGATAGGAACCCTGAGCTAAATTACTAACCAGATTCTATCCCCCACCACTGCTTAAACTCCAAGTCAAACTGTTAATATTCGCACAATGTTTATCATTGTTAATCAACCTGTTTATTCCATTTGTACTGCTATGCTGCTGCTCTGCCATCATAACTGTGTTATTGTGACTGCTGTAACCCGAACTAATGCTGTATTCTGTCTCTTGTGTTATGTATTCCCGGGTCGCCCCTGAAAAAGGGACCTCAGTGGGCTTATCCTGTCACCAAAATTTAATAATAATAAATAAATAATTAAGGCCAGCCCTGCATGAGATGCAGTATCTCATTTTCAGTGGTGTCCTACTTTTACACATTTTTAGATTGTATTTACCCAGGATAGACTAGCCAAGAGGCAATACCTAATTTTCATTAGGCTCCCACATTTTGGCCCCAAATTTCCAACAGTCTTTTTATGACCTGTCGTTATGATCAAGTCAGGTGGAACTTTTTAAATCATATCCAAAAGGTGATTTCGCAGCGCGACTACAAAAACAAGTTTCGGAGGGGATTTGAAAAATGACACCTGTCATGTTAAGGAGGTGGGGTAACACAAGGAATATGTTGAACATTTGGGGCCAAAATCAGCAAAAATTAAATTATGAGTAAACATTGGAACAATTCAACGTTTCTTCATAACTTAGTTGTTGTTTTACATTTCGACCCCAAAGTTTCAACATAATCTTTTCATGACCACTCCTTCTGAGCATGACAGGTATCATTTATAAAATAGTGACCAAAACATCATTTTGTGCCCCAAGTGTAAAAACATTTTGACCAGGAGTTGAAAAATTACAGCTGTCACATTCGCGGAGAAGGTGTAAAAAACAGCTGTGTTGAAAATTTGGAGTCAAAATATTGAAAATTATGAAAGTTACCAGTGTTTGTTGAAAGATTTTGATGTATTTTTACCCCATATTTTCAGCTTAACCTTCTTATGACCCCACCTCATGAACAAGGGCAGAGAAAATGTTAAAATCCTGCCCAAAAGTTGATTTTGCACCACAAAGGTGAAACACATTCTGGCCAGGATTTGAAAAAATGTCAGCTTTAACATTCATGACATGGTGTAAAAAAATGGCTATGTTGAAAATCTGGGGTCAAAATATTAGCAAGCATTTGTCAATGCTGAATGTTGGCTTGCTGGCATTGGCATTGGTAGTGTAGGAGTTAGAGAGATGCATAATAGGAATGGCAGTGAAGTATTGAACTGACGCCAGCCCCACCCTCACCCTGCAGAGACTGACAGGCATTGGGGGTGTGCCTTTGGGTCATCAGCCATAACGCTCATGCCATTTCATCTCACCCTACCCTTCAGACAGTGACAGGTGTCACGGTGTGCCTTGGGGTCTTCAGGCCTTATACTCACCCCATTCCATAAGGAAATACACTGAGATGGGTGCGGTATAGGAGAATGGGGTGAATGTTGGGGCCGAAGACCCCAAGGCACACCTTGATGCCTGTCACTGGCTGCAGGGTGGGGATGGAATGGCATGAGCATTACAACTGACAATCCCAAGTCACACCCCCGACACCTGTCAGTCTCTACAGAGTAGGGCATTATGGTTGGAAACCCTAGTGCCCCAGCCATTTGTTTGTATTTTCATTCCAGATTTTCAAAATGGGCTTTTTGTGACCCCACCTCATGAACAATGGCACTATCATTTCATTATTCAGTCCTGAAAAGTGGTTTTGCATAGTGACTGCGCCATTTGGTGCCACAGATGTGAAAACACATTTCTGGCAGGATGTGAAAAATGTACTGTTCATGAGGTGGTGTGAAAAAATGGCAATGTTGAAAATCTGGAGTGAAAATATGAAAAATTGGCAGTTACGAACGTGCATAGATACTGCGCAACACACGCCTGCAACGCAACCATTTTTTGGAATTTTTTCACCATATTTTCAAAATGGGCATTTTTGAATCTCTCCTCATGAACAGTGACACTGTGATTTTGTTAATCTGTCCCGAAAGTTGATTTCCCACAGTGAGCATGTCATTCTGTGCCACAGGTGTGAAAACACGTTTCAGGAAGGATGTGAAAAATGACAGCTATACTGTTCATAAGGAGGTGTGAAAAAATGGCAGTGTGGAAAATCTGGAGAGAAAATATTAAAAACTGGTGAAGTTACAAGCGTGCGTAGATACTATGCAACACATGCAGAATGCAGTCATTTTTTTTATTGTTTCACCAAATTTGCAACATGGGCTTTTTGGGACCTCCCCTCATGAACAGTGGCATTGTCAATTCATTAATTGGTCCCAAAGGGGATTCCGTGCAGCAACTGCAAAATCACCTTTTGGAACTGTGAAACTAAATGACAGTATCATGTTCACAAGGTAACGTCCCAGCAACCCCATGTTGAAAATGTGGGGCCAAAATTCAAAACAATGGCTGAGATATCAACCTAAGTTGAAACCCCATTGCTTCCCATTATAAAGCTTACCGTCATTTCTTCACTTCACAGTTCAGCTTTGAAGAGTGCAGACATGTCCCGGTTCAGGGAAGATTAAGGCTCCCAACCTCCTGAGGGTAAGTATGAGTGAGGGGGGAAGTAGGGAGGTAGGTGCACAGAGGGAGGGTAGGGATGGGGGATGAGGGATGAGGGAGGCAACGGTGGATCATTTTTTTGTTTGCAAGGGGAAACAAAAGACTGCAAGGGAAGGTTTTCTTCATTTACAGGTTACACAGTAAAAAACAGGCACACTGGGGTGGGCTTCCAGTGTGCCACAATTCTGGGGGGGGGGGATGCCGACTTGGGGATTGGGCCTCCCGATGTCGGCAAGGTGTACAGATGGGTTGGCAGGGGTGTGCATTGAGTTTGGGAGTGGTCATCCTGGTGTTGGAAAGGAAAGGGGAAACTGTTTAGCCAGGAAAGACACATTAAGAGGGGGGATGCTGACACAGGGATTGGTCACCCTGATTTCAGCATTTCAGGAGTGTGTGGTGGGTAGCAGGAGCCACCATGTTATAGTGTGCCACATAATGTGTGTGTGTGGGGGGAAAACATGCCGACACGGGGATTGGGCACCCCAATGTCAGCTTTATGGGGATTGTGTGGCGGATGACAGGAGCCATTATATTTATTGAAATGTTTCACCAGGAAAGGCGCGTAATGGAGGTGTTTCATCTGCCGCTGCAATGATGAGCCTGTCTCTGATTGCAGCAGCAGATTCGTTTCAGCTGTTTGGCTGTCTCTGAAACTGCTGTCATTGGCAGCGTGCTCACTGGTTAACAGCTGAGGGATGCACTCACTAAAGCATCCCCTGCATTGGCCAACACTGACACACCTCCGAAATGTGCTACTATCACAAGATGTTACTTGCTCATGCATGCCAGCCAACATAAAAAAATGACTACAGTGACAAGCGTGCGTTGAAAAATTTCAATATATGCTCATAACTGCTATTTTTTTAATATTATTACCCCAGATTATCAACATTGCTTATGGCACCACCTCATGAACAAGGGCAGAGAACATTTTAAAAATCCTGCCAAACCTTTGCCGTTAGATTTGCATCATTTCAGCATCCTTCTCATGAGGTAAGGTCCCAAAAAGGCCACATTGAAAATCTGAGTAAAAATATTTAAAATTACCAAGTTATGAGGACAAGTTCAAAATCCATTGAAATACATAGAACTGCATATCTGATTTCTTCAGTTCCCAGTCTGGTGTTGAAGAGTGAAGAGATGTCCCCAGTCCAGACAGGATTACGGTGTTGGACCCTGTTAGGTGGTGCAAGGGGTGGGGGGTGAGGTGGTGGGTGCTGAGTAGGAGGGCCAGGTGGGGCACAGTAACAGTGGTGGTGGGCCGGCAGAGGCAACAGATATTGATGAACAGTTTTCTGTTTTACAGAGCGTATAAAAATTAAAAAAGACTATGCGGGATGGTTTCCTTTATTTCAGGTTCTGACGCTGGGAATTGGGCACCCCAATGTTGGTGTTATATTTAGCAGCACTGGGGTGAGCTTCCCAGTGTTGTACAGTGAAAACAGGAAGGGTGGAAGGATACAAGCCGCACCAGGTATTGGGCAACCCAGTGTCAGAAAATTAAGAAGAAAGAGGTGGGAGAGATTGAGGGATGGTTTCCTTTATTTCAGGTACTGTAATTGGGGATTGGGCACTCCTGTGTTAGTGTTATGTTTGGCACCATCAGTTGTGGGCTCCCCAGTGTCATACAGTTAAAATGGGCCAGGTGGGGGTCTTAGCCAGCACCGAGAATTGGGCACCCCAGTGTCAGAAAATTAAAGAGGCAGGGGTGGTATGGAATGAGGGATGGTTTTCTTTATTTCAGGTACTGACACTGAGGACTGGGCACTCCAGTGTCTGTGTTATGTTTGGTGGCACGGAGAGTGGGCTCCCCAGTGTCATACAATGGAAACGAGTGGGGTGGGGATACTAGCTGGCACTGGGGATTGGGCACTCTGGTGTGAGAAAATTAAGAAACATAGAAATGTGATGGCAGAAGGAGACCAAAGCTCCTTCTAGTCTGCCTATTTGTTTGCATGAACCCCTGTTGGGCCATGCCTGCTAGCACTGAACTCTTACTCAAGATGAGTCCCTACCCTCAACCCTGTGTTGCATGCATGTCCTGTCCCAACCAACTTTGAAGGAGGTGACTGTTTTGGCCTCCACCACCTCTGTGGGTAAACTATTCCAAGGTGCCACCAGCCTCTCAGACAAAAAGAACTTCCTGACATCACATCTGAACCTCCCCCCTTTGAGTTTCCAGTTGTGCCCTCTAGTATTAGAGTTGCAGGACCTAGTAAGCAGTTCTGAGCATGGCACTCTGTTGATGCCTTTCAGGTACTTAAATGTCCCGATCATGTCCCCCTTCTCTTGTCTGGTCTCCAGTGAGAATAACTTCAGCTCTTTTGGGCATTCCTTGTATGGCAGGACATGTAGTCCTGTTATCATCTTCGTTGCCCTTCTCTGGACTGTCTCCAGTCTGTTGATGTCCTTATTTAGGCATGGGTTCCAAAACCGGATACAGTACTCCAGCTGAGGTCTTACCAGGGGTCTGTAAAGAGGCAGTATAACTTTTCTGCTACTGCTGTCAAAGCTTCTGCTGATGCACCCCAACATTCTGTTGGCCTTGCTACATGCAGAGGTACACTGACTGGTTGCCTTAAGGGACTCATGAATTAACACTCCTACTGTATGTCCCTTTCCTCTGATGAGGTATTAAGTTGCACGCCATTCAACCAATATTCCATTCTATGGTTGTTTTTGCCCAAATGCATCACTTTACATTTCTTTGCACTAAAAGCTGAGTTGCCATTGGTTGGACTATGCCTCAAGTTTTCCTAGGTCAGCTTGAAGTTTGCTGATGGATTCTGTGGTATCCACCCTTCCTCCCAATTTAGTATCATCAACAAACAGCACTAATCTGCCATTTATGTCCTTACCTATGTTACTAATGAAGATGTTGAATAGAACAGGACCAAGGAAAGAACCCTGGGGAACTTCACTTATAACATCTCCCTTCCTTGAACCCACTCCATTGATTACCACCCTTTGGATTCTATCTTGGAGCCACACTTTTATCCAGTTGATAAACTGGTCTGAAATACCAGTGTCTGAGTTTGGCTAGCAGACGCTTGTGTGGAATGGAGTCCAAGACTTTACTAAAGTCAAAATAAAGCAGGTCCATTGGGTGACCTATGTCTAATTCAATGGAAACCCAATCAAAGAATGATATGAGATTCGTCAGGCATGATCTTCCCACTGTGAATCCATGTTGCTTGGTGTCTTGGAGGTTGTTATTGTCCAGATAATCAACTATGTCTTGTTTAATCAGTGTTTCCATCAGTTTGCACACCACTGAGGTCAGGCAAATAGGCCTGTAGTTTTCAGGCTCCTGTTTGCTCCCATTCTTATTCAGGGGGATCACGCTAGCATTTTTCCAATCCTCCAGCACTATCTCAGTCTGGAGAGAGAGGTTGAGTAGTCTGGGCAATGGTTCCGCTAGTTCCTTGGCTAATTCTTTTAGGACCCTAGGGTGAATGCCATCTGGGCAGGGTGATTTATCTTGATTTAGACATTCAAGAGCTTCCATGACTCTTTTGGTGGTAAAAGCCTGCGTTCCCATAACTTCTGGGTTATTTGAAATGCCACTTATTAGCATGGGCCCATCCAATTCCCTGGCAAAGAGTGAGCAAAAGAATTTGAGAATTTCCACCTTTCATGTATCATCTTTGACTACTGTCTCACCATCCTTTAGTTTCAACACCCCTTGAGAAGTCTTCCTTTTTTCCCAGATGTACTGCATCTAAAAAACTGCTTGCTCCCATTACTGACATTGTCAGTTATGCTAAGCTCTGCATTTGCCTTGGCTTCTCTTATGGCGCTTTTGACTTTTTTTGCTTAATTCCAGATATACTTCCCAGGAGGTATCGGTAGGTTTTGTTTTATGTTTGATAAAGGCTCTGCATTTGCCTCTGATAGCTACTTTGACTTCTGTGTTGAATCATGAAGGAAGGGGGAAGGGGTGGGAGGCACTGAGGGATGGTTTTCTTTATTTTAGGTTCTGATGCTTAGGATTGGGCACCCCAGTGTCTGTGTTACATTTGGTGGCACCGGGGAGTGGGCTCCCTGGTGTTGCACAGTGAAAATGGGTGGGGTGGGGGGTACTAGCTGGCCTGAGGGACTGGGCACCTCAGTGTCAGAAAATTAAGAAGGAAGTGGGAAGCAATCGGAGTTGGGAGGGATACTTGGCAGAGAGTGGGAGGGATTGTTTTTACGTTGGTGGGGGGGAATCGCAGCAGGCTGATCATGACGCTGATCAGCTCTGCTTATTGGGTGGCATGATGCAGAGCAAAGAAAAGAGCCACCCTGTGATTCATTCGGCTCTTTTCTTTGAACTACATGAAGCTTCTGCCCATCAAGACCAGAAGAGTGTCATGATCAGTCTGGCTGATGATTGGTCTGACCCCATTGAGCCCTTGTAGACTGCCCTGCATTGGACTGACAGTAACACACCTCTTAAAATCCATTATTATATCAATATGTTCACTTTGCACAAGAGCAGGAGCAAACATAAAAAGAAATTCTGAAAAAGATTTCAGAAGTGGAGTTGCCATTCTGCACTAATGCCACCAGCTCAATTCTGCATTCCGCACAACTGTACAAGACATACTGGAGTATGTTCTTGTACTTATGAAATAATCTTTAAAGGTTAAAATAAATTAACAATGAGCTGCAAGTTATCATGGTCTAACAGTACACCGTGTGACAGTTCTCAGCCAATCAGATTTCAGGATTTTCCCAACCTGTTTCAGAGCTATAGTTACACCACTGCAAATGCCCCATTATACATCTTTTTAATTGCACTGCATTTTAATACTATCATTTCCAGCAATTAAATGTTTTTTTTTTCTGATTGTACTGCATTATGTCATAGGCTATAACCCTGCAGTAAATATTTACATAACGGTAACAAACCAAAGAACATTAATAACAATGTAATTATGTTTGGGCAGGTAAGTTTAGAGAAATTTATCTTGCTTCTCATGGTTGACGTTCTTCAATAAAAGAATGAAATTGCTTCTGTTTTGCAAGTTTGGTATAGTTGGATAAATAAAAGTTTTCATTAATTGTTTACTTGTCTCCAAAAAGTAAACCAAGATGTTTCTTTGCTGTTTGGGAAAAATCAATAAAAAGACAATACCTTAACATTCAGGTATATTACTCTACAGGGGACCATTAGAACAGTGTCAGCAAATCTACACTTAGACTTATGGAATACAGTCAGCAGTTGTTCTGAGAGCTTTATAGGAGCCACACAAAATGCCTTTTTTATATGCATCACAAGCTGAAACTGGAGCAAAAGAGACTGAGCACAGCAAATATTTTGTCTCTACTGGGGCTAAGCTGCTGAAATTGGAAAAGATTATATTTCAGCAGTTGGTGTAGCTTGTATACTGCACTGGTGAAGATTCATTATGGATGGAATAAATGTTCCAGCCTTACTGCTGAAGGTGCTTTTATGCAGCTTAGATAAAACTCTTATAGAGTTATTGTTCCATACGTATAAGTGACACTCAGTTTGGTGCTTTTACTTTTCTCACCCAGCTATGCTGAACACAGCCATACCAAAGCGTGCCATGAACTGCTACACAACTGCCATCAGTTATAACACACTAGATGGCTCAAAAAGGACTTGCTTGCTAAATTGAAAGATAGAGACAGCAGCTGGAGCTGCTTTAAGTCCTCGAGACTTCCAGCGGACTATAACACCTATAGGATGTTAAGGAATGCCTGCAAAAAGGCTATAAGGTCTGCAAAAAGCTCCTACTGCAAAAACCTGCTAACCAATTCCTCAGAAGATCTCAAAAAGTTCTGGTCCCACATAAAAACTTTCCTGGGATCCGCTCCATCATCGACCCCTAAAGAAATGATCCTTAATGGAACTCACTGCAACAATCCCCTGACCATTGCTAACTTCCTTAATAATCAGTTCTCAGACCTAACTAATTTCACTTTCTCCTTCCCCACCTCACAGCATTTGACTCCAGCTTCTTCTAGCAGGGCTCCTGCTGCCCCTTCCTTTCACTTTAGGTCCATTACATCGAAGGAAGTTTCAGAACTTCTTAGTTCGATCTCGGATAACGCAGTTCCGGGCTCAGACAGAATCGAGCCTGGGCATCTAAAAATAGCTGCCCCTCTCATAGTAGCTCCTCTGGCCAAAATTTTCACTCTTTCCCTATGTTACAGTAGCTTTCCTGACATTTGGAAGACAGTGAGAGTCACCCCCATCCTCAAAAAGGGTAACGCCAATGACCCTTTGAACTATAGGCCCATAGCCATATTGTTGGTGCTAAGCAAAATCCTAGAAAAACTAGTCACCACGCAAACCACAGAATTTCTCCTCAAACATGACCTTCTTACAGCCGCCCAGCATGGTTTTCGCAAAGGTCACAGCACCTCTACTGCCCTGCTTAAATTCTCCACAGACACTCTCACTGCTATGGACTCAGGTCTTCTAACAGGGGCGGTCTTCATTGACATGACAAAAGCTTTTGACCTGGTGAACCACTCCCTTCTCCTCTCCACCCTGCAATCTATGGGCTTTGCATCTAACATAGTCAGCTGGTTCAGCAGCTATCTGTCTAACAGATATCAAGTTGTAAAGTTTAACTCTTCCTACTCTGATAAAGCTACCATGAGTATTGGTGTTCCGCAAGGCTGTATCCTGGGACCACTTCTTTTTTCAATTTTCATTAACGACATCACCTCAAACCTCATTGCCTCCTCCTCCATACTCTATGCAGATGACATTTTCCTCTATACCAGTGCAAAAAATGTATCCAACATCAACCTATGGCTCTCTGCTGACTTCCAGTGCATACAATCCTGGCTCTTGGATCATAAACTTGTTTTTAATGAGACCAAAATCAAGTCGATGTTATTTGGCACCCCCTCTAAACTCAATTCCAACCAAAACAACTTTAGGGTCTCCTGCCTAAATGGATCACCCATTGGCTTAGTTACCTCTTTTAAGTATCTAGGTGTCACCTTGGATCAGTCCTTAAACTTCGAACTTCACATTTCAAACACATGCAAATCTGTTTACTCCAAGCTAGGTGTAGCCTACCATACTAGCTATGCTTTAACCCCCTCAGCGAGACTAGCCAGTGCCTGAGGCATACTCCTACCGGCACTAACATATGGGGTATCTTCATATGCTGCTATACCTAATATAAATCTCCATAGATGGGACGTCGCCTACAATAATATTTGTCGGTACGCGGCCTCATCACATAGGCAGAAACACCACTGCCTCCTCTATTCTGATCTTAACTGTCTATCTCCTAATGCCTCCAGGCTCTAAACCCTTGCCTCCACTATAGACAGTATTATGAGGTCCCAAACTCCTAAATCTCTGGCAGTACTGCTTGTGCCACAGACCTCCAACTATGGGCTGCACTCAACTAATAAATTCTTCTTAAGTGTGCCGAGATACTCAACCTCCAAAGGTTCAAGTGCTTTGCCCACTATGCTCCTCGGCTGTGGAACTCCCTCCCTCTAGATGTTCGCCTAGCACCTACTCATGACACCTTTAAAAAAGCTCTCCATCACTACCTCACCTCATCTAACCAATGCTCCTGCTTTAAACCACCGTAGCTCCCTGTCCCTATCCCTGACTGCAGTTCCTACCTGCTCCCACCATAATACCATTTCTACGCCTCCCAGATGCACCCATTACCCTACAGGCCTGTACCCCTAATGCCACCCTGCACCTTACCTACCTATCTCAGTTTGCCTATCCCCTGCTTCTAACCCCCTTTTGCACCTACTTGTTCTATTCCCTGCCCTCTTCATCAGTACACTTTTGCCCACTTATCCTCGCAAGATATTTCCTCTCTCGCCTTGTTTCCACTGCCTCACCTACTAATTGCCTGGCTCCTATCTTTCAACTTACCCTACTCCAAACTTGAATAACCTCCTCTTCCTACCCCCCACATCTAACCCCTTGGCACTTATTTATTTTGTTCTTGTTTTTTTTGTTTTTTGTTTTTGCTGACATCAGCATACAGGCATGCTTCGCGTTTTTGTTTTTTGTTCTTTGTTTTTTGTTTTTGTTCTAGTTTTTGTTTTTGTTTTTTGGTCCTTGGTTTTTGCTGTTGTTCTTTGTATATTGTTTCCCATATTTCCCTTGTCTGTTGAAAATTGTTTTTCCTTCAGGGTCACAGTGGCTATATGCCTATGTTTTCTTGAATTTTGTAACCATGTATCTCTGAGTTATCCCTTGTATTTTTCTACAATTAAGGTTTTTACTCTACTGCCAACATACCTCATCCCAATGCTTTGACTGTATTTATATGTCCTGTTACCCACTCTCAATACCTTGTATCCTATTTATGCTGTATAACCTACTATCGGGAATATCACTGTGTATACCTTGCTGCATCTACTTTATGTTGTATTCTCTGAAATGTTACCCTATTGTATTCTCCGTAATGTTACCCTGTAACCTCCTGGGTCGTGCCTGAAAACAGTCATTCCTATGGCTAGCGCACCTACCCGGTTAACAAAAACTAAATAAATAAATAACACCACAGTGAGGAAGAGTCAGTAACACCAGTGTAGACTCTGATTAGATAGAATCCAAACTCCTAAAACTGGCTGCACCATTTATTGCATAGCCCCTGTTAAGGATCTTTACCCTCTCTCTTTGCAATGGTATTGTCCCTGATATCTGGAAAATGGCCAGAGTTACTCCAGTCCTTAAGAAAGGTGATGAAAGAGATATCATTCAAGAGAGGCAAACTATCAGCCGATAGCTATACTATCAGTTCTGAGTAAAATTCTGGAAAAGTTAGTGTCAACAGAAGATATTGAATTTACATTGAAACATAACCTTCTCTCGCCAATTCAATATGGCTTTCGGAAGGGTCATAGCACCTCCACGGCCCTGCTGCACCTTGCCAATGACACTTTAACTGCTATGGACAATGGCCACCTCACAGGAGTAGTTTTTATCGACCTGACAAAGGCTTTTGACCTTGTTGATCACCTTCTTCTGCCTGATAGTCTCCTAGCCCTTGGTGTCTCCTCAAACTCAGTTTCTTGGTTTAAAAGATATCTGTCAAATGGGACTCAACTCATAAGATTCAACTCAGTTATATCCAGCCCCAGAGCTGTTAATCTAGGTGTCCCCCAGGGATCAATATTAGGACCCCTTCTCTTCTCAATTTTCATCAACAGTATCTCACCGAATATCCCCGGTTGCTCGGCTATCCTCTACGCGGGCGACCTGGTCTTGTACTGCAGTGCTAAGAATATTCTCCACATTAACCAAACCCTTACTACTGCTTTCAAGTCCACCCAGTCTTGGCTCCTCCACCATAAGCTAATCCTTAATGCTGATAAAACACATACTATGCTGTTTGGCTCCGCAGCCAAATTAAGTAAGAACCGGAACAAATTTGAAGTCTCTGGTCAGGGTGGGAAGGCCCTTACACCAGTGCACTCTTTCAAGTGTCTTGGAATTCTCCTTGACTAGAATCTTAACTTTGGTCAGCATATAACATCCACCTGTAAATTGGTAAATGCCAGAATTGGAGTAGCCTATAAGACCAGCTATGTCCTCACACAGTTGGCAAGACTAGCCGTAGCCCATGGGATCCTGCTTCAGTCACTATCCTATGGGGTAGTTACCTATCTCAGTGCATCCAAAACTCTCCTCGGGGAGTGGGACACCACATATAACAACATCTGCAGGTATGCCTCGGCCTCCCTCTGGTCAAAACGCCATTGTAAACTTTACGCCGACTTAAATTGGTTAGCCCCTGCATTGGCTCAAACTCTTGCCCTCGGCACCCTGACTGATATCATTAGAGCAGGCATCCCTATCTCGCTGACCTCACTACTAAGTCCGCAGCCCTCTTCTCACAGCCTACGACCAGCTGATAAGTCGCTGCTGCAAATACCCAGATGTAAATCTAACAAAGGAACCCTTGCTTTCTCTTACTCGGCAGCCAAACTTTGGAACTCCCTGCCCCTTGTTGTACGCTTAGCCCCCATTCACGCCCAGTTCAAAAACAGCTGTCGTTCTTTCCTCTTCAACCAAATCTCCTGTGCCTGTTTCAACCCCCCCCCGAGTTTTGCTTTTGACTCAAACCCACTTCCCCACTGCTGAAAACTGCTCTAAACTTATCTTGACCATATAGCTAGATCATTTACGCACTTTTGTCTCTTATTGTTATGTTTCAGCTACCCTAAACCCAATAGCTGCCAGTACCATGTAATTTTTTCTCAGCGAATTTTTATGTTTCTGATTATAAACTATGTACTATCTCTTGTTAACTACTCATGTATTTATGAAACCTTGTTACAGCTTTGTATGTATCCTGTCTCTTCCCAAATCGAATTGTAATCCCTGTGTATTGTAATCTCCCAGGTCACGCCTGAAAATAGTCATATCTTGGCTATTGGCACTCACCTGGTTAACAAAAACTAAATAAAATAAATAAATATCAGTGGGGGAAAAGGGAAGGTGGATGCAATCAGCAGGGAAGCAGACCAAGCACAGGAGACAGGTAGGGGTAGATGAGCTTAGCTGGGAGAAGAAGGTGAAAAAGGGAACTCTTAAGTCGTCCCGATGGCCCAGCATGCAAATGACATGGGTTCAGGAACAAATCCAAAGTGTCAAGTCGGGAGGCTGGGCAGGACGGGAAAAAGAAAGGCAAAGCAAATCAGCTCATCCTGGGCCTGACCCCCCCAGTGCAGAAATCAGGCAGTCAACCCAATAGCAGCAACTAAAACAAAAATTGCGCCCTAGCTGAAGAATACATAAGCACCAGGAAATACAAATGAATCAGTTTATTGTGCCAACCAGTAAAAAGCAGGAGGATACCAAACTATGGCCCCAGCACTTCCACCATCTCTTGATCCTTGTCTTTGTCAGTGGGCGAGACAACTGCTGCAAGGCAGTACATCTTGGCTGGGAAGGGATTTGCGGTGGGTTCTGCCACCTGAGCAGGCCTTGTGGCTGGGTCAGGCAGCTGGCTCCTGCCATGGAAGAAATTGTCTGTGCGGACTGAGGTATTGCCCATGTGAGAGGACGAAGAGAGAAAACCCAGGAAAGAAAAACTCCAGAAGCCATCTATATGATGGCCAAGGACTCATCAACCTGATCAGGATACTGTATATCACTATATGATGTGCTGCCAGCTCAAAACGTTTCATTCATTGAGGCAGCCTTTGGCATGCTACTCATTTAGGGAAATACTAAACAGTTTTGTGGCCCTGACTTTCAGTAGTAGTGAAAGCTCCCAGGCAGTCAATGGAATGTGAACATGTAGAAAATATTTAATATAGGTACTGTATATACCGAAGAGCAAGTACTAAACAGAATTGTACCTTGAGAAAGCCTTACATAGGCAAAACATCGGGACACATAAAAAGATAAAAGGACCTGTAAAGTTGAAAAGCGTGCAAGGCATTATTTTGCCAGAGCAGCTGACACCACTAGTGCACTCACTTCTGGATATAAAATTTCTCTTGACGCAGCCTAATATTGTTCTAGCCTTAAACTTATTGAAGAGCAATGTTTAGAGCTGGTGAAATCATACGAAAGAAAGACACCAAGATTCCTTTCACAAGATGAGTGTTCAAGTTGTTGACCTTTGATATAAATAATTCTGATTAATATTCTCTTTCCCCCATTTGCAAGACTTAACATTTATTCAGTGTTTAAGTACATTCCCCACTTTTCACACATGTGATTGTGTCCATCTCATGCTAAAGAGATATGACTTTTTTTCCTAGTGCAATGGTAGAACCCAGTTTAGAATCCTCCACAAACTTTTGAAACCATCTCTTCATCCCAATGGCCATATCACCTATAAACATGCTAACAGGAGACAGCCACAGACTGATCCTTGGGGAATCCCACTAGAAACATGACTTTCTATGGATAAATGAATGGCCTCTTAATAATGCTGTGCGGAATGTGAAATTCAGCCCGTGAAATTAGCACGAAATGACCATTCTGCCAGCTGAGTTTCTGCCATAATTTTGCTGGTTCTTCTGTGGAATTCTGCCTACTGTGATTTGTGGAATAATATCCCATGGAACAGCATTTTTCCACAGAAAATTATTCCACAACAATTTTCATGGAAAATATTGAGATCCGTGGAATAATATTCCTTGGAAAAGCATTTTTCTGTGAAAAATCATTCTGCAACTGTTTCCTGCAGTGGAATCTGACCATTCCATTTCTGGCGAAATTTGGCAGAATTTTGGTTCGAATTTTGAAAACTCCACAGAAATTTGTTCTGCCGGAATTTGAAAATTCTACACAGCACTACTCTTAACCTAATTATTTGTATGCAAGATCTAATACATTCCCCCAGCCAGTTTATAATCTTTGTATGGCATGTATCCCCAGGTTTTGGAGCTTGTCTCTAATACCTTCATGTGGTACAGTATGTTATCAAACGATTTGAAGAAAAGCAATGGGTTGACATCAACTGGGATGGCTGATTCCAATTGCCAGCTCACAGTTTCATAAAATTTGTTACACATGACCTATTTGTTTTAAACCCATGCTGGGTTTTGTCATTTAAATGATGTATATCCTTATATTCTTGAATTCTTTCCTTGATGGACTGCAGAACCTTCCCCAGGATTAATGTGAAGCTTATCAGGTGGTAGATTGATACAGATTTTTTGCTAGCCTTTGTATAAACTGGTACATAGGATGATTCCATACCCCAACTATTCAAACAATTGGTGTGGCTAACAGGATTAGTGCTGTGCTAACTTGGTACAGCATGGCTTACAGTCTGCTAGTGCGACTGCTTCTATTTTCAAAGAACGACTTTGCAAGACACTAAGTAGTTAGTGTGTTTGCACTAAATACACCACTGTGCCCACGCAAATGAGGTGCACCTGATGCATTCTGGATGCAGTGGTGCATTAAACATCCTAAAAGGCTGCATGGGCACTGCTATTTATTGCTTCCAAAACCCTTGTTTTAACAACGCACACAGTGGTGCACAAACCGTGTCTTTCCAGTAGCACTGGTGCCATGTTAAAAAAATTCCCTCCCTCACACAATACCCATAACTCTTCTAATAATAAACCCTGGTGTCCAGCGGTACCCCTTCTCACCTAATCCCCACTGACATAATAATCCAATTCAATAGTGTCAGTGGTACTCCACCAACCCAACCCTTTCCCGATCCCCATAAGAATTAAGTCTCTGATGTCTGGTGGTCCCCCTCCTCCCAGTAGTCTCTGAAGCCCTCAACGATGCCACCCCCCTCTCCCACGGCCCCGAGACAACAGCCAGCATACCTTTCACTCCAGATATGTTTGAACACAGCAACTTTAGGCAATGAGTTCATTTGTACTTAGGATAGGGACTTCACATAGAGCAAACATAGTCCACAGAAAAAGACATCACTTACTCTGTTCACTTTATCTACTGCAGAGCTTTTGAAATCCAGGTTTCAACACTGCTGGTCATTTACTGTAAGAGTGGTAACATTAAGCTGTCCAGTGTATATCTGGAATAACCAGCTTCTCTGCAGACCTGTTAGTTTAACCTCAGTGATTAGGAAAATGATGGATTCACTTCTGAAGGAAATAATTGTCAAGTACCTAGAGGTCAGAGGAGCACAGAACCCGACAGCATGGATTCACAGCAGGAAGGTCATGTCAGACAAATCTAATAGATTTCTTTGACTGGGTGACCAAAGTAGTAGATCAGGGAGGGGCTGTAGACATGGCCTACCTAGACTTTAGCAAGGCATTTGACACAGTCCCACACAAAAGATTAATATACAAGTTGGCCAGCCTGGGAGTGGGTCCCAAGATGGTAGCCTGGGTAAAAAATTGGCTGGAGAACAGGACACAGAGGGTAATAGTAAATGGAGTTCACTCTGAAGAAAGGGGTTACTAGTGGGGTATCGCAGGGTTCAGTACTAGGACCGGTCCTCTTTAATGTCTTTATAAGCGATATTACAGAGGGACTGGAAGGAAAAGTATGTCTCTTTGCAGATGACACAAAGATCTGCAACAGAGTTGATACACAAGGTGGGATGGAAAGGATGAGAAGGGACTTGACAAGGTTGGAGGAATGGTCAAATGTATGGCAGCTTAGATTCAATGCTAAGAAGTGCAAAGTAATGCACCTGGGAAACAAAAACCCAGGGGAAGAGTACACAATGAGGGGTGAGATACTAACAACAACAAAAATGGAACGAGACCTGGGGGTAGTCATATCAGATGACCTAAAGGTGAGCAAGCAATGAGAGAAGGCAGTAAGTAGGGCTGGTGGGATACTGGGATGCATAGGGAGAGGCATCACCAGTAAAAACAGGAAGTTGTTATCCCTCTGTACAGACAGCTGGTGAGACCCCATCTGGAGTACTGCGTGCAGTTCTGGAGACCCAATCTTCGCAAAGACATAGACAGGATGGAGGCAGTTCAGAGGAGGGCAACTAAAATGGTGCATGGTCTGCACCAGAAAACATATCAAGAGAGACTTAAGGATCTTAATATATATAGCCTCGAGGAGAGGAGGGAGAGGGGGGACATGATTGAAACTTTCAAATACCTCAAGGGAATCAACAAAGTCCAAGAGGGTAGCATCTTTCAGAAAAAGAGGTGCGCAAGAACTAGGGGGCACAATTTGAAGCTGGGGAGGACAGCTCAGAGGTAATGTGAGGAAGTATTTTTTCATGGAGAGGGTTGTGGATGCATGGAACAGCCTTCTTGAGGAGGTTGTGGAGTTAAAAACAGTGGTGGAATTCAAGAATGCATGGGACAGACATAAGGCAATTCTAGGGGCTGGGGGTAGGAAAAAATAGGCTGTTGGCTAGCTAGGATCTGCAGCTTATCCATTAGGTAGGGAAATGGGAAGACTGGGCCAAGCGGTCCTTATCTGCGGTCAAATTCTATGTTTCTGTGTTTCTATGATTAAATGTCTAGGCCTTTGGCATCAAACATTTAATCGCCTCCATCAGCTGGTTCTTCCTTCGTATACTCCAGACGACTGAATGGCATCACTTTAACATACCATAATTCACATTTGAGAAATGTGCCTTCTCTTCAAAATTTAATGATGCACGTGAAATGCATCCATGCAGCTCCATCTCCCTATGTGTCAGACGCTGCGTATGAAGACTGCGTAGGCAACTGGTAGAATAACTAACTAGTGTGGGTTGTTGCTTGCTGTGGCTAGTATGGTTGGCAAGCTGGCTCTGCTGACAATGTTAAAATCCTTTGTACATTATCTTCTATGTCTCTGTACCAACAATTTGTTTAGCACAAAAAGTCATACTTTGCTAATGTTCTTACTTGAGCCGAAGTGTCAATGTCTCATGTGCCTCCCAAACATTTTTTCCTTTTTTTTTCTTTTTGTAACAAATATAATAAAATGGTCTGGGTAAATTTTACATTCTAATTGCTGCCCAAGTTTTAAAACCTCACTACCAATGTGTACTTGTGACATCACAGAGGCTTTAGTTGTCACTACCTTTTTGTTTGGGCGGTTGAAATGAGTAACGTTTGAAACCTTTCAGTCTACTTAAATGGTTCTTTTAAAATAAAAATGAGCCAGTTTACTGTCAAAACAACACGCTGGTATTTACTGTTCCTGTAAGACATCAATGCACTACTGGTGGTTGAAGGACCTCCGCGATTCCATATGCGGGATAACATCCCACAATAATAGCATACCTTGTCATGTGTCATATATCCGCCCCAGAGAATAATGTTGGAATGTTGCTGGGCTCTGTGTTTTCTGACAGCTGCATCAATCTTGTTACATTTGTGCAACCCTTCTCCACAGGGTTCAAGTGCAGTGTGCCTGAAGACATTAGTCTCTCAGTGGGGCGGGCACACCAGTCTTCATCTAATTGGTTTCATTCTTCAGCACCACAGGTCAGCACTGAATTAATGCACTGATGTTTCTGTTAATTAGCTCTTGGGGAAGAAGAGAACGAATAGCAAATAACTGCTAAACCAGTCCATACTGTACCTATGAACAAGCCTAGCACTCTGTTGTTATGTGATAAGTGGCTCTCATTGCACTGTTGCAGGGGGACAGAGCGTTCTTGCTTGCTCATATCCAACAGTGTTTGTTTCTATCAGACACTGCAGCCTTTTCATCTGTGGAAAAGGAGTCACTGAAAAACTGGCACAGCTACAGACCTTCACCTTCATTCTGTGAAACTCATGCTTATCAAGGCATGCCTGTATAACAAAACTCCCATCAACATATATGTGCATTGAATAGTTTTTCATAATTTTATTCTGTTTCAAATGTTTATGCCTACAAACTGTCCCCTTTGTTAAAAAGGTGGCTATAAAATAACTCTATATTTTGTGGTTTTCCCTATTTCATTTTTTTTTAACCAGGTGAGACACACTAAGCTGAAAACTTATTTGCAGGTGCAACCTGGGAGCATGAGGAAGTTAAGTGACTTGCTCAGGGTCACATAGTATGCAAGTGGGGCCTGTGGGATTCAAACCCAGGTCTCCAGATTTGCAGCTCAGAACCTTAAACCACTGTGCCATACTGCCTCCTTTTTGTTTCAAATGTCTATATTTGAAGCAATAGCATAGCTGCAAACATTCCCTTTCATTAAAAATCTAGCTTTAAAATACATATGTGTTTAACAGTTTTTACTATTTCACTTTGGATCAAATGTCTGTATTTGAAGGAATAGCATAGGCACAAGTATGCTCCTTCATTCTGCGAGACTCGTGTAACCAGGCTCTCACCTCCTCTCTGTTCAAGCCTGATAATGAAATGGTTCATGTTAGCAGGGGCCCTGAATCCTAGAATATTCTGGGCTCACTTCCCACAACAGTGCTGGGCTGATGAGTCATTATAAATACCCTGTGCATGTGTTCTGTAGCTGGGCTGCTGAGTCATTATAAATACCCTGTGCATGTGTTCTGTAGCTGGGCTGCTGAGTCATTATAAATACCCTGTGCATGAGTTCTGTAGCTGGGCTGCTGAGTCATTATAAATACCCTGTGCATGAGTTCTGTAGCTGGGCTGCTGAGTCATTATAAATACCCTGTCCATGTGTTCTGCAGCTGGGCTGCTGAGTCATTATAAATACCCTGTCCATGTGTTCTGCAGCTGGGCTGCTGAGTCATTATAAATACCCTGTCCATGTGTTCTGCAGCTGGGCAGCTGAGTCATTATAAATACCCTGTGCATGAGTTCTGTAGCTGGGCTGCTGAGTCATTATAAATACCCTGTGCATGTGTTCTGCAACTGGGCTGCTGAGTCATTATAAATACCCTGTGCATGAGTTCTGCAGCTGGGCTGCTGAGTCATTATAAATACCCTGTGCATGAGTTCTGCAGCTGGGCTGCTGAGTCATTATAAATACCCTGTGCATGAGTTCTGCAGCTGGGCTGCTGAGTCATTATAAATACCCTGTGCATGAGTTCTGCAGCTGGGCTGCTGAGTCATTATAAATACCCTGTGCATGAGTTCTGCAGCTGGGCTGCTGAGTCATTATAAATACCCTGTGCATGTGTTCTGCAGTTGGGCTGCTGAGTCATTATAAATACCCTGTGCACGAGTTCTGCAGCTGGGCTGCTGAGTCATTATAAATACCCTGTGCACGAGTTCTGCAGCTGGGCTGCTGAGTCATTATAAATACCCTGTGCACGAGTTCTGCAGCTGGGCTGCTGAGTCATTATAAATACACTGTGCACGAGTTCTGCAGCTGGGCTGCTGAGTCATTATAAATACACTGTGCACGAGTTCTGTAGCTGGGCTGCTGAGTCATTATAAATACCCTGTGCACGAGTTCTGTAGCTGGGCTGCTGAGTCATTATAAATACCCTGTGCATGTGTTCTGCAGCTGGGCTGCTGAGTCATTATAAATACTCTGTGCATGCGTTCTGCAGCTGGGCTGCTGAGTCATTATAAATACCCTGTGCATGTGTTCTGCAGCTTGGTTGCTGTCGGCCACTGTCTGCCCTTCACACCCCTAATAAAAGGGGAAGCTGCATACGCATGCTGAGTATTGCTTGAGCTGTGCTGTGAGACTCTACCCAGAGAAGTGCAGATGCTGGCTTTTGAACAGTGTGCAGTATATATTTACTGTACTTCACCACAGTTAAGGGACCTCTAGTTTAGCCCCCAGTGCCCAGGCACAATATAGAACCCTGGATGGTACTTTACCTTGTTGGGTGGGATCTGCAGTAACTGATCTCCAGGGAGCGACGACACTTGTATTTATTAACCATGTGTTGTCAACAGTAAAAGTGAAAAGAATGATGGGAAAAATGTTAATATATTAAAAGTTATAGACATGACATTTCAGACTGACAAAAAGTGCGTCTTCAGATATGAATTTTATTAGTAACTAGAATTTTCACTAATTGGGAATGATACTTATCCACTTAATGTTCCACAAGCTAACATAGCTGTGGAGAAAAAAGCCTTTGGTATCAGGGCCTTATAAATTTGGAATGCCTCATCATCTCACAGTCAGGCTATAAAGTCCCAGGTTACCATTAAATTAATCCTAAAGGTTTACTACACCCCAAAAGCACACCTTATATGCCTCTCTAAACAATAGGAATTGCTAAAAATACCATCCTAGTGACTGTGTGGCCCACCAGAGGCAAAAATGACTTTTACCACTGTCTCATGTCTCTTTTTGATGGCCACACTTGTTGATGGAGATCACCATTTCCAGCTGGTTGCCAACCCTCCTTGATCTGGCGCTGCCTTATTTGTGCGAGATATTCATGTCCGCATGACCATACCAGGCGCTCCTATTGCCACAATGTGTTTGTGGGCTAGCATGTCCATAAAAGCATCTTCCTCAACATGAATGCACCACCACTGTTAAAGCTGCCAGCACGTCCTGTAACTTGTGCTATGCCTGGTATTAATAAGTGTACCATTTTACTGGGTAAGTCATTGCTAGGGCGACACTTTACAGCGACCAACACTACAGTGACAACAGTGCCAGGTCACTGTAGTGTCAGCATGGGACCCCGGCACTACTGTGCCCCCACCTGGGGGGTTTGGGGGCTGAATCCCCCCAAAGAAACACAGTCTAAAGAGACTCCCCTTACATCAACCGCAAATGCGGTTGACATAAAGTAGTCACTGTAACATCGGTCGACAACGAAATTTTAGACCGACTGTCATAAATCCATTTTTCTGCACCTTCGCAGGACAGGAAAATGCCACCAGTGCACATAAAATGCTGAACACAGCCTTTCTGGTGCTGCAATGTTTTTTCCCCTTCACCAGTATGTTGCAAACTCTGACTTAATCACTGGGCCAGGACAGGCCCTTTCAAAATTGGGTGTAGTGTCTGGGTACACTATGTAAATTGAAAAAAGAACTGTGTCTCCAGAAGGAAATGGAGACCAAAATGTGCCATGATGGATTGTGAGGGATATCAACTTTCCTTTAGAATCCATGAGTTCCTAAAATAAAAAAAAGTTTTACAAACAAGAGCCAGTAGCCTGCAACAGGCAAGTACATGTGAGTTTTTACTCAAAATAATGACCAGCTTGGTTATTGTAGGAGTAATTCTTGCATATTCCCCATCAAAATGTGCTCTGTATGCCATTTTGGCCACTGGCAAAGATACAGGAACACATTATCTTCAGCCACCTACAAGATTACCTCAGATCCCATCATCTCCTCTCAATCTACCAGCATGGGTTCAGGAAGAATCACAGCACCATCACAACTCTGATAAAAGTATCAGCTGATATATTTAGTGCAATGGACCAAGGTCTTGTCACTGGTGCAATCTTCGTGGACCTCATGAAGGCATTTCACCTGGTCAGTTACAACCTCTTAATTCAAGAGCTTCACTCCCTGGGCCATGATCACAGTGCTCTCATATAGCTCCTCAGCTACCTCTCCAACCGCTCCCAAAGGGTCAAATGGTCAGGGGCCCTTTCTGACTTCAAACCTATAACGCATGATGTGCCTCAGGGTTCCATTCTGGGACCACTATTATTCTCTCTCTTTATTAATGATTTCTCAAACAACTGTGGTGAAGCCTCAGTTTACTTATACGCAGATGATGCCATCATCTACAGCTCCTCCTCAGACATTGGTTGGATACAGGGCCGCAGTAATGGGGGGGGAAGTGGGGAAGTTGTCCGGGGCCCTGAGCTCAGGAGGGGCCCTCCTGAGGAGCTGGCATTATCCCTGTCATTAGCTGGTTTGGGAAATGGGGGCCCATTCCAAGTGACTTGTCCGGGGCCCCAGGATTCATAGCTGCAGCCCTGGTTGGATAAACCGAAGTCTCGCATCTGTCTTCCATACTCATGAGGGATGGCTCTTAGAAAACCATCTAGTCCTCAATACAAAAAGTATGCTGTTCCACAACCCTATCTCCATACCCCTGACTCAGCATCCCTTCGTGATTCAATCTCAGGACTGTAATGCCCTTGAACTCATCCACTCATTCAAATACCTGGGCGTTACCCTAGATCTGTCACTCACCTTCAAAATCCATGTCAATTTATTGACTAAGGCAATCAATGAAAGACTAGGTCTGTTGTATCATCTTCATCCTCTCCTATCATCTGCCTTGTGTCAAAATATTGCAATATCCACATTCCACCCCTTCCTCTCCTATTGTGTACAGCTGCTCCTCCCAGCCCGGGCCACCATCCTATCTCACCTGAATCAACTCTATCGGAGGGTTGGACATTTTGTACTAAAAGTTGACCCCCGGCACCACCATTGCAATGTCCTCACAGCTCTGGGCTGGGCACCCTTGGAATCAAAATTCCAATACACCACCATGTGCCTCATGTTTAAGCTGGTCCACCTTTACATCTCCCTTCCACCCCCGCTTGGGTGACCTTATCAAACTTAAGCAGTCCCAGCATACTCTACAGTCTGCCGCCTTCCCCCTACTGATTACTCCCAACCCTCGGTTGGCAGCTGGAGATCCTTTGCCTTTTCAGCCACATCCACCTGAAATTCCCTCCTGCACATGATTCTCTCCAGAACCTCTTTCCCTCAATTCAAATACAATATCTCATGTCACCTCCTTGCTCCTTCTCCTTGGACCTGTTTCACTGACAACTGTCATGTCAGTATGGAAGATCTCCCGTTTTCTGAGTCAACCCCAATTCCACTATGTATGAATGTTAGCCCGATCTGTCTTATTCAGTGCCTTGCACTTTAATTGACCTGATGTTACTTACACTGATGTAACACTGTATTTTTATTGTGATGTAACTCTATATTTTTATCGTGATGTTATCACTGAACTTGCACCATGGCTAAACTATACCTGTATTAGCACTTGTCTTGTTAGCTGTTGTACTTCTACTCCTCTGTTACATGTCTGTGTCTGTTATCTTGGCCTGGGTCACCCCTGAAAAAGGGACTGCATTGTCTCAGTGGGCCTACCTGGTTATCAAAATTCAATAAATAATAAAATAAATTTGACTATTGAAGTGCCATTAAGATTTGATGTCAGCCATGCAGCATATGTTTCCCTTTCCAGGGACCACACATATAGGACTTCCACCAGTTGCACGCCCAAGTTCAGGGGTCCTTCAGAGTCCCACAACAGCCAGTACAGGTGCAACCTACATGGTTTGGAGGGTTTGTGCCTAGTGCATGGAAAATCATGCAAATTTTGCACTGGGGCTGTTTGGGAGTGTATACTTGAGAATAAAGTGAATTACGACAAGAGGAAATTCAGGCAGACAAAAACTTTCAACAGTAAATTAGTTGCATTTTATATGCCTTAATTTAACAGAGGTGCCCAAGGCCATGCTGCTGTGCTACTTTTTATAGTGCGGTTGTGTGTTTTATTAAGGTCTCGGTTCGATAAAAGAGGTCACAGCACTTTAATTACTATGCTTGTATGGCATTATGATTTGTATGGCACATTGCTGATAGATAACATTATGGCATCTTTTTTAGTAAAACGAGATTTTGGAAGTGTTGGTCCTTGGCCTCAGCACAAGGGCCAGGGTGACAAGGGACACAGAAACATGAAACATGGAAGGGAACAGGAAAGGGCCATATAATTGCCTCAAAACTCTAACTGCCAAAGTGTCCAGGCAGCAAATAGACCTGTACCACCCCTACAGGGGCCAACTGTTCAAATTTCCAGCCTGGGGTATGGGTGAGAGAACCGGGTCATAGGCAACTGTGGTCCCACAAATTTTGTTCAGCTTTGAAAATTCAGCTGAACCACTTAGACTCCCAATGCAGAAACTGGCATGCAGTAAAACAGACTACTAATAAAGGGCAAACATGCATTGTTGTAGTGTACTTGTAGCACATGCTGTTGGCATATATCTGCTGTAGATTACCATTTGTGGTGTTGAGTCTGCAAAACCCAATAAAACTGCCATGGCTTCAGGGGAGCTACACGTCATAGATACTGTTCATTACTGACTTCAGTCCCTATACCCCTTGTAGTCTCTGCTTTACCAAAATGCCAGTTACTATATTCTCTCTAATTTCATTGATTTTCAGTTTATATAATAATATACCCCAAAGCAAAAAATGTTATACAACATTGCCCTCCATAATATTTTACGCCCACGGGTGAATCAATTATTTTTCTTTTTCCTGCACCCTTGACTATCCTCCTTTCTGCTATCCACTCCCTTCTTATTTGCTGGAGTGACCTCTTGTACTGTTATCTCTCCATGGAAATTTTCTTTTGAGCTGGCAGTATAGCCTAGAGGTTAGAGTAATGAGCTGTAAACAAGCTTGGTACATCCAGCAGACCAGACCTGGGTTTGATTCTCACAACCTCCACTTGCATACTGTGTGACTCTGAGCAAGTCACTGAACTGCCCAGTGCTCTCAGGTCACCCCTGAAAACAGGCACTTGTGCCTAGTGGGACTTACCTGGTTACCAAAGACTAAAAAAAAAAATTATACCCCACATAAGATGCAATGTGAGTCAATACCACTCCATTCCTAGGATTTACAACTAGTGTCTAGGCTGTGATGATTGCTGGAATGCTGTTAGGTCACTGGCTCCCAGTGTTCAAAGTTTGTGTCTCAATATGTGTATTGATGTGCCCGAGTTAGGTACTAATTCCTGTCGACGAATTTCCCGACAATCAAAATCCCACCCCCTTATTCCCAACTACTGCATAGTCCGAATGCTATAATTCCCGTTATTCAGATTCCCGACGCCATTTGATTTAAGCGCTGTCAGCCGCAGCCCTGCAATAGCGAAGTCTATCATGCTCTACTCTTTTCTACTGTGCTTATTAATTTTTCCCTCAGTTGCCCCCCCCACCCTTCCAAGGCCAACTCTGTAGACTGGGTTGGCAAACTGGGTGTACATGGTGGTTCCAGATGCTTTTCGGGTAGTCTGGATGAATCATTATTTTTCCTCTGGTGACTTTAATGTCTTGCAACTCCCGGAGTTTTAGGCAGAGTAGCCCAAGTTATTCAGTTGATCTTCAGAGCTATGCACTACAGCTCTCATTCCAGTGGGTGCTGGAAGAAGACATGGCATCAGGAAAGTCCCAGACAGTGACGGCAAAATGGAGATGTAAACAGGGTACGGATTAGGTAGCCCCCCACGATTGGATCAGTTTCAAACACACATTCTCTGGGGGTAAATTAAAGTTTGTGGAGGGCTGAAATGTGAGATAGGTATGCTCTCATTCCTCCCCGCTACCATCAGGAGCTGGGCCGGCAGTTACTGAGACATTTGTTTAATTCGTTTAATTTGAATAAAAATATTCACTTTAATTAATATGTTGTTTAAACAAGTTGTTTGAATTGGCTGCACTACAAGGAGATCTGCAATGTGGTTGATACACGCACAGCAATCAAACACTAAAGCGCTGCTTCTCTTGTTTTTTCAGGCAGTGCAAAGATTAAGGCAAAATCTGTTTTGTCTACGTTTAAAGCAGGGGCAGCGGGAAATTATGGGTTGGGATTTACTGCTTTCGGTATTGTGAAGTTTCGGTATTTCGGTCTCGGGAATTTAGTCTGTGGGAAAACGGGCGGCGGGATTTCTTAAAGATACCATGTGCCCCGCATCATTACGGCTGCCGCCCCTCAGTTTCCTACATTGTATCAGTGTCCAGCATTTCAGTGACAAAACCTAAAGAGGTGTACAGGATCTGTCATGCAGGTGGTGGGGTTTATCTTAACCTCCCCACAGCCAATCTCCCAGCCCTGTACTCTCCCTGCACACCACTGCGAACCAGTGAGAGAGGAGGGCATGGATGCTGAAATGAAATTTATCAAGACAAATAAAGCCAAGTTGATGTCCCTCACTGATTACTTTAAAGCTGAGTGATGATAAAAGATCGCAGTTAACTATTTTGCCTTGGCTAACTTTACTAACATTAGCAACATTCAGTAATGTAGCCTATTTGCTCCCTTTTTGGACTGAAAAGGGCACTGTTGGTTCCATTCAACAGAGTAACATGAACTCCTGCTGCAGTCTTATGGTTCTTATCATTTACCTTTGAAACTTTTATTTATTTATTTAAGAGATTTACCAGATGAACATAGTGAGCGGGGACCGCTCGTTTCCAAATGTGACCTGGGGGTTAGGTACAATACAAATGGTGCAAAGGCAATGGCGCTTACAACAGGTTCAGAGTGGGTACATATAGGGTGATAACAACAGGTTCCGAATTGTTACAGGCAGGACTATGCATTTATTTATTACAAGTTTAGACCAGAGTGCATGAGTTGCTATGTCATAGTTGGGGTCTATGACCACAGTGCATAACAGACAGTGACAATAAGTAAACACAATTATAGTAAGTTGTTGGTCAGTTGTACAGGTCATGGCACGTTACAATGCCTCGTGATATCAGATCTGGACGGCTGGTTGCAGTTACATATGTCTGCGAAGTGGGCCTGGAGGAGAAATTTCAAGGTCCTTGGGGTGGAGGACTGCCTAATTACTGCAGGGAGGTCATTCCAGAGTTTGGGCAGCCGATATTTGAAAGCTGATTGGCTCTTTGAAGTGTGGATGAAAGGGATTTGTAGTAGTTTTGAGTCAGAGCATCTCAGGGAGTATGCCGGGGGGGGGGTTTGAGTTGACAGGACGGAGCTGAGATAGGGGGCTTTCTGTTCCCCCAGATGAGCCCCTTGTTAATGGGATGCCACATTTTCAAGGGCTGCTGTTCTGGAGTGCAAAACTCATAATGTGTGTATGGCAAGAGGGCACGGGGTCATACTGCCATATGACAAAACAGCGTGGCTGAAAATGCCACAGCAAAACAGTGCCACACAACCGGCCAAAACACTGATCTGTTCCACACCGCTCCATTGAAAACAATGGGTCTTCATGTTTTTTTGTGGGGGCTTTGCACCCCATTCACACCCCTGGAACTTTAATAACAAACTCTGGGGGTGGACTTTAGGGATGGGGGAGAAACTGAGGTGGGGGAAGTTTGATGTTTTTAAAAAACATGCCTGCAAAAGTTGCAGCAGGGGAGACCTGGGAGGGAACCGAACCACAGTCCCAGGTCTCCCAACTGCACTGTACGCTGGTGCCCTAGCCACTCCACCATGGGAGCGGCTTGATTGGGCACTCTGCACATGGCTCCTTCTCCTCTCCTTCCATCAGTGTGCAGCGACAGGGGTAGCTGTAAATCCCTATCGCTGTTCTACCCCTGTCACTGTGGTTTCAAGCACTGCATGTATAACGTGGTTAATACCGCACTGCCTTACATGCGCGGTATTCACCCGGTACCTGGTGAGAGAGGGGGGCATGATCCAGCTGTGTGGCAATGCAGCACCTCTTACTCCCTTAGGCCAATCTACAGCAGCTATTTCAGGCCATACTTCATTTTTTCATGTTGTGCCTATCCCAGCCATTCACACTTCCTTTAGCTCCTTTTCTCTGCCTCCGTCACAGACACCACTGGCGTACCCTTGAGGCCTCCTACAGATCTTGTCTCTGATCATCCCAGTAGCAGTGAACTTTGTTACACCGCAATATCTAACGTATTATCATCAGTTGTATGCCTTAAGCCCTGTTGAACAATGTGCCTTGTTTCACTAACTGTACTGCATATGCCATGTACAGCACAATTATTTAGACCCATATTTTCTGGTTATTCTCTGAACAGCATTGTTCCTATGTTCAGTATGGTTTGGGTCTTTCACTGTAGGGTTGTATTTCTCATCAGTGTCACTCAGTGCAGGAATTAAACTTTAGAGCGGGGGGGGGGACATAATGGTCATATCTTTAAAGTGAGCCTCCATTCCCATTATAAGTCAATGGCAATGGGGTGTGAGCTACCAGGGCTCACTTCAGAGCAAGGGGAGGCAAAGCCCTGGCAAGCCCTCCCCCCCTTTGTAATTCCAACACTGGTTGTCACTACGCACCAAAGCACATGTACTGTTATGTTTCTGAAGTAGAGATGTTGCGAAGTTTTAATTCACCGGGAAAGTTCCAGCGAAGTTGCCAAATTTGCCTTTGCAGAGCAATGTGTGAATTTGTGCCATTAGCTTAAAAATTTGCCTAACCGCGAATTGTGGAATGTTGCCTGTGAATGGTGAAATGCCGCTGTTTGCGTGCAAAATTCTACAATTCACACACAAAATTCCGCTCTTCGCAGTGAAATTCCATACTTTGCAGATCGATCCTCACTTCGCGAATTGTGCTAAATCCTTGAATTAATTTGCAGAGTGAATTTTCCCGACTTCGCCCATCTGTGTTCTGAAGTATCTTTCTGATTTGGCCAGAATAGCTAAAATGAACTGTAGGAGAGTCCTCCTCTGTGACTATTCTAAGGAAGGGGGTGATGCAGATTATTTGTCAAAAAAATGTTTGATCCTGTATATGGCCTTACAAGCTACTTGAGCTACCCACAGTTTCCAAGGTGTGCTTTAAAACAGGAGATTGTTCCTTTTCAGGCATCTGTCACTATCGGTGTACAAAAGGCGGGTGGACCTAGGGATGAAAAAGACCTGTATTTACTTCAGATCCACAGTAATTAGTTTAGAGTTAAAGCAGCAGTGCAATGAAAAATGTTTTCCGCAAAGCTTGTTTCGGCTACATTTTTTTTGTTTGGTGCTGCCTGTTCCATATTATCAGACTTACCTCCCCGACACACCACCCCCCTGCAACCAATCCCTGAGTTGCCCTGGCTTACCCACTAAAGCAGGGCCACTGAGATGACCCCACCCCATGGAGACAGATCAAGGTTACTGGCTGCATCACCATGACCGGCAGGGTTCCATAGGCTTACCCCCCCCCCGGGTGGGGCCACAAAGGTGGGTCATCCAGCAGAATGTGGTCTCAGTCGGGTTGGGTACTTTAGGGGGGCTACAGTACCAGGAGGAGGTGGTGTCATTGCCTGGGACAGGCAGCATTTTTTGCAGATGCTAATCCCCTCAAGGGGGTGGGATATTCACTGACATCAGCGGGGTGAACCTGATGTCTATCCTGCCTCTTCACATAGCAGGCACCGGTCACACCGGATCCCTCAGTCTCCACCAGGGGTCCACACATTTGCACCAGACACTCAATCACACCCCCTTCCCCCTTGGAGGAGGAGAGCAGTCCATGGAATGCTCAATCCTTCCCCCACCCCGGCCGACCCTCCAGTGGCCCCAGTCTAGATTTGAACCAGGTCACCGGCATCACAGGCAGAAATCCTACCCCTGCACCAATGGGCTGGCCCTGTTTCAGCTACATTCAATAAAAATATTTGCACTCCTGTCAAATGTACTCGTCTAGGTACCTTCTATGTTGCACGTCATGAGTCTTCTTTTATTTTCTCAGTGTTAACTCTTGCCAGGTCTACAGTGCTATTTCTATGCAAATTGTGGTGGCCATCTTTTTTTCTTAAAAAAAAACTAAATAGAAACATTTATGAAATACTCAGTTTTTGATGAAACTACAAAATTGTACTACCGATTAAAAGTGGGGGATGTCTGGAATCTTTTATAGCGATAAAATGTAGGGTCACATTTTTTGCCACATTTTGTTGCCCTGCTGCTTTAAAACAAAATACATTCTGGAAGATTAAAAAACAACAAGTTAGCCAAAAGTGCTGCCAGTCTGATTTTGGTTAGTGCAGAAGGTCCATGCTGAGATTTATTTTTTATTTGGTTTGACTAAAATGAATTGCTTCGTTAAGGTTACAACAGCAGACCATGTATTTGCACTGGTTCTGAGCTGAGTTTTGTGTATTTCATTAATTTGCATAAGTCATTTTCATATATTCACATTTTGTTCTTGCATTTTATGAATGCAAAATGAGTTTAAATGAGAAAAGCGAGTGAGTGAAAAAACATCAAAAAAAAACAATAGCATATAGACTCACCACTGCCGTTTACAGCAATTCACTTTGGTGGTGATCTAAAAATCATACCTTTTTAATACTTATAATTCGAGGATGGGGTAACTCTAGACTACTGAGAGATGTGACCCAATAAGCAGCTCCACAACATCCAAAGTCCTGCTACCAGAACCAGTAGCAAACATGGCTAGCAAATCTTTAATTGTAATAGTGATTCAGGTAGAAGAAATCTCTGACCTGTGGAGAGGCTATGCAATGGAGTTTGCTAAACTTAGATAACAGGAGGGTCCGCAGTGTCTACTGTATATGACAATATTAGAATCAAATAGCACTTCGTACAGAAATATGTTAATAGATCCTGAGATCAGCATTACGTACTGGGAAACATTTATTATCTGTAATCATGTCCACTGTTTGTATATAATGTAAGTTCACTGCTCTCTTCAGTGCACCTAATGTTTTGTACTGTATGCTGAATATTTTACCTAATCGCCTCATTGTTGTGTGTTACCTTAAAAGTGAAGTCGAATTACCACAATGCATCCTCAGCATAGAGAATACTGGATGGACAATTATGCACAACCAATGTGTTCTGCTGCAGAGAGGTTCTGATTCCCTCTGACTGTGAGATCAAAGCTGGAGAAGTCCATGGGAATAAGCAGCCCGAGGTGGCAGAACACACTGGTAATGCATGATGTTGTTCATCATGTATTTTTTATAGTGTCTAGTATTACACAGATACATAGACAGTGTCGGCAGATAAGGGCCTATGGCCCATCCAGTCTGCTCATTTGAGCTTGTAAGTTCAGTTTAAGTTTTCCTAGAAGTCCGTTTCCCCTTACCCCTGACCTCTAGAATTCCTTTATGTCTATCCCATGCATTCTTAAATCCCATGATTGTTTCAGCCCCCACCACTTCCTCTGGCAGGGTGTTCCACTTGCCCACCACCCGTTCTGTGAAGAAATTCTTCCTCACGTTTCCTCTGAATCGTCCTCCCTCCAACTTCATCCCATGCCCCCTAGTCCTGGAACATATTTTTTGCTTAAAAACAGTGTATTCCTGCACCCTGTTCCTCCCTGTAAGATACTTGTATGTCTCTATCATATCCCCTCTCTCCCTCCTCTCCTCCAGGGAGTACATGTTCAGTTCCTTCAACCTGTCCTCATAGGACTTGTGATGCAATCCATGTACCATCTTTGTTGCCCTCCTCTGAACCTTCTCTACCCTGTCTACGTCCTTATGTAGGTAAGGTCTCCAGAACTGTACACTGTACTCCAGGTGGGGCCTCACTAGTGTCTTGTATAGTGGAATTATGATCTCCCTTTTCCTGCTAGTGATGCCCCTGCCTATGCATCCTAGCATCCTATTTGCTTTATCTGCTGCCTTGTCACACTGTTTCCCTACCTTGTGGTCATCAGAGATGATAACCCCAAGATCCCTTTTGTGCTTGGTGCATGCTATATCCTCACCCCCAACTGATATATTGTGCCAGGGTTTTGTGCCCCATATGCATTATCTTGCACTTCTTTGCATTGAATTTCAACTGCCAAACCCCTGACCATTCTTCAAATTTCTGCAGGTCCCTTCCTATTCTGTCTACACCCTCTGGTGTGTCTACTCTGTTACAGAGCTTTGTATCATCAGTGAACAGTGAAATTCTGCCTTCTAGGTCCTGCACAATGTCACTGATGAAGATGTTGAATAGGACCGGTCCCAGCACTGATCCCTGTGGTACCCCACTGGTCACTCTTCCCTCTGTGGGTGACAGCCATTTACCACCACCCTCTGTGTCCTGCTGCCCAGCCAGTTACCTACCCACCACACTACTGTCCTGCCCACACCCATATTTCCCAGTTTATGCGATAGTCTCTATGTGGCACAGTGTCAAAGGCCTTGCTGAAGTCCAGATAGGCCATGTCCACTGCCCTCCCCTGATCCACCTCCCTAGTCACCCAGTCAAAAAATTCAACGAGGTTGGTCTGACATGACCTCCCCCGGTGAAATCATGCTGACTTGGGTCCTGTAGTCCATTGACAGCCAGATGTTCCACCAATCTCTCCTTCAGTAGTGCTTCCATGATCTTCCCCACTACCGAGGTGCGGCTGACTGGTCTGTAGTTTCCCGCTTCCTCTTTGTTCCCACTTTTGTATAAGGGGACTACTTCTGCTGTCCTCCAGTCTTTGGGTACCTCCCCTGTTTCCAGTGATCGGCTAAACAGGATAGCCAGAGGTTCAGCCACCATCTCTCTTAGTTCTTTAAGGACCCTGGGGTGCACCCCATCTGGCCCCATTGCTTTATCAACTCTTATTACTTCCAGTTCCTTCAAGACCCTTTCTCATGTAAAGGGACTTGTGTCCATGTCTGCACCATTCTCACCCCTTGTACTCCCTTCAGACCCATTATCCTCCTCTTCCTCAGTAAAGACTGAGCAGAAATACCTGTTCAATATGTCAGCTTTACTGTTGTCATCCTCCACGTGGCCCCCATCCTCCCCCTTCAGTCTCACTGTCCCTCCCTTTGCCTTTCTTTTTTCACTTATGTACCTGTAAAATGTTTTGTCCCCTCTACGCACTGATTTTGCAATGTGTTCTTCTGTCTGAGCTTTGGCTTCCCTTACTGACCTCCCTGCCTCCATTTGCTTCTCCTGGTACTTCTCCCTATCCCCTTCTGCCTGTGTCTTTTTGTATTGCCTTAATGCAATCTTTTTGGCTTTCACTTTCCTTGCTTCCTCTTTGGAAAACCATAATGGTTCCTTTTCCTCTTGCTAACCTGCTTAATGCATAATTCTGTTGCTCTTGTAATCCCCATTTTAAATACTGCCCACTGTTCCTCAACTCTTGATTCCTGCCCCATTCCCCTTAATGCCTCTTTCAAGTATCTCCCCATTTTCCCAAAGTCTGCCCCCCTAAAATCCAGGATACGTGTTTTTGTGTGGTTTGGTTCTGCTGTTTCAGTGATTTCAAACCACAATGACTGGTGGTCACTGTTCCCCAGGTGTTCCCCCACTGTTACCCCCATCACACTGTCCCTATTTGTGAGCACAAGGTCCAGTATTGCCTTCTGCCGAGTTGGTTCCATGACCAGTTGCTTGAGGAAGGCACCCTGAAGGGAGTCCAGGATAAATCTGCTCCTAGTTGATGCTGCTGCTGGGATGGTCCAGTGAAATGAACGTAGGGCAGTTCTTTCTCTTTCAGAATGAAACTGATGTGCAGTCTCTAGACGATTTGGAATATTGTACCACAGAAGGGTATAGTCATATTCCATGATCTTTGAACTGTGGTGCAACAGCATTTTAAAAGGGGATGGAATTCTATACAGAACAATGCTCTACTGTACACTTATAATGCACTGGTTGCATACCCAAACAGTTACTTTGTCAAAATAATTTTGTTCAATAAATAATTTAGAGGTGTGTGTGAAGTTGGGAATCTTCCCTTTGCAAAAATGATTGCAAAATGTCCTGACTTTGTGCAGAGCAAAGTTCCACTTTGTGTAGTTCTTCACCTGGTATAGTGCCTACTTTTCCCAGTGAATCTGTACATAATGGCAACATTTTGCCAGCAAAAGTGCAGTTGAAGTGCAGTACTTGTAGTTTTCACAGGGCGAAGTAACAGTTCACCAGCGAAGAACTACTATATGTGAAGTGCTGCACTAAACAAGACAAAAGCCCTTTTTAACTGTAAACCCACCCATGTTCACTGTGCACACATCCCCCATTGGTATATGTTTAAGAGACTGAAACTCAGAATCCCAAAATTCACATGACCGAGTTCAGTCTCCCAACACTGGCAAGCCCGACAAGAAGGAAGTGGATGCTGACAGGAGTATGGTAGCGGATGTGATGAACCGCTACCCTACCCCTAGCCAGGCACCACAAGGGAGAAAAAATCCTGAAGCTGGCCGAGCTGCTTCCATGGCGTGGAGGTCTAAGCCATTAGCAGTTTGGCCAGCATGGTCTGGTTGACCTGGGTTCTGTTCCAGATCACCAGAAATTTCTCTGGCTCACTGTTTCATCCCCCTGTAAAATTGTTTTACTCCGAGGTCTGCTCCCCCTTGGAGTTGGTTATTTACATTATGGGGGGTGCAGAGGGCATAGCTCCCTCCATGTGGGGAGTGTGGGGGTCAAAGCCCTCCACATTACGTCTAAGCACCTTTCGGGATTTTGAAACTCAGTATACCAAACTCAGTCATGTAAGGTTCAGGATACTGAGTTTCTAGATTTCATAGGTATTCCCACCCATCCCCTGCCCACCTCCCAGAGAATATTAACACCTCTCCTCCCCCAATCCTAGTGAAATAATGTATTATAATAGGTAGACACCACCACAAAATCCCATCCCCACCAGCTCCAAACAAGTAAACACCCCTTCCCACAACCTGTCCACACACCTGACCCTCAAAATTCAATAAACCATCCTCTCACACTCTTCCCCATTAACACCCAGCCTCTCTCCTCCCGCCTCCCTCTAGTACCCAAAACATTGAGGGATATGATGGGTTTGGAAAAGCCCCTACCCTTGTAGGAGCAGTCAGCTCATCTCTTTTCTTCTGCAGCTGAATGAATGATGATGTCCTTCTGAGTAGTAACACTTGATTGGCAAAACTTTGGTAGGGGACAGCAGGGGCTGTACGTATGCTATGCAACCAATGCGCCTCCCTCCCTTGGGAATTGAGTAGTGCTGTTCAGAATTTTCAGGCTGACAAAATGGAATTCCATGGAAGTTCAGAAAATTCCATCTAATTCTGTGGAAGTCCATCAGTAGTGTAATTCTGGTATTTCAGAATGAAAAGGTTTTCATGGACTAGTAATTTGGAGTTTATATAAACTGTGGATTATTTGTTTGCAGTTCATGGAAAAGTACTTTGCAGTTTACGTGGTCCATGGAAAATGATTCCATGGTTGATACAGAGATGCTTGGGTTGCTGGAGGGGCGGCTGGGGGGAGGAAGACTGAGCAACCGATGGTCTGCTCTTCTCTTCTTGACGGGGTGGCATCTGGCACACACCTGATCTCTAGTGGAGGCTGGGGATTGGCACCAGACCACATATGGCAGGTGGGGGAGGATTTCAGCAGACACCCAGTGTGCTGCGCATGGAAGCGTGCATGCCACTGACATTAGCGTTATTGCACATCACGCCTCCCCACTCAAGGATGGGAACATTGGTGGGGGGAGGGGGAAATGGACAAATAGAGCAAAAAAACAAGAAATGCTTTTCTGCTTTCTCAGAATTTAAAAAGAAATTCCGAAAAGCATTTCAAAGAGGGAATTGCCATTCCCCACAAAATTCACAGGTGGAATTCTGCATTGCGTAGAGCTCTGGAGCCGAGCACCTCACTCCCATGGCACGCCCATCGCCATCTACGCTCCAAGGTACTGTATTCTCAGGACTGCACATGAATCATGGTTTTCCTGAGGGGAGTGCAATGCTCTACTGCCTCTTTGCTGAGCCGACTGATCCTTCACATTTTTAACTGGAGCTCTAAAGGTGTTTCTGGATTCACAACTCTACACAGGTGGGCATATGCAGTCATAGTGGCCACACACATCGTGCACGTCATGATTATAGAAACCATTGCTTCCAAATTGATTTTAATTCGATTTTTGCACACATTACTTTCGATTGCATAGTTTCCACAAGGGCTGGAACCACAGTAATCACCTGGCAATAATGTTTTTCAGTATTCATGAATATCTGTATGAACTGCCATGCCAGCAAGTATGCAATAAGACAAGACAGGATGTGTAATTATGGGACAATAATTGCACGCCTCAAGTGTTTTGCTAGTCAGGAGGCACTTGTACCGATTACCTTTAAACACACTCAAGAAGTACAATTATGGAGCATAATTATACATCCTTAAATGGCCTTAATGCACTTATAACTTGAGAAATAGAAAAACAAACAAAAAAGTGAGCATATTAAATTGAGGTACAGTATTTTTATTCAAGTTGATTAAAAGAAACAATTGTCCCTTTCGGTGCATACTGTTGCCATGGGATTGGTGCATGCTCTGCTGCTGTTGTCCACATCCACAGTACTTGGTGCTGCAGAGTTAGTATTTTTACTTAAGCTGGTTTTGCTCAGTTTTTATTTTATGTGCAAGCGACTGGTTGGGAGTGGGATGTGAATCAGGAGCAAATTAACAACAGTGACACACACTGACGCTTACTGACACTGCACGTCAGGCATGGAATCAGGTGGGTAAACTGTTTTACCTACAGAGCTGAGCTATTTTATGTTATTTTTTGGGGGGCTGGGGAGACAACGACATTTGTTTAACAGGGAATGAGTTGTCGGTAATGGGATGCTGGTTTTGCAGACTCACACTGTAAGTAAAATAAAGAGGAGCCCGACAGCCAATGATTGCTTCCATAGGACATTACAATATGATATGATTACGTATTGATATTACGGTCAAACTTGCTGTGCAGGCTAAAGAAGTGCAGGACTGTGACTGGGATCAGATCAATACACTGCTGTACTTCTCTTTTAGCCAACCAGGTTGCTAGACTGAGCTTACACATGTCACAAGGAAATATAACCCACCCCCTTTGAGACCCACTTGCACAGGCATGTAGAAACCTTCATCTGGAAAGCTCTGATTTCACATTTCATATAAAATCAGGAGATTTCAAACAGATGTACTGTGTTAAATGTAGGTCAGGGTTGAATTCACAATGATCTGAAGATTCTGCGTCTTCCTATGGTGCTGCTATCAGTGACATTTTGATTCTTGTGTTAGGATGCCTGTTAAATGCTGTTTCCTTTTTACATCATTTTACAAAAGCAAGTCAAGCACGAAGATCCAGGATCACCTTTGCTGGAACTTGATACACATCTTCAATTAACAATTCTTTCATATCTCCCAGGAAAACATTAAAATGTATCCTGACTGTGCAGTAAGTCAAGCTTTTTATATCAGCCCTGGAACATACAGTACAGGTGTGTTCTTACGGATGCAGTAATTACCATGTCAGCTAATTTAAATGTTTGAACTAAATTGATCTACTCTGTATGCTTCCATTTGGGCCTTCAAATAGCATAGGCGGAGGAAGCACAGTTAAATTACTTACTCGTGAGACGATAATTAAGCCTCCCTGACACGCCTTGTTAAGTTGGGCTTTCCCTTGGATCAGCACCATCTTAAATGGGCAAAGCCTCTTACCGCTAGCAAATGTCACTTTGGATTTGTAGTGGCCAAAGTTTTTCTATTTGTTGAATTAAAAAGTTTAAATCAGGATTATAAGCCCACAATTTGCAATTGTAATTCTTCTGTCATAACCAGCAGCTGTGCTGTTTGTTAAAGAGATCAGGTTTTCAGTCAAGGAAATTCACTGTTGGGGGTCAGAAAAGCTCAGCTAATCAAAATGATCCAAAACTGTAAATTTTAGGTTGTTACAGCTGTTTGTTATTGCAGACATGTTTATGAACACTGCATACTTTTCCCTTCGGATTTCATCTGTTGTCATGAATTATATCTGCCCTGAAGTTATAATCCTCGGTTTATGACATCACAGTCGGAGGATTATTTATTGCAGTGCAGGTATAGACAGCAAGGACGGAGGGAATCAAAGGGTAAAGAGTCTGTTTTATGGAAGTGTCTTTAGCAACAAAAAATACAATGCTAAGAATTTCATTTTATTGTAGGAATGTTATGAAATTTGAGGCCTGCTGATGTTAGCTGTAATTTTGGTGGAAAACTGGAAAAGTGGTTTAAATTCATGTTTATTTCTATCAGTAACACAAACCCCAATCAAGAGTGCCTTTGCCATGGACTGGAGCCATTTTTATCAGCAGGAAGGAGAAGAACTTCCATTTATATAGCACTTTCTCTGCATGTTGTGTTTCAAAGTGATTTACAAGCAATGGGGCCTATGCACAAATGTGCACCAGGTGCGCACGATTTGTGAGTATCCAGCTCACGTAGCTCCACCCCCATGGACAGGTGCATAGTGGCCGGCATTCATGATCACTGGTCATCTGTCCACAGACCCCACCCCCCAGCATACAGGATCATGGGGGGGGGCAGGATCTGAGGATGGAAGTAGGCATCCAATCAGATGCCTGACCTGGTCCTGCAGTAGATACTCTAGCCTGCATGGAGCAAGGGCTTGAGGGATGGTGGGGGGGTCCCATATTTGTGCAATGTTGGGTAAGTGCCCAAATAGCTGCCCCCCACCCTCCCTGCCTGACCAGAGGGCTGGGGCAGCATGGTCAGGAGGAGCTGTGGATTCCTGTGACCAACAAAAGAAACACTGTGGGGGGCAAGCAACAGTTACAGCAGGGTCCCTCCTGCCATATCATGTGCCCCCCCTTTGTACAGCACTCTGCTTAATGGCATGGCATTCTGGCATGCCCCCAACACTCCCTTGGGCAATCCACATGCATAGCCACATGACTGGCCAGGTGATCCAGTGCAGAAGTGATGCATGTCCCTTCTCTGCACACATGCAAGGGTCCGTGGGACCCCAATGTGTGGAAGTGACACTTAAGATTGCCTAAGTGCTGTAGATCCGCAGCCTGTAGGCAATCTGCTTACAGTGCATAGGGCCCAATGAGAGAGACATCAACATTTGAGCTGTATGGAATTTGCAAAAGCTGCTTCTTATGGAATTACACAGAATTTTGGAACTTCGGCCTAATTCTGTGGAATTCCAAAATTCCTAAAGCAGTTTGCAATTTTTATGTTTGCACTAGCGCAAAGTGAACATATTGGTATGATAGTGGGTTTTGAGAGGTGTGTCTCTGTCGATCCAATACAGGACAGTCTGCATGGGGCTAGACAGTGTCAAAGCAATCATCAGCCAGGCTGGTTATGACACTCTTCTGGTCTAGCTGGGTGGAAACTTCATGTAGTTCAAAGAAAAGAGCCAACCAAATCATAAGGTAGTTCTTTCCTTTGATGTGTATAGGCTGCCCAGCAAGGAGAGCTGATCAGCATCATGATCAGCCTGCTGTGGTCCTCCCCCCTATATAAAAACAATCCCTCCTACCCTGGTCCCCCCCCATATAAAAACAATCTCTCCCACCCTTTGCCAAGTATACCTCCCACTTCCCATTGCTTCCCCTTTCTTAATTTTCCAACATCGGGATACCCTGTCCCCAGTGTCTGCTATTACCACCCACCCTGCTCATTTTCATTGTGTGACACTGGGGAGCCCACCCCCAGTGCCACCAAAAATGACACCAACACTGGGGCACCAAGTCTTCAGTATTAGTATCTGAAATGAAGAAAACCATCCCTTGTATTATTTTTTTATTTTTATATACCCCATTAAAAGTAAAACCATCCATCGATGTCTATTATGGCCACCTCCATACCCCACTATTATTCTCCCCCACCTGACCATCCCATTCAGCACCTATTACCCCCCACCCCTGACCTTTGATCTTCCAACACCAGTGGTACTCAGTTTCCAGTGCCAGCTAGTATCCCCCGCCCAACCCATTTATCCTGTGTGACACCAGGGATTCCACCCCTGGTGCTGCCAAACGTAACACAGACATGGATGTGATCACCCCTCAGTGTCAGTACCTGAAATAAAGAAAAAACATTCCTCCTAGTCTTTTTAATTTTTATACATCTTATAGAAAAGAAAACTGTCCATTGATTTCTGTTGCTGCCACCAGCACACCATCACCCTTACACTCCACCACTCAACCCTCCCACTCAGTACCCATCACTCCACACACCCCCATCCCTTACATTGGGGGTCCAATGCCGTAATCCTGCCTGGACCAGGGACATGTCTTCACTCTTCAATGCCGGATCAAGAACTGAGGAAATCAGGTGTGCAGTTCAACATATCACAATGGGTTTTGAACTTGTATTCATAACTTGGTCATTTTAAAAATATTTTTACCCAAATTTTCAACTTGTCCTTTTTTGGGACCCCCTCATGATGAAGGATGGTAAGCTTATGCAAATCCATCCCAAAATGTTATTTTGCAGTCACTGCACAAAATCACCTTTCAGGCAGGATCTCAAAATCTGCTCTACTCTTTTTCATGAGGTGGGGTCATAAGAACTCTATGTCAAAAATTTGGAGAACAAATATTTAAAAACAACAAAGTTATGACCCTGGACAGACAGAGACCAGTGGACATCTTATATTTGGATTTTAGTAAGGCGTTTGACTCGGTACCCCACTTCGGGTTATTGACAAAGTTGGGGAGGATGGGGGTGGGAAGGCAGTTGCTTAGATGGTGGAAAACTGGCTTACAGATAGAACACAGAGGGTGGTGGTTAGAGGGATTGTCTCCTGCCCTAGGAAGGTCATCAGTGGGGTGCCCCAGGGTTCGGTACTGGGGCCACTCCTGTTCAATGCCTATGTCTCTGATATAGGGACAGGAGTTAGGAGTAGGATGAGCCTCTTCATGGATGACTCTAAACTGGGAGCATTGGCCGATAGGGAGGAAGCAACGGTGGCAGTCCAGAGGGATCTGAACACCCTGGAGGGTTGGTCAAGGAGGTGGGGGGCTGAGGTTTAATCCAGAGAAGTGTAGGGTGTTGCATCTGGGGGTCAGAAACCCAGGGCATGTTTATACCTTGGGAGGGGTCCCACTGCAAGCCACTTCGAGTGAAAGGGACCTTGGAGTGGTGATAGACACCACAATGAACAACAGTGAGAACTGCAGAAGAACAGCGGCAAAGGCAAACAAGTTGCTGGGCTGCATAGCCCGGGAAATAACGTCCAGGAGGAGTGAGGTGATCCTACCTCTGTACAATGCCTTGGTTAGGCTGCACCTTGAGTATTGCGTGCAGTTCTGGAGGCTGCACCTTAAGAAGGACATAGTACTGTTGGAGAGGGTCCAGAGGAGGGCAACCAGGATGATCTGGGGCATGGGGGATAGGACCTATGAAGACAGGCTGCAAACCCTTGGGCTATACTCACTGGAGGGGAGGAGAGGAGAGATGGGGGTACATGATTGAGGTTTTCAAATATGTGAAAGGGATTAACAGGGGTAAAGCCAAAGAAATGTTCAGGCTAAAGCAAAGGGGCACAACCACAGAGCATGAATGGAAACTGGAAGGAGGAACCTACAGGGGAGAATGTAGAAGGCATTACAACACAGAGAGGGTGGTGGTGCCATGGAATGCTTTGCCTGGGAGTCTAGTCGAGCAAGGCACTGTGGAGGGCTTCAAGAGGGGGGTGAGACAGATGCATGGGGGTACTGAAGCCAAGATTGACCCTCATGGGGACAAGGGGGGAGGGAGGAGCGAGCACCCGATGGGGGCTGGCTACCGAGCAGACACGAAAGACCGTCAGGCTATTCTGCTGGCTTTTAGTATGTTAGTATGTTAGTATATTGAAATTTTTCAACGCATGCTCATAACTGGTAATTTTCAGTTTTTTTACCGCAACATTTTAGAGATGGTAGTTTTCGGTGCCCTTCGTTTAAAAACCTTGTAGCTCTGCGAGTCTTTTCCACATGCGCCATATTTTCAATCATGGAGCCGTTTGTGACTAACTCTGCGATTTTAGGCAGCTTGCAGCCATTTTGTGGCACAGCTGCACCAACATGTTATGCCTGATTGGACCAAGTGTAACATCCTCTGCAGCTGCAACTGCCGCCAAAGCAACAAGTAAGACTTTGAGCTGGGGCAGAGATTGTTTTTTCCACATTGGCAGCTGCAGAGTGGGACTTAGCCCCACAACGGGCTGAAATTCCTGCCCCCTGTGTTTCATAGACATGCTGGACCTGATTCTCAAAGTCCTGCGTCTGACACAAGGTGCTTGCACCAAACAGATATGGTGCAAAGTGCACCTTGCGTCCAGGGCTGCCTCCACACAATTCACAAAGGTTGCCTGAGTCAACTGCAGGCTGCCTGCCCCAAACAGGGCTTGCACCAACCCTGTGCCCTGCACTGCCCTGCGACATGGCGCTAGGTGGACTGCGCCAATGCAAACTACAGCTTGCTATTCACAGACAGCACCCAGTGAGAGAATTCTAAGTCCCCTTAGACCAGCCAGGGCTGGCGTAAGGGGACTTAGACATCACTCCCCTGGGTGAGCTGTTCTATGGGTAGTGCAGTGTGTCCCACTTCCCCAACCCCACTGTGCCCCACAAGTGCCACATAGTGGACCCCCTATCCAGGTTGTGCCCCCATAGGGCATCCAGGGCAGGAGCGCCCACCTGATCCTCGATGTGCCCCTCTGCATGTTGGTAGTGCCCCCCTCCAGATCCCAGTGTCCCAGTCAGTACCAGGACAAATGCCCCCAGCCCTCCCACTGGTGCCCGTGCCCCCCACCCATACAGGTAGTGTCCCCCCCATCCCCAGACAGAGCAGGGGACCAGCACATCCCTCCTCACACCTCCGCTGCCAGTCCCTAATTGGACGGACCATGCAGCCGACGGTCCAAGGGGCTTGCGGTGAACCCTCCCGTGCACCATGCGGTTGCTGCATAGCTGGGGTTGCCGCAAGCATTGGGACTTAGGCGCCAGGACCCCTCCTGTACCAGAATCTGGTACAGGGTCCTTGGTGCATGGGTCTTTGGTGCAAGCTGCTGTTTGCCGCAGCTTGCGCCGAACACAGCCCCATTTGAGAATCGGGCTCATTGTATTCAGCTAGAAGGGGGTTTTAACAGCTAATATCTGTTTCCATAAACTTAACACATTCAGTGCTGCAGCATGAACCAGGAGGTTCAGACTTCTGCACAGGATACAGTAAAAGTAGCTGTCAAATTTTAAAATTCCTTTTATCTGACTATAGCTATGGAGTATGAAAGCTTTCATCCAGTTGTCTGTTTGTCCTTGTGCTAGCCAGGCACCTCAATGTCTCAGCTAACTGGTCTAAATAAGATTTTACCGTAGTTCTCAGAGCTCAGCTAAACTATAGGTAAGTTAGGAAGGTCACGTATGTTAGCATGTCCTATAGCTAAATTGAACCAATGGTCTTGCTAGATTGGTAACTCCCCATCCGGAGTCACATGTATCCATTTGGACTGCTGGTTCAGGTAGAAAGGAACAGTCTTGGGCTAAGAGGCCTTGATTCGGAAGTATTGGTCCAGCTAAAGACAGCAACCGTTATCCCACCCAAACATCGTAATATGGTATTTTGCAGATAATAACTTAAAAAAAAAACTCTTTCTTTTAAACTTTGAATATCTTTTGAATATGAACATCATTTCTTTTGCTACATGGGGCTGTCATTAATCTGTCATTTTCAGGGAAGATCATGATAAGAGGTGAAAAAGTAGTATTTGCAAAGGTCTTGAAGTTTGTGGCAAAAGTACTAGAAGCTCTTGGACAACTACAGTCATAAACTGTGACTCTGAGTAGAGTGGATTTAAAAGCCATTATTTTGAAACTCATCTGTTGCCCCAGTTTTCACAGCATTAACTATATACAAAGTACCTGTGTTGCAAGAGGTGCAAAGTTCTACAAATATGGCTATCAAGCTGTCGGAAATAATTTGTTATTTTATGAACTGAATAATGTTTCAATTTTAAATTTTAAGAAAGGAGGGTTTACTGCTAGTCCCCGTTTACCAGAGCAGGAAAGGATTGCGACTTGATGTCTCATTTTTAGAGACAGTAGACACTATGGTTAAACCAGATATGTCTGAATATGTATGGTTGAACATCCTAGTTACTGTAGCCTGTTTGACTTGCAAACTAAGATAAAAAGGCTATAAAGGCTACCACTAGTGCTTAAATGGGAAACAAATTGCCCACAGCCCTTAACTAAGTTAATAAATAGCTCAAACAGATGAATGCTGGCTTGAGTTAGGCACAAATCCAGCAGCTGGAGTGCAATAAATTAAAGCTACCATAGAAGAAGTCGAAGTATATGCATTCCTAATGCTATTTAGCACGGTTAAATGTGAGACTGGGGCAATGCATCATGTGAAACATTCCAAGAAAGAAAAACAGCCTAGAACAGCAAAGGTTACAGTAGTAGTTAACACAGAAACACAGAAACATAGAATTTGTTGGCAGATAAGGAATGCTTGGCCCACGTAGTCTGTCATTTGTGCCTACCTACAGTATCACCACAGACCCTACCTGATCTCTGGCTCCCCCCCACCGCATTCCCTTTCTACTTACATTCCCTTATGCCTTTCCTGTACATTCTTAAACCCCTCCACTGTTTTCACCCTTACCACTTCGGTTGGTAGGTTGCTCTAGGAATCCACCACTCTTTCTTTAAAGAAGTACTTCCTCACATCTCTTTTGAATATACTCTCCAACTTCATAGCATGACCCCTTGTTCTTGTGTACCTTTTGTACTGGAAAATACTTTCCTCCAGTACTTTATTTACCCTCTTGAGGTATTTAAAGGTCTCTATCATATCCCCTTCTCTCACCTCTCCTCCATGGGATACATATTGAGTTCCCTTAGTCTCTGCTCATAGGGCTTTTGATGCACACCCCACACCATTTTAATTGCCTCCTCTAAACTGCCTCCACTCTGTCTATGACCTTCTGGAGATACGGCCTCCAGTACTGTTCACAGTATTCTAAGTGAGGTCTTACTAGCGATCTATACAGAGGTATCACCACCTCCCTCCTTCTGCTGGCAATACCGCTCCCTATGCACCTCAGCATTCCACTAGCCTCCCAACTGCCTTGTCACACTACCTGGCCACCTCTATATCGTCAGAGATTATTACCCCCCGGTCTCTCTCTCCTGCTCATTGGTCACCAATAATACTCCTCCCATTTTGTACTCTGTCTGACCCTGGATTTTTGTGGCCCAGGTGCATTATTTTGCACTTTTTCACATTTAAACCCAGCTGCCATGCCCTTGATGACACTTCAAGTTTTCTCAGGTCTCTGCTCATTCTTTCTATCCCCCCCCACCAAGAATGTCTACCCCATTGCAGATTTTGGTGTTATCTGCAAAAAGGCAGAGCCTGTAGAAGTCAACATTCTTTACCCTGGTATGCCACCTGAAACTAGAAAAATGCTTCTGAAAGTCTAACCTCTGCTATCAAATAAAACACCCCAGCTCACTTTTCAGCTGATGACAAGTATACCTGCAGCTTCTCTCAATAGTTCTGCCAATATGGGCCAATGTCCAGCAAGGTGAACACTGGTGGCCCATCCTCCTCTCTCCCTCCCTCTAACTTGTAAACAGCCTACAGAGACACTTCTCTCTCTCCCAAATTCCCCTCGCTAGGCACTTTGCAATGCCACAGACTGACTAAAAGGCTGGCTGAGAGTATGAGTTCAAACCAGGCAAGTAATGGTTGGATTCAAACCCTGTCCTACAGTAGTAACTGCTCACACACTGGTGTTTAGTAGCAGACAAATGACCATTTTATTTATTTATTTATTCGAGATTGGAAAGGACCTTTGAGTCAGAGACTCATTTACAAAGGTTCCACATCACATATATTGAACAGTACAAAGTTAAGGTAACATTCAGAGCAGGGAACATAAACACGCTTGATACATGGTAAATGTAAGAAATAAGGCTCGCAGTCCTGACCTAACATACTTATGGGGGCTCAGATAAGCATCTAGTAAGAATGAAAGAAAGGAAAATTGGTGGTGGTGGGAGGGTAAGCCAGCCAGAGGCCATTGTCATTGCGAGGGGAGGAACTTGTGACAAGGTCAGTAGCAGTCACAGCAGTTTGAGGACTGGAGGTGACCCTTGAGGTGGGTTTTAAAGAGGGCGATAGAGTTTTGGGTTGCGATGAAACTGGGCAAGCCATTCATCCAGGAGGGGGCCTTGTAGCTAAAAGATCTTTGAAATTGGGAGGTATGGCATCGGGGAACTGTGAGTTGTTGCTTGCTGGAGTTATGAGTTACTTTTGGGGTTGTGGACGGGTAGATTAGGGTGGTGAGACCCGGGGGTTGGGGAGAGACCTAGGGTGATTTTTCTGGCCATAAGACAGGTGTGGAATTTGATCCTATTGTCAAGGTTAAGCCAGTTAGTGGAGTTATATCGGGACCAGGTGTGTGCGAGGTGGTCGCAGCCCAGGACAAGGTGACAGGTTTTGTTGAGGGAGAGATGGAGCCTGTTTAGGGCTGAGGTGGTGGCAGTGCTATAAACGAGAATACCGTAGTCAAGGAGGGAGAGGATAGAGGACGAGACTGCAAGTCAGAGGGCGTCTTGGGTAAGGCAGTTTTTAATGCGGTATAGCAGTCCTAGGTGGACGTTGAGGGCTGTGGACAGGTGGTATATGTGCTGGTGGAAATTGAGAGCCGGGCCCAGGGTAATGCCTAGATATTTGAAGTAGTTCACGTGTTCGAGAGGGGTTTGGTCAGCAGTTAGTATCTGGGGGCAAAGTTTCTGCTTAGTATTCTGGGGGTGGGTGAAAATCATGAACTTGGTCTTCTTGTAGTTCAGTATGAGGCATTATACAGTGAACCACTGCTCAGCCTCATTAAAGGAGGACTGGAGGGTTTGGTGGAGCTGCAAATGGGCATGGCTGGAGGCATAGAGGACAGCATCATTCGCATATAGCAGGAGGTTGCTACAGCAGGTGCTAGGGAGGGTGTTAAGATAAAGACTGAAAAGAAGGGGACCAAGGATGGACCCCTGGGGGACCCCTGAGATAATTGGGAGACTATTGGACAGGGTAGTGCTGATTTTGACCTGTTGGCACCTGCCTGTTGAGTAGTCAGTGAACCAGTGTAGGGCATCCTGTGAAAAGCCAATGTTGGAGAGTGTGACTAGCAAGAGGGAATGATTTACGGTGTCAAATGCCTTAGAGAGAGGTCGACAAAAACAGCGCCAGTGGTGTGGCCTTTGTCTAATGCAGAGTGGATGTGCGCAGTGAATTTCAAGAGGGTGGTAGTAGTACTCTGCCCTTTGCGGAAACCATGCTGCTGTTTACAGAGGAGATCGTGTTTGTTAAGGTGGTCAGTGAGCTGGTCATAGACAATGCACTTGAGAGCTTTGGATGGGGGGGGATAGATATGGGCCGGTAATTATTGGTGTCAGTACGGTCCCCACTTTTAAATATGGGGGTAATGGAGGCAGATTTCAATATGGAGGGGAATTTACCTTGGCAGAGGGAAAGGTTCAGAATATGGGTGAGTGGGTAGAGTACGTCTTGGAGGGTGAGCCGGAGAAGCCTCAGATCCAGGGAGTCACTACTATAGTGAGCGTGGCTTAGAGCGTTTTTGAGATAAGGCTCAGCAGCCTTGAGGGTGATGCACCATAGGTGAAAGGGAGGGTTAAGCTGGGGGGGCAAGGCAGGGGGTGGGTCGAAGAAGTTAGGAGGGAGGACATGGCTGAGGTTAGTGAAGGCTTGGTTGAAGACTGAAGCTATGCTGCAGGGGTCAGAAGTCAGGTGCCCATCCACCGCTATCTGGTTGGGTGGGGTGTTAGGATTTTTACCTCTGATTTCCTTGACATTATCCCAGAATTTGCGTGCATTGCCGAGGTACCGGTGAGGCAGCTTTATAGTGTTCGGCCTTGGCTTTGTGTAATGCCCATGTACATTTGTTCTGGGCCTCTCTATACTTCTGCCTATCAGGTGGACGGCCCATCTCATTTGAGAGGTGCCAGAGAGAGTCACATGTATGCATCAAGGCATGGAGCTGGTCGGTGATCCAAGGGGCAAGGTTGCATTTGGCCATCCTTTTGGAAAGTGGGGCAAATTGGTCACAGATGGTGTTGAAAGTGCGAATGAAGAGGTCAAGGGCTATGTCAGGGTCGAGGGTATTAGTTAAAAGGACCAATCCAGTGACCTGAGATGAGATCTTAGGAGAGCGAGTTTACCTGGGCCTAGTTTGCGAAGGATGATTACCTTGGGGGGGGTCTTGGTAATTTTGCAGGACTATGTGCAGAGAACAGGGGAGTGGTCACTGATCGTATCTGGTAGCACCGTGGTGCTAGTGATTTTATGGGGACGGTTGGTGAAGACCAGGTCCAGTAGGGAGGAGGCTCCAGTGCGGGGGTCCAGACGAGTGGGAGAGGGGACTACTTGTGTGAAGTCTTGGGTGGTAGTTGCATCTATAAACTGGGTGGCAGACTTAGCCAGCCAGTTGGTGTCGAAGTCCCCAAGAAAAATTTGTTCATTTTGTTGCAGGAGGGAGGCAAGATATGACAGGATTGAATGGAATGCTACTTTCTGGTCTCTAGGGGGAATGTAGGGTGCCGTGATGTGAAGGGGGGGTTTGGGAGTGACCCATTGTGAGCTTGAGTGTGATGGCCTGTGGTCCGGGAACTAGCGAGGGAAGGGGAGGGGAAGTGGCTGACAGTGTATTGTGTCCTTAACGTTGATGGCACAACCCCCTCCACGTTTCCCCGTCCATCAGCTCGGAAGAGATTGAAACCGGGCATGGCTACCGCCAAGTCCAGGATCAAGGGGGAGAGGCAGGTTTCAGTTAAGGCAATGACATCGGGCTGGTGTTGGAGGACCCAACCCTGGTATGAGTCTCACTTTTTTAGCAGACTACAGACATTGAGGCTGGCAATGCGAAGCCCGCTATTGGGGGTATGGTTAGGTGTTGAGGTTGCAACTGGGCCAGGATTAGGGTGGATATTACTGGATATAAGGAGGAGCAGTAAGAGGAGAGACCTGAGAGCGGAGTTCCAGGCCAATTTTCATATACAATGATCTATGCATGATGTGGCCCCTGGTGAGTTGGAAAGGAAGGGGATAGGGAGGGGTAGTGTGCAGGGGGCTGACAGTAGGAGAGGGTGGGGTGAGAGAGGAGGCGGATGGTTCATAGATTTCTTAGGGTGTGGTACCTGATGTAGTAGTGTCCTTGCGAGGGTAGTCCGTGTATGGCAGTGGTCATAGTTGCATGTGGTATATGTGGGTAGGGGGAAGGTCCCATAGCCTGGGTGGAGGGTGGACGCAGTGTAGGTCGGGTTCTCCTTGGTGTGCTTTGCAGGAGCTGGTGCATGCCAGGCAGTGTGGATGTAGGGGTAGCCTGTGGCTTCAGAAGCTTGACTGGTATGGGAGGTTGAGGAGGGGGGAATGAACACAGGACAGAGCAGAAGAGAGAGACAGGAGAAAAAGAAGCATGTTGAGGAGGGGGAGGTTGAAGGGTGGGTGATAGGCAGTAGTGGTGGAGAGAAAAGAGAGTAGAGCAGCCTCTAGTGGCGACTGGGTATAGGATGCAGATGGAAAAGTGGACTAATTGGTTCAGCCGTTAACCATTCAGCGTGCTGTTATCGCCTCCTATATAAGGAGAAGTTGAGCAAGGGTGGTGGTGGTGGTGGGGAGCCGACACAACGCGTTGGTGGGGTCCAAAATTTGGATTCGCTAGCATGAGCAGGCGAGAGTTAGGAGGCCTGGTCACCTTGCCCTGCCGTTTGATTGTTCAGCGGTTTACCTGGGTTGCTCTCGGGGGTTGGGGGAGGGCAGCTTCACTGACCCTCGTGACCTCTGTGGCTGGCAGGACCCTCAGTGGATCCATGGCTCTGTGGAGAACAGAAAGGCAGGTAAGTCTTTATATCCTGCTACGTATGAATTCAAACCAGGCAAGTAATGGTTGGATTCAAATGCTGTCCTACAGTAGTAACTGCTCACATACTGGTGTTTGGCAGCAGACAAATTACCATTAATATGCAGTATCAAAGCAATAATGCATAATGGGGTGTGGTATATCATGTGATACTATTACCACCTGGATGTGTTCTGAGGCATGAGGTAAAGACAAGTGCTTTCCACCACCCATGAAGTGACAATATCTCATGATATCCACACCCTAAAATGTATTGTTGCTATTATCGGTGTTTGGGGCTGCGGGGCCACTAGACTGCCAGGGCATATTATTTTACAATACTTTACACTGCCACTGGGGTACAGGAAAGGGAGGGGGGCCCCCTAGACTACCCGGGGATTTTATTTTACAATAATACACACTACAATTGGATCATGATATGGGGAAGGGGGACCACTAGACTACCAGGGATATATTGGTTATATTGTTTATTTTATGATCGGGGATAGGGGGCCACTAGACTACCAGGGTATGTGTGTGTGTTCACATATGTGTACTTTGCGGTTTAAGGATTGGGGGGCTAGCCATCCAGGGGCTGGTGGCTGCTGTGATGCACTGTGCAGTACAGCAGCTCACCTGTGGGTGGCTACCAGTTAGGCATGTTTCTTACATGTTTAACTTTGTGCGGCACATCTCTGATATGTGCAGACAGCTGCGCTGTACATCTCAGCTGAACACTGCGATGTGCTGCATATTCATGGACATGCCCCTTCCAGATGCGCTGCATACATTATCTTTGCACTGTGGTGCATCTGGAATTGTATGACACATCCCTTCCTTTTGAACATGGCCCAGGGCGCTTTTTGGGATGCGCCGGTGCAACTCAGTTGTGCCAGGCGCATCTCCTTTGAATATCTAGGCCCATATGTTTTGGGATATCAACAAAGATAAAAAGTACTATTTGAAGCAAACAGAAAATATATCAAATATATCTCCATGTTCCTGTATGTCATAGTTATATCTTTCCTTGTACCGCTTTGTCATAGTGCATTTGGAACTTATTTACAATGTTCAGCCGTAGTAACGGTACTAACTGTATTTACATGTGAATAACATTAAAAAGAAAAATGATAGCATGGTAGTATGAGCATGACAGTTGTTCAGCACAAAAATATCTACAAAACAAGTGGTGTTTCATTTATAGATACCTTTTAGTTTTTTTTTATAATTAGCAAAAAACAACAGAAAATTCTTTTTTTCCACTTTTTCGACAAACAAATGCAAATAACTTTAAAAAGAAAATTGATAGCATGGTACTTAGACCATGAAAGTTGTTCAGAACAAAAATATCTACAAAATGAGTGGTGTTTCAGTTAGAGATACCTTTTAAATTTTTTATAATCAGCAAAAAAATTACAGAAAGTTTAATTTTGTTTCACTTTGTTGACGAGCAAAAAAGCAAAAACAGGCAAATTTTACATCAAACTTTTTCATTATATACTGGCCATAATGTAGAGTTATGGGGCTCAATGAGTTTAATAAAAGAAGTAGTAAATCTTGCAAACCACTCCCAAACAAGTTTTGTAACTGTAAATTAAGCTGAAAAAGTCAATACATTTCAAAGTCACAAGCACTTTTTACACATTCCCAATCATGTTTATCCCAAAACATATATCTGTGTAAACAGAACATGACATGTCCTGACTGAAGATATATTTATCTTCATTTGAGGTCAATGTATTAAGATATCTCACTTGTGGCTTTGTCACTCGTGAAATATAACATCATAGGCCGCTCACGAAGATAAATATGATATCTTCAGTCAGGCCATGTCATATCTTCTATTTAGACATTATGTATGTTCATTTATTGCAAACAGTAAAATAAAACATGAATGCAGAATGCAAATGATTAGTGCTGTATGGGATGCAAAATTCTGCTAGCGAAATTAACACAGAATGACCATTCTGCCAGAGGAATGTTCCACCAGAATTTCATAGGTTCTTCTGCAGAATTCTGCCTGATGTGATCCGTGGAAAAATATTTTGTGGAACAGCATTTTTTTCTGTGGAAAATCATTCCACAACCACTTCTGTGGAAAATATTCAGATCCACGGAATTTCAGTATTTTTTCCATAGAAAATCATTCCACAACCATTTCTAAGGAAAATATTGAGATCTGTAGAAACACATTCTGTGGAAATGTTGCAGAAAATCTCTTTCTGCATTTTTCTGCTACAGAATTCCTTCATTCCATTTCTGGTGAAATTCTGCTGAATTTTGGCGGAATTTCGACTCGTCCACAAATTTGTGTTCCACCAGAATTTGAAAAGTCTGTACAGCAGTACAATTCATCAATTAAACATCTACATACAAAAGTTAAACACCGGGCAGAAAACTCATAGAGATGTGTAAGGAAATCAAATGTGGCCCCAGATAAACATGCAAAACTACTGAATGATATTCCCAACAGCTTGATAATTAATTCATGTGCTCTTAGTTTTAGAACTGTGTAACTGAGAAAAATAATGCATAAAATAAAAACATGGTGAACTGTTATTCTCCATGCAATTGTGTATGATAACATATACAATACAAACCAGCCTAACTTTATGCGCAGTGGCAGCCAATGGCAATGCCATCAGACTGCCAATGTGCCATCACATTTGCAAATGTGGGCACTGAGCATTAAAACTTCATGGTGGCTTGCCTTTGGTATTATATCATGGCATGTTGTAGCAAATGCTAACGTCACTGATGGCGTTGGCTACTATTGTGTATGCTGAACTTCATATTAGTAATGTGCAGTCATAGACCAATTAAGACTTGTCCTAAAGGAGTTCATCAAGCTTATGGCAGTCTTGACTAGCGGGTAGCTAATACACAGACTTAGTCAGTCTTGTGACAGTTACGCAGTCTTTGACCAGCCAGAAGCTAGTATCTACACAGAATCAATCTATTTAGTTCTATATTATGTCTGTTCTATAGCTGCTCAGAACCAGTTGAGATGGGGCGTCCATGATGGCATCCCTATAGAGTCCATGGGAAGAAGCCTTTTGTCAGCTGGGAGAGTATAGTGGTTACTTTTTCAGGCAGCTTATGTTGATGTCTCTCAAATACAGTCATTGTGCATTGCTTGAAATGCAGCTTGCCAGCCTCCCTGTGCTAGTACATAATAATGTATGGTAGAACGCTGTAATGTGGCAAAAATCATTTTTTTACAACATTGTTACACTATCGATGTGATGACACGTTCCTGTTACAGTATCGACGCTACGTTGCATCGGTAGTGTAACAACATCAAACTCAAAGCTTTGTTGTTGCTAGGATACTGAAGACGCTCATCTTTTACCAGTTCAAACACAGAAAAAAAACTGTAGAAAAAAATCAACAAAGTATCGCAAGTAGTTAACAATGGCTGCAGCTATCTATTCAAAGCCAGACCTCACTGACCGGCAGGGATTCATAGAAGAGCAGCGTTACAACTTCTCCACTGACCACACGTATCACCATACACTATAAAAGACAACGTATGGTCAGCGGTGTGTAACACGCTAGGTTAGCCTTCTCGTGATTCCCTTGGCGACTGGTAAACCTCTCGAGCTTCGCTCTCGAGGTTTAACAGCGGCGCCAAGGGAACCACCCGAAGGCAAACCTAGCATTGTTATACACTGCTGACCATACATTATCCTATATTTCTTTTCATCACCATACACAGGCTCCACCAGCCTTGAGCAGGTTGAGTTGATCTCTGAATGTATGGATCCTTGCATGGGAGCACAACAAGCTGTTACTATGTGTTCTCTGAGGGAAAGCATGGTGGAGGGCAGGAGTTCATTTAAATTTTGATTGCAAGCCCATTGTATTGTATCTAGTTTGTGTATTTGCCTTTAGTTCTCTTTTTCTCTTTATAATACGTTAATAAAGTATATTAAATAAACAAGAAGTCAATTTAAAGGGACACTCAAATTTTTTGCATCATGTTATTTTTAGGTAAAACCCACATCTTATGATGGTGTATGTTCTCTGAAATTCACTGATTTTGTTAAATGTTTTGTCTGCTTCCTTTCTTAGAAGAACTGAATTGCATGTTAATGGTATAACTACACCCAACCTTGTTTTGTTTTACAGTAGTTCCTTGACCTACTTGCATTACATACATCCAGAACATTAGTGAAACCCTCAAACAGTGTGGTCACAGATTCAATAAGTTCCTGTCCTCCCACTATATCAAGAGTGGCTAGACTGTGTTGGGGTGTTCCCAAGTCCAGGAGAGTTGCAGTGAGAGTTGATCAAGGGAATGTAAACAAACATGTTTTTGTGTGATAACACCAGTATGGTGCACACTCTGTTTTTCACTTTTTAAAAGAAAAAGGGACTATGAATCAAACTATCAGTTACATAAACAATCTCTAAAGAATATAATCAATCTTAAAATGTGCTTTTTGAACAAGAGACATTTTAAGGCCTAAGGGGTTGACAGTGTCCCTTTAATTTTTGTCATGGGAGTCAAATCATTCAGGGAGTGCACATTTGGAAGCCAACATTCTAGCTAGACTCCAGATTCTGGAAGTTAATGTTTATGAATCCAAATTTTCTTTAGTAAAGTAAAAAACTCAGTTTCTTGCAGAAAAATAAACTTTTTTTTAATTTAATGCCAGTAAAACTAGACGTGTCTTGGGTTTGGCAATGAGCTCAGGTCTTGGCATGTTGACCAAGGAATATAAGTGCTGTAAATGTTGACACCTTTTGTCCTGAAGATGGAAACACCATCGCACCTCTACTGCAGTGCTACAGGTGATTATTCAGAGTAGGGCTCTGATCTGGGTGCCACACCCTCATCTGCAGGGATGCTTCAGAAGAAGGGCAGAAGAATGCAGTGAAGGGGTGGAATTAAAGGAATTAGGTGACAACATTGAATCATGCCTGTGAGTGATGACAAAACCCCCAAACCTCTCATGAGTGAGAGACAGCTGACAGGAGGGGAGAACACTGCTCACTTCATGGGCCTGTCTGGTAACCTGATCAGGTCTCTCCCTGTTTACCTGCCCCAGTTGGCCAAATCATTAGGTAAGCTGGGAGGGAATGTGGGATGTGAAACCCAAGGAGATTAAGCTTGAGGGCCTGATTTGGGGGGAGGGGCACCACTGTAGCATAGGAAAGAAGTGTAAATGTACTGTACTGAACATATTCATAGCAGCTTGGACTAAAACCTGACTGGCTGCCAGGAGAAGACTACAGAGGTTCAGCGACCCTGTCAAGTGCCCTCATGTTTAGTCATATTAATTAGTATCTCTAGAATATTCTAGGTCATGACTTTGCACTTGCCTGTCTTCTTGCGATGTGTCAGTTGACAGCTAGCTCCCACAGGCAAAGGGCTAAGTTATGAAGGCACAAACACAAAGCAAGAACGCAAGCTCACACAGCACTGCTTTTGATACATCGCCAGCTGATTCTTGAACAACCCTGCAGACAACAGTGTATATCTATAGTATTTATACGGCACTAATAGCTAATACTTATTGTCCACTGCACCGTGTATGATGCATTTCATAACGTGATGTGATCCTGTTTACTTATTTTCTATAATCATGCATTGCATTGCATTACGCCCAGGTCATTCCTGCAAGAGGAACTTAGTTTCAGAGATCCCCACCCAATCAACAACCAAATAAATAAAAACAAATTAATATTTACAAACAGTAACACCAAGTGACATCAAGCATTACTGCTATCCAATGTATCAGAGTGTGCTCTAGGAAAGTGGTGCTCCAAAGAACAAGAAACAAGAAGAAGAATTTTTCCTAAGTGTTCCAAGCACACACAACCTCATAAGAGGGACGCCAACACAAAAGTTTAATTCATCTTTATTGCAAACACAGACATTAGTCTCACCTGACATGTTTCAGAATCAGCATTCTTTTATCAAAGGCATTACAACTAGTTGTGACTGAGGATGTCATGACAATTGGGCTTGCCCTTAAAAGGCAAGCCAGGTTGTCCTGGGGCACAACCAGAATGACGACCGGGGGGGGCTGCTGGGAGGGAGGTCACATGATGACAGAGAGGGAGGGGGGTGCTTATTGGCTATTGGACAGAGGGAGGGGCTAATAGGGTCAGAAGAGGACTAGGGCAGGAGTATATCTGACCGTGCAGCCCTCACAGCACCCCTTTTCTGCTGTAAGATTCATTCCTACAGCACATTCGTTGGCAGAGGTAAGGTGGTTAATTTAAATTTTGTTTAAACTTTGGGTGAAATGCACTGCTGATAGTGGTTTCCATGGCAGCGGGGGACATGAGACATATGGGCAGAGTTTACCAAGGGTTTTTTCATGTTCGCAGGGATGCTCGGGTGGCCACGAGGGCCAGCATGTTAGGCGCACGGCTCGCAAGCGTTTGTGGCTGGATTAAGTAAAGTGGTGGGATAGTAATGGCCGGGTAGCATCGTAGATGGTATTCGGAGGAAGAGGTTTGCGATGTGGCGACTGGATTAGACAAAGTGGTCCAGGATTGGGTAGTCACTCGGGTGGCCAGGTGGGGCCAGCATGGCAAGCCTCACAGATTTGTAGGGATGAGGTTTTTTGGGCGAGATTGTGACTGGGAAGAGGTGAGGCTTTACAAGGTGGTAGTCTCTGGGACGCTTAGGTGGCCAGGGGGGCCAGCAGAGGGGACAAGTGGCTCACAAGCAGTGAGATGGGTCACTCGTAGTAGCGACGGTGGAAGAACAAAGGCTGGGACTCAGGAGGAGGGGGGGCAGGCAGTCCGATGGTCTTCCAAGTAGGGGGCAGGTCCGGGTGCTCAGGTGTGATGAACGGGGAGACAACAGGGGTTGTGTGGAGGTAGGCCATATGCCGCAGCAGAGGTTGGGGGCCAGGGAGCAGCAGCGGCCAGACTTATCGGGCAGCAAGCGCAGAAGGGCAAGTCTGGGGTACCCCTGGAGTACTCTCAGAGAAGGGAGGAGGGCATCGCAGTTTTCGCAGCTTGGTCAGAATTTAAAGGAGCGGCTCACTGGGGCATCAAAGCCGGGTGAGTAGCCTGATGGAGGGCCAGGGCGAGCAGTAAGGGGTGAAATGAAGCACGGGTGGGCTTAGGGCTTTCGGCAGGTGAGTCATAGAATGGTGCTGCACGTTGGTTTCCCTGTTGATAGGGGTGATGGATAAGTGAGCAGCAGGCTGTAGCACGAGCGGGGGACAGCAGGGCAAGCGATTGATGAGGGAGATCAGGATGGTTTCCCAGGAGGAGGGCAAGAGGCGATGTCAGGGGAGGACTGCAGTTCTGCTGGGGGAGGAAAGGCTTGATGATATTTATTCGAGGAACGCCCAGGTCACTAAAATGGATGCTCTGGCCGAATCGGGGTGAGAGACAGAGATGGGCAGCGTGGAGGAGCTCTCGACAGTAATCTGGATAGCCCAGGTAGCCGGGGGCGCTCATAGCACCCAAACAAAAAAAAAAGGGCTTTTGACAGTGCGGCAAGGCAAAGGAATAGTCGGGCAGTCTGCGTGGATTAAGGACCTGTTGAGGGTGCAGACGGCGGGTTTTTTTTGGTGCAGATGCTGACGGATTTAAAAAAAAAAATAAAGAGTACAAAAAAGGTTAAAATGGAGGAAGTGGCAAAGAGCAGCAACCTCAGGATGGGGGAAGCACAAGTGCATAGGGCCCCTAGAGGCACTGCGGGGGGGGGGGGAGGTTTGAAAGGAGGGCCTGGAGGGAGCTGAGTGGGAATCGGAGACCTGCGTGGTTATGCTATATGGTACCCCTTTACTGTTTTTTTTCCACCATAGTTAGAAGGGAAAGAGTTTCAGTTAGCTACGTATTTCGGTTTCTGCTTCTCATATAGGTTTCTTCCATGGTTGCTCGGGGCTCCCAGATGGGACCCGGAAGTAGGGTCAACTCAACATGTTCAAAAAAAAAAAGGGAGAACTAGAAGTTAAACAATAACAGTAGATCCTGGATGCCATGGAGGCAAATAGGGGAAGGGTGGAAGAGGATGAAAAAAGACAAGGGGGCAGGACCAGTCCTAATGCGGAAGGGGCATAAAGGAGGCAGAAGGGTAGGGACCTGGGGGCTAAAGGGAGCGGAATGGAAGGGCTATGATAAAATTGATATTTGAAGTTTTTGTTGCAGTATGATGGTGTCATTTCTCATGCAGTTATAGTTGGGCAGTTAGGATGCCACCCAGAAGACAAGCCATGTCCAGTGCCGCTATGTTGGCGGATGCAGCTAAACTGATGAAGCAAATAACGGATTTGGTTGAAGCAGTGAAAAAGAGGGAGGAGGAGGAGGAGGAATCCCAGAGGAAACAGAAAGAGACCGAGGACAAGGAGGGAGCCAGGATGAGGAACAAGCGACAGAGGAGGGCGGCGCCCGATCCACTGGCTCCAGCGACCCTGGGACCCGCAGGGCCACTGGGGGTAAGGAAATAGATATGACTAATGAATCAGACTTGAAGGAGTATATAGAGGGCTTATTAAGCGATATGGGGGAAGAGGGGTGTCAAAGAGGGAACGAGCCCTGCTGTCCATCAAAGAAAAAGGCAAGGAGGAAAAAGGAGGGGCGGGCAAGGGGGGTGGGGATAGAAAACCCTACGACAGACCTCCTGGGTTCACGTTGAGCAACCACATGCCACTCTCCATTAAGGAAAAGATTTGGAAGGAGGAATACATGGACATATTCGGTTTGGTAGATGAGGAAACAGCAAAACGATACGAGCAGCGGGAGTCGGTGGGCAAATCGGAGATGGCAGTAGCCTTGGCAGTGGTGGGGCACAAAGGTGAGGAGGCTAAATGGAAGGGAAAGAACATTGACATGTGGCAGGCGAGCTTCCTGATCTACAGCCCTTTGTTGCTCGAGAAGCAGCCAGACCCTTCGATCCCACTGTTGACTTACATGACTATTATTAGGGACGCGTACAAGGCAAAGATGGGTTTTGGGTGGTTAAAATATGATGAGGCTTTCAAGAGAAAGAGGAGGATGGCGGTGAAGAGAGATTTAAGATGGGACTGCACCATATGGAACTGTGGGTGTGGACGCTGTCTGGCCCAACAGAGGGTCAGAGAGTAGAACAAGAGAGGCGGGTTTCACCAGTGCTGGCAGCGAAGGCCTGCTGGGCCTTCAATAGGGCATCTTGCTCTTGGCCAAGTTGCAAATTTAGGCACGTATGTTCGTGGTGTGGGGGGACACACCCGGCAACAGGGTTTCGGCTAAGTGTGGACAGGGTTAGTCAGGCTGGGGACAGCCCACAGAACAGCCCTTTCATAACAGCCAGGGGGACATGCAGGGGCAGGGGGACAGGGGCAGGGAGGGCAGGCAGGTGCCTATGGATGGAACTAGAAAGGGTCAGGTAAAGAGGAGGTGGGGGTATGCCCCAGCCCGCACCCCCATAAAGGTGGGGGTAGTGGAAGCCTGGATGGCAGGCTATCTGAACAAGGCCAGAGCAGAATTATTAAGGTGGGGGTTTAGAAGCAGTTTCCCACTGGGTTTTGATGGGAGACGGTAGGGATGAAGGCAGAAAATCTGGCCTCGATAAAAGGGAAGGAGGACATAGTAAGAAAGAAGATCCACAAGGCAATTAAGGAGGGTAGGGTGGAGGAGCTGCTGCGGGAACCTCCTTGCGATCATGTCAGGGTGTCCCCATTGGGGGTGGTACTTAAGAAGCAGGAGGGTGAGTTCAGGCTCATACACCACCTGTCATACCCAGAGGGTGGGTCAGTGAACGAGGGGATACCGGACGAACTAAGGGCGGTGTCCTATGCCTCCCTAGACCAAGTGGTGGAGATAGTGAGGGCAACGGGGGGGGGGCATGGCTGGTGAAGACTGACATAGAGTCCGCCTTCAGTTTGCTGCCAGTTGACCCCACTGACTGGGACCTCCTAGGTTTCCAGTTCGAAGGGGGATCTATACTTCGACAAAGTAATGTCCATGGGCTGTTCGGTGGCATGTGCCACATTTGAAACATTCAGCTCGTGGGTGCAGTGGGTTTTCAGGTCCCGGTATGGGCATAAGAGGGTGGTGCACTATCTGGATGATTTCTTGTTAATAGGAACCAGCAGGGAGGAGACCCAGACAATTCTGGGGGACTTCCAGAGCATGTACAACAGGATAGGGATCCCCCTGGCATCATGAAAAACAGGGGAACTGGCCCACAAGTTAGAATTTCTGGGGATTGAAGTGGATGCAGAAGAAGAGTGCTTTTGTCTGCCCGGAAATAAGGTAGCAAGGCTGCGGGGGATGCTGGCATTAATGGGGAGAAGGAGGAGGGTGCCGCTGGTACAGGTACGGCAACTACTGGGGCACCTTAATTTTGCCTGCAAAGCCATAAGCCCAGGTGGAGCTTTCACAAGTGGATTGGGAAGGGTCACAGGTAAGACAAAACAGCCGCATCACTGGGTGGACATAAGCAGGGGCGTAAAGGAGGATCTGCAGGTGTGGGAAAAATTTCTGGAGTCGTACAATGGCTTAACCTTTAGGCAAGAGGAATGGGCCTCCAGCAGTGACATGGAGCTTTACACCGACGCAGCAGGCGGGTACGCTGTGGGCACTTATTTTACGGGGCGTGGATGTCGGAGGCATGGCCAGCCAGCTGGCAGGAGAAGGGATGGACAAAGGACATCACTTTCCTGGAAACATTCCCCATTTGGGTGGCCTTAGAAACATGGGGAGTGCACATGGAGGGGAGCAGGATAATATTCTGGTGCGATAACAGGAGTGTGGTAGAAGTGATCAACAGACAGAGTGGGCAGATAGAAGCTGTGGGGCGGGTCCTCAGGTGCTTGGTATTACTGGGACTATAGTTGAACCTGTCTTTCAGGGCATAGCACATTGAGAGCATAAGGAATGAAGTGGCTGACAGTCTGTCTCGGTTTCGGATGGAACGATTTTGGGAGCTGGCCCTGGAGGCAGTACCTACTCGGACCAGGGCTCCAGAATGGGTTTGGGAGATTGGAGGGTGACAGCCAGGGCACTAAACAGAGGGTCATGGTCACCCAATACCCTGAAGGCCTATGAAGGGGTGTGGGCCAGTTCCCAAGCATTCAGGGCATGGCAAGGTTGGGATACGAGCGACAGAGTGAGGTAAGAGCAAGTCCAGCAGTACATGGTGTCGAAATGGGAGGAGGGAGTGTCATCCTCCACCATGGGAGTCCAACTGGCAGGAAACAGCTGGACATGCCAGGATAGAGGGTGGGAAGATGTCGCGGGCAGCTGCACAGTCAAGAGGATGGCAGAGAGGAAGGGGCATGAGGCAAGACGGGAGAAGACCCATCATGGGACCTCTCCTTGTGAGGTTATGTGGGGCATTGCTGCATGTTTGTACATCAGCAAATGAGACCTGCCTGTTCCGAGCTATATTTGTGGTCATGGCAAAAGGGGCCTTTAGGGTAAGTGAGGTGGTGTTGGCCCCCAGGAAAAGGTCGGTGATGGAAGGGCCTACAGAGGGAGAATGTGAAAGTGGAGGATGGCAGGTTGGTCTTAAGGCTGCTGAGGTCTAAAACAGACCAGCAGTGGAAGGGCTGCACAGTAGTAATCCAAAGGCAAGAGGGCAAAGGTGTGTGTGCGGTGCAGACCATGCAGGAATTCGGCACAAGGCGAGGCCGGGGGCTTGGGACTTGATTCATACATGGAAATGGGGAACCAGTCACAGGTTTCCAGGTAGGGGCAGTCTTAAAGAAGGCACTAGCATTTGTGGGGGAGAACCCAGAGGAGTTTGCACCTCGCTCATTCAGGATTGGGGCAGCATCGGAGGCGGCCACAGGGGAAAAAGGGGAAAAGGAGATCCAGAAGGTGGGCAGATGGACATCAAAACATTATAAAAGATATGTACGGCATTGACAGCTACTAACTGAAGCCTCCCTTTTCTCTCCCCACAGTAGGTGCAAAGAGACAGGTTTGGATTGTGGGACACTCGTACATCTATTGGGCGGAGAGGTTTGCAGCTGCCATGAGGCTAGGGACGCAGCTGCATCTGGGAGCAGAACACACCAAAGTGTGGTGGAAGGGCCTTAGAGGCATGAGGTGGGCTCAGTTGCTTCCCTTCCTGGAGGAATTACGGGTGTGTTGGCCGCACCAGATGGAATCATTATTCACCTGGGGGGGGGGGAACCTGGTGTCGGTGCCATGGGGGTCCTTGCTGAAGGCCATCCTAAGGGACCTAGAGAAGGTGAAGAGTTGGTGGCTGCAAGTGGTCATAGGCTGGTCAGAGGTCATGCCTAGGAGGGTCTGAAGGGGAGAGAGAAGCCCAAAAGCAATAGAGGGGACCAGAAAGTGTCTCAACAGAAAAGTGACTAGGGTGGTAATAGAGATGGGGGGGAGTGCACATCCTGCATAGGGATATATTGTTCGAGCATGCGGTGGTCTACAGGTCAGACGGGGTCCACTTGACTGAATTTGGCATGGGCCTGTTCCTACGGCCATTCAGGGAGCTGGTAGGGGAGATTAATAAGAAAGGGAGAAGTCGTTGACCCGCAAGGGAGGAGCCCCATCTTCCAGTGCAAGCGGGAGATGGGTCAAGTGGAAAGGGTCACCTGGGGAGCAAAGGGAAAAGGGGGCAGATAGAAGGGGAAGGGGCAGGTACCGCGGGCTGAGGACAAAGGAACCCAGGCGTGGATGTAACGGGGGAGGGGGGAGGGATATAGAGCTAGTGGGTTGATCTCTGTGTCTGCACCTAGCTGGGGGAGAGTGGTCCTGGTAGGGTGGTACCCATATTGGTGTGGTGAAGCAGGGGGCTGGATACTGGTGTCTGGACCCTGACAAAAGAAGAAGAGGTAGGAGAGCCAGAGAAGAGCCACGAGAGGGAAGAAAGGACTGCGAGGTCCTGGAAGAGAAGGACTGTTATGTCCATATTTAATGACCTGACTGTTTAAGGATGTGGTGCAATATGTTGTAAATACAATTATGTCTTAATTAACACTGCCAGTGAGCATCCAAAGCAAGAAGTAGTGGTCTCAATCATTCCTGGGTGGGGATCCAGGGACAAGTGAGCTGGCCCTTAAAAGGCAAGCCAGGTTGTCCTGGGACACAACCAGGATGACGACCCGAGTGGGGGCTGCTGGGAGGGAGGTTGCATGACGACAGAGAGGGAAGGGGGGTGCTTGCTGTCTGTTGGACAGAGGGAAGGGCTAATAGGGCCAGGGGAGAGCCAGAGCAGGAGTATATCTGGCGTGCAGCCCTCCAGCACCCTTTTCTGCTGTAAGATTCCACCCACCAGCCCAGCAGCATAAAAGCGGGAGTGGATGAAAGAAGAGGGCGAGGTAGGGGAAGGAACAGCAACATGGAGCAACAGAGGGGGCCCGGTATGGGCAGGTGAGGCCGTAGGGAGAGCCTGGGCCAGGGACTAGGTGAGTCCCGCTGGCAATACTTGGGAGCAGTAAGACCTGAACAAAGGAAGCGGAAGGGGTCACCTGGGGAGCAAAGGGAATAAGGGGCAGATAGAAGGGGAAGGGGCAGGTACCGCGGGCTGGGGACAAAGGAACCCAGGCATGGATGTAACGGGGTAGGGGGGAGGGATATAAAGCTAGTGGGTGGATCTCTGTGTCCGCACCAAGCGGGGGGAGAGTGGTCTTGATGGAGGAGGAACATCTGGATATCGTGGCAGTCACAGAAACATGGTACACACAAAACCATGACTGGGACATAAACATACCAGGATACACTGTCTACAGGAGGGACAGGGAGGGTAAAAGAGGAGGATGAGTAGTTCTTTACATAAGGGAAGGAATAAAAGCAACAGAACAAAAGGGTAAACAGAGAGGATCACAGATGTAGAAGTGGGTAGCCATCTGGGAACTAGCGACCATCGAACAGTATGGTTCACAATAAACACAGCAATAGAGTCAAGCCATACAAAGACAAAAGTACTGGACTTTAGGAGGGCTGACTTTGCCAAAATGGGTGAGTGCCTAAGGAATGCACTAGTAAATGGGCAGGAAGGAGGGGTGGAAGAGCAATGGGGAATAATAAAAACTGCCATCACAGAGGTAACGAGCCTTTGTGTGAAGCAAATAAACAAAACAAGACGATGTAAGAAACCACTATGGTTCTCAAAGGAAGTGGCAGTGAAGGTTCAAGAAAAAAAAGCATTCAGGAAGTACAAGGAATAGCAGAAGGAGCAGGACAGAGAACTGTATCAGTTAAAGCAAAAGGAAGCTGGGAAGGCAGTCAGAACAGCAAAGGACCAAACCAAGGAAAGATAGCCAACTCAGTTAAGAAGGGGATAAAACCTTTATAGGTACATCAGGGAGCAAAGGAAGACCAAGGAGGGACAGTGAGGCTTAATAAAGGGAGGGAGGGAGGGTGGGCAGAGGGAGACTGTGAAAAGACAGAGATACTAAACAAATATTTTTGCTCAGTATTTACAAATGAAGAGGGAGGTACATAAAACAAACAGTAGTAACACTCTGGATACAGAAGTTGGTACCAACCCATTTACAGAAGAAAGAGTTCTGAAAGAACTCTTAAAACTGAAGCTGGACAAAGCAATGGGGCCTGATGGGATTCATCCCAGAATTCTAAAAGAGCTAAGGGTAGAACTAGTGACACCACTGACTACCCTTTTTAACAAATCATGGGAGGATGGGGTGGTACCCAAGGACTGGAGGAGGGCAGATGTGATTCCCCTTCACAAAAGTGGGAGTAAGGCAGAAGCAGGAAACTACAGACCTGTTAGTTTAACCTCAGTGATAGTTAAAATGATGGAATCACTTCTGAAGGAAAGAATTGTCGAGTATCTAGAGGCCAGAGGGGCACAGGACCCTAGGCAGCATGGAATCACAGCGGGAAGGTCATGCCAGACAAATCTGATAGATTTCTTTGACTGGGTGACCAAAGTAGCAGATCAGGAAGGGACTGTGGACATGGTCTACCTAGACTTTAGCAAGGCATTTGACACAGGCCCACACAAAAGATTAATATACAAGTTAGCCAGCCTGGGAGTGGGTCCCAAGATGACAGCCTGGGTAAAGAATTGGCTGGAGAATAGGACACAGAGAGTAATAGTAAATGGAGTCCACTCAGAAGAACAGAGGGTTACTAGTGGGGTACCGCAGGGTTCAGTATTAGGACCGGTCCTCTTCAATGTCTTTGTAAGCAACTTTGCGGAAGGACTGGAAGGAAAAGTATGTCTCTTTGCAGATGACACTAAGATCTGCAACAGAGTTGATGCACAGGGTGGGGTGGAAAGGATGAGAAGGGACTTGGCAAGGTTAGAGGAATGGTCAAACGTATGGCAGCTTAGATTCAATGCTAAGAAGTGCAAGGTAATGCACCTGGGAAACAAAACCCAGGGAGGAGTACACAATGGGGTGAGATACTAACAACAACAAAAATGGAAAGGGACCTGGGGGTAGTCATATCAGATGACCTAAAGTGGGCAAGCAATGTGAGAGGGCAGCAAGGAAGGCTGGGGGGATACTGGGATGCATAGGGAGAGGCATCACCAGTAGAAAACAGGAAGTTATTATCCCTCTGTACAGGCAGCTGGTGAGACCCCATCTGGAGTACTGTGTGCAGTTCTGGAGACCCAATTTTCACAAAGACATAGACAGGATGGAAGCTGTCCAGAGGAGGGCAACTAAAATGGTGCAGGGTCTGCACCGGAAGTCATATGAAGAGAGACTTAAGGAGCTTAATATGTATAGCCTCGAGGATAGGAGGGAGAGGGGGGACATGATAGAAACTTTCAAGTACCTCAAGGGAATCAACAAAGTCCAAGAGGGTAGCATCTTTCAAAAAAAGAGGTGTGCAAGAACAAGAGGGCACAATTTGAAGATAGAGGCGGCTCAGAGGTAATTTAAGGAAGTATTTTTCACAGAGAGGGTTGTGGATGCATGGAGCGGCCTTCGGAGAAGGCTGTGGAGTCAAAATCAGTGGTGGAATTCAAGCATGCATGGGACAGTCATAAAAGCAATTCTGGGGGGTGGGGTAAGAAGAAGTAGGCTGCTGGTTAACTAGGATCTGCAGCTTATCCAGTAGGCAGGGAAATGGGCAGACTGGGTGGGCCAAGCGGTCCTTATCTGCCGTCAAATTCTATGTTTCTATGTTTCTATGGTCCGGGTAGGGTGGTACCCGTGTTGGTGTGGTGAAGGGGGGGGCTGGATACTGGTGTCCGGACCCATGTTAATCCCACGCTAAACCTGTGCAAACGGTTTGCACCCAGCGTGAAGTTTTGAATATCTGGCCCAATATTTAGAGACAATTCAGCTTGTTTCTCACGTTAGTTCTGTATTTCTCCTCCCCACTATTTATCACTGAGGTCATTTGCATGAAAACAGGATCTTTGCACCTGAAGAGTTCATCCATTCCTGCTACTTTCTCCCTACCTGAGGTCATAATGCTCTGCTTGAGACATCACAGTTCCTCCCATGGCAACAGACTGTGATGTCACAACAGAGGATTATGACTTAAAGAAGGGGTCAGCTATAGAGGCAGATGGGGATCAAGATTATGTATTTATAACAATGTCCTCATAAATACACAATTGGGGCAGAAATCCATAGAATTCAAATGGAACGCAAGATTAATTGTACCTGACTATTACATTTTTCAATGTTTTTGTTGAGGCACCAGCAGCTCTTTAACACACCAAGGGGCGAGATTATTTTTTTGCGTTTGGGTTGAATGTCGGGTTGTAGGTCAAAGCATACTGATTACAATGGCCACAGAGCTCATGACAGAATACAAACAACTAAGCTAGGTTTGAACCTCAGCTTCGCTCTGCAGTTTTTTAACACAAAGGGCCCGATTCACGAAGCCCTATGTTAGGTGCAAGGTGCCACTGCCTAACTTATATGGTGCAAGGTGCACTGTGACTCACAAAATGCCCCATAGCTATTCACAAAGGCAGCCTGCATCAACTGCAGGCTGCCTGCACCAAATGGGGCCTGTGCCACCCTTGCTCCCAGCTATGGGCTGTGAAAAGGTGCAAGGGGGCCTGCGACAGACACAAGCTGCCACAGCCTCAGGATGCAATTCACCTACATCACCCAAAGGGAGAAAGTCTGAGTACTCTTAGACCAGCTAGAGCTGGGCTAAGGGTACTTAGACGACTTCCCACTGGGTGTATTGACCTGCATGTGGCACTGTTCCATTGTGCCATTGTCCCCCCAGCATGATCCCAATGCGGCCATCACCACATGCATAATGTAGGCTCCCTAGCCCTGATTGTGCCATTGTGGTTATTTAGTCAGGGGTATCATGCCCCCCTCCTCGACTGTGCCATGATCACAATGGACGTACCATAACATGACCCCCGATCCACGACTGTGCCACTGACAAAATGCATACCAATAGGTATTCCCCTCCCCCTCCCCCAATGCCACCCGTGACACAGAAGATCTCCGTATCCTGGTGATCTAGAGGCCTCCCACCCACCCCCATAGGCGGTGACCACTGTGGAGCCCCTCCATCCCATAAGAGAGTCGGCACTGGCAGAGCCCTCCTCTTACCTCTGCGGCCAGTGCCAACTGCACTGTCCTTTTGACAGCTGTACTGTATCGCATACGTGCTTTGCATACAATTTACAGTACAGTTGTAAACATGACAGTGCAGTTGGCGACAGCTGGGGAGGTGAGAGGAGGGCTGTGCTGGTGCTGACTCTCTTACGGGATGGGGGGGCTCCATGGTAGGCACTGCCTGTGGGGGCACTAGATCACCAGGATATGGGGTCATCCGTGTCATCATGGGCGCATCGGGGATTGGGGTGGGAATACCTAACTGGGTATGCCTTGTCAGTGGCACAATTGGTGATCCGGGGAATGTACCTGGCTCCCGACCTGCACTGCCGGTGCACCCTCCGTTGAGCATAGGGCCCCAACTGCCGCAAGCCACTGGTCTCAGCTGCCAGGACTCTGCTTGTTGGTGAATTGGGTGCAGGGTCCCTGGTGCACTGAGCTTTGGTGCAAGCTGCTGTTTGCCGCAGCTTGTGCCTGAAGCAGCCCCCATTGAGAACTGGGCCCAAAGTTGTCTTGAGATGACAGTCTTGATTAGCCAAGAGACATCTCTGATATCCCATTCACCTATAACAGCAACAGGGTAGGCCAGCTTCTACTTCACTGACAAATCTGAATTCCATGGAAACTGAAAGTTATTAGAAAAGCACAGATTTCATAGGAAAGGCAGGTATAATGACAAGTGCACACACAAAACTGGGTTAACAGAGTTTTGACAAACCATGTAAGTTCCCTCTCCCTCTCCTGGGGAACTGCATTTTTTTTTTGGAAACCTATGCCCTGTCGTGGGTTTGCATTTTTAAAAAGTGGAAAACAATATTTTAATGGAAAAAGGTTTTATTTTCTTTAAGTTAAGTTGTTGCTCAGAAGATTAGGGCAGGTGAACTGTGCAGTTTCTTGGTAAAAAATGATTGGTCAGGTGCAATGTTTTTTTTTTTTTACATTTACTTTATTTTTCCATTTAGTACAGGAGAGAATCACATAGGTACATATAATCTGTTCTCCTTATGTCTGCATCTCCAGATAATAATCAGTCATTACCAAGATCAGCAAACTATTTCTAGAACAGTAACAACATAAAACAAAAACCACATGGTGAGGTACTGGTTGATGGTGCTTTTCAGTTGGAGGATCCATTCCCTTGGTCCTAAACTCTATCATTATGTTAGCACATTGTGGTATTGGGCTATAATTACTGGTCGTCAATTTTTTAAATGGGATGACCGAGTTGATATTTGCCGTAATAACCCGCTGGTTATTGCGACATTCACGTGCTGTGTCTGTCAGAACGTCGCACTCCCTCATTGGCTCTCCGCTCTCTATGTGGGCGGGCTTAAAAATTTCGAAACATGGTGGCTCCAACTCCCAGTTACCGAGGAGCTGCCACCAGCACCCACCAAATGCGTCTTGCTTGATAATTTGTGTGCATTTTTTAACTTTTATTCAGTAGCTACCTCTGCATTTAAAATAAGGATGTATCCGGTTGATCCTGCACTTCGCCCACGTCGGACAGAGCCAGTGCAAGCCGCAACGGTTCCATGGGTGACTACGGGGATCCCGACTGCAAACTGTAAGTAAAAACAAACACGCTCAGAAATGGCAATAAATAAACAAAAAGGCTAACAAAAGGGGAAGTAGGGAGGCAGAGACTGACTGACTGAGTGTGTGTGTGTGTGTGTGTGTGTGTGTGTGTGTGTGTGTGCCTGCGCGCTCTTTAACAGTGACAGTTCAGAAGGCTGACTGGGAAAAAATTGCTGACCAGCAATTATATAAAATAAAAGATGGGGAAAGTATGTCAAACTCGAATTTAATGTACACCCTCAGCGTGGGATGCACTAATATTCCTTAGGCCGCTCTCGGGTTTATGTAGCATCCCACACCTCCGGTGTACATTAAATTCTTGTATCACCCACTTCCCCATCCATTATTCTCCATTTGTCCATTCTGGGCATTTAACAGAGTCTGTCCCGCTCCTTCCCCTCTTCCATAGCCTTATGCACTGGGATCTACTCCTATGACCCATCTGGTCCACCTTCTGACGAACTTCTCCCGTTCGTCCCTGACTTGATGTGTTAGTTCCTCCATATGTTGTATGGATGAAACAATTTGTTTCCAGTCTGATACCTAAGGCTGTGTCGGTTGTAGCCATAACTCGGAAATGGCCTTATTATAAGCTACCACACATATATCAGGTGCAATGTTTTAATCAATGAAGTTGTCTGAGTTGGTCAGGTTTTTATACTCCATTTTATAATGAGATCTATATCTCCAGAGTGCTAACAATTACAGGTAAGCCCAGTATCACGTGTGACAGATCTTTTCATGGGTTTTTCGATTTTAAGGGACCGGGCACTTGGCCTACCTTTTAAAGTCTAACGGAAACTTTTAAATCAGTGTGAGATTCACAGATTTGTTCAGCCGGTGTTGCCTTTTTTCTGGGCCAACCAGCGGAGGCTTGGTTAGCCTTGAGTCTTGTACATTATGATTTGTTCTACACAAAATGTTATAGTAAATCAGCAAAGGAAACTGCAAGTGTTTTAGATAGCTTAGCTTGAAACCTTCTCTTAAGTGCCATGTTCACTGTTTGCAAATAACCCACACAAGGGAAAGCAGCTGTGAAAATACTGAGAGCTTCAGCAACAGTGTTTACAAACGAATCTGGGCCACATCCAACAACACGTTATGTGCTATTTACACAACAGGGAAACTGGGACATAAGGGGTTTGTAAACTCTTACTGGACAGAGTCAGACCCACTCCAAAATATTTCACTCCTATTATTAATTAGAAATAATAACTCTTGCCATATGCTCCATTCATACATGGCTCCGAGTATTCATGATGCCCACATTCAGGAAGTGATTAGGTTTTGTTATACAGTACTTTGTTTCCACACAGAGTACGGGCTACATTCAGCTTACTTTATGCTGTCCTTTCCTAATATTTGAATATGAGAATGGGCCCATAGAGAACAGCTGGATTTGAGCAATGACAATTACGCCACTGTGTAAACAACAAGATTAAATTCAAATACTTTTTTTATTTTATCTTTTTTATTCCATTATGTAGGACTATTGACAGCACGTATCACACATAATACAGTTTCGTAACATTTCAGAATTTGTGTCAGAAAATAAATGAAGGTCATTATGAGATCATTGCGCCAATTCATAAGTGAGGAAGAGACTCCCTCATGGGGAGGAGAGCTGGACACCCATAAACAGGCCAAAATACCCCAGTGGGGGTCGTTATAAGGAAATGCTTCCCTGACACATATCTAGTATCATTCATGGAACAAAGTCTCCTTGGCAGCATATACTATTTCACAGCCATGGTTCTCTTCGGATTTGAAAAAAGGCAGATGGTTTTCAAAAGTATATGTAAATGTCTTTAATATTTACTGTATGTCTTACATATATTCTGCCAGTGCTGAACTATAAGGCTAGAGTGTTGTAACCAGAGCTTTGCATCACTTTGCCATGTAAAGAACCTCACCTTCATCCAGATTGTTATGCAAGCCCCTCCATTTTGAGCAGTTCCATGAAATACAGTCTCAGAAACAGCGAGAACTATAATAGTGCTTTGCATCACAGCACTGAACAATGACACAACCTCCCCAACTAAAAATAACCATCTCTGAGCTACAAAAAGCAGACCACAAGAGCAATACCCCCAACAGTGCTAAACTTACCAGGCACTGTAAATACCACATTGCTCAGATGGTGAGCATTGTATTTGCCTCGTTGTTTTAGAGTCACTGTATTTGCCTCGCTGTTTTAAAGTCACTGTATTTGCCTCGTTGTTTTAGAGTCACTGTATTTGCCTCACTGTTTAGTCACTGTATTTGACTCACTGTTTTAGAGTCACTGTATTTGCCTCACTGTTTTAGTCACTGTATTTGCCTCGCTGTTTTAAAGTCACTGTATTTGCCTCGTTGTTTTAGAGCCCTGTATTTGCCTCGCTCTTTTAGTCACTGTATTTGACTCACTGTATTAGAGTCACTGTATTTACCTCGCTGTTTTAGTCACTGTATTTGACTCACTGTATTAGAGTCACTGTATTTGACTCACTGTTTTAGAGTCACTGTATTTGATTTGCTGTTTTGATGGGAAAGTATTTTGAGCCACATTATTGTACAAAACATGCTGATTTGCCCTCAGTTGTTTTAGGGAGTAAGTATTTTGAGAGTTTGACAAATGGAATTGGCCATTACTTGAAAACAATCATTGGCTCTAGTTAGTATCATGAGCCAAAGCTGTATGTTTGATGGCAGAGGGCAGTGCTGAGCATCCTGGAACAGCCTTCCAGCAAACATGTGGGGGTAAAAACCGTGGTGGGGTTCAAGAATGCATGGGATAGGTGCAAGGGAATCTTAGGGCAAGGAAGAGGGAAAAGATAACAGACCAGAGATCTAATGGGATCTGCAGTGATATTGTAGGCAGGGAAAAATGGGCAGACTAGGTGGGCCAAGCTGTCCTTATCTGCCGGCAATTTCTGTATTTCTATTTTTAGTGATCTCTCCTTTTTTATTCTCTTTTTTCTCTTCATCTGACAGTCCCACTTCCCTTTATCACCCTTGCCTTCATACACTGGTATCTTCCAGGCCTTACCTGCCAGCATCTGTCTCAGGGCTTGCCCCCCAAGTAGGGTAAGTGGGGTCCCAACCACCCACTGTCTAACAGGTTCTGGTTATACTTGGCTAGGCTTGGATAGCCTTGTGCAAGCTCTGTGGGTGAACGGTGTCATCCTGCCAGACAGGAGTTTCCTCTGTTCTCCCCTGGGAAGGAGCTGTAGATGTGACATGCTATCATAATGCATGTCACATGCTTCTGTGTGACATGCACTGATGGCCACTGCACCTCTGTGTATTCTAGCCCCCCCCCCAGTCTACGTTAAGGGCCAGGTATATAATGGAGGAGGAGGAGAGCTATCCCTCAGACACTCGATCTTCCTGACCCTGGCTGATCCTCCAAATTCCCCTTTGTTTGCTCCTGAGCCCAAACCATCAGTGCTGCAAGTGGTAGTGCTACCACGACACCGGTGGGCCAGCTAGTAATCCCCCTTTTAACTGCTGTCATATATAGTTTCAGCATATAAGATTACATTCAAATACTGCTCATAATGGAAGCTCAAATATGGTTCCCAGTCACACATCTTTGATCAGATGATCCACTCTAACTTGCAAACAGCAAAACTGTAGTGCAATGGACAAATATGCATTAAACTGTGAAGGAAACACCTGACCATCTCTGCTCTTCATGTGTGGACTGTCTGACAGCCCATAAACACCTGTCAACCTGTGCCCCATGTGTGTACTGTCTGGCAGCTCAGCAACACCTGACCTCCTGTGCCCCCATGTGTGTACTGTCTGATAGCCCAGCAACAACCTGAGCACCTTTGTCCCCATGTGTGCGCTGTCTAACATCCTTAGTGACAGCTGACCACCTGCACTCCTGTGTGTGCACTGACAGCCCAGCAACAGTTGATCACCTGTGCCACCCATATGTGCACTGTCTGACAGCCCAGCAACACTCGACCACCTGTGTCCCCCAATGTGTGCACATATGACCACTTGTGCCCTCCATGTGTGCACTGCCTGACAACACAGCAACACCTGATCACCTGTGCCCTCATGTGTAAACTGTCAGACAGCATCTCCCTTGCCCTTCCCTAATTCGACTATGGCATTAGTGAGGTAAGTACTAAGGTTTACTGTAGGACTACTGGTGCTTCCTTGCTTGTGTCACTTTTCTTGGGTGCCTCTTAGAGGAAGGTCTTTAAAGCAGGAGCATTGTTTACATTCTTTAATAGTACACAACTGTATTTGTCTACATAAAAAATGCAGTGTCAGCATTAATGTTGACATTGCCTTTCCTTTAATGCACAATGATGCCATTTTTATTGAATTAAAGAACAAAACAGTTTGTTTAGAAGTTCTTCAAAGTATATTAAAGCCATTCTGTTATTTAAACTTCCCAGTTTTCTAATGCACCCCAAACAGTTTTAAGGCTGTTTGCCGGCACAAATACATTCTTAAGTATTAATGGAAAAATTATTAGAATAATGATGTATTCTTCTAGGCCATGTCCAAGTAAGAACATATCAGAAGCAGAGTTCCAGAATTCTGTAACCAGTATTTTTAATTATGGATTGAGGGAGCATTCCTGACCAATTGGAGTACTCCTTTCCTCTGCGCATGAGACACTCTTATTCTGTGAAGAGTATCACATGTGCAGATGCCCTGTACACAGGCACATTGTGGGACAGTTTAAATATATATATATATTTATACAATGTATGTTTTGGGATAAATAAGAGTATAAAAATGAAATCTGAGCTGGCCAGTGAAGATAACATTGTTATCTTCATGTTCCTGTACGTCATACATTTATCTCCACGTTCCTATATGTCATCATAATGAAAGTGAAAGTTTTTCACTTTTCATCGTCCAGCTGTCTCTCTCTGCTGTGTCCCTGTACAAGCAAGCCTCCCCCCCAAAACACACACATCTCTTGAATCTGGTTTACCCTGCCTACATTGTTAAACAAATTATTTTTAAAACATATCTGGTTGATCCTGTGACTTTGTTTTATCCACGTCCAACTGTAATGCAGCATGACCGATAGCTATGACCTCAAATGTAGTGTGACCAAGCGCTAGAAAGATTCAAATGTGAGGCACTGTCAGATATTTGTAATTATGGAGCCTGTGCTGTACACTGTAGAAAAGTGTGCCCCTTTCTTAATACTGTCTGTATTTTGTGAAAAGAAACTGCCGACAGTACTGAGAGAAGAGCGAGCGAGTCGGCAGCTTCAGAACACCACACGGAAGTGTGAGCATCTGTTGCCATAGCAACACATGCTCGCACTTCCGTCTGGTGTTCTGAAGCTACTGACTCACTCACTCTTCTCTCAGTACTGTCGGCAGCTTCTTTTCACAAAATACAGACAACATTAAGAAAGGGGCACACTTTCTACAGTGTACAGCACAGGCTCCATAATTACAAATATCTGACAGTGCCTCACATTTGAATCTTTCTAGCGCCCGGTCACGCTACATTTGAGGTCATAGTGATCAGTCATGCTGCATTACAGTTGGACATGGATAAAACAAAGTCGCAGGATCAACCAGATAATGTATATTTTTTTTTAAATAAGTATTTGTTTAAAGATGCAGGCAGGATTAACCAAATATGTATTATTAAATAACTAAACTGACAAGATCAGACATTTTTTTAATATATGTAATCTGCTGTTTTGGGGCAGGGGGGTATGGAGAGTTATGTTGGGGGTGGCCAAGACTTGGTCAACCAGAATACAGACAAGTTTTTTTTTACAATTTAAAGAGGCAGGATCAGCCATATATATTTTTTAAAATAACATAACGCATCTGTTGTGTTGGTAGAGATACAGCAGATTTGTGTTCAAACAGCCATCATATCAATGTAGGGGATTGTATTAAGGGAACATTTTAAGCTTTTGTTGAGTGCAGCCCAAAACATACACTGTATAAATAGAAAATGACATGGCCTGACTGAAGATATCATATTTGTCTACACTTGAGGCCAATGACATCATGATATTTCACGTGTGGCTTCGCCACTCGTGCGATATCATGATATCATTGGCCTCTCGTGAAGATAAATATGATATCTTCAGTCAGGCCATGTCATATCCCATAGATATATACATATATATAATGTGGTGATTTGCATATGCAGCCCATGATGCTTTGCATTGTGGGGCATGTGTGATTTTGTATTTTCTTGAAACTTGGCTTCCCAGCCAAATGCCCTTTGGGGTAACCCTTGCCTCAGTGTTTATGCACAGAGGTTCTTTGTCTTTTAAATAGTTTTTTATTTTAATGGGTTCACCACAATATATCCCAGGCACACTGTCTTAGGGGTAGCTGGTCCGTTCCACTGGGGTGTCAAACAGACGAGGCATACTGATGAGTCCTGGTAGGACGAAACACGTGTCTATGTCTTCTGTTAGCACTCTTTGCAAACTGTGTGAGAGGCCTTTCGGCACCATGCAATTCTGCTTAAAGTTAGACCAGCATAACATTCTGTGGTGATTTGCATATGCAGCCCATGATGCTTTGCATTGTGGGGCATGTGTGATTTTGTATTTTCTTGAAACTTGGCTTCCCAGCCAAATGCCCTTTGGGGTAACCCTTGCCTCAGTGTTTATGCACAGAGGTTCTTTGTCTTTCATATATATAATATTATTGATCAAGCTTGATCAATAATATATTAATATGTCCCCCGGAGCCACTCATTGCTGTATGAAAGTGGTTTTACTTGCGTTCGCTTCACTGTTCTAACTCCAGCTGAATGCACATGAAACCACTCTTATACAGCAGTGAGTGGCAATAGGGGACATACTAACATATAACTGTGGGTTAGTAATCTGCAGTTTCCAGGTTAAGATTCGTTTTCCAAAAACTGCAGAATAATTTTCCACGGATAATGTAATCTGTGGAACATTGTTCCATGGTTTACATAGATATCATGCTCTTTAGAATTCCACAGAATTAATAAAGTAATTCACCAAAACATTTTGAAAGTGGAATTACCATTCTGCAGGAATTCCGCATGTGGAATAGCTCTGGTGGCGATTGCAATTTATCTGTAAGACTGTGTGCTATTAGAAATTATTCCTTTTCATATTTCTTTGCAACATACTGTAAGACATTCCCACTGCTATTACTCTTATTTGATACACATATAACGATACCTGCAAATCAGTTTATTCTTAAAACAATATTTTTGGGACTACTCACCTAAGACTTTAGACAAACATGTAGTGCACTTGTTCAACATACTAATTACATCAGCCAAGCAAGCTATAACCCAAAGATGGTTAATACAGCCCCCTCCCCAGTCCTGAACCAATGGAGGGACCTGGTTATACAAGTGTACCGTATGGACAAATTAACAGGAAGGGTCAGACATAAGGTAGAGTTGTTTGATAATCACTAGACTAGATGGATTATTCATACAATGTCTCAAACACCTGACCTTGTTCCACAGTGCACCACTAGAAAAGAAGGGATGGAGCTGTTATGAGTCTTTCTAGATAACCAGGTAGTAACCCTATGGAGGATGTGAAAAGGAGACTAATTTAAAATGCTAGTAATTTTTATTAGGCATGTTGAAACACACCAACATAAAGGTTGAAAGGGCAGCACACCTCTTTATAACAAATAATGCCTCTTGAATATAGAAACATAGAAACATTGACTTTGATGGCAGATAAGGACCACTTGGCCCACCCAGTCTGCTCATCTCCCTACCTATTGGATAAGCTGCAGATCCTAGTTAACCAACAGCTTACTTCCTCCTACCCCCAACTATAATTGCCTTATGACTGTCTGAAAGTCAGCAGACAGCCGTAACAGGAATAAAGTTAATAATATTTATAATATTTAAGGGTGTGTTAAAAGTCCTAAGTCCTGCGTGACAAATTTTCAATATTTTTATTTATTTATTTGAACAAGTCAGATTTACAACCTTTGAGTCAGGGACTCATTTACAAAGGCACCTCGTCGCAGGGAGGGCAAGACAATAGAACATTGTGCAGACACAACATTGGACAACATTACAGGTGCAGACATTGAACACAGAATACACTAAGTTACATGTTGGTATAAAACACAGATTTACAATTAAAGATGTACAATGTATCTGGAGTTGCAGTGGAATACATCCTTGTGTAAACCTAAGTGGGTAGGTAAAAAGGGGTAGGGGGAAAGATGGATTGGCAGTTCAGGGGACCTTGTCGAGATTAGGGGTGCCAGGCAGGGAAAGGTCCTGCAGTAGGATTGGGGAGGCAGGGTTAGTTGCACCTGCAGCAGCGGACATTAAAGAGATGGTTCCGGAGAGCGGTTTTGAAGGGACCAAGTTTGGCAGTGTTGGTGATGCAGGTAGGGAGGGAGTTGAATCAGGAGGGGGCTCTATAAAAGAAGGACCTCTGGGCGAGGGAGGTCTTGGTTCTGGGCACTTTGAAGGTGGCTTTAACAGAGCTGCAGGTGGAAACGGATGAGGATGACTGTGGTAGGGAGGCAGAGACTCTTGGGGGGGAGAGTCTGAGCAGGGATTTCTTAGCAAGAAGGCAGATCTGATACTGTAGACGTTTCTCGAAGTTCAGCAGGTTGGCGGAGGAATAGAGCAGGCAGGTGAGGGTGCAGCTGGAGGTTCCGGTCAGGAGCCTACAGGCCTTATTGATGGAGAGCTGGATTTTAGAGAGGGAGGTGCTATCAGTTGCAGCATAGATGGGCAAGCCGTAGTCCACTAGGGACAGGATGGAAGAGGTGATGGCCAGCTGGAAGGCAGTGAGGGGCAGGCAACCTTATGGCGGTAAAGTAGGCCAATCCAAGAGTTTATGGTGGAGGAAAGAGCATTGATGTGGGTGTGGAAGGTGAGGGCAGTATCAAAAGTGATGCCTAGGTATTTGTATGTGGGCACATGCTCTAATGGGAGCTGACAGTTGGGATAATCAGGAGGGGGGCACTTCTAGCTTTATTTTGGCAGTGAGAGAAGAGCATTGATTTGGTTTTCTTAAGGTTTATGACTAGTCTGTGATCAAGAAACCACCTTTCTGTTTGGTTGTAGGCAAGTTGAAGGGATGATTGTTGAGTGGAGGGATCTGGGTGTGAGGCAAAGAGAACTGCATCGTCTGCATAGAGCAGCATCTTGCTATTGCAGGAGCTGGGGAGAGTGTTGAGGTAGAGACTGAAGAGAATGGGACCCAGGATTGAGCCCTGCGGGACCCTGGAGCTAACGGGTCAAATGCTAGAGAGGGAGCCATTGATTTTTACATGCTGGGATCTAGCAGAGAGGTAGCTGGAAAACCAGGCAAGGGAACCAGCAGAGAAACCGAGTTGGTGGAGAGAGTCGAGTAGGAGGGGGTGACAGACAGTGTCAAAGGCCTTGGAGAGGTCAATGAACACTGCACCGGCCAGGTTGCCAGAGTCAAGAGCAGAGTGCAGGTATTGGGAGAACTCCAGGAGAGCAGTGGTTGTACTTTGTCCTGAGCGGAAGCCGTGCTGCTCTGGACACATAATGTCATACTTAGCCAAATACTCAGATAGTTGGATAGACACCACTTTTTTGAGGGCTTTGAAGAGTTGGGGGGAGGATGGAGATTGGCCGATAGTTGCTGGGGGAGCATCGATCACCGCTGTTGTGTATTGGAGTGATTTCAGCAGTTTTCCATGCACTGGGGAACTATCCAAGGCATAGGGACTGGTTGAGTAGCTCCTTCAGGGGGACTAGGACAATGTCCAGGACCAGGTGGAGGATCCTGGAGTAGAGGGGGTCACTGCTGGGGTTATTACTACCAAGGGCTTTTAGCAGGTGTGGCCTGGCTTCATGGGGGGATAGGGTGTGCAGGTAGAAGGGGTGATGCAGGGCAGGGGGTGAGGAGGGGATTGGATTAAAAAAGCTGCTGGGGAGGACAGCGCTTAGATCAGAGAAAGTGATGTTGAGGCAGTCAGCTATAGATAATAGATCAGAGGAGGTAGCGCCATCAATGGTGAGCTGAGATGGTGGAGGGGAGCGGGTCTTCCCATTTAGTTCTTTCATGCTATCCCAGAAGGTCCAGGCCAAGCCCCAGGCGGAGATGAGGGTGGCCTGGTAGTGCTCCTCCTTGACACATCTGATGTCCCAGGTGCACTTAATGCGCTTTGCGTTGTAGGCTTGTCTGTCAGATGGATTGCCTGAATCTACAACGATTCGCCAGAGATTATCCCTATTCTTAAGTTTCTGCATGAGGTAAGGGGTGGTCCAAGGGGTGTTGCGTTTCTTTGTACATATCCTGGTGTGGGGGGTGAAGAGGTTACAGGCCTTGCAGAAGGCACTTGTGAAGAAGTCAAGAGCTGAGTCAATATCTGGGGCATGTCGGATAGGGGACCAGTCTAGCTGAGCTAGATGCTCTTTCAACTTTTTTAGGCCACCAGGGCATAGTCGCCAGCACAGTGTAGCCTGGGACACTGGTTTTGGAGAGGAGGATGACCAGGTACAGATGACTGGGGAGTGATCACTAAGTGAGCCAGGCAGGACAGTGATGTCCCGGATTTGAAAGGGGCAGTTTGATAAGATAACGTCTAGGAGGGTATCGGTTCCACTGGATCGGTTGAACCTGGTGGGCTGTGAGACTAGCTGGGACATATCCAGGGCAGTGAAGGAGTCCCTGGTTTGGGAGGTGGTGGAAGCAAGCCAGTTAACATTAAGATCACCAAGGATGACATGCTCGACTTTGTGCAGGAGGGATGTGAGGTAGTCGATGAGGGACTGGACTGCTGAGTTCTGGTTCCTTGGGGGTATGTAGGAGACAGTAAGAAAAAGACAGCCTCTGGCCGGGGTCAGGGATAACCTTTAGTGTGAGGGCTTGGGCACCATAGTCAAGTTTGGGATCAGGGAGTGCAAGACCTATTAGGGTGTCCCACATGAATATAGCGCACCCACCACCGCATTTGCCTACGAGGTCTTCCCTGAATAAGGTGTATCCAGGGAGGGAGATAGCAGAGTCAGGGGTGGACTTAGACAGCCAAGTCTCTACCAGAGCAAGAATATCAGGTTGATGCTGGGTGACCCAGCACTGGAGGGCAGCAGTTTTCTTTAGGAGGCTACATATGTTAAGGGATGCAAGGTGGAGACCGGTAGTGGTACAGGATTTGGCGGGCTGGCAGATAAAGGTCCAGGATTGGGGTGTACATTCCCAGACAGTAAGAGTAGCAATGTGATTATTCTGATTAGGGGACAGTGGTGGCAGGGACCCACGGTTTGGTGCCCGGGCGAGGACCTGGTGATAAGGGTGCAGGGGACAGGTAGAGCATGAAGGGTGGGTAAGACAGGGAACAGGTGGGTCCAGGGTGGGCCTGGGAGAGCAGGGGCACTGGGGCTGTAAGCAGGGGGGTAGGTGCTGGGGAGTTAGGGGTGCATTCAAGGTGGGAGGGGGCTGGGTCATACTGGGGTAACTCGGGGGTGAGGTGCCTGATGTAGTGGCCGGGATCTCAGGTCGGGGGGCGGAGGTTTGAAACAGGAGGGTAAGGGTGAGAAGACCTAGCAAGGGAGTGCAAGTGCCCATAGTTCTATGCTTATAGTGAAAGATAAGGGTGCTAGCTGAACTTCAGTGAGGGTGACTGCCACTGTAGAGTAGTGATAGTGTTTCTGACTGTGGTGCAACAGGTCCAGATTCAAGTACACCAGCGAGAGGTTGTTTTAGAGCTTTGTGGAGGAGATGTCGGAGGTTACCCAGGGGCTGGATAAGGCTGGGTTTGGAGAGGAAAAGAGAGGAGAAATAGCGATTTAGGTTTGATCTCCTTAGGAAGGAAGGGTGTGGTTTCAGGGGATATAAAACCAGCTCACTATGGGATTCTGGTGGGAGGAGTTCCTGTGGGAGGAGTTCCTGGACAGAGACTATATGATAAATTGTCAGAGAAGGGGGAGGGTTGGGATTCCAGAGGGAGGAGTTCCTGTGAGACGAGTTCCTGGACAGAGACTATATAATAAACTATCAGAGAACAGGGAGGTAGGGTGAGAACAGGGAGGGTAGGGTGGCTGAAAATCGAGTGAGAGCAGGCTCAGGCACAAAGGTCCCTCAGTGCGCAACTAGCTTCATTTAGAAAGTTGCTCACACAAAGATCAGAGAAATGGTGACAGATTTAAAATTTACAGCTGGGGGGGGCACTCTATCAGTTGAGCAGGCATACCTGTTTTTGGCCCTTGAGAGGGCAGGGAGCAGCTCCTGTGGCTATGGCCACGGGTGGAGGAATGCCCAGGGGACTTTGGCACAGTCTGTTTTTGGCCCTTGAGAGGGCAGGGAGCAGTTCCTGTGGCTACAGCCACGGGTGGAGGGAGGGTGCCCAAAATGTTGTTTTTAAGCTGTAAAGTTTTACATATTAGAAAGAGATATTCGCTGTGGAAAAACTGTTACTATACAATGGAATGTTGAAATTGAAAAGAAAAATTTTAAAAAGGAAAAAAACAAATTTTTTTTGGAAACTAAAAAATTGAAAGTACTACAGCCTATCACTTTGTCCCAGTTTCCATTGTTCTCGCGATGCCCTATACCTACACATAATGTACATAGCGTGCATGTGCACACACCTACTCCACACTTCTCAATGCCTAAACACTGAAAACAGGGCACCAAGAGGCTATCCTGGGACATTCTACTATGTGGAACACTTAGGTTTGCATTTGACTATCCCTGACAGGCTGGAAGGAGGTTGCAGAAGCCTCCATTTGGTTGTTCTCTGCAGCCTTCAGTTTGACGGTGATGTGGGGGCGGGTGCTGTGTGTTGGTGCACTGATGATCCATGTTGGCGTGAGACCCTGTCTTTCGTCATTAAAGGAGATGGTTCAGAGTAGTTAATATTTTTCTACAAAGACTTGACCCTGTCAACAAATGGCACAGTTTAGATTTACAGTGCCCCAGGCTGCAGTATATTTGTAGACTGAGCTTTGGCCACTGGGTGGTGCTATTGAGCACTTAGTGGGGAAAAAAGGAACCATTTCACATGAAAGAGGACAGGAAATAATTTCTAATTGGTTGCTTTTGGTAGTGTTCTTATTTTCAGAGATGATAGTCATACCTCAAATGAGCTCTATTAAACTAAACCTGAATCAAACTTTATGTGAAATGGTTTTTATGTGACTATATTCTCCATTTTGTTTTAAGGTCTGTGTGAAATGGGGGGGGGAGGGCATTGAGAAAAGTGTTTGTAGACAACAAAGCAAAAGTAAGCACTGAAAACGAGTTCAAGTCTAGAGCACCTGTTGACCGGTGGCCCTCCCCCACTCCCCTCCCTGTTTGCTGGATGCCTCCCTCCCTCCCTGGTTTGGAGCAATTTGCTGCCCACCCAGTTGGCCCCAATCTGTGTGGCAGTAATCTGCTCCTAACATGTGTTCATATCTGGAAATGTATTGCACCCATGTCTTACTGTACTGTACTTCCTATGGTTTCCCTGAACATCCATTGATTGCACTATATTTCCATTGATTGAACTGTACAAGCATTGCCCTTGCACATTTTGTTTAAGGATGTGCTAGACTGCCTGTCTGACCATCAAGAATTTTGCACTGTAATGCATTTTAATCATTGTTAATCTTGCACCTTACTAAATTGTATTTTCTTGTGCAGCTTTTGTATTGTTTATTGTTTACTCCCAACATCCCCCCCCCCCCATGACACATTTGGAAATGAGCTGTTACCAACACAGTTTGTCTTTCCTGATAAAACTATTGAAATAAATAAATTAACAAATAGTTAGAAATCTACCAGACTGGAATTATCTTAGGTCTTACAGGCAGAAAGAAAAACTACCTTTGCACGTGAGTACACTAAGTGAGAAAATTCTTAAAAATATAGTGGCGACCTGAAGCAAGAATATTTTTATATAGACAAATTATCTGATAAAAAGACAAACACAGATTAAAGCTGACGGGAAACCTAGAAGTAAAAATGCTGAACAGAATGAAAAACAAACAAACAATAAATAAATGCATTCTAAAAAGGGAGCTGCCCTATGGGACAAAAGTACTGAGAGTACTGTATGCTGAACTAAACATATGCTAAATAATAGCATTCTAAGACAATAAGACTAATAAGTTATGGATATTGTTGTAGCACAAGAAAGTACTTTGCTTTCAGAAAAGGTCAGGATTCGGATTAATAAAACATTTTGGATTAATAAAGCTATACAAGGAAAAATACAAATTTCTTTCTTGAATGCGTCAGTTGTTTGGGCACTGCTGTTTGGTTTAACACTGGAAGAGAGACATTAGTGCTCTAATGATGTCATGCTGGTATGTTCACATTAGCTCAACATCTGATGTCCATCAAACAGAGTCAGTACCAGAAAGAAACACAATATAAAACTTCACTGAAGTGTAGCCCCCTCCTAAAAAGCGAATTGCCCTTGGCTGTCTCTGAAGCACTGCTGCTGCTGCCTAGAGGTGTTGCAAAATAAAATTTTGCTGGCGAAATTGGCAATTTCGCTGGCTGAAATTGTTTGCAAAATTTCACAATTTCACCGCTGCAAATCTCTCACCCACCCTCATAGTCTTTGTCTCCTGTCTTAACCAAGTCCCTGGTGTCCAGTGTCCCCCCCCCCACCTCTCACCTGCCCAAATATAAATTATAATTCTCTCCCTGGTGTCTAGTGGCCCCCCATGGCTGATCATCAGCCCAAACTGAACAAGCCCTCCACCCCGATCCCCAGACCCCCAATCCTTTAAAAAATTTAATCTTGTGCAGACCCCCACTGCCTGGTGTCTAGTGGACCCCCACCCTGTCTTCAGATAGCACCCACCCTGTTCCCCCAGTACCCGATCGGGCCATCGACAAAGTCCTCCACTCACGTCCATGACCAGCAGCCCAAATGAGCGCTTCAATGAATGAGCGCGTAAGCACATGCTCATTCATCGAAGTGTTTGGCCCGGGCTGCCAGCCGTGGAGGTGAGTGGAGGGCTGCCAGGGCCCAAATAGGGGCAATGGGAAATGGAGGTGCTATCTTCTGAAGACAGAATAGGAGGGTAGAGCTTCCACTAGATACCAGGGAGGGGTCTGGTAGAAGATTTAATTTTTTGAAGGATTGGGGTCCGGGGATCAGGAAAAGAATTCCTTAACTGGGGGGGGGGGGATGCTTGCTCAATTTGGGCAAATGATTGGCCATGGGGGGGACCACTAGACACCAGGGACAGAAGAGGGGATTTTTTTTTTAAGATTGGGGGCTGGGGTCTTGGCTGGGGAGGAAGGAAGGGAGGGTTCTTCATTTTGGCTGGTGATCGGCCAGCGGGGTCCACTAGACACCAGGGACAGGGAAGGGGATTGTATTTATGAAAAATTGGTGGCTGGATAGTGGCAAAATTGTGAAATTTTTCCCGTGGGTGGTGAAATTTCACCCGCGAGTGGCATATTTTGCTGGTTCGAGGGTAAAATTTTGACCACTCTGTGGGTGAAATTTTGCATTTTGCCCAGCAAAATATTTAGCAAAATGCATAAATTATGTGAAATATTTTGGTGGGTGAAATTTTCCAATTTCGCACAACTCTACTGCTGCCTTCCCCTTCATCGCTCCTTCACCCCGGTCCCAGTCAAGACTGCAGCTGAAGGACCCAGGGCTGGACTGGACACTGTCATTTATTCTGTAGGCTTGTTCAGTGCCCTTCTGAATGTGGCCGGTGCACCATCAACCCTCTACACTCAAACGACCTCTAGTCTGCCTTCAGGGTCAGGAAACCCACAACAAGGAGGCTGCTCAGTTTTAAGTAGTTCTCAAAGCTGCACAAAGTGCAACACCTCTCCTCCCCAGGGAGCACAAACTTTGGAGACTAGTTCAGCTCTGCAGAACAACTAACTTAGTACATTCTGTCCCTGTAAACTGATATCAATTTGGGGCTCAGCTGTGCCAAACAGCTCCGAATTGCAAGCTGGCTCTGGACTTGTATGCATGTTTTTCCCCTGAAATTGACAGCCACTGAAAGTCAATGGTTTAACTTAATGAATAATGCATTATATGCTACCCATTGATATTTAATTTCTGGATTTTTTTCACAAGGGGGCAACGTGCAAATAGAGAAGATTTGTCTGAAACAAAACCTCTGAGGACAGGAATGTATTTGTGAGTAGCTCTCACTTGTTATTCCTGTTTGACTAAAACATTTGTCAAAAACAGACTTGAGACCCTTGGAATAGGGGATTGACTGAGTTAGACTGCCAAGCCTGGAGTCTAGCCCCAAATTAGTGCAGGGGTTGCTTTGAAAGCTGCTATGCATCTGGAAAGATAGTGAGTCACTGCTTTCTGCTGCTGCAAAGATTTTATCCTGACAGGAGACTGAATCAGTTGAGGTCCCCAGTGATTGCTTACCTGTCAGGGTAAGTGAATGCAAGTCCCACTGTGGGGTGCATAGGATCGTCATCATTCAGAGCACCATGGCCCACACCCCTCACCACTGGGAATGCATTGGGTCCACTGCATCTGTATCCAACTTACAGAGAAGACCATCAGCCATCATCTGCCTGAGCAGGGGAGATGTCCCCATGGAATCAACACCAGCCTGTCATCTAAATATCATGAGTACTGGGATTTACCCACAGAACTTACCATCCCTACTGTTTATCTAGCCAGCTTGATACTCATTCCTGCATGACCTTAGAATCAGTCCCACAGTTACAGCTTACAGCCAGAAACAACTGTTTTGCTGATCATCCACTTGTATAATTTGCCAGTCAGCAACTGCAGCCAACAACTGAGTTTACATGGTACGACACCGAAATCCAAGTGTCACAGGCCTGCAGTGCTGCATCGGTCTTCCCGAACTGTAATTGAGAGGCATGGAGGACTATAAAGGATAACTGGTACACACCAGTTGGGGAGAAGTACTGAGATACGCCTTACAGTGGGGGATAATGCAAACTGCTGTCTTTGTTTATTCTTACCTTTGCTTCCCTTGTCCCTTACCTTGTTCTCCAACCCCAAAATAAACCCATTGGTTATTTTTTTGCAACTGCTGGTGCAGTTTGCCATTATTGCCTTACTGTTTATTTGCATGCTTAGAGTGATAAGTGGGGAGGGGATTGCGTTATTGTGTTCCATCTCACAGTGGGTGGGGGTTGTATTTTTTTCCTGAGGCAAACACCCTGGCAGCGCTCTGTCATGAGAATCCCCATACTGTAGGTGGAGGCACCATGCCACTTTCCAAGCCCATTTCTAACTACAAACCTAAGTGCCATTCCTCCAAAGGCGTACCAGACTTTGATCATAACAATCTCCAGGCTTAGTCAGTACACTTTGTGGGTGGGGGTGGTTACAGAAGCATGAGTGAAGATTACCTCAGCTTTTCAGCCCCAGTCATCTTCTTGATCAACAGCAGAAACTCCAGCTCCCCAATCCTCCTTCCATGGCTCTATCATAGTGGGGTACCCCATGAGGCTCACTGTCCAGTAAGCGCATGGGGCATGAAGCTTCGGGTGGAGGTCAGGTGAAATGGAAATATAAATTATAAAAAAAATTAAATGATATACCAATATTTATGGAAAGTCATAGAAGCCTGAATACCCAGAGATCTGAGCCTGTCCTGTTACAGTATATGGAATTCTACCTCATGGTGTGAGGACCATTCCTAATGGTGTAATATCTTATCCTGTGGTGTGGGACCCTACCATGTGATGTGGCACCTTACTTGGGACCCTACCAAAAGGTATTGAATAATACTTGGTAGTGTGGGACCCTACCCTGCGGTATAGAAACCTATCCTATGGTTTGTGATCCTCCGTGCCATGAAATCCTGCTGTGTGTTGTGAAACCCTAACATGGTTTGGAATCTTGTTCTGTGATGTGGCATTCTCCACTGTGATATGGGACCCTACCTTGTGATATGGCATCCTACCCTTCGCCTATAGTGTGGTATATGGCCCTGTGCTGCAGGACCTTAGCCTGTGATGTGGGGCCTTAGCCTGTGGCATAGAACCCTCCCTTGGTGTGTCACCTTAGCCAGTGGTTTGGGGCCCTGTTTGGTGGTGTGGGACCCTATACTATAGTATTGGTCTTTAGTCTGTGGTGTGGGACCCTACTCTGCTGTGTGGACCTTAGCCTGTGGCGTGGGAACCTACCCTATGGAATGGGACCCCACCCAGTAGTGTGAAATCATACCTTGTGGTGTGGGTCCTCAGCCTAGAAGGTTTGGAATCCTGACCTGTAGTGTCGCACTCTACCATGTGTTGTGTAACCTTCTCCCATTCTGTGAGAACCCAGCCGAGTGTTGTTGAATTCTATAAATGTGATGTGAAACCCTGTATCTTGGCATGGCACACTGCCCCATGGTGTAAAACCCTGTCTAATTATGTAGAATTGAGCCTTGTGGTGTGTTGCGTGGAATCCAGACCCAACCAGTGGTGTGGGAACCCTGACAATACCACACCCATAACAGGTCTCTATTAAAGTTAATAAAGAGATTTCTGGTTTTCTCTAGAACCTTCTGAATATCTATTACTACTATTGGCATTTGATATGCCAACATTCATCTGTGGCGTTAATGCCATCATTTTTTAGCCCAAATACCCGCTACTTTAACCAAACAGTACCAAGATTCAGCCAATAATTAAACGTGGAATAAATATTTCCCTAATTCTTAATTTTCCACAACATCTAAATCATAGCATTCAACGGATTTATTTGTAGATGCCTGAAAGCCCTGGGGCCATGATTCCCAATACAGACCATTTATGTTTCCAACATTAAATCAGAAGAATCATATGTCATGCTTTTATCTGGCAAAAGGGCATGGAAATATTGAATGCTTGATCAATGATATTCTCAAGAGAGTAAACATCCTTCCAACTAGGTCAAAATGGACGAGCTTCCCCCTATGTTACTCTGTCCCCTAGCATATCCTTCCCAGATAACAGTGGCTTGCATCTCAAGAGTCAGGCAGCACCTAGTTATTATCATGTGGTTCTACTTACAGAAGAAATGCAAATAATAAACTGATGATTTCTGCACAGTGCACACGCAACAACTTAGAAACATTGACATTTATAAAATGAGTAGAAAATGTCCTGTTTTTTGATTGGGTAAGAGACACGTTTTGGAATGCTCTTATCCAGCCATAAACTGGATACCGGTGCTAGTTAGGCTGTCTAGGAAGTTGCACAGCCAGAGATCCATACCTGCCAACCAGTTTAAACAAAATTCTGACCTGCAGTCACAGATTCTCGTCACTCACCCGAACCCCCCAGCAGCCGAGCAGCTCGCCCACCTCTTGCTCCCCAAACCCCTAGCCTACCAAACAACTTTACTGTTAAAAACAAAGTGTTGTGCCTCTGCTTCTCCTCCAGTTTCACTGATCTCAGCTGCACCTCCTTTACAGTGCCGCCCTTTCTCCAATCTCCCATCCTCCTTCACGCAAGTATACTGTCAAACTCCCCCCACAGAGCAAACATGCGAGCCACTGTATGGGAAAGAAATTTTTTGTGTTTCATTTATTTGTTTTATTTTTCATCCAGGTTGTATAGCCACTCACTTATACTGCAGCCCGTTGCGCTGTGACCGTACAGCATAAGAGATAGCACTCAGTACAGTGGCATCAGAATGACACACTCAGTCCCAATCATGCCAGCCACTAATGTTACTGAAAAATCAGCTGCCCCTACAGGGAAACATGGGAAAAAATTCACAAAGTTTTTGTTTAACTTTTTAAGTTACAAAAGCAGCTACTATTGCTGTTTTGAGCTACTTCCATGCTCGCACATTGTTGTCATGGAGCTGACAGCTTAATTGAAAGTGACCTGCGCTGCAGTCGGCTTTCAGCTGTGTTACATTTTGGACATGAAAAAAAAAAAATCAAATGTATTGGCATACACGAAAGTATAACACCTATCCCGAGTGTTTGGGTGAGTAGGGGTGAAATCTTTGTGTGGGGAGGCATACAAAAAGGCATTTCCTACTAACAAGCACCCTCTGCTGACAGCTTAAGAGTGACCTGCACTGCAGTCGGCTTTCAGCTCCATTACATTTCAGCCAGGAAAAGAAAATTAAATGTATTGGGAACACAGGAAGTACCACACCTTTCACCTGTGTGTGTGACTTAAGGATGAACTCTGTGTTGGGAGGGGAACAAAAGAGCATTTGCTACTAACGAGTACCCTCTGTTGGCAGAACCAAGCAAACTGTTTTTTTTAAAAAACTACACAAAAACAAATGTTTTATGACTCTTTTATTCATTTAATTAAAATAACTTTATCTTTCAAATTTTTTAACTTCTGGGACCCATTTTATAAGTGGAATAAGACACTCCGAGGTGTGGTTTATGGGCTGATAAGAGCACTTCGCAGGTGCTAAGGGCTCATTATCACCTGGGACGTACTCTTATCAGCCCATAAACCACACCTCGTTGTGTCTTATTCCTTACATAGACAATGATGGCAGAAAAAGACCATTGGTCCATTCAGTCTGCCTGTAACAACCTAGCATACCCTGAGATCTTTTGTCTATACAAGGTTTTAGCCTTCACTATCCACTTCATGTTCCTACTTTTACTACTAGTGCTCAGAGTAACCACTAAGCACTTCACTCTGTCTGTGCCGTGCTTTAAACTGTCAATCATTTCGGCACCTACCACATTAGCTGGCAGACTGTTCCATGGCTACACCACCCTCTCTGAAAAATAAAACTTTCCCATGTCTCCCCTGTACTTCCCCCCTGCCAGTTTCCACTCACATCCCCGTGTTCCTGCTCTTTATGGATTGAGTTGGGATGGGTTATCTAGCCAGGCTTCATGGTCTTCTCAATATTTCCTTCAGTGACCAACAGTCTTATTTCACTTTGCATACTGTGACCTGGGAAACCTGTTGTGCGGTTGCAGTTTTAAATCTGAGTCTGTCTTGTGGATTTCAGCTCATAGCCTCTGAGAACAGCAGTATTAATATCAACACACTAGCTTGCTAGGGTGCCAGTGGTGGCTTCACAGTATCATGGGGGTGCTGAAACACCCCAAATTGGATTTTTACATCAACATAGCCCACTGTCCTTGACCATCAATGACTTTTTTGTTAAGTAACTGCCCCTGCTCTCTTTGTCTAGAACCTCACCTGTATTGGGTAGGGTACATCTGCAGGGCAGTAACCATTACTAAGGAATGTTGTGTCTTGCTGTGTCTCACTGCTTCATTGTCTCTAGAAGGAAAATCTTCTGGTGCACAAATTAAAACTGAATTTAGTACTGATGCCCCGCACAATTAGGAAAAGTGTCTTCTGGGGCTCTAGCCTGGTAAAATACATTTAAATAAATAATAAAAAAAATGGTTCAAATGAAAAGCAACATTAAAACATGTAAAAATGAGGGGGCTATGTGATGGCCCAGCAGGTAACGCTCTGCACATCTGTGCTGGTGACCCAGGTTTGGGAAGCTGGCCAGACAAGCCTGAGGGCTGGGTAGGCACTGCTGTGCAGCAGCACTTCCAGCTTGGGGAGGGATGGCATTGGGATCTGTCACTGTGGCGACCCGTGCAGTGGGCCAGGGAGCTTGCTCCTCGGTATGGGTGCATCAGCAGCATGTGAGGCCATCTGTGGTCTGTACCCATTGTCAGGGAGGGGGAGGGATGGTGTTGGGATCTGTCACTATGGTGACCCCTACAGTGGGCCAGGGAGCTTGCTCCTTGGTATGGGTGCATCAGCAGCATGTGAGGCCATCTGTGGGCTGTACCCCTTGTCAGGGAGAGGGAGGGATGGTGCTGGGATCTGTCATTGTGGCGACCCCTACAGTGGGCCAGGGAGCTTGCTCCTTTGCAGGGGTGCATCAGCAGCATGCGAGGCCACTCTGTGGGCTGTACCCATTGTTAGGGAGGGGGAGGAATGGTGTTGGGATCTGTCACTGTGGCGATCCCTGCGGTGGGCCAGAGAGCTTGCTCCTCAGCAGAGGCGCATCAGCAGCATGCGAGGCCTTCTGTGGGCTGTACCCATTGTCAGGGAGGGGGAGGGATGGCGCTGGGATCTGTCACTGTGGCGACCCCTGCGGTGGGCCAGAGAGCTTGCTCCTCTGCAGGTGTGCATCAGCAGCATGTGAGGCTATCTGTGGGCTGTACTCATTGTCAGGAAGGGGGAGGGTAGCCAGGATGAAAAGTAGAAAAACACTAAAGTGGGCAGATAATGCCTGCCTCACTTCCCGACCTGCGCAGCCAACCAGTCCCAGCGACTCTGGAACAGATTTCAGGTTGGGGGAGGATGGACCTTCTCATCCTGGCCGTGCCATGGAGGACAATCCGTGAGGGGGCTCAAGACGGTAAGTCTGGGGGGGGGAATGTGATGGTCAGGGGTGAGTTGGGGCTGATGGCAGGGCTGGCTCCACGGATGGTGGAAAAAGACCTTTTTAAGAAAAAACAACAACACGTATAATGGTACTGACAACCTGCCACAAACACCAGCAGTCCTGACACTCTGTTCATCTGTGAGCCATTGGTCCCTCTTATCTCCTTCTAGGAAGTGTGTCTCAGTGATCCATCAACCCTCTCACTGTCTCTGTCTCTCTCTCTCTCTCTCTCACTCACTCTATCTCTCCCGGTTCCCACCCTTCCACAGTATGAGTAGAAATCAGTATCTGTCAAGTTCAGCAAAGAAAATGGAGGATACAACTTTCAAATGCATTTAGTGTTTGATGGCTAATCTGCTAGAGTGTGATAACCTGCTTGCCACAGCACATAAGTCCCCTGATATCGCATTTCACTTTCTTGGAACTGAGATACCAAGGAAAATGAAAAATCATGCAGAATTAAAGGCATATTCGTTTTTCTGGCTTATACTATACATTACATGAGTGGAGTCAGCCATGGGCTATTATATCCAAATGTAACCCCCCTGCAAATGGGGGTTCCCAAAAGACTTCCAGGAGCTTGCTTGAATGCTCCAAGCCTGAATGGTGTTTGGCGTTTAAGCCATTTATCAGTGAGTGTTTTTAGAACCTCTGGTACTGTCTCTTTAAGAGCTGTCTGCTTGCAGACATAATTAGTTTGTATGGGGGACTGTGTGTTTCTTTGATTGAGTACCACTCAAGCTGCTGCCAATTCACCCCATTTTGCAGTCACTAGGAGTGCAAAGGAACCTGTCTGAAAGATGTAACTGATTGCCAGAAATCATTTACAGTAATAATAAAATTACAGTTTGTCTAACCTGCTTTCTTTGCAGTCAGAACTGTCTGCCTAGTTCCCCATTCTGGTTTTGAACTGCTGAACTGGACCAATCAGTGTGGGGTAAACTAGCTCTAAAATGATGCCTTGGACGAATCAGAACTTGGGACTCATAATCTGAGCCAGCCACAAGAGGATTGTATGGGCAGTGACTCTGGGAGATGTAGTTTAGACTTCGTGCCTTTTGGACCAACAGCAGCAGTCTATTGTGAGTGACAGCCAATCCAGTCAAGAACTGGGAGGAACTCAAAGGAAGTGCCGGTTTTTGTCTGTTGGGAGTTTCAGTTTGAGATCTGAAAGAGAAGGGGAAAGAAACCCTGTGCTCCTTCAGTGCACAGTTTCAGTCAAAAACCGTGTGCAAGGCCCAGAGTTCCGGTCTACAACTTGTGTAACTGCTTGTTAGGACTGAATCCGTCCTGTGAAAAGAATCAAAGGATCTCTGAAGAGTAGAAACCAGGCTCACCCTGTAGAAGACTGAAGAAATTGTTGAATTACACTCGGTCTGTCAGGAACTGAATCTGCTGTGTGTTCTCCTGGTTATTGTGCAGATAATTGGGTGGTACAGATGCAGCCTGCCTGGTATAGTGCTTTCTTTTTTACCATATAAATGTGTGAGGAGTCTCTTGGAGATCAAAAGTAGCCCTGCTGACATTGAAGGACCATATCTCTTTGGAGGTCGTGAGTACTAATTCGGGTCGCTCCTGTTGAATTGCCACATTAAATCCAAATGGAATTACTGTACTGCTGACTGTTTAATTTTCCTTTTCTTCTGTGTAAAGGGCCCCTACCAGCTGCTACGGTTTGATTAGCTTACTAGGGCCTGGGTACCTAGGACAGTAATTGGTAGGGATAGGCCTGTGCACAGAGCCATAGGTAGATAGTAAAGTGATAAGCTAATTAACCTGATTTCCCTGTCCTTGTTATATCCCCTAAATAAATCAGAGCTGTTTGTTTCAACAGTTATACTGCCTGAGGTATTTGTCTATGTTAAAGTACTGTACTGTGATTGTTGCACTGTATCTTATTTTACAGGATGTCCCGGTGCCTGAACCAGCCTTGGGGGTAAGTGTATACTGTGAAGGTAATTCTGCTATATTGTGTGGGCCACTAGTGGGAAGAAAGGGGGGTTGCAGTGTCCCAGAGGGCTGTGACCAAGTAAGTTTAACTATTGCAAACCCTGACCTCTGGGTGGAGGCACCCGCCATTGGATCCAGGCCCCTCAACCTGTTAGTGGCAAATCAGGCAGGGGTAGTAGCCCCTGGGATAGCGCCATCTAGGGGTTACATTTTGGAGGCTCACCGCTGGGATTGTGTGTCCTCTAGTGGCCATATTTACAAACCACTGTTAAGGAAAATAAATAAATAAATAAATAAATGGGTACCCGACAGAAGTGGCTGTGCACCGGCTGGTGGAGTGGTGTACTGGGGAGAGATCGACCCCAAAATGCTATGCTTATCCTGGACATCCCCTGGGTATCAATCATGGACACTGTGCAGGGAGTACTTTCCAAGGTGGAAGGTTTACAAATCCTGTGGTGGTGGGTCGGCACGCTAATCTGCTCACCCACACTTTCCTGCCCTAGTAGAGTTTAAGGATCCCATAGATAGCTCCAAAGTACCACAGACCATTACCCCAGAGGGAGCCCTCACTGCTTGAGAGTGATAACTAAGGACAGTAAAGACCCGGGGAAATGAGCCCCACCACTATCTGAAACTTTTGAGGAGAAATTTGCTAAATGGTTGCTGGGAGAAGGGAAAACTGTGGAGGACTTGAAGAAACTATTCTTGCCACCTGGGGTGTTCTCCCCAACACCCTCTCCTGCTCCAGTACCCGTAATGGTGGCTGAACCAATGCAGACTCCTATTTCTGCACCTGCCATTAGTCACGACTCTTACCAAGGTTGAGGATCTTCTCTGGCACCTCCCACCCCCAAGGGAGGATGACTGGGAGACCTGATAGACTATGTTGCCCCCAAGTGCTAGAATGGCAATGCTCGGAAGCCGAAAAGAAAGAGGGTTAGTGAGGAGCCTCCGAGGTCCTGCCCTGGCTACCATCCGTGCTAAACGGGCCAGTAACCCTGAAGGACTGCACAAGCCTATCTTGAGGCCTTGAGAATGTGTATGGGAGCCAGATTCTGATGAGGACCTATGGTGGAGAGTAAGAAATGCACAACAGTACCAGGGGTTGTTGTCTGTGTATGTCTCTCGGCTGGAAAAATTGTTGCAAGAATGCCTCAGAAAGGGTAGTTTGCCAGCGATTGAACTGGACCGAACCAGACTGGACAGAATCCTTAAGTCTGCCCCCTCTCAGAACTGCTGTTGCTTCAGTTACGCCTGGCAAATCGACTGGAATCCCCACCTCCTATGATGAGTTAATGAGAGAAATTCGAGGAGTTGAGAAAAGGCTACCTGGAGGGACCTGCACCAATAGCTGTGGCTATGACCCGAGTGACTGAGGGTGGCCCATCAAGTGAAGTTCAGGGGCAGAGGTTGGCAGTCAATGAGTGCTCTGATAAGGAAAAAGATATGCCACAATGGGGTGAACTGTTGAGAGAGATCCGGGAATTCAAAAACAGTCCCTTTATGAAGGCCACGCCTGCAAGTACGGGCCCCGACCTATATCCGACTGCATCTGCTATGGGGGTGGGGATACCCACCCATGTATCTCCTGCTGATAACAGCTCCGAACTCGATTCCTTGACCATGGAAGTGGAGAAACTGACGAGATGTCTCCAAATGCTTATCACGTCAAGACAGAGATGGCACCAAGGTTTCCAGTTAGTAATACCCCGCCCTGGCTCCCAGTGTGGCACCCGGCCAGCTCAAACTCCAAAAAGTATGTTTTGCTATAATTGTGGGAAGGATGGGCACATGAAAGGGAATGCCAATCCCCAAAAGACACTGACAAAGTTGCATATAGGCTACAAGGAGAGCTTCGAGAACAAATCAGTGTGTTAAGAGTGCACGAAATGATCCCAGTGAGGGCACCAAAAATGCTAATTCACGTCCTTTTGTGGCAAGGTCAGTTGCCCAGGCCCCCACTACCGCCTCTCCAGACTGGTCCAGAATAGTGGGTCCCTCCATGGAGACCACTGTAAAGGTAAATGGAGTGTCTACAAGAGCTGTATTAGACAGTGGCTCCCAAGTGACAATTATGTTTCAAGATTGGTATCAGAAGCATTTGTCAGACGTACCCTTACAACCATTAGAAGGACTGCATGTATGGGGGTTAAGTGAGAAGGCCTACCCCTATTCTGGGTATATCCGAATTTGGCTGTCTTTCCCCACCTCCGTGGCTGGAGTGGCTGAACAAGTAGAGACCCTAGCCTTAGTGTGTCCCCCCACTGGACTGTATGATGGTGTCCCTTTGTTGATTGGAACAAATGCTCATATGTTCAGAAGGCTGGCACATTTGTGTTATGAAAAACAGGGGTCAAAGACTAGTAGAGCTTTAAGAGTTCCGGCTTTAATTAAGAAGGCCTATGAGGCACAGAGAGATGCTGAAAATATAGAACCAGAGGAACCGGTCGGAATTGTATGGAAGAAGGATCCTGAGTCCTGATCCTGGCACCAAATGCCCAGTGTACCTTACAGGAGAGGTCCGTATCAGAAAGGATGTTAAGAATAAAATATTAATGTTGGATGCACCAGGCGATGGAAAATTGCCAGAGGGACTGCTGGTCAAGCTTAGTATTTTGCCCGCTAGAGCCCATGCTTATGCCAGAAGGTAATGGTCCAAGTTCATAATGTGTCTGAAAGAGACATTCGAGTAAATAGAGGTTGCATCCTGGCTAATGTGCATTGTGCAGACACTGCAGTGCTACCCAGCAGCAAGAGTTCAAGGAAGAATGACAGAGTAACGCTTCTGACTTGTTTGATTTCGCAACTCCCCGCTGCCAGCTGAATGGAAAGTGAGGATCAGTGAGAAGCTTGCCCAGAGAGACCAGGTGTTTCTTTAAAGGAATGGGACGTAGGTGCAAGGAGCTGAGCACAATATCCGGCTGCATGACGTAAAGACCATTTCGTGAGAGGTCTCGACGCCTGGCACCTGCTGATATAGATGATGTGAGACGGCATCTGCAAGAGATGTTAGCGGCTGGTGTAATACAAGAATCAGAAGCCCTTATGCTTCCCCATTGTGGTAGTGAGGAAAAAGAATGGAACAGTAAGGATGTGCGTGGATTATCGCACCTTTAAACCGGCGGACTATCCTGATCAGTACACAATGCCCCGCATTCAGGATGCTTTGGACTGCCTAAACGGGAGCAAGTGAGCCCTGTGCTGGATCTCCGCAGTGGTACTACTAGATCCCGATGGCCCTAGAGGACCGCTGAGAAGACAGCTTTATCTGTCCGCTTGGTTTCTATGAATTCATGAGGATGCCTCAAGGGATTTCAGGTGCCCCAGCCACTTTTCAACGATTGATGGAGCGTGCAGTGGGGACATGAACTTACTAGAGTGCCTGGTATACCTAGATGATGTTATTGTGTTTGGCAGCTCACTGGAGGAACATGAGAGCAGATTATTTAAGGTATTGGATCGATGGAGGACTTTGGCCTTAAACTGTCCATTGATAAGTGTCAATTCTTTCAAACATCAGTAAAGTATGTGGGACAATAGTATCCACCGAGGAATAGAGACCGACCTAAGTAAAGTTGAGGCCTTGACTACCTGGCCACAGCCCAAAAATCTAAAAGAACTGCAAAGATTCCTGGATTCTGTGGTTATTATCGATGCTTCATCAAGGACTATTCAAGAGATCACCTTTACTTAACCTTACTCAAGGGTATCCCCAACCCACAAAATACCAAAAGTCAGCGTCCCTCAAGACTGAAAGAGTGTATTTTCATCCGAGTGAAGTATTTGGGGTCTGCTGGACTCCTGATTGTGAGACTGCTTTTCATGAGATCATATATCAACTTACCCATGCTCCAGTGCTGGCCTATGCCGATCCAAGAAAACCTTACGTCCTGCACACTGATGCTAGCTTGCAAGGGTTGGGGGCTGTGTTGTACCAAGAGCACGAGAATGGCCTGAGACCAGTGGCCTTTGCCAGTAGAAGCCTGACCCCATCCGAAAAGAACTATCCTGTACATAAGTTAGAGTTCCTAGCTTTGAAGTGGGCTATTGTTGACCAATTCCATGAGTACTTGTATGGGGCTAAAATACTAGTAAAAACTGACAATAATCCTTTGACCTATGTGCAGACCTCAGCTAAGTTGGATGCCACTGGCCACAGGTGGTTTTCTGCATTATCTACATATGACTATGCCTCAATACCGAGCAGGTCTGAACCACATAGATGCTGATGCTCTCTCCGGAGGCCTGTTCCCCAGAATGATTGGGTCCGATTGGCGAACCTGACATTCGGGCACTCTGCCGGAAGTTTGACAGGGGAGGAACAAATGTCCACGGACGCAGTGGACTGCATGGTGGATTGCTTGGGACCCTCTGAGAATTGCATACCTGCTGCTTATTGCCACTTTTCTGCAATAGACATTGGTGCACTGCCTCAGCTGGACAATGACAGTATTCGAGGGCTCAATCCTCGCCGATCCTATGATCAAATCAGCTTTAGAAGCCCTCTATGCAGGAAAAGATGTGTCCAAATTACGCTCCACTGATTTGAGAACTGCACTGTTATACAAAGAAGGTCCTAAGTTGAAACTGATCAATAAACTGTTATATAGAGAAACAGTAGACAGAGGGGACAAGTAGACAAACAACAACTGGTGCTGCCCACTGCCTTCGAGACTCAGTATTGAGGTCCTTGCACAACCACATGGGGCACCTTGGTATAGACAGAACACTTGACTTGGTGAGATCCAGATTCTATTGGCCTAAGATGGGGGCTGATGTGGAGCAACACATACGAACTTGTAGTCGCTGCTTACAGAAAGCTTTGCCCAGAGGGCTGCCCCTTGTTAACATAACCACCAGTGCACCCATGGAGCTGGTCTGTATTGATTTTCTGAGTTTGGAGTCAGATCAAAGAAATATCAGTAATGTGCTGTGGTCACTGACCATTTCACGAGATATGCCCAAGCTTTCCCCACCAAAGACCAGAAAGCATCCACTGTAGCCAAAGTACTCAGAGAAAACTTTTTGTTCACTATGGGGCTCCACAAAGAATCCATTCTGATCAAGGAGAGACTTTGAGAGTCGTCTGATCAAAGAGATGCTTTCTCTGTGGGGAGTGAGAAAGTCCAGAACCACTCCTTACCACCCCAGGGGACCCACAGCCTGAACGTTTCAACCGCACTTTGCTAGATATGCTAGGCACCCTGCACCCAAAGGACAAGCCTAGATGGAGCCAACAAATTAGCACCCTGGTACATGCTTATAACTGCACCAAAAGTGATGCCACTGGGTTCTCCCCCTACCGCCTGATGTTTGGAAGAGAAGCTCGACTACCGGTAGATGTGTGTTTTGGGGTCTCTCCTGATGGGGTTCAAGCTGACAACTATTTACAGTATGTGCAAAAGTTAAAGGCCCAGCTAACTCATGCGTACCAACTGGCTCAAACCATGGCTGCCAAAGAAATCTGGCCAACAAAGAAAGGTATGATAAAAGGTGAAAGCACAGGAACTCCAGGAGGGAGATCGGGTATTGCTAAGAAATCTGGGACTGCATGGCAAACACAAGATTGCTGACAGATGGCACCATCTCCCTCACACATTGTAGTGGGCAAACTAGATGATCTGCCAGTGTACAAAGTAAGGCCTGAGAACAATTCAAAAGATGTAAAAACAATGCATAGAAATCATTTACTACCCATTGGACAAATCCTGATTGAGTCTGAGCCCCAGAAGATGCCCCCTCTGGACCAGTGACTAGAGCTGCTGCTAAGAAAGATCAAGGAAGTCTGCACCTACAGAAGCAGAGTTAAAGTGTTCCCCTGCACAAGTCCCAGTTGAGATGACTGTCAGTCCATATCAGAAGAAAGTGAGAGTGACTTTGAATACTATCCTTCTTACAACTGAGTCAATTGTTTCGGGGCAATCCCTAGTCAATACTGGAGACAAAGCTGGGCCTTCTGGACTGTCTATGCCCCAGCTTCATCCCTGGAGCCAATGCTCCCAGAAAGTGAAGTGCAAAGCATCAGATCAGATGAAATGGAATCATTGTGCATGGTTGAACTGTTTGAGCTTTCAGGGAGGAAAATGATAGATTGGGGCAGACTGGTGATACACCCGAACAAGAAGAGTATTTTGAGTGCCCTGACAGTCCACTGCCAGTGTCTGAAAGCTCTCCATGCAGGCCAAATGTTGTGGACTCCAGAAACTGTAACTCCTGGAGCTGAAAGTGCCCCAAGTTCTAGCCTCTCTACCCCCATGGAGACTCCCCTGACAAGTGAGAACAATGCTGAAAATGAGGCTCAGAGTGCAGAGACTGTAACAGCTCCCCCTAGAAAGACTGGTCGAGCTGTAAAGCCTGTGGTGCACCTCAGTTATGATTCCTGGCCGCCAGTGGACCTGCCTCTCAATGTTGTCCATAAAGGAGTGTATGTGTCCCGAGCTCATTGCCCAAACTGAGCGTTAGTGCTAACTCAAGTTACTTGTGTTGCCCTCTAAGTATGGTGCCCTTGCCCGTCCAGCCCCAAGGTAACTGATAGGAAGGGTCCCTCTCTTCAGGTTTCATGTACAAGAGGTAATAATTTGAGTTATGGTACAATGTGTGTTATACTGTGTAAAGAGTGACGTACTGCAATGTTTCAGAAATGGTTCTTGGTAAAATGATGTATTGACTGATGATTACATGTGTGAGCCTAATGCAAATGTATATGGTTGCAGTTGAAACTTATGGAAGTGCTTGACGCGGACGTCAAGCTTTTCCCAAACCAGGAAGGTGTAACCCCCTGCAAATGGGGGTTCCCAAAAGACTTCCAGGAGCTTGCTTGAATGCTCCAAGCCTGAATGGTGTTGGCTGCTTTAAGCCATTTATCAGTGAGTGCTTTTAGAACTCTGGTACTGTCTCTTTAAGAGCTGTCTGCTTGCAGACATAATTAGTTTGTATGGGGACTGTGTGTTTCTTTGATTGAGTACCACTCAAGCTGCTGCCAATTCACCCCATTTTGCAGTCACTAGGAGTGCAAAGGGAACCTGTCTGAAAGATGTAACTGATTGCCAGAAATCATTTACAGTAATAATAAAATTACAGTTTGTCTAACCTGCTTTCTTTGCAGTCAGAACTGTCTGCCTAGTTCCCCATTCTGGTTTTGAACTGCTGAACTGGACCAATCAGTGTGGGGTAAACTAGCTCTAAAATGATGCCTTGACAGAGAATCAGAACTTGGGACTCATAATCTGAGCCAGCCACAAGAGGATTGTATGGGCAGTGACTCTGGGAGATGTAGTTTAGACTTCGGTGCTTTTGGACCAACAGCAGCAGTCTATTGTGAGTGACAGCCAATCCAGTCAAGAACTGGGAGGAACTCAAAGAAGTGCCAGTTTTTGTCTGTTGGGAGTTTCAGTTTGAGATCTGAAAGAGAGGAAAGAAACCCTGTGCTCCTTCAGTGCACAGTTTCAGTCAAAAAACGTGTGCAAGGCCCAGAGTTCCGGTCTACAACTTGTGTAACTGCTTGTTAGGACTGAATCTGTCCTGTGAAAAGAATCAAAGGATCTCTGAAGAGTAGAAACCAGGCTCACCCTGTAGAAGACTGAAGAAATTGTTGAATTACACTCGGTCTGTCAGGAACTGAATCTGCTGTGTGTTCTCCTGGTTATTGTGCAGTAATTGCGATTGGGATACAGATGCAGCCTGCCTGGTATAGTGCTTTCTTTTTTACCATATAAATGTGTGAGGAGTCTCTTGGAGATCAAAGTAGCCCTGCTGACATTGAAGGACCATATCTTCTTTGGAGGTCGTGAGTACTAATTGGAGCTCCTGTTGAATTGCCACATTAAATCCAAATGGAATTACTGTACTGCTGACTGTTTAATTTTCCTTTTCTCTGTGAAGGGCCCCTACCAGCTGCCACAGGTTTGGACTAGCCACTAGGGCCTGGGTACCTAGGGACAGTAACTGGTAGGGATAGGCCTGTGCACAGAGCCATAGGTAGATAGTAAAGTGATAAGCTAATTAACCTGATTTCCCCTGTCCTTGTTATATCCCCCTAAATAAATCAGAGCTGTTTGTTTCAACAAAGTTATACTGCCTGAGGTATTTGTCTATGTTAAAGTACTGTACTGTGATTGTTGCACTGTATCTTATTTTACAGGATGTCCGGTGCCTGAACCAGCCTTGGGGGTAAGTGTATACTGAAAGGTAATTCTGCTATATTGTGTGGGCCACTAGTGGGAAGAAAGGGGAGTTGCAGTGTCCCAGAGGCTGTGACCAAGTAAGTTTAACTATTGCAAACCCTGACCTCTGGGTGGAGGCACCCGCCATTGGATCCAGGCCCCTCAACCTGTTAGTGGCAAATCAGGCAGGGGTAGTAGCCCCTGGGATAGCGCCATCTAGGGGTTACACAAAAATAAACTCTTTTGACCTTCCCTTCCCCTTTTAATGTGTACCGATAACTTACTGCCTAATCTGACATTTTCTGTTGACTGGCAAGAGTGCGTCCTTCCCAGTCAATGTCTCTTCCTTTGGCTAGTGTGATGTGTCTAGCTTATAACTTCATGAGTAACTTTCGTCACTCCTCAGTCCCGCTCGGCACTCTACCTTCTCCTATTGACTTCTGTCACTTTGGAACCAACTCCCCTCCTCCCTCCACCTCTCCTCCTCATCTGACTCCCTCAGGCACCAGTTGAAACTCCAGTTCTACCCCACCTGCTCCTGTTGCCCTTCCTCTTGACACTTGGCGGCTTGAGCCTAAACCATCCTTGGTAAGGCATTGGGCTGGGTCCCTTCTCCCTGTCTACCAGATTCACTTCCTCACAACCTCTGTTTTACCTCTACCATGAGAGTAGGCTTATGCTCACCCTACAGGTCTCTTGCCTGTTGCCTGTTGTATTTGCACATCGTGTATTGCTGACACTTTTATCATTCCATTGTATAGGCATTTCTTATTGAGCTGCGACTGCACTTTATTCTCTGTACCACCTGTTTGTTGTGTTTATCTACTTTCTTACTATCTTATTTACCAAATGCTGTTCAACTGACTTATTATTGCGTATTGTACTGCTGTTTTTCCACTGTTCCCTTCTCCGGGTCGCACCTGGTAATGGGCCTTGGCTCAGTGTACTGTATTTTTCCTGGTTACCAATTTTTAAATAAATAACTAAATAAATAAATAAATAATGATACAGGAATGAAAGAGTGGGCATATTTATTTAAGAGTTTTACCAGACAGGCATACTGAGCAGGGTACCGCTCGATTCCAGATGCGCCCTGGGGGTGGGGGGGGAGTGGGAAAAAAATACACTAGAAATACAAATAGAAACACAACTGAATATACAGTTAGGCAACAGTAGAAAATATAATGGGGTATATGTACTGTATGTACAGCTTAGATGTGCTGTAAAGAAAAACAAAAGGCAATAATGCACATCTATCTATGAACGCAGTGGTACAGTTGTGCTGGACCACTAGCTGCCAGCTGAGGGGGCCTATAATGCACGGCGGTATCCGCAGTGCCAGGTTGTGAAACAGAGTACACTGTGGTATGGCATAGGTAGGCGTCTGTGAAAATACAAGTGTGGAGCAGAGGTGTTAGATGGGAGGGATGGCTTTGAGCCACCGCATAATCCAAACCAAGAAACTATCAATTTGGCATCTGAATAGGGGTACCCCATCAACTGGGTGCTACCAGAATAGCACCGCACTATGTGGCGCTAGTCTGGTAAGTGCTCACATGGACAGCGACTGGGGATTTACAGCGCATGCTGTAAGAGCTCCCCTAACAGCACCAGGAGCCAGGAGGCTGGCCAAGCTGCTGCCATGACGTGGAGGGTGGGAGCATCAAGCAGCTCGGCCAGCAGTGAAGGAGATCAAGGTTCTTATCCTGGTGTCCAAAGTTTTAGCACACCTCGGGACTTGAAATATTTTTTTACATGGCCCTGTTAAATTTAACTTTTCCCTGGATTCGCTCCCCGCCCCGGAGTGAGAATCCTAAATATAGGGGGTGCAGGGTAGAGCCCCCGGGGAAAAAAAAAATCAGTGCTGTTTTTACTGTGGCTTTGTAGCCAATGCTATTGTTGTACAAATTTTTTTTTGTGCATTCCAGAAGTGTACCTAATCAACACTAGTACCCTCGTTGCTCATTCCATATGCAGCTGATGCCTATATTTTTATAATGTAATGGGAGCCCTTATTATTAACTGAAATCAAGCAGATTACAACCTCTAGAAGTGTTTACAGTGTGGTTATTAGCCAAAGACCATGCATTATCCTCTATGTTGTTCAGCGGTGTACTGCTACCGTGGAAGTGATGCAAGTGGTGCTGTCAGTAACAGTCGTGCTATACGTGATGTACAGATCATTGTCTATCGTAAATAAGTGAGAAGTCAAAGCAGTACTGACAGAGTCAGTCTCCCAGATTAATGAAATACACAGTCAATACAAGAGATGTTACAAATAGGATACTGTAAGTGTGTACTGTATCAGTATGGGAGTCCCAGAGATGGACTTGCCTAATGTAACTCCTTTTTACGAAATAAATGCACTGGTGTACTGTGACACAGTGTTGTACAGTGCAACAATATCCCTGACAATGATAAATCAACACTTGCCTCACACTATTCTATAAAAAAACCCTGCAACACGAAGAATTTGAAGCTAGATTTATAAAGTGTTTTTCTGTACAATGTACTGCATCTCAAAGTAGTTAACAGTATGACTTGGCAGGTTGCCCACTTCCCTCTGGAGCCGGAAGGTCAGAGGTTTATGGGTTCCAGTCTTGCACTAGGAAGCTTGGCTACTACCCAACATTGACACTGCGGGGGTACTACACTGTTGCTGCTCTGTCCTTTGGATGTGACATTAAACGGTGGTCCTGTCTGCCAATCCCTGTAGACTGTCAAGGTGGAAGTTAGAGATCCCATGGCACTTATAATAAGAGCAGCAGATCTTCCTGGGGTCCTGGCCAACATTCCTTTTGTCAATAAAATAGGACCATATAACCCAGCTCCCAAGATGCTCCTGAAACTGACTTGTCACAGCACAGTGTACTTTTCCTGGTCAAAAATGACAAATATATACGCCAGCCCGGTGGTGCTGAGGGTTGAGGCGCTGGATGCCATACCTCGCCAATGACCCATGTTCGTGAGCGAGCACTGGTCACTGTGGGTCAGCAGGGAGGAGAGGGATTGAGCATCTGATGGACTGCTCTCCATCTTTGGGGGGGGGGAGTGTAGCGGACGGTGCACGCCTGACCCCTAGTGGAGGCGGGGGCTTGATGGCACGGCATTGAATGAATGGGGTTGGGGGATGCAGCAGACGCCTGATGTGGGTATGCACAGGAGTGTGCGTGAACACCATCACTGGTGTAATTGAATGCTGCACTCCCGCAAGGGGAGAAAAGTGAAAAAAGTGGCTCCAGTCACATGGCTTGATGGTCGTCCGGTGGCATGTGCCATTCCTTGGGCTTCACCACCTGTTCCGGATCCATGCTTGGTGGGGGATTAGGGGTTCCCTCACCTCCTCGCCATGGGGGGTAAGCCATAGGGGAAGTTCAAGGTGGTGGCCTGGGATCGGTGTGGGCGAATGGTGGCTGAAAGAGGAGTGGAGGATGATAGCCAGCTGGGGCCACAACCGGAAAAAAAGCATATAAAAAAAAAAATGACAAATATATCAATTGTTTTATTGACACCCATGGCTTGCACGTGGTAGCATCAAAAAGTAAAAGGTAACTAGTTTGTGCACCTTAATGTAAAGCATGTCTTTGTCTGAAATGTTGTAAGTAATGTTCCTCATCAGGGCTGCACTGAGTTGCACTGTATTTACTTGGTGTCTTTCCCATTGACGCTGACTCTAAACCCTTTGTAAATCTGTAAAGGGTTTTATATGGAATAAATAAATAGAATTTTCAAAGCAATGACTTAGGTTTTGGTATTCAGTGACTGTAGGCACACAAATCAACAGGATCTTCTACACTCAGCAGTAGTTTTTTACAGTCATGGACAGCATTCAAAATGGTTTTACTAAGCAAGTGAGAATGCCCGTCAGAACACTGTGGTAGTCCCTGCTTTTTGAAGGTAACCCGTGAGGTGGGCGCATGAGGAAGGGCACCATCCATAATGGTGACTCCTTCCCGGCGCAATCCCTGATGGCGATGGGAGGGTAGGGTGACCGGATGAGGCTGTGGGCAAACTGGGCAACAGGATGTCGCCGTGCATGCGCCCAGCAGAGGTGAGCATGGGCTGGGAGGGTGCGGAGAGGCTCAGGGTGGCACTCGCGATGGCGCTGGTTGAGCTGCGTCACAGCATCAGGGTGGGCTACAGGTTGCGGTGGTAGAGGTAGCAGGGTTCCAGGTCCAGGCGCTGGTGTGATTTTGTTACACCTGGCCCGAACCTTCTTTTTGCTGCTTAACCCCCACAAAGCATGCCCTAGGTTGAGAATCCTTAAGTGCGGGGGTGCGGGGGCAAAGCCCCTCTCAAGGGGCTGTGTGAGGCAGCCTCCCCACATAAAGCAGCAGAAAACTGTCCTGGCGCCATTGTCCTGAGGCGTTGTTGTTGGAGTGCAAAAATGTTTTTGCACTCTGACTGGAGTGATAACGTGATTGCCTTTAGCATTCGCCATTATAACATAGACCCATTTTTGAAAACAGTCATGGACAATAGAGTCCTGCATGTGAAGAGGGGGTTACATTCATCAGCTTTAAAAGATCACTGTTGGCATAATCAGAAACCAGTTACTCAAAATTACATAAAAACTTGAATTTCAAGTCATTTTGTTATTCAATACATGAAAACATGATTGCTGGCCCTTAATATTCATCCACCTTGGATTCTTATCCTGAAGATGGAGTCATAATTCTGTTTCTTTGACAGGATAATCTGATGCTGTGGCAATGACGGCAGTTTCACAATCAAGGCATTATCCCTTCAGCTCCAAAGCAGTGTTGGGTAAAAATTTTATTATGCTTGCTAAATTGCGCAGAATTGCAGATTTCGCATTTACGCAATTTTTTTGAAATTGTGACAAAATCTGGCATAATTTCACCACTGCCTGTTTACTCAAATAGTGATTTTTCTCCTAAATTGTGATTTTTAAAAAGATAAGTTCCTAAAAATGTGCAAAGTACAGCAAATTGCAAATTTTTTTCTAAGCCACACATTTCTAAAAATGCAATTTAAAAAATGCACAGTTTCAACCAAAATTTACCACTTTAAACACATTGTTCTATGCAGAACATAGAAACATAGAATTTCTCAGTAAACAAGGTCTGCTTGGCCTACCCAGTCTGCCTCGTTTTTCCCTACCCACAGTATCACCGTAGACCCTATTTGATCTCGGGCTTTTTTTTCCCTCCCCTCATTTCTTTTCACTAAGATCCCCTTATCCATATACCATGCATTCTTGATCCCTATCACTGTTTTCGCCTTCACCACCTCAGCTGGTAGGCTATTCCATGAATTCACTACCCTTTCTATGAAGAAGTACTGTCTCACATCTCTCCTGAATCTACCCCTTCCAGCTTCACAGCATGTCCCATTTTTCTTTTGCATCTTTTGTTTCTGGAAATACTTGCTTCCTGTGTCTTATTTACCCCTATGAAGTATGTAAAATGTTTCTAGCTCAAGAAATTGTGCAAAATCACACTAACTTGGTGCAACTGTGTGAAAAGTGCACAAAACTGATTTTTTTCTAATTTCACCTAGTGCCACTCCAGAGTAAACACCAACTGTACAAAAAGAGAAGGAGCCCAAGTTCCCATTTTGGAATAATTCAGATTTCTTTAGCAATAGATAACAGAATGGCTTGGAATTCTAATTTGTTTGGAATATTGCATAACTGAGTTCTGCTGACACCAAGAACGATTTTTTTTTTGTTAATGAAGGCCAGAACCCCTCTTTATTATCATCCAATCCAAAGGACAGCACTTCAGACAAGGCAGCACTTCCCTCAGTGTAGCACTGCAGTGCCAACACTGGGTATGAGCCTAGTCCCCAGTGCGGTCCTTGAACTCGGTGCTATCTGTCTAGAGGTAAGAGTAGGAGGTGGGAGGGTAAGGTGAGGATCAGCTGTGAACCGGTTCTCATTCTAACTGTGACCTTTTTCCAAAAGTTCTGATTTACTCTGGTTTGCCACAAGAGATACATTTTCCAGACCAGTCCAGAACTGGTTCAGAGGTAAAAGTTGGTCACATGACAGAATTAATTTACTCCATCACACTCTTCATAAACCATTTTTTTTTGCCATTTAATATTAAAAATAGTAGTTCTGTGTGTTTTTTTTCCAACAGATTTCTTATTTTATTTTTATTTTTTATCATTATTTCTCCCCCGTCCTGGCTGGCCCTTTTCTCCTGCCATCCTCCCAGCCCCATCCCCCGAACAACAGGCTCCCTCCCATTTTACCAGCACAGCTTGCCCTCCATGGTAGGGTGGCAGGTAGCAACTTGACCCGCCAAGTCAGGATCCGGTTTTGGGGAGGTGTCTTCTCAGGGGCAGCACCTGCAGAGGCCAGCCATCATGCTGCTTGGCCGAGACCACATTTTCCACTTTTTCCATGGCGGGGAGTGTGCGCTGCATGTGCATCTGCACATAGCACACTGGTTGACTGCTCCAGCTCCGTGCCCCAGTGTGCAGGATCTGGCGTGCCAACACCCAGCCACCGTTACGTGTCAGGCAGGTGCTGGTCTCTGTTACCCACCCTCCCCAGGAAAGGAGAGCTGTCCTTGGGATGCCTTATCCTGTCCCACCCTGGCCAACCCCCAACGACCCACTTGCACTGTGAACACAGGTCGCCAGCATGGCAGGAGTTAAGGCACGATGCCTCTGCCCTCCATGCCACTGGGCCCACTCAGATTTCACATTTTTAATAGGACTGAAGCACCAAGATCACTTACATTATCAGGGCCAGGTCAGAACTGGCTCACTTGAAAACCCAAACTTGGTCAATAGACTTAATTTCATCAAATCAGAGTTGAGTCACAAATGACTCTAATTTTCAGAGTCTGGTTGAGGTGGACCATTCTGGGTGGGTGGGGGGTCTGATCTGACACAGAGCTGTTCCTCCCATCCCAAGGTAAGAGTGGTCCCACTAGATCACATGGACACTAAGGGCCCCATGCTTAAGCACAAGGGACAGTTGCTAAGTGGTCACAGTCACCACTTAATCATAGTCACATATTTGTGCCACATTGTGCTAAGCATGATGAGGGGGGGCCACATTTACCCTGGTCAGAATAAATTACTGGATAAAAAAGATCCAGTGCTCCAGGGGTGTCCACATAATTCTTGTGGTACTGGGCACTTGATCTTGAGTGTAATAAATACACAATGATTTACCATCTGAATGTGTTGGAACTTTCTGTGCACCAGTTTAGTCGTCGCAGTTCTTGGAGGAGCACCTTCGGGGTCGGGGTGCTCAGCCTTTTTTATTCACCTTATGCAAAATAAATTGTGACTGTGCAGGGCAGACCTGGGAACGTCATGCTAATGGCTTGCAGTATCATTCACAAAGCCAGGTGACATTCACAAACCTGTTTACAAATGTTAATGACACCTTCAGCCTGTAGAGCTGTTAGAGGTGGGTGATGGGTGGTGGGTGGTGTTGCTCAGTTGCAACTGGCTGGTGAGGAGCTTGGGGAGGGGGGACAGAGATCATTGTGGGATGAAAACTGGAATGACAACAAATGAGGACCAGGGTTAAGGAAGAGGTTTCATGTGATGCTTGTTGTGGACAGAGAGGAACAGGGAGTGGACTCCCAGGGAATGTTGAGGGCAGAGGATAGGTAAGCAGTAAGCCACAATGAGGTGTGCATTAAAGGATTAACGATGCACACCCTAGAGTGTAGTAAGGCATACGGCCGAAGGATGAGTGTCCTTATATCCATGGGAAGTACATCAGTAATCCTTTAATGCACACCCTGAAGTGGCTAATTGTACTTCTAATATAGCTCGTTGTAAATAATGAGGTTTTCCAGCCTTCATAATGAGATCCAATTTCTGACCCTGCATCAATGGTATTCTAATGTATGGTCATGTGACAGCTGTTGTCTAATGAGGTGTCTGGATTTATCCTTGCCATTTTATAAAATATCATGATCAGTCTTAGAAGAGGGCCTTAAGATATGGGACACACAGTTATGGGACACACTTCTGGTGGTAGCATCAGTTAACGACAGGTTGCAGAATGATATAGCATCATGTGACCAGTGCTATGCCTTGTTGCAACCCTGATGGAGTTGCTAACACGCATGTTGGTGGGCAGAAACCCCATCTTTGCTCACTAAGATCTAGCAGGTTAGCTTTCATTGCCACCTACATGCAGGGTACCCCTCTCTGTTGTGACTATAAATAATGTCTGTGAATGGCTTCAAAGTGTGGAGGTAAAAAAGGCAGCTATCTGAAGCCTTTATTGCACCTCCATGACTTTCATCTGAGAATGGGGCAACTCATGTCAAACAAAACAAAAGTTAGCAACCAATATCATATGTAGCAATTTCTGCTGTAAGCAGGGTTATATTGTAATTGTCATGTCCTCGTTTGTTTACTGTATTCCATGTGCAGGAATTCATTATAAACATGTTGCCAAGCCTGACCAGAGTATTATGGAAAATAAAAAATAAATAAGATATTTTTGTGATTTGCCTAGGGGGCATTGATTGTGCCAAATTAGAATTTCCTGTCATAGTATTTTAGCATACTGTAATTTCAATACTTTTTTTGCTTTAAACCTTAAAGTAGGTTTTATAAGTGTTAGTAACCACAGTGCTGTGGTGGGTGGTGGTGGTGGTGGTGGTGGGGGGGGGTAGAGTTAAAAGGAGAGACTGGACTTACTCTAATCATTTAGCCCTGAGATGACAAGACAGTGAAGGGATATGATCACTGTGATCCAAGTACTAAAAGGAATATACATGCTAGAGTATATATGCGGGTGTTTGAGCTGGGGAGTGCAAGCAGAACAGGAGGACAGGCACTTAAATGGGGGGGGCTGGATAAGGGGAAACATCATTTAACAAAGAGGTGGTTAATATGTAGAATAGTCAACCTGGTGGGGTTGTGGAAGCAACTGCAATTCAGGCTGTCAGAGTAGGGCTAGTCAGATCCCTGAGGTAAAACAGCATTTAGGGTTAAAACAGCAAGAGTAGCAGTGCAATCTGACTGATCAGCTTCAATGTACTGCCATACTCAGGTTAGGTATACTCACTGCTGTATGGTGATGTTGGTGGTGGGGGGCAGTCAAGATGTACCTAAGCCCCTTCCATCACCGCAATACTATTTAAATATATTTAAGCAATATCAACTAAGAAGATGGTAATTTCTGAAGGATTAATGACTAGTTGGAGGAGGGGTAATGACCGGATTCAAGGTTATTGTAATTATAAGTTGAATCACAATGCCAATTTTTCTTTTTAGTGCTTTTGTTCTTCACTTACTTTTGCCATTTGTTCAGGGTGGCATGAGTACATTTTAAGCTTAAGACCTTTCAGTTTATGATGCTTATGTTTAAGATATGTGCTACACCGTATCAGTTGCCAGCTGAATTGGTCATTTCTAAGACAATAATGACTGAGCCAGTAGCCAATCAGTAGACTAGCTAGGCTCATGAATATGTATTTAGACGTGAATACACAGCACAAGTTAAAAATGTTACAGTTGTTCTGGAATTCAGTGTGTACTGTAAGTAAGTAATAAAATACAGCAGAGGAAAGGTTTTGCTATGTTAACATTTTGACTGGTCAGTAACAACCTGGCATTACTCTGTGTTGACATACTGCAGTATAAATTCTAAAACCCAGGAACACCTTACTCCACATAAAATATTTTTGAATAATACACGAACCAGAGTGTTTTAAGGGCACTTCCAGTCAGTGCCTATATTGTATGTATTTGTTCTCTTGTGTCTTTTAGACTGCTTCCTCTTGTTTGTTTGTTTTTTTGTCTGTTTGTTGAATTTTGTTGACCCAGTAAGCCCACTGGGCCTAGAAGTCCCTTTTTTAGGGGCGACCTGGGGGGGAGGGGGGATACAGGTGGTAAGCAACTGAATTTGAACCAGATTAAGCTGTTGGTGGTATTTTTAGTGAATGAGGGAAATTTGGCCAGGACACTGGGGAAATTCCCCTACTCTGCTGGCACTCTGTGGCCAGTAGAGGGCTGAGCATTTTCTGCGTTATGGCAGAAGCTCTGATCTCCTGCGAGGAGATGGACGCTGGCAAGGACGCTCCCGCTAGCGATGCTTTTACTCGCTCTATGGATACCACTACTATTGCGGATAATGTTTCTACAGACCTGGAGAAGCCGTCTAACGCCAAGGAGGTGATCGGTATGCAGCTGATTCGAGAGACTTTTCACCCCATTACTGTTGATCCTATGTGCTCTACTTCCGCATTGGGAACTTTAGACTCTCGACTCCTGTTTCCCCTCGGACCTCTTCTCTTCAGCGACGTACGTTTCCGGGTGCATCTATGGGCAGTCCACCAATTCGGAAGCCCCTTGCTGCTCCAGTGAGGATACCTACTGCTTCACAAACTTTGAAAGAACAATTTAGTTTACAGTCTCAGGATTCCTTTATTTCTAAGGATTGGTTGGAGGAAGACTCCTTGTTAAATGCTGGCTGGACTCAGAACGCTTTGGGAACTTGAGTGCCTGACCCTGCTTGGAATCCTGTCTCCTATACTTCCCCTAAGCATGCCACCTCCCTGAGCTCAGGTATTGACATTGTTCGACCTACTAATGGTACGCGCCCAGTACAGGACAAGGAGGCTACTGGTAGACCCAGTGTACCTATGGTGGGGGGGGCCTTACGGTTCCTGCTGCAGCAGATAATGTTTCTCATTTAGGTAAAGGTTCTGATAACCCTCCTCGCATTCCTATGGCAGACCTGTTCAAACACAAACTTGAACAGGCTCCCAGGAGAAACGCCGTTAGATTGAGATATAGAGGGGGCCTCAATTCTCATCCTGATAGGTATTATAATGCTAATACTCTGCTTAAAGGATCTATGTCTTTTCTCCCTTCGGATCTTTTTGCACTTATTCATGTTTCAGGGGAGGATTCCTTTGATATAAGTTTCAGACTTAATAATAGCCTGGAAAAATTTTGGGAGAAATGCTCAGTTCTTAAAACTACCCCTTTATGGCTTCCTTTTTTAGCCATTCCTCTTACTAGACCACAAATTAGGTATGTCACTGTTATGTTCAGGAATGAAGGGGTGAACGTCAGTGATATTTACCACTGGATGCAGAAATGTTGCGATATCTTAGGCCCTCCTGAAGCCTTATTAGATTTAGAGAGTATCTGGACTGGGAGCTGGAAATTTAAAGTTAAATTGTTTCAGGTGAACTCTGATATAGTACATCTTCCTAATAGTTTTTTTCTTGGGAAAGATAGGGGTGTGTGTTTTTATAACGGTCAGCCCCGGGCTTGTTATAAATGCGGTTCTCGTACTCACATTAGTAGCTCTTGTGACATGATGAAATGCTCACTTTGTGGGGGGTTTGGCCATTCAATGGATTTATGTCAGAACATTTTTCAGTGTAATTTGTGTGATGAAAAGGGACATGCCTTTCATCAATGCCCCTGGGCCAAGCGTAATAGAACCGAGGAATGGAATCATGATGATTTAGTACTCCAAGCTCAAGATAAATTACATGTTCCTGGTCCTTCTGTATCTATTACACCAACAGTTATACTGTTGGTGGCAACATCTGACCCTCTTTCTAATATACCTCAAACCTCTGACTTGGGGTCCAAGCCTGATAGACCCACAATGCCCCCCCCCACATTGAAGACTATGAAAGGTCGGAGATTTACCAGATCTTCCCTAAAACTACCCACTCCCAGTCCTCTTCCAACTTCTAATATTTCTTTACCCCTACAAGAAGATTTGGGGGACTCGGACTTAGAATCCAATACGTCCCATAGATCTGAGATAATTACAGAAGATGAGGATAGCAGATCTACAGAATTGGCTAAGGAAAAAAGGAGGAAAGAAAGGAAAAAAGAAAAGCTAGTAATAATTTAAAAGGGGAATTATTGAACTTTGACATCTTATGTCTACATTACGACTCCTATCTTTTAATGTCTGCAGTTTAAAAACATATAGGAAGCAGATTTCTATCTTGTCCCATTTGTCAACCCTTCCTGTGGACATTATTCTTCTGCAAGAATGTCGTCTTTCCTCACTTGCTGAGACTGAGGTACTTAAAAAGCGATGGCACTGGGGTCCCTCTTTTTGGTCTTTTGGCTTAGAACCTGCAGATGGGATTGGTATTCTTTTTAAATCCACCAATATTCATATTTTTCGGTTGATAGATGTTTGCCCTGGTAGAGCCTTAATTTTGGATGGCTCTATAGGAGATTTTTCTTTCTGTCTTATTAACCTTTATGCCCTGCAAACAAAGTCTGCCAGGGTTGAATTATTTGGGGATATTAGACCCTTTCTTTTCACCAAATTGCATGTCATTTGGGGAGGGGATTTTAATTGTACATTAAACACCCCTTTATCTGGAGCCACACAGAAAAAAATGTACTGCGATTCTAATGCTCTGAAACAAACCCTTACTGACTCAAATATGCAGGACGCTTTTCGTAAATTACACCCCAAGGGTCTTGGTGCTACCTATCATAGATTTATTTAGCCACTAGAATTGATATGTTTTTCTTTTCCCAATATTTACATCCCATTTCTTGCCAATCTCAACCTTCTGAGTTTTCTGATCATAATATACTATTTTGTTCTTTTAGCCTGCATTCTATCCCTCCCAAAATTTTTTCTAAATATAATCGCTGGAGATTGAATATGTCCCTCTTTTTGATACCCCTTCTTTTTTTTCTCAGACTGAATTTTTGTTTGCATACAGGGAATCTGTTTTCTGTGCATACTCAGATTCCTTAAACTGGTGGATAGACACAAAACGAGAATTAAAGAAACTTTTCCTTTCATTTGGAAAGGCTAGAGCTAATTCTAAATATATACAGTATCTGCTTACTCGTAATCAATTATATAAATTGATGTCTTCCCCTACAGAAGGTTTCCAAGATTTGCTTCCCTCAAATCAAAAGTCTGAAGGAACAGATGAAATACTATCAATATGATAGGGCAAAATCCATAGACCTAGAGTTTAAATTTGGTACGAAGACTGTCCCTGCTTCTGACCCCTTTATGGCATGTAAACACAGGTTGGAAGCCACTCTTATGACTCCGCTTGTTGCACCTACTGGTATTATGCTCACCACAGATATGGATATGTTGACTCTAGTTCAACAACATGTGGCAACCTCCTTTCAGGATGCCTCTACCCCTGTTTTCCTGATCTTTCTGGTTTTACTGCTCCTGTTCCTCACCTGTCCACTTCTCAAATTATTCCATTGATTCAACCTATTTCTTCCCAGGAAGTTGAACTAGCAATCACACAGTTAAGTAAGGATACCTCGCCAGGGTGGGATGGCCTTCCCAATGAGTTTTATAAACTCTTTTTGTCACACATGATATACTTTTTGCCTAAAGTGTTTAATTTTTTATTGTTTTCTTCTGCTGAACTTTCTGGGTTTAATACTTCGCTCCTTTTTTTTCTATATAAATCTGGGAACAAGGCCTTACTATCTAACTGGAGGCCTTTAAGCTTGCTGAATAGTGACTATAAAATACTTACTAAAATTCTTAATAACAGATTATTACTAGTGGCAGGGTCTCTTATTCACCCAGCCCAAACATGTGCCATCCCTCATAGACGAATTCAGCATAATTTATATCTTTTACGGGATTTATTTGAACTTAGTAATAAAGGACATATTTCAGGATATATTGTTGCTTTGGATCAGGCCAAAGCTTTTGACCGAGTACAACATAACTATTTATTCTCTATACTTTTACGTTACGGTATTCCTCCACCCTTTGTTCATTGGATTTCACTTTATATAAAAAGCGTTAGTTGTGTTCCCATGGTTAATGGATATTTTGGCACGAAGTACCTATATCAATTGGAGTTCGCAGGGTTGCCCATTGAGCCCACTTTTGTATTCCTTTGTTTTGGACCCTGTTGTTAGGCAGATTATTTGGGATACGAAATTATTGGTTTGTCCCCTCCTCTACTTTACCAGTGGGAAAACCAATCATGATGCAGATGATATTACTTTATTCTTGGGAGATATTCCTCTCTGCAGAACGATTGCACATTTTTTCTACTTTGAGACATTATCAGGAGCTCAAATCAATATGCATAAAAGTTTTATTTTTATTCTACAGTCTACACATTTAGACCCTTCTATTATTGCAGGTATTCCTGTAGCTTCATCTCCTCGTAAGATTTTAGGCATTTGGTTTGGAGCTGGAGATTTATCTACTTATAATTGGGAAAAACAGCTATACATTGGAGAATTTAAAATCCATAGATGGAAAGGATGGAAATTTGGAAAGAAAAAAAGGATTGCTATTATAAAAAATTCGTGTTACCCGTGTTTTTATATTTAAGTTATGTTTTTCCACCTCCTCTTCACTTAGAGACTAGACTGTTTAGCATTTTTTTCCAGATGTTGTGGGGTAATAGACTGAACCCAGTGTGCAGGGATATTACTTATCTTCCCATTAATAAGGGTGGATTGGGTATGATTAACCCCATTGTTTTTTATCACTCCTTTTTTTTGTTTGACTCTTTTTCTTATCTTTGGTCTTCTACCACTATGTCTTGGCAAATATGGTCCAATTTTTTGTGGTCTACTTACTTAAATAAATGGTCGCTACTTCCCCCTAAGATATTATTGACAGATTCCTTGCCTTCATATGGTATTGCTACTTTTAAGAAATTACAGCAATGGAAGATATCATTTCCACATCTGCTCACTCTTTCTAGGAAAACCTTTATAGATTTGTTGTGTTTGAAGTGCAGAAATGTGTTCCCCTTTTTCCAGAATGTGTACCTACTCAAATGATTTTCTCTTTCCGGAAACTGACCGATTTTAGGATTCCCCCATATATCTGAGATATTGTATGGCTATCTATGCAGGGAAGGTTGGGGGTTCGTGGTAATTTAAAATACAAACCTACTACAGAACGATTTTGTTTACGACCCACCTGTGTTAATTGCGAAGAAACTATGGTTCATTTTTTTGTTTCATGCCCTTTTAGTCAAACATTTTGGCAGTGATCGCTACTGTACATTGGAACCTCCCTTTCTTAGCCAATCGCTACATACCAGACCATAGTTTTGGGCAATTATACTGGGATTTAGGCGCTATCATAGAAGTACCCTGAATGTGTTTTTGCATTTATACAATATTATCTTTGGCAGGCTCATTGTCAATTTATTTTTCAACAACTAACTGTTTTATCTCACACTTTGTTTACCCAAATTGAGAATGGTTTACTTTCTGTTAAAACTAGGGATTTGGATAAATTCTCCAAACCTAAAGTTGATTTGTTTTGGCAAAACTTTATAACTCTATAATGTATTGAGTTGTTCTATTTCTTTTAGTTGTTTTCCTTTTTCTGACTTTCTTTTGTTCTCGTTATATAATATGGTATTTTGTTTATACTTGCACTTTCCTTTTGTGATGTTATATTTTTCTTTAATAAAACTACCCCTACTCTTTTCGATAAGTGCCATGGGATCTTTAACATCCACCTGAACTACCACCAATCCAGGCAGATGGGACCTCAGTTTAACATCTCATCCGAAAGATGGCACCTCAGAAGTTTTGTCTGCTTGCCTCAGCTTGGCAAACGTCATGCAGGACTCACAAGCAATTCAGAGAGCAGCATGTTGTGCGAGTTAGCTATGTTTTCCATTATCTCACTTTTTGTTCTTTACATTTTTACAGTGTTCTTTCTTAAGGTTTGGGTGAGAGGTCTTAGTGCTTTACTTTGGGAAACTGGTATTTCTGAGTGCATATATTTTATAACTTCCAGTAGGTGCATTACACAGTACAATAAAACCATTCTGTAATTGTACTGGAATTACTATGTTAAGTAAGGAGTAAACATGGCAGAGGGATAGTACACTGCAGCATACTAGCATATCTCTGGTGAGCACCTACCTGGTGGTATGTTGACATAGTATAATTTCCAAACCCTGGAGAATCTCTTTCATCATATAAAATGTTATTTTTTTTAAGCTGCATTTCACTCAGTACATAAGTTTTGTATATTAGTACTGCTGGGTCAGTTTTGTCTGCTAGCATCAGTTTGGGAAAAGTCATGCAGAAATCAGAGGCACTGCAAAGAGTAGCCAGTAATGTGAATTAGTTATATTTTACACTGTGTGGCTTTTTGTTCTTTAGTTTAGGGGTTTTGTAATGTTCTCACTTTAGATTGGGGGTTGGGGAGGTCTTTGCACTTTATATTGGTGATCTTGTATTACTGGATGTGCGAATTTGGATTTTACTTGTTTGAACTAGGTTTTTTTTTCCTTTTTCTCATTAGTGAGGGAATGGGAGTTTGTATACTTTCTATAATATTTTTGTATCTGGCACAGATGCACACAGATGCGGAGCAGCTACTCAAGTGGCCACCACCTGGCACAGACAGACTAAAATGCAGAGCAGCTAGTCAAGTGGCCACCTTTATTCATACTGGACACACACCAGTGGACACAGACAAGGATGTGCCCAATGGGTAGGACAGGAACTCACAGAACTACAAATTCCTATGTTAGGGTGTACAGCCCTAATGGCTTTCAGCACTTCTACCATTATATATATATATATATATATATATATATATATATATATATATATATATATTCTTTGCAAAACCTGCATTAATGCAACAGTTAGGATTTTTACAGTGACAAAAGCAGGAAATTTGCCATTAGGTAACCACCCCTTGCACCAACCCACCCACCCCACCAACAGGCATCGGGTGTGCATTAGTCATCGGTCCTAGCTCTCACCACTCCATGTGTAAATAAGCTGAGGAGGTGTAGTACAGGAGAATGGGGTGAGAGTTAGGACTCATTACTCCTAACGCACACCAGATGCTCTGGCGGGTGGGGGGTGGTCATGGGGTGCAAGGGGTGGTAACCATAACGGTGAATTTCCTCACTTTCTTTGCTGTAAAAAACCCTAACTGTCGCATTAATGCAGTTTTCTGCAAAGAAGTTCCTTACTTTTTGAGAAAGCATAGTAAAGTACAATGTCACGCATGTTGGTGGGGCCCCGCGCTCCCACCAATTTGAAAATGTCTGCCTAATATAACAGTACAAGTATTCAAGAAAGCATGGGACAGACATAAGGCCATTTTTGTGGGGGTAAGAAGAAATATGCTGTTAGTTAAATAGGATCTGCAGCTTATCTTCTAGGTAGGGAAATGGGCAGACTAGGTGGGCCAAGCGGTCCTTATCTGCTGTCAAAGTCTATGTTTCTATGTATTGGTGGGAGCACGTATTGGTGGGAGTGCGGGGCCCACCCACCAACTTGAAACAAACCAAATTTTCATTCTTCAGGGTGGTATAATTCCACACCTGTTTACATTTTACGCACCTAACCACTGAATATTACCTCTGTGACAATAAGGCTAGCTACGCTATAAATGTCAAGCCACTACCACAATGCAGAACACTATCCACAAAACGTAAACTGCATCATGCAATATCTCCACAGCAAATTAATTTTCTGACTCCTAAACACCACAGTTCACATCCACAGGACATCCCCTCAACACCCTCCAAATTTCAAGTTAAAAGACAAAACCGTTTCCTAGATATTTAATTTTAAAGTTTTAGATTTCCATTTGTCGGAGTGACATAATTCTGCACCTGTTTACATTTTACACACCTAACCACTAAAAAGTACCTCTGTGGCAGTAAGGGTAGCTACCCTACAAATTTCAAGCCACTACCACAACGCCGAACGCTATCCACAATGCAGAACGCTATCCACAAAATGTAAACTAAACTATGTCATGCAATATCTCTGCAGCAGATTAATTTTCTGACACCTAAACACCATAATTCACATCTACAGGACACCCCTCAACACCTTCCAAATCTCAAGTTAAAAGACCAAACTGTTTCTGAAATATTTAATTTTAAAGTTTTTGCACCTTTAAAAATTCTTGGATTGCGAGAATCAGCTGCGACCTTGCGATCAAAGATAATCTTTGATCATGAGGGGACATATGGCCATGAAATATGGGCTATCTGGTCCTTCCCAGAGACATCTGGTCCAGCAAAAATCTGGCCATCTCGTCCCGCCCTCATGAACGAAGCTCGTGATGAAAGAAATCTTGTGACCAAAGAAACTGCATGTTTGCGATCAAAGAATTTAAAAACATTAAAACTCCATTTTTTGACACAACTACATTAAACCACAGGCATGGCTGGATAGAGGGAAGCCCCCTGAGAAAAACTCATCCTAGTTTTACTTCACAAGTCACCCCTGGGCTCAGATATTTGTTTTTTTCCAACCCCAAACTGAAAACAAGATGGCGTCCATCGTGATTGATAAATTTCTGGTGATCAAAGAATCTTTGATCATGAGTCTGCAAATTCTTAAATCGTGAGGAGTGACCAGATGGCCAAAACCCCATTCTTCTTTCACAAAACAACCATATAAAGCTTTCCATAGACTTTTAATGGAAGCTGAAAAGTTTAATAACTTTTGAATGGATTAATATTTGTTCACCAAACAAAAAGTGGCATATTCCTTGACCCAAGCTCTTTCTACGTGTCATGTTTCAGACCAGCATGTCACATGGTGGCTGTGCAGCGCACGGACAAAATCTGAAAAACTGACCTCAAACCTGGCGAAAAGTGCATTTTTCAGCTATTCACTGTGCAAAAACTGTAAGTCTGACCAAAACGTAATTTAGCAGATCAAGAGATCTAGCATGCCCTACCACACATACCAAATTTCATGCATATCTGTTGAATGGGTCCAAAGTTATTAATGTGCAAAATTTCAGTTTAACATTAATGTGCCTTCATAACCCTAACTATAGGGGCACGCTCGCGCCCCTATAATATATACCTATGTGTTTCTATTACACTTTGCTTTGGAAAAATTCAATTTATGTGCAAGGACATTGCTTGTAACTGGGGATTTTAGCTAGTTGTCTTTGCTGTTTATCAGGGGGTACTTGTATGCTGATTTGAAATGCAACTGAGATTGATTTGCATAATGAACTTTGGACCCTGAAGCATATTCTCTGTAACATGTCTCTGGCTATGTCTTATGCTATGTTACCATACACTGTTGTGACCAACTAGGAGTTAACCAGACCCCCATTTCACAAACGGGGTAATTGGCAGTTATATGCAAAATGTTAGAAAATATTGTAGCAGATACCATTACACCTAGGCTGTGTGGGAAACCGACTGTGAAATACATAAACTTTGTAATTACATCAGTTTTACTTAGTAACTGTGTAGCAATAAAGTAAATAGGAATTTACAAATGGTTCAGTATAGGACACCTGGATCTGGGAATTACACCTGCACTGTTATGCCCTGGTTGAGTGGAATGTAAGCAGGATGTGGTACAGCAGTAATGCCTTTACTTTGCTCTCTGGGGGAATCAGAATGTCTTGCTGAGCAACAGTCTAATAATGAATTGATTCCTAAGAGGGATTAGGCATCCAGCTTGGGAGGAGACCACTTTCCCAGATGAGATAAAGTGATTGGTGATGATGATGTCTGCAGAGTGCTGCGATTTTAAAAAGATAGGAAGAATGGAGAGGCAAGGTGATTCTCAGTTTGGATGCCTGCGGGGAGACCAAGAAAAAAATGGAGTTTCCAGCTGTTGGGATGAAGTGTTATCTGTATATGAGCCAATCTAGTACCATGTGATTTACGCAGCAGGTGCCTTGATATATGCCATTTCGCTTCGCCACCATGCCAAGAGAATGCATAAAAAATGAGAAAGAGAAAACAAGAAAAACTGTTATGTAGTCGATTACAATCACCAGAGCAATTTCCCAATGATTTATTCAGAGCCATAGAACTCAGATCAAATGTTAAAAATGTATAAGAAGCCTCTATTACACCACATTATATATAATTACTTCAAGGAATCAAATATCTCAGATGCTGTTGGAGTGTTTGAAATCAGTGAGATTGTAAAGTAGTTACTCACCCTTGCTCTCATTTGAGTGTATTTTTCCCTGTTTAAAAAAACAAAACCTGCAGGCCATTGTTGCTGAGCATGGGATGATCTGGCTGGGGGAGGAGTTTCTTGGCAGGACTGAGGACTGATGTGCACTCTAGGAGTAGCAGAAGTTGGCACTTATGTATTTAAAAACAGAGAAATGCAGGACCAGTAGACACAAACAGGAAGTTTGAGTAGTAACAGAAAGAGCAGAAATATAGTGGGAATTTAAAACAGCTTTGAGGAATATTTTTGAGGTTGGCTAATTAAACAGTGGCTGCTTGAATAACATTACTTTAGTAGTTTCATTAATGTTATCGACAGGGGTGCAGTGAAGTTGAACTTTGCTGGCAAAGTTCCCGTGAAGTTGCAAAACTTCAAGTTTGCAGTGCTTTGCAAGATTCCCAACATCAGCACCAAATTCAACTTGCTGACTTCACAACATTTTTCAGGCAAAGCTGCACTTTTTTCCAGTGAAGTTGCAACTTCACCGACCCCATGTAGTTTGGTCACTTCATGGGAAAAAGTGCTACTTTACTGTTGCGAAGTTGGCACTTCGAACTTTGTGAAGTTTGCCAGTTTTGCAAAGTTCTTTCGAATCAAAGTTTTCTCAACTTAGAACATGCCTGTTTCTGGGCACCGAATATGTGACTCTGAATCTGGTGCACAGATAGAGAACACCACCTCCTAAGGAACTGGAGCAGTTTCTGGGGATCGTAGGAGCAGTATTGAAGAGCTTGACTACCTGAATGGACACAGAAGAGTACCACTGGCAGGGTGACTGAATGGAGCATTAATATATGTAATCAGGGAATCTTTTAACTATCTTCATGTGTAGAAAGTGTGAGACATATGGTTAGGGAGTCCAAGGACCCTAGGGAAGTAAATAGAACTGGAGGCAGTAGCTGGAGTAAAGGCAATGGAAATAGCCACTGAAGCAGAAGCAAAGGTAACAGTGTGGGTGGAAAATGAGAATATAGTGGAGAGTGCGGTGTCACTTGAAGGGGTCAGAAATGCATGTTATCTAATACTCACAGCCTACAAACTGGGGAAGATAGAAGCACTTATGCACACCCAGAACTATGATGAACTGGGCATTACAGAGATATGGTGGGGGAGGCAACGAGTGGCATACAGGCATAAGTGGATACATGTTGTTTTAAGAAGGATAGGAAGGCTGGATGGGGTGGAGCAGTGTCATTTGTGTCCAAGGAAGTATATTCTGGGATGGGGTAGGGTGGGAGAAGAAGACACAGAAGTAGAAGATGGCTGGGTAGACCAGAAAAGGGATTAGAAAAACTATTACTGGGAATAGTTTATAGCCTGCCATGTTAAGGAGAAGAGGAAGACTGATAACTGCAGGAACAGGTAAGGAGAAGAGCTTCAGGAGGTACCATAATGCTACTGGGAGCTGTAGCCATCCGGGGATATGCTGCGAAAGCAACCTTGCTTCTGGGAATAGAAGAAAATAGTTCCTAAGGGCAGTGAATGATCACATCCCGGTGCAGTTGGCGGATGAGCCAATGAGAGGAGAGGCACTCTTGGACTTGATATTGACAAACAGGGAGGCAGTCTGCTGCACACTGGAAGGCAGTGATCATGCTATGGTGGACGTCATTGTGAGGAGTGGTTCAACATGGGGTAAGGAGGAACAAGAACATGACATTTTAGGATGGCAGACTTAAGAAGATTGAGGGGGATACTATAGAATGTTGACTGCAACAAAGAACTGGGGGAAGGGATATACTAAGCTGGGGGAAGGTTCAATGAAATACTCTGACTGGCACTGGACGAAGTGTATACTAGTGAGGAAAAAGGAGGAAATGAAAGAAAAAGTTGTTGTGGCTAACAAAGGGCATTACAATATACAGAATAATACATGGGTGGATGGGTGAGTGTAACCAGAATATAATATAATACTGTTTTTGAATTGCAGATTGAATAACCTGACAGCCCACAGGCTGCAGTACATGTTTCTCCTGGTTCACAATCAGATTCAGAAAAAAAACACAGACAGAGAAGTAAAACAGACAGACAAGAGGTGAGGGAGGGAGAGGGGGTGCAGCAGTCACAAAAAGCAGGCAATAAAACTTGGCTGGGGGGGGCTTTAAACAATAGCACCAATGGTCCTTTAATGCTTTAAACAGCAGCACCATCTACTGCCCATACTGTTTTATGTAACTATTCTGTAGTGTTTTCAAGGTGAGGAAGTGCTCCCATGCATTATATAAAACAAAACATGGGGGGAGTGCAAAAGTTGAATTTAATGCACACCCTTACTGTGGGATGCTTTAATAAACCCTGAGGGTGAAGTAGCATCCCATAACTCAAGTCTGCATTAAATTTTCGTTATGCACCCACCCACATTTATTACTCTATATTTTACACACACCCAAGGTGTGGGATGCTCCATAAACCCTGAGAGCAAAGCTCAGTGGGTTTATATATCGAATAATGCATGAGGAAGTGTGTATAATGAGGATTTTATGCACTCCCGAGGTGTGTGATGCCCCCTTTGCCCAAAGGGTTTATGAGGGCATCACACGCTGAGAGTGTGCATACAATCTGAATTTAAACACTTCCCCATGTTTTATTTTTTATACTTTCTGGTTCTTTAACTATTGCATTCTGCATCAAGTTTTAGAGTGCTAGGCAGTGCTGTTTAAAACTGGCACTATTGGAAGTAAATATGCCTTATGTAACAACATTTGTGAGACTAAGTAAGAACATTTGTAAAACTGTTTAAAACTTTTTTTTGTGTAATTTTACTTTTTTGGGTACTCATCAGTCCAGCCTAAGTTCAGGCGAATGTTTCTCTCTCTCTCTCTCTCTCTCTCTGTCTCTTGTTTTTCTCTGGTGCAGCAGTAGTGCTGTCTAAGGGAGTTAGTGAACAGGTCTGGATTTTGAAGGAGGTTTGACAGTATTATTTAAGAAATCGAGAAGAGGTTGCCATGTTTTTATTTATTTTTACTAAGATTTATTTAAAGTATTGTTAAATGTTTTTTGTCTGTGGTCGCTGATGAGGAAACAGTTCGTGCGTTGGCGGTTTCCAGGTGCAGCGCAAGCGACTTGGCAGAACGAGGAAAGGCAGTCATGCAGCTACTCACCTAGCATGGGATGTGTTAGCAGAACATTTAACAGAGGTGCTTGGACAAACTCCGTTATTCATGGTTCATTATTCACACGTGTGAATAACAAAGTTTGCCAGCCACTGGCAGCAGTTGATAAACATCACTAATCAGTAAAAATAAAAGCATCCCACACTGAGGGTGTGTGTAAAAATCTAGTTTACGCACAATCACATTTTGTTTTTTATAATTACTAGTGAGCATTTTGAATTACTGGGGCAGTTGTATGAGTAGTTCAGAGTGCGAGCTTGATTGACAGGAAGTGATTACAACCATCCTGGCAGCTGCAATGCATTTTTACAAACTGGTTATCTGAGCTCACTAGTAATTATTATACAGTAAACTTGTACACGAATGAGTTAATCATTTTTGCTTATGCTGGAGTCACAGCTTTACTATTCAAACCACTGCTTTGATGGGTTAGACTGCTCGTTTTCACGTGCAAGTAACTTTGCCAAGTGCAGCTAACTGCCTACTTTCACATAATGTATTTATCTGGTATTGCTTCAAGTATGACTGACTCAGTCCTGCACGGGTTTACTGGCGCTTTGGCGCCATATTGTATTCATGAATGTGTTGGAGCATTGGGTGGCGGGGCATAAGGTTGGGTCACTTAAAATACAATTTTTATCAAAAATCACAATAATTGTATATTTCATGAAAGTCGGGGACCATATATGCCACCAGTAGGCATACAGATGGCAACTGGCACCATGGTGACATAGAAACTAAAAGCTGACTGTACCTTTAATACAAAGAAAAAACATATAATTATGAATGTGCAATCGCTAATTTTACTAAAATCTAGTACTTAACTAACAGGCACTTTAAGCACTGTATTACAGTGTTAACGAAGTGCACAAATAAAATATTTAATGGGAATGTGAATCTGTTTCACTTTTTTACGTAACTAAAAATATGGAAGGTTATAGCGTCTGTTTAATTTCCTGACAGTACTGTTTGTGTTGTTGACTTTGAAGCTTTTTTGCTTTTCTTGTGGTCACTTGTTGATTCTGCATTTTCCTATCTGATAATCATTTTATAACTGTCAACAGGTTCTGATACCTCACAGCACCTGTTGAGGGTAATACTGGGGAGAATGTTTCACTCTGGGCTTCTGCTCAACTAACGTAACTGAGTTTAAAAACAAATTGTTAATTAAAAAAGTAATGGACTGGCAGTATAGCCTAGACATTAGAGTAACTAGCTGGGAAAGAGTTTGGTACATCCAGCAGACCTGGGTTTGATTCCCACAACCTCCACTTGCATACTGTGTGACCCTGAGCAAGTCATTTAATCTTCCCAGTGCTCCCCGGTTGCCCCTGAGAACAGGTCTTGGTCTAGTGGGCTTTATCCCGTTACAAAAGAAGAAATACATATATATAACAGTCATCATGAAAAAGGAACCTTAAAAACACAAAATTGGTCTGAAACAAACAAAACAGATGCCATATAAATGGGTGATTACAAAGAAATGCCTAAATTTCCAATTATATGAAAAAAGAAAGAGCAAGATCTATGTTCTCTATAGACACTGCATTTGAGCATGAATTTAGAGAAGACAGTAACATTAACATAGACAATAATAAGCCAAATTTGGAGTCATCGTATGACATCATTATTGTTTTTGAATGTGTATTACTTTTGTAATGCAATTGTTTTGCTTAATTACACAAGATAATTGGATCTCTGCTTTTTGGAAGCAGCTGTAGCACACACTAATTAATGAACACTTTATAAAAGAAAATGTGGAAATGTTCTAATGAGGTAATACATTTATTTTCAAAAGCACAGCTATTGTAAATTGTCTCTAATAAGGCTGAGAGTTTTTCTTTACAAAAGCACAGCATTTATAAAAAAGAACAGGGGCCGGGTATTCAAAAGGAGCATGGGTGCTGTGGGGTTGTTTGCCCGTGCTAACCAGGTTTTGCATCGACTTCATGGGTGGGGATCTGTATACAGAGACCCCCACAGCATGGGAAAAATGCATTGGTGCCCAAACGTTAACATACTGCTGTGCCCATGCAAATGAGGGGGTCACCTCCTGCATACAGACACAGTGGCATATACAGTGGTTTGCTGTGGTGGTAAATGCTACCCAAATGGATGGTATTTACCGCCTTTGCAGACCCAGACTTAATGGGATACAAGGTCCTGGTGGTGGGACATGGTACTGTACGTATAATGCACTCCCTGTCATCCCATATGGTGGTTGGCTGAAGAGGCGAGAGGAGGGCTGTGCCAGCCATTGTACTGGGATATCCACACAGCACCTTCTTGAGAGGTATAGGGAGTTCACTGGGTGATGTGCTCAGAGTAGGTGGTGCAGGAGGGGCAGCAAGCCACCAGGGACACACAGGTGGCACTGGGATGGGTGCCTTGATGGTGGGGGTAGAGCTAGACACCAGTGGAGAGGGTACCCAGTGTTCTGCATGTCAGTACAGGGGTTCGGAGAGTGGGGGAGTCACCACTAGACAGCAGGGACATCACGAACAATATGGCAATGGGTAGTTGGTGGGTGGAGGTTGCCACTAGACACAAGGGAAATCACTAACAATGTAATGACGGGTGATTGGAGGGTGGGGGGGTTGCCACTAGACACCAGGGAGTACATTTGCATTCTGGGGCTGGGCCTTTGAGTTGTGAGGGGCACTTGCCGCCATGCCTGGCATTGTGGGTGGCCACAGGATGAGCACAAACCTGCTGCCATTTCCCATGTAAATGAGCCAGTAATGGGCATGCACTTGGCCCCTTTGCACCTTGCTTACCCAATGGGCTCGTTGCATTTTGCAGCTGAATATTGTGCATTGGCTCCTGGCACTATCTGGTCTGGGGGTGCAGTTCCCTATGGGCTGCATACAGCCCAGGTCAGTGTCAGGGCAGTGCTATTTGCCTTAGTGGTGCACCTGCATGGGCCCATATTCAGTCAGATAGCGCCGGTGCACTATCCGACTGAATATGGTGACCTATGGGTCAGGCGCAAGTGCAAGCACAGCGCAAATCCTTCGACTCTGCTTTTTCACGTGTTTGAATATTGGGCCCGGGATGTCTTTAACCTGTAGTGATGTGTTCTAGCCTGGATGATAGTTTAAGTTTCTAGGACATCTGTACTGACTGGGAGCGACATATTATTAATCTTATTCAGCTTTTCTTAGGTTGTATCTTATAACTAGTTGTGAAGAAAATTCCCCGACAGGCATCAACAAACAGTACTAATGATGAGAGAACCGCTTTGGATAAGTTCAGAACCCTCCAGAACTGATGCCATTTCTGAAAATGAACCTTATCAGAACCTTTCCAGGTTCAAATAAGGATTTGATAACGTCTGAAACATTGATTTTGGAGCTTAATATAGTCCCCAGCGGCCTTTATCTAACACGAAGGCTGGTGCTGGTGACAGAATGAACCAAAAGGAGGCTGGAGGTATAGGGCAGTGCCACTCCAAGCTGTTTTTAGATTCCTTTCTCTTCTTGGGCAGCAGCTGAAGGAAGGACAACGATGAGTAAAACAGATTCAGTACTTCAAACTAATAGGTTCTGAAAGTTCTTAGCAGGCTCCAAAAGCTATTTGAACCATTGATGGCTTATAAGAAACGTTTCCAATCTCAGCACCTTTTGTGATTCTCCATTCCATGAACAGCATATAAAACCTTTATATCAGGAGCATCATAGTTAAAGGAAATAATTGCAAAAACTATTTTTAGTTCCAATTCCCTCAAATCAAATAGTCTCTCAGCTGAACAAAGCAGGGATGCTCACATGTTGCTCCGAGGAACAGGTGTGGGTTTCATGAACCATTTCTTTTTTCCTGTGTGTATTTTAGCCTTATATAACTATACCTGCTGAACTATGTTAACCTGTTGTCTACTGCTGTCATCCGGGGGAGTCCTATGAAAATGAGATAGTAAATTTCATGGGGTTTATCCCACTTCAAGCAAATTTTAAATAAATAACTAAATAAATAATTTTGCTACTTGAAGGGTTTATAAACTGACTCACCCAATGGCACAGCACTAGCCCGGCTGCTGATAGTCACAGTGACTCTGGCTCGAGCCACATGTTCTGGGTACAAGTACAGTCAGCAGAAGAAGGATTTGGCATATCATTTGAGAATCTCCTCCCACAGGGGAAGGAGAGGAGGCCACACTAGACAGCGACACCACCACCACCTGGGTGCCACAGCTGGCAGTGAAACAGAGTGTCTACAGCTGTGTGGGGAGGGGCTGCCTGTTACTGTGCCATGATGTGTGTATGTATGGAGGTCAGGTTGGCCACACACTGAGGATAAAAGCTAAGGAAAAAGGCCCCTCTTTCCAGGCTTCCACCAGCTGCTTCTCTGGAGGGTCATCCCCTGAACCTCGAAGGCCCCATCACAGAGGGTAAGCTGTAGGGAACCTGAGGCAATGGTGAAGGGGGGTTAGGGATGAGGGAATGTCACTATGGGGTCAAGTGAAAGAGGATCTGTGTGGGATGAAGAGTATGAACGATATGCTCAAACCTAGCAAGGGTGAAACTGTCTCATAGAGACAATAGTAAAGGATAAGCTGTTAAAAACTGCAGCAGGCAGCTGACCCACTAGCCTGCTAGCACAGCAGAGGTGCTACTGCTCACAGTGCCAGTGACCTGGGTTGGGTAACAGATGCAAGGTTGCTCTCAGTTAGACAGGGTATGTAGTATCGAGCATCCCAGGGACATACCCCCTCCCTTGTGGGGGGGGCACACAGTGTTCTGCTGTTCATCTGCCACCCCGCAGAGGCCAGGAGACAGCATAGCTGAACCATAGTGAGGGGAGAGGCAGCTGCTGGCCACTTCTGTACACACACACACGCATGCGCGCACACACACACACACACACATATGCATGCCACCTAGAATGAGTGTGCACATTATTGCATGCTGGCATCCTTCGGGAGAAAAAAACAGGATCGAGAGGGGTTCTTGTGGTATCAGTTTGGCCAAGGTGCTGCGTGTGTCTTGTTTCCATTTTTGTGTCTTTTGTACGGAGACCTAGGGCCAGATTCACAAAAGGGACAAGAACACTGCAAGCCCCAGGTGCACTTAACATATGACACATGGGGCTTGTGGCATCCCCGACCAGTGACTGAGATTCTCGATGCCATCCGCTAATTGCCACAAGTTAAACCAGCTTGTTCTTGTCTAGCTTGTGGCAATCTCGGGTTCCTGTTTTACAGGACTTGCGCCAAAAAGCTGCTGTAAAGCAGGAACATTTGCAAACATGTGCCCAGTCTTCTTGAATCGGGCGCTGCGTGTGGCAAAGTTTTTAGGGCAGCGCTGGACCACCGGTCTGACGCAGGGCATTGCGCAAGCCCTGCATCACCCTTTGTGAATTGGGGCCCCAGTTGTTCATATCTGTAAACAGACTCCTTCGCACACCCGTGCATCCTTTGGAGCCTTGTTGTCTTTGAGTTTGGTACATGAAAGCTTTCTATTGCTACCTACTGCTGGGAGTGTTTGGTTCTGTGTGTCTGTGGTTGGGAATAATGTTTTCCAAGCACCCACTCTACTATGAGCACTGCTGACTCTGTGTTCTGCAGGAGGAAAAAGCCCTGGCCTGCCATTGCATTGCCCCACCCCAGGTCCTAACATGACCGATGTGACAGTCCACCCACCAATATCATGGTCCTAGGCAAGTGGTGGATAACCGGCAATTATAAGTCTAAGTAATTATTCATAAGACAAAAACACACACTCTGACTGGCTGCTGTACCAGGCATTAATCACTTAGAAATGCCCAGATCACAGCGGCACGAGCGTTTGTAAACTCTTTAAAAAAAGATGTCTTTCCCTGTTTGTAACGCGATTAGACTTATAATCACAATAATGACCTCACAGCCAGTCATTTTCTTTTGATTAATGACTGGCTAAGTGGAGTTGGCCCTTGACTGCACCTCGGGCCATCCCCCCCCCCCAAGCCAGTAGTTAATCACCAGGACATGACTGACTGTTCAGTCATTGTTGCTTAAGTCCATGAGCAAGGAAGTGATGGTGCAGGGGTAGTGTTGCCATCAAGGAAATCACAGAATGAGTCAAAGCTTGGTTAAAAAAAAAATTGAAAAATTAGCTTACTTTATAGATTAAAATTTGAGTTGGCAAGCTTTATGATGAGAGAGAAAAAGAAAGAAAGAGGGAGACACTAGTCAGAGGAGTCAGGTTTCCTGCAGACCCACATTTCCTGACGTATGTTATACTGTGTCCCTACTGTAAAGTCAAGTGTTTCATAGGGATTCTGGTAAACATGAGACCATTCTGAGAATGTCACACAGAACAAATGACACGGTAGGATTACCTGCCAGCTTTGTATCTTTACCTGACATGACTGAGGAGAGACAGGAAGAGACCTGAATAAATCTTTCTATATAATTGCTAAAATGGCAACTAAACACGAGGCCAGGTGGAACAGTTAGAATAGGAACAGAAACAAGCTTCACTGTTTGGTGACTGTTTTTCATTAGCTTTTCAAAGCTTTTCACTTTAAAATATTCAGAGAACCCCACTCTAAAAACCTGTAGAAAGCAAGGCCTTTTAAAGCACAGCAAGAACAGAAAGGCCTCAGATGTCTCAGTGGTACCTACAACCAACCACTCCTCCCCCACTTCATCACTGGAGACTCGGGTGTGAAGTCAGTTTGGTTCTTGACATGAAGCAAACATTCTGCTGGGCTCTGCTACACTCTTTGAGAATGATGGACCACACATCAAATACATACACACTGTATTAAATGCATGTTGAAACATGGGTTTTTCTGTCTAGAGTTTTAGTCAGAAAAGCAAAGAACTCCAGAACCATGAGAGTCCAGTACACTAAGCATTTGTAGAAGTGCACAATTTGCCCCTACAGCAAACAGGGAAAAACCTTTTATTATTGCAAAACTAAAAAGAAACAGTTTCATTGTATGGAAGCATACTATATGTATTCTGAGTTTGTGATATAGGCAGAAACACAAAGGAGAATTGACACTCTGTGACTCATTCAGTGATGCTGAAAGGCACCCACCAGTCTGAGTCACAATGAAAAATAAAAACCCACAAAAAAAGAGCACACACCCCAGTGCAGGATAACGTTGTGTTTATTCTAAAGTGAAATACAAATGACAAAAGGGACCACTAAGCAGGTAGCCAGATAAGCACTCCTCAACATTTCGCACATTACTTTTGCTTAAACTGAGAGGATTTTTTATCAGTACTGCACAAATTAACAGTTTTGCTCTGCTAGCAAAGAAGGGTTGCAGATTTTACACAGACAGAGATGCTCAGTAGACTGGGCATAAGAGCTCCATTTACAGTATACTCATCGTTTCTGAACGTTGGAGATCAAAAATGATGTACGTCTATAAGTGTAATCTGTACTGGTAACACATCAGTTTGGTTGCTCAGTTCCTCTCCCTGATGAAGGAGCTGAAGTGTTTTAGGCATTTTTTATGGTACTGAGAACACAGTCGTTTCACCAATTTTTTTCATCTTATAGCCTGATGGGAGACAAATAAGCCTCACGGTGCACAAGGGCATTCCTTTCTGGAGGGTCTTCAAATGTACAGTATCTGTCAGGAAGTTATTAGAAAAGGTTGCCATTACGGAGCTCAGAGTGGGCCTTAAAGATGATAGGCTACAAGGCCCTTGGAATTCTGCGATTCCACAGCCATGGAATTTCCCGCAGAATTGGCATCATGCTTTACACTATATATAGTGTTGAAGAATTTACTGTTCTCTGTGAATCTGCATTCAAATTAAAAATGTTTTCCATAGTGTCTGGCTCCCCTTCACCATTTTGTTTATCCTGAAGCTCCTCTTCTCTTCTTGACATATGATGTAATTGATGACATCACATCACATATTAGACAATGGAATTATGCTGCAGAGATCAAAATATGTTGTCCCAGAAGCCAAGGAGCCCTGCTGCAGAAATCAGGACAAAGTACCCGGATATGATTTTTGCACATGATAGTTAACTGCTCTTTCATTTTTCTTTCCAAGCCAATTATGCATTCTAATATGATTTGATAATTTTTTGATTAAAAAGTAATCTAGCTTTGGGGTATCCTCAGATCTACACAGAGTTCCTCTCTCCTCACTAGCTACTGCTCTTTCTTTTCATATTTCTAATTACATTCCATGATATCAGTTACACCGTTTTGTGCAATTCTTTTTGAATTACCTGGAATGGTGTTACCGATATCATAGCATGTCCAGACAGTATGACAAAAGACAGCAGCATCTGCTGACAGAAGGATTTGGGGTCCTTACAAAGGCAAAATATTAGATAGTTAATTTAACACAAAAAGATCTAAACATATTGAATAATCAAGTCACTTTATTTATATAGCGTCCAATCCCAAGGGTTCGGGGCACTTAACAAATATATAGAACAGGGTAATACATACATTAATAAATCAGGGTCAATAAAATATGCAATAAACAATAAATGATAAAAACTATGCTTAAAGGTTCAGGTCGGTTTCAATAGAGTCAATGTAAGCTAAACGCTTCATTAAAAATATGTGTTTTCAGGCCTTTCTTAAAGATTTCTACGGAGGACGCCTTCCTCAAATCTCGTGAGAGGGAGTTCCAAAACACAGATTCTGCCACTTCAAAAGCATGATCTCCTGCTGTTTTAAGATGTGCTCTAGGGATAACAAGAAAGCCCTCCATAGATGACTTCAGGGAGAGCACAGAGTGAGCAAGTGTCAGGAGGTCAGACAGGTAGCCCAGACCCGATCCGTATAGGGAATACTGGAAAGATACCAAAGGGCAAATGAGAGGACATATAAAGGTGTAGAAAACTGTTTCCTATCACCTTGAATCCCTCCATGCATGCTCTGGTAAATATCTTGCATATCAAGTGGTTAACCATACTCAGGCTACAGGCGCTTGGGCTTACATCGTCGGGCTAATTTTTCCTTACTCAGAGTTCATAACAGTCATTCAGGATCCATTGCCTATTATTAAGATGCTCTGATCTCCTGGATACCAGCAGTCGCAGGCTCAGACTTTTGTCCAGAGTAGATAATGAGTTCTTCTGACAATGATTCTCATAAATGATCTGCTTTATATGGGACGATCCAATCTAATTTCCTGTCATCTGGATCACTGCAGCTGAGGAGGATGGATTCATTTTCCAGACAGTGAGAATCTGCTTCAGAAAATATATTCATGTCAAATCCATCTGGACAAAAATCATGAAATCTGGGATTGTCTGAAAAGCATCCAGAAAAAATATGAAACAAAGGCTCCACTTCTGTTTAAATAATCTTGGGTATACTTTATTTCACTTTCCAACGGTAGTACATATCCAAAGTATAGGGATGAACCACTTTGTCAGGGAAGTAGTGGTACTTGTAGTGATTATGCTTGAATCTTTGAGCTACACAGTATTCTCAGCTCCTGCCTTACAACCATACAGTATATGACTTACCTGCTTCAGTTTTTCAGTGCACCATATTTCTTATTATAAAATGGGTACAAATTTTCCTAAAACCTGATTGGCAGAAACACTTATCCAGCCATGTCCTTATCAGGCAATAACTTCGCAACCGGCACTAGTTGTGCCAGCCTGACCCCACAACAAGATGGTATCACTGTGCCACCTGCACCCAAACAGCTGTGCCACCCTAGACTGAATGGATAAGCAACTTTCCATTTCCCTTGTGATTTGAAAGTTCTGTTGTGGTGCCCCCACGACGCTCACTGTACAGAACATTTGCTTTTCCCCTTGATTTAAAAAAAAAATCTCACCTCTGCTATTTCTCTTATAAAAATTTCTCCCGATCCAGTGTTCATCGCGGGTGCCGCCAGGGTGCGGCTTGCAAACCATAATGGAAATCTGCTCCTCCGACAGTCAACCAGATACAAGTTCATTCAAAATGTAACAGCCAGTTTAAACTTGCTTCTAAAAACGGAGCCATTATACAACACCACGATCTTCAGAGAAGCGTTGATAAGCAAAGAACAATAAGTACAGCAGCCGACATGAGACCCACTCGCTCTCGCTTGGTCTCAGAATTTGTTTCTAAACCCCTTCCCCCACACTGTCCCTTAGTGTAAATTCTGCCACTCTCTTCACTAGCGGCTTCTTTTTACACCCGCTACTGATTTCTGGTTTGAGAGAAGTGCTCCTAGGACACCATGAAACAGAAAGCAGCTATCTTCACTAGTAGCTTCTTTTTACACCCGCTGCCAATTTCTGGTTTGAGAGACATAGTCCCGGGACACCGCGAAACACAACGTCACACTCTCGCAAACAAACTCAGTTCCTCCAAAGGCATAACCTCCAAAGAAAATAGAAAAAAGGAAACAATAAAATATTGTACACCTGTGTGTGGTAGGGGAAAGAACCTCAGCAGTATGTGTTTTGGAGGGATGACAGCCCTCTACTGGCCAGCTAGCCAATCTCAAATACAGCACATTACAGTTAATAGGGGAACTATTTTTCCTATAACCAGTATTAAAAAGATCTTTGGAAAAAAATTTTGATATTTTCTTTCTTCCTTTTTATGTTGGCTCGCGCTTGGGCGCCAGGCAACATGTTCCATTAGTAGCAGATTTGGAGGTGCGGTCACTGTTGGGCGAATGCAGGGCATGCATCAATAGGTGTGTCCCTCATTCCCCAATAAGCCAGCATGTAGGCGCCACACCAGGAATACATAATGTGGCGAGCACATCTAAGGAAAGGTCTGCTGCAATGAGAGCCAAGCTCGTCATGCAGCGGCACCAAAACACGCCCTCCTTACATGCCTTTCCTGGTGAAGCCCTTCAATAAACATGGTGGCGCTGACTGCCGCCACACGGAGAGCCAACTTCAGGGTGTCCAGTCCCCCTGTCAGCATGCCCCAACCCACTTCATTTGCAGATGGGGGAGCCCACTCCCCATCGGTATAATGCACCCCCCCAGTTAAAGTGTGTACTGAGGGGGTGCCCAATCCCCCTCTGCGTCATGTCCCCCCTTCCCAGTTTAATTTGCTGACAGGGGAGCCCACTCCCCATTGGCATAATGCCGCCCCATTTGTCGTGTGCTGACGGGGGTGCCCAATCCCCCCATTGGCTGCAGAACCCCTGTAAAATGAAAATGGTCTCGCAATGTTTTGTTTTTTTTACAACCTGCAAACCAGAAAACGGTTCCTTGTCAAGTCAGGTGGCCCTCCCCAACCAGCAGCCCACCCTCTGTGACTACAGCCTCCTACACACCCCCACCCCATACTTATCTCCAGAGCATGGTGCGATGGTCTTCGGTGGACTGGGAACACGTCTGCACTCTTCAAAGCCGACCGCGAAGTGAAGAAATACCAGTAAGCTGTATAATAGCATAAATATGTTTTTTCAACTTTGGTACATATCTCAGGCATTTTTGGGAATTGTGGCACCAAATTTTCAACATGGGGTTATTGGGACCCCTCCTCATGAATTCAGTCACTGTCATGATGTTATTCAGTCTCGAAAGGTGATTTCACAGTCACTGTGCAGAATCACCTCTCAGGACTGATTAACAAAATGACAGTGTCACTGTTCATGAGGGGGGCTCTCAGAAAAACTATGTTGCAAATTTGGTGAAACAAAATCCGAAAAATGGCTGTTTACAAATGTGCGTTCTGCAGTTTCCATGCACACTCGTAACTTCATGAATTTAAAATATTTTCACTTCAGATTTTCAAAATTGGCATTTTTACACACCTCCTTATGAACAGTAAAGCTGTCATGTTATATATCCTGGCCAAAATGTGTTTTTGCACGTCCGGTGCAGAATAGTGTGGTTGCTGTGCGAAATCAGTTTTTGGGACAGTTTGAGAAAATGATGGTGACACTTTCCATGAGCAAAGGTCCTAAAATGCCTATGCTGAAAATTTGGTGATGAAAGTCCATAAAACAACTGTTACAAGTGTGCATTGCTCAGTTTCCACCCACCCTTGTAACTTCGCAAATTTGCAATGTTTTCATGACAGATTTTCAACACTGGCATTTTTTCACACCTCCTTATGAACAGTGCAGCTGTCATTTTTCACAGCCTGCCCAAAATGTGTTTCTGCACCTATGGTGCACAATGGCGTGGTTGCTATAGGAAATCAACTTTTAGGACAGATTAACAAAATCACAGCACCACTGTTCATGAAGGGAGGTCGCAAAATGCCTATGTTGAAAATGTGGCTAAAAAAATCCCCAAAATAATTGGGTTATGGATGTGTGTTACGCAGTTTCTATGCATGCTCATGACTTCACCAATTTTTCATATTTTCACTCCAGATTTTCAACATTGCCATTTTTTTACACCTCCTCATGAACAATACAGTTGTCATTTTTCACATCCTGCCCAAAATGTGTTTTCACTCCTGTGTCACCAAATAGCATAGCCACTGTGCAAAACCACCTTTCAGCTAACAAACTGATTGTGCTGCTCTTCATGAGGTGGGTTCACAAAAAGCCTATATTGAAAATTTGGAATGAAAATACTAACAAACGCCTATGACGTTAGGGTTTCCAACTGTAACACCCCACCCTGTAGAGACTGCCAGGTGTCAGGAGTGTGACTTGGGATTGTCGGCTGTAATGCTCATGCCATTCCACCCACCCCCACCCTGCAGCCAATGACAGGCATCGAGTGTGCCTTGGAGTGTTCGGCCTTAAAGTTCACCCCATTCTCCTATACTGCACCTGTCTCAGTGTATTTCCTTATGGAATGGGTTAAGTATAAGGCCCAAAGACCCCAAAGCACAGCACATCACAACACTTGTCAGTGTCTACAGGGTAAGGTGAGATAAAATGGCATGAGCGTTATAGCTGACGACCCAAAGGCACACCCCAATGCCTGTCAGTCTCTGCAGGGTAGGGGTGGGGTTGGCATCAGTTCAATACTTCACTGCTATTCCTATTATGCATCTCTAACTCCTGCACTGCCAATGCCAATGCCAGCGAGACAACATTCAGCATTGACAAATGCTTTTTTTTTTTAATATTTACTTGGAGGACCCATTTTATAAGTGCAATAACACACTCCGAGTGTGGGTTATCTCCTGATAAGAGCACACCCAGGTGCATAAGGCACTTGCCACAAACACCTCATGCCTCATAACACACCAGGGTGTGCTTTTATCAGGAGATAACTCCCTCCTCGTTGTGTGTTAGTGCTTGCATATCTGTGGGATCCCTCCATGCAGATTTTCCTTGCATCTAGACACAGGGCTGCAGCCTGTTTCTGCACAGAAGGAAGTGGTTCACCTCGAAAGGTTGCATGTGCACTAAATGTTGAGAGGGAAATAAGGAATACATGATATGATTTACATATATGTGGAGCCTCTATATCACGTTTTTCCTGGAGATGTATTGATGTCACTTATGAGGGACTCCAGCCTACATACTGACACAGCCCTATAAAGACAGAGGGCTTCCAAGAGAGCTTCCTGCAATGGTATCTGAAAAGCCCTGTAAATTATCCAAGCTTTGCTAGTTGCCATGGTACTTGTACACCATTTTAAAATGTTTGGCCCAGCAATGACAAAAAACATTATGAATGTAAATAGACTTCAAGTGTTGGAGACTAAAAACATTTTTATGCCTTCTGGGGAGTGTAAATGGGGCAATATTGTAATCGGCAGTGACCAAAACGTCATTTAGTCCATGAGATCATGGATGCGTGTCCTTTATTTCACAGTCAGATAGTGATTGTGAACATTCAAGAATCTCTACATGGTGGATGAGTTTTATCAGCTTAAAGAGACTGTTAAGCTTCCAGAAACCTAAAGCAATGAGGCGTGACTGCATTACTTCTGCTGCTCTAAAACCAAACAAGATGTGTGCTGCATTGTCAGTTTAATGAATGGTTTCCTTAGGTTTCCTGTAGGTGGACCTGCTTTCAGGGCTGTTTCTTCACTTCGGTCAACACCGTAACACAACTGGAGTTCTTTGTTCAGTGAACAAACACCTGGGATGCTAGTATTAAGCAGAAATAAAGGCTTGCATTAATCAATTAAAGTTAGGGAATGACATAAATAATTATACAGGCACAAAAAGACTTGTTTTCAGAAAGTCGTATTATGGATTGCAGTCAGCTATCCAATGTAGCAAAGGATTTCCCCCAAAAATCAGGGGAACCTGAAAAAAACTCTATTTTGTTGGTTTTTGCTGTGCCATTGAAGTAGTACATTAATAAATGTCTTTAGTTGGCAAACTGGGGTCTGAAGGAAGAGTACCGAGGAGAAACACAAAGCTTCAATGGAGAGCAAAATCATAAATCTGGAGAACAAGCTTCCGAATCTGGAAATGCACTAGGAGATCTTGAAGAAGGTTACACGGCCTTCACCAGAGTGAGTAGGATACTGGGGAAGAAAGTACAGTTATGTAAAAACTTACCGTAGCAGTAGATCTTCGAGAACAGCTCTTGCAGCAGGTTACACCATTAGGACTGAAGCCGGCAGGTGCCAGGACCCCATGAAAATTTTCTAGCTAGCAGTATTCAGCGGGGACTGCCCCCGACATAGGTCCTGACCCCAACATCAGGCACAGTACATAAGGGGTCAGTCCCCCAGAATCTCCAGTTCTCCCACCGGAGACTCCCGGCCGCTGGATGACATCAGAAGAGGAGACTGAGGATCCGCCATCAAATGTCAGTCAGAGAGATGCTGAGACACCTGATCCTTGGAGAAGGATGTTGAGACTAGAATCTACCTCCAGCGGGGATGGTGGGAGGGAAAGTACCTGCTGCAAGAGCTGTTCTCGAAGATCTATTGTTACGGTAAGTTCTTACGTAACTGTACTATCTTACTTTGAGAAACAGCTCTTGCAGCAGGTTACACCATTAGGACTGATTCCCAAGCAATCATGGAAATCCCACACCTTTGGCAGGAGGGAAGGTAGAAATCTTTGATGAAACCAAAGCCTAGGACAGAAGAACCTGAAGGACTGCTAACCAAAACCTGCTCTTCGCCTCGATGCAATATCCAGGCATAATGTCTGATGAAAGTGGTGCACAGAGCTCCAAGCAGCTGCAGCACAGATGGCTGAGGTGGACACATTCTTAAGGGCCCCAAAGGAGGTAGCCACCCCCTTGTGGAATGACCCTTAACCGTACCCGGTAAAGGCTTGTTGAGTTTCTGGTAACAGAACGTGATATACTGAATGAGCCACCTGGACAGCGACTGCTTGGAAAACAGGAGCTCCCATCATTCTGTGGGCAAAGGAGACAAAAAGCTGGTCCGATTTTCGGTGGTGTTTGGTTCTGGTCAGGTAGTATCGGAGACACCTATGCACATCTAGGGTGTGCAACAGGGACTCTCCTCGATTCGAATAGTTGGGAAAGTACACTGGTAGATCGATGTCTTGATTAAGGGTGAGAGCTGAGACCACCTTAGGCAGAAATTTGGGATTAGTCTGTAGGGATACCCTGTCTTGGTGAAAAACCAAATAAGGATCTTTGCACATGAGTGCATGGAGTTCAGAAATTTTTCTGACCGAAGTAATGGCAACTAAAAAACAATGTCTTCCAAGTGAGAAGACGTAGCTCGCAATCCACGGCTGGTTCAAAGGGTGGCAGCATGAGCTGCTCCAGGACAAAGGGTAGATCCCCATGGTGGAATTGGATCCTTAATCGGAGGTCTAAGGTGGAGAATACCTCTCAGGAAGGCTCGTGCTGTGTCCAACTAGGATATGGTGCATTGGCCTATCGGACAATGATAGGCTGTTATGGCACAGAGGTGTACTTTATTCAAGGAGTAGGCCAAGCCTGTCTGAAAAAGAGACAGTAGGTAGTCCAAGACTGACTTTTCTGGACAGTCTAGAGGTGAAAAAAAAACCCGTGCTTGAACCCATAGGTAAAAATGGTGCCATTTCATGGCATAAGTAATGTGAGTGGCCGATTTTCTCGCGGCCACCAGAATGTCAGCTACCTCATGCAAGACCCCGTGTTGCAAAATGGTTGTGTCTCTAGGAGCCAAGCTTGCAGGCTCAGTGAATGAAGGTCCGAATGGAAAAAGGAGCCCTCCTACTGAGACAAAAAGTGAGAGCTGATTGGCAGAGGCACCAGAGGTTCCCGGGATAGTTGATGTAGCAGAGAGAACCAGATCTGCCTGAGTCAGGATGGTGTGATGAGTATCAGCATCGCTTGCTCTCTGTGAAGTTTCAGAAGAACTCTCTGGATCAACAGAAAGGGGGGATGGCATAGAGAATTCTGCCTGCCCAGGAGAGGGACAACGCGTCTCGCCAGAAAACACCAGGCCCTGGATCTAGCGAGCAAAAATTGGGCAATTTTGCATTGGATCGGGATGCGAAAAGGTCTAGCTCTGGTGTACCCAATCTGTGAAACAGATCCTCTACTGCCTCCTGGAGTAGTTCCCACTCATGGACTCTGGCCTGAGAGTGGCTCAGGCTGTCTGCGATGACGCTGTCCATTCCTGGGACATGAACAGCAATGAGGTTTGTGCCATGCTGCAAAGCCGAATCCCGCACCCTCATGGCCTTCCTGCAAAGTGGGTAGGAATGGGTGTCTCCTTGTTTGTTGAGGTAATACATCACTGCAGAATTGTCTGTTTGTAACAGAAGAGTACCCGGTGGAATCTCCGACTGGAAGGCCTGCAGGGTATAAAGAACTGTTCTCATTTCCAGGATGTTTATGTGGAGATGAGTCTCTTGGGCTGTCCACAAGCCCTGAGACTGGACACCGTCGAGGTGTGCTCCCCATCAGCACCCTGAGGCATCTGTGGAGAGTGTCACAATCGGAGATGGCACAATGAAGGGGACCCCTGCCAATAGATTCTTCAGATCTAGCCACCATTGCCAATCCTGGATTATGGTCTTTGTGATCTGGATTGGAAGCTGCAGATGATCTTGCTTTTGATCCCATTGGACCCGTAACATCCACTGGGTGACCTGCATGTGGAGACGAGCAAGTGGGACTGTTGCAATGGCCGCAGCCATGTATCCGAGCAGGCAAAGGACCAATCTGGCAGGAACGGTCTTCTTTGCTGAAACGTCCCTGATGAGGGATCTGATGTGTTCTGCTCTGTCCTGGGGAAGAAAAGCTTTCCCGTGTATGGTGTCCAGGACTGCGCCTATGAACTGCAGAGTCTGACATGGAACCAGACAAGACTTCTCTTGATTGATCAAGATGCCCAGCGTCTTGAACAGAGACTGAGTATAATGAATGGCGGACATCAAGACCTCCCGAGAGGGCGCCATGAGAAGCCAATCATCCAGGTAGGGGAATATATAGTGGCCTTGCCTCCTCAGAGTCGCCGCTACGACCGCCATACATTTTGTGAATACCAGAGCTGCCGATGACAGTCCGAAAGGGAAGGTTCGGAACTGATAATGGTGGCCCTGGATCTTGAAGCGCAGAAACTTCCTGTGTGCTCGAGCGATGGTTATATACAGGTAGGTGTCCTGCATGTCCAAAGACGCTAGAAAGGTGCCCTGCTTGAGCATGGGAATCAGGCCTGGGAGGGTCACCATGTGGAAGCGTTTGTACAGGACTGACTCATTGAGGTCACTGAGGTCCAGGATCGGATGGAGATCCCCTGTTTTCTTGGGAACCAGAATGAAGTGAGAATAATATGCTGCGCTCCTCTGGTTTTGTGGAACATGCTCTATCGCTTCTTTTTCCAGGAGCGTGAGCACCTCCTGCCATATAAGCAGGGAATGCTGGCCCGAGTAACAGGAAAGCAGGGGAGGTCTTGCCGGTGGGTGGTTGAGAAATTCTATGAAATGGCCCTTCTTGACCAATTGGAGAACTCACCGGTCGGTGGTGATCGACTGCCACCCTGAAAAGTGGTGAGCGATGCGACCCCCGACCTTTTGCGCCCGTTGATCCAGAGAGGGGGTGGGGGCTGGGAAGGAGTCATGCTGTGGCAGCACTGGTCCCTGCAGGCTGGGCCGATTTAGTGAAATGTTGGGCTCTGCCTGGGGACGACTTAGCCTGGGCTTTCCGCTGAAAGGAGCCCCTTTGTTGCTGGCCGGAACATGGCTGCTGTCTTAGTTGCTGGTTGCAAAAACGGCTCTGGTTCCTACAGAAGAAACCAGGCCTGGGTCTGTATATGGCCTGTACAGACCTGACTGCCTTCCCAACATCCTGAAGTTTGGTGATCACATTCCCCGAGGGTTCACAAAAAAGTACTTCGCAATTGTAGGGGACGTCAAGAATGTTCTTCTGTAAGTCTGGGGTAAAGCCGGAGACATGGAGCCAAGAGTGTCTCCGGAGACAGATGCCTGAAGCTGCAGCTCTGGCAGATGAGTCCACAGAATCATATGCGGCTCGTAGTACCTGGGTCCTCACATCAGACCCTGTGCGGAGGAGGTTCAGGAGCTCCGCCTTCTGCTCACCATCCGGAAGTTTATCGACCAGGTCCTGGCCCTGTTCCCATAGGGGTTTCTGAAACTGTACCATGTGGGTTAAGTAGTTCAGGGACCTGATGGAGCATGTAGCAGCCACATACATGCCTCTCCCCAGTGCATTCAATTGATTGGATTCCTGGTCCGGTGGCTGTGTGCTCATCTGTTGTGGTCTATGGGACCAGTCGTGTGAGGCCATAATGACCAGGGAGTCTGCCAGAGGTTGTTGAGCCAAGTACTGGTCCTCTCTTTGGGCCTTGTACAAGTGGTCAGCTTTCTTCGGTACCACAGGAGTGGAGTGCAGACGCTTCCACACAGCCTTGGTGATGTCCGCAAAGGTGTCCACCAAGGGTGGCACTAGCACAGGCTTTGGGTCTTTCTGCCGAAGATAACGGGCAAGGCGCTGTCTTCCGGGGTCGAGTTCTTCAGCATCCCACCCCATGTTGTCCTGTATGTGCCTCATGATCTCAGAGAAAGAGGGGTCATCTGGAGGAGACCTGGGAAGGTCATGTGGGTCAGATGATGAAATGCTGAGTGGAGAAGGAGATCTGGAGTAATCCGAGGTATCCGATCTGGAGTCCTCCCCCGACGGGGTATACCGCTGACATCTGGGTTGCTTGGGGCTGGGAGACCCTAATGGGGATCTTGAGGGAGGCCTTCTCTGATCCTGGGATCTACCCCAGGAGGTGGAGTCTGCTCCTTGGGGGTTGATGGTCATCCTGCTGACCCCTGTGGTGGAGTAGGGGGCGTAGGAGGTGAAGGAGTAGGAGGAGGAGGAGACTGGTACCACGTCTTTGCAGATAGTGTCCCACCGGAAAGTAAAGAGTTCCTTTACTTCTTGAATATTCATGCTCGATGACGGGCCTGGCGCCGGTGGTCTGTCGCCGGGGTCAGGCGTCGGGTCCTCAGGTATCTCTGGGGTGGGCAAAAGTTCCCTCAGAAGCCCGGCATCCTCTGTGTCACCCATCTGGTCTTTGGGCAACGCGGTGTCCTCCTCCATGGAGTCCCTGTGACCGGTGTCAACTGGTGACTGGGAGTCAGTCTTCGGCTCCGGTGAGGCTGACATCGGTCACTTGGCCGATGACTTCGGGTCCGATGAATGCCTGGCAGGTGTCTGGTGCTTGCCCGATGTTCTCGGCTCCAGCGAACGCCTGGCTGACTTCGGGTGCTTGGCCGACGTCGGGTGCTTGGCCGATGTTGGGTCCATCGTCCGCTTGAGGGACATCAGGTCCTTCGTCTTCCTTGGTGAAGGATCCGGGCCCCTAGTGGGCTGGGAGACTGATCTGGAGTCGGGGTCCCGACATCAGGTGGAAGAGGAAGACTTGTGGCATTCGGAGGACTTTGAAGAGGCCCGAGAGGGAGTGGAGGAAGCCGAGGGCCTGGAGGTCTTAATGGGCTGAAGAGTTGAAGAACCACTGGAAGCCCAGACCTTTACCGGAGGGGGCTGAGACCTAGCCCTGGAGGGAGAGTGGTTCGATCTGGTGGAGCCTGAGCTCTGCGAGTCCGAGGCCCGGTTCGGGGATCTGGACCTTGCCTTCTCCCGGTGCACGTCCCGGTGTTTGTGGACCTTGGAGGAAGAATCGCCCCTGGAGGAAGGTTCCTTGTCCATCCTATTAAGTTTTTCCTCTAGCAGGTAGGCCTGAAGTGCCTTCTGATGGCGGATCCTGGTGCAGCTGTTGAACCCCTGGCAAAAGGTGCAGGCCCTAGTATTGTGGTCTGGGCCTAAGCAACACACGCAGGAGGAATGAGGATCCTTGAAAGGGATCTGTTTTCAGCAGGCGCACTTTGAAAGGTGACCCTCAAATGAAGGGGTTGGAGAGGACATTAGTCGTGTAGAAACTCTGGAAGTTCTAAGTTATCGTGCGCACGGTAGAGACTAAGATGCCAATGCTGGCGGAGTCGAGGCGGGAAAAGAACTGGGAATTCGGAGGACCACTTATATGTGCACTGTGCCTGGCGTGGGCGGGACCCGATGTCAGGGGTGGTCCCACTGAATACTGCTAGCTAGAAAATTTCCATGAGTCCTGGCGCGCCTGGCCGCATTTTAGTCAGTCCCACGTAAAATCGCTGCAGAGCTGTTTCTCAAGTAAGATCATTGGGGCTCCACGGTAAAACAGTGGTGGCTAAGGGAAGGCATCATATGTTGAGAGTGACATCAGCAGCTGGGATAACATGGAGGAGTAACAGTATCACCGAAATGTCCTTGCTTTCTCGCAATTTGGGAATAAAGTCTAACATGTACAGCACAGTATGTATGTATGTATGTATGTATGTATTTATTTATTTATTTATTTCAGTCTAGGATTACAAATGCGTTTGAACCATGGCTCATTTACAAAGGTTCCATGTCAGGTGAGGTACAATACAAGGGAGGACATTGTGGCAAGTTAACAGGTTACAATAATTTACATTACGACAGGATAACAGGCTACAGTAGTATACAGTCACAAGATTACATATAGCTCAGTGGTATTAGGTTTTTGACAAAAGACTGGGTTCACAATAGTAACGAGAATTTGGCGAGCCACACAAAATGCAGGAAGTGGCAAGTTGTCAGGATCACACATAACACAGAAAGTGCAAGTAGGAAATGCAAGTGGTGGGGTGTGGGGGTGTAGGGGTAGGGGGGAATGAGGGCGGAGAACAGATGATAGGATAAGTGCTAGAAAGAAAAAGATTAGGGGAGACAGTCACATATCAATAAATGCTACAGTATACAGTATTAACAAAATGTGAATGTTGCATCAAAGTTAAAGATGATGCTAATATTAGTGGCATAACAAATAACTAGATCTTTTTTATTATTGCATTTTGTAAGAAAACTCTAACATCAGTGGCATAGCAAACATCTAAATCCTTTTTGTTACTGCATAGATTTTTGGATATTTAGGGCCCTTTCTTCAGATAACCACCCACACAGGTACTAATCTAGGTGTGTAGACATAGTTAGTTGAATTTCAGTTGCAATTTCAGTTTGCAATCCATGTCTAATATTCCTTTTTTTTATTCTATCAAATACTCAGTCTGAGTGGTTTCACAGTCTTTATTTTAACTGGCTAATACTTATTTATTTAGTTATTATTTAATAGTTAAACCCTTTTGCATTGATTTATTGTTAGTTGGACTAAATATAAGTTATAAATATTCTTGTTGGCTTTAACTGCAAACAAGAACTACGATAATCCGGCCACCCAGTAGCCGCTCCTGGCCATAGTGAAGGTACGTCTCCACGGGGAGCTCTCGCTTCCTCCAGCTGCCGTCTGATAGGCAGTGAAACAGATAGCGTGCTTGGGCAATTGGACACTTACCAATCCTGCTGCTGTGCTATTAGCTGCCCCTCTATTCCTCCATTTCAGACTGCAAAGCGTGGGCTTTAGCAGGTTGACTCTCCTAGCTGAAATTACTTTCTGGACTGTTTTTGTCGTGCTCTGTATTTAATTTCCTACATCCTATGAAGAATGCTTGTTTTAATTTTATGTTAACTGAGAAAGTAATTGTGCCTGAAACAGTGCTCTGTGTAGGGACGTTTTAAGCTTAAATATTCCCATCGGGCCTCGCTGTCCTTAGTCTTTGTGGTTTTTAGGCTCAAATACTCTCATAAGGCTGTAAAACAGTGTCACAGTGCTTAAATTCTGATTGTATTTCTGAGCCTTTCCTAATGCAAAATGTACTTAAAATTTAAGAAATACTGCTGTGACCCTCTCTCCCTCTCTCCCTTCCCCTTGTAGCCCCCGCTCTCTCTTTTCTTTTTCTCCACATTTCCCTCCACTCCGCCCCTAATCTGCTTTAGCTACTTTCACTGTAAAACCATCATAAATTTTTCTCTGTTAATTTTGCACTTACTACTGATCCCAGCAGCGTCTCAACCCTGTCAGCACTAGCCACTCAGACTACCCCCACCCTCTTTTGTCTTGCAAATCCTCTCTGGTGCTGTAGCCTGTTAGACCCCCCCCCTTTTTTTTTCTTTTTTTCCCTCTCTCAATATTCCTTCGACCTTTCCCCTCCCTACTTTCTCACCCCCTCCCTCTCCTTTGTTTAACACTACCACTCCCCCGTCTGTGGACCTGTGCTTGCACTTTAAACTGCACTAACCGCTGCTACCTATTCCATTCAGACTTAGCCGCTGACACGGGCTCTGCAGGGGCCATGGACCCACTCCCTGGCCGGCGGCCAACTACGATAATCCGGCCACCGAGCAGCCGCTCCTGGCCATTCTGAAGGTACATATCCTAGCATGTTGGCTCTCCTGGCTGAAATTACTTTTTGGATTGTTTTTGTTCTGCTCTGTAGTTTGGCTGCCCCTCTAGTTCTCCATTTCAGACTGCAAAGTGCGGGCTTTAGCAGGTTGGCTCTCCTGGCTGAAATTACTTTCTGGACTGTTTTTGTTCTGCTCTGTATTTTCTCCTGCCCCAACCCCAGCCACTATTAAATGCGCTCATGCACCGCCCTCTTTTGCTCTCCGCTTCTCCCATTGGCTGCTTACTGCCTCTACACTAACGTGGGCAGTACTCTTGCTCAGCCACTTGTGAAGGAACAGAGAAACTGCTCCTTGGCAGCCCGCTTCCTATAATTAAGTCACAACGTTTAATCATGGCTTCTCAGGATAAACTCACTATGAGTGCCCTCTCCATTCTTTTTATCTTTCTGACAATGCCCTGCCACCATAGAACATCTTGCACCAATAGGGTAAACCCACTCCATAAAGACCCTAGCGACAACTTTCACTAAAGCAAGGGCTGTAAAACAGGGCACTTTTTCATCATTAATATTGGCCCATGATCTCCACACATGGTCCAAGCGCTATGTACCAACTGGCCTCCAAATGGAATAAGGGCCCATAGTTATGTCCCCCTAGATCCCACCATCCTCCTACAGTAGTTATAAGCTGTAAAAGAATAAAACAGCACTGCTCCAGTAGGAACGTAAATTGTTTGTCAAAGGCACTAAAAGAACTCCTCATAAGGAGCACCCTCCTGCTGCTTCTGCTCTCGGGCAACCTCCACCCCAACCCAGGTCCGACTGACCAAACTACAAGCAGTGGATGCTCCAAACAAGGTGGTATTGCCCTGGCCACAATTAATATTTGCAGTCTTCGATGTAAATGGACATCCTCAAAGCCTGGGTAATACAATACAACCCGGACATACTATTCATCGTGGAGACCTGGCTGTCTCCAAAAATACCTGATATGGCAGTTGCCATCTCTGGGTGTACTATTTACAGACTGGACAGGCTGTCTAAACATGGAGATGGGTGCGCCATATATCTAGAAAACTCACTAAAGCATCACGTACTGCCAGCGATTGATCTTGGATGTACTATATAGGTACTGGCAATAAAAGTGCTACTGGAAGCCCACTCTAAAGCTGTCTCTATACTGTCAGTATACATACCCCCCAAGGACCCCACTGAAGGTCTCCACAGGGTCCTGGACTATCTCCACTCCCAAAACCATCTTTCGGAGAAAATTATACTGGGGGATTTCAACCTAAACTGGATGGCACCTGCAAACAACTCTATAAAGGATGCATTAGCAGCTCTTCATCTTACACAAATTGTTAGCTCACCCACTAGAATAAACTATAAAACAGGGACTAGCTCCACCACCATTGATTGGATAATTTCTAATCATCCCGATCGCCTATCTAACGGAATGGTGCACCCTGACTCCCTCAGCGACCACTACTCAATCACCAGCAGTTGGTCCAACAAATTTCACAGCCCCCCTCCCCAAGCAATATACCACAGAATACTTAAGCAAGGCCACTTGGACCTGTTAAAACAGCAACTACATGCCCAAGATTGGTATCTGTTGGACTCAACTGATTACATTAATATGGCCCTAGAGCACTTCATCATGGCTTCCAACTCTGCCTATGACAGTCATGCCCCTTTCAAAAAGATGAAGGTCCATGGCACAGTAAACACCTGGTTCACTCCTGAGCTCCTAGCCGGTATGAAACTTCGGGACCATCTATGGTATTGTGCCAGTGCCACTGGTACACAGCAGGACTTGCAATCCTATAAAGCTGCTAGAAACGCCTGCACAAGGGAAATCCATCAGGCAAAAGACAAATACCACAGGGAAAAATGCCTGGGGATCACACCCTCCTTCTACTTTGAGAAGGTCTCAATCAACATGATCAAAAAACTACTAACTATGGTGTTAGGAAAATCCAGACATAGTGGAGAGACGGTCTCGACCTCAAACTAATTTCTCTCACTCTAGACAAAGTAATCCTACCCATAACAAGACACTAAACCTCTCACTAACCCTGCCACAGTTCCAAGATGTCTGGAAAACTGCCTTGGTTACCCCAGTGCATAAATCTGGTGATCGTTCTTTGCATGGCAACTATAGGCCAATATCCATTCTCCCTCCTCTATCTAGGGTGCTTGAACGAATTGTTGCCAACCAGCTGGTAGCGTACCTCAAAACGTACTGTATCCAGTGTCCACAACAGCATGGTTTTTAGAAAAGGACATATTACTTACTACCACAGTACTGCTAGAATTTCCATCTTTATACAACAATCCATGGACCAAGGCAAGCTTGTGAGAGCAGCCAATATAGACCTAACAAAGGCTTTTGACACTGTAAATCACAAACTTCTACTAGGACAACTCACTAAAATTGATCTCTCATCAGTCACACTGAAATGGTTTGGAAGTTACCTTGGAGATAGATGGCAGAGGGTTTGGATCTCTAGAGTAGTCTCAGAACAGAGGGCTGTCTCATCCAGAGTATCACAAGGTTCAGTCTTGGGCCTTCTGCTGTTCAGTATCTTCCTAAACAATTTGCCATCTGCCTGCAAACAATGTACACTCCTCCATGCAGATGATGCTGTCATCTTCACCAGTCACCCAGATCCCCACATACTTGAGAAGAATCTGCAGCATGGGTTCCTGGAAGCTGAAAATTGGTTTAATACACACAAACTGTAGCTAAACCACAAGAAAATCAAAGTCCTACTGTTCTCCTCCCCCTAACACAAGAACAAACCACATGTCCTCTCAGTTACAAATAACCGAGGAGCTCCTCTTGAACAAATTCAGCAGTTCTAGTACCTAGGTGTCACCCTGGACAGCCACCTCACCTACTTACTTCACATAGACAATGTTGCCAGGAATGCAATAGATACAGATGGAGCCTAATACCCGAAGCTCTTAAGCTTGCAATCTACAGCTCAGTACTGTCAGTCATTGATTATGGCCTAATCATCTATGGAGCTGCATCAACCACTTCACTCAAAAGACTTACTGTTGCTCTGAACAAGGCCTGTAGACTTATAACAGGAGTGGATCACCTCACCCACACTTGTGAGTTATGTGCCCAGTCTGGATGGCTGCAGCTCAGTGGTAGGTTCAAATACCAAACTTGCCTCCTTACCAAAAAGGCGCTTCTTGGATTCCTGCTGCTTGGTGTTGGTGGCCTGTTAAATAAATCCCTAAAGACCAAACACACTCCCATCTCTGAATTGGACCACCTTCTCATCCCTAGATGTCGCACTGCTCAGTTCCAATGGTCCTTTCTATACAGAGCCCCACTATGGTTTAATGGCCTTTGCCGTGAACCCACTATGCTCCCTAAACTTGCAGAGTTTAAGAAATTGCTCCGTCTACATCGCATAACTGAAAGCACTTGTGACTGTTACACCTAACCCCACCTTAATTTCTGTTTTCACTAGTGCTCACAACTGTCACTTCTCCCCAGCCTTTCTCTCTCCACTACCCCAAATCCCCCCCCACCTCCTTCCCCCTTTCCACTTAAACAACAATGACAAAGCCTCTGGCTGCTACTGTCCTCTCTGCCGCATATAGCACTACTCCCTCTCCCAAATTTCCCCTCTCTCCTACTTCTAATCTTACTACCTTACTAACAGACTTCTAGGAAAACATAAACTGAACTTACAAGCTCAAATGTGCAGACTGGGTGGGCCACAGGCCCTTATCTGCTGACACTGTCTATGTATCTATGTACCTAATTCCTACCGTCTTCCATTCCCTGTGTCTTCTCCCTATATAGTACTGAATTAGTAATTATATGTGTTGTAATATCATATGTTTCACCTAGTTTGTCTGATCGTAACCCCTACCTTTTTGACGTGGCGCCTTTGTAAATGAGCTGCCTGGCGCTCAAAGGTACTTGTAATCTGAGATTGAATAAATGAAAAAAAATAAATGAAAATGTAACTAATAACTGTTTTGGTGTCCCTTATACTGTTTGATACAGTTTATAACTGTGATCCCTTGCATATTATCTTGTAAAACTTTATTTTGAAAACATAATAAAAATTATTATGGCAAAAAAAGATATGAAGCAATGTAGCATAGTGGTTAACAGCACTGTGTTGCAAACCTGGAGAACTTGGTTTGAATCCCATCACCACCACTTGCATACTGTGTGACAACGAGCAAGTCACTCAATTTCCTTGTGCTCCCAGGATGCACCTGGAAGCATTTTGTAAGAAAAACCTAACATTAGTGGCTTAACAAATATCTAAATCTTTTTTATTATTGCATTTTGTAAGAAAACCTTACAGCACTCTCCCACAGAATGAATATGTAAAATGTGTAACACATTCACTTATAAAAGAAAAAAAATAAGTCCCTTCCCCTACAACACAAGGGGATATACTGAATTAGGACATGTTGTGTTCCTTGTGTTCCCTTCATTTTCCTCTATACCCCAGGTCTTGTTTTAATTTTTTTTTTTTATTTAGCTTTTGTTGACTGGGTAAGTGCACTAGACAAATCCTGCCTATTTTCAGGCATGACACAGGGAAGGGGGATACAGATGAATGCCAACTGACCTTGAACCCAAATAAGCTGTTGGTGGTATTTTTAGTGAATGAGGGAAATTTGGCCAGGACACCAGGGGAACTTCCCCTACTCATTTCGATAAGTGCCATGTGATCTTTAACATCCACCTGAACTACCACCAATCCAGGCAGATGGAACCTCTGTTTAACATCTCATCCGAAAGTTGGCATCTCAGAAGTGCAGCACCCCTCTCATGCTGCACTACAGTGTCAGTACTGGGATATTAACCCAAGTGCTAGATGTGGGAAATGAACCCACAGCCCCCTGATCTCCCAGCCTCAGAGGCGAGTGTGCTACCTACTGAGCCACTGACCCTTATGCTAGTAATGAACCAAATTGCTATGTACCTTGATCTTCACCTTGATCACGCTTCCTTTGTATTACTAATACAACACCAGAAACAAGACCAGGAATGCCCTTAAGCCTCCTTTCCAGTGTACTCAGCTGGGAACGTGGTCTTTTGCTGTCAGGGCTACTAACTGGTTAAATGAATTGCCTGCTGTGCTGCTGAATCTCCCCAAGTTTAATCAGTTTAAGAGATCTTTGCTATCTGCCTTTCCAGTTAAATGCAATTGTAACCATTACACAGTTTTATTCAGTTTCTCATTGTACATAACCTGTAGCTTCTCATACAACAATCTGTATCAATTTTATCAAACGTGTATGTAATTGTTCTGCCTTAAGTGTTTGGAGCCTGACTCGACTGCACTTCCACTGGAACTGCTTATTGTATTTGCAGTGTTTTTGTGACTATACATTTGATGTGGAACCTTTATAAATGAGCACTTGTGCGCAAAGGTAATCTCCAAAGTTTCCAATAAATGAAATAAATTAACTACTCGTCTGTTCCTGTTGTACTTATTTTGTTTACCTTGATTTTGCTTCTGTGTATTCCTATTATTAATCTGACTCAAAGTCAGTTGGCATTCATCTGTATCCCCGGTCGTGCCTGAAAATAGGCAGAATTTGTCTAGTGCACTTACCCGGTCAACAAAAAATAAATAAATAAATTTGTTCCTGTGGTTATCCTATGTACTGTAACTCATATCTTCGTATTACTCTGTTGTAACCTTCTGGGTCGTACCTGAAAATAGACATTCAATTATCTAATGTGCTTACCTGGTAAATAAAAACTAAGAAATAATAATCATAACAATAAAATGTTAACCCACAAAATACCTAAACAGCCATGCAGCTGGGTATTGTACTGGGAGAATTTTAATGCAGATACATTAGAATTCCATGATTACCAACTTGAACCAAATACATGGTCTCCTAACTTTCTCTAATAAAATGTAGAAAAAATTATCCCCAAGAGAGATCCAGGTAAAATACCAGCAGTTGTCTATCCAGAGAACTGATGGTCTGTCCATAACAATATAAAGTGTAATACATTTCCAAGAAAATGAGCAAAACAACAAAAATTATACACCATGAGACAGTGCAACTAGTGACTTACAGCCAACCATTTAAAAACTACAAGAACAGTAAAATATATGTGAATGCATTCTAGAGATAACATATTCTGTGATACTGCATTAAAGTCTACATATTAAAATAACTAAACATGTTACAGACTGATGACTTATTTATGAAATAAACAGTAAAACACAGATACTGAGTCCCATGAAAGTTTCTTTTCATGCTGCGATCCCAAAAGTAAGGAGGTAGCATCAGGCTAGCATAAGCAAAGTCCCAATTTCAAATATAAGCACTACAGCACGGGGTGAAGCCAGTTGCGCAGTACTGGAAAAGTCTATGGCAGTGATCACCGTCAAAATGAAAAAGAACGTTCACCACTCCTCTTCTGACTCCTGCTGCAGCAACAAATTTCAGAAAAATCAGAAAAATGCAAGTTTACCTCCAGACAGCTACGACAAAAGCAGCCACCAGCCAATACTTCTGCCAAATCATCCGAATCTTCACCCTAATTGAGGGCCATATCACTCTCAATTTTTGGGACCAATGGTCTGTTTCCTTAACATAATTAAATAGATAGGGCCAGCCCTGCTACTCCACACAAAGTCTTGTTAGTAAAAGCAATTCGGATGCCCCCTCTAAGTGTTTTTTTATGCTTTTATAGAGGGTTTTAAACATGCCTGGGGCAGACATAGGGGAACATTAGATGTGGGAAGAAGGAGGGGGGGTAGCCATTGACCAGTTAGAGTCAAATGCCACAAACTAGTGTAGGGTTAGGGCAGACTAGGTGGGCCTGGCAGGCCTTTATTTATTTATTTATTGAAGTCTTGGAATTATAGTCCTCTGAGTCAGAAACTCTTTTGCAAAGGCTCCACGTCAAACAGCACAAGTAAGTACAAACAGTGCAAGGTTTACAAGGGCGTCACATCAAAGCAGTACAAGTAAGTACAAACATAAAAAGGAATTTAATAGTAAAAGTACACCATACATATGGAACAAAAAATCAAATATGTTAAGTAAAAGAAGAGGAAGAGAAAAACAAAGAGGAGTACGGGGTGCAGTGGGGTTGTAACAGTTAGGAAGATTGGGAGTGGATTGTTTACATTAATAAAAGACTGGGGCAGAAATAGCACTGGTGGAGAGGAGAATAGTGGAGAATGGTAGAAGACAGGGAGGGGGGGCCTAAGAACACAGGACCGGGGAAAAGTGCTCAGGTAAAAAGCAAAGTGTAGAGCGCATGAGTGGGGTGAGCGCCCGTGAAGACATGCACAAAGACACATGCTGCATGTCTGCATGTGCCCGTGTGTTCCACGGGGATAAGGAAGAATTTGTTCGGTAACACAATTCATAATAAGGTGTTGTTTTTGAACATATACGGGAATATAGTACAGTAATCACAAGATGGCAGAAAAAGTACAAACAATAGAGGTGGAATAAGTGTATAAATGTTTCAACTGCTTTATGTATACTGCTATAAAAAGTGAATTATGTGATGCTGGAAGATCATGTAAAAATGTATATATATAGTGCAAAATTAGAGGATGACATAATGACATTGAAATCACATCTGGACACAGTTATAAGGGAACAACAAAGTATCTAACAACGGATTACCTTACTAGACCAAATGCAGGTACCAGACAACCGTAATATTGCTATCAGGAACCCCACTAACCCCAAAGAGACAGTACTAGAAAAAAATGAAAGGTTAAGACCAAAAAAAGAAGAGAAAGGGAAGTAGATCATGAGAATATTAGTCAGGAAGTATGGGTCCAGGTACAAGGGATTCCATCTAAGAAGGGAAGGAGAACAATGCAATTTGAACTACCCCTTACCAATAGATTTGCACAAATTGCTCCAGATAGGATGATAGAGGATATTAGTGATACAGAAGTAGAACAAATTCCCCTTTCATGTAATGAGTCCCAATCAGTGAATATTACAACTTGTGACCCCGATACCAATAAAAATCAACAAACTTGTATAGTAAGTACTGAGACCCTATTAGGTCCTACCACCCTAATGGATATGGATATAGAATCTGAAGCAATCCAGGGTGTCGGAAAACATTCTGCACTCCAGTCTGCTTCACCTCTTGATCAGTCCCAGTCAATACCCCCTGTATTAATAAACTCTACTAGTAACCTTAGAAAGGATAATTCAACACAAATAAGTTTACCTCGCCAGATCTATGTTCTTGGAGATTCCATTATTAAACATATAGATCAATTAATATGTAATAATGATAAGAGTAACAGGACCTGTAGCACCTTTAGAGGGGCAAAGATCTCAGATTTAACCACCATGATTAAGTCTATTCTGAAGGACAGTGGGGAAAAAACACTGTTTATGGTTCATATTGGGACAAATTATGTCAACAGCACCACAGTGGAAGATATTAAAAAATATTTCACAGTTCTAAGTGAGATGTTAATGGCACATGGTCATGATGTTACTTTTTCAGAAATGTTACCAGTTCCAAGAGTGACTCAGGCCCTAACAAATAAAATCAAAGTCATCATTAATTGGTTACGTGTTTGGAGTTTACATCTCAGATTTGGTTACCTGAAACACTGGGAACATTTTGTAGATAGAACTCATTTATTTGCATAGATAGACTGCATTTAAGTAAATGGGGTAGTTTAATTCTGGGTAAAAATATTTTGTCACACCTAATCAATATTTAAACGATTAAGTAGGGGGGGAGGGAGTAGAAGGTTATCCAATTAATATTGATAAAGATAGAATCATATGAAGACAGAGAGGATGTAAAATACTGATGACCAATGCTAGAAGTTTAAATAACCTTAAAAAATGTGAACTGCAAGTACTGGCATTACAAAATGAAATTAACATTATTGGAGTCTGTGAGACCTGGTGGGATTCCTCATCAGACTGGATGACTGAAATTAATGGATACATATTGTATCATAGAGATCGAGGTAATTGACTAGGAAGGGGTGTCTGTTTATATGTTGATAATTCCATCTCGTCACACTTAGTCACCTTTAATAATATTACACCTACAGAAGTTGAATCATTATGGGTTAAAATAATGAAACCTGGAAGGAAAATGCTCCTGATTGAGAATTATTATAGGCCACCAAATGCTACTAAGGAGACCAATGAGGCCATACTGGACCAAATTTCTGAAGCCTCAGAAATGGGAGATGTTATGATTTTGGGAAATTTTAATCTCCCCGGTATAGATTGGTCTATCTATACATCCAAAACAGGGTATGAGAAAGAATTTCTTGATTTATGTGTAAGTGCAGGCCTTGAAAAGATAGTATTTGAATGAACAAGAAATACAAATATACTTGATTTGATAACCACCAATGTCTCTGACGAAATATTTGACATTGATGTTACTTGCCCATTGTCGAGTAGTGATCACAAAGTCATTATGTGTACTCTAGCAACTAATAGGTTTAAACTAAATAAACAAACCATATTAAGGGACTGCAAAAAGGCTAATTATACTATGATCTGACAAGTCCTGAGTACAATAACCTGGGATGCACTATTACTACGTGACTCAGTTGACATTGCTTGGCAGGTATTTAAGGATATCATACATGAAATAGAAAATGATTTTGTTCCATTAAAAAAGAAATACAATACAAAAAGAAAAATACCAAGTTGGTTTACCACACAGATTCAGAAACAGCTTAAAATTAAACATGAAGCATATTCTAGGCTAAAAAAAAGCTAACACTGAGAGTAATAAAACAAATTTCTTAAAGCAACAAAAAATTCTAAAAAAAAACAAATAAGACAGTCTAAAGCAAAATTTGAATTTAAAATAGCACATTCAAAAAAACAGTAAACTTCTGTATTCATATATTAATACTGGTTGCAGGCATACAAATAGGACAGTGGGTCCAAGTATGGATTCTAATAATACTATTATAGAGGATGAGGTAGAAACTGCTAATGCATTTAATAACTATTTTTGTTCCATCTTTTAATCCAAGGAAGCCAATACTGATATATCAACTTCATTATTAGAAAATTATTTTCTTGTCAGTACTGATGTGGTATACCTAGAGCTTTTAAAGATTAATGGCTCATCCAGCTCAGGTCCAGACAATGCTCTTCCCTGTCCTACCTGTCCCTGGAAAGAGTGCCTACACCCTGTAGTCCCCCCAACCCCACAAATTCTGCTGCCTGTCCTGAGTAACTGGCCTATCCATGATTGTGTACTCCTGTGGGTATTGTTGACTTTACTCACAGGAATTTGTTGGTCTGTAACAGTACCTCTTGATGAAATTTATGAGCCTGATGCACTTGTATGTACCTAGCTAGCTTAATGTTTGTTGTAATGCACCTTGGCTAAACCCCCTATGCCTGTACAAAGTTGCTTTTCTTACTATCGTTCTAATCACTGTTTCTGATGATTTTGTATGAACCCTGTCTGCCTGATGTTTCATGATATTTCTTGATATACTCTATGTTCTGATGCTCTGTATGCACCCTGTTCTGCCTAATGTTCTTGTATGTACAACTGTAATCCTCCCGGGTCACACCTGAAAATGGGCACTTGGTTGTCTAGTGTGCTTACCTGGTTAACAAAAGCAAATAAATAAATAAATAAATAATGCATCCCTTTTAAAAATTGCAGCACTGGAACTTGCATACCCCTTATCTATAATATTTAACTTATCACTTAAAACAGGTAAATTGCCTGCTGATCGGACCAATGCTGTAGCTGTGTCAACATTTAAGAAGGGGAAACGGGGCAGAGTTGAGAACTATAGGCTCATTAGTTTAACATCCCATTGCTGTAAAACTATGGATCGTGTCATCAAAAATTATTTAGAACAATCTCTCATAGACTTAGACCCTTCCCAGCATGGCTTTACTAAAGGAAGATCTTGCACATCAAATTTAATTACCTTTTATAATAAGATTAGTGGGCATCCAGATATGGGAATACCCTCAGATGTAATATAGTTAGACTTTTGAAAAGCATTTGATAAGGTCCCTCATAAAATCCTGATTAAAATACTTCTTGGGCATAAACTGAATGGTAACATTATTAGATGGATTCAAGCCTGGCTCTCAGACAGGACTCAGTGTGTGAGGATTAATAGTCAGATATCTGACAAGGGTATTGTTGGTAGCAGTGTGCCTCAGGGATCAGTGCTGGGACCGATCTTATTTAATGTTTTCATTGCAGATATGAATAGACATATTGAAAATGTTCTAATTAAATTTGCTAATGACACCAAATTGGGGGAGAGGTAGATACATTAGAAAAAACACTTCTCCGTGGTTAGGGGACCTTGCCAAACTAGAAAAATTGGCAACTGACAATGGAATGCCACTTAATAAGGACAAATGTGTAGTTGTCCACTTCGGAAAAAAAAAATCCCAATTATAAATATATCCTTAATCAGCAGATACTTAAATGTTCTAACAAGGAACTTGACCTTGGAATGGCTGTAAATAATCAACTGACATCACAAGACCACTGTCTTACTGTATCAGCAAAGGGTAAATGCCTAGTAAACAGAATAAAAAAAAGTGTTTTCATGTAAAACTGAACAGTTAATTATACCGATATATAGAAGTTATATCTGCCCAGTATTGTACTATGGATCCCAAGCTTCATCACCATTTCTAAAGCAAGATTTTCATTTTGTAGAAAACATACAAAGATCAGTAACTAAAATGATTCCTAACTTACATGGTAAATCCTATGAGGAGAGGCTAGAACATACTGGATTACATAAACTTCAAGCACAATATGTCCTTTGTTTGTAACTCCTCACATGTTCTATTGATATGTATAAACAATTATCATGTTCGACTAGATATCTTAGGGGCACAATCCAGGGGAAGGAGGGAAGTGGGTGGGAGGGAGGGAGGGTGGCAGGTAGATAGATAGATTTGGCTTGATTCTGATCTCTGTCAATACTCTTGAGTATATGCTGTATTTGTATAATCCAATAAAGAAGTTGAGTTTCAAAAAAAAAAACTTCATGCACGTAAACAAAGGGGAGACTTATTATTCTTGCTTAAAATTCTTAATTCACCACAGCTTATGGCACATTGTGAAATACAATTCAGTGACGTTAGGGGAAATCTTAGGTCACATAATAAAAAATTAGTATTGCCTAAAGTGAATTCAGATAGAAGGAATAATTTTTTCACTATACATACAATTATAGCATGGAATAGGTTACCACAAAACTTAGTGGACATAAATAAACTTGAAGTGTTTAAGAAGCAGTTAGACAAGGTATATTATTCTAGACATAAGATGGTCTAATTTACTCATTATTATGGGGGACATCCTCAATGGACCTTAGGGTCCCCTTATGTCCTATATACCTAGTAAACCTAGTTACAAGTAGAGTTGGCAGTCCATGGGACACTGTCAGAGAGTCTAGGGTGTGAGGAAGAATGTACAAGGAAGGCACAGAGAGAAAATTACTAAAAATAAGGAAAACAGTCAAGAAGAGAGATTGGGAAGGGGGGAAGGGAGAGAAAAAACAGGGAAATGACAGGAGGGAAATGAGAGGTTAGAACGATGAAATGGGAAGAGCTAAGAACAGTCACAGCAGTTTATCTGCCAACAATTTCTATGTTTCTATATTTCTATGTAACTGATATGGCACTTACATATTTCGCAACACCCCCTAATTCAGTCAGCTGCCGTCCTTCTCAAGTGCATGCTATATGGCAAGTCAGGGAATATGAACATACCTCTCAACCTCTCAGCATTAAAGATCACAGCACTGGCCTTCAAAAATCATAGCAAAGGGCCAGAATGTGTAGCACTTTCTTATTTTAAACAATATTAAGTCTATAGGTAGTGGGCCCCATATAGTTAGTGATAAGGAACGTTTCTATCAACTTAGTTCAATGATTTAATAGTTTGTGTGTCCAGAAATAGCTCTAACACTATGAGGAACATCAGTAAACCTGTGTAGAGCAAGGGTAAATTTGAGGGTGAAAATCATAGCGCTATGCGGAATTCATAGCAGTTGAGAGGTATGAATATGAAATGTCTGACTCTCCATACCGAAGATTTCTCCTCCAGCATGCAGTCACCAGGCTGTGGTCCTGGACACAATTCCTGTGCACACTAAAAGGGAAGTGCAGGGGGCAGTCATATATGAGAGCACACTCCTTGGCGTAATTTGAAATGCCTTCTTATATGCCAAGGCTAGCTCAACTTTGCCCAGTCCCAAGATCTGTGGCAAAAACATACTGACAAAGTCTGCAGACTACTCCCCCTTGACAGCCTCCAGAAGCCTGACAGCTCATATTCTTCTCCCAGGCTTGATTTTCAAGAGTTTCAAGGTTCTGATGCAACAGTCCATTTTCACAGATCAATTGCCCAGTTGCATCCAGAAAAAAGCAAAAAAATGGATGCACACACTGAGACAGGCACCGAGAGAGATTTTAATTACACTCACAGGTGAAAAAGAACTACCCCTTGCATATTTACCATCTACAGAGCTTCATCGGGGGTGGGGTGCTCGTGACAGTGAACAATTTATATAATTTGTGACTTATTGTTAATTAATATGCAGCAACACTCATTGGTTCTTTGTAATTGAAAAGCACATACCATCACAACACATGTGCAAATGGAAATCTAAAATAGTCAGCCATTCATATATGTGATACAGTGAATATTAAAACCAATTAAAATCATTATCATTACTCTGGACCATGACAAATGACAGGCAAGGCAAGTTCAACCATGAAAGGGAGAACCACAAATCACTCATGAATATTTTATCCCAATTTATAAAGATGTTTTATCAGATCCATGTTAAGGGAGAACTCCAATTTTGCTAAACTCTCCACCCCCCAAGCCTCACCCTCTGGTTAGACTTTTCTCAATATAAAAAAATTGTAAGTGTCTGCACTTACTTAATATTTTTTCATAAACTCTGCCATCGGGCAATATGGTTGGTGCAGCATGGTGCCATCTCGTGTTAGACTATGGCACCGCACTGCTCGCTTGTGTACATTTTTCTTTTTGGAGGTATCACTACACTATTGCACACCTACCATAAGGTGTCATTCCTGGGTGTAGTGGACCCAACAGTAGCTGAGATTCTTTTCTGGTAGTCTGGTTATACTCAGTGTGTACCAGTCTGTTCTCTTTAGTTTGGACTATTTTTTTAGGCTATAATGGAGGCGAGCCTTTGGAATTCTGCTATAGGTAGGTTTTTCAGTATTTCCCAATATTTGCTAACCACTTTTCTGATGTCCTCAGTATGTTCAGAGAATTCTAGGGCTAACACCAGCCTGTCATCTTTTCAAGTGCCAATGTTTTTGTTGTCTGGGTGATTTCCTCTGCTCCTCTCCCAGGCCTTGGCGATAGCCCTTGAGACTATTTTGGTATTGTAGCCTCTCTGTATAAATCTGTTCCCCATATTTCCTAATTCATCTTCCTTTGTTTCTTGCTCGCTGCAGTTGTTACAGACCCTTATCATCTATGAGAATGGAAAGCTGTCCTTTAATGTTTTGGGATGAAAGCTGTCTGCTTCCAGAGAGAATTCCTGTTAGTCTCTTTTCTGTGGAGCCGTGTTTCTAGGTTACCATTTCCATTTCTGTAAATGTCAAAGCCCAGGATAAAGGAGGACCTGCAGTCCATCAAGGAACAATGGCCAAGTACCAAGATCATTTGGTCACATATCATGCAGTGGCTTCACTGCTGGCATGCAATTGACTCTAATGACTGGTGGCATGTAATTGACTCAAAAACTATGGGCAAAGCAAGCATATGCATCAACAGAGAGATGCAGCCATGTGCGGAGTCCATTGGGGGGAACTATGGTTTGCCACTGGCACATTAACACTTCCAACCAGGGACTTTATGCCAAGGGGGTCAGACAGCATCCATCCTGTGGCAGTCTGGGAGTCTTGCTGACCGATAGTACAGGGAGAAAAGGGGGGATGAGTTGAATTCTTCTGAAGGGCATGAGGTCTGTAGGACTGCAAGACAGGGATTCTGGTCCAGGAAGGTCATGGACCAACCTCATTGGACTTGCCTGCAGGTGCAGCGATGCCAGACGTGGGCAGTTGCTTGCCACCTGGCCACATGGCTTTGCCACTCTTGTGGCTTGGGTACCAACTCAAGGGGTACATCATTCCCTTGGCCCGCACAAGGGGTTTTGCTCTTCACAGGATGGGATGCAGGGGCCTGAGGTGTCTGCCATAATCTCCCAGCTGTGGATGCCACTCCAATCATGTCATTACTGTGAATAAACATATGGCTGCAGCCATTTCTCTAAGACATATTGTGTGTGTGTGTGTGTGTGTGTGTGTTTTCTTTAGAGGAAGGGGTATATGGACTACTAAGATAATAAAAAGTCTGCCAAAGCATTGCAATAGATGTATCCTTGTCAGTTTCCCTTCCCCCCCACAGCCTGTAGACAGGCAGGTAGGTTTCTGCCCTCACAGGTTGGGGCTTAGCCCCGACACCACCTCTGGGCAGGTGCCACGCATGGGTTGCCTGGTGGGCAGAGAGGAAGGGGTTAAACAGAGTTGAAGTCAGACTCTCCTCCTCAATTTAGCTGCCCTCTTCAGATCACCCACACAACCTGCCCTCTTAAAAACAGGGTAGGGTCGGCCAGGGTAGAACAGGGAACCATTTGAGAAAGGATGGATTAGCATCCAAAACGTATCAGGTTTGTTTGGCAATTTTGCTACAATAAATAATTTAATTATAATAGGCCGGTGCCCTTGCATTTTTTGAGGTGTGTGTGCTCTATTATTTCTGTTTTTGTAACAGGGAACCCGTTGACACAGTAGGGGTGACTGCCTTAATGGGTCGGGGAGTGGGTTTTCCCTAGGTTTTTTTTTTCCAGGTTTTTGCCTCTGCCAAAGGGATTAAAAAGACTAAGGGTAGTGTAGATCACAAACTGTTGCACTCATGTAACATGGTGACTTGGGAGTTTGGCAGACCGATGGTACAGGGGAAAAGCGGGGATGAGTCAAATTCTTCTGAAAGGCTCATCTCCCTGGTTGGCATGAGATTTGTGGGACTGCAAGGCCCAGACTCTGGTTGGAGGGTAATTATCTTTTTTTCCACTATGCCACTGTGACGGGGATGTTGGCGACCTCCCCTACAGTGACACATGGTCGCCGACATCCCCGACAGTGCCGACCCAGACCTTGACTGTAAACTACACCGACACCTGTTCGGTGTACATGTGGCGGGGCTGTGCCCCCCCGCCTGCCCCCCCCCAGGACTTATGGATTCCAACTCCGGGGGGAGCAGATGTGAGGGGAGAGCAGCCAAACTCTGGAACTGATGACTCGTCATCGCTCCGGCAACTCGGTCGACACCACGGGTGTCGACGGACTGATGTCGCTGTAACAGTGTCACTGTGAAAGTGCAGCTGTTACAACAGTATACCCACAGTCCAACCTCAATGAGCTTGCCTAAGAGTGCAGCAATGCCAGATGTGGCTGGTCGCTTGTCACCTGGCTGCATGACTTCCCCATTCTTGGAGCTTGGGTACCAGCTCAGAAGGTACTTCGTCTCCTCAACCCACACAAGGAGTTTGGTCCTTCACTGGAAGTGGTGTGAGGGGCCAAAGGTGTCTGCCAAGATCTCCCAGCTGTGCATCCCACTTCAATAGTGCAATTACAGTGAATACACATACAGCTGTGGCCATTTCTCCAAGACCTGTGTGTGTGAGTGTGAGTGTGTGTGTGTGTGTGTGTGTGTGAATTCTCTTGAGGAAGGGGTATGAGGACTACTAAGACAAGTATTTATGTATCTATGAAAAATTAGTGTGACTAGTATATAGAACAGGCACTTACTGGCATAAGATGTTTTGATGGAGAGACTTGGGAGGAATCAGTAGGCAAGCGAGAATAAGTACGTTTTGAGATTCTATACAAAGAGTTGAACAGAGTCAATTTTAGGTGAATAGGTAGGCTACCCGAAGTATGGGAAGCAGAGAAACTGAATGAATGACCAGCAAAAGCAATAGAGAATTAAGTAAGAAGGAAGGCTGAGGAGGAGGAGTGAAGGGACTGAGTAAGAAGGTAGGGAGAGACTGATACAGTGAGAGAGAGTGAGAAAGATAAAGGAGTCAGACCATGAAGAATGTTGAAGACAGTGAGATCAATTTTATAATGGAAATGGAAAGGGCTAACTGTTGGCTGTTTTGTGATGTGGACACCTGCCCACTGGGAACTGAACTGCGACCACCACAACTCATTTCACCTAAGCCACTGAACAGCCCTCAGGTGATAGGGCACTAATTGGCAACCCTGTTGGCAGTCTCACATGAAAGGCCAAGGAGTGAATAGGTATGGAGTCTGAACTACCCTCTCACCTCTATGGTGGTCCCTCCATGGCAGGGTTGAGGCACACTGACGGGGCAGAGGGGTGAGGCCTTGCACTGTGATTACCCGTGCTGTACCTGTCATGTGGATAAGCAGAGGACTTCAGGTTCCAGTGCTGTCAATCCAGAACCTTTCATAAACACTAAATTCACATACAGAAAAAAATGAAATAAAACAAAAAAGTTAATGGAAAGGGATCGGGAGCCAGCGTACTTTTTGATAACTGGTGTTGTGTGATCCCACTCTCTGGTATAGGTCAAAAGAAGGGCAATCATATTTATTTATTTATTTATTTATATTTATTTATTTAAAGAGATCGGAATTGCAACCTTTGAGCCAGAGACTCATTTTCAAAGGCTCCACGTCAGTAAACAATACATTGACAGTAAATGTTTAGAGTAAGAAACAGAGAATACAGATATTGGATAATATAGGGTATGGTAATACAATAAACATAACAGAAAGAAACACAGTTGCACAATCTGGACAGCATGCAAGGTAATAACATGAGCATTTCACAGTAATTATACAGTGGCAGGGTAAAATATCATGACTGGTCCATAAGCTTACGGCAGTGAGTAGAGCAGGACAGATTCCATTGTCGGGGGGGGTTAAGTGCAGTTACAGGTGCGGAGGCAGTGAGGTGGTTCAGCGCAGAGATTTAAATTGGCCAATCCTGGGTTCAAGGGTGATGGAGGGAGGGAAGGTGTTGAGCCAGGTAGGAGCCCGGTATAGGAAGGAGCACTGACCAAGGGAAGTTTTTTGGCGCAGAACCTGGAACTTCGGCTTGAGAGTGCTTCAAGTAGATTTAGTGGCCATCACAGTTGTCAGGAAGGGGGAGAGACAAGGGGCAGTTAGACCAGCAGTGACTTTCTTTGCCATAAGGCAGGTGTGATATTGAAGCCTGCTGTTGAGGTCCATCCAGTTGGCTTGGCTATACAGGGAGCAGATATGGGTAGTTCTGGGACAACCTAGAGATAAGCGGCAGACTTTATTCAGGGCAACCTTGATGTAGTGTAGGGCAGTGCTGTTGGCAGCACCATAGATTAAAATGCCGTAGTCTATGATGGACAGGACATAGGAGGAAATGGCAAGTTGAAGGGCTTCTGGGGGAGACAGTTACAGTGTCGGTATAGCATGCTGATACGGGAGTTGATAGATGTGCAAAGGAGGTGGATATGCTCATGGAAGGTGAGGGAGGGAGGGGTCAAAGGTGACACCAAGGTCCTTAAAAGTAGAGACTTGCTCCAGCAGGAGGGAGAGGGAGGTGTGGACATGGAGGGTGCAGTGTTTTAGTTTACTCTGGTGGTGGGAAAAGAGCATGACCTTATATTTTTTTATGGTTCAGTACAAGCTTATGCATGGTGAACCATGATTCAGCGACTGAGAAGGTGGCCTGGAGGGAGTTTTCAAGGGAGGAAGGGCTCAGGTGAGAGGAGAAGAGGACGGCATCATCAGCATAGAGTAGGATATTCCCTGGGCAGGACTTGGGTAGGGAATTCAGAAAAAGGCTAAATAGAAGGGGCCCGAGAATGGACCCCTGAGGGACACCAGAGCTGACAGGAAGGGGTGTGAAAAGGGTGGAGGAGATTTTGACCTATAAGATAATCTGCAAACCAGGAGTTTGCATCCTGGGAGAGGCCAAGGTGAGCGAGGGTGGAGAGTGGAAGCTGTGATCGACAGTGTCAAAGGCCTTTGATAGATCCAGGAAGATAGCACCTGTTAGGTGGATATTGTCAAGGGCTGAGTGGATGAAACTGGAAAATTCCAGGAGAGCAGTGGTAGTGCTATGGCACTGCTGGAAGCCATGTTGTTTGGGTGATAGGAGGTTGTATTTGGCGAGGTATTCGGTGAGCTGGTCCGAGATGATGCGCTCTAAGGCTTTGGGGGGGGGATGGAGATGGGACAGTAGTTCCCAGGGGAGAGTTGGTCACCAGACTTGTAGATGGGGGTGATGATGCCTGTTTTCCAGGGGGAGGGGAATTTCCCATGTCTGAGCGAGAGGTTGATGAGGTGGGAGAGGGGGGATAGAACTTCATCGAGGACCTGGCGAAGGAGCTTAAGGTCAATTGAGTCACCGCTGTTTCGAGGCCCATTCAAGACTTTGAGGAGATAAGGTTTGACCTCATGGGGTGAGGACCCAGAAGCAAAAGGGGAGAGGCTGGGGGTGGGGGGCAGGATGGTCAGAGAGAAGAAATCAGGAGGAAGGACAGAGCTCAGATCCGAGAAAGAGGTGTTGAAGGTGTCAGCAATCGACTTTGGGTCAGTAGTGGTGGACTCATTCACTGTGAGTCGTGAAAGGGGTGGGGGGGTAGAACTGCCGTAGAGAGAGTTCATATTTCGCCAGAAATTGCGACCCATTCGCCAGGTTGTAGTTAGAGCAGTCTTATAGTGGTCTGCCTTATTCTTGCGGATAGCCCAGGTACAATGATTGTGGGCAGCCTGGTATGCCTGCCGGTCAGCAGGCTTGCCCGAGTCAAGGGCTTTCTTCTAGAGATCATCTCTCCACTGCATAAGATTCAGGAAGGAAGTGGAGATCCAAGGGGTATCAAACCCTTTGACCATCCTTCTGGTGCAGGGGGCCAATTTGTTGCATGCAACATTGAACGTGTGAGTAAAGTAGTCAAGGGCTACGTCAGGGTCCTGGGTGCAGAAGAGGGGAGACCAATCCCAGCTAGAGAGGTAGGATTTTAGGTGGGTGAGCATACCTGGATGGAGCTGCCTAGTGAGGATAGTTTTGGGGGAAGGTTTCTTAACCAAACAGGACCAGGTGCAGAGAGTGGGGTAGTGGTCACTAAGCACATTTGGGAGGACAGTGAGATCCATTAGTTTGTGGTGGCGATTGGACAGGGCAAGATCTAGGAGGGTGGCAGTACTGGTGGTGTGATTAATGTGTGTGGGGCTGGTGACCAGCTGGGTTAGATCAAGGGTGGCTAGGGAGTCTCGGTAGTGTGAGGCTGCAGGGGAGAGCCAGTTTATATTAAGGTCACCCAGTAATATGAGCTCGGTCTTAGGGAGGGAGCTGGGAGAGGTATTCAGTGAGGGATTGGAAGGCAGCCACCTGGTTCCGTGGGGGAATGTAGGTAGCTAAGAGAGTTAGGGGGGGTTTTGGAGGGGCCTGAGGACACCTGGAGGGCAAGAGCTTGGGCACCATTGGATAGCTGAGGATGGGGGGAGTGCAAGGTGTCATGAAGGTAGAAGGCGCAGCCGCCCCCACGTTTACTCAATCTGTCATTGCGGTAGAGCGCATACCCAGGGCTAGCAATAGAGGAGTCAGAGATGGATTTGGATAGTCAGGCTTCCACTGGGGAGAGGAAATCAGGTTGGTGATGGGTTATCCAGCCCTGGAGGTCAGTGAGTTTTTTTGGGAGACTGCAGATGTTGATAGAGGCAGTGCACAGCCTGGGTGTAGTGGTGCTTGGATGGATATGGGTAGTGGGGGGTCTTGGATTAGGGTGGATATTTCCATATAGGAGAAGGAGCAAGGACAGAGTTCTGAGGAGATGCCAATGTGTGGATTTCCTGTGCGTAGATGCAATAGATTAAGAAGTGGCAGGATGGGGGGTTGGCAGGATGGGAAGGGCACACAAAGTGGGCGTGACAAGGAGGAGGGACATTACAGTGATGTCAGGTGTAGGGGAGTAGGGATGCAAAGTGAGAGGTGGTGGATGCTGGGGGGAAGGGAGAGGGTGGCGTGTTGTTGAGATGTGTGAAAGTGGGGGAGACAGGTGGGGCAGTTGGGCAGGGGCAGGAAGGAGGGCAAAGAGGAGAAGGAGCAGGGATGATAGTGTGGCAGTTGGTTGGGACATAGTGGGCAGGAGGGTGGGGGGTACATATGTTAGCAACCATCACCAAGAATTAGGGCTGACGCAATGGCGCAGTGGTAGGGTGTTGGTCTGTGGTGCTGGAGGTGCAGGGTTCAAGACCAGGGTGGGACAGAGAGAGAGAGAGGGACCCTGTTGGAGGGGGAAAGCAGAGGCGAGATGGGCTGGAAATGGGTCGAGAAGGGTTGAGAGGCAGAGTTAAGTATTAGAAAAGGCTAGAAGGAGGTGGTATGCAGCCTCCTGGTGAGCAGATAACAGCAGAGGAGGAGGGGAAGGAGAGCTGAGATCCACTGGGAGGAGAGAGGAATACGATACAGGGCCCTCTGGTGGTGGGAGAGTATAACCTGCTAATGGGAATGCAGACACTTAGTCATGTGATGGGGAGGGACTATAAATTAAGGGATGTCCCTGGGTGGGAGGTGGGGCAGTCAACGTGCAGCATCAATGGGCCAACACCCCTCTTGAGTGTAGCTCAGTCAGGAGGGAGCCAGTTACCTTTAAGGGCTCCCGCGGTCCAAACACTGTCCCCTGGGCTGTGGTCTGCTATGTGTACTGTGGGGAAGGGGTCCTGTGACTTATATGGGAGAGGAGAACAAAAGATGATATTAGTATGCAGCAGGAGGAAGGCTGGGGATACTGTTATCAGGCCAGCCACTAGTGCACATGCATGGACTAGAGTGTGTAGTGCACATGCGCGGGCTGAGGGAGGATGAGGGGGAGTAACAATGGTCGGTGTGGGCTCAGAGATGCTATGAGGAGGGCCTGGAATAGCTGCGGCCAGGCAGGTAAGCTGCCACTAGTACAGGAGCATAACAAACATGAATGATAAACAAAGCAGTGCTAGACTGGAGCGCTATGCTGTACTGGCTGCTAGGAGAGAACTATATAGCACAATCACAAATAACCAGGAGACACAGTGGTTGCTAGAAAAACCTGAGGCATTGCAGGAGACACAGAAATGCTAACATAGTTCTAGGCTGCTCTTAGACTAGTCAGGCTGCCCCAAGCATAGGATCTCCATTGATCCAAATGTCCCTTAAAGCACCCACTGTATTGTGGCTGGATCCCAGGCAGCAGGAGTGCAACAGGGCAACAGGTCCCAGAAAAACAATCAGCCAGAATAGGAGGACAAAAATGAACACCCCTCATGAATGTAGCTCAGTCAGGAGGGAGCCAGTTACCTTTAAGGGCTCCCGCTGTCCAAACGCTGTCCCCTGTGCTGTGGTCTGCTGTGTGTCAATGGCATGTGCGGACATCTGCTAGCATCTACAAAGCGGAGGGGAAACAGAACAGGGATGGGCACAGAGCAGATTATGCCTCAGCTATGTCCCAGTCATTTCAACCACCCACATTTTGGAGCCACTTCTCCATCCTACCTCACTGTCACCTATGACTGTCCCACAATGTCCCCCATCTGAGGCAGGCCACATCGGAAGGGGAAGGGGTTGCATCTGGAGGGGGGAGTAGGCTGCTGAAGAATCTGGGGGGTAGGCTACTAAGGAATCCAAAATGTGGGGGGTGAATGGAAGCCATGGAGAGAGACCATCTCTCTAGTGGGGGGTAGGAGGAAGTAAGCTGTTGATTAACTAGAATCTGCAGCTTATCCATCAGGTAGGGAAATGGGCAGACTAGGTGGGCCAAGCGGTCCTTATCTACTGTCAAATTCTATGTTTCTGTGTTTCTATGAGGCTTCAAGCAGGTGATCCTCTACCTGGCAGATGAAGGGGAAAAATAAAAGATAAAACATGTTTGTATCCACATGGAGTAACACTTATTACTACTTTGTTTGCATTCATGATAATATATATATATATGTATAATAGGCTGGTGGTTTGACTGCAAGATCAACAAATCTACATGGAATGATCACAAGTTTTTAATTTAAATGACTGTGTACTTCTTTTGAAAAAGTTATTTTTTTTGTATTTTCTGTTCTTTAGCTCCTGTAGATGGTGTGCAGCATATTAAACAGAACATGAGCTGTGAAACTAGACATGCAGTTTGAAAGCTGGCTAAGCTGGTCGACTTATATCACCCCAGGAACCATGAAAGGGTGACTGTTATTTGAATGTGTTGCCAGTGAAGAGTCTGGAATTTGCAATTTGATTCAAATGTGTTTTTTTGTGGATGACGCTATTAGTTATGCAAGTTATCACCCTTGCAGACTTGAATACGCATTTTCAAGAGGACGGTTAGCATGTACAGCTTGTAATTTGGTCTGAGTAACGCTTTTTAAATGATTATAAATCATGACAGCATTTTGAGCCAGTCAGGATTGCTTATTTCTGAACATTGCTGACCTTCTTAGAACCATAAGAGGGTCTCTCGTGCAAACAGTTCTAAAACTGGAAAGTTCTAAGTTCAGTTGGCATAGTACATTTCCCACATAGGCATTCCTCTTATTTTCTACTAAAAAAACACACTTTCATTCAAAAGAGAAGTTTATTTTGTGTGTGTGGGCATTATTTCTTTATGTTCCTCCAAGCCACCGGCCAACCACTCCTTCAGGTGGCCTAGGGCTTCGCTGCCAGTCCCCATCACCATTCCACCACCCCCCCTTCACTGCTGCAGCCTGATTGACCCAGACTATCCCATTACCGGGGGGAGCCACCCTCCCAGGGCAGGGGAACTGGGAGAGGAGGCAAGCTCCAAGGCTTCCTTCTATGCTGGACACATGGTGAGGGCTTCACTCAGACACTTCCAGGCTACATGGTGAGTGGGGGCCAGCTGCCGTCATCCAATAAATTGGGCAGTTATATTTTCCCACTTTCATCCCCAACCCATTCACCTGTCCGTATAGTGGTCTGCCTGTGGTGGTGTTGTAGGGGAGGGGCATTGGTCAATGTGTCGAGGCTTCACACTGCCATGAATGCCAGCCACAAGCCACCACCAGAAGCAACCAAACACATGGTTCAGGACCGTTCCCCCCCCCCCAAGAGGAAAACATCCCTAGGATACTCATCATACCTCCCACCCTGCCTGACTCCGCTCCTGACACCTGGACTCAGGGCACGAACCTGGGTCACCAGCATGCCAAGCGAACACCCATCGCTCAGTGCCACCGAACTGGCTCAGTTTCTGTTTTTTAAAAACAGAAGTTTTAACGTGATTTATAACTTGTTTATATGTACAGTTCCGGCACCTCTTATGATGATAAGCCTGCCTTTTCAAGTCCGTTGGGTGCCATAACTGCTCTGCTTTGCTCTCAGCTCTCTCACACAAAGAACTAATGAAGGCACTTTTATAGCCATAAGTGATGCCAGTACTGTACCCATAAAGTAAGCCCAGTATTTTAAATGGAAGTGCATCTCCCCCAGTAATAAATTGTTCATTAATGTTTTATCAGAAAATGTCTGGACTGGTACGTACCCGTTCGGGGAAATTCAAAATAATAGGCCTATGGCTGTTTTCAGCACTTACTTTTATTGAGCTGAGAAGATGGATACCATTGTTGGGAACTTAAATGCCACAACTAAACTTTATGAAGATGAAATAATTGTTTGTGATTTTTTTTTTGCCATTTGAAAATGGCAAGAAGTTGGTACAGAATGTACTTTGAGCTTATATTTTTGAATCCAGAATGAAAAATCTCATGTCAGTTTCAAATCATCTATAACACCACTGTAGGAATATTTATTTTATATTGTAGTAATTATGTGTGCCCATCATGCCTCGCACATTGCAGATATGAACAATGAAGGTGATTGCATGGAGATGACATGGTACTACACTGCAGCATGCATTATTCTGCAGTGTTTGTTTTCAGCTGACAGTTATCATCACAAAAATACAGAGTTTGTAGAAGAGCTTTAAAAATTAGCTTCACTTCTCATTTACTCACATTTATATTAATAAGATTTACAAGTGAAATCATGTTTGATTTTTTTTTTGTAATGTCTACACTTTTTAGAAAAAACACTAACTGCAGTTGTTGGTAAATGTCGACAATAAATAAGTCTTTGCTGTTGTTTTTATTTTATTTATTTATTTTTTTGACTTTTGGCCAGGAAAGATACACTAAGCCAAGGTTTGTTTCCAGGTGCATCCTGGGAGCACAGGAAAGCTAAATGACTTTTTCAGGGTCACACAGTATACAGTGCTGGCTGTAGGATTCAAACCCCATTCTCCAGGTTTGCAGCTCAGTGCTTTTAACCACTACACTACACTGCCCTATTTAAGTGGTTTATACAATATGTAGACATTTAATTATGACTAGTATTGTTTCACAAGAACAAAATGTGCTTTAAAAACCATGAAATGTAATTCTGCTTGTAAATTGGCATCATTACGAAAAAACAAAATTGAGAGGCAAAGATAGTTCTTAAAGCTTTTATAGTAGCTGATGATAATTTTTTCCCTAAAGGGAACCCAGTCATAATTTGCCGTTATAACCTGCAGGTTATAAAGGAGAACACACGCAAGGTTGCATGCCCAGCAGCAGCTCTTCCTTCACTCAGTGCCGGCCATCAGTCCTTAGCGCCGGATGCTGCCACTTGGTGGTAAGTTTATTTAAAAGAAAAGTAAATGGGCACTTCAGTCTATAAAATGAACCATAAAAAAATAATAAATAAAAACAAAAGTAAGGGAAACCTTTCCCTTCAGCAGCTACTTTCTGACCGCATGCATGCGCTGAACCCGACCGGACCACACAGGTATGTCTTTTTATTTTATATAGTTGCTGTGGCAAAAAAATTATCCCCAGCAATTATATAAAATAAAACATGAGGTGGTGTGTTTAACTTGAGATTTTATACACACCCTTAATGATGGATACTTAAATAAACTCCTTGAGTTCACTCTTCGGGTTTATGTAGCATCCAACACCTTGGGTGTGTGTAAAATCTTGTTAAACACATCACCCCATGTAGTATTATTCTATATTTAAAATACCTAGGTGCACTTTTATAATGCATATCAGCTATTGTAGAGGTAAACTCAGAAGTGCAGCATAGTGTTGCGTACTGTGCTGTCTGTTAGATCTAAACCCTGTAAGACAGCATGACACAGCACAGCGTGGTGTCACTGCATGTAAACTCTGAAATACAGCATGGTATAGCATAGTATGATGTTACCTACTTGTGAAGTCTGTAGTGTATCATGGTATAGTGTAGTGTCAACTGTGTGTGAACTCTGTAGTGTATAGCATTCTATAGAGCTGCTTACATGTAAACTCTGCAGTGTAGCATGGTATAGTATTGTGTAATATCAATTACATGTAAACTCTGTAGTGTAGTATGGTATAGCATTATGTAGTATTAATTACATGTGAACTCTGTAGTGTAGCATGATGTAGCAAAGTATAGGGTCAACTACGTGTAAGCTCTGTAGTGTAGTATGGAATAGCATAACAAAGTATAGTGCTAACTACATGTAAACTCTACAGTGTAGCATGGTGTAGTGATGTGTAGTGTCAAGTACATGTAAACTCTGTAGTGTAGTATGGTGTAGCATAGCAAATGAAGTATCAACTACATGTGAACTCTGTAGTGTCGCATGGCGTAGCAAAGTGCAGTGTCAACTACATGTGAACTCGGTAGTGTAGCAGGATATAGCATAGTGTACTGTCAACTACATGTGAACTCAGTAGTGTAGCAGGATATAGCAAAGTGCAGTGTCAACTACATGTGAACTCGGTAGTGTAGCAGGATATAGCATAGTGTACTGTCAACTACATGTGAACTCAGTAGTGTAGTAGGATATAGCAAAGTGCAGTGTCAACTACATGTGAACTCGGTAGTGTAGCAGGATATAGCATAGTGTACTGTCAGCTACATGTGAACTCAGTAGTGTAGCAGGATATAGCAAAGTGCAGTGTCAACTACATGTGAACTCGGTTGTGTAGCAGGATATAGCATAGTGTACTGTCAACTACATGTGAACTCAGTAGTGTAGCAGGATATAGCAAAGTACAGTGTCAACTACATGTGAACTTGGTAGTGTAGCAGGATATAGCATAGTGTACTGTCAACTACATCTGAACTCAGTAGTGTAGCAGGATATAGCATAGTGTAGTGCCAACTACGTGTAAACTCTGTAGTGTAGTATGGTATAGCATAGTAAATGTAGTGTCAACTACATGTGAACTCTGTAGTATAGCATGATATAGCAAAGTGTAGTGTCAACTACATGTGAACTCTGTAGTGTAGCAAGATATAGCATAGTGTAGTGCCAATTACATGTGAACTCTATAGTGTCGCATGATGTGGCAAAATGTAGTGTCAACTACATGTGAACTTGGTAGTGTAGCAGGATATAGCATAGTGTTGTGTCAACTACATTTGAACTTGGTAGTATAGCAGGATATAGCACAGTGTAGTGCCAACTACATGTGAACTCAGTAGTGTAGCAGGATATAGCAAAGTGTAGTGTCAACTACATGTGAACTCAGTAGTGTAGCAGGATATAGCATAGTGTAGTGCCAACTACATGTGAACTCTGTAGTGTCGCATGGTGTAGCAAAGTGTAGTGTCAACTACATTTGAACTTGGTAGTGTAGCAGGATATACCATACTGTAGTACCAACTACATGTGAACTTGGTAGTGTAGCAGGACATAGCATAGTGTAGTGCCAACTACATGTGAACTCGGTAGTGTAGCAGGATATAGCATAGTATAGTGCCAACTACATGTGAACTCGGTAGTGTAGCAGGATATAGCATAGTATATTGTCAACTACATGTGAAATCAGTAGTTTAGCAGGATATAGCATAGTGCAGTGTCAACTACATGTGAACTCGGTAGTGTTGCATGGTGTAGCAAAGTGTAGTGTCAATTACATGTGAACTCTACAGTGTAGCAGGATATAGCATAGTGTAGTTCCAACTACATGTGAACTTGCTAGTGTAGCAGGACATAGCATAGTGTACTGTCAACTACATGTGAACTCAGTAGTGTAGCAGGAATATAGCATAGTTAGTTACCCATGCCTCAGGCCATTTGCTCTGGGGTTCTTTTGTGGTGCTTTTCCTTCTCTATTTTGGGGTCCCCATGACCAGAACAAATAGCATCCCCCTTAAGGGGTGGCTGGCTCCCTCTCCCTGGGTTAAGACACAGATATGGCACACTGATGAGTCCAAATGAGGACAAAACACGTGTATGTGTCTGCTGTTCTTAGCCTTTGCTGATTGTACTGTGAAGCCTTCTGACACCATGCAATTCTGCTTAATGTTGAGTCAGTCCAAATTCTCTCATGGGGATTTGCATATGTTTCCCATTCCTTTGAAGCATAGTTAGTGTCAACTATATGTGAACTCTGTAGTGTTGCATGGTGTAACAGTGTAGTGTCAACTTCATTTGAACGCGGTAGTGTAGCAGGATATAGCATAGTGTAGTGCCAACTGCATTTGAACTCGGCAGTGTAGCAGGATTTAGCATAGTGTAGTGCCAACTGCATTTGAACTTGGTAGTGTAGTAGGATATAACATAGTATAGTGGCAACTACATGTGAACTCTGTAGTGTCACATGGTGTAACAAAGTGTAGTGTCAACTACATTTGAACTCGGTAGTGTAGCAGGATATAGCATAGTGTAGTACCCACTAAATTTGAACTCGGTAGTGTAGCAGGATATAGCATAGTGTAGTGTCAACTACATGTGAACTTGGTAGTGTAGCAGGATATAGCATGGTGTTGTGTCAACTACATGTGAACTCTGTAGTGTAGTATGGTATAGCATTGCAAAGTGCAGGGGCAACTACATGTGAACTCTGTAGTGTAGCATAATGTGCTGTCACCTACATGTGAACTCTGTAGAATTTTTATTTATTCACTTATTGTAAAATTGGAATTACAACCTTTGAGCTAAAAGCTCAGTTACAAAGGACCCTCATCGAACAGAGAGTGGGGGAACATCAAGTACATGGACAGTGAAGAAAAACAGAAGCAGCTAGAAGGCATTGTCAGTTACACATCATTAAAAAGGCTAAACAGCATTACAAATAGAAGGATGGAAAGAGAGAGAATACATTGCAAAAGTCATTACTTAATTACATAATACAGAGGAAACTAGTCCCATAACAGATTAGGTGAATAAAATGCAGATTCCAACTATGTACAAAGTATGAGAATTCCCAGAATGTAGCTATAGAGCTTAGATAGTTCCTGGAGGGAACAATTAATGTGACCACCGACAAGTACAGCCATTAAGGGAGAGTAGGCTACAGGCTAGACGGGTGAGGGGGAGAGCACAATGGTGGGTGATAGCTCAAGGGTCAGGGGGGCTAAGTGGGTGTGGAGGTGGAGGGTATGGAGGATCAGGAGGACTAAGTGGGTGAGAGGCTGGGGGGGGATTGGGGGACCAAGGGGCGGGTAGGTGGGGATTAGCAGGAGATTCTTAGGAGCCACTGGTCGCCGCTGTCATATGCGTTAGGCACAGTCAGTATAGCATGGTGTAGCAAAGTGTAGTGTCACCTACATGTAAACTCTGTAGTGTAGCATAGTGTGGTGTCACCTACATGTGAACTCTGCAGTACAACATGGTATAGCATAGTGTAGTGTCAACTACATGTAAACTCTGTAGTGTAGTATGGAATAGCATACTGTAGTGTCAACTACACATAAATTCTGTAGTGTAGCATAGTGTAGTGTCAACTCTAAGTGAACTCTCGTAGTGTAGCATGGTGTAGCATAGCCTATTACTGTCAACTACGTGTAAACTCTATAGAGTAGCATGGTGTAGTATAGTGCAGTGTCACCACCATGTATACTCTATTGTGTAGCAAGGTGTAGCATAGTGTAGTGTCAACTACATGTAAACTCTGTAGAGCAGGATGGCATAGCATAGCAGCATGGTATGATGTCAACTGCATGTAAACTCTGCAGTTCAGCATGGTGTAGCATAGTGTGATGTTAGGCGCATGCAAAGTTTGTAGTGTAGTATGGTGTGGCATAGCGTGATAGCTACATATAAACTCTATAGTGTAGCATGGTATAGCATAAAATGATGTCAACTATATGTAAACTCTGTAGTGTAGTGTGGTGTAGCATAGCATCGTGTCATCTACATGTAAACTCTGTAATGTAGCATGGTGTAGCACAGTGTGGTGTCATCTACATGTAAACTCTGTAATGTAGCATGGTGTAGCACAGTGTGGTGTCATCTACATGTGAACTCTGTAATGTAGCATGGTGTAGCATAGCATGGTGTCATCTACATGTAAACTCTGTAATGTAGCATGATGTAGCACAGTGTGATGTCATCTACATGTAAACTCTGTAATGTAGCATGGTGTAGCACAGCGTGGTGTCATCTACATGTAAACTCTGTAATGTAGCATGGTGTAGCACAGCGTGGTGTCATCTACATGTAAACTCTGTAATGTAGCATGGTGTAGCACAGTGTGGTGTCATCTACATGTAAACTCTGTAATGTAGCATGGTGTAGCACAGTGTGGTGTCATCTACATGTAAACTTTGTAGTGTAGCATGGTGTAGCAAAGTGTACTATCAACTATTTGAACAATTGTGGTTGCCTCCACTAAGTTTCCGTGACTCTTTCCTACCTATCCTAACTCCCTTCCCCCTCCTTCTCCTTCCCGACTCCTACACCCTCCCCACTCCCTTCCACTCCTTTCTCCTCCAACCCTTTGCCACAGCTAATGCCCCCCTTCAACTCCCATTACTCTAGGGGTTCGTACTATATCCCACTGTTTCTCCCTTACCATAAAAAGGCCCCTCCTTTAGACCTCCCTTCATTCTCTCCTGCCCACCTTCTCTCTCCCACAATTCCTTTCTCTCACATTTTACCCCCTCTTCACTGCCACTGATAGTCCTCCTTTCCTTTATTTGTGTCTTTCTTCTCGTTAAACTTTCTTTATTTTTTACATGGTTCTCCCTCCTTACCCTCCTCCTGTTCCCCTCTGCCCCATATTTGTTGATTTCTATGACTCAGGACCGCTTTCTGGACAATGCCTCTCATGGGCTGCTGTAACTCTCCTCACCCCCCTTTAATGGTCTACTCACCATCCCTTTCTCTTCTCCTGGATTTAACCTTTATATACTGACAAAGTCTTCCCTTGGCTGCTTATCTCACTGTATGTCAGTTTGGTACCAATGTAATCTGCTGAATCCTTAGCAACTTGTACATTTATTTGTGCCATGTAATTTGCTGGAACCTGTGGCACTTAATTTGTATTCTTCTTGTATTCTGTCCCCACTGCTGCACTCTGTTACCAATTCACATGTGTTTACTGTACTCTGATATTGTTCTTGTTCCTCCCTCATATTATGACGTGGAGCCTTTGTAAATGAGCCCCTGGCTCAAAGGTTGCAATTCGGAGATTTCGATAAATAAATAAATAAAATAAAAATAAACTAGATGTAAACTCTGTAGTGTAGCATGGTGTAGCATAGTGCAATGTCACCAACATGTAAACTCTGTTGTGTAGCATGGCATAGCATAACATGCTGTCAGCTACATATAAACTGTGAAGTGTGCCATGGCATTGCATGGTGTCAACTACATGTAAGCTCTTTAGTCTAGCATGATGCAACATAGTGGGGTGTCAACTACGTGTAAACTCTGTAGTGTGGAATGGTATATTATAGTGCGGTCACAGTGTTGACTACATGTGAACTGTAATTTAGCATGCTCTTGCATAGTGTGGTGCCAACTACATGTAAACCCTGTAGTGTAGCATGGTATAACATAGCATGGATCACCTACGTGTAAACACTAGTGTAACATGGTGCAGCATAGCATGGTGCTAACTACATGTAATCCCTGTAGTGTAGTATGGTATAACATAGCATGGATCACCTACGTGTAAACACTAGTGTAATATGGTGCAGCATAGCATGGTGCCAACTACATGTAAACCCTGTAGTGTAACATGATATAACATATGCGGATCGCCTCGTGTAAACACTAATGTAACCAACATGGTAGCAGCATAGCATGGTGCCAACTACATGTAAACCCTGTAGTGTAGCATGGTATAACATAGCATGGATCACCTACGTGTAAACACTAGTGTAACATGGTGCAGCATAGCATGGTGCCAACTACATGTAAACCCTGTAGTGTAGCATGGTATAACATAGCATGGATCACCTACGTGTAAACACTAGTGTAACATGGTGCAGCATAGCATGGTGCCAACTACATATAAACCCTGTAGTGTAGCATGGTATAACATAGCATGGCTCACCTACGTGTAAACACTAGTGTAACATGGTGCAGCACAGCATGGTGCCAACTACATGTAAACCTGTAGTGTAGCATGGTATAACATAGCATGGCTCACCTACGTGTAAATACTAGTGTAACATGGTGCAGCATAGCATGGTGTCATGGTGCTTCATAACATGGTGCCAACTACATGTAAACCCTGTAGTGTAGCATGGTATAACATAGCATGGCTCACCTACATGTAAACACTAGTGTAACATGGTGCAGCATAGCATGGTGCCAACTACATGTAAACCCTGTAGTGTAGCATGGTATAACATAGCACGGATCGCCTACGTGTAAACACTAGTGTAACATGGTGCAGCATAGCATGGTGTCAACTACATGTAAACCCTTTAGAATAGCATGGTATAACATAGCATAGATCACTTACATGTAAACCCCGTAGTGTAGCATGGTATAACATAGCATGGATCACCTACATGTAAACACTAGTGTAACATGGTGCAGCATAGCATGGTGCCAACTACATGTAAACGCTGAGGTGTCACACGCTGCAGCATTGACTGGTGTCAACTACATATATACACGGTAGTGTAGCATGGCAGAACATAATGTACTGTTAACTACATGAGCACTTCCTCATGAAAATTCTTAGAATGTGACCTGATCCTGGAAAAGGCATGACTTACATTTTGTTCCCCCAATTTGCAATACGTCGACTAATAACATTTAAATGTCCACTTGAATATTCTTAAAAATGTTGTTTATTACTGCTGCTGTATGCCAGAGACTACTTTTTTCTGTCTTATTCTTTTATTAGGCTAGCGGGAATGCACAGTCTATCACTGTTACTTACTGACGCTGAAGAGGAAAACACAGGTGCAAGAGCTGTACAAAAAGCATTAATTAATGTACATCTTTAACCAAGTAAGTACACTCAGAAATAGAATGTCTCATTCCGGGAATGTTTCAGGCAGTACAGTCACACTTTAAGGAGCCTCTGACAGCACTGGGCAAACATTCATAGAAGAAGACTACACAGAGTAGCGTGTATACCATATTCTTAACTTCATTTCATACTTACAAAATCTGCATCAAAACAGGATCTCTGTCATTTAGACTTTCTCTGCTCTAGCCAATGTCTACATGTGGTATTATTTTACGCACCCCCGTGATACTACAGCTGGTTGCCGTGAAGATGATTAGGATGTCAATGGGGAGGATTGTGATACCACTTGTAGACAAGCAATCGGAGCTGATAAAGACCAACAGGCAAATCATTTTGTATTCATGCAAATGTCTTTGCTAATAAACCACAAACATAGAAACATAGACATTGTCGGCAGATAAGGACTGCCTGTCCCATCTAGTCTACCCATAAGCCCTTGTACCGGCTTGCTGCTTCCGACCAACCCACTGCTGGACTTCTATGATTCCCCATGCCTGTCCCAAGCATGCTTGAACCCATCCACAGTGCTCGCTCCACAAAGGAACGGTAAATGCAGGAACCATCTCAGTTATATAGGGTACTGTATATGCAATTGACCAACTCAAAATATGCACTTCATCTTCATGAGTGAGGGGGTAGGGCCATAACTCACAAATGGCAGAGTCAGAAGTGAGTTACAATAGTCCTACTCCCCACAAGTGATGATAAATTGTATAGTCTGAGTCAGTTTATTGCATATTCAATTTATACATCAGTCTGATTTGTTGTAACTTTTAAATCTGCTGTTTGTATGAAAATTGACATTTTTCTCTTTGATTTCAGCTGCTGGGTTTCAGTACTGCACATGACTAGTGTTACGTCATCAGCATTGTGAAAGCTGTTTTTCTGACTGACACAATATTCCATCGGTGATATACCTAGTATTGCTAGATATCAGCTGTGATATATTTAAAAATACAGAATATCATATCGTCTTGCAAAGTGGGTCCAAAAAAGATCAGTTTCCTTCTGTGGTTCTCCTTTCTACACCTATTGTGTAAAAGCTTAGTTCTGTCTAAATATTATCTGGTAAAAAAAAGAACATTTACACTGTGCACAAACAGTCAAATTAGAAAAAGATCAGCCATACAAAATAATATCTTAAAGAGGAAGCAAGCCAAGTTCGATGAATGGAGAGGAACATAGAAAACATTTGGGATATGAGAAGCCACTGCAGGAGCTTAATATGTACTCCCTGAAGGAGAGGAGAGGAGAGTGACAGGGGTAATGATTGAGACTTGTAAGTACCTCACGGGGGGGGAGGGATAAGGTGTCAGAGGGGGGTCTCTTTCACAGGAGGGGGACCAGAATGCAAGGGCATACAGTAAAGGTTGATAGGAGGAGTTTTAGAGGCATGCGAGGAAATACTTCTTCAAAGAAGGGGTGGTGGACACCTGGAACAACCTGCTAGAAGAGGTGGTTGGGGTGGAGATAGTGGGGAGCTTCAAGCATGTGTGGGATATGCACATGGTCATAGTAGGTAGAGGAACGGGAGGGGGAAGGGTACCTCTGACAAAACAGGGTCCAGGGTATAGTAACAGACAAGGAAAATAGGACAGACTATATGGGCTCACTGGTCTTTTTCTGCTTGAACAGCAAATCAAGGCCTGCTTTTTCTGCAAATTCAAAGCCGGTGTCCATTTTTTCTGCATAAGTGGGAGAACTGGCTAATGAGAGTTCTTTCTAGTTCTAGTAAAATATTCAAGTTCTAGTAAAATATTCAAGTTACAAATCAGAAATGTATGTGGCCATGTTAAACAAGGCACAAAGTGTGATTAGAGCTGTGTGGAATTGTCAAAGCCTGTTTCTAATGGATATCCATAGAATGGGAGGGCTTGCTTGAGGTTCAATGTGGGGAATAGCTCCTCCCACAACCACTACATAAGCCCTCCGCTAACGTGCCTCCCTTGCTTAGGGAGTGTTTTTGTCGGGCCTCCCTGCGTGGCTTGTGTGCTGTGCTGCATTGTGCTGCTGCTTGTTTCTGTTTCTTGTTTTCTCTCATTTTTCTTTTCTCCTCTCCTCCTTTCCCTGTGGTTTGTCCCTGCCTGTGCCCTGCCTTTCCCACAGCTCTACCGCCTTCTTTTCTTGCTCCTTCCCTTACCGGCATCCTGGAGTTCTTTGTTTCATTGGGTCTCTTTTTGGGCATTTTTACTTCCCCGCCTCTGACGCTGCTGATGTCTCCCAATTAGGTCTGCATCTCTGCCGCTGGCTCTTACAGGCATTCCCCACTTCTCCCTTCTACCCATTCCTCCTAGCACTTCATTCGTGCTCCCACTTCCCAGTCTTCCTACTCTCATGTCACCCCTCCATGTGGCCTCCAGCTTTGCCTAGCTGTCCAATTCCGATCCCCCTAGTGTTCTCCATTATGATGTTGCAAGGATTCCATGCCTATGCAGTGAGTACATCCTCTTCTTTCCTTAACGCCACAAATCGAGAAAATACCAAGCGATGTACTTGCCTGCCCCAACCTACTTCACATCACCCGACACCCACAGGATAGAAATCTATGACAATGCAGTTTTGATGCATATTTATTCTGCCACGCCACATTAATTTCGATATCTTATAAATTATTTCTTGGACTAATGTATTTTCAGGTTACCTTATAATTTCTTCTTGTTCCTACGCTTACATGATGTTACTAATTCCCTGATGCAGCTGCTGTATGTTCACCTAATGTTCCTAATGTGTTTCTGGTTTAGCTTAACATTCCTGCTATCTGTTGCTGCGTTCTACATATTTCGCCATGACGTTTTGCAATACCATTATGGCACCCACTAGTATCCGCTGCTATCACTTGAGCGTTTTGTATATATTTCCAATGGCACTTTTCTTCTCGGTAAATATGCCCTTGCTTTGTTCATTCCTGTTATCCTCAGCCATGGGTGGGGTGAGGTGGGGATGTTCCCTAGCTTCCTACAGCTCATAGGTAAGGGGAGTAGATGGGAATATGGGGGGTCAAGCTAATTTCTGAACCACTTCTAGCGTGCTTCAGCACTCCCACACTGCACTCTTTTTTCTTGATTTGCCTTTTTATGTTTTTTGTTAACCAGCCAGGAACCTTACCCTTGCTATTACATTTCCTCTTAACTGGGACATATTTGTCCTCCATCTCCTTTAATTTTGTTTTGATTAGGTTCCAGCACTCCTCCACAGACAATTCCTTCATTCCTGATTCCCAACCAAATTACTTAAGGATATGGTTCATTTCTGTGTACTCTGCCTTTGGGTAATTCTGCAGTAGTAGGGAGTAGTTGTTACTGCTGTGGTATGCCTGTAAACTGAAATAGCGTATACTAGGATCCCTATTTCCCAGGTTATCACCTACTGCAATATTACCAAGTTCTGTATGCAAATTGGTGATGATAAGGTCCAAAATATTCTGTCCCCTAGTTAGCTCCATAACCTTCTGGTCTAAACCCATCTGCAATAGTGTATTTATGAACACTGACACAAGAGTGCTACTGCCAGTTAACTGCTCCCAGTTAACTCCTGAGAGAGATTAACGCCACCCGTTATGATAATGTCTGTGGAATTAGAGGCTGATGCCAGTTCTTTCATTAAGCTTTCATTATATTTGTTAGTACTGGTTGGTGGTCTATAACAGTTACTTATTACTAACTTTTTACCCAGATCGGTTCTTAACTGGATGCATACACTTTCTGTGTTGCATTCTGACTCCCTTGAGAACTGTACTTCCATGGAGTCTAGTTAATTTTGTTATGTAAATACAAACCCCTCCCCCTTTTCTGTCTGTCCAATTTCTATTGGACAATGTATAGTTTGGGATTTCCCTTGACCTGTCACTGGTGATGTCCCACCAAGTTTCCGTTATGGTGGCCACATCAATATTATCTCTTGTGAGGAGAATTTCTAGTTCAGTTTTTTCAGAACGTTAAGACTTCTGGCATTACCTAGGAGGAATTTATTGTTATGAATGGATTTACTATGTTTTTCCCAGTGTTCCGTGTATACCAAACCCTGATTCCCCCCAGACTTTAGTTTAAAGGATATGAAACAAATGTGGCTTTGCTGTTCTCGCTCCAGCTGAAGGCGCATGAAACCACTCTTATATAGCAACGAGTGGCTCCTGGGGATGTATTAACATACAAAACATTTATAAAATACCTAAATTCTGGAAGAACCAGGCAATTTAACCAGCAAATGAAACTGGGAAATGTCTGGAATCTGTTACAATTAAAAATGGTAGGGTTATTTTTTTTGCCTGACTTTGTTGCACTGCAGCATTTAAGAACAACAATACACTAAGAAGCCAGAAAACAATAAGTTAGCAACCCATCACAACTGTGGTAAATTACTGACAGCACTGAGTCGAAATTTTATAGTTTTGACGAAAGCCTTTACTAATACAACTGTTGAGGAGGCTTCAGTGTGTGTTATAGAATGGATAGAAAAAAATTCCGAAAGCTAATTGGTCTTGAGGCAGTTCCTACTGTAATGTTCTCTCAATATAACATTCCCGTCTGAAAATAATCAAAGGAAAAACCTACATAAATGCTTTTTGTTTATTCTACAAGATCCATTTTATAGTCATAATAAGACACCCTAGGGTTTGTGTTTTGCTGGTTAGCATCACTACTTGGGTATTTGAAGACACTCAACACTGCCTTGTGGTGCACCAGAGGTGTGACCTTATCCTAGCATATAACACACACACACACACACACACACACACACACACACACACACACACACATTGTGCTGTAGTACCTGTTCAAAGTAAGGTTTCATGCACTGTACAACTTACATGAAGTAAAAAAATATGATACCTTTCATGATGATTCTTTCTTTGCTTGTTTTGCAGATGCACCATATTGCCAGGGTTGATAGATTATGTGGGAGTGGGTTAAGCCATATTTGTAATTATAAAATGAATAGGGAAAATCCTACATCCTGATTGGCTAGGACCAGTGCATTATGGGACTATAATGCACTGTTAAAAAAATGTTCTGACAACCAGAATAAAATACTATTGAGAGATCAATGTGCCACCATTCAGAACATTAATTTCGGAATTTCTGCTAGTTTTCCCCTAATATGTTTCTTTACGCTCTTCATTCTGTCTCTACACATCACCTAAAAAGTTGAAAATCAAGATAGTTGATTTTTTTTTGCAATAAATTTACTTATTTGCCTGTTTTACCCTCACTGATTGAGAGGTAGACAGATCATACCTCTAACCTGCCCCAATCCACTTGCTATGCTTGCTCTTTTGCCTCATCTGGAGAGACACAGAACACCAGCAGTTTCTTAAATCTTGCTACCAAAGAGGGCTGCATGCTAATGGCAAGACCATCAGGACATCTCGGTCTTGCAATAGCTTCAGTTTAAGGCTCTGCTTGGTAACACTCCCAGCCCTGTTGACATGCTCAGTAGCAGCCCATCTAAATAATGATACAAAACTATTTTGCCACCATCGCTTTGTATCTCTCGCTTTGCAACCACAAAAACAGCCAGCTGTTGACAACGCACACAGCATGCAGCTCCCAGTCGAACACTCATGACCATCGCTGTCAGCTTCCAAAAAAACACACCATAACAAACTTGTTTTCAAAAACAAAAGCCTACACAAACAAAGAAGTAAAATCCATATGTGTGTGTGTGTGGGGGGGGGGGGCAGTAGGCAACAGCCACACACAGTACAAAAAAAACTTCAGAAACTACAACAATGGTAGCCTCATTAGGCCAAAATAGTAAAATCAAAGCAAAAAATACCAGTGAGATCTAGTAGGCAGAAGAACTACTTTAACAAACATTTAGACAATTAATTGCATTTCCTAATATATAAACCTGTTTATTTAAATGTTTCAACACATTTAAAATAAACCCATTTTTTAATTTTTTAAGAGACTGTGGGGTTGTGCATTGTGCTGAGATAACCCCACTTCTAGGGGCAAAAGGTACAAGGCCACGTGCCCTTGCATGTGCAGTTATCTCAGTACAATGCACACCTCATTGTGTCTTATTGCATGCATGCCTTCTTCTGGTACAACATTTCATGATTAAAAAAAGTATTATTCTTTTATGAACATACAAAAATTGCCAGCAGAAAAAGGTCTTTTGATCTATCGACTATGCTCGATTCTTCAGCTAGCAGCCCTATTCTGCAGCTGCCCCTTCCACACGTGCATTATGTTTGAGGTTTTCGGATATGTGTTCACATTCTAACCTGCACAGCAATAAAAGGCAGAATGGCAGCCAGTGAATATCTCTGTTGAATTCAAAAGCTCTCATGCCAAAAATAAGTTAGAAAAAGATTACACAGCAGATGGTATAACATAACTTCTCTGATCCCAATCGCATGATCTATTACTTGCTATTGTGGTTTTATCAGAGCTGCAATTGATACCAAAGCACAGATGCTATCATTTAGTTCTAAATCATAGGAACTTCTGATCTCACATACACTTAGCTGTGCAGGTATCTTAATGCTCAAGAGGCAAGGCTCTCATGACTTTGAACTTCAAAGGCTTCAAGAAACATATCTCCTCTCCAATTCTGTTTGAAACAACACTTTTTAAGAGGCTGCTGTAAATAAAACTGGTTTGTGTTGCAACTGAGGACATTTTGGAGAATGAGTGACTGCAGTCAATCTGGTACAATAATCAGGGGTGTAGCCAGGAATTTTAAACTTGTACTCAAAAACTGATGCACTGCTGCCCCCACATTATGTAAACATAAACCAAAACATGGGAGGCAGTATAGTGCAGTGGTTTAAGGCTCTGAGCTGCAAATCTGGTAACATCCAGCAGACCAGACTTGGGTTTGAATCCCACAGCTTCCACTTGCATACTGTGTGACCCTGAGCAAGTCACTTAACTTTCCTGTGCTCCTAGGTCACTCCTGCAAAAAAGCTTTCAGCATAGTGTGCTACTCCTGGTTAAACAATTAAAAAAAAAAAAAAAAAATATGTGTTGCCACGCCACACCAACAATAGCCCCCCGTTTGCCATGTCTGAGTTCAAGTAAGCAGTTTCTTCCTGTAATCCTCCTTCCTTTGTTTGCCTGCCTGGTAAGTTGCTTTTGTTTGTGTATTTGGCTGGTGGCATCAGTGCCCCATAGTGAACAACAAAGGCAAAAGGGCTCAGCGTGACAGAAGCACAATGTGACTCACAATGTCCTTGCTTTCCTCTTTTTGTTGCCCCTACCTGAATTTTTTTTACTGTGCTGAGTACAGTGTGTATGCCTACCAACACCCCTGACAATAATTTAGAAGAAGAGTTAGCATTTATATAGGGCTTTTCATATACATTGCATCCCAAAGTGCTTTACAAGCAATGAGAGAGAGTGGTAATACAGTGAATGTATGCATGCAGGGGCATCCATTTCACAGTGGGGAAGAACTCAGGTGGATTCATTATCTTTAATAATCAGCACATAGTATATATGCTAAACAGATACACATTTTATTACTTCTAACTAGACAAGACAGTACCAAATATTCCATAGGTGGTCCCATTACACATACTACAACCCTCTTGTTACCAAGTGTAATAATATTTGTGTTATTATTACTTATGGTAATGAGCATCTGGTAGTGTTGGAAGAGCTTTGAAAAACCTAATATTTAGACCCAGCTCAGATTATAGAAACATAGCAACATACCACTTCAATGATGGAATGGTGTTATTGTTTATATAGTCCACCCCCCATGCTGTACGGAAGTGACTATACCCAGTTTGAGTATGGGAACATAACCGATCATAACAGGTGGAATGGTACACCTAGCCATACTGTGTAACCCTTAAAGCAGCAGAGCAGCCAGCCCAATGGTGCTGAGGGTTGAGGCACTGTGTGCCACACCTCATGCCATGCCAGCAATCCGGGTTCGGGAATGAGCCTGGAACATCAAGGGTTGGCAGGGGGGAGGCCAGGAGATGGATTAAGCGGCCGTTGGGCAGCTCTCCCATCCTGGGTAGGGACCCAGTCATGCCTGCTGCAAGGCTGCCCCATGTGGAGGCCCAAGGGTAGTGCAGACAGGAGCAGCTAGCATAAGAAGGGTGCTGCGGATTGCTGCATGCGCATGCTGCCACACGTGTATGAGCAACTGCGGCAAGGAGAGGGGCAGAAAAGTGGAAAATTGAGCTGCCAGACTCCATGATGGCCCCATAGCACCTGCGCTGGCCCCCTGAGTCTGGATGTTGGCCTCCACGGGAGGGAAAGTCAACACCCTTCACCCTCGGCCCTGTCATGGGGGGAGGCAACCCATGGGAGATTACTAGGAGGATTGGGCGTGGGAGAGTTGGGGACCAGACAGTCAGCCTCAGGGAGCATGTAAAAAAAAAGCAGCAGGGCAATGAACTTGGGCAAAAAATGTGACCCTCTATTTTTTTCACTATACAAGATTCCAGGTATCTTCTCGTTTTATTTGATGGTACAATTTTCTAGTTCTACCAAAATTTGAGTATTTTATAAATGTTTTAATTTAGTTTTATTCTCAAGAAAAAAAAAAAGATGGGCGCTACATTTTGCATAGAAATAACATTATATACCTGGCATGGATTAGGATCGAGAAAATAAAAAAGGACTCATGGTGTGCAGCATAGGAGATACCCAGAGAAATACTTTTCACAAATTTGTTAATATTTGTATTAGTTGCAGCTGAAACTAGCTGTCTGGGTAAAACATTTTTTGTTGTGCTGCTGCTTTTGTAGGTTTTATAGGTTCTAATATGAGCTTATTAGGCAAGAGCCCATGCAAAGCTTGCCCCTATACCAGGAGATATCCTAATAAGCATCCTTTTTTACAATAATCATCCAGTTTGTTCTTAAACTCCACCAGACTGCTACTTTTTATCACTTCACTAGGAAAAATATTCTAAACACCCACGACTCTGACTAAACCATCCAGTCCTGCACTTTGTTATGCTGTTTACCCCTTAAGCTGGTGTGTATATGACCTAGTATTGTAACTCTGTTGTCTAAAATCAAACCCTAGGCATTCCCAGAGATCATCACTTGACAGTGCCTTGGACAACAGACGAAGACCACCATGTATCTTCCTGTATTCCAGAGTATACAAGCCCAGGGCCGCTAGCCTATGAGTGTAGCTGAAGTCATTTATTCCACACACCATCTTGATTGCTCTCCTCTGTACCCTTTCCAGAGTCTTGATCTCCTGTTTTGAATCAGGTGACCAGAACTGGGAGCAGTACTCCAAATGGGGCCTCACAAGGGAGCTATACAAATGCACAGTCACATCCTTTGCCCTGCTTTTAATGTGTCTCCTAATGCAGTTCAAGCCTTCTTAGCACATTGTTGTTTGAATTTTCAATCATTCATCACCACAACTCCCAAGTCCCTTTCCTCAGTGGTGACCTTAAGTGGCCAGCCATTCAACATATATTGTGCCTCCAAGTTTATTTATTTATTGAAAAGTTTAACCAGGAAAGGCACGTTGAACAAAATAAAATTGCTCATCTCACAGCATGTCTTGGGGGAAGGGGAACATGGGAGTACAGTAATCAAAAGCACATTTGCATGCAGTATTATAGAAAAGTACATATACAATAATCATAGAACAATGTATATACAATAATCAACAACACATTTCCAAAGGTAATATAAAACAGAGAAGCAACAGAGTGAAAAAACAATACATCAGTAGAATTAGATAAACACTGGGATTTGATGTGACAGGAGCAAATCAACAGCACTGCAGACTTAGTACATACAATGCGGACAAGGAAGTGCAATAAAGTACATTGGGAGCACAGCCCTGTGTGTAATGTAATCGGTTTACTATATTGAAGGCAAAAATCTTTTGTTTTATTTAAGCATGAATGCCTTAACCTGTGTTACAGCACAGATCATGTCCACACTGCTGTTGACATGGATTTAGGCAACCATGTTTGTCTAACATCGTGCTAAAGACTACCTCCCTTGCAGGGCCCAATCATGATTTTAGAACATGGTTGGTAACAGTTCTAACTATGATACAGTGTGTATGCAAACCGTGTTTGAAAGGCCTGAAATGGTTTAAGACAGTTAAACTGTTTTAAGTTCCCTAGTGTGTACACGGCCTAAATTGGTCATAAGAGTGGGCCCAGCAGAAGAGAGATAGGGATGAATTACAAGGGAACCTGACTGTAATAGAAATATAGATATGTATATAGATAGTCATGGACAAATAACAATGTATATATAGAAAGAGATGAATTCAAAGGGAACATGCATGCAACAGAAATCTTGGTCTGTACATAGACAGTCATGGGTAAATAATGATGTTCATCCCTCGAGTCTACCCCCATTTCCTATGGAGAGTTATTGACTCAGTACTGGGCATGGTCATAGAAATGAGGGCTTCGTTTTTTTTTCCAATCCTGAATTTCTTCTCCTTGTTCTCCCCGGATCAGCTGGACCAGTCCAGCCAACCCCATCACCAAACAGTACCTCTCTGAGACTTATCTGAATTCCAGTGAGTCCTCACCACAGGATCCTAATCTGGAGGGGACCAGTCATCAGTCGAGAGCCTGGGGGGAATGACCCATCACCGGGCTTTGACCAGTGGCATTTTTCTACATTTTTCTTCAGGGCCCATGTGCATGCAATAAAGCAATGTCTGTACTCTGCCTTCATGGAGATAACCCAGCGTCAAGACACCCCACCACCCATGAAGGAGGAGAGCTGTCATAGAAACACTAGATCCTCCCTCCCCAGGCTCGCCCCCGCATGTCCCACATCAATTTCTGAATGTGGGTCACTGGTGTAACAGCTGGTAGCTCTGCCACTGTGTTACTAAGATGGCTGGGGGGGCTTACATTTACATGTTATCACTGTTCTGTTTAGGCATACTACACAGAGTAAAGTCAGTCAGAAGACTTGCTGTTCCTTTTGGAAGCTGAGAAACTGGCTATACTGCAGAGAACAAACTAGAACGCATTTGAGGAACTGGTAACTTGGTAAAACATAATATTGTAGGGGACTAAGAAGGTAAGCTACACTTTCTACAGAAAGTTTCATTATTTTCTTATTGGCATTAAGAATTGCAGGATTCCATTAAAGTGTAGTAATTTTATAACCAGAGGGTTGTAATACAACTGAAGTTGCTTGATTTCTGTGCTAGACACATAGGATTTGGAAGGATATTTGTGCAATATTTTGGAAGTGTCCTGCTGGCTAAGCAGTGAGTTTATCCCTGGTTTCAGATAAAGGGTTTGTGTGTGTATTAGAAGCAGACATAGCAAATTGTCTTCACTGAAAGGCCTGCTTACATCACAGGTGTCACTAGTCAATCAATTGATTCTGGGTGGGGCTTTATCACTGTTCTGTTTAGGCATACTACACAGAGTAAAGTCAGTCAGAAGACTTGCTGTTCCTTTTGGAAGCTGAGAAACTGGCTATACTGCAGAGAACAAACTAGAATGCATTTGAGGAACTGGTAACTTGGTAAGACATAATATTGTAGGGGACTAAGAAGGTAAGCTAAACTTTCTACAGAAAGTTTCATTATTTTCTTATTGGCATTAAGAATTGCAGGATTCCATTAAAGTGTAGTAATTTTATAACCAGAGGGGTTGTAATACAACTGAAGTTGCTTGATTTCTGTGCTAGACACATAGGATTTGGAAGGATATTTGTGCAATATTTTGGAAGTGTCCTGCTGGCTGAGCAGTGAGTTCTTTTATCCCTGGACTCAATAGAGTGGTTTGTGTAGGAGCAGTGGTCTAGTACATTGTGGTGTTGGTTGACTTACTATAAAGGCAGTACTTACCAGGGTGGTGGAGCAGTGGTGTATTTGATTGTTTCTAACAGTCACCAGTGGTTGTGGCCTACCACCCACCCTACCCCTCACCCGCCAACCCCAGGCGTGGCATTTCCTTTATAGCCAAGGTTCTGACATCACTTCCTCAACAGGTCTTGGAGCAGAACTGTCATATTCATAATTACCCAGCACAGTGCATAAAGCGTAAGTATACACACACACAAAAAAAAAAAAATTGTATGTTACTCATTGTATATTATAAGGAAGAGGGACATGTGGGGAGTGGTGCAATGCACTGGCTGTGGGGCAGCAATTTTCCAGGAAACATTCTGGAACCTGCGTTGCTGCCCTATTTGCAGGCAACTGTCAGCTCTGAGGGAGGAGGTTGCACACCTCCAGGCTGAACTGGCAAGGACTAAAGAGGACTCCCCCACCCAAAGAGCACCAGTTCCACAACCACTGCCTCAGAGGTTGCCATGTGTGAAGAGCAGATGGACCACAGTAGGTTCTGGGAGGGTGAGGGTGGTGGAACAGAGGCGTAGCCCCCGAGTTGCACCTCTACACAAATTATATGTCAGTCTGGCAAATCAAGGTTCCTCTATGATGACACCCTCATTGGAGACCAAGAAGAATGCTGGGGACATCCACAAGGGAGACCCACAAAAGAGTGGCAAGGGACAACTCAAGGGAAAGAAACAGCTTCTGATAGGGGACTCAACTGTTAGGGGTGTAGACCTGGGGAAGGGAGAGGAGAGGGAAGTAAGGTGCCTGCTTGGTGCCATGACTTGGAGGGACAGGAAGTGAATCCTCAGGATTGCAGAAGCAGCATCACAGGAGAGGAAACTAGATATCACTGTCCACCTCGGGACAAATGACCTAGCTAGGCATGAGATCAGTACAATGTAGGATGAATTTGTGGAGTTGGGGAGGGGCCTCAGACAGGTAGCAAGCACGGTAACCTTCTCAGAGGTGCTGCCAGTCTATGGCAGGGGTGAGGCTAGGGTACTGCACACCATGCGGTTTAATGAATGGTTGCAAAACTGGTGCAGAGCACAGGGCTTTGGCTTCATTGGGGACTGGGGTCCACCTGGAGAGATGAAGGTCTATACTGGCATGATGGTCTGCATCTGTCCAGGAAGAGAACCACGCTCCTAGGTGACAGGTTTAAAGGCTTCCTTGGCAAGCTTTTAAACTAGCCAAGGGGGGAGGTGCTGATAGGAAACAGGAAAGTTCAAGCCTCCCCCCGCAAAGCATGGCAGGTAGTAGGGTAAACACTGAGGTACAGAGCTTGACAGAGGGCAAGACAGGGGCAAATGGAAAAATGGACAGGGACAATAAGAGCATATGATGGGGTAAAAAAGGATAAAGCCAACATTAAATGGAGGGCAATGAGTACCAATGCCCATAGTCTTGGAAACAAGCTTCCAGAGCTAGTAGCCCTGATGGAAGTGGAACACTTGGATATTGTGGCAGTCACAGAAACATGGTACATGGAGAACCATGACTGGGATGTCAACATACCAGGGTACACAATCTTCAGAAGGGACAGGGAGGGTAAAGAGGAGGTGGAGTAGCTCTCACATAAGGAAGGGATCAAAGTAACAGAACTAAAAAGTAAAGGGGAGGACAAGAGGAACTCTGGGTCACATTGGAGACAGGGAATGGCATCACAATCCGCACAGGGATTGTATACAGACCCCCGTCTCAAGGGGAGGAAATGGACAAGAAAATGATAGAGGGTATTCACAAAATGGCTGAAAAAGGGGAGATACTGTTGATGGGGGACCTGAATATGCCAGATGTTAACTGGGCAACATGGATGGCAGTCACATCCAAGAGCAGGGTCATTCTCGATGCCCTACAGGGAGCATGCCTTAGACAGCTAGTGGTGGAACCCACTCAGGAGGGAGCAATATTAGACCTGGTACTCTCAAATGGAGAGAGATCACAAACTTAGAAGTCAATAGACACCTGGGAACAAGTGACCACTGCACAGTGTGCTTCACAAACACAACCATGGAGACAAGCCATACAAATACAAGGATACTGGACTTTAGAAGGGCTGACTTTGGCAAAATGGGTGAATACCTGAGGAATGCATTAGTAAATGGCCAGAAAGGAGGGTGGAAGAACAATGGAAAAAATCAAAACTGCCATCATGGAGGCAACAAGCCTTTGTGTGAAACAAATAAAGAAAACAAAGCGGAATAAAAAAACACTATGGCTCTCAAAAGAAGTGTCAGGGAAGGTTAAGGAGAAAAAGGCTGCATTCAAAAAGTATAAGGAATCACAGACGGAACACGACAGGGAACTGTATCAATTAAAGCAGAAAGAAGTGGGGAAGGCAGTCAGAAAAGCAAAGGCCCAAACCGAGGAAAGGATAGCCAACTCAGTTAAGAAGGAGGATAAAACCCTTTTATGGGTACATTAGGGAACATAGAAAGGTTAAGGGAGGGATAGGGAAGATTAATAAAGGAGAGGGGAGGTGGGCAGAGGGAGACAGTGAAAAGGCAGAGATAATGAATGAATACTTTTGCTCAGTATTCACAAAAGAAGAAGAGGAGGAGTTGCCTAAACCAAACAGCAGAAGCACTCTGGATAGTGGGGTTGATACCAGTCCATTTAAAGAAAAAAGAGTACTGAAAGAACTTCTAAAACTCAAGGTGGACAAAGCAATGGGCCTGACGGGATTCACCCCAGAATCCTAAAAGAGCTAAGGGAGGACCTAGTGACACCACTAACCACACTTTTTAACAAATCATGGGAAGATGGGGAGGTACCTGAGGACTGGAGGAGGGCAGATGTGATTCCCCTTCACAAAAGTGGGAGCAAGGCAGAAGCAGAAACTACAGACCGGTTAGTTTGACCTCAGTGGTGGGGAAAATGATGGAATCACTTCTGAAAGAAAGAATTGTTGAGTACCTAGAGGCCAGTAGGGCACTGGACCCAAAGCAGCATGGATTCACAGCAGGAAGGTCATGTCAGACAAATCTAATCGATTTCTTTGACTGGGTGACCAAAGTAATAGACCAGGGAGGGGCTGTGGATATGGCCTACCTAGACTTTAGCAAGGCATTTGACACAGTCTCGCACAAAAGATTAATAATCAAGTTAGCCAGCCTGGGAGTGGGTCCCAGGGTGGTAGCCTGGGTAGAAAACTGGCTGCACAACAGGACACAGAAGGTAATAGTGAATGAAACACATTCTGAAGAAAGGGGGGTTACCAGTGGAGTACATCAGGGCTCAGTACTGGGTCCAGCCCTCTTTAACGTCTTTATAGGAGACATTGCAGAGAGTCTGGAAGGAAAGGTATGCCTCTTTACGGATGACACAAAGATCAATAACCGAGTTGATACACAAGGGGGGGTAGAAAGGATGAGAAGGGACTTGGCAAGGTTGGAGGAATGGTCAGACATATGGCAACTTAGACTCGATGCAAAGAAGTGCAAAGTAATGCACCTGGGAAATAAAAATCCAGGAGAAGAGTACACAATAGCAGGGGAGGTACTAACAACAACAATAATGGAAGGGATCTGGGTGTAGTCATATCAGATGACCTAAAGGTGGGTTTGCAATGTGAGAAGTCAGTAGGGAAAGCCAGGGGGATACTGGGATGCATAGGGAGGGGCATCACAAGTAGAAAAAGGGAAGTGGTTATCCCTCTATACAGACAGTTGGTGAGACCCCATCTGGAGTACTGCGTGCAGTTTTGGAGACCTCATCTATGCAAGGACATAGACAGGATGGAAGCAGTCCAGAGGAGGGCAACTAAAATGGTGCAGGGTCTACATCAGAAATCATATGAAGAGAGACTGAGAGCTTAATATGTATACCCTTGATGAAAGGAGGGACAGGGGACATGATAGAAACTTTTAAGTACCTCAAGGGAATCAACAAAGTCAGGAGGTAGCATCTTTCAGAAAAAGAGATGTGTAAGGACAAGGGGGCACAATTTAAAGTTAGAGGGCGGACAGCTCCGGGGTAATGTGAGGAAATTATTTTCACAGAGAGAGTGGTGGACGCATGGAACCGCCTTCCTGGAGAGGTTGTGGGGTCTAAAACAGGGGAGGAATTCAAACATGCATGGGACAGACATAAGGCAATTATAGTGGGGGGGTTGCAGGAAATAGGCTGTTGGTTAACTAGGATCTGCAGCTTATCCAGTAGGTAGGGAAATGGGCAGACTGGGTGGGCCAAGTGGTCCTTATCTGCCATCAAAGTCTATGTTTCTATGTTTCTATATATGGGGAAGTGCAAGGAATAATACCTAGTGGTGAGGAATCTGTATTGCATGTACACTCTGTGTGATGCATCAGCGGGTAGTAGAACAAAGGAAAAGGATTCAGGGGTAACTGTGGACCATAAGCTGAAGCCAGACAGTGTGCTGCTGCACTCCAGAAAAAAAATATAATTATGGGATGTATTAAGAGGCGTTAAAGTGCAGACCAAGACAGGTGATCCTTTCCTGTATGAGGACTTTGTTCAACCACACCTGGCCCTACTATGGTATGTCCAGTTCTAGGCACCACAGTATAGAAAAGATATTAAAGAGATTATTATGTTTCAGCACAGGGCTGCTAAAGTTATTAGCGAATCAGATGGCAGAAGCTGTGATGAAAGAGTGGACATGCTCAGATTATTTAGCCCAGGAAAGACAAGGCTAAGAGGGGACATGATCATGGTTTTCCAGATAATAAAAGGAATAGGCAGGGTGGAATATACGCAGATGTCTGAGCTGGTGAGTGCAAGCAGAATTAAAAGGCATGCACTCAAATGGGGGAAGGTGGACTGAATAAGGTAAAGCATTAAAAAGCTTTACTTCACACCAAGGGTGGTTAACATGTGGCATACCCTACCCAGTGAGGTTGTGGAAACTAGCACTGTTTGGGCTTTCAAAGTAGACTAAATTCCTGAGGGCAAATGATATTAAAACAAAGTAATGCATCTTGGTAGGTCTAACATGTGACATGGTTAGAACTGTTACCAACCATGTTCTACAATCATGCTTAGGCCCTGCAAGGGAGTAGTCTTTAGCATAGTGTTAGACAAACATGGTTGCCTAAATCCATGTCAACAGCACTGTGGACATGATCTGTGCTGTAACACAAGTTAAGGCAACCATGCTTAATTAAAACAAAAGATTTTTGCCTTCAGTATAGTAAATAAAAATGCATTACACACAGGGCTGTGCTCCCAATACATTCACAGTGCATTGGCAGCACAGTTCTGCGTGTATTTTGTTTTTGTTACTATACTGAAGGCAAACATCTGACTGAAGCCCCTTGATGGAATGAGATCTGAAATACTGGACGCAAGGAGTGGCCCCCATGTCAGAGGGACTGAAATGTAAATTTCAACATGACACGTGTCTATGCTGGGTAGCATAATGCAGATTTTTATACCCAAGTGAGCTAGTCTCCATTAAGCTGCAGTATAGGCAAGGCCCCTGGAATTCTGCGGTTCTACGGTTGCGGAATTTGCCGCAGAATTTGCATCATGCCGCAGAATATGTATATATAGTGCCACAGAATTCATTGTTTTTGGTGAATTTTCATATAAATATACTGTTTTTCCATAGTGTCAGGCTTTCTTTCCCACCTTGTTTATCTTGAAGCCCCTCCTCTATGCTTAGCATATGATGTCATCGATGACATCACATCATATTTAGCCAATGACAGGACTGCATTCTGCCAGAGAAATTAATAAATCATGCCGTAGAAATCAAAAAATCCTGCCGCACAAGTCAAGGAGCCCTGCTGCAGAAATCAGAAAATTCTGCCGCAGAACACCAGGGGCCCTGAGTATAGGCCCTCCTGCATTGTGAAAGCTCACTTGAGAAGTTCTGAAAAAAGGACACAGGGTGCTCGTTCCATTGCAGTGGCCCTCTCTCCCTGGCAAGAGGCAGTATATTCTGTTTAATGGGATATTACAATAGTTTAAGCAGGATTAGGCGAGGTTTGTGGCCTGGCTTAGGCTGGGGCACAAGAGTCCTGTGTGCCGTCGCTATCTCACTTGGTGGGCAGTTGTGGGTGTTCAGTTAGGCAAAGATCATAGTCTGGAGGAACTGAATAATGTCTGGGCCCTCTGCCCCCTCAGGCATGCCAACCAGTTTCGGATTGTTCCTTCTTGTACGATTTTCAATATCATCCACTTTTGCTAGCAGATAGTGGGTCAGTCTATCCTGATCTCGTACACGAGCATGCACATCAGTCTCTATTCCCTCCAGCTGCCCTAGGCAAGTTTCAATATTTTCCACCTGAGCCCCCTGGCTCTGGAGGTCCCGGCTGGTCTGCACTGCAGGCCATGTTAGTTCAGCCGTAGCCGTAACTATCTTTTGCAGCAGGTCTGTGATGATAGAAAGATCCAGCGGGACACCACCACAGTGACCATGGATTCAGAGGATAGTGGTAGCAGGGCCTAGCAAATGAGCAGTGACCTTGTGGCAGACTACTTTCACTTTCTCAGACGGGGAAGTGCCGATAGGTAAGCCACGTAGTTTTGGCATAGTGCGGTCAATTTTGGTAAAATGGAAATGCAATAAAGTACAGCAGAATGAGGGCTACCAGCAAAGCATTACCTTGTTAGGAAGTTGCATTCATTTTGGGTGCTTATATGTCTGATGATTTTTCCTGTTCAGTATGCATCCAGAAGATTAAGCTACCATCTTGCTGGCGGCTAGCCATGCCCCCAGATAATTGTCTGTTAATTTTGTTCTCGTATTGTACTTTGTCAAGCACAGCAATTTCCCCGCCCTTATCTGTGGGCTTGATCTCAATTGTGGGCATAAGAGAAAGTTCCTGTAGTGCTTGCTTTTTCTGTAGCAGTGGGATTTGGTCAATGTGCATCCCATTTTGATGTAAACAGAGAATTAACCAGTTCCATTACTAATGTCTGAAATGTTTGCAAGGCAGGAGATGAAGCAGCTGATGGGCAAAAGGTTGAAGGCAGTCTGAAGTCAGTACTGTAGCTCTCCGGTTTAGTAAGGGAGCAGGTTAATACTCTGTCTAGATCAAAATGGGATACACATCGAAGGAATCTCACTGCTACAGAAAAACAAGCACTGCAGGAACTTTCTCTCATGCCCACGCTTGAGATCAAGCTTACAAATAAGGGCAGAAAAATAACTGTACTTGACAAAATACAATATGAGAATGAAATTAACAGACAATTGTCAGACACAATAAGTTATAAATGACTGGACAGTGACTCCATTTGATTTAATCTGCAAAAGAGGATCTTTGATTTCCTGGATCATTCAATGGGAGGTAAGTGGATCACCAGTAAGGAAACCAACTTCATGAAGGTGAATAGTCCAACCATACCAACCATCTATGTGTTACCCAAGCTGCATAAAGATGTGAACAACCCTCCTGGCAGGTCATCTGTATTATGTCAAGGGTAAGTGACTGAAAAGATGTTCATGTTTGTGGACCTTTTCTTTCAGTGACTTGTCCACATCCTGCTGTCATTCATATAAGACCCATGGACGTACTGTCAAAAGTGGAGAGAATTATTGTACTTGGTCTGAGGAATTTATGCGGTTATCCATAGATGCCATGTCTCTCTATACCTCTGTTAGGCATGACCTAGGACATTTATCTTTGGAATATATGCTGTCCACCTCTACAATTGCAAATAAGTTTTCATAGGACATTTAGACTTGGAATATATGCTGTCCACCTCTGAAATGGAAAATAATTTTCCAACTGCTTTTATTTTACAGGCAGCGTAACGTATTCTAACATCGAACTATTTTCTTTTCAGTGGCAAATTCTACCAACAGTTTTGAGGTATTGCAATGGGTACTACCATGGCCCCCTTCTATGCCAACCTCTTTTTGGGCTGGATGATGGGAGCCATGATCTTTAACATAGAACACAACCCCAATCTGCCCCAGATACATTTCTGGGGCAGATATATCAATAATGTTTTAGTAATGTGATGGTCTAACCCTGAGACAGTGGAGGAATTTGTTGCATTTCTTAATGCCAATGATAAAGGAGTTACATTTACACATGAAAGTGATTCAGAGAGCATTAATGTTCTTGATTTGACTCTTTCATCTAGCACTGACCAAAAAATTGTTACAAAAAACCTTTAGAAAAAATACAAGAGCAACACACTCCTGTTGGCATTGTGTTCCCAACCACCACACTTGATAAGAGGTATGCCATACGGGCAGTTCAAAAGATTACAGAGAAACAGCTCTGCAATTGAAATTTGTGATTCACAAGCAGCTGAGCTCAAGAATTGCTTTCTAAGAAGGAGCTACTCATCCAGCATTCTAGATGAAGTAAGTAATAGGGCTAGAAGGCTAGGCCATGCAACTTTCTTTTCTCTGAAAAAGCCAGATTCAGATTTTTCAGAAACCGTCACTTTGGTACTAGACTATAACCATCTGTCTCCAAACATTAACATGATAAGATCCAACTGGCATGTTAGTCAAGTGGACAGAGAGTTAAGTCAAACTTTGCAACAGTCACACAGGGTCTCATATAAACATGGTAATGATACTGGTGATATTGTCACTCAAAGCTATTTTACCAAAGAACTTAGACCGTCACACATTCCTTGGCTTCCATTTTCAGTAGTAGGCAACTACAGATGCTGCTGATGCAATGTATGTCGCTATTGCCAAACTCGAGAGGTTTAAAAGTATCCTATCACAGACATATTAATCCAAGTGAGGTAGTTTATTAACTGCAGCATGACACTGACTGCCTACACCATTGCTTATCTATGCCCTAAGGTCTATGTTGGCCATACTATATGCAAACTAAAAGAATGCATGTAGAAGCACATCTGCTCAGTCACACGTGTTTTACCCAATACTTCTTTGGGGCAACACTTTGCCCAGTTTCACAACAGTGACACAACTGGTCTTTGCCTTATGGGCATACAGCATGCTGCCAGCTTGCCCAGAGGAGGAAACTGTACGAGAAAGCTTCTGCAAAAGGAAGCCTGATGGATCTACACCCTTGAAGCTCTTGGACCTATGGGTTTTAATGATGACTTTGATTTAGTTCCTTTTATGTACGCAACAAGTCATTTCCTACAACAACTAAGCTGCAGTGTACACAGTCATGCAGTTATGTTTGTATTACTTTACTGCTAGTATTTGTTTAACAATACAATTATTTATTTTAACATTGGCAACCGGGAACGCTGCGTTGAGCTTGAGGCTCATTTCCAGGTGCGATGTGGGAGAGGGGTAAATGGAGTGGATACAGAGCAAAAATTACAAAACATCTGAAAATGCAAAATTCGTAGGTGATCAACACCAAGGAACGAACTGTGACGAGGCAATTAAGTTCATAACAGCATTATGTACAAAGCATGCACGAATGCTAAAAGTGCACAGTGCATGACTGGTAGGTTCACAGTGCTTCTTGGAAATGGAGAATAGGCCAAAGGAGGGAGCACTATAAGCCCCGATTAAAGGAGACATAGACAGGGGGAGTCAGAAGAAATAGGAGAGGAAAGTCAAGAGGGGTCAAGAGAGGAAGTGACAGGTGCAGGGTGAGAGCAGGAATAAGCCATTATAGGTGTCTAAAGGCAGGGAATGAGGGGGAGAGTGTCAGAGGGCAGCAGGTTCCAAAGGGACGGGAGATGGTAGGAGAAGGCTACTTGCCCAGCACTAGAGTGAGTGTGGAGAATGGAGAAGGTACAGGAATCTCGAGCACAGTGAGTAAGAAGAGGTAAGGATAAGGGAGAGAAGAGAGGAAAATGAGGGGGGAAATGACTCAAACTAGTATTTAATGATGAAGGAGGCAGAGTGGAACTGGCAATGTGAAGGTAGTGGGAGTATGGAAAGGGAGGACTAGAGGAAGCAATAATGAATACAGAGTGCAGAGTTGGCAGCAAGTTGACAGAAGGCATTGCAGAGGGTGTCCAGTCTGGCAAGACTTGTGGAGGGGCAGTGTCATAGACCACATCTGCATAGTCAAAGTCCGGGAGAACCATTTTGGTTACTAGCTCCTATCGGACCTGGAGGGAGAGGCAGTCCTTGTCGTGATACAAGGCACCAAGTCTGGGGCAAAGTTCTGCATGGATGGCATCAATGCGTGAAGAGTAACCAAGCTTGCTATCCAGCCGTACACCACGGTACTTAAAGGCAGGGACAACCTCCAGAGGAGTGCCATCCAATATGGAGAAAACTAGGGAAAGCAAGAGCCTAGCCAATTTGTGGCTGGTACCGAAGGTCACAGACACAGTTTTCTTGGTGTTGACCCTGAGCTGGTTGGCATGGAACCAGCACAGTACACTGTGGACATCTTGTTGGAGTTGAACTTCCACTGCTGAAACCAATGGGCCGGAGGGTTAGATGACTGGTGTCATCTGCATACATGTGGATATGCGTGGAGACATAGGCTGAGGTGAGGTCATTTAGGAAAATAGAGTACAGGATCAGATCCAGGATGAAGCCCTGAGGGACCCCTGCTGGGATGGGGAGGGTCTGATACAATACACTCATGCTTTTTTGATTAATCTCACATTTACATGTAACAAACAAGCACTCTTGTTTTTTTTCCAAATTCAAGAAGATGTATGGTTGCAAAAATAAATGAGTTTGAATGCTATTTCTTATTTACTTTTTGCATCTCTTTCCCAATTTTCCCCTTCCCCCAATTTTGCTCGGCACTGTTTCTATATTTGGCTAAAGCGCCATTTATCTTTTGGCAGCTTACCTCTAGATTTGCATTTTGATACTAAAACTTTAAATTTCTACAATGTGCTTCTCTTTGAGCAGCTCTGGTCCTCTTGTACACTTCCCTCCTACTGATGATTTGGTTATAGTTCACTCTTTTGTCTCTTGGAACTACTTCCTGTATTTGTTATTTCTCATTCTTCATCACCCCTCCAACATCCTGTATGGTACTCTGTTTCTTCTCTCCCTCTTAATTTAAATGTTTTGTATCTCTGCAGTGCCATATATATTTTGTACATATTAACCTTATTGTAGATTTAGGACTTTTTTCAAATGGTGCCCATCTTCAAAATTTTAACACTTTGGGATTTTGTGTATGGTACATTTTTCTAGGCACACTTGTCTATAATGCTAGTAGTTCGAGATGATGTAACTAAGTGATGTTTGTCAATCCACTCCGCTATTTGGTACATTGTTGCTCTAAATCTGTACTATTTAAGAGGGAGACTCCCAATCAAACTCTAACACCGCTACAGTACCAAAGCATCAGTTTTTTTTGTGCTATTGACTCAATTCAGTTCAATTTTATTGTTCGGCTATTCACCATCATAAAAAGGGTCTGAGAAATAGAGCCTTCTGATTGGTTGTAAATATTCTATCAGCCCTATGTTAATCTTTGATTAACATACATGTACAGCCTAATCACATGCTGAACAAGGATTAACACTATTTAAATAACTTTTTTATTATAATAGCAATAAGGCACTCCCAGGGGTTATGGTAATGGTCAGTTAATTACCCTCTAGGGCATGTAGCACTGAAGCTTCATATAGGTGCCACATTACACCCCTAGAAGGTGATTAACAGACCATTAACATAACCTCTGGTCATGCCTTATTGCTTAATTACACAAGTTAAAAGATCCACAGTCAAACAGAAAACATACATAAAAAATAAAATAATTACATGACCATAAAAATACAGTTACAGTAAGATACATGATTATCTGCACTCTTAAATGAAAACATCTGGCAGGATAGTCTCATTCATGTATCAGCATTCTGTTTGTACTATAAAAATTGTACAAGGGGGAAGAAAGTAAATTTGCTGCAGTATTTCATAACATCTTGAAATAATTGTATGCACATGAAGAAATTATAACTGAGTAGCAGATGAACATTTTGTTTCATTTTCCTAAATATACAGTAGTCAGTGGGTGGGAGCTGTTGATTTTCCTTTAGCTAATTCCAGATTGTATTTATCTGGAATGAGAGTAAGACATTATTGAATCTGGGTCTGGTTACTTATATCCCCAAATAGCATATTGTGGCTTATAATGTTCAATTCCTAAACAGGAAAAAAGGCAACTTATTGAGCTACAAAAAGGAAAAAACATGAGTTCCTAGCCATATATATTACAAACCTTCAGGTAGCAAAAACAGCAAAAGATAGCATACAAAATTATTCAGAGTATCCTTGAATTTACAATAAATAGATAGGCTAACAGACATTTGGGCCTGATTCTCAAAACGTTTCAATTAAAACACATAGCAAAAGTTTGCCATGCACTTTATGTTTGCCTAGGTGTGTAAGGTTGCTATTCACAGACAGTTAGCACACCTGCCTGACAATCAGGTTGCCCTTTAACAGGCAACCCCCTTTGTTTAACCAGAAAAGACACACTAAGCCAGAGTTTGTTTCCAGGTGTGACCTGGGAGTACAAGGAAGTTAAGTGACTTGCTCAGGGTCACACAGTATGCAAAAGGGGCTTATGGGATTCAATCCCAGATCTCCCCAGGTTTGCAGCTCAGTACCCTTAACCACTGCTATACAGTACCATATGATAAGAGCACCAGCATAATGGCACTTACAACAACATCTACTGCACATCGCTGAAATGCAAAATAGCGATGTGTACAAAAGCACCCATCACAAACAGCGAGACTGCCACTCACTCGCTAAAAACAACACTTCTCTATGTTTAATGCTGGGGGCTACACCCACTGCACCCCCATTGTAGGGGGCTTTGCCCCACACCCAAATCTTAAAATAATCAACTCCAAGGGGGGGCATGTCAATGGGGGAGTGCGGCAAACTCAGACGGGGAGCCTACATTGGGGGACAGATGATGGAAGAGGGAGAACTTTGGGAGGAAATCTATTGGTGGGGAGGGACAGAGTCAGAACAGTGGGGTACAGGACTAAAAAAAAAAATAAAACACAAGTATCAGGTAACAAACAAAATATTTTCTGTAGCACAGCCATTCCCAAACCAGGGTCACCTGTCTAAAAGGCGGTGACATTAGCCAACACACCAGACAGCCAGCTCAAAACCAACCCGAAATCAAACCTACACGAACCCTCCAAAACTGCACTAACCCTCCAAAACAACTGCAGAATGTAGCAGCTCAAATTATGATGTGCTCTTAATAACCATAGCTATTAAGCACACCTCACCCAATTCACATTCGCTATTCTGACTTCTCCCATATTCAATCATTTATATTGAGTGGCTCTATTGATAGTTTACCCTACTATACTGCCTCTTTAAGGAGAGATGAAGTCAAGGGTAATATGAAGAAGGATTTTTTTTTTTTTTTATCCAAAGAATGATAAATCTATGGAACCAGATCCCAAAGGAGACATCGTAAGTGAGGAGTACTGAATCTTTGAAACTCAAGTTGGCTCAGTGCTCAATGAAGAATAAAATAACAGGGTACCACATTTAATTCCTTGAGGAGGGCAGGGTCACTATAAGTGTACTTCATGACAGAATTAATATGCAGAGGACAGAATTACTTGACTGCAGCTCCCCTGGCGTTTCTGCCGTTAGCGGGTTTTCCTCTCCACGGCGCCAGCTGTAAATCCATCACATTTACTGGACTCACTTCCAGTTAAACAAGGCCTGTGGCTATCACTGGGCTGAATTTTTGAATTCCAGTGGAATTCTGTGGAATTTCAGACTATTCAGCCCAATTCCATGAAATTCTGTCGGCAGCAGAATTCAGGAATTTTGAATGCGGATTGGCTTTCACGTATTAGTAATCAGAATTTGCATAAACTGTGGATTCATTTTCTGCAGTCTGTGGAAAAGTATTACTGCAGTTTATGTCACTCAAGGAAAAGTATTCCATGGTTTACATAGAAATGCTTTTCAGAATTTTATAGAATTCAAAAAGAATGTGCAAAAAGCATTTCGGGAGCAGAATTACCATTCAGCACAAATTCCACTGGCAGAATTCTGCACAGCTCCCCATATGACTGTTTCTCATAATATTGAATGCTGCAGCTACCAGGACAGCAGAATATCAACATTTTTTATTTATTATTTATTTATTTATTTTGAAAGTCGGATTTACAACCTTTGAGTCAGGGACTCATTTACAAAGGCACCTCGTTGCAGGGAGGGTTGACATGGTTACAGTGTGAGATACAACAGTGGTAACATACAGGTGCAATACAGATAACAAAAAGAGCACAATATAACAGTGGTTTACGGGATTAAGTTACATGCAATAAATAGCAATTATAGAAGAAGAAAAAAATAAAGGGGGGGGGGGAGCAGTCCAACGGACATTGTCTAGGCTATAGGCAAGAAATGGGGAGGGACCCCAACATTAGGTTGATTAAGAGCAACTACATCGTCGGGCGCCAAAGAGGTGGTTATGGAGAGTGACTTTAAAGGGACCAATTTTGGTAGACTTAGTGACAGAGAGCAGGAGGGAGTTGAACCATATGGGGGCGCAGTAGTGGAAGGACCTTTGGGCTAGGGAGGTCTTGGTACGGGGCACCAGAAAGGTGGCCTTAACTGAGCTACGGGTGGCAACAGATGGTGATTCAAGCCATAGGGATGGGTGACCCCTTGGGGGGGGGAGAGTCCTAGAAGGATTTTTTGACAAGTAATCAGGTTTGGTAGTGCAGGTGCTCCTCCAAGGTGAGCAGATTGGCGGTGGAATAGAGCAGGCAAGTATTGGTGCAGAGGGATGCACCGGTCAGGAGCCTGCAGGCCTTGTTTATCGAGATCTGGATTCTGGTGAGGGCAGTATTATCAGCTGCAGCATAGATAGGTAGGCTGTAGTCCACTAGGGACAGGACCGAGGAGTTGATGGCCAGTCGAAGAGCAGTTTGGGGGAGGCAATCTCTGTGGCGATAGAGAAGGCCAATCAGAGAGTTTATGGCTGAGGACAGGGTATTGATGTAGGTGTGGAATGTAAGAGCCCAGTCGAAGGTGATGCCCAGGTACTTGTAGGATGACACCTGCTCGAGAGGGTGACCATTACTGGGGAGAAAGCAGAGGGGGGCATTTTTGGCCTTATTCTGGTGATGTGAAAAAAGCACAGATTTGGTTGTTTTGAGGTTAACGACCAGCAGCAGGTGGTCAAGGAACCACTTTTCAGCTTGGTTGAATGTGTGCTGCAGGGATTCCTGTAGAGATGCTGGGTCAGGGAGGGAGGGAGGCAAGGATAACTGCATCATTGGCATAGAGTACCATATTGCTTGAGCAGGAGCTTGGGAGGGTATTGAGAAATAGGCTGAACAGAACAGGGGCCCAGAATGAAACCCTGGGGAACCCCCGAGCGAACGGGCAGGGTATTGGACAGGGTGCCATTTACCTTCACATGCTATGATCTGGCAGAGAGGTAACTGGTGAACTAAGCCAGTGGGCCAGGGGAGAAGCCAAGTTGGTGGAGGGAGTCAAGTAGGAGGGGGTGACAGACAGTGTCAAAGCCTTGGAGAGGTCAATGAACACTGCACCTGCAACATGAGCAGAGTCGAGAGCAGAGTGGAGGTGCTGGGAGAACTCCAGGAGGGCTGTAGTGGTGCTGTGTCCAAGGCAGAATCCATGTTGTTCTGGACACAGCAGGTCGTATTTGGCCAGATACTCAGAGAGCTGATAGCCACTATTTTTTCTAGTGCTTTGGAGAGAGGGGGGAGTATGGAGATGGGCCTGAAATTGTTAGGGGAGGTTCTGTCTCGACTCTTATGGATAGGGGTGATTTCTGCAATTTTCCAGGCACTGGGAAATTGACCAAGACATAGTGACCGGTTTGAAAGGTTGGTGACAGGGGGTAGTACAGTATCTAAGACTAATCGGAGAATCCTGGAGTCAAGGGGATCACAGCTGGGGTTGTTGCTAGCTAAGGCTTTTTGCAGATGAGGCCTGGCTTCAAGGGGTGATATGGCATGCAGGTAGAAAGGGGGGCAATCCGAGGTGGGGGGTGGAGGCAGGGATAGGGTCGAAAAAGTAGTTGGGGAGGACAGAGCTTAGATCTGAGAAAGCCATATTGAGGCACTCAGCTATGCGGGGAGGATCAGTAGTGACGGTACCATCTATGGAGAGTAGTGATGGTGGGGGGGAACAGATCTTTCCATTGAGCTCTTTATTATTGTCCCAGAAGGCACGGAATGAGCCTCAAGTGGATTCAAGGGTGGCTTGATAATATTTGGCCTTAGCCTGCCTTATAGCCCAGGTGCACTTGTTACGTGCTGCATTATAGGCTTGTCTGTCAGCCAGTCTGCCTGTCTCGACAGCAATATGCCAGAGATTATCTCTTTGTTTCAGTGATGGGCCCATGGTCTTGTCTTCATCAAATAGTTGTTATTTCCTATGTGATCTATGGCCTATCGGTCACTAGGCATGTTTACACTACTGCAACAGAGACTGATGTAGTCTGCACCACTCCATCACTGCTCCTCCTGGTACGCTCCCTGGGCATTTACACACTGCCCACTTTCAGGTGTTGCACATCAGCACTTCTGCCAGGGGGTTAGGTGACACTGAGGTGACATGTACAACAGAACTGCTCCGTGGTGCCCCCACCAGCCCAGGCACACTCCAGACAGTAACAGCCCCAGCACTCTCCTGACAGTAATGATTAACAGTCCCACCCAAGGTGGTATCAGGTCTTCAATAACTTAATATGCCTCTTTCGGTATTGTTCCCTCCCTTCTGGCCCCTGAATTTATGCTGGGGGTAAAGAATTCCAAAACAACAACCCTAAGGACTCGGGAAAATGGGTGGTGAAGAAGGCATTGGAATTTCGAGGGAACTGGAAGAAGGTGGTGGATTCACCCTGTAGATAAGCCCACTTGATATTACCCATTAGGCTGGCTGCTGAACTATTGAAATGCTGAGGGTGCCCGAGAGGTACTTGCTACAGGTTCTATGTGATAAGGGAGAGGGAAAATGGGTGAGGACAAAAAAGGCGAAGATAAAACAGCGCTGGCCATATTGGGCGAGTGGTGAACACAGCAATCGCTGAAATGGTGACAACAGTGCCAGAGTGAGTTTTTGCGGGGGGCAATGCCCCCCTACATCCCCTCTTACTACATATAATCAACTCCAAGGGGGACGCAACTCGGGGAAGGGGAAAAACTGTAGGTCACTTTTTCAGTGATGGCTGTTTTTTCCCCACTCGCTCTATGCACATGCACTGTTTTCTGTTGCCCTTTTTGTCATTGCCATTCTTCCTACCATCATCTTCATTGGATACCCTTGCTGCAGGGTGTTGTACGGTTGCACTGTTGCAGGTGGAACAGCATAGTTACATGCTGGCAGAATATGCCAGCACCGGTTCATGAATGCCGGAAAGCAGTGCTTGTGATTTGCTGCACTAGAGCAACCTACAATGTTCCACATGCTGTTTAAATGGTCTGATCTTCACTGATGCAACTCATCTGCACCTGTCGCATCTGTGCAGATCAGGTCATATTAACGTGCCTGCTGATTTACAGTGGTTGAAATAATGCAGTGCCACTTTTTTTTTATTCTGGGATTGCACTGGTGAGGGCTAGTCTAAATTATAGATTTTTACTGGGATTCTACTGTCAGTCTTCTAGTATGTGCATAAATAGAATAAAAAAGAAGACTCAATTACCAAAACACATTGAAACAAAGCAAAACGAAAACAATGTAGGGAACAATTTTAAGAAAAATACAAGTTCTGCAGATTCACTGATTCAGTACAAAAGCTATGATGTTTTTTGTGTTTATCAGTGTGCAGACAGTCTAAATTCAGGAATTTTACTAGGGTTTCTGGTAGAAAAACAAAGTGGCACTGCTCAGCAATTTGGCTTGAGATCAAACACCAATAACTGAGATATTTTTGCTTTGGTAAGACAACCACCTAGAGCATTTGTTAGCATTTGCTTCAGAGGTTGGACAGTTATTTCAGCCAGTCCATGTGACTGGATAATCTGACCTACTGGGGCCGAGTTACCTGCAAGAGCTCTGGCATCCCTGCTGCCCCTGCCAACCACTCCACTCCACCGAAGAGGGATTGCTAGAGGTTTCAAGGGTTCGGCTGAAGACATCTGGGGCCTGGGCTTTTGCATTTGTGGCCCTACCCTGTGGAACTCTCTACCTTATCGGATATGCGAGAGCCTGACCATGGAGAGCTTTAAAATTGCTCTAAAAATGCACCTGTTTGACCTGGCTTTTTCAGACTATTGACTTTTGCTGTAGGACTGTTGGATTAATTGCATGTTTTTAGTAAGACAGTTATTCCGTTTTTACTGTTTAAGCGCTATGATCAGTGTGAATAGCACTTTATAAATAAAGCTGAATTGAACTGAATTGAAATTTTTTTTTAATTTATACTGTGGCTACTTCTTTTCACTCTATTACCACTGAATTGGCATTCACTGTATCATTTTAGTGCAGCAGACACCCCTTCTCTGTCAAAGAGCGGCAATGTGATTTACCACACTTCTATACAGAGGGGAAAACACAGAGCCAGGTGTTAGGACCATGAGAGAGGATCTAGAAACATTAGAAAAATTGTCTAGGCTTTGGCAAATAAAAATTGAATACAAGGAAGTATAAGGAAAGGCACATAGATGTTAAGAACCTAAGATTAGTGCTGGCCCAGAGGCACTGAGGGTCGAGGCACTGGATGCCACACCTTGTGCTAACGCTGGTGACCTGGGGTTTGAGAGCAGATGTGGGTCATTGAGGGTCAGCAGGGGAGGAAAGGGTTGAGCATCTGAGGACTGATCTCCTTTCCTGGTGACTCCCAGTGGATATTGGTGTCACCACAGGAGTCGGGATTCCAGTATGGGAATTGGTCATGGAGGCGCTCCTATGGGGGTGTGTAGGAGCCCGCATGTACCATGCTGGTGCACATTGCACTGCTGGGCCAATAGGTGGGACAGAAAATGGAAAAGCCCTGGTTGTCTGGCAGGTGAATGTGGGTCCCATGGGACTGCCCCCTCACACATAATATCAGGTCCTCCGGTTGGCTCCTGGTTCTGTCTTCCTCCCTGGTTGCTCTACTGTATTATAGATAGAGCACCAGTAGGAGTCGATGGTCCTGTCCTGGGGGACTCAAAGCTGGGGGACTGAGTGACCAGAGGAGTGAGAGTGGAGGTGGACCCAGAAAAGGAAGCCAATCGGGGACTTCAGGTGTGCAGGAGAAGGCTGGATACTGAGTGACCACACCGGAGAGAGGCTCAGGAACCACTGAGTAAGGGGGCATAAAAAGAGTTCACAAAAAAAAAAAAAAGAACCCAAGATCAGAATGCAGAATGGGAGAAATGGAGGCTGAAGGAGCAACAGAGGAAAGGGACTTGGGGGGTGCTAATTATGGGCAACTTTTAAAGACTTCATCCAGGTGCAACAGGGCAGTGGAGAGGGCAAGTAGAATGCTAGGATGCATAGGAAAGGGGATCAGGAGCAAGAGAAGTGGGTGATCATGACTCTGTACAGATCCCTGGTTTGATGACACTTGGAATACTGCATGTGACTGTGGAGCCCACTCTTGAAGAAAGATGAAGTGGAGACAGTGCAGAGGACATAATTACATGATTCAGGGATAACAAGGGAAGTCCTACTGGGAAAGGCTGGAAGACCTCAACATGTATAGTTGGAGGCTAGATGAGACAAGGGGGATATGATATACGGAGGCAAGCATCTTCACTGAATAAATAAGGTATATAGCAGAGAGCTGTTATTGAGGAGGGTGAGGGGAGATGTTACAGGAGGGATGGCCACTAAGGCCTACTTAGGGTAGCTAGGTAGGATGGACAGATGGGATGGGACACTGGTGCTCTTTCTGCCTTCATTTTTCTATGTTTCTGTGCTGCTTACATGGGGTGGAAGTACAGGTACCAGAGGGAACTCAGTGAAGCTAGCAGGGGGTAGACTTAAGAAGGAAGGCAGGAAACATATTTTCAGCTGGCTGGTCAGCGCAATGGTAGCACTACTGTATGTGATGTGAGCAACCCAGGTTTGGAAATGAGACCGAGTCACTGGGAACCATCTGAGGGAGGCAGATGGAGCATCACAGAGGATGTCCTCCTCCTCCTCCTCCAGGGAGGGAAGGAGGTCTGTGACCTCTGCTGCAGCACTGCCACCTGGTGACCACAGGTAGCAGTGCAGGCACAGCCACAATGGGTGGAGCAGCTTCCGACTAAGACAGCCGCATGCTAGTATGCAGAAAGCCGCTTAGTTCTCGCCTGCGAGGCACTCAAGAGAGGGGAACAAAGGCAAGGAAAAATCCCTCAATCATGTCAGAATGACACTGCTTCTCTCCTCACAGGCCCTGCACTGCTGATTGGGCTGCTGACCACAACCAGACTAAACTCCTCCCTGGCCTGGGGAACCCAGGAGGTGCCACCATGGGGAGTAAGCCATGGGGACTGTACAGCTCACAGGAAAGTCCCAGGGAGGGCGGGTGACAGAGCTGCGAGAGAGAAGACAGTTGATGTTGGCAGATCAAGTGCAGAAAGTACACCAAAAGGAAATATATTTTCACAAAAAGGGAGGTAGATAGGCAGAACAAAGGAAAGTTGTTTGTGCTAAATCAGTGGAAGGATTTAAACATGGCTGGCACAGACATATGAGGCTAATAATGGCAGTAGGAGGAGATGAGGAGGGATGAAGGGGTGCATGGCCATGAGAACCATTACCCATCACATCCAACCTTAAGTAGGGATGGGATGGCCTGTGGAGCTTTTTTCTGCCATCAACGTCTAAGTTTTTTCTGCCATCAAGTTCTATGTTTTTATAGTTTTGAATCCTCCAGCTGTCAAATTTCACAGTATCTCAAACAGTAATTCACAATTATCAGACAGTCTTTGTCATTCCAGCCCAGCTAATTAATTGCCAAAATTTGACAAGGGTGACTAAATGCTTCACAGCTAATTGCAAGTTCCTCTTGATTCACAGTTCTGCTTCCCATGCATATGGAACACTTCTGAAACTACATTTGTTATTCGAGTTGACATCCCTGGCCACAGAATCATACCTCCAGATCCCTGCTTTCTGTTTTCCATTACTTAATGGCCCTGATGAATAATTAGCAACAGTTTAGTTGTTGAGAATGTTGGTATAATTTATTTCTCTGCTTAAATCATTCTCCAACAGATTCAGTTTCTGTCTGAGATTATTGCACTTTCTGATCTGATGAAGTATTATCAGGAAGGTCAGTGTGACTCAGTGCTGACACGCTCACCTTTGGCGCACAAGGACACAGGTTCAAGTGCCCCACTGAGGAGGAACTTGGTGTCTTTTGCAAAGCTGACACTGCAGTCCACTATGGGGGGGTGGGGTGAGGGATGGGGGGCTTTTTAGTTGGAGGTGATGTCCTTCAGATGAGACATTAAGACATAGTTTCGCATCCACGCTTCTCTGCTGGTTGTGCAAGATGGATGTTTTAGTGCACCCATGGTAGTTACAAAAAGTGGGGAATAAGCCAGGTGTCCTGGGTAACTTTCCCCTTCTCTATAAATGACAGTCTTGCAGGTCTAGCACTGTGTGAATGGCAGTGTAGTCTAGTGGCTGGAGTGCAGAGTTGTGAACCTGGAGACCCAGTTCTGAATTCCACCAGAGCTGCTTACTCAGTGTGACCTTGAGCAAATCTCATAACCTCTCCGCGCATACATCTCTATCTTTGTGTCTCTCTCTCTCTTTTTCTCTCTCTCTCTCTCTTTCTGTCTCTCTCTCTCTCTCTCTCTCCCCTCTTAACCTCTGTTTGTCTCACTTAACCTGCCTGTGCTTACCTAGTGGATGATAAAACTGTTTCAGGCTTGCAAAAGATTTGTAGTATGATACAGTAGCTTCTATATAAAACCAAATCCCTTTCCTTTCAGAAAGGGAACTCTGTGTAGGCTTAATAGCTGCAGCCATGTTTGTAAGCATAGTCCCTGCACTACTAGTGTCCTATTCCTTTCAAGTAAAGTGCCATGAGACATGTTGTGTATGACAGGTGTTACATACAGTCAGATCCTGCCCTGTTCTCCTTTACCCATATTATTTGATTAACCTCCTTTTACCATTTACATACTTACAGTACATCAATCAGCCACTTTATTGGTTAGGTTAAGTTTCTTAGCACACATTACTAATTGTAAGGCTTTCCCTATCAGGGTCATTACGTGGCGGTGACACTGCACAATGCTACACTATACTACAGTACATGCTAGGCTTTACATGCAGTTGATAGTTGTCACAAAAAGTACTAACAGACTGTATCCAGAAGCAAATGGTTTGATACATTTTATTGGACTAACGTAGATGTTACAAAAAGAACAAAGTGCCTAAGTTTTCAAACCAACCAAGTCCTTCCTCGGAAGCTTATGACAATTATTTAGAAAATCTCACACTGTTAAAGCCCAGATTATACATAAAAAACACAGAAAGAATTTTCATTGGCTTAAAATACTCATTTAAACCATAATAGCTGTTTGAATCAGAGGAATCACATTTCACTAGTTTGTTTTAAACTAAGGAGCCTTTCAAGGTCAAACGTCACCACAATGAGATACGGACTCTTCAAGCAGAAAGCTCCACTAACATAAATTATGAATGTCTCAGTGTGCTTTGTGAATACAGTCTAATGAAAAGCAAGAACTTTAGATTCAATACTAACTTAAGTATATGTTAAAATGTGATATTAATGTATGTTAAACCAAGCAAAACATATATAACAGAAATGTTCTATATATGGCATAAAGAGGGTTTAAAGTAGAGTTTCCCTAGTGTGAGCAACTGTTTTACATATTTATACAGCATATAACCTATCTGGAGAAATGTTCCCAATTATACACTCAACTAGTTACTATACTCCGTAAACCTTAAGATCTTTAGTGCTGTAATATGACATTATACAAGATAATATCAATTGTCAGTATAAGAGCCAAATTAAAAAACAAACCTGTCAAGGACCCCGAAGAAAATGAGACCATGGATCCTAATATGTTATGGGTTCAATATGTACAATCACTATAATATAACCCAATGGATGTAGGTGACACCAAGCTATGCTAACATGGTGTAGCATGACTTGGTGTCACCTACATGTAAACTCCCTCTATGTCAGCAGAAGCCTGAACACCAGTACTTTATTTTTAGATAGTACCCAGTAATTTTGCATAAGGAAAATAGAACAGTTTGCTAAATCAATGAAACTTATCCTATAAATTCATAATTTTTAAATAAATAAATAAATGTGGCCATGATTCAGCAACTTGTATTCAAAATGTGATTCTCCATCTCACCTTGGCATGAGAAACCAGAGGCAAGGAGGTGGGCCCCAGATTTGCATGCTTGATTTTCCCTGTAGAAGCTGTTCTATAAATCTGGGTTCCATTCCTGATAAAGTTCAAGTTTTTTCTGAACATTTAGTAATCTCGGCCGGTGTTTGTGATTTACATGCTGGTGCAAACTGGCACTGTACACCTCTACAATGTAGTTTATGTTCCTTTTAGTCTGAGTCCATAGAACATGGATGCATTGTGGCAATGATGCAAGAGCTCAACAAGGACATAAACTGCATCATGGTACAGTTCTAAAATGGCCCTTCAGAAACACCCACTATGTTTACTAAAAGTCCAGTACAGATGGAGTGGTAACACAATGTGAGCATTTTAAGGAGACAGGAAATCATTTTTACACAGGCAACTGCCCTTTCATCTTCCTTTCCATGCCAGTTATATATTCTAATATGCTTTAGCCAATTTTTAATAAAGAAATGATTTAACTTTTTGAGGTGATCTCCAATCTACATAGAGTTCCACTCTCCTGATTAACTACTGCTCTTTATTTTCATATTTCTGTTACATGCTATGACATGAATTATACCATGTACCTCGGACACCGACCAGTCAGATAGGCAGGCTGGCACCTTACCTGCCCTGATAATCTACTGATAATCACCGCAAAAGGTGCCAGCCAGCCGCATGTTCAAAAAAAAAAACAATCCGACAGCAAAAATCACGGAACTCCGGCCGCCATCTTGTTTCCCTGCTAAGCGGAGACTGTAAAACAGCAGCTCCGTACATCAGGGGAAAGTAAACAAAAACACTGACTGCTCTACAACTGAGTCACTTATTTAAGCATTATAGCAAGTACTGTTTTTTTAAATAATAAAAAAAAAAAGCAGTGCAGGTATAATCATAATCAACCCTTTCGGAGGATCTGGTTGACGTGGAGATTTACCATGGCTGGCGGATTTACCCACTTGGCTGCACCTGTGGGAAAACCACTCCAGCCGTGGTAAATCCCCCGATAACCCACACCCCATCGTGGCTTATTGCTTAATAACACCATTCCATGCTATTCATCTGATTGGCCTGCAATGGTGTCACTGATGTCACAGAATGTTCAGGCAATCTGAAAAGCAACAGCAGCAACTGCTAAGGACAGAGTGATTCAGGGTAGATATAAAGGCAACAAAATTAGGTTATTAATTTAACAAAAAAAGGTCAAAAAGATATCAGAATATTGGACAAACACTAAAAGGACAACATGATGGCATCTAGATGTGTAAAAAACTGTATCCTATCATATTTAAAAATAACTGCGTCTAAAGAAATTTCTGGGTTGCAGGTTAAATGTACTAATGGTATGTTACGGTTGTCCCTAATGTTGGGTAGATTCACCAATTGTATGTCATATTTGTCCCTTATGTAGTGTAGCTTCACCAAGAGATCTTGCTGAGAATCAAACCAGGGACCCTGAGTCCCTCCACAGGCAATAGCACTAATTATTCAAATTAAAGGAAATCCCTGTACCCTGGGGTTCTGGGTGAGGGCTGTGCTCTTAAGTTTCCATTACTATTAGCCACTGCAGCTGTGCAGAATGTGGAATTCCAACAGTGGAATTTGTGAGAAATGGCAATTCTGCTTCCAAAAAGCTTCTTAGAATTTTTTTTTTTAATTCTATGGAATTCTGGAAAGCATTTCAATGTAAACTGCAGAATATTATTCTGCAAAGTAAGTATTCTGTGATACATTATGGCTCGGTTGTGGAAAATATATTAATTATATTAATATATTAAATATATTAAATATATTAATTAATGTATATACAACTGATTACTATACCGCAGTTAGTGTAAACCAAATATTGATAATTTTCAGTTAAAAAACCAAAACAAAACAAAAAAATACACTTTCAAAAGTTCCTAATTCTTTTTCAGAAGGAATTTTGTGGAGTTAGCTGGAGTTTCTAAAATACAGTGGAAATCCAGATGAGGCAGAATTTGAGTATTCTGACAGTTCTACTTGTCATATATCGATGTCACCTGCTTTACCATGCTCCAACACCACAACACACTGTTATTGGAGCAACTCACTTATTAACCTAGGTATGGTGAGGAGAGCTGAGGGAAGATATGGGGTAGTGGGAGGAGCCATCTCAGAGTAACTCTAGGAAGGGTTCCAAGGTAGACTGGGTGGACTCCAAGTCTTTTAGTTTTTCACTTATGTTTCTGTGTTTGTAAATGGTGAAATTCAGCTAAAATCCTGAATTTGGACTAGCAATCACTGTCACAATCCTGAAATTTCAAATCCTGAAAACAGAATTTGATTACTTTCTATCACTGTTGAATGATAGCCTTGTTAATAAAACAGTAGTCAGTTAAAAAGGAATGTTATCCTGGCCCATTGGCACAGTGATAGCACTACTGTTTGCAATGCCAGTGACCAAGGTTCAGGAATAAGTCTGGGTCAGCAGAGGGATGACCAGGAGAGGACAGTGGAGCATCCCAATGGATGCTCTCCTCCTCAAGGAGGGAGGGTTTTCAGTCTCTGCTGCAGTACCGCCACTTTGGTGACCACAGGTGGCAATGCAAGCTGGAGTTGAAAAACTCTGGGAGGGGGATGATGGTATGCTCTGATGCATGCCGCACATCATGCCTGTGTTGGCTAAAGGCCTCTCTTAATGTCTATGGGCAAGGCAGAATAAGTGGAAAACCCCCAATTGATGCAGCATGCCATGTTGCTTCTAACTGAATGTCTCACACCACCAACTGGGCTCCATCATGGAAACCGGGCTTCAACTCCACTGGAGAACTGTGGTCTATCTCTGGCACCTTCCCCCCTTGTGGGTAAGCTAGAGAGGAACATGGCAAATGGATAAATTGGGTGGTGGGGCAGGGCGAGGTGACAGAACCAATGAAAGGCCAGTTGGAGACAAAGGGACAAAGTACACTAAATTAAAAAAAAAAACTAAAGAAATGGTTCATGTAGAGCATGTTCAATGAGCCTAAATTCATTTTTTTAAGCAATATAAATTACAAATTAAATAAAAATGTAGACCCAGTGCTGGTTTTGATTATACCCATTTGTCTAACCAAGGTGAATAAAAACACACTCTAAATATAACTGATTATTACAAAGTGGGAGAGAAATTAACACTTTATTTTTGGTAATTTCATATTAATTGTAATATGTAGTGTATGACATTAAGAAAATCATGAAGATAATTTATAACATAATAAACAGTGCTTATTGCCTGTGTAGTGTTCATTATTATGCACTCGTATAGTATGCCCTTTACATTAGGCCCTGCTTACCTCATCAATGCTGTCCTTTTGGCACTAATTCTATGAACTAAAGACTAAAATCAACCATAAGCAGTTGAGACATTTCTGTTCAGCAGCAACACATTTGCATGCTACATGTGAGCAGTTAAAGATGCTCCAGGACTTACTACTTTTAGCACTGTCGACATTTGGCAGTTGAGAATCTGCAAGAGGGTTCATTTAATTTTTTCTGGACTTTCATTTCCTGAGGCAGAAGTCTGCTTCCAAGGCTGCTGGACTGCCCTTGCTTAGTAAACAGCTTTTCTCAACAGACTGATATGCTTTTAAGCACAGTTTCTAAAAGAGCCTGGGTTGCTTGGTATCTTCCTGATGAAACTGGTGGTATACTGGTAATTCATTCCCAAACTGGTCATTAACATTTTGATATATGCCGGTGGAAGTTTATTTTCTCAAATCAAATCTGTGTTTACATATGCCAAGTAGATGAAAAATTGGGTGCCTTAAAAAAGCCTTCTAACTTTGCAAACATTGGACTCCAGTAAAACATGACATTTTTCAATATTTCACACAAAATGTAAATAATAAACTATATATATATATATATATATATATATATATATATATACATATATATATTATGTTTTTCACTGAGAAGGTGGTGGCTAAGTTGAATGAGTTGGCAGACGAGGTGTATCCCTAAAGACAGTGCACAGCTTTAAGAGGGGTTGGGACAAAGTATAGAGGAAGGCTGCAATCAAAATCAGAAATATGGGGATAACTCCTATAGAGGAGTGGAAACTCTTAATAAGGGGGAAAACTCCTCAGTAAGCACTGAGTGATCTGCATTACAAGCAGACAACATAGATTGTTTGCCCTTTTTCTGCTGCCATTTTCTGTATGTTAATATATGATATTCCCACCAGTATTTCCTTTTCTTTCCTTTTTATATAGGTGTTTATCTCCTTCTCTGCCTCCTCCTAACCGACCCCCCATCCCTGTCATCCTGGTCTCACCGGGACTTGCCCAGAGCCCGCCCAGTCACCTGGTGTGGAGCTTGTGAGGGGTTGGTCGTTATCTGCAGCTGGGGGTGTTTTCTCCTCCATTTTGTTCCCTTCCCCATTGCTGTGGTGCACACACAGGACATGCACACATGGAAGCATGTGTGTGTCTGCGGAAGTCCCACAGCACCCTCTCTTCCATGGCACTCACAGTCCCGCACTGCCACCTGGGTGCAGTCATTCAGTGGGAGTGCCAGTCCTCTCTCTCTGGGAGAGTAGAGCTGTCCTCTGGATGCCCAATCCTCTCCCTCCCCTGCCAACCCCAGCAGCCCATGCTTGTTCCCGAACATGGGTCGCAAGCTGGGTGCGAGGTGTGGCGTCCAGCACCTCAACCCTCAGTAACACTGGGCCAGTCCAGTATTTCCTTTTCTGTTTCAGATGTACAGTGTATTTGACAGGAGGAAGATCCAGGTGAAATATCAGGAAGAACTACTTCACAGAAGGAGTGATGAATATTTAGAGCAGATTTCCAGAACATGTGGTGTCAGCTGATACTGTTTTACTTTCATGATCAAACTACAAAGTTTTCATGAAGAAAAAAGGGTGACCAAATATTCCCAGTGAACATGTGAGAGAACGAATGTAATAGGACAACTTTCTTTCTTTCTTTCTTTCTTTCTTTCTTTCTTTCTTTCTTTCGACTTGTATGTTTGTATGTTTTTAATTGTTCATGAATAATGCTATGCGGAAATCAGAATTCCACCAGCGAAACTGGTGTGGAATGATCATCCGACTGGTGGAATCTTTGCCAGAATTCTGCTGGTTCTTCTGCAAAATTCTGCCTGCTGTGATCCATGGAATACCATTCCACAGAACAGCATTTTTATGCAAAAAATAATTCTGCAACCTTTTCTGTAGAAAATGTTGAGATCTACAGAATAATATTCTGCAGAACAGCATTTTTTTTCCATGGAAAATCATTCCACAATCATTTTCTACCAAGAAATTCCACCATTCTGTTTCTGGTGAAATTCAGTGGAATTTCAGCAGAATTTCAAAAATTCCACAAAATTTAATTCTGCCAAAATTTGAAAATTTTGCACACCACTGTTCATGAACTTTAATGCACTCAGTCAGCTTATTAAGTAAAGTACTGAACATTCATGAACTGTTGATTAATTTGATCATGTCATAAAAACATACATTTCCATTTTCCTGGGTGGTTTAAACTAATTTACTACTCTAACAAATTGTTCTCTGCACTGTAGTTCAAGCAAAAACATTTCTTTCCTTACTATCCAATAATAAATTATTGCATGATATACCATATTTCCAGGAGCTGGGTGTGAACTACAAAAGCAGAACTTCCTTTATACTTACCATAATTTCCTTTGCTGTTAGCTTCCAGATTGTCAATGGGGAGTTAATACATATGGGTATTGAGCCCCCACTGGGGTACTGGTACAGCCCCAAGCTGTCGATCAGCATGGAACCCTGGGCACATGAAGATTCCAAAGGCATCAGTTACTCAGTCACCTTTGTCCATGTATTACCTATACACACCCATGTAAGCTCTAATATCCATGTCACCATGGTTAATGAACTCTCTCCATAACCTCAAAAAGCCAAAAACTTCCCAACATGTAAATGATTCATCCCATTAAAAAAGAAATAACCTACAGTACCTCATTTGGAGAGCTGCCTAATGTATTTATTCTGAACAATTCTTCTGTCATGTTTCTTGAGCATCAGGCCACTGATTCTCTGACCATGCCGGCTCACTGTTAGTAACATTTCCAACATAAAAGTGGTTTGGATAGAAGTCAGCATTGAATATAACCGTAGATAAGAAGTAAAGCATTAACCTGTAGCACTGCAGCACCAAACAATACTCAAAAATTGTAACCTGTTAACCTGCAAATCTGGCAAATCTAATAAAACATAGTGATATCTATGGCTGGCAAACAAATCCTGATATCCAGCTGTAAACACAGAAAATATATCTTTGCTAAAAAATTCCTTAGAAATATCATGCAATATTCTCTACTAGGATCCAGAGCTCCTAGGAGAGGCCCCATAGACAATGTTGGCCCTAACAGAAAAGGAAATTACTATAATTATGAATGAACTTCTCTTTTCTGTGTTGCTCCACATTGTCAATGGGGAGTTAATACATATGGGTTCTACTAAGCAGTGCCCATTCCAGCTCAGAGTGGGGGAGAATATTGCCCCGTATCTAACATACATGGGCTAAGTATAATATTCATCTGCTAACCACCACCTGTAATATTCTGCGGCTGAAGGCTGCATTAGCAGAACTCTGGAGAAAAAGCCTGTAGTGCTTAGTAAATGTATGAATGGAAGACCATGTTGCTGCTTTGCACAGTTCCAACACAAAGGCATCTCCTCTCAAGGTCATGGACTTAGGAAGAGCCATGGTAGAGTATACTCTGATGAGCACTAGCACTATTTTCTTCTCAACCACATATGTCTTGGCAATGCAAGCCCTCAACCATATGGCAAAGGTGGCCTCAGAAGCCTTCTGACCTTTTGTCACTGCTCCAAACAGAATGAACAAGCTCATATTTTCTATAATCTTCTGTTCTCTTTAGATTTGTCCTAACTGCCTTACACAAATCAAGCTTGTGAAATTCTGTCTCTTTTTTTGGTTTGCCAGCTTAGGGCAGAAGGACAGTAGACGGACTTCCTAATTCACATGGAAAGCTCTGGGAACATTAGACACAAAAGACAGAACCATCCTTAACACCACCTCCTCTTTATGCATTATAAGGTAAAGTTCTTCATAGGATAGCACCTGAAGTTCACCACCCTTCTTGTTGAACAAATTGCAGTCAAGAAACATACCTTGCAGGACAAAATGTCCAAAGGCACTGAAAAAAGCAGTTCAAAGGGTGCCCTACACAGGGTGTGCAACACTAAATTTAGGTCCCATGGTGGCACTGGAGAGGGAAAAGCCAACAACTGCTCACCACTCTGAGAAAATTGACAGCATCCAAGTTGGTTCTCAGAGATCAGCCCAGCGGATGTTCCCAGTGCTACCTCAAGAACAGACACCTGCCCCCTGAGGGTATTCAATGCTAGGCTCTTGTCTACCCCTGCCTACAAAAAATCTAATTGAGTATGTGAAATAGGCATCCTTCAGATTTATGAATGCCAAATACTACCCTGATTGAACCATCTGCATGATGGCTTGCAAGGATTCCATGTTGAATGCTGTGTGGTGGACAAACCTGTTTAGATACTTGAGGTCTAGAACTGGTTGGAAACCTCATGATTTCTTGGGGACTGCAAAATAAACAGAGTAGAATCCCAGGTTCTCCTCATTGGGGGAACTGGAACAATTGCCTAGATCTCCTTCAAGTGGTCTAATGTTTGACTCACTGCCTGCTTCTTCACTTGATTTAATGGGACCAGAGATTGAAGGAAACAACCTCTCATGGGTAACATGAAGAATTCTATGGCATAGCCCATAGCCATGATCTCCAACACCCATGTATCCGAAGTTATCTGGGCCCATGAATGGTAAAAGTTCTGCAGTCTTCCACCAAAAGAAAGGGGACAGAGATGGGCCCACACACCTTATTGAGAGGCACCTCCTCTTTACCCGTACCTCCATTATGTCTGTAAGCAAAGGATCCTGTGTTACTGTTACCTTTGAATCTCGAATATGCTCCTTTTTCCTCTGGTTTCTGAAATGACAAAAGGGTCAAAAAACACCTCTGGCCTACCACTGTCAGCCAAACCCATGTCTTCTCAAGGCTGGGTTTGCCTTCTGATGATGTCCGTATACTTGTAGGTGTCCATTCTTGTCCTGGACATCTTTCAGAACACTGTCCAGCTCAGGTCCAAACAACAGTTGTACTGCAAAGAACATGTTCAATAGCTTGTACTTGGATGCTTGGTTCGTCACCAAATGTAGAAATCACACGCTTCTCATAGTGACTACAGTATGATAAGCAGATTGGGCTGACATCAACAGACTTTCCACTGCAGCATCCCCAAGAAAGACAGAAGCCATGGACATGAGCTGTAAAATGATTTTCCCTCTAATTCTGGGGGAACAAAGCTGCCCACAGCAGTGAACCATTAATTTAATGCTCTGGAAACAAGAAAATCTGCATATGTCTTTCAAAAATTTACCCCATTTGAGGCAAATGCCCATGTGCAGGAAGCATCCACTCTCTTGCTGTTAAAGTCCGAGAGGGCTCCGTACCTTTGAGAGGTATGGTCATGTGCTTAAGAGTATTGTAGATGGCCTTTTCTGCCACTGGAGGAACCTCACACTCCTTGAACCTTTCCTCCAGGAACAGGTAGCATCTTACTTGGTCTGGGAAGTTGCTTCCACGTATCCACCCCAGCCAATTCCTGTTCAATAATCTGGTCGCAGTGTAGAAAATTGGGGGAAACAAATCACAGCTGAAGTCAAGGCAGACAAGATAGGATTCACATCTAAAATCTCCATGTCCTGCTACTCCCTCAGCAGCAAAGCCCAACATGCTTCCATTACAACATAAGATAATGACTTCACATCAAACAAGGATGCAATCAGGATCTTCTTCTTAGGTTCCATCCACTCATCCTCCTCCAAGGGATCTTTTTCTATATCTGACAGCTGTGGTGCAATTGTGTCAGGATTTTCCCCATGCCCCCCTGTATCCTCATCTTGACCTTCCATGCTGTCAAGGTGGAGGGCCTGCAATCTGTGTGAGCAGGATCACTCTGCTCTGGTGCACCTGGATGTGTCTGTATGGGTTCCTCCTGACTCGAGGATCCAACTTTGGATTTGGATGTGTTGGTGGGGCTTTCCTGCAGGAAATCAGAACTCAGCAACTCATTTAAGAGTACCAAAAAGGATTTGAACAACTTAAGTCTTACCACTGCCGGTAGGTACCACAGGTGCACACACCCCTCTAGCTTGGAAGGTTTGGCTAGGGGGAACTAAAATGGACATGTTAGATTGGGTTACACAGTTAGGACAGTACAACCCCAAAGAAGCTGGTCTAATCATTCTACTACAGGTCTTGCATCTCTTGAATTTCAGTGGTGTTTGATAAACCATGGTGCCTCTGATCCACACTGGCCTAACAGCCAGAAAGAAATACTTAACATCTCCCTATATGCCCATAGTCACTGCTGACCCCCTATGCTTCAATGCTGTAGTTTGCAGATTTAATATATAGGCCTTTTCTCTCATCTGCTGAAGCTAGCGGTCTAAAAACAAGTATTTAGTAGCCCCATACCTAAGATGAAGTCAGTTCATCTGCAGGGCACTCCAGCAACCCACTGATTTTCTCAGCGACGTCCACTCACCACCAAAAACCAAAAGGAGCCACGAGCTGGAGCTGTGAGCTTGTGCTGGTGGCAGGAGACAAAATGCTTTCTGTTTTTATTGTCACCCCCCCTCCACTGCAACTCACAGGAGCTGGGAAGCCACACTGATCAGCTCCACACCAGCTCAGCTGGATGGCGCACTGGGCTGAGTAGGGATCACGCTTTATGTGCAGATATCGTGCTGACATTATGACACACATGACATCACATGTGTTCAGTATCAGGTGTGAGCACTCTGTGAGGAGGCTTGAGAACAGTGTTCCCCTATGAGATGACCAACATAGCAAAAAGGGCATGAATACAATCAGTTGCATTGAAGGCTGCCTGTAATGGTGCCATGGACCCAGAAAAAAAACTGGACAGACCCATGCTCTCTCGGTGCTCACTGTGCCAAAAATAAGTAGAGGCAAGGCATAATCCCCCACACCCACTGCTCATGACCTTAGGTGCCTGGTGAAACTTTATAACTTTAGAAAAGCCAGTTAAAGCAATGTGAGGGAAAAAATGGAGCAACTCCTCACTTCACTAATAAAATCCCTCTCACTGGCTCAGTTCAAGGAAACATTTTTTCTCAGTTATCTTCTTGACCAAAAGAAGGAGGGAGGGAAGGAGGAAGGGTCCATCGCCAGAGAATGCCATGGGAAAAAAAAAAAAAAAGAGTAGAAAGAAAATTATTAATACCTATCTCCACAAGCTAACTGACTGATTAACTATGCCCCCCCATGGAGAAAAAAACTTAGCTGTGGCAAATGGTTGGAGACCTCTGTTGTTGCACATCCTATAATACAAAAGCGGACGCGTGGTCCTCTAGGCACTGCAGGCACTGAAAGGAGAGTTATACAGTATGGCACGTTAGTCAGTTTGAATGCCGTAGCTTAACAGGCACAATTTCTAAATTTGAGGGTACTCCGTGTCACCAGGTAGCCCTAACCTGCCTCCCAGATACACAATCATAGCCAAAGAACACATTAGTTGCTGAAAACAGAAACTTTCCTGAGAGAAGTCTATCTACGCTGCCTACCCCTCAATGATACAGCAAAGACTGAGTAACTAATGCCTTTGGAATCTTCATGTGCCCAGGGTTCTATGCTGATTCACAGCTTTGGGCTGTACCATTACCCCAGTGGGAATGCTCTTTACCCATATGTATGAACTCCCCATTGACAACATGGAATGATACAGAAACTTGAACTTTATCACTGAAAACAGAAGCTTTCCCAGTAGCATTACTGTATAAAAAATGTGAACTATGTTTCTGTGAATATAAGACCTTGGGCTAGATTTTCAAAGCCCCTGAAAGTCGCGTGGCTGTGGAACAAACTGGCGCAAGTAGGCCTCCACTTGTGGAACTGCAGTTTTTCCCATGGCTGACATATTTTCAAAGGTGGAGCTGGTTTATGACTGGCTCCAGGATTTACGGCACCTTGCAGCCATTTTGTTCAGCGCAGCTGTGTCAAAATGTTACGCCTGGTGGGACCAGGCTCAACATCCCCCACAGCTACACCTGCTGAAGATACACATCTCCACAGGTGTGTAGATTTCATCGCACAGTGGTGGCTGCGAAGTGATACTTACTCTCTGATGAGTGAAAATTCAGCACCTGGAGTATGGTCATATAAACCATGTCACATGGACCTTGTGCTGTTTTTCTCTTGCTCCTGCAAGTGACAGGTGTTATCAGTTAGCCTCTAAATATGGGCAGAGGTCAGGGCACTAGTAGTTGAAGAGCTGGTGAGGACAGTAAAGGCAGGAAGAAAAACAGAAATAAACAGAATGAGGCATCAGGTAAACAGAATCAACAAATGACTGCTGCTGTCTGCTCATTATACAGTGCTTAGAGGATCATCGTATATGTTTCATTGAATATTTATGAGCAAAGTGAGGCTCTTGCTTGGCAGCTGGATTGGTCTTTAATCTCTTAGAATTGACCAACCAAATAAATAAATACATTAACATCCAGGTGCCAACACCTCTGTGCAGCAGCAATAGGATGTATGATACTCTCATAGCACATCTCTTCCCTACACAGCACTCAAAACACAAACAACAAGTTAAAAAGAAACTCCCCAAAGCCATGTTTGTTTTTGATTAGATTTATAATTGCAGAAATAACCTTGAAGCTGGTCATTTCTTAGGAGCAATGTCTGGCTGATGGGAGGTGGCCCAATCCGGTCATTAATCGCTGGGAAATAATTGGCTTCTTGGTCGTTACTGTGTAAATCCCAATGTTTCCAGTTAGGCTGGGATTTAAATTTGCAGTATGACAGAAGGCTTGTTACACAACTGTACGAGGTTCAATCTCGGACTACAAGCCATACAACTGTCTGTAACAGCACTGTGGGAAAGTCGATTACCAGATCAAATAAATACTTTTTTTTTAAATTTTGGCTGGGAGAGGCACACTGAGCTGAAGCTCCTTTCCAGGTGTGTCCTGAGAGCAAGATGAGCTTAAGCGACTTGCTAAGGGGTCTCAAAGTATGCAACTGCTAGTTGCGATTTTCAAACCGGATCAGCTTGGTCTCCAGGTTTACAGCTTAGGGGCCAACATTCTAGGGTGTGTTGCCAAATGGGCGCAAGTAAAAGTGCACCAAGAAGAGAGTAGGGGCTTTAAGATAATGACTAAGAAGCTGATCATTTCAGTGGGATTAACAATCGGTTGGGAGATTGGGTAGCAAGAAGCAAAGCCGAGGGCCACCTCTACACAGCCAGTCATTAATCCAAGGAAATAACTAGCTTTGAGGTTGCTAGTGTGTTTATAAGTCTAATTGCAATAACAACTTTCATTTTTGCCTTTTTTTAACTTACATTTAGGTTTTAGCTGTGTGTTGTGAGCTGGGCGTGCCATACTGTGTCAGTTGACAGCTGGATCATCCATTTCTAGGACATTAATTACTGATCCAGTAGCCAATGAGGAGCTTCGCTGGGCTCATGAATAATGAATTAGACTTATAATTAGAAATAAAAACTGAATACATGGGCCGCCTGATTGCTCAATGGGTGCCACTATGTGCGCCCACCCTGGTAACCCGAGTTCAGAAGCGAGCATGGGAAGTCAATTGGGTGGCTGTGAGGACTGCGGAGGCACTGCTACGTGGTAGCGCTCCCAGCCAAGGAGGGATGACATCAGGTTCCACCGCATTGGAGAACTCTGTGGTGGGCCAGGAAGCTTGCCTTCTCCCCTTCCCACCTTCCCACTGGGATGCTGGGCATGCGAGGTTGGCCATTGACATGGCCTGACATTAAAGGGAGGTGGGCAGGGTTAGGGAGAACAGCAGAGGAAAACAGACTCTGCCAGCAGGATGATGGCCTCACCCATCACAGGTCCTGCACCCCCAACTGGGTACTGGCTCCATGACTGGATGTGGACTCTGCGGGGGGGGGTGACAGCCCTTCCTCCACTACCCGCATCATGAAGTTAATCCGTTAAGAGAGTCAGGCAAGTCCCGTAGATGGTAGGTGACAGGACTGGGTGGGTGGGTGAGAGGCAGAAGGGGCTGGCAGAAACCGGGGACATAAAAAGCTGTATAAATTGTGACACAAAATCAGGGCAACAGTGTCAGCTTGCGTAAAATTACAATACACAACTCAGTGTTCAATCTTGCAGCTGTCAGTATGTCATAAGGCCCGTCATTCCACCCCTTTTCTGTGTAATATTAATGATCTCACAATGGAGGCGGAGTACACTTTATGGCACTCTAATATGGAGGCCAAGATTTGGCAATGATTTTACTTGCAACATGATCACTCTTGAAATTTTCTTGATTAGGTTTGATTTATTAAAAAAAAAATTTACATTGTACAGAATCATCATGCTTTGGGCAAATTAGCCTTATTCTTATGAAATCTAATTGTCAAAACTCCTACCCATCTTCTTGAATTTCATATGTTGTGCCACGAAATACAATTATTGTAGACTAAGCCACCACAAAAACCAAGGCAACGCTATTTGGACAGAGAAACCTTGGCCCAGACAGGAGTGCCTTACTCCCTCTGACCTCATCTTCAGGCAGCCACATCAAGGTTGTGAGGTCCCTCAAATACCTGGGGTTAACCATGGATCAGGGGTTTACCCTCAAGTCTCACATAGACCAGGTAACCTAAACGGTGCACCGCAAACTGGGCCTGCTGTATCGCCTGAATGACCAGCTCATCCCCAAGTCCAGAATAACCATTGCCAACAGCCTCCTCCTTCCTACACTGACCTATGCTGCCCCTATACTTCAGGGGTTAGCTAAACAGGAGATGAGCAGGCTACAAGTTCTCTACAACATAGTAGCTTGGTTTGCGTCACAGTCTCACAAAAGACAGCACCACTGCTAGTTGTGATTTTCAAACCAGGATCAGCTTGGTCTCCAGGTTTACAGCTTAGGGGTCTAACATTCTAGGCTGTGCTGCCAAATGGGTGCAAGTAAAAGAGCACCAAGAAGAGAGTAGGGGCTTTAAGATAATGACTGAGAAGCTGATCATTTCAGTGGGATTAACAACTGGTTGGGAGATTGGGTAGCAAGAGGCAAAGCCGAAGGCCACCTCTACACAGCCAGTCATTAATCCAAGAGAATAACTAGCTTTGAGGTTGCTAGTGCGTTTATAAGTCTAATTGCAATAACAGCTTTCATTTTTGCCTTTTTTTAACTTACATTTAGGTTTTAGCTATGTGGCGCGAGCTGGGTGTGCCACACTGTGACAGTTGACAGCTGGATCATCCATTTCTAGGACATTAATTACTGATCCAGTAGCCAATGAGGAGCTTCGCTGGGCTCATGAATAATGAATTAGACTTAATAATCAGAAATAAAAACTGAATACACAGGCCACCTGATTGCTCAGTGGGTACCGTTATGTGCACCCACCCTGGTGACCTGAGTTCAGAAGTGAGCATGGGAAGTCAATTGGGTGGCTGCGAGGGCTGCGGAGGCACTGCTACGTGGTAGCACTCCCAGCCAAGGAGGGATGATGTCAGGTTCTGCTGCACTGGCAAACTATGTGGTCGGCCAGGAAGCTTGCCTTCTCCCCTTCCCACTGGGATGCCGGGCATGCGAGGTTGGCCATTGACATGGCCTGACATTAAAGGGAGGTAGGCAGGGTTAGGGAGAACACCAGAGAAAAACAGACCCTGCCAGCAGGATGATGGCCTCACCCATCACAGGTCCTGCACCCCCAACTGGGTACTGGCTCCATGACTGGATGTGGACTCTGTGGGGGAGGGGGGTGACAACCCTCCCTCCACTGCCCCCACCATGAAGTTAATCCGTTAGAGAGTCAGATAAGTCCCATAGATGGTAGGTGACAGGACTGGGTGGGTGAGAGGTAGAAGGGGGCTGGCAGAGAAAGGGGAAATAAAAAGCTGTACAAATTGCGACACAAAATCTGGGCAACAGTGTCAGCTTGCGTAAAGTTGCAATACACAACTCAGTGTTCAATCTTGCAGCTGTCAGTATGTCATAAGGCCCGTCATTCCATCCCTTTTCTGTGTAATAGTAATGATCGTACAATGGAAGCGGAGTACACCTTATGGCACACTAATATGGAGGCCAAGATTTGGCAATGATTTTGCTTGCAACACGATCACTCTTGAAATTTTCTTGATTAGGTTTGATTTATTTCAAAAAAATGTTACATTGTACAGAATCATCACATGTTGAACAAATTAGCCTTATTCTTATGAAATCTAATTGTCAAAACTCCTGCCCGTCTTCTTGAATTTCATATGTTGTGCCACAAAATACAATTATTGTAGATTAAGCACCAGCATCGTTAAATTATAAGTCCATTTAGATCTCTTGCAGTGATCGTAACAGAGTGGCAATTTAGAGGGAAAGCGGTATATGGGATCTGTAATAGGATGCTAGGAAAGAGGAAACATCGAAATAGTTTTGTTTTGTGCATCTCTCCAAACCAATTTGCATATTCATGATGCCACAAGGCATCATGGGTATGCAAATCCTCGTGCAAGTCAGACTGGCAAGACTTCGCCAGAACAGTTATCACCTTTGAAAACAGCAGTGCAACAAAAATGGGTGAACAATTTGACACAATGTTTCATTAACCATAAATGATTCCGGGCATCTTCCAGTTTTATTTGGTGCTAAAATCTTCTAGTACCACCAAAATCTGAGTATTTTATAAATGTTTTAATTTAGTTATTTCTCCCAAAAAAAAGATGGATGAGCTACAGCATTGTAGACCTGCCAAGAGGGAAGATAAGAAAAAAACTCATTGGGTATAGCATAGGCGGTACTTTGAAGAGTAGACTTGACAGGTATGCTAATGTTTTTATTAATTATAGCTGGAACTAGTTTTCGAAGGAAAAAAGACATTTTTCATTGCACTGCTGTTTTAAACAGGCTTGCAGAGCTGCCCACTCCAAGTGTTCTAAGTGGACATTGTATTGGGGTTTTTGATGTGGTGCCTGGTTGAGATTCTGATTACAATACAGAACATAGAGGATTGTGTATGCGCAAGCATACACAACAAGGCAGTTGCGATCGAGAGGTTTCCGTGGTAACCTGAGACCTCGAGAGCGTAGCTCGAGAGGTCCGTTACCACGGAAACCTCAAGATGCATAAAACTGCCTTGTTTGTGTATGGTTGCTCATACACAATCTTTATAGTGTATGGGCAACCATAAATACCACTTCGTGAACACTTGGGGGAGCTTACTTCTGTGTCTGCCGCCAAAGTGCACGCCTTCTGTGTTGCCGTGCAGCATAAGCTCTAATGCGCATCTTGAATGTTCGATCTTGTTGTGCTGCACGGTGGCGCACTGGGTGCAGCACAACAAGATCATGACGCACCGAGTGAAGGACAACAACGCTGTTCCAGGCATGGATTTCCATGCGGAACAGCGTTCCACCATACACTATAAAGTGGGGTCCCAAAAAGGACGAAACATGTGTCTGTACTTTATCATTCTCTGCCTACACTGGATCAGATATACTAGCCTGTTTAAAAGGAAATGTCCCGTCAGACAAAACCTTGTCAACCTGGCTGGCACAAGGATTTGCATAAGGGAGTGTGGCTTGAGAGTTTGTGTTTGGTTTGAAGAGATGCATGAAAACTAAAATATATCATTCTGGAAATTCTAATTTTGCCTCCAGTAATCTAACATGGCTATACAACAGCTGTGCACCATTTCCAAAATTTAGCTTCTGCCAAAGTTTGCAAAATGTGGAAAAAAAAATTAAGTGAATTTTAACATTCTGCAAAGTGTTTTTCCTGCTACTGTGTATGATATTTTTTTACCTGCAAGTCGCATTTTTTTTCTGAGACTTGTAGACTAAGGGCCAGATATTCAAAAGGGTTGCACATGCTCAAGTCCTACATTGCGCCATTCTGCGATATTCAACAGGAGGCAGTTACGCCACTGAAAACAGGCTGAGCAACAGCACAATGCAAATGAATGCTTGCTGAACTGGAGGGGGAGGAACCATGCATAAACTGCACAGCCCGATATTCAGCCGGGCTGTGCAGAGTTGTGCAGGCGCAACCCCCAACCTGAGCCTGCAGGACCTTGAGCCAAAAAAAAAAGGCTTAAGTCGAGGGCCACCCACAGGTGAGCTGCTGTATTGCAGGGCGCAACACAGCAGCTGCCACCTGTGGCTGGCCCCAACTCAGTCCCTGTGCCCCAGCCCGATCGGGCATGGTGTACTCCCCCACCAGCCCGGTCGCGGGCATCAATGTGGCTCCCCCTCCGTTCATCCCTGCTGGTCAGTGGACCGAAATGCCCGATCGCGGGCAGAAAGTAAGTGAAACCCCTCCCTTGTGCCCGGTCGCGGGCAGAAAGTAAATTGAACCCCGAACATGTCCCTAGTGCCCGATCGCAGGCAGTAAGTAAATTGAACCCCCACCCGAACATTCTCCCTGGTGGTCCAGTGGACCGTAATGCCCGATCGCAGGGCAGAATGTAAATTGACCCCCACTGTGTCTTCTATTTGAAGGATTCTCTCATGGGCTACCACTCCCCCACCTGACCTTGACCATAAGGCCCAGGCACTTACTCTAAAGCTGTCCCCTGACCCAGCTAGAGGCCCATTATTCTAACCGTAGCCTACATACCCCCAAGAACCAATCCCAGGCCCTGGGCCACTAATTGACTACCTCCCTCCCTACCCAACTCGTCGGACCAAATCTTGGTGGGTGACTTGAATATAAACCTGGCTCTGCCCCTCATCCTCCTCCCACCATGAGGCTTTCGATTCAATTGACCTAACTCAACTGGTCTCACAGCCTACTAGAAAAAACCCTGGGGGGGGACAAGCACCCTCCTGGATGTGGTCCTCACCAACAGGCCAATCCGCATCCACAACATCCAAATCCTCCCTGACTGCCTCAGTGACCACTCCCCTGTGCTTTTCAACTGGGAAACCCCTCGGCTCTCATCCCGGTCAAAACCACCTCTCGGCGGCTTAGGCCTGGGGACTCCATAGGCCTTAAGCGCTTCCCTTGCCCACTGATTGGTCCCCTCTGACGAGGGCAGCCAACATTGACTTGGCCCTGGCCTTCTTTGTAAGCACTTTCAACTTTGCCTGTGATATCTTTGCTCCCATAACTGCTAGGAGGTCCAAAGTGAAACATGCCCTTGGATCACCCTGCCCTACTGTGGCAACTTAAGCAATGCGACAATCTTTGGCACCTTGCTGTTGCTACTGGCCGTTCAGCTGACAGAGAGTCCCTATGCCGCCGCAACCAGTGCACCTGGGCCATCCGCAAAGCAAAGGTGGAATACTACCAAGCCTCTCTTACCTCCTCCTGGGGAAACCCAGGTGCTTCTGGGACAACATCAAGCAACTGAATGGTCACTCCCAGTCCCCCTCTCCTTCTCTTCTCAACATCAATGGTACAGTCTCCTCTGACCCTGCCCTCATTGCCACCCACCTCAGTAACTCCTTTACCGACCTTAGCTCAGTACTTCCTGGTAACTTTTTCAGTCCACCTCCTCCATCTGTACCACCACCCATTGCCCGCCCCTCTTTCCACCTGCGTCGTGTCACCATGCAAGAAGCTAGGCCTTACTTGCTAAAAGCCCTAAAAGGTAACACCATCGGTAATGACTCACTTGATCCCTGCCTTTTACGTCAGGTCCTGGATCAGGTCCTCTCACCTATTACGTGAATTTTCAACAAATCACTCTGTCTCGGACAATTCCCCTCTGCCTGGAAGATTGCCACAGTTACCCCTGTCCATAAAGGTGGTGACAGGACTCTTCCAGGTAACTACAACCATCTCAATCCTCTCCCCCCTCTCTAAGGCGTTAGAGAAAATTGTGGCGTCCCAAGTCTCTGACTACCTCTGTAAGTACAATGTTCTCTGCCCTGAACAACACGGGTTCAGAGCAGGTCATAGTACCAATACAGCACTCCTGGAATTTTCCAACTTCCTCCATGCCTCCTTGGACTCTGGTGCCCTGGCTGGTGCTATATTCATTGACCTGTCTAAAGCATTCGATACTGTTTCGCATCCTCTTTTGCTCTCCACCCTCGACCTAATAGGCTTTGCCTCAGGACCTGTTTCCTGGTGCACCAGCTATCTCTCTGCCCGCTCCCAATGTGTGAAAGTCAGCAGTACTCTCTCGAAACATACCCATTCGCTCTGGGGTGCCTGAGAGCTCAATTCTTGGACCCCTACTATTCTCACTCTTTCTTAACTCCCTACCCAGCAGTTGTACGGGTAAGATGCTTCTCTATGCTGATGATGCTGTTCTCGTTGCCTCCCACAATGACCCCATGCTGCTACAGAACTCCTCCAACTAGTCTTTGACTCTGCAGCTACCTGGTTCACTGAGCACCGACTTGTTATCAACCTTAAGAAAACAAAAACGATGCTCTTCTCCCACCCCCAAAATAAGTACAGCAAGTTTCCCTTAACTGTCCACTCCACACCCAATCTCGTCATTGACCAGGTGCAGTCCTATAAATATCTTGGTATAATCTTTGACCCTGCACTTTCATTCCATGGACATATATCTGCCCTAAATTCTGTCGCCAACTCACGGCTAGGCATTCTTTACCGGCACAAGAAATGCCTCCCTCCTGATGCCCTCCACCTGGCTGTCACCTCCTCTGTCATGTTTCTCATTGACTATGGCCTTCCGGTCTATGGCTCAGCAGATCAGACTGCCCTCAACAAGGTTTGCCTCACAGTTAATAAGGCCTGCAGACTTATCACTGGTGCTCCCAGACTCACTCACACATGTGAGCTGTACACCCTGGCTACCTACTCAACCTGGAAGAGCGACTCAGGTATCAGACATGCCAGCTCACCTTTAAAGCCCTCGTAGCCCTATCCCCATAGGCCTATCCAACTCCATTCGCCTGCACTGCACCGACTCCTGATCACGCAAGAGCCTGCCAAGAGCTACCCTAGTTATTCCGAGAGCCAGGACCTCTCAAGGTCAGAGGGCATTCCTACCGTGCTCCCCACTGGTATAACTCCCTCCTGCCAGTGTCTCAAACTCACTAACCTTAGCTTGCTTTAAGCCCAGGCTCAGAAACTTCCTGCTTAGCTCTCGCAAATGCAACTGCAGCTAGCCTAGTGTAAAAAAATATATATATACTCTGTTTGACAATGCTCACTGGGGCTCCCCCTCTTCCTTTCCTACTAATTCCTCCTCCCTATCTCCCTCCTTCTACCCCCACCAGCTCTCCCTGACCATAAGTTTTGCACCTTTTGTTATCTTTTGCTCATTGGAGATTGTATTCTATTGTAACAAAATTGTAATTGAACTGTAACTTTTTTGTTTGTAAGTACTGTGTCCCTTGTACTACTGTTCTGATGTCCTCTTTGTGACGAGGTACCTTTGTAAATGAGCCTCTGGCTCAAAGGTTTCTAAACTGATGTTTAACTAACTTGTGATCTGGACTGTCATGTACGGTATGGGCTGCACGCCCATTGGCTCTTGCTCTGCACCAATGGGGGTGCAGCCCTACAGGCAATCAGTCGGCGGGCGGCGGAGTGGCAGGCGGTAGGATGCTGCCGCCGGGCTGCCGGGGGGAGCGGGGTGGGGCCGTGGGTGGGTGGGGGACACTAGCCACCAGGGAGATGTTTGGGGGTGTCAATTTACATTCTGCCCACGATCGGCATTACGGTCCACTGGACCACCAGGAGATGTTCGGCATGGGGGCACTTTACTTACTGCCCGCGATCGGGCACTAGGGACATGTTTGGGGGGTTCAATTTACATTCTGCCCTTGATCGGGCATTACGGTCCACTGGACCACCAGGGAGATGTTCGGGTGGGGGGCACTTTGCCTGCCAGCGATCGGGCACTAAGGGATATGTCCAGAGGTTCAATTTACATTCTGCCCGCGATCGGGCATTACGGTCCACTGGACCACCAGGGAGATGTACGGGAGGAGGTGGGGGAGCCACATTGCTGCCCACGATCAGGCTGCAGGGTGCGTCGGTCCCCGACGGCTGCTGCCTGGCAGGGCGCCAGGCGCAAGTCCTCGGGGATCGGTGCACCTACACGCTAATGGCATGCAAATGGGGCCATAATCAGATGCAAATGACCCCCTCTGCGCCTTGCATGAATTATGGCCCCATTTGCATGTCACCTTTTGAATATCGTGATTTTGCACATGGCGCAATGGTGCCAGCCACACCAAGTTGAATGCTCCCTCTGACAACTGCCGGTGGCGCGAGTTCCACTGCCATGCACAGTGGTTGGTTGGGTGATATTCAAAGGAGTTGCTCAATAGCAACTCCTTTGAATATCACCCCGGCCACACCCCTGCGCAACTATTTTGCACAGTGCAAGGGCTTGTGCCTCAGAATGGCGCAGTTTGAATATCCAGCCCTAAGTGTTTGATGGCAAATGTGTACTTTTTTTCCTCAAGAGGAAGAAAAAAATGACCCCCCCATGGCTTGTTTTTTTCCCCAGCAAGTTGGGGATGTTCTGCATGGTGGAATTATGCAAAATGTTTCAAGTACTCTGCATAAACTGGCCCTGTAGCACAGTGGTAGATCTACTACCTGCTATGCTGGTGGCCTGGGTTCGAAAACCACCTTGGGTCACTCAGGGACCGGCTAAGGGAGGAAGGACTGAACATCCCAAGGACAGCTATCGTCTCTCTGGGGGGTGGTGGAATATGTGTATCTCATGGGTCAGCTGCAAGCTGGAGGAATCTGGGTGCCAGTGTTGTTGGACCACAAGGGAGGGGACCGCATGCCCAGATGCCAGGGACTTCTCCACAGAGGTGGGGCATGCACGTCATGTCACAGCAAGCACGCGGGCCGCTGTCGTGAAAATGGAAGAAAAACCTCAAACCACAGCAGAGTGATGGCCCAGTCCCTCACAGGCTCTGCACCAATGACCGGGCTCCTCTGAGTGAGTCCTGTGGCAGAGATCAGCAGGTAAGCCCTACAGAAGCCGAGTGATGTGGCTGGGGGGACCGGTCCAGATGGGGGTTGATTGGATAGTCTGAAAGATAAAGAATGAAAAAAAAAATACTCTCTGGAATTTTATCACTGGAAAATATGCACATTTTGCATGAATTTCACATGAAGATTTTTTCCTTTTTTGCATAGCTCTGCAATACAACAACCTCTTTTCAGAGTTATAAGGACAGACACATTAATGTTGAATCAGGGCTATGTATAAAGCATCAAACTGGCCCTGTGGGTACTTTCACTGATCCATCTTATTGATGAGGCTTGGCATCATTCTCAGTCTGATTAAAAACAGCATCCGTCTTGCAGTATGTGAGCTCAAGGTCAAGACATGGTCACACAACATTGCTATCCCTACTGGGTGAGAAAAAATGGCTCTTACATAGGCAGTACAGTGTGTTTTGCATTGCCAAGCAATTCAGCCTAAAGCCCTAGAGCAGTTAGCAATACATCTTTCTTGACTCCGTGCTCAACGCTGTTCAAACCTCAGCTTCTGTTCCTCTTTAATTCTTGCATTCGTCCTCTCTCAGACTAGGCTGATGGCCAGACCACTCAACTGTTATGAATTTTGTATAGCGCTATGAATTTTACACTCAACTTTACCCTTGCTCTGCAAAGGCTTACTGATATTACTCAGAATGTTAGAACTATTTCTGGATACACAAACTATTAAAACATTGAAGTAACTTAACAGAAACATTCCTTGACACTGAACATACGAGACCCACTATTCTTTGACATGTTATTCTCTAAAATAAGAAAATGCTGCACATTCTGAAAATTTGCTCTTCACTTTGAAGACTGGTGCTATGCATTTTCATGCTGAGAGGTATGCTGATGGCATACCTTACGTGTCCTGCTACTCAAGTTTGAACATGGTCCTGCTGGAAGTACTGAAGGGCTGCTGGAATCATCATAAGAAGTTAACAATGCTTCAGCTGCAATACCTTGTTTGCCCAGCGTCAGTGACCACCTCTAATGGCTTTTTGTAACTAAACCTTAGCACTTTTATAAAGAAATACCATGGCCTGGACTTCCCCAAGAGCCTTGCTAGGGTTCATCAATAAGAAATCTGAAAATATCCATTCAAGCCATCAGAAGGGTCATCACCAGTACAGTAAACACCTCCAGGGAAGTAAAAATGTTAATACTCAAGGAGTTATTTATTGTACCTGCTCAAGGTCAGAGTTCAGGAGTATCAAAACTTTTTCCTATGCACTGTAGTACAGAGATGTTAATAATACCAGTACTACAGTGCAGTGCAAAATATTCATAGCTATTTTTTGTCTTTCTACTTTACTGTCTGTTTGTCTGCCTATCTGTCTGTCTGTCAATCTACCTATCTATCTATCTAATCTGTGTCACTTGTAACTTTGTTAGTTTCATGATTTTTTAACTATGAAAGGAATTTTACCTTTATTTTATTTTTTATTTTATTAAACTCTAGGATTACAAATACCTTTGAGCAGGAGCTGCTCATTTACAAAGGTTCCATGTCAAAGGATGTAGGGAAACATACATATAAAGGTCAACAATAGTTACAGTCTTAAAAACACAGAGATGTCTAAGCATTTATTATACAGCCAAAAATGAAGAGAGACAACATAATCCAGCTTCAGACAAGTTTCAGGGTGAACAGTATATAGTTAGTATAGGGTAGGAGGGAGTCAGGAGGGAGACAACATAAGCCAGCTTCAGACAAATTTCTGGGTGAACAGTGTATAGTTAGTATAGGGTAGGAGGGAGTCAGGAAGAAGTAGGCAGGCTAAAGGGCCCTTGTCGGCGGGTAGAGGTGGGTGGCAAAAGTGCGAGGTGGATGGGCTGGAGGGCCCCATATCTGAAAGTGCCATTAGAGAGGGGAGGGGGTGGGTGAGGCAGTGTAGTGTGGGTGGGGTGGGGTAAGGGGCGAGAGTGGGGGAAACTGGTGACAAAAAAAGTGGAACTCTGGCGGAGGTTTCAGCCAACCATCAGGTGCAGTATGCGCAGCTTGATTTTGAAAGAAATTACGTCAGCTTGAATCATTTGCCACAACAGATACTCCTGTTATATGTGCTAAGAACTACTATAGATTTCTTGTCAAAGAATTTTAAATAAATAGTCAACATACTGTATGTTTTCAATGTTCCCATCAAAGCCAAGCAAGAAATGCAAGACTTCATTGACGTGCATGTCAGCCTGACTTGACAGGTCTAGAGACTCCATTGCAGGGCACAGCCAATCGGATCTCATTAAAGTGCACACGGTAATAAACCCTCAGCAGAAGCATTTGGTTTTTTGGCTCCGGAACAGTCAGACCATCTTCTCTGGGATCGGACTTGACAGCTGTGGCAGTGAAAGCATTCCTGGGGAACAGAACAGCTTAGAGAGTTTAGTTTGCAAATCTGTTATCACTAGATTTAGTTTGGCAAAGCAGCAATCATGGATTATGTCTGAAACAGTACAGTCAGAGCAGTGGCTGTGAAGATATTTTGAGGTGACAGTAACATAGCGTCATATCTTAAAGAACTAGAAGTACCAAAAATAGGAGACAGCAAATGTTCTTAATTTTTTTAAAGTAGTCAGTTGTCACTTTTAATTTCTGCTGTAATTTTCTTTTTCCATTGGTTCATTAGAAGGTTTTCTACCTGATAGCATTAAGTGGGATGTAATGAGCAGGGGCCCCATATTTTACCTGGTATTATAAGTCTAATTAATTATTCATGAGCTAAAGGAGTTCATTGGTTAACTGGGATCTGCAGCTTATCCTGTGGGTAGGAGAAATGGACAGACTAGGTGGGTCAAGCGGTCCTTATCTGCCATCAATGTCTTTGTTTCTATGTTTCTATGTTTCATTCATTGGCTGCTGTGCCGGTCTGAAATCTCTAAGAAATGCTCGGCACGGTAGCCACTCATCCGGCCGACATTTCACTTAACGCTGAACTATTACAGCATAAGAAAATGAGTAAGGAGACTTCCCAAATCCCAACAAAAAAACAGTAAGTCAGCAATATTTCAACGTTAAAAATATTTGCACCTCCTTGAAAATGGTGACCACAACACACTGCGGTAAGTACGCAAGGACACCGTGTGGCCTGCTGTCGGAGCAGTGCTGCATGGCGCCACACAAACTACTGAAAAAATAGTAAAATAAACTGCTCCCCAAAAGGTTATTACTGCAATTAGACTTATAATCACAATAATGACCTCAGAGCTGGTCATTTCCTTTTGATTAATGACCGGCTGGGTGGGGGTGGCCCTCAGCTGCGCCTCGGGCCACCTTTCCCCCTCAGCCAGTCGTTAATCTCTAAGAAATGACTGGCTCTTCAGTCATTATTGCTTAAGTATTAAATGGGATGTAACGAGCAGGCTCCCCATATTCTACCTGGTATTATAAAGACACTGAAGAGGACCGGTCCGAGTACCAAGTCCTATGGCAACCTGCTGGTCACTCTCCCCTCATTAGAATGACTACTGTTTACCACCACCCTCTAAACCAAAAATGAAGTTTTCAGGATTCTGAAACTCATTTTAGAAAGTACCAGTGGTACTGAGATGCACAAAGACCATGTCACTGTGCATACTGCACCATAGCCAGGCCTCACACACTAAAAGGTAACATTAATATCAGGGGTGGGTGAATACCTTTTTTCAAATACTTGGCTGAATATTTGTATTTGGGGCCCCAAATATTCAGAAGTATGATCTTCATATTTGTTATTTATTTAACTGTGGAGGAAAAGTGAAAAAAAGTCCCCCTACACTCCTCCACCACCCAGTCATGTTAAAAACAACCCCATCCCCCCACAACCTACAACGAGCCCACTCACCCACTCCCCAGCACCCACAATTGAAGCTTTCATTAAATATTGACCAAAAACTCCCATGATGGGCAACTGGCACCCCTGGCCACTTCCACAGCCAGCCACCATCTCCTCTGGCCATTTCTTGATGTAATAAAATCATCCCGCCATCCCCCCACTACCCCAGCAGCAGCACCCAAGTCCCACTCTCCTCCCCACCAGCACCCAAATTTCATAAAATTAACTATGTCTCCCCCCCAGGAGCAGGACGGTGACTGACACAACTCACCCTCCTCTATGGGTGGCCCCCCCTTCCTGTGAATGGAACACCCATGCTTTCTTGCATAGTAAAACAGCTGATCACATGTCAGCTGTTTTACTATGTGAGCAAGCATGGGAGTGAGATTCGCAAGAAGGCAAGGCAGCTGTGGAGGAGGGCATGTTGTGCCAATCACCTTCCTTCACTGGGGGGGTAGTTATATTTATGAAATTTGGCTGGTGGTGGAAGGAAGGTGGGATTTGGGTGCTGCTGCCGAGGTGGGAAGATGATTAATAGCATTAAAAATATGGCAAGAGGAGATAGCAGCCAGTCGGGGAGGCAGAAGGGTTATGCCACTCATCTATTGTGGGAGTTTATTTTGTTAATCTTTAATGAAAGCTTCAATTCTGGGTGCTGGGAGGAAGGAAGGTGGGTGTAGGCTGTTGCAGAGTGTGGGGGGGCAGGGGTTGTTTTTAACATGACTGGGCTAGAGAGGAAGATGGCGTTATTTTTTTTTACATTTTTTTTTTGCTAGTATTTTCTGAATATGAACTGGCATGAACAGTGCCTCCATTCGTTATTTGTATCCAAATAACGAACAGTGCTCATTCATGGTATTCAGGAAATACTGTTCATTACTTTGCACACCTCCTAAAAGTTAAAGAATTTCATCACAAAAGCACAGAAGCAAAGGTTACCCAGAAAGGGCATTAGCAATAAAGCCAGCTTTGACAGAAATGTAAAATTACACATATCCCCACATGGAAAGTATATGCATATACTTTCCATGATGCTTAGCTTTATGGGGATATGTGTAATTTCACATTAATATTCATTAAACATACAGGGCCATAATCGCAAAGCTCACGAAACTCCAGCAGCTGTGGGAAAAACCCTGACGCAAGTGGGTTGCCACTTTCGGATCCGCAGTTTTTTTCCACAACTTCAGTATTCACAGAGTGGTGATGACTTGTGACTGGCTCCATGATTTAGAGCAGCTTGTGGGTGGTGTTGCCATGGAAGTTCCTGCAGGTGTGGAAAACTGTTATGGCCGGTGAGATCTGGTGTAACAACTATGCAGCTGTGGGGGATTGTGAATACTAATCTTCGCGGTTGTGGAGATATTGGTCCTCAGCTGGAGTTGTGGAGTGGGACTTAGTCCCAAAACGCTTTGTGAATCCAGCCCACAGTCTCTTCTCCTACTAAAATCCTTCTCAGCTACAGTGTCAAAAACTGGACTGAAATCTAACAATGATGTAACTAGCCTTTGACTACCACCAGCATATGAGAATCCTGTGTTATTCTGCTTCCACTGGAATTGTGCAAAATGAAATTCTGAAGTGGAATTATTTATAAAAAATATGGAATAGTGATCTGCTGTTTATCTAGTTTACATTCATTTTCCATAAACTGCAGAACAATATTCCATAAATTACATCATCTGCTGAATAATATTCCATGAATTACATAATCTGCTGAATAATCTTCCATGGATTACATAATCTGTTGAATATTCTGTGTTTTACACAGAAATGCTTTTCGGAATTCTGCAGAATTAAAAAAGAAATTAAAAAAGCATTTCAGAAGTGGAACTGCCAGTCCCGCAAATTTCAGTAGTGGAATACTACATTCCGCACATCTCTAGTGCAGACTTGAGTTTCCCATTATGGAATAATCTTCATCAATACTGTGTTAATACCACCGTCGAGACCACTCTTATAGTTGTAAGAGTGGTCTCACTTACATTCTTACAGTATCTGAACTGCTCACCTTCAGTTTGTGGTTCTCTTACCTTAAGAATGTGCTGTGTGAGACCACTTTTACAACCATAAGAGTGGTCCTGGTACTCTCAAATGGAGAGAGGATCACAAATTTAGAAGTCAGTAGACATCTGGGAACAAGCGACCACTGCACAGTGTGCTTCACAATAAACACAACCATGGAGACAAGCCATACAAAGACAAGGATACTGGACTTTAGAAGGGCTGACTTTGGCATAATGGGTGAATACCTGAGGAATGCACTAGCAAATGGCCAGAAAGGAGGGTTGGAAGAACAATGGAGAAAAATCAAAATTGCCATCATGGAGGCAACAAGCCTTTGTGTGAAACAAATAAAGAAAACAAAGCGGAATAAAAAACCACTATGGTTCCCAAAAGAGGGTGTCAGGGAAGGTTAAGGAGAAAAAGGCTGCATTCAAAAAGTATAAGGAATCACAGAAGGAGCACAACAGAGAACTGTATCAATTAAAGCAGAAAGAAGTGGGGAAGGCAGTCAGAAAAGCAAAAGCCCAAACCGAGGAAAAGATAGCCAATTCAGTTAAGAAGGGGGATAAAACCTTTTATAGGTACATTAGGGAGCATAGAAAGGTTAAGGAGGTAGTGAAGATTAATAAAGGAGAGGGAGGTGGGCAGAGGGAGACAGTGAAAAGGCAGAGATACTGAATGAATACTTTTGCTCAGTATTCACAAAAAGAAGAAGGAGGAGTTGCCTAAACCAAACAATAGAAGCACTCTGGGTGGTGGGGTTGCGTCAGTCTATTTACAGAAGAAAGAGTCCTGAAAGGACTCCTAAAACTCAGGGTGGACAAAGCAATGGGGCCTGACGGGATTCACCCTAGAATCCTAAAAGAACTAAGGGAGGACCTAGTGACACCACTGACCACACTTTTTAACAAATCATGGGAGGATGGGGTGGTACCTGAGGACTGGAGGAGGACAGATGTGATTCTCCTTCACAAAAGTGGGAGCAAGGCAGAAGCAGGAAACTACAGATCTGTTAGTTTGACCTCAGTGGTGGGGAAAATGATGGAATCACTTCTGAAAGAAAGAATTGTTGAGTACCTAGAAGCCAGCGGGGCACAGGACCCAAAGCAGCATGGATTCACAGCAGGAAGGTCATGTCAGATGAATCTAATTGATTTCTTTGACTGGGTGACCAAAGTGATAGACCAGGGAGGGGCTGTGGATATAGCCTACCTAGACTTTAGCAAGGCATTTGACACAGTCCCGCACAAAAGATTAATAATCAAGTTAGCCAGCCTGGGAGTGGGTCCCAGGGTGGTAACCTGGGTAGCAAACTGGCTGCACAACAGGACACAGAAGGTAATAGTGAATGGAACACATTCCAAAGAAAGGGGGTTACTAGTGGAGTACCTCAGGGCTCAGAACTGGGTCCAGTCCTCTTTAATGTCTTTATAGGTGACATTGCAGAGGGTCTGGAAGGAAAGGTATGCCTCTGTGCAGATGACACAAATATCTGTAACAGAGCTGATACACAAGGGGGAGGTAGAAAGGATGAGAAGGGACTTGGCAAAGTTGGAGGAATGGTCAGACATATGGCAACTTAGATTCAATGCAAAGAAGTGCAAAGTAATGCACCTGGGAAATAAAAATCCAGGAGAAGAGTACACAATAGCAGGGGAGGTACTAAACAATAATGGAATGGGACCTGGGGTAGTCATATCAGATGACCTAAAGGTGGGTAAGCAATGTGAGAAGTCGGTAAGGAGGGCCAGGGGGATACTGGGATGCACAGGGAGGGGCATCACAAGTAGAAAAAGGGAAGTGGTTATCCCTCTGTACAGACAGTTGGTGAGACCCCATCTGGAGTACTTCATGCAGTTTTGGAGACCTCATCTATGCAAGGACATAGACAGGATGGAAGCAGTCCAGAAGAGGGCAACTAAAATGGTGCAGGGTCTACATCAGAAACCATATGAAGAGAGACTAAGAGAGCTTAATATGTATACCCTTGATGAAAGGAGGGACAGGGGACGTGATAGAAACTTTTAAGTACCTCAAGGGAATCAACAAAGTCCAGGAGGGTAGCATCTTTCAGGAAAAGAGATGTGTAAGAACAAGGGGGCACAAATTAAAGATGGGGGGGGGGCGGCTCAGGGGTAATGTGAGGAAATTTTTTTCACGGAGAGTGGTAGACGCATGGAACCGCCTTCCTGGAGAGGTTGTGGGGTCTAAAACAGTGGGGGAATTCAAACATGCATGAGACAGACATAAGGCAATTATAGTGGGGGGTTGCAGGAAGTAGGCTGTTGGTTAACTAGAATCTGCAGCTTATCCAATAGGAAGGGAAATGGGCGGACTGGGTGGGCCAAGGGGTCCTTATCTGCCATCAAGGTCTATGTTTCTATGTTTCAGTGGTATTAACATACATTGCGGGACCAGCATGGTCATGGAGCTAAGGCCCCTGGTTCCGGGTGTGGGAAGGGGAGGATGTAGGCAACATAGCAATCAAGCTACCTTTTTGGCAGCCATGGAGCACTACTTGCATTAGTTGAAGAGACAGTCACTAGCCCATCGTCCAGTCCAGGGGTCACAGTTTGATGCTGAGACCACAATCCAGTTGAGGTGCATGGGGATACATTTTGTAATATGGGGCACTATGGACAACCAAAAAAGGTGTAACAGGATTCTCCGACTGGTATAAAAAATGTTGTCCTGTAGTGTCTGAGTGCTTTTCCTGTATCACCCTCTAAATGATACTATTTTTGCAGGTAATTAAATAGCCTAATTTTCTTGCATAAACCATAGATGACAATGGCAATATTTTTCCTACAGACTGGTCCCTTTTGCAGTAGAAAATGAAACCAGTCTACCATGATGTTGACAAACTTCATATCCTCTACAAACTAAACATAGAAACAAAAAAACTGATTAAAGATAAGGGTGTAACGGCCATTTCTGTCTGCCTGAGCCTGTCTAATTTTGGGACTGTGCCCCTATCAGTCCTCCCTACCTTACCCCCCAGTCTGTGTAAATGCATACTATTCCCCATGTGCCTCTCTTCCATCCCCAGTTGATCCATCTCACTGTTTCAGCCTCAAAGACCTCCTTCAGAAGCATGTTCCAATCCATCACCACTCTTTCTGCAAAAAAGTGCTCCCTGACATCCCTCTTGCCCCCCTCCATCCTCCACTGCCAGTTCTAGGGAGTTATTCTGGTATCCAGTGAGGATGGCGACTGAATATGAGTTACCGTCAAAATGGTGACTCATATCCAGCACTTTCCTCATGGGCTATACTGCAAGGGTAGCGACCCTACACGAAGGTGAGTGTAGGGAATGGCTACCAGAAGGGGAGGACAGTGAGGGGAAGGGGAGGGATCGGGAAGAGGTTTCTAGGGGAGTGATGTACCTGCTGCAGTTGAGCTAGCCATGTGGCTTGGTGGTATGGGTGGCTAGCTCTGGCTCAGCAGGTACTGGGTTCGGGGCTAGGGACTGAGAGGGTAGGAATTTTGCTGCTGCCTGAGGGACTTAATTTTTTTTTTTAAATGCGGAGCGTGCTCCTCCCCGTCATGCACCCCCCTGAAATTGAGAATCTAAAATCAGGGGGATTTGGGGGGCGGGGGCGGCCACAGACCCCCCTCTGCAAAAGCACTTATTGTTTTGCCAGATGTCGGGTCGCCGGCAAGTGTATACAGTTGATTTGCTTTTTGGTGATATACACTCGTCGTAATAGCGATCGCTGTTTTGCAATCGCTATTATGACATGGAACCAGTTATTCCTGGTGCTGTACTTGCGTTACCGCTCAGTGTGAACAGCTGGCTGCTGTTCACCTTTTTTATTCCACCCAGGCACTCGAACATCTAAGTCATACCTTTTTTCTGTCTTCCGGCATGTACGTGTTGAGATCCTCCAGTCATTCATCATACGACCTACTCTGTTGCCCCTGTATCATTTGGGTGACTTATCTGTGTCTAGTTATTTTATGATATAAAAACTATTCATTTTATATTATGAAAACTAGTCTTTCTATAATATGAACACTATTCATTCTGTACTATAAAAACTAGTCATCATATAATGTGAAAACTAATCATTTTATAATATGAAAACTAGTAATTCTATAACATGAAAACTATTCATTCTGTACTATGAAAACTACTCATCATATAATATGCAAGCTAGTCATTTTATATTATGAAAGCTAATCATTCTGTAATATGAAAACTTGTCATTTCATAATTTGAAACCTAGTCATTCAATAATATGAAAACCAGTCATTTCATAATTTTAAACCTAGTCATTCTGTAATATGCAGACTGTTAATTTAATATTATGAAAGCTGAACATTCTATAATATGAAAACTAGTCATTTCATAATTTGAAAACTAGTCATTCTGTAATATGAACACTAGTCATTCTATATCATGTTTCCTGCAAGATTTACACTTCATTAAGAATATGAAAAGCACAATGTCAAGGAACTATTTACAGTTTCACAATGGACTTTGTCACATGCCCCAGTCTCGCACTGCTTTAGTGAAACCCTTAATTATTAAAGCTCCTAATCTCAATGTGGCCATGCAGCTCCTTACACAACTGGCTGGGCACCTAGTTCTCTGTCACACGCCAGACCTAATTTCTGAAGCAGGGCCCCCAGGCTTCTACAGCTGTCTTTCCATTTCCCAGTGGCATTCTTTATTCATTTCTGTGGCACAATGGTGTTCAGCAACTGGCTATGATATCATTTGATGTCATCGATGACATTAGATGTTGTGCAGGGAGGATAGGCTTCAAGGAGTGGAACAGAGCCAGGTACTATAGAAAAATGATATGTTTTGCAGAATATCCACCAAGCATAATGAAGTCTACAATGTTACCTAGATTCTGTGGCAGGTGCAAGTCCTGCTCTATGGTCAGCTCTGAATCTGTGAAATCACTGAATTTCAGGAGTCCTGATCATAAAAAAGTTGAGAAGTAATGTTGGCCTTGTGGCATGGCAATAGTGCTGTTGCCTTCACACCAGCCAATCCTGTTCAAAAGTGTGTTTGGGGTCACATGGGGGGAGAGCTGGGAAAAGAGGAAGAGTGTCCCAGGGACTGCTCGCCACTCTCAGGGAGGGAGGACACATCGCTCTGCAGTTCATCTGCCACCCAATGGAGGCTGCACAGCAGCACAGTAGGAGCACCATAGCATGGTTAGGCATGCTGCTGGATGCACACATGTGAAGCCTCATGCATAAGGTGGATTACTGCACCACTCAGCAAGCTTGGGGGAGAAAACGTGGTAAACCCCTGGCCAGCAGGATGAAATGCTAGGCCTCCTCAGGCTCCACATCACTGACCAGGTATGCCTCTGATCTGGATTGAGCTCTGAGGGCCCTGGACAGCCCAGGCAGCCCTGCAGTGGGGAATATTCCATGAGAAACTCACAGAGGTGGTAGGTCCCAGAGAAGTAAGTGACAAGGCTTGGGGGACAGAGGCAGAAAGGGGCTGGTTGGCGAACAGGTGGAAAAGCAGAATAAAGGAAAAAAGAGAAGCAATACTTTTTTTGACAGTTTGCAGACTCTGTACTCAAAGGTGACTTTCCCTTCCCCTTCTACTTTAACTTAATGCCTTTCCTGAATCCATTTAATTCAGGGCTCACTGTATGCAGTATCCAATCCCACCCTCAGAAATGCATTTTTACACATAAACCCCTTGAAATAGCTTTTGGTGGAGGTTGTTAAATAACGGTGAAGCCAAAGGACCTGCAGTGTCTGTAAATTATTTAGGAGCTGAAAGAGTCCAGTATTACTTAGCTCCTAAACTATTAGCAGAGGTGATGCAAAGGGCCATGGAACTGTCACCTTGATGTATGTTTGTGTGAAATCACTTATGGACCAGCTTTAAAAGTATTTATGTGTACATGATCTGCCCCTTATTCGTACTCTGTTATTACTGTTACATATATTTTATTCAGGATAACCCTGCCTAGAGTTTTCCAGCTACTCAACTGTGCAGCTAAAATGGTATGAGAATGAGGAATTCAGGAGGACATGCTTATGATATTGTCTAAGTAAGACTCTAAACCAAGATTGCCTGACTCTTAGTCATTTGCCTGCATAAACTGTGCCTTTCTGGAGACTGCATACTATGTGGTAGAGACAGTCTATGATCTAATTTACAAACTTAAGGGCCCAATGCACAAAACCCTACACACCACGGTAACGTTATAATGGCAACTGAAACTGAGCGACTCAGTTTTGAGTGACTCAGTTTCAGTGCCTGGGATGTGAGCTGCCCTGAAAGGGTAGTGAGGCACGGTTATAGTGCTGAGATAAGGTAAAAAACAGTGAAATGGTAGGAGGGTGAAGGAATGGAAGGGGAGGGTTCAGGAAGGAGAAGGTATGTGGGCTGTAGTTTGACGGTGTGCTGCCAAGCTGCCATTCTGGTGTGGTGGTGAGAGTGGGGGCTGCATTGAGGGGGCTGGGGAGGGATTCTAATTTTTTTTAGTGTGTGTGGCACTTAATTTTTGTTGGGTTTGCTGGGGAGTGTACATCGCCATTTTGATTTTCGGCAATGTACCCTCACTGTAACAGCGATCACTGTTTAGCGATCACTGTTATGACATGGAATCCACACCACTAAGTAGGTGTATCGGAAGGGACAGATACATGTAGGCTGCACTCTGTGGTGCTCAGCGTGACCCAAACCTGGTTGGGGCGGTACACCAGCACTTCAATACAATTTTAAGCATTAGCTACATGCTGCAGAAGTGGCCAGGAGGGCAGGAAGCTATATGAGAAGGTCCCCAGCAGTAAATCTTCAATGCCACTCCGTCCTGCCCACCAGGCCAGCTGCCTCAGACTGTTTTAGGAGCTGAACACCCCATTCTCACCCCTGTTTTCCCCAATCCCCTGCCCTGCTTGTAGCATTGGAGCCTCTCTGCAGTTGACCCAGCCTTCAACTGGTATCTAACACCCACTCACCCCAGAACATCTCCCATCCCCTGCACAAAGCTCTACACTTGATAACTAAAGTACCTTGGCATTGAAGATTCTGCCACATGGGGAAATGGATGAGGAGGCTGCAGTTCTGCAGGCCAGCAATGTGCAAATTGCATGTATGCTGGACCAGCTGTGGAATGGACCTTCAGCATCTAAGACACGATGCCACTTACGGTACTCACGATAAATCTTTCCTATAATGACTATTGTCAGCTCCAAACTTATATGAAGACAGTAAGTAATAAGCCATGACAGGGTGTGCATTATAGGATAGTAATTAATGGTCTTCCCTTTTTCCCATAGGGAAATCGTGGTGTAATTTGCCATTATAAAGGAGCGTTTATAATGGCAAACACGTGCACTGTTTTCCCCACACTGCGCATGCTCGAACTCCTCGCTTGCTGTATCCTTCCCGAACAGGGAACCGCAAACCCACAGTAGAGAGAAACTGCCATGGACACTCGGCAGTAAGTAATTTTTACAATTTGTTGAAATGTTCCACACAGCTACCGGATTGACCACCCTAAAAATATTTTAAATAAAGTTAAAGCAGACCTCGCACGCTGAGGTAATCTGACTGCGCCGGCACAGCAGTCTTTTTTTATTTTACATAATTGCTGAGGCAAAAAAGAGAAGCCCAACAATTATATAAAATAAAATATGGGTCTCGGTGTGTAAACTCGAATTTAACACCCCGCGGGTTTGATGCTATGCATAAACCCCTCGGGTGTATGTAAATTGTCGTTGCACCCTGAGACCCATACTTTATTCTATATATAATTACCAGCTCTTCCTTTTTCCCATAGGGAAACCGTGGCATAATTTGCCATTATAAAGGAAGCGTTATAGCGGCAGAAGCAACACGTTCCCTTCCTCTCTTGCATACTCCACAGCAAGCAGCTTACTAGCCATGAGTACTCCTCGCCTGCGTGTTACCGAAACCGAACCACCAGAACAACTCGGCGGTAAGTCCTCTTCTTTTCTCCCCCGTTATACCCTGCACAGAAAGACCTGAAGAAATCGGGAAAAAAAAAACCCAAAACAATTTAAAATACAAAAATCTCAGCACCGCAGTGAAAGGACCGACCTTGGCATACACTGGCAGGAGACACAGACCTCTTTATTTTATGTAATTGCTGAGGCAAAAAAGGCAAACCCAGCAATTACATAAAATAAAAAATGGGTCGGGGGTGTCAAACTCGATTTTTACACACCCTCGTTGTGGGATGCTTTCACAAACCCTTGGACCGCCCTCGGGTTTATGTAGCATCTCACAACCGGTGTGTGTAAAATCTCATACACACCCCGACCCATACTTTATTCTATATTTAATGCATGCTTTAGGGTTGTGGTAAGACATGGGGCTGAAGGCCAAGTGTCTTTATGGCCCTGGGAAGTGCATTCAAATATTATGCTGCAGGACTTAAAAGGGCTTATTACACTTATAAAATGGTTCTAAGCAGGATTTTTGTAGAGAGTAAGATGAGTTTCAGCACTTGAGCATGCATTTATGGAGCTGTAATGCACAGTCATGTGACATGCTTCAGCCAATCATGTTTGTGGATTTTCAAATGTCATCTTTCTAAATACTGTTTACTCATGGAAATGATAGCCACAGCAGCCAGTTGTCCAGTTAAATACTCATATACTAAAAGTGGACCCCCTTTGCCATTCAGAAATTGGAATACAGGCTAAGTGTTTGATTATTCCATGATAATCAGACTGTTTCACTAATAATATGATAAAATTGACATCATCCCTTTCCAGACCTCCTAATGAAGAATTAGTGTGGTTTGAAGCACTGGGGTTCCTTATACACAGCGACTTTTGAAGTCTAATTTGGTAAGCAATAAAATACGATAACATATTTTCTTGAGTAAATCTCCTGTCTTGGTTGTTTTGAGTGCCGCTTAACCTGCTGTTTGTGCTCAGGCCAAAAAAAAAGCCTGAAAAGTGGGTGCCTTTGCAGGGGTGGCCTGCATATCTTTGGTATTCAACATCTCACCAATATGTAATTATTCTTTGCTGACAACATGCAGTGATATAGAAAGGGGAAATTCCTTCATAATTCCAATTTAATTTTCTGTTAGCTGTAATGTTGTCGAAGGGGTTGATCCCTGAAGCCATTGTCTCTCTCTCTCTCTCTCTCACTGGAGAATATGGTCCAATATCTATCTATCTATCTATCTATCTATCTATCTATCTATCTATCTATCTGTCTAACTCTCTCTCTGCCTGTCCGTCCATCCATCCATCCATCCATCTTTATGCCATACCTGTCAGAATAAAAAATGGCAAATATGGCCACTATGGGGACCGGGACTGTAAATAACAATGTTATTCTCACTCTAGGTCCATTTATCCACACACTAGGTCTGTAGTGGCAATGGGTGCATAGGGCAAGAAAATCCTGATGCTATACACCACGTTAATACAGTGAACTTGTGCTGGAACAACATCACTGTTTAAGGTGGCCACTGAACAATCAGGATGCAGGGCATTTTGTTGCCATTGTATAATGAAAGGTATGACAAAAATCAGATATGCCATGGCCCTAATGAAAATATCACTCTTATTTTCCCTCGTGCAGTTTGATCTTTTGACATCACTCGTAGCTCCCCCACTCATGAGTTTCACCACTCGTGATGCCATAAGGTCAAACTGCACTCTGAAAAAATATCACTCATTTTTTAATTAGGCCCATGGCATATCACTGATAGATAGATAGATAGATAGATAGATAGATAGATAGATAGATAGATAGATAGATAGATAGATTAGATAGATACTGTAGATAGAGAGATAGATAGATTAGATAGATAGAGAGAGAGATAGAGAGATAGATAGATTAGATAGAGAGATAGATAGATAGATAGACAGATAGATAGATAGATAGATAGAGAGAAAGAGATAGATAGATAGATAGAGAGCTAGATAGAGAGATATATAGATAGATAGAGAGAAAGAGATAGACAGATAGATAGAGAGCTAGATAGAGAGATAGATAGATTAGATAGATAGATAGATAGATAGATTAGATAGATACTGTAGATAGAGAGATAGATAGATTAGATAGATAGAGAGATAGATAGAGAGATAGATAGAAAGAGATAGATAGAGAGATAGAGAGATAGAGAGATAGATAGATAGATAAGATAGATAGATTAGATAGATAGATAGATAGATAGAGAGATAGATAGATAGATAGATAGAGAGATGGATTAGATAGATAGATAGATAGATAGATTAGAAAGAGAGATAGATAGAGAGATAGATAGATTAGATAGATAAATAGATAGATAGATAGATAGATAGATAAATAGATAGATAGATAGACAGACAGACTGACTTTCAGAATTAGGTCTAATTCTGTAATTCTGTGATTATATTTACATGTCGTCTCTGAAAGTATACATCTATAACTGTTGGTACGATATTTAAGACATTATTGACACACCTGTTTATTATTTCTGTTGTTATTGATGAGTCTGTAATAGCTTTCAGCTCCTCACCTGCTTCTGGGATCAGGTGTGTTATATATAGAATAAAGTATGGGTTGGTGTGTGTAACGAGAAGTTTACACCCCCCCAAGGGGTTAGATGCTACATAAACCCCAAGAGCAAAGCTCAAGGGGTTTATGAATAGCATCTAACCACAAGGGTGTGTGTAAACTTCAAGTTTACACACACCAACCCATATTTTATTTTATATAATTGCTGGGTTTGCCTTTCTTCACCTCAGCAATTATATAACATAAAGAGATGTTGCCAGCTGTCGAGGTCTGGTTTCAGTGTGATCCGCGAGCGCCCTTATTTATTTAAATATTTTTGTAATTCAGCTGGCCCGGTGGCACTGAGGGTTGAGGCACTGGACGCCACACCTCGCGCCACGCCAGTGACCAGGGTTCAGGAATGAGCCCGGGCTGTCGGGGGTCGGCAGGGGAGGACTGGGATTGAGCATCTGTAGACTGCTCTCCCAGTCCTGGGGTGGGTTGGGGGAATCTCGCCACGCTGTAGCGGCTCTTGGGGATGCTCAGAGGCACTACAAGTGCTGGCGATCTGGAGGGGGAATACGGCGGACATCAGCACGCTGTGCCCAGATGTCATTGCACGTCCGTGTTCCAGGGGACCAATCGGAGGAAAATGGCTGGGCGCGACCATGCAGCTTGATGGCCATGCTCTGAGCCACCTGGAGGACTTTGGTGGAATCCTGTCAGGGAGGGTCCCGGGCTGTCCTGGCTGGCTGAGGCAGAGGGGGAACCCTCCAGCAGGATGGCAAGACGGCCGTCCTGGATCCTCCTGGGTGCAGTCTGAGCTACCCAGTTCTCCAGGCCGGCGGGCTGAGCCAGCGGCTAGATGCCCCAAGCCAGTAGTGTGCCGCAGCAGGTGGCAAAAAGCATTACATAAAAAAAATATATATATGTATATATTTATATATATATATATATATATATATATATATATGTATGTATATATATATTTTGTAATTCTTTGTATGGCGTCGGCAGCCTACATTTAATTTTTTTTTTCTCTGCGGTAACATGATTGTTTATGTTGGAATTGACTTACTGCTGAGTCTGAGAGTGGTGGTTCAGTCTCCCGGGGAAAAGATGACGGTGGCCAGTGGTCTAAAGGAAGAGCTGAGGTGGGCGCATGCACAGAGTGACAGAAACCATGTGAATGTTTGCTGCAATGAGCACTCCTTCATTACAGCAAATTATGCCGTGTTTTCCCTATGGAAAAAACGGGACACCAGTTATTATGTTCTAATTTTATGCCCGGATTTTCATTTATTGAAGCCTGAAAGGACAACTCTCCATGTACGATGTGAGACATTGATACACAGAACCTGCTGAACACCCTGAACAGGTAAGGTGACATCATCATTTTATTCTTGCATGATAATAAAATAGATAATGTGATTTTATATTATGAGTATTTCATACTGGGTAATACTATGGGGCAAAACTGTGGGCAGACTAGCTGATGTGAGTAGAATGCATGTGACCAGGGTTTTAAAGTGTTGCTGTACAGCCAAAATGCTGTGAACTACACAGGGGAAACATAGACAAAAAGGCCAACAATCCATCTATTCTTCCCAAGCTCCCAATTTAGCCCTGGAACCTACTGTCCCTGCAGGGTTCTACCCCTCCCCATCCCCCCCCGTTCTCCTCCCCAACTCTGCTGCCCCGAGAAGTCACTATACCCTTCATTCTGTCCCAACCATGCTTGAAACCACTAATGGTCTTCGCATCCCACTACCTCAGTCGGCAGACTGTTCCATGGCTCCACCACTCTTTCTGTAAAATAGTACTTCCTCATGCCCTCCTGAACCTCCCTGCTGTTAGTTTCCACTCATGTCCACGTGATCACGAGCTAGTATTCAAACAAAATAGCTCCCCACAGTTCACCTTATCAATTCCTTTTAGGAACTTGAAGGCGTCTATCATATCTCCCCCTCTCCCTTCTGGTTTCCAGTGAGTATATGTTCAGTGCCTTAAGGTGCTCCTAATAGGACCTGCCCTGTCGGTCATGGATCATTTTTGTTACCTGCACTGCACCATCTTCAGCTGATCCCTATCCTTCCTGAAGTGAGGACTCCAGAACTGGGTGCAGTACTCCAAGTGTGGTCTCATCGAGGATGTACATAGGGGAAGTATTACCTCTTCTTTTCTGCTATCAATACTCCTCCTGATACATCTCAGCATCCTACTTGCTTTGCTGTATGCCTCGTTGCACTGACTTGATTTCTATAAAATTGCTTTTGGGAGTCACTAATGATAACTCCAAGGTCACATTCTTCAGCTGTAGTACTAAGTCTGAGCTCTCACATCCAATACTCCATCCTGGGATCTTGTTCCCTAGGTGTATTACTTTGCACTTTTTTGGCATTAAATTTCAACTGCCAAACCTTCAACCACCCCTCTAGTTTTTGTAAATCTCTTTGTGTTTCCTCTATCCCTTCATCACTATCCACCCTCCCACACAGCTTAGTGTCATCTATGAAGAGATACAACCTGCCTCGGATTCTCGCGTCAATGTTGGTGATGAACATGTTGAAGAGGACCAGACCTAGGACAGACCCCTGTGGTACCCCACTTGTGATATGTGTCTTATGATTTAACTCCACTGAGCGCAGCCCTCTGCTGCCTCCCCTTTAGCCAGTTACCTACCCAGTTTACTGTGACCTTAGCCTCACCAGAACTTCCATTATCTTCAGCAAGTGTCTGTGAGGCACTGAGTTGAAAACCTTGCTGAAGCCAAAGTAGAGAAAATCCATAGCATGGCCCCTATCTATTCTCTCATCACCCAGTCAAAGAAAACTCAGATTAGTCTGACAAGACCTCCTTGCCACAGATCTGTACTGTTTACTATCCTGGAGACCATGGCCTTCCAAGTAGTGCACAAGGTCCTCTTTGACCAGTGACTCCATCAGCTTCCTTACAATAGAGGTAAGACTTAAAGGTCTGTAGTTCCCTGCTTGTTCCATGTCTCCCCCTTATGGAGCGGAACTACATCTGCCACCCTCCAGGCCTTCGGAACAATCCCTGTCCTTAGTGAGCTGTTGAATAGACCTACCAGGGATTCAGCCAGGTCCACTGCCAGTTCTCTGAATAACCTCAGATACAACCCATCTGGTCCCAGGACCTTATCTATCTTTAAGGCTGTCAGCCCTTTCAGGACCCATTTGCTAGTAAATATTGGATGCCTCATCTCCGGGACCCACTTAATGACTGCTTTGATGCCACTCTCTGGCAAGGGCCCACCATCCTTCCTAGTGAGAACTAAGCAAATGTAATTGTTAAAAAGGGCAGCCTTTTGTCCGTCCTCCTTAATCACCCTACCCCTTCAGCCAGCCTTACGAGTCCCCCTCTTTTCTTCCTTTTTTCCCTAATATATTGGAAGAGCTCTTTTTCTCGGCTCTTGTACCCCTCTGCAATACACAACTCTGTGTCTACTTTTGTCTCCATAACTGCCCTCTTTGCCTCCCTGTTTTTCAGTAAACATTCTCCACGATCTCCCCCCCCGCTTTTCTTTATATTTGCAAAACGCCTTTTTCTTGGTCCTCGCCACTTTCCTGACCCTTGCCAAGAACCATAATGGTCTCTTGAACCTGTTCTTTTTGGTTACCATTGTCATGCATACCTTAGATGCCTGGAGAGTGGCCCCCTTAATTGCTCCCATCTCTCTTCCACCCCACCTATGTTATCTATGGCTACTGACTTATCCCTGACCAGCTCCCTCAGGCTATTGAAGTCTACCCTTCTAAAATCAAGGACTTCAGCTCTCAGCTGCAGTTTACTTGACCCGAGGGCCAGTTTGAACCAAACAGAGTTATGGTCGTTGTTTATCAGAGACTCTCCTACTCCCACAGCTCCATCCACAACTGAGCTGGTGAGTACTACATCAAAAACTGTGATCTGTCTGCTGGGTTCCTTAACTAGCTGTATGAGTAGACAGTCTTGGAATGCATGAGCCCCTGCAAACCTGTACTGATGCAAATACGGGTAGACTAGGTGGGCCTAGCTGTCCTTATCTGCCATTAACTACTATGTTACTATGTGCTACCTGCCTCAGGTTCTCTATAGGTAGTTGAAAAATCCTAAAGAAATTCATGAGATGATAACATTTTTACAGCCTGCTTACAAGCAGTAAGCTTTGAAACCTCAAGTTGTAGTTTAACTCCAAGAAGGCACTTTGGTGATGCCGAGTTCTACAAATCCTCCCTAACCTCTACCTGGGGCTCAGGGCATAAATTCTGGAATAATATTAAGAATATCTATGGCAAAGACCCAAACCCTGCCCCTAATCAGATCATGGTAGATGAGTGCCTGACCTTTGAGCCTACCTGTATAGCCACAGCCTTTAGCGATGCCTTCACCAACCTCAGCCAGGTCCTCCTACCTAATTTCTTTGACCCACCCCCTACCTGCTCCCCCACTTCCCCCCCAGTAGCACCTCCCTTTCACCTACGTTGCATCACCCCATGTCTGCTGAGCCATACCTCAAAAAAGCCCATAGCCACTCCCACCACAGTAGTGACTCCTTAGACCTGAAACTCCTCCAGCTCACTCTTCATGAGGTATTCAACCCCCTCACCCACATTCTCAACCGCTCCTTATGTCAAGGGAAATTCCCCTCCTGGTGCAAATCTGCCTCCATTACCCCATATTTAAAAATGGGGACTGTACCATCACCAACTACTGCCCAATCTCTATTCTCCCTCCCCTATCTAAGGCTCTAGAGTGTATTGTTTCTGATCAGCTCACTGACCACCTCAACAAACACAACCTACTCTGCAAACAGCAACATGGCTTTCGCAAAGGACACAGTACTATTACTGCCCTCCTGGAGTTCACCGCACACGTCATCCGCCTTAGATAGAGGCCATATAACTGGCGCCCTCTTCATTGATCTCACTAAGGTGTTTGACACCGTCAACCACTCCCTCTTACTAACTACACTCTCCAATATTGGATTCTCATGGGACGACCTTTGCTGGTTCACTGACTACTTGTCAGACCGATTCCAGCAGGTCAAAATTCATAACACATATCCAACAAGCTGCCTGTCTACTCCAGTGTCCCACAGGGGTCCATCCTCGGACCACTACTTTTCATTCTCTTCCTTAACCCCTTCCCCTTGTCCTGCTCTGGCAACCTACTACTCTATGTGGATGATGCAGTCCTATATTCCTCCAATTCTGACCCCATTCAACTCCACCATTCCCTCCAATCCTCCTTTAGTGATGCTGGAAAGTGGTTCTCCATACAGCGACTTGTTCTAAATTATAAGAAGATTAAAGTTATGTTCTTTTCACACCCTCAGAACTCCCACAATGAGCACTGCCCCAAGTTCTAACTGCCAATCTGACCCCACTTGAGCAAGTGGACTATTTTAAATACATGGGCATCACCCTTGACATGGCCCTTAATTTCCACCAACATATCCATCATCTTTCCACCTCCCTCAGTGTCCGGCTCGGTATCCTATATCGCTTCAAACACTGTCTTACTCCTGATGCCCTTAGGCTCACTGTCTCCTCCTCGGTCCTCTCTCTTCTCGACTGTGGTTTACTTATCTATAAGTGCAGTGAACACCTCGGCTCTACATAGACTCCGTCTCTCCCTAAACAAAGCGTGTCGCCTCATCCTGGGCTATGACCGTCTCACCCACACATGCTCGCTATATAATACTATTAACTGGCTTAACCTTGATAACAGAATCAGGTTCCACACTTGCCTCATGGCCAAAAATAATTGCCCTTGGCCTCTCCCCCTCTGATCTCACATCATTAATCCATCCGGCTCCAATGCTTAAGCATACCTGAAGCTCAGGAAAGCAGCTCCTGTTGGTTCCACACTGCCAAACCTCCCAATTTCAAAGGTCCTTTAGTTACAGAGCCCCTTCTTGGGTGAATAGCCTGCCCATCTCACTTATAAACGAGAACAGAATTGGCCCCTTCAAAACTTATCTTATGGACCATCTCCAGCCCTCCAACCCCTGTGATTGCCATTGAACCCTGCCCTGCCCTCCCTAACCTGACTAAGGCCTCTGTCCGGCTTACCCCCCCCATGAGTCCCCTAACCTGAGTCTGCCAGGTTAGCTCTGTATCTGAGTTTATATATGTATTGCTTAAGTCCTGTACTAATTCCTAGTATCCAATTGTTAGCCGTGTAATGTTTTTTTGTAACAAGCTTGTCTGTGTCCTGCTTTGAATTGCTATGTAATGTTGTATTTGTCTCTAATTTCTGTGATGTGGAACCTTTATAAAGGAGTCTCTGACTCCAAGGTACTTTCTGAACCCTCTATAAATAAATAAATAAATAAGTGTTCCAAGTATAATGTAGTAGACATGGTAAGGGTAGGATGTTTGCTTTATGCACCTTTATTCAACTTAGCAGGGTACCTTTCTTTTCCTTTTTTACTTGTATTTTTCTCCCTTCCGCCTGACCCCTATCCCCCCGACCCCCTCAGCCTCGTCACCCTTCCTTTCCCATACTTACTAGCTCCATTTCCCCCACAGCTTGCTCCCCCCACATAGTGAGGTGGCAGAGAGACCATTCAAGGATCTCGTGGATTTGTACCAAGGTCATTAGTGTGGAGCCTGTGAATGGTCGGAGAATCATCCTGACAGCCAGGGTGATTTTCCATCAGTGTTCTTCCCTTGTGGTCAAACAGCATGCTATGCCATCAGTGGCATCACTGCACATGCTCCAATGCATAGTACACTGGACAGCACCATTTTATAAGTGTAATAAGCCCCTCCAGGCCGCATGCCTTACTACACCCCTTAGGTGTGCATTAAAATCGTATAATGCACATTCTGTCATGGCTTATTACTTACATATACCCCCCCCAAAAAATAAATGTTGGCTGTACTTTACATGGAACATGCTGCAGCCCTGTCCCTCACTTAGTATCCACAATATGCTGTTTTTTGGGCGGAGCTACAGCCTGAGACACAAAAGCTTACTGAATACAAGCTGGCGCTCTATGCAGGCTGTTATCTAATTACTTACTCTATGGCATTTTTTGATAAACTGCATATTTAGACCCTAAGGCAAATAGAACCCTTGCGGAACTTGCTTGCCACAATTATGTCAGCTGCTTTTTAAAGGCACAGCATCAATCCACCTGATCCTGGATCAGCAATAACGGAAACATTATGCCAGCACACTTGACAATAACGCAGTTCCTGCAGTCACATTAACTGGTCTTGGCCTTGTAGATTATCCACAGGAGGATTAGGATATTGCCTCATGTACAGGTGTCAAAATAACACCCCAGTTACCACTTAATTACCTATCACATTTAAACACACTTGAATCACAACATGGGCCCCTGCGGACATGTACTGATGCAAAGTTCTGTCACTTATCTTCTCATCACTCATGGATACTATCTAAATACTGCCCAGACTCACCCAGACCTTTCCTACCCTGCCCAGTCTGGTTAACAAAGTAGAGTCACTCTTTACTCATGCATTCATTTTTGTGCTGTTTCAGTCATGAGATGCATTTTTCTGGTTGCCTGGTAACTAGTAGGTGCTGTTTGCTTTTCCTTTCCTGTTGTCAGGGTGCTGTTGGGCAAAGCCAGAATTTGACTTTGCCTAGCTTTGTATTTATGAATACTGCAAATGTCTTAACCTTATGACAAAGATGTAAATAAATGTAAAAACTCGTTCTCTAGTGGCAGCTGCCCTCAGACTTGTCTGTGTTTCATATTTATCCCAGCCATAGTGATCTAAAAGTGCAGTCACATTCTGCAATGCATGGTACTGCTCTCAGTAATTACTCCTAAATACGTGAGGTCAGGATTCCCCCTTCTCAAGCATTCAAATTGAGGTTTATATGGGATGAAACTCTGGTGAGCCTTTCATTTCTTCTGCTGTATCTACAGGGACACCAGCTTCAGCTGTGGTAGTACATTAAATCCCTGCCAAGATAGGTACAGTACCACCTAGTGATGACACTTGTCCATGTAACCTCTACAATACACCCAACCAGGGTGTGAGAGTCCTAAGGCCAGTTCCAAACTGTGATGTTCTCCGCCCAAGTACAACGTGTTGCCACCAGTTCAAGAACTCCTAGCTTTATAGATACACTACATACCACATATCCTACATACTGTACATCATTAGGGAAGATAAAACTGAGCTCCTGCCTCCCACCCTAACTTAACATACAGCTATAGTTACTTAAGACACAGTTCCATGTCAAAACCATGCCTGGAAAACTGCGCTGGGAAAATACAATGATTCAAAAACAGCTACAACTATAATAGCACGTTGCAACACAGCGCCAAACAAGGACACCGAAACCCCCATTATAAGTCACTTACAGGGGGCTGCACCACTCACATCCCCTCAACCCCACCTGACAAAAAATGACCACCCCTGAGCCAAACAAAAATTGACCACAAGAGCAATACCACCAACAGCATTAAACTTACCATGCGCTGTAACTACTACTGCATCACTCACATGACCAGCACTGTATTTGCCTCACTGTTTTGTAGTCACTGTGTGTGACTTGCTGTTTTGTAGTCACTGTATTTGCCTCACTGTTTTGTAGTCACTGTGTGTGACTTGCTGTTTTGTAGTCACTGTATTTGCCTCACTGTTTTGTAGTCACTGTGTGTGACTTGATGTTTTGATGGGATACCTTAACACACACTGGGCTACATTCTTCAAAGAGATAACACAGATGCATGTCACAGTTTTGGGCTGCACTTCCATCTGCATCATCTGAAATGTGCCAACATTTTTGAATGCTGTTTTCAAGGGCTGGGCAAATACCTTGCTTCAAATATTCTTTAGGCCAAATATTCATATTCAGAGCCTCAAATATTTGGAAATTTGGTAGTCATATTCCTTAGTCATGTATTGCACCTGAGGGAGAAATAAAAACAGCTCTCTAACCCTCCTCTACAGCCCAATCATGTTAAAAGCAGTCCCTGTCCCCCCACCTTCTGCAGCAATCCCAGTCCCCCTCCTCCCCCTCCAGCACTCACAATTTGAGCTTTCATTAATGAAAAATCTCACAATGGGTGACTGGGTAACCCACCCAACTCCACTGCTTGCCACCGTCTCCTCATTCCATTTTTTTAATGTAATAAATCACCCCCCCATCCCTGCAACAGCACAAAAGTCCCATGCTCTTCCTCTCAATGCCCAAATTTCACAAAATTAACTATCCCCCAGGTATGATGAGGTGACTGACACAACCTGCCCCCCCCATGGCCGGCGCCTTCTTGTGAATGGTGCTCCCCCCTGCTTGCTCACATAATAAAACTCTCATGATCACCTGTTTTACTGTGTGAGCAAGCACAAGAATGCCGTTTACAAGAAGGTGGCCAGCCATGGAAGAAGAGGGGTTGTGTTGGTCACCTTCTAATGCCTGGGGAACAGTTAATTTTATGAAATTCGGGTGCTGGGGAGGAGGGGGGACTTAAGTGGTCCTGCCAGGGTGAGGGGATGATTTATGAAATTTAAAAAATGGCATGAGGAGACCGCGGCTTGTCATGCAGGTGGGCAGATTGTGCCAGTCACCCATGTTAGTTTCCTTCAATGAAAGCTAAAATTGTGGGTGCTTGTGGGAGGGTTGTTGGGGGCTTGTCGCAGAGGGTGGGGGGATGGGAGCTGTTTTTAACATGATTGGTCTGGGGACGGGGTTGTTTTTTATTCTGTTTTCTTTTTGCTGATAGTATTTCCTGATTACAAATAGGCACAAACAGTGCCACTATTCATGATTCAAAGCTGAATAACAAATAGTGCATTATTCATAGTATTTGGGAAATACTATTTGTTACTCATACTCCTCTGCTGTTTTCAAACATTTTGATACATTTCTGACAATTTGTCTGCTTTATGGCACAAAAGTGACACATATCTTTTTTGCAATGTATGCATCATTTTCTGTGCATAAATTGGCAGAACTACATCAAAAAGTTATACTCCATTTTATGTGGACTTATTTTATGTTGCAAATTGCGTAACTGCAGTAAGAGGATGCCACAAATCCTGGATACCAGTGTGAAAATCCATCTGATTGTATATAGTAACAAAGCAACATACAGTACAATGTGCATGGAACTGTCTCATCAACTAGTTTCTTTAGTATTTCTTAATAAGTTGCGTAAGTGTTGCTGGAAACCAGTTCAAAGCCTTGCAGATGATGCTGTCTGTGAGTTACTCTTCAGTTTTTCATCGCATTGTGGCAGAACTACAAACGCATACTGGCTGTTGCCTACACATTCTATAAGAGTTGCTACTGAGTTGGTTAAGTGCTGCAAAGCAACACAATGTGAGTTACCAATGCATTTCCAACTTTAAAACAACTACACAAAACCAACTCATTGACAAGCCAGTTTAATACAAATTGTACAGTAGTACTATGGTGATGGAAGGGACTTAGAGTCTACCTTGTCCACTTCTTCCACTCTGCTGTAGTCAGTAGACCCAATTTGAGTGTGGACACACAACCAAGTTTAATAATGGGAATGTTACCCCGACCCATGCTGTGTAACCCTCAATGCAATTCTACCTCAGGAACTGGTCTAGTCCTGTGTTATTCCGACTCATCCTGAACCCCTCAATGCCATTCTTCCTCAGGAATCTGTCTAGTCTTGTGTTATCCCTACTCATGGTTGTAACCCTCACTGCCATTCTCAGTCAGGGATCTCTCTAGCCCTGTGTTACCCATACTAATACTGCATAACCCTCAGTGCTATTTTCCCTCAGAATCTGTTTAGTCCAGTGTTATCCCAGCTCCAGCTGTGTAACCCTTAATGCCATTCTCCCACATGGATCTGCCTAGTCCTGTATTACCCCACGCATACTGTGTAGCCTTCAATGCCATTCTCCCTCAGGAATCTGTCTTGTCCCGTGTTACCCCTGCTCATGCTGTGTAACCCTCAATGCCATTTTCCCTCGGGGATCTGTTTAGTCATGTGTTACCCAGATTCATGCTGTATAGCCCTAAATGCCATTCTACCACAGGAATCTGTCAAACTCTGTTTGCAAGTATATTACATGATGTTTATCCTCATGTGCTGTATTTTGTTTATTGTACTATGCAAGTTATGTTTATGTGTTGTTGTCTGTATTGTATTTAATCACTGGACATCTGTGAAAATGGGCTTTTAGCCCACAGACCTTTCAGTATAAAAATAAATCAGTGTCAGTGGCTCAGCAGGTAGCACACTCGCCTCAGAGACTGGGAGATCAGAAGGCTGTGGGTTCTATCCCCACACCAGGCACTTGGGTTAAATCCCAATACTGACACTGTAGTGCAGCATGGGGGTGCTGCTCTCCTGAGGTGCCGTCTTTTGGATGAGACTTTAAAACGAGGTCCCATCTGCCTGGATTGGTGGTAGTTCAGGTGGATGTAAAGATCCCATTGCACTTCTCGAAAGGAGTAGGGAAATTTCCCCGGTACACTGGCCAAATTTCCCCCCATTCACTAAAAAAAAAAATACCACCAACAGCTTAATCTGATTCAAGTTCAGTTGGCAATCATCTCTATCCCCTTCCCCCAGGTCATGCCTGAAAATAGGCAGAATTTGTTTAGTACACTTACCCGGTCAACAAAAACTAAATACAATAAAATAAACCCTCTGGTCTTATTCCCTCTTGCTGGAATCTGGACACATCTAGCCTCTCCTCCTTCCCTCCTCCTCTCTCTCTTGCCCGCCTTTTTGACAATGGACTATGTCCTGCCTCTGACCCTCTGACCTCCTGTTTCACTCTTATACTATATTATATCTTAATCTACTATTCCCACTACCCCATTCCCTAATTCCCCCCAAGCCACCTTAGAATCCCTGATCTTGGTTCTTACCCATGGCCTGGTCCTATGCCCTGACATCTCTTCCCCCAAATTTCTCTATCTGCACTGAATTTTGTACCTAGCAATGCCTCTAATGCTATGATCCTTTGACCTTTATGTTGTATATAATGTAATACAGCATGCTCGCTACGTATATGAACTGTACCTGTCTCACTCATTTGTATTCGAATGTCTGCTATATGTATTGTCTCTGTAATTGACATGGAGCCTTTGTAAAGGAGTCTTTGACTCAAAGGATTGTAATTCCGAAAAGACAAATAAATACATAAATAAATAAATAAAAATGAAATCTGCCTTGCCTCTTGTTAGAAACATAGAAACATAAATTTTGTTGGCAGAAAAGGACCTGTAGGCCCATCAAGTCTGCCCCTTATCCCTGCCTATTCCATCACACCACTAACCCTAGTTGGCCATAGTTGTCTCTCTCTCTCCCCCATTCCTCTACCTAGTATGCCACTATGCCTATCCCATGCATGCTTGAAGCTCCCTACAGTCTTTGCCTCCACTACTTCTTCTGGAAGGCTGTTCCAGTCATTCATCACCCTTTCCATGAAAAAGTATTTCTGCACATCTGTCCTAAACCTTCCTCCTTACCTTCACTGCATGCCCCCTTGTTCTAGTGCCTTCTTTTCTCTGAAATAGACAATTCACTTGCACCTTGTTCACTTCTTTGAGGTACTTGTAGGTTTCAAGCATGTCCCTCTCAATCTTCTCTCTTCCAAGAAGTACATGTTGAGTTCCTGCAGCCTTTCCTCGTATGGGTTCTTGTGCTGCCCCCTCACCATTTTGGTTGCCCTCCTCTGTACCTCCCCCACTCTTTTAATGACCTTGCAGAGCAGCAGCATCCAGAACTGGACACAATATTCCTGGTGGGGCCTCACCAGCGATCAAAACAATGGTAGCACCACCTCCCTCCTCCTCCTGTTAGAAATTCATCTTCCAATGTACCCCAACATCCTGCTAGCCTTTCCCACTGCTTTCTCACACCGCCCAGCTACCTTGAGGTCATCAGATATGAGAACTGCTACAGTAGGTCTCTTTCTTGCATGGTGACTGTAAGCTCCACTTCCCCCATCTTATACACAGTCCCTGGGTTCTGTGGCCCTAAGTACATGATTTTGCACTTTTTGACGTTGAAACCCAGCTGCCACCCCTAGGCTATTCCTCTAGTTTCTTCAGATCCCTTTGCATTCTCTCCATTCCTTCCTGAGTGTCAGCCCTGTTGAAGATTTCTGTATCATCCACAAAGAGATACACCTGACCCTCAAGCTCCTCTGCAATGTTGTTTATAAAGACATTGACGAGGACAGGTCACAGCACTGAACCCTGTAGCACCCCACTAGTCACTCTCCTATTGACTGAGTGACTACCAATTACCACTACCCTTTATCTCCTGTCTCTTAACCAGTTTGATACCAGCTCAGTTTGATACTACCCTCAGGCTGCTTAGTTACTTAACTAGCCTCCTGTGCAGTACAGTGTTGAAAGCTTCACTGAAGTCCAGATAGGCCATGTCCACTGCTCTCCCTTGATTCACATTCATGGTAACTCAGTCAAAGAAATCTATGAGATCAGTTTGACATGACCTCCTCCCTGTAAAACCATGCTGCTGGTAGTGGCCCTGCAGCCTTTTGCTTCCAGGTGCTCCATGGACCTCTCCTTCAGTAGTGTCTCCAATTCACTTCCCCACCACTGATGTGAGACTGACTGGACAGTAGTTGCTAGCATCCTCCCTACAGCTGCTTGTGCGTAGAGGAACCACATCAGCCCTATGTTAGTCCTCTGGAACTTCCTCCATCTCCACTGATGTGCTAAAAGGTGCTGTCAGAGGAGTCGCCAGCACTGTGCTCAGTTTCTTTAGGACCTTTGAATGAATCCCATTCGGCCACATCACCTTATTCTCCTTTAAGGCTTCCAATTCCTTGTGGACCCTCTCCACCAAGAATGGACTTGTGTCCACTCCCCCCCCTCCCTGTTACTTACTGCAGCATGCTGGTCCATCCCCCACCATGAAGACCAAGCAGAAATAATTATTTAGTATTTCTGCTTTCTCTTCATCTGTGCAGACCCCCGCCCTCCCCATTCTCACTATCCCTCCCTTGCCTTCCTCTTTCCCCACATACCTGAAGAAGGTCTTGTCCACTTTTTTGACCTCCTTAGTTATCTATTCTCTCCTCTGCTAGCGCTCTAGCTGCCCTCACTCTCCTTCCTGCCTCCATTTGTTTGTGCCAGATATACCTCCATGTCTTCATCCTTCTGGGTCTCCTTGTACTTTCTTAATGCTGTTTTCTTCTCCTTCACTGCCTTTGCCACCTCCTTAGAGAATTACAGTGGACTCTTCCCCCTCTTTCCCTAGCTCACTCCCTTCAAACAGCATGCTGTTGCCTGGGCTATACCCTCCTTAATTTTTCTCTATTGAGCCTCCACTCCCCCTCTGCCTTCCTCTCCTTCGAGGTATTTTCTAAGGCAGTTTTCCATTTCTTTCAGCTGTACCCTCCTGAAGTCCAGGACCTCATCTTAGTATTTTTTTTCCCTGCCCTGTCCATATGCCAAACCACATTGTAAGGTGAACACTTGTACCCAGGGGACTACCCACAGTTACATCAGCAATGCTGGCTCGACTTGTAAGTACCAGGTCCAGTACTGGTCCATCATTAAAAGGTTCCAAAACCAGCTGCCTCAGAAATTCCCCCTGTATGGAGTTGAGGATGGCCCTGCCTCTTGATGTAGCTGTGGCAAGAATGCCCCAATCCATGTCCGACTGATTAAAGCCCCTCACTATCAAACCTTCTCCCTTGCTGGCCATTTTGTTAATGGCTTCCCCCAGGGCTTTATCTGAATCCTCCACCTGTGTCGGAGGCCTGTACACCACCCCGTGCCGGTAACAGACCCCAACATTCTCTCTAGGCTGACCCATAGTATCTCCAGCCCTTTCATTACCCCCCCCATTGCACTTGTATCTCAGTGGCCTTTATATCCCCATCACTACTGTATAATATCTTGAATTCATGTCCATTGTATTTAGTGCTACAAGTACACTCAACATGTTCCTGCCATCTTATTGTTACTGGTGGAACATTAGTGCTGCTATTGTATAGTGATTCACCTAATATTCATTGTTTTTTCCTTTTTGCACTAATATGAAACCAGAGCATATAGTGAAAACAAAAAGACAGTGAATATTTCCTGTTATACAGTATAAAACAAACCCCCTGCCTTTCCTGCCTGACCTGTCCCTCGAGAACATGGTGTAGCCTAGGATAGCCACTTCCCAGCAATGGTTGTCCATGCTTCGTGATTCCTTTCTGGCCACAAGATCCAGGCCTGCCTGCACAATGGTTGCCTCAAGGTCAGGAATTTTGTTTCCCAGACTCCTTGCATTGGCACAAATGGCTTTCCATTCACTTTGTCCCTGTCCACCTCTAACCTGCCTCCCCTTCCTGCTTCCCCCCTTGCCCCCTCTGCTACCCAAGTCATGCATGTCCCTGTTATGTTGTCTTCCTGCCTTCCCTCCTTCCCCTCTCTCTTCCAACTGAAGTTCCTCCTCCAGACTTGCTTGCCTTGCCCTTTTCTTTGTGTCAATCAATCTCCAGGGAGTTTCTTCTCCCTTGCTTGACCTTCCCTGCTGCACAAGTCTATAGTGGGGGGGGGCAACCTCTGCCTCTCTCAGTCTTTCTGCTTTCCCCTTGGCTAGTGTACATGCTCATCAAAGTAGCAAAGCAGTGGTGATAAATCGGATGGACAGGCAAGGGATGAGGGGTGGGGAGCAGCTGCAGTTTATTAGACTGGGAACTGCGCACTCGAGCAGACTCAAAAGACTGTATGGCCTGTATCTGCTGGCATTTCTGAAAATTCATATGTAGCATTTAAACCTTCTACCTAGGACTGCCCTTCACCTTCAGGATGGTTGGAGGTTGCCTCCCTTGTACAGACCTCCATCCCTCCAGGTGTGACTCCAGTCCCCAATGTAGCCAAAGCCCTCTTCCCTGCACATTCCTTCAACCACTTGTTAGAGGACCTGGTGTAGAGTTGCCTAGCCTTCCTTCAGCCGTGCATTGGTAGTACCTCAGTGAAAGTCCCCTCCTCCACTCCCTAAACTTGTCTTGCACTACCTGTACAGCTTCCCTTGCCAGATCATTCATCTTCAGGTGGACAACAACATCCAGCTCCCTCCCAACTCCCTCTTCTCTGGCGATGTCCAAAATCCATGCTCCAGTCCTCTCTGCCAAAGCGTCTGGAATGCACTGAACTTCCCTCTCCCTTCCTTCTCCTGTTCCCAACTCAATACCCTTGACAATAGAGTCTCCCACCAGCAGCTTCCTCCCCATTCACCAGATGACTCTCCCACCCACTTTGTGGCCTGTTCCTATGAGGACCCCCACCTCCTCTGTTACCCTGCCTCGGGTGCCCCATCTTCATTTCCAAATCCTGCCAGAATGGTGAAAGAATTGTACAAGGGTAAGATCTGAGGGGTGCTCTTCCTTCTTCCTCTCCCACCCTCCCGGAGCCCACTAAGGTCCAGTCACTCTGTCTCCTTGCTGGCATCCTTTGATGCATGACCTCAACTCGTGCTGAGTAGTCCTCAATTTCATTCTCCCACAGAAATCTGTCTAGTCCCATGTTTATCCAACTCATGCTGAGTAATCCTCAATGCCATTCTCCCACAGGAATCTGTCTAGTCCTGTGTTACTCCTACTCATGCTGTGTAACCCTCAGTGTCATTCTCCCTCTGGAATCTACCGAGTCCTGTGTTACCCTGACTTATGCTGTGTAACCCTCAACACCATTCTCCCTCAGGAATATGTATAGTCTCATGTTAATCCTACTTATGCTGTCTAGCCCTCAGTGACATTCTCTTGCAGAAATGTGTCTAGTCCTGTGTTACCCCCACGTATGTTGTGTAGCTCTCAATGCCATTCTCTTGCAGAAATCTGTCTAGTCCTGTGTTACCCCTACTTATGCTGTGTAGGGAAGACGGGGTAGGGAGGCAGCTGCAACTTACAGGAGCTAGCTGCACACTCGAGCAGATGTTGATAGACCAGGAGATCTGTTTCTGCTGGCACATTCTTATGTTCATATGTAACCCTCAGTGCCATTCTCTGTCAGGGATCTGTGTAGCCCTGTGTTACCCTGAGTCATGCTATGTATCCCTCAATGCTATCATCCCTCAGAAATCTTTCTAGTCCTGTGTTGCTCCTACTCACAGTGCATCTGTGTCCTACTTTAGAACTCTGTGTTTAAAAGGAAAATAATCTATGGTTATATAGTTTTAAAATTGCACTTATCAGCAGCGTGTAAATAAGGAACACCCATTAAGACTAATAAATGGGCAATAAAGACAGCAGACTCAACCAACAGGCTCAATGCAAGCCTCCTTTGAAAGGCACATGGCTAGCTAGCGTGAACAGAAGAGATTCACTCCAATATCCCTGAATAAATAACTCATAATCAAATGGCTTGCAATGGCAGGAAAAGACATGTGTCAACAAATGGCCTGCTAGTGCAGGATTTCAGGCATCATGTAGCTGCACGGAGGGGGGGTCCACAAACATCGCAGACTTTACCCCCACCAATCACTGGAGCACCAGGACTAAAGAAACCATCTGAAAACCAGGGTTCAGTTTGAAACACGGCTTTTTGTTCATACGTAGGGGGAGACAAATAGGGGTGGAGTGGGGAACTTTTAAGCCACCAATGCTTACCCTCTAAAAAACATTTGCACAATTCCAAAACCCATGTTTACTGACCCACAGGTCTATATAGTATGTATTGTAGGCCTGACATATGGACTCATGTGGATCACAACAAGTCCTGTATAGGCTCACAGGACCTTGGTACTAGTCTTCGGAATAATATTCACTCTTTTCAATGAACAGGCAGAGGAGTTATCTAATTAAGGCCCCTCTTTGCTCCCACAAAATAAATGGTTTTGCAGGAGCACAACCAAATTATGTAATTTGCAAGCTCGTGTAGGAGGAGGGGAAGGATCTTTTTCATCCCCAGCAATAATAGGGCTCATCATGGCCCTTGTAGCTGTAGCCCAATGGATGCAAAGTGGCAGTTTTGCAGTTCCTGCTGCTGAATACCCTTCATCTAGTAAAGCTAGTATACACAGAGCTGTGAGTTCAAACACATGTTGCCATAGATTAGTGTAACCTTGGGGTCATTGGGCCTAACTCTCACCCCATTCTCCTATACTGTACCATGTCAGCTTTCTTACATGTGGAATGGGGTGAAGTTGAGCAATATTAAGCTACCAGTTGTCTGTTGGTCTGTGGAGGGTATGGGTGGGGTGGTAGGGTGGGGGTGGAGGTGTTAGGTTCTCAATCCTAACACCTCATTTTCCTACTTTTATCACTTCAACCCTAACTGATGCATTAACAAAGTTTTTGCAATGAATATATATACTGTATATATATATATATACCTGCATCTTTGACTACTGTGATGTAGTCTATGGTGCTGCTCCCAAATCTTCCCTGACCAAGTTGGACACTTTCTTTAACTCCTTCTGCCACTTTACTATTGATTCCCTTTCCCGGTCCCACCACTGTGAACTCTATCGCTCTCTAACCTTTCTTCCACTATCTCACAGATGCATCTCTCACTGTGCCAAACTAACCTCCAAATTCTGGTTGGGGGGGCTCCCCTACTATCTCTCATCCTCTCTCTCCACTCCATCTCCCCCCACCCACTCTCTCAGATCAAATGACGCCCGCACCTTGATGGTCCCTCGCCGCTCCACCCTCATCGGTCAGACTGGTTTCGCCCATCGTTTCCCAAAAATCTGGAATTCCTCCCCCCTGAAATATAACACTCCTCCTCTAACTACTCCCTTCCCTCTGCCCTACACAATTACCCTTCCCTCAGCTGTTCCTACTTTAACCCACATTAATACCTATCCCTAGTTTCTGCCTTTCTATCATGACCCCCCCCCCACCAGGGTTCTCAACATCCTGAAGAGGGAAATCAGGAAATGGCTACCCCTTCTCCTCATACTCAGTTCTTGCCTCTCCCCCACCTCTCTTCTCCACCTGCCCTTCTGGGTCACCAGTGTGTACAACCTAACCCCATCCTTTTTACTGAACAGCAGTTGCGTACTACCTCGAGCCTGCTCCTGGTACACTCATGCACTATAAATTATTCTATTGTATTATTACTGTTTTGTATATTTATGTGTTCTTTTGTATGATTTTGGACATGTATTGTAATTTACTCAATGTTCCACTACTGTTTATTGTACAATACCTTGTGTTCCAACTGTTGCACAATCTTACAATGTAGTATTATTTGTACAACCCACATACTATTGTAACTGATCATCCTTCACAACCATATGTAACCCCTCCCCCCAGGTCACACCGTGAGATGAGCAACTTGTTGTTCAGTTTGCCCTCCTGGTGAAACATTTCAATAAACACATTTAAAAAAATATATATATATATATATATATTTATTCTTTGCAAAATGCTTTATTAATGTACCAGTTAGGGTTCAAGTGAATGCCACAGAAGTAAGAAAATGTGGTGTTAGGGTTTCCAACTGTAACTCCCTACTTTTACTCCTCAAGCAGCAAAAGGAGAAAAAAAAACATTAGGGTTTTGGGTCTCCAGAGTCTTGGCGAATCAGTGGTGGAGTCTTCCTTGGGGCTGTCAACCCTAATTTTCACCACTCCCCTCCAAGTCGACATCCTCCTGTCTGAAGCAAAAGGTACAGCTCCAAGTCAGTGCCTCATAGCAATACACTCTTCAAAGGTAGAGAAGTGTGTCTTTCCGCATGTTGCCAACACTATCTGTTGTAGCTTACAAGGCTCTGCATGAAGAAAAGAGATTACATCTGACATTGTTTGCTTAGGGAACAGGGTGGGCATTAGGGCTGACAACCTCAAGGACGACCCAACCACTGATTCACCAAGACTCCAGAGACCCCAAACCCTAATGTTTTTCCATTGGCTGCTTGTGGGGGGGGGGGACGGGAGTTAAGGTTGGAAACCCTAACACCACATTTCCCTACTTTTATGCTGTTCATATGAATCCTAACTGGTGCATTGACAAAGTTTTTTTCCACCACTGGTCATGAGGTGGGGTCCCATAAAGCCCATGTTGAAAATTTGGTGTAAAAATATGTAAAAACAACAAAGTTACGAATCAAAGTTCAAACCCCATTGAAATACATTAAACCAGACTTACCTTATTTTCTCATATTGCAGTCGTCTGTTCCAGCAGCAAGATAAGTCTTTGAACAGATAGTGGAACTACATCATGAGGCATGTTCTGGTGAGTGAGGGTATGTGGAGGGGGTGTAGGGTGGTGGGTACTGAGTTGGAGGTCAGGTAGGGGTGCGTGGTGGTCTGTGGGGGTTAGATCAGTGAAGGACTGTTTCCTCTTTTAAAGGTTAAAAAAATCAATGAGGGACAGTTTTTTTTTTTATTTTGGGGGACTTGACAGGATTAGGCATCCCAGTGTCATAAGAATATAAGAAGTTGTCAGCAGAAGGAGACCACCTGGTCTATCTAGTCTGCCCAATTTTTTTTGGGGGGGGGTTGTTCTTTACCCCTACTCTAGTGCCTTTACTCCCTCCTCTCCTCTTCCCTTTTCTTGTGACCCATGACTTTCCTCTGTAATTGTCCCGGGCATTTTTGAATGAACTCACTGTCTTTGCTGCCATGACCCCTTCTGGCAGCTCATTCCAGACCAACACCACCCTTTCTGTGAAGAAGTGCTTCCTCACCTTCCTCCTATATCTTCCCCCCACCAGCTTTAGGCTGTGTCCTCTGGTGGTGGTATTTTCTCTCTCTTGTTGAAGAGACCCTCATACTCTACTTTATTTACTCCCTTAAGGTACCTGAAGGTCTCTATCATATCCTCCCACTGTCTCCTCTCTTCTAAGGAGTACATCCTCAAGTCTCCCAGCCCCCTCCTCGTATGATTTATCCTGCTGTCCCCTGATCATTTTGGTCGCCCTCCTCTACATCCCTTCTAGCAATTTGATGTCCTTTTTTAGGTACGGGTGCCAATACCTCACCCCACGTTCCAAGTGAGGCCTCTCCAGTGATCTATACAATGGCAGAATAACCTCACTGTTCCTGATACTGATACTGATACCCCTTGCGATGCATAGCAGTATCCTGTTGGCCTTTGCCACTGCCTTTTTGCAATGCGTGGACTGCTTCAGATCACTAGTAATTGTCATCCCCAGGTCTTTCTCTTCCTCCATCTTGGAAACTTTTACTTCCCAATGCAGTACTCTGCCCTAGGGTTTCTTGCCCCTGTATGCATTACCTTGTACTTTTTGGCATTGAACCCCAACTGCCAAATCCCAGACCATCTCTCCAGCTTGGCTAAGTCTTCCCTTAGCTCTTCTATCCTCAAACAGTTCCAGGAAATGGTCCCGCAATCAGCTTTCCTTCTGAGCTGCTGCCGTAGCACAGGGGCGGCCAGCCCTAAGCAAACAAACAAGCACACAACTGCTGCAGCACTCTGGACCGAATAAGGCAAATGCAACCAGGAGGTTGTAAGTAAGTAAAGATTTATTCCACAACCTGGTGTGGTCCACAGTGTCACACTATACAGCTCCCCAAAAGGGTCTGGAGTGCAGCAGCAGTAGTGTGCTTGCTCTTCTATCCTCTCCTGGGTGTCCATCCTCCCACAAAACTTGGTGTCGTCCACAAATAGGCACATTTTACACTGAATTCCTTCCCCAATGTCGCTTATAAATATATTAAACAGTACCAGGCCTAAAACCAATCCCTGTGGAACCTCACTGCTGAATTCTTTTGTACTGGAGACTACCCCCCACCACCCTCTGCATCCTGCCCCCCAACCAGCTCTCAAATCAATTTACTAATCCCAGAATTCTAAAAGAACTAAGGGTAGAATTAGTGACACCACTGACTACCCTGTTTAACAAATCATGGGAGGATGGGGTGGTACCCGAGGACTGGAGTAGGTCACAGATGTGATTCCCCTTCACAAAAGTGGGAGCAAGGCAGAAGCAGGAAACTACAGACCTGTTAGTTTAACCTCAGTGGTAGGGAAAATGATGGAATCACTTCTGAAGGAAAGAATTGTCGAGTATCTAGAGGCCAGAGGGGCACAGGACGCAAGGCAGCACGGATTCACAGCAGGAAGGTCATGCCAGACAAATCTGATAGATTTCTTTGACTGGGTGACCAAAGTAGTAGATCAGGGAGGGGCTGTGGACATGGCCTACCTAGACTTTAGCAAGGCATTTGACACAATCCACACACAAAGATTAATATACAAGTTAGCTAGCCTGGAGTGGGTCCCAAGATGACAACCTGGGTATAAAATTGGCTGGAGAATAGGACACAGAGAGAGTAATAGTAAATGGAGTCCACTCTGAAGAAAGGGGGTTACTAGTGGGTACCGCAGGGTTCAGTATTAGACTTGTCCTCTTCAATGTCTTTATGTTTACATTGCAGAGGGACTGAAGAAAAGTATGTCTCTTTGTAGATGACACAAAGATCTGCAACAGAGTTGATGCACAAGGTGGGTGGAAAGGATGAAAAGGGACTTGGCAAGGTTAGAGGAATGGTCAAATGTATGGCAGCTTAGATTCAATGCTGAGAAGTGCAAGGTAATGCACCTGGGGAACAAAAACCCAGGGGAAGAGTACACAATGGGGGGTGAGATACTAACAACAACAAAAATGGAAAGGGACCTGGGGGTAGTCATATCAGATGACCTAAAGGTGGGCAAGCAATGTGAGAGGGCAGCAAGGAGGGCTGGGGGTATACTGGGATGCCTAGGGAGAGGCATCACCAGTAGAAAACAGGAAGTTATTATCCCTCTGTACAGACAGCTGGTCAGACCCCATCTGGAGTACTGCATGCAGTTCTGGAGACCCAGTCTCCTCAAAGACATAGACAGGATGGAAGCTGTCCAGAGGAGGGCAACTAAAATGGTGCAGGGTCTGCACCGGAAGACATATGAAGAGAGACTTAAGGAGCTTAATATGTATAGCCTCGAGGAAAGGAGGGAGAGGGGGGACATGATAGCAACTTTCAAGTACCTCAAGGGAATCAACAAAGTCCAAGAGGGTAGCATCTTTCAAAAAGAGGTGTGCAAGAACAAGAGGGCACAATTTGAAGATAGAGGGGGGCGGCTCAGAGGTAATTTAAGGAAGTATTTTTTCACAGAAGTTGTGGATGCATGGAGCGGCCTTCGGAGAAGATGCGTGGAGTCAAAAACAGTGGTGGAATTCAAGCATGCATGGGACAGTCATAAGGCAATTCTAGGGGTTGGGGGTAGGAAGTAGTAGGCTGCGGGTTAACTAGGATCTGCAGCTTATCCAGTAGGCAGGGAAATGGGCAGACTGGGTGGGCCAAGTGCTCCTTATCTGCCATCAAATTCTATGTTTCTATGTTTCTCTCTCAGTTTTGATACCAGCCTTCTGTGTGGCACTGAATCGAAGGCTTTAAGTCCAGATAAATGACATCTATTGCCTGCCCCTTGTCCACTACCTTTGTGACACAAAGAACTCCACCAAGTTCATTTGACATGATCTGCCAGGTACAAACCCATGTTGTTTATTGTCTTGCAGCACATGCTCTTCCATGGACCTCACCAGTCCCTCTTTTATCATGGTCTCCATATGTTTGCATACTATCAAGGTCAGGCTGACTGGTCTGTAGTTGCACGGGTCTTCCTTGGGACCACTCTTGTGAAGCGGCACCACATTTGCTGTTCTCCAATCCTCTGGTACTAATCCTGAACTCAAGGAACTATTAAACAGAACTGTCCTCGGGCCTGCTAGTTCTTCGGCTAATTCCTTTAGTACCCTGGGGTGCACCTCATCTGGCCCTTGGGATTTATCCACTTTCAGAGCCCTCAGACCTTCCTTCATGTTCTCTATCCCAATGACTGCTATTGGATCCGCCCTTGTTCCCTCCTTTCTTATCACTGTCTGTGGCATTGGTCCAACTTTTTCCTTTCGTAAAGACAGAGCAGAAGTATTAATTTAATACTTCTGCTTTTGTCCTGTCTTCCACTATTCACTCGTCCCCTGTTTTAAGTCAGACTATGTCATCCTTCTTGTCCCTTTTTTCTTTTATGTAGTTAAAGCAGGCCTTCCCCCGACCCCCCTTAATCCGTCCGCTATCTGGAGTTCCTTCTGTGCCTTGGCCTCTTGCACCTGTTTTTTTTTTTGCTATTTTTGCCAGCCTTTGGTATTCCTCTTTGTCTCTCTGATCCAAGCTGGGGTTCTTTTCTGTGTTATTTTGTTGAGGACTCGGTCTTGGTCATAGCCGACCACTGCACTTTCTGGAACTGAGACTGTCTCGGTCACTCTCGTTCCCTCACCCACACCACCCTATGCACACAGGCACGGTGTGAGAAAATAGTTTCTTTTTGTTTTCTCTTACCTTTTGTTTTTTTTTGGGGGGGGTGCAGGATCAGCCAGATAAATCCTTTTTTTGAATAAAAAAAAACGGGGAAGTGTTGTAAACGCTGTACACTCTCGCTAAGTGAGAGTCCGCCGCCAAGTTTTTCAAACTGTTTAGAATGTCCACAGACAGAAAGCAGCCAGTGATGAGCCACGGTTCGAGTTTGCATGCTTGATTGATGGGACCATCACTGATTTGGACAGTCATGCGGTTGCGCTGCATAGGTTTTGTGATAATAGTATCATTCAGAGCTGTGAACAATGCTGTTATGAGCTATGAACAATACTATTATCACTTCAGAACAGTGCTATTATCACTTACCAGAGCACTGTATTATGGGGAACATTTTGTATGCTTTACTATAGTATTATTTTCACAATCCATATATTAAAATACACTAGTTGATGATTTCCAGGAACTCTGTAGGTGGTGTACAGAATCTAGGTTAGTATTAAATGAGAAAAAGTCTAAAACAATGATATTTGGCTCATAAATAACGTCTAAAAAGAATAACAAAATATGCATCATGACTACTAAAAAATGATATTCTTGCCCAGGTAGAAGAATATAAATACCTGGGCATATGGTTTGATAGAAGTCTTGCTTCTGACTTCCATAAAAAAGATATGGTGGGGAGAGTAAACACAAGATTAGGTGCCTTTCGGCGCACAAGGTATTGTTTAAACTATAAAATGAGAGAAACAATGGTAAGTCAACTACTAGTTCCCATGATTGACTACAGTGCCCATATCTACGGTCTAGCATATAAAACTTCTTTGTCTAAAGTAAATACATCATATAATAGCTCAGCAAGATTCACATTAGGGTGTGGATTTTATATGCACCACTGCAATATGTTAAATAAACTTGGGTGGAAGGACCCTGAGACCAAAAGGAAAATGAAGTGGATTAGTCAAATATATAAAACCATTTATTCTTGTAATCCTATCTACCAAATGGATAACTTACAATTGAAAGACCACAAATATGGATTAAGAAGTAGAAATTTAAATAAATTTACTTTCCACAAAGTGAACAATAGATTTGGTGAACTGAGTTTTCTCTATGTAGTCTCCAGATATTGGGATACATTAGATCCTAAAGACAAAGAATTGCAAAAAAACCCAAACTTTTTAACCTCCAATTGAGTAAAGCACCCTCCGCAAGATGTCAGTGTATGTGAGTATAAATGTTTAATGCAGAAATTAAAATACCTTGGCAAATAAAGGTTAGGCTAGCTACTAAATGTATTACTAAAAAAAATTAAATGCTAACTTATGCAAACTGATTACAGTTGTATTATCATAATAGCACAGTTTTGTGAAAGGTTATAGTATTGTAAGAAATGTGTGTATTATTATATTCTTATGACATATGAATGTTGTTATATTTTTAATGTCTGAAACTGAATCATATATGTAACAGGATCATCTTGAAAACAGATCCCTTGGATCTAATGATGTAAGCACCATCTTCCTGTATAAAAATAAAGATTTTACTACTACTTGACTTCAGGAAAACATTCAATAAGGTGGCCCACCCAGAATTGATAAATAAACTAATAAAAATGTGTGTTAAATCATAAAATTATTCAGTAGGTTAACAACTGGCTGACAAACAGGTCACAAAAAGTGAGAATAAGGAATTGCCTGTCTGCCTTGAGATGTGTCACCAGTGAGATGCCCCAGGGCTCTGTCCTGGGACCAACACTATTTAATCTGTTCATAGGTGACATAAGTACAGGAATAAATAACACCATAGCAACATTCACCGATGACACCAAACTGGGGGGGGGGGGGGTGGATACCCTAGCTAAGTAGGAAACCATCTGTAGAGACCTTGAAAATATTGCATTATGGTGTATAAACAGCAAAATGTTATTTAAATAAGGATAAATGTACCATCCTTCACTTCAGGACAAGGAATCCGAACTATACAATCAAATTAAATAATCAAGAACTAAAATCTGCAATAAAGGAGTGAGACTTGGGAGTCATAATTAACAATAAACTCACCCCAAGAGACCACTGTAAAAAGGTTGCCCAGACAGCCAACTCCATATTGAATAAAATCAAATGCACATTTAGCAGTAAGAGTGAATCCTGCATAATACTTTATATAGATCCTATAATTAGACCTTATCTAGACTTTAGATCCCCTGTTTGGAACCTGTATCATGTACAAGATATAAAACTGATAGAATCTGTCCAATGTAAAACAACAAAAATTATACCAAGCCTAAGACATGTCTTATGAAGAAAGAGTAAAGAAAACTGGTCTTGTAACACTCATTGACAGGAGAAATAGAGGTGATCTGTTACAACTATATAAAATCTTAAATAACGATGTGGCTGAACAGTGTGAACTTAAATATTCAATAAGAAATGTTAATTTTAGGAGCCACAAAAAACAGTTCAACGTTCCCAAGGCAAACTCACTCAGGAGGGACAATTTCTTTATAGTTAGGGCAGCTAAACATTGGAATCTTCTTCCAGAAGAAGTTATCAACTCCAAAGATTTCCATGAATTCAAAACCAGACTTGACAACTACTTAAGCTGGGAGGGGAAATAATGCAGACAGATATACCCACTAGTAGTGGGAGGCACTCCTGATAGGCTAACAGCCTACTTGTGTCTAACACAAACCGAGTAAATCGAGTAATCAGAAAGTAGCTAAAAGGGTCCCGTTTAGCTAGGTTCAGATGTTTGTTTTATAAAATAAACAATTTTGTATGTATGTTTCATGTTTTTTAGTACAGGGGAAAAACAAGAAAGTGCCCATCATGACACAGTTGTTTTCATGTTGTGAGAAGCAAGTGGTGAGAAAACAAAAACAGTCTTGCAATATGGAATTTTTTTATGTCATATCAAAACGTTATCCAAAAAACCCTACTGAGCATGTTCAAAACAGCAAAAAAAACAAAAAAACAAAGCAAACTTTAAATCCTTATAACTCTGGAACCATTTAATATTTGTTCACAAAACCTTCAAAAGGCACTGCCTTGGCACAGCATGCTTCTACCCCGAAAGATTTTGAAAAAAATTAGATCCTGTTTAATGCATACATATCGGACATCAGGGAGGGTATAGGGTGTGAAATGAGTCTCTTCGCTGATGACTTCAAGATGGGAGCAGTAGTTGAGGGAGAAGAGGGGAGGTTGGCCCTGCAAGGGGTCCTGGACACCCTGGAAAGCTGGGCTCACACATGGAAATTAAATTTCAATATCACCAAGTGCAAGGTGTTGCATCTTGGGCAGGAAACCCTAAACACAGGTACACCCTGGGAGGGCGCTGGAGGCCTCAATGAGGGAAAAAGACCTGGGGTCATGGTGGATGCATGTATGAATAACTCTGAGCAGTGCAGGAGAGCGGCTAGCAAAGCAAACAGGATGTTGGGATACATCGTAAGGGGGATCACCTCTAGGAGCAAGGAAGTGATTCTGCTGCTGTACAATGGACTGGTTAGACCACACCTTGAGTACTGTGTACAGTAGTGGAGACCACACTTAAAGAGGGACATACAGCTCCTGAAGAGGGTACAGAGGAGGGCAACTAAGATGATACGAGGGCTATGGGATTTGACGTATGAGGACAGACTTGAGGAGCTCTGCCTGTTTTCATTGGAGGAGAGGAGAGACAGGGGGACATGATTGAGGTCTTCAAGTACCTCAAAGGAATAAATAGGGTAAACATGGAGGGGATCTTTAGACTAAAGCAGGGAGGTATCACCAGAGGGCATGGTTTGAAGTTGTAAGGTGGAAGGGTGAGGGGGGAAAGAGGAGGAGGTTTTTCACTGAGAGGGTGGTGGACCCTTGGAATGCACTGCCTGGTGAGCTGGTTCAGAGATCCACAGTGGAGGGCTTCAAGACAGGGTGGGACAGACACAGAAAGTGGATGTATCAGATGATAGCCTGTCTCAGGGGGGTGGGGATGGATGATGGGGGTTTCTGGAACACGAGGAAGGGGAGGGCCTCGGCACCCAACTAGGGATCTGAGGTTCAAGCAGACTCGATAGACCGTAAGGCCTAATCTTCTGGCAAATAGTATGTTAGTATGTTAGTATATAGACTGTAGGTGAGAGCAAAACCAAAAACCCATGAAAAAAATTAGACATCTACAGGAAAATTACATATGCAGTTCACAGAAACTGCACAAGCTGCCACCACAAAACTTTTCAAATATTTAGACCTTTTCTACCAGGCAATGCATGCAAAATTTCAACTAATTTTGTCAAACGCAACCAAAGCTAGGGGTTTAACATAGAACCTGTCAGTCAACCCTAACTATACTAACTATAACTAACTATATGTGGGGCTGGCAGTATAGCCTAGAGGTTAGAGTAATGAGCTGAGAATAAGCTTGGTACATCCTGTAGACCTGGGTTTAATTCCCACAATCTCCACTTGCATACTGTGTGGCTCAGAGCAAGTCACTTAAACTCCCCGTTGCTCCCAGGTTGTCCCTGTAAACAGGTACTGTGCCTAGTGGGCCTTACCCAGCTACCAAAGCATAAAAAAAAATACTGGCACCACTGCACCTGTATAATATCGCATTGTGTTATAACTGACATTGCAGCATTAAAGTGTAATTGTAGTAAGCAAACATGATTAGAGGACGTACCTGTGGTATGTTCAAGAATATAAATGGATTCAATGGCAATATATCTAAAGAGTCATATTATCAAGGTTATTTTTGCTTATCAGGAACCTACTGTAATGATATTGTATTCTCACTCTAGGTGGAATACAAAGCAAATATTTTAAATGAAGTTTTTTCAGAATAGAAGCCTGGTATAATTTCATTCCAAGATATAATTGTAACCAGGAGGTTCTATTTATAAAATATTGACAGTGACTTTCATGAGAAAACTGCAGACATTATGTTACATTATAGTTTTTGCCGTCCCGACTCTTGGCGAATCAGGCATGGGATCTTCCTTGGGGGTTCACACTCACCCCATTCTGATATAGCCTTTAAATATACTGAACTGTGTCACTTTTCTGTATAGTGTATGGGTCACCAGCACTTTGACAAAACAACAAAACAAACCATAGCAACAGGTTCTTTTTGTCTGAATGACTGTATTTGGCTTTAGACTGTCACACAACAAAACTGGTACAACTACAGTGTAGAAAAATGTTTTTTTACTGCAGTTCACCAACATGTTTTTGCTTCTGCTGCCTGGATTATTCTTCCTACATTTCAACATTCAACATTAGCACCGGGTTGGGGGGGGGATAAACTTACTTTTGTGTGCTGAGCCCACTGTGTAACAGCTAGCAGAAAAAAACTGATGTCATTGCATTTGTTAGCATCCAACAACCATGGGCAAGAAAATCTCACTTGTGGCACATGCCCATCAGGCCAGAACCACTCAACCCCAAAGCAGGCAACCTCCATAGTAATGGTAATCTTTCTTATACCCTTGCTCCAGCCCCCCCCCCCCAACACTCATTCTTTTCTTCACATGCAGAAACAAATAGCAGCTTCACCACTAGATCTGGATCACAGGAACTTGACCTGATTTGTTCCTGGGACCAGAAGTTCCCACTCTTCACAAATTATTTGGGATACAAAAGTACTTGAGACACAAAATGTAAAAGTCAGTTTGCAAGCATACCTATGCCCTGCTGTGAGCACTAACAACTGTGTTAACTGTGATTGAACAGCAGATTTGGCTGCGAGTGGGTGAACTGTGACTGAGCAACTGAATCGGCTCTTTGAACCTGCGACGTACCTACTGCAGCAAAACGAGTTGTCATTGCGCTGCTGTGGGTACATCACTACTGAAACAGAACAACTTTTTAAAGTGTTTCCATACACAATGAAGGCTCCCCCTGCACTGTAATGTATTTATTTACTTATTTGAAAATTGGTAACCAGGAAAGGCACACTGAGCTAATGCTCATTTCCAGGTGTGACCAGGTGAGAAGAATAAGGGGTACACATCAAATGAAAAGGAAGTAACAAGTAAAATAATACCAAGAATAAATAATAAAAATGGCCAAAATTGGACAATAAGGCCACAGTCTGTCCAGTGGATGCAGAAAAGCATTTCTTCTGTTTTTTGGGAGGGGGGAGGAGGCCCATTTATCTTGCAAAAACCTCTGCTGCCACAAACAAGCTACATTTAACTATTATATAAAACCCTAAAATTGCATTTTAAACACAGTAGTCTGTATCAGTGTACACACACACACACATGCTAAAATATTCATGTATTGCTTTCTTTGCACAACAACAAATATACATTTGAGAAAGGTACTGTTGATTGTATTGTATAATGTCTTGCTAATTATATTGTGTTATACAAGCAAAGGTTCCTATAGGACAACATTGTAAATGAGCTTTGCTCAATTGTTCTATTCTGTTTAAAGAAAAAAAAAAAAAAAGTAATATTGCATCATATCATGAGCCTCTAAAAACCTTTGATGGTAACAACAGACCCGAGTGTTTGGCCAGCTGTAACTGAAAAAAAAGTTTTCTTTTGTACTTTGTGACCAGGAAACCCATAATGAACTGTGACACCTTATTTCCCAGTTCAGCTTGCTGGCTGGGTTACATGGCCCTGTTTTATTGTTAGGGGGAATGTTGGCCTGGACATCAGAAAAAAATACCCTACTCTTACGTTAAGTGCCATGAGAGCTTCAACTTCCAGCTGAACAGTCACCAGAGATAAGCAGACGGGACCTCTTAATGTGACACCCGAAGGACAGCGCATTAACATTGCAGCACCCCCTAGTGCAGCACTCCAGTGTCAGTAGTGGGGTATTAGCCTGTACGCCTTGTGTGGGAGTAGAACTCGCACCTTTCTGATCTTCCAGCCCCAGAAGCAAGTGTGCTACCTACAGTACCGAGACACCAGCAATGCATGAATAGAATAAAATTAAAATAACAATCTGCTTATCCACATGATACACTGTGTTTTCATTTTACTTATTTGTTCAGCTACACTATGTACACGAACTTACAATGATGATTTAACTCACTGTACCCTGGGCAGTCATTTTGAATCAGGTTAAGCAACAATGATTCAGACTCAAATGGAGCTAACTGAAGTTCTGTATGTATTCTATGGTTAGTCCATCGTGCCTCTCAGTTTCAGTAATTAGTATCCAATAACAAGATTGGTTATTGGAGATAGAAATAGCATCCTTTCTCCACCAGACTCCCAGCATCACTGTCAGTGAAAGTGAGGAAGCATATAGCCAACTAATCAGTTCTTAATATTATTACAAACCGACACAGGATAATGTTAATTGCCAAACAGTAAATGCGATTTGCAAAGTTATATTACAGAGGCTTTGTTTGTTAAAAGTAATGCACTTTGCCTGACGATGGGCTTATACAGTAATCTCTTTTAATTTTATATGCTGTCTTTGGTGAGTTCTTTAATTTTGCAAAGTTTCAGCCAATGTGGAGGCGGTGAGGAGCCTGACTGCGTGGCATACAAGGATTCTGGATAAACTCACACTTGCAGTGGCATGAATCACGCTATAGTAGTACAGTATAATGTCGGGAGGAGGTATTACTTCTATGTTATTATTGCATCTGCAGGGACTTTGATGTTTAAAAAGTATTTTACTGCAGTTAAAAATCCAAACTCTCAGTAAAGTACCTCACCACTTCTGCATTTGCTGAGACTCTGCAAAATCGAAGAACTCACTAAAGACCGCATATAGAATTAAATTACTGTATGAACCCATCATCAGACAGAGTGAGTTACTTTTAACAACAAAGCCTCTTTAATATAACTTTGCAGGTCACCTTTAAGTAGGTTCAAATCAATGATGAAAAGCCATTTGGGAAGCCAGTCCAGTGGAGAAGTAGTTGTGCTTTTGCTCTCCACAACAGCGACCTGGGTTCAGAAATGGAATAGAGTCGCATGGTGGGTGGGTCAGGTGAGGGAGGATGGATCGCCTGACTGCAGGTCTCCTTCCTTGGGGGTGGGGGATATCAGGTCCTGCTGCAGATACTGCAGTCTGGCAGAGGCCGGGCAGCAGTACAGCAGGAGTGTGCGAGGGAAAGGCCTGTAGCGTGATGTGTTTGCTGCACACGTCCAGACGGTAAAGCCCCGAGTTAGAAAATGGAGGAAAAAGATACTGGGCTGACCATGGCCAGCACCCCCTCACCACAGACCCTCGCACAACCAACATGGCAGCCCACCTACCCACTGAGATTCCGAGCAAGTGGTGAATAACCAGCAAGTCTGTTAGGAGGTCAGTGACGGGGCTGTGGAGGTGCCGTCGGACAGGCCGAAGGGGATAAAAACTACTGACTGAAAAGAGAAAAGCCATTTGGAAGGTTGGAAAGTATATGATGGTATCAGATCATTCTTTTTTTTACTAATTTATAATTGACAAGTGTACACATTGCTGCACACTGTTTGTGATGTAATCTGCTGCCCACGATTTGTATCCTTCTCTGACTGTGACTGGGGCTTTTTACAATTTCTTGCACTTTAAAATGTCACTTAGTAGCTTCCATCTGCACTGCAGCATAACTGATTCAAAGGCTGGATTTAGACATGAAATGAATGGTTGAACTTTAGAACGAGAAAGTTAAATGTATTTAAATAACGTGAACAGCTGAATCATGCAAGCTGTAGGAAGGGATATAAAGACGATCGCAGTGGTGCTACTAACTCCGCCCCCTGAGGAAGATGTTGAGCTCGTTGATACGGAGGGGAGTTAAGAGCAACCGACAGACAGACAAAGGGTATATGACTGCAGTACTCTGCATTTGTGATATATGTTGTATATAGTGCTGAGCACGTTGGTAAGTATAAAATTAAGCGCTGAGAAGTGAATGGACTTCTCGTGCGCTCTGTTCTTCCTCAATAAATTTCTGTTACTGTGTCCCCTTTGAAAAAGGCTACACGCTGACCAAAGCTCTACCCTGAATAAATTAATCAATTAATAAATAAGCAAACAACTAACGTAATCTTTCAATGAGCTAAAAGGACATTTGCACTAACTTCCTTCAATGTGAAATGGGTAACACTTACTGTACATCTAAAGGGTTCATTTCATATTAGGTATACTATAACATGATTCGAAACTTAGCTCCAAATTAAACGAGAGCTGCTCTGCAGGACAGCAGGGCCTGATCCAAAAATACAGTCACGTCCTAGCAGTGGGGATTGGCCCTTGTGCCACAAGAGAAAAGGCAGTTGTGCTCACCAAACTGTGCAGTACCTCATTTATTATCAGCACATGTGACTTACAAAGACATTCAAAGCGCTTATACAGCATACAACTGTCTGGAGTCCTGAAATGTGAAGAATCAGTGTCTCCAGCCTAATGTTCCACTACTGGTTGTCCTCTGACCCAGCAGTAGCGAAGCGTTAGGTTAGGGACATTGATACTCATGACCTCCTGCACACAGTTCAGTGAGCACATCTCTTGTTGTTCTTGTGGAGTCAGTGCCAGTCCCTGCTGCTTGTATAAGTAGGCAGGGCCTTAGTGGGGTGTTGTTTATTTAAGTAATAAGCCACGACAAGGTGTGCCTTACAGGATTTTAATACATACCCCAGGGGTATAATAAGGCACAAAGCTGGGGCATTAAAATGTATTTATTTATTTAGTTATGTGAAAATCGGTGACCAGGAAAGGCACACTGAACTGGGGCTCGTTTCCAGGTGCGACCTGGGGAGGGGAGGGGAGCAAAGGATAAAAAGCAATACAAAGCTTACACAGATACAGTGTTACAAAAAAAAAGTGCAAAGCCATGCACACAAAGACCACAGAAAGGACATAATGCTCAAACGAGGAGAAACTAGCAGTTAAGCTGAACACCAGGTGTATGGGGTCTGTTAAGAGGAGGGGAAACAGCAAAAATGCTTTGATGTACACCCTGAAAGTGCTTATTACTCTTATTAAGTGGCTCTAAGTAGGTGTTTCCGGGGTGGGGGAGGAAAATGAGATTTGGCACCTGACTATGCATTAATACAGAGTTAATGAACAGCTGACACATTTGAAAAAACATTGGAAAACATAACAGTTGGACAAAATTCAGCTTGTGTTTCACATATCTTCTATAGATTTCTCCTCTTCATTATTTGTTACTGAAGAAATTCCCACAAAAACAGGATCGTTGTCCCTTAGAGCTCATCTGCCTCTATAACTTACTCCCTACTTGGCATCATAAAGCTCTGTTGTGACATCACGATCTGTTATTATGGGAATAACTGTGATGTCACAAACGCAGTATTGTGACATCAGGTTGGGAAGAAGCAATAGGAGTTGATGAACCCTCAGGGAACAACTCTTCTGTTTTCATGCATCTAACCCCTGTAATAAATAATGGAGATAAGAAATGCAGAAATAATGAGAACTATAAGCTGCTTTGTGTTCAGATATTATGTTTTTCAAAGTTCTTCTGGAAGAGACATGTGACATGCTTCAGCCAATCATGTTTGTGGATTTTCCAGTGCCATCTTCTAAGCTCTAAGAGACTATGAGCATGCAGTTTGGGGGAGATGACCATTAAGTGAAGCTGACCAGTTCCGGCTGCTGAAACCGCACAAGAATAGCCTTTAATGTCATAAGGCCAAGCACTAACATACAGCACTCGATGACCAAGACAGAGGAAGCAAGTTGTATCCACAGCCAATACTTTTTAACTAATTGTGAATACAAAAAGTAACAGGACATACGCCAGATAGAGCCCTGGCCCTTCGACCATCTAGGTCTTTTCCGGGGGAGTGTCATATGAGACAACCTATGAAGACCCTATGTATTTATTATAAATCACCTGAGTTAGCTGGAGTGATTTATAATAAGTGTTAAGCTATGTTTTACTTCAAAAGTTTAATGAACATGAACATATACAGCCTAGGGAAAAGAAGGCTTCGTGGAGACATGTGCCTAGTGTATAAGCTTTTTCGAATCCAGATTTATGGGAATGCTTGGGGCTCCAACTCAAGGAAAATGCATATAAGGGTAGAAGAAATAACAAATAACTTACAGGATCACTGTGTAAGACAAAGTAACTGCTCATGATATCTGTTTTTTCCTGATCCTCCTCTGGACAGTCTCCCCCCTGCTCTTCTTAACCTCAGAATTGCTCCCCTTATCGTCTTCTTTTTTCTTATATATCTAAAGAAGGTCTTGTCCACTTTAATTACCCCTTGGCTAGCCTTTCCTCTGTTTATGCCTTTGCACCCCTCACCACTTTCCCTGCCCCCCTTTGTTTTTTCTGGTACACCTCCCTATACTCTTTCCTCTGTATCTCCCTGTACCTCCTGAATGCCACCCTTTTAGTTTTATCTTCTCAGCCACTTCCCTCGAGAACCATAGTGGGCTCTGTTTCCTCCTGTGTTTGCTCACATCTTTTGCTCAGAGGTTTGTTGCCTTCACTATGCCATCCCTTTATTTGTCCCACTGTTTCTCCACCCCACCCAGGCAATCTCCACCTACTAGGTTTTCTCTGAGGCATTCACCCATTTTTAAAAAATCTGCCCTCCTGAGGCCGGCCTATCACCACAGCAGTAGGATTTCCTTCTGTGATGCCTACAATCCAAGTTAGAACACCAGCCCAGGGAGTCAGAGGGCAGCCAGAGGAGGAGGATCAAGCAATCAATGAACTGCTCTCCTCCTCCAGGGGAAAGGGTGGGGTAGTTCTCAGTGCTTGACTGATCCCTGGCAGAGGCCAGGGGCATCACACTTGAGATGTGCAGGCTCCAGGGAGGTGTACCAGACATCGACGCATCTGCGCCCCTATGTTATTGCATGCCACACATCCCCAACAACTAAAGGGAAAAACATCACCAGGCTAAAGCAAGAAGGATGTCTGCCCCCCCATTGAACCCCACACAGCTGGCCAAGGCACTCTGCCATTGGATCACCATGTGGCACTGTTCGGGGAGTAGCAGAGGGAGGTTCCCTGATGACCCTGCCCTGGGAAGCAATCCAGGGTGCACTCTGGCATGGCAGCAGGTAAGTCCCGGGGGATAGGGGGAGGTGGTGGGGGAGGTGGACCAAATACACAGCCAGCCAGCAGCAAAAATAAATAAATAAATAAATAACAGTAAATCTGCACTCCTGAAGTCCAGGACCCTCATCTTTGTGTGGCTTGTTTCTGCCACCAGCCTTATGTTAAACCACCGAGTACGATGGTTGCTGGTCCCCAGGTGGCAACCCACCTTGACGTTTTCAATACTGTCCCTATTTGTGAGCACCAGGTCCAGTATTGCCCCTTCTCGAGTGGGCTGTCCAACTAGTTGCCTTAGAAACATCCCCTGCAGGGAGTCTAGGATGGCCTTGCTTCTAGCCAAGGCCATTACTGGGAGGCTCTAGTCTACATCCACAGATTGAAGTTCTCCACTTGCAGCAGCCCCCTTTTCTGTCATTGTGCTGATGGCTTCCCCCGGTGCCTTGTCCAGACCTTCTCCCTGTGTTTGAGGTCTGTATATCACCCCAGGGTGGGTAGTAGCTCCAGCTTCTGTCTGCAGGGTGGACCACAGTTCCTCCAACCCCTCCTTTCCCCCTGGTTCCCTCGTATTTCAATCACTTTGATACCCTCCCTCACATACAGCACAACACCTCCTACTGTACTGCCTCCCCTTCCTCTCTATCCTTCCAGAACTGACTGTAGCCTAGTATGGCCATGTCCCATTTGTGTCTCACTGTTCAACACAACTCAGTAATGGCCACAAGATCCAGGTCTGCTTCCACCATGATGACCTTCAAGTCTAGAATTTTAATTCCAAGACTCCGTGCACTTCCACACATGGCCCTCCTCAAATTGCTTTCAGTCCGCCTTTAATCCCCCTTCCCCATTTGTGCCCCACCTCCTTTTCTCCTCTTCTTTTAAAACTTCTGTTCCTGTCCCCCATGTCCTCTACTACTCTGCTTCTTCCCTTAACCTGCACCCTGGAGGGATTGCTTCCCCTCGGGTCCTCCTTTCCTGCTGCTTCAGTATGGGGGGGTCAGTGTATGCCTCCTTTTGACTTTCCGCCACCCCCTCAGCTAGAATAAATGTTCATCAAAGTAACATTTAAACCATTCACTGGGGACAGTGGTTCTCCCAGATGGATGCATGCCATCACCCCTGTATAAACACATACCCCTCCAACTTGGTACCCAGTTCCCAGTGAAACTGAACCCCTCCTCTCTGCACCATTCCTTCAACTATGAGCTGAAGCTCCTGGCACAGAGTACCCTATCCTCCACTCAGTCATAGACAGACAGCACCTCAGCAAATGCCACAATACATCTTGCTTGCCTTAGACCCCTCCACAGTTCTCTGAACTCTCCCTGCTCAATCCCAACCTCATCACTTGCTAGGTCATTAGTCCCCAGGTGGACAATGACATTCAGCTCCCCCTATGCTGTGCTGCCCTAACAAACCTTAGGATCCGCTGTCCATCTCTCTGAGCTGTGGCACCAGGTAGGCACCTAACCTCCTTTTTCTGCCCCTTCCTGTTCCCAAATCTACCCCCACCTTACAATTGAGTACCCAACCAGAAGCTGTTTCTTCCTCTGCTGGGGTCCTCTACCTCCCACCTTGGGGCATCCCCTTCAGAGCACACCCACATTCTCCCTTGCTACTACTTCAGGTGCCTCCTTGTGACAGTCCCGTCACATCAGAATGGCAAAAGGAATTGTGTAGTGGCACAGACTGAGAAATGTGCCCCTGAGCTGCCACCCCCACTCTCCTGGAGCCCACCAAGGTCCAGCCAGCCCTCCATTTCTGTGGCAACCTCTGGGGCAATGGCAGTAGATTTGTCGACCCATGGGTGGGGAAGAGGTCCTCTGGATCCTAGCCAGCACAGCCCGAGGACCAGTGACCTCCTCTCTCAACCCAGAGAGGTGTGTTCAGATGGAGCAGAATGTTTCCTGGACTACTGAATTCTCCATAACTGCTCTGCACCACTTCCATTTCTGAATGTTATGTATCACTTCCTATTGCTTTCAGTGTACCTTGCTTCTGTTGTGCCCTTCCAGTGTTTGTTCCCTTCCCTCCCGCACCCTTTATTAGGATTTACTTATCACTCTATCCTAAATAGGATGTTACCTGCTTTCTCTTTTACTCGCTTGCTTTCTCTGGATATATCTCACCCTGTACCCCTCTGCCTCTTTACCGCTCCCTATTAATTAAACCTCCCCTTTTTGCCCTACCTGATCTGTTACTGCACCTTACCCCAGACAGGGTGTCACTCTTATTCCCACCTGTAGCATTTACCTGCTTGTTTATTTCCCAGCAGATACTCACTACCCCACCAGCAGTAGCTACCTGTACAGGTAACAGTAAGCTAAAAGGTACTCTACCTTCTCTTGTCTGTCCAGCAGAGCCTCATGCTTACCTACAGTCACCTTTGGATGCCTGCTAATGCCTAAGATGCCAGTAACCTGCTCCGCTTCTGCACTGTTCCACTCACGAATGTGAACTAATGCATCAAGATGTTGCTGGAACATTGTGTTCCCGGGGTACAGTATCATAAATGTTGACTCATGCTTAAAAAGTGGGGAATGTTTGGGCTGCACTACTTTATAAACCACATTTGAAGCAGATATTTACTAACAGACTATCTATAAGGCCATTCATTGGAGCCCAGCTAATGGGCTAAAGGTCAAATCTGCAAGTTGGCAAAGTTCAGAGACTAAGTAACGCCAGTATTTCCATCTCTTTAGGTCACATTCTCACAGTCTCAAAAGTCTTTTACAAACAGCATACAGAGCCTACTGTATTCCATCCTGGCTTGTGAAAGGGGGAAGGGGCGGACATGACGCATCTAGAGTATCTTCCGACCTGCAATTATTATGTTACAATGTTAGCAGGGAGTTATAAAGACAATGGCCACCAGAAAATACCACTTGCCAGCAAAGCTACAGTTTAAGTGTCCAAGTAGACACAGATATGGTGTGTCTGTAATACGTTCCTAATTACAGCCAAAAACAAAGTAAGTTTTGGCCAGCAGATGGTTTGCCAAAAAGACATTTAATTTTGTAGCATTAAGCCAAGTTTTGACACTCTGCCTAAACTCAAAACAATTACTACAGTGCTGTAATGTGGCTGCCGCTCACGCAAACTAGTCACCCCAAGCAACTGTCATGTTTATGCGTCACAGTTAAAGAAGGATAAGTAATTTGGAACAAAGCCTCTGCTATCAACTTGAGTGACAACTGGGTATCAGTCATGCCTCACAAAATAGCCAGCCATAACCAGATGTGGAGCACCTCTCTGGCATACTGCAGGTCTGTCAGCAAAGGTTTTGAAGTAAACACTGGGGTTCAGTTCATTGCACTATGACCCGTTGGCCACAAGGACATGGGCTCACATGTACAGATGGGCAATGTTTCCAAATGTCACTTTTGCCTAAGCTCCAGAGATGTGGAAATATGTCTTATAACAAAAAACAACATTTTTATAAACAGCTTGTTTTTGTTGAAAAAGATGCTTCCCTAAATGCTGCACTCAGTATTTGGACATTTAGAAAGAAAACTTTATACCAGTCTTTCTTCAATGATCCAAAATATTTTTTATTCTCTAATTTTTTGTATTGCACCAGGACTTTCTATTTCAGAGCTGTGCAAACTTCAATTCATAAAAAGAAAAAACAAAGATGGAGTGTAAACAACCGGCTTAAAAACGCCAAACAGAACTGATACTGTAAAAATCTTTTTACGAATTGAAGTTTGCACAGCTCTGAAATAGAAAGTCATGGTTTAATATAAAAAAATTAGAGAATAACAAATATTTTGGACCATTGAATAAAGACTGGTAAAAAGTTTTATTTATAAATGTCCAAATACTGAGTGCAGCTGCAACGTTAACCATTTAGGGAAGCATCTTTTTTATTTTAAACTACCATGGCACCTAGCACCAGAGTGACCACACTAACCTTATAGAAGGACTTGAGCATAGCAAAATTTTTGTTTTTTTTCTCTAAGCTTGTTTTTGTCTTTGCCTTTTTTAAACCAGGTTGTTTATGCTTCTGCACCACTCTGGCCCCTCATCATCCCTGGCCCACCCAACACCACCACCCACCTTCTCCGGGACTTACCAGATTTTAGAGTCCACCATGGATTTCCCCTCATGGCAAGGTCAGAGGGGGGGAAGGCCTTCTTCCCCCCACTAGTGCCCAAAGCCCACTCAGTCAGTGTTGTAGGGTCTATAATGGGCCAGGGATTCACCTAGCTGGTCAGAGTTTTTCCTCCATTATATTCCCCCAAGCCGCCAGTATGCAATGACACAGCTGGAGTGCATGCTTTCGCACACATGCACAAAACAGCATAGAGGGTGTCCCTAGGCCCACTGAGGCAGTCTCTGCTGCACCTACCACCTGGTCTCCACCAGGTGGCAGTTGTCAAGTGAGACACATAAATCCCCCTCCCTGAGAAAGGAGAGCAGTGCAGTCCTTCAGATGTTTGATGCTCTCTCTCCCCTGGTTGACATCTGAATGACTGAGGTCTGCTCCTAAACCCTGGTTGACAGCACTGCAGGGGTACCGCTATCATCATACAACTTGGCTGGCTCCCAAGCAGCTTGTTTTTTTGTTTTCCACAATGTATTTTTCCCCATAACTTATGGACTTTGCAAAGGGAGACATTTTGCAAAATAGTTAGAAATTTGCAAGTAAAAAACAACAACAAAAAAAATTATAATTCTACAGAATTTTGGAAATTTCAACCTAATTCTGTCAAACTCCATCACTAGCAGACTAACAACATTTCAAAAGCTGAATATAGTGTATGGTGGAATGCGGTTGTGTATGGAAATCCATACACCGCAAAAAGTCATTCTGCTTCAGTAGTGATGTCCTCACTAATGCAGCATGACTTTTCATTCTGCATTAGTGAGGATGTCGCAATGCAACATCCTGCTCCAGCGCCGTTCATAGGACAGGGGGCGGTTGGCAAGTCCTGTGCACGAGCTGGCCGGTGGGATGAAGAGAAGAGAAGAGCAGTGCAGCTCTCCGGTGGCAGACACTGCCTGGAAAATGTAAGGGATCCTGTTTGGGGCACAATACACTATACAGAACAATGTATGGCTCCCCAAAAAACTTGCCAACTCTTCCCCCTCGTGTTTTCTATGATGGCAGAGGGACCTCTCGCACTTCACTCTCGAGGTCATCAGCCATCATAGAAAACACTTGGGTGAAGAATTGCCTTGTTGTGTAAGGGAGGCCATACACTATCCTATATGTTTTAGTATTTTATGGTTCCATTAACTGCACATTCTTTTCCCACAATCTACGCAGCATTATTCCACAGTTTACATAATCTGCAGGAAGTTATTCAGCAGTTTACATAGAAACGCTTGTTGGATTTCCATGGAATTCAAAAAGAACTTCCAAAAAGCATTTCAGAAGTAGGGATGGGTGAATGGGCCAAAAATCACTTCTCAAATTCATTTGTGAATTCTGTGGCATTTCAGTAAGCGTGCAATTGCCAAATTTGCAGTTTTGAATGGCGAAATTGCCATTTTTGGGGTGAATTTACCAAAATGTACTAATGAAGTGGCCATAATACCACAACAAAATAGCCAATTTGTGGTAAACACTTAGCAATTTTAGGAAATGTGATGTTTCTAGGATGCACGGAAACTTCATGAAGGCAAATTTCAGCTGCTTCACTGCCACTTCGCTGGCAAAGTTTAAATTCATAACATCTCTATTTAGATGCAGAATTGCCAGCACATATGCCTAGAGATGAGTGAAGTTGGTAACATTCACTCCATGAATTAATCAGCAAATGTAATGGAATTTGCAGCATGCAGATCGATCCAAGAAGTGCAAAGTTTTTGCCACAAAGTGCAGAATTTTACCCATGAAATTCCACTGTTCTCAGGTGAAATTCCACACATCATGGGTGAAATGCTACACTTTGCAGTGAAAACTTCACAATTCGGGCATAGTCAAAGTTGTTGAGTGCAGGGAAAACTTTCGCAAAACTCCACAAATGTGAATTTCGGCCACTTCGTGGCAACTTCGCCTGCAGATTAAAACTTTGCCAAATCTCTACATATTTTCATTTCATTTTAATTTTTTATACTTGTTAGCAAGATGAGCAAATTACCCATTTTCACAAGCGACAAGTAAAATATTAATACAAATAATCAAACAAGACATACTACAGAAAAAAAGTAATACATTTTAGCATTAATACAGACATACATATGACAAAAAAGTCTTAATGAAAACGGTTGTAATCTGAAAGAGTATTAAACCAATGAACAAGCTTATTCTTAAATGACCTGACAATTCTACATATGAATTCAACTGGTGGAATTCCACATTTCACACAGCTCTGCCAGATTCCCTCCAGGTAGCAGAGGATACCACTATAGATATCTTATTTAACAGATAGCAGGTATACTGAGGCAAAGCTTGTTTCCAGGTGCATCCTGGGAAGAGGGGAGCAGGGGAGATTATACAGAATACAACACATCCAGACCAGTGTAAAATATACATGGTGTGTTAAAAACAAGAAAGTGTAGAAAACAAAACCGCATAGGTGCAGAGACAAAATACACAAAAACAAGAGTGAGAGAAAATTACAAATGTAAGCAAGGTAAAAATTAACAATATATGGGAGTGCAAGAATCAATGAGAAGGGGCAGCCAGTGTAAAAATATATAACAATTATTGTAACATTCTTAAATAAATATTCTTAATTAACAAAATTAAGACTTGAGGGAGAAGTAAAAATCTTATCCTGTCCAGATTTTCCTACAATGATTGGCTTACTGATTGGGGCAGGTAATATGAACAGTGTTATTTCTACGACCAGGCAACTGACCAATAAAGTGACTTCATGGCTGCACATTTACTAGTCTATCTGGTCCTGTCCAAATGAACTGTAAAAGAAGGGCGTGAGTACTGTGTTTTGGAGATGATACTTGGGAGTAGATACCCCCTCTATCTTCCTACGTCACACACTGGTGCTTCATGGCACCATATAATATCGATGACTCTATAACAGCGACCATCATTATGACGAATACAAAACAGCACATACAATAATGGCGACGATAATAAACAGCGACGGTATTTAACAATGATTACATTAGGCATTACCACAACACCATAGGTGGATCAGGGTGCTTTATTTATTCATTGCGACCATGCATGGAACCATGACCACTTCCCTCCCCCATTGCACCCAGTCCTGAATTGACAGAAAAAATGACAGAAGTCAAGATCACAGCAAAAATTCCAGTTGGAGAATCCATCCCATGGGAATGCTGTTTGTGCACATCTACATTGGTGTGTGTATGTGTGTGTGTGTGTGTGTGTGCATGAAAGTGACAGTTTTATAGTAGTTACAACTGATGAGCTAATGCACTGCATACTCAGATCACACACATTTCACCTGGTTTAACCCCCATGAGCCCCCGACCCCCCAATTATTTATAACTAACTCTGAGGTGCACATTGCCAATTACTATTGCGATTTCAGTGGGGGTTGCTGTAATCTCATGGTCACCTTTATTTCATGGTCGCTGTAATTGTGTTTGCCTTTCTGACTTCACCGTTATTGTGTTGCCGTTATTGGGTAGCCCTTATTACGTGCTATCATTCTGACATAGAACCAACAAAGTCTTAGTCTCAGTTTTATTTCAAGTGCTTTCTACATAAGTCATTGCATACTAAAATATATATATTTTTTATTAAATGTTAATTGAATCATTAAAAAATGAATCTTCCTGCAGAAACTGGCCTTGTATGGTTATTCTTCTTGATTAATAAGATCAGAGCCAGTTTGATGAAAATCTTTCTGTAGTTTCCATTTGTAATGCACGTGCATAGCTTACAGATGTTAGGAGAATTGTTCATGTAATGGTGGGAAAATCATTAGTAACATCTGAACTCTTCCACTTCAGATTACACATTTTGTGCCAAACATAGAATTGTGTATAGGCCCATGTAAAGAACAAGGTGATACTTTCACTGAGTGACACTGAGGGTAGGATAAGACACAAGCATGGAGGGATGAGTGTTCCCCTGCTGCCAGCTTCATGAGACGAAATTACCACTGAGTTTTTCACAGGCGCCTACTGTATGTGTAAGTAAGCGATAAGTCACCATAGGGTGTGCGGTTCCTGGTAAATAATGCATGCCCAGGGTGTGTTGTAAGGCATGAGCCCACAGGCACAGTGTCCTCCAACACATCAACCTGGGGCATGCATTATTTACTAGGGACCACACACCTTGTGGTGGATTATTGCGCTTATAAAATGGGAGGGGTTACTGTTGAAAAAAAAAATAGATAATAGACTGTTTTTTATGTTTATAATTTAATGAAAATAAATCCACCATTTAAAGTAATTCCATTTACTTCATTTGCATGGCTTTTTATAATGTGCAGACATAACTATGATATATGATTAGTACTGGTGAGGTCATAATGCTGATGTTGTAGTTGCTGGGGGATAGAGCTAGATATGTCAGCTGCCAGTCAGAGTTCTGTCCCACACATCACACCTACTAGCATCAGGTAAACAATCTTCTAACCAACCAAAGGAAAATGAAAAAGTACCTCGGATATAAAAGGTAATGGCTGACTGCTTTAATACACTAGCTCTTTAAATCTGATTCTGGAGTGCATGTAAAGTAGGCATTTGGCCCTGTTCTCTCACTCTAGCTAATGGCACAATCCTCAGAAGTTTCCTGGCCTGAAGCCACTGCATACTGTCTACATGCAGTATATGCATCATTGGGGTACCCCGTGGCATCTGCAGTGAAGGACAAATGCCCCCAGTCCATAGACATGGCTAAACAGGGAGGCAGCATGAGGTAGGCCAGGGGCTGGCTGCAAACCTTCTCTGCATCCAAATTACAAGATGCAGGATGCATGGTGTGGAAGGGGCCAGTTACGCAGCTCTAGGGATTGTATCAGTGTCTATGTTCTGACCTCCATCCTGCCACAAATGTCAACTCCATGTCTGACTGATCCACCTTGCTACCAGCCTCCTGACCTGGGAGCATCCACAGTGGGCTGTGTGTATCACTGGCACCAGCTGGTGAGCTTCAATAGCATACAGTGATTCCATTGTGGAGATGCTAGCTCTAGAGGACTGCAGTAAGTAAGTAAAAACTTTATTTTTATACAGGAAGTATGCCATTTTGGACTTTGTCAGTCCAGTTTACAAGACAGTCCTGTTTTCTAATCAAGTTACACATGGAATACAAAAATACAATACAAATCACATAGACATTATATAAATAATGATGAATACAATCAGTAGCAATGAAAAAAAAGAAAAAAACAGTAAAATATACTATGTAAAAATAAGATTCTATTCACACAATGGCAGGTGAAAACATAATGGCCTCTCAATAATTCAATAAAAGAGCTGTGCCTAGTCTCAGCCCATATAAAAGAGGGTAGACTGTTCCTGTAGGAAGCTGCCAAAGATCTAAGGGTGTAATCTCCAAATCTGTTATTGCAACTTTTTGGGGGAAATGTTGTTTTGGTTAACTGACCTGACCATTTGTTTTTTATTGTCAGGAACACAAACAAATAACATTTTAGAAATATCATGTTCAGGGTGGTTAACCTTATACTTGTGAAGAAATGTTAACCAACTCCTTGCATATCCCATCTCAAGAGGCAACCAATTTAAACCGTTCAGGAGTAAACAGTGGTGGCTTCTAAAACTACAACAAAGGACATGTCTAGCTACCCTGTTTTGTAATTTGTCAAGTTTCTTTAATAGTAATTTACTTGCAGATCTAAATACAAATTCACCTTATTTAACTGTGGGCGAAATAAGTTGCTCAGCAATCTTTTTCTTACCAGATTTTAAAAAAAATCTCGTTGTCCTTTTTAAAGCCCCAAATTGCTTGTTGACCTTACTAATTATTGTCTCTGTATGATCCCTAAAAGTATGAGCAGAGTCAAAGACTATACCCAAGTAACTGTAAGTAGTAACTTGTTCTATTAGCTCTGGTCAGCAGCACATATTTGCAATTGAGGAGAATTTTTTCATCTGTTAGATGCAAAGCACATAACTTTGGTCTTTTTATTATTCATCCTAAGCCATGACCTGGTGAACCACTCCTGTACCCTAACGAAATCTGCCTGGAGTTTTCTCCGAAGGTGCTCTGGATTGTCTCCTGAAGCTACTATGACTGTGTCACCAGCATACAATCTAATAGATGTATGCTGAACCATCGAGAGCAAGTTGCTGTTAAATAATAGAAATAACAGGGGTCCCAAGATAGACCCTTGTGGGACCCTTCTTCTTACTTCAAGGGGTTCAGATAGCTGTTGCTGTATCTGAACCCTTTGTGATCTCCCTATCAAATATGAGAAGAACTAAGCCAGAGGACCCTCAGAGAAACCCAGGCCCATTAATCTAGTTCTCAAAATAGAGTGGTCCACCAGGTCAAAGGTCTTAGATAGATCTATAAAAACTATCGCTGTTTCCCTACCATCATTAAGAGAAGAACAAAGTAAATCATTAAATTCCACCAAAGCAGATGAGGTGGAATAATCCCTATGAAAACCTGATTGGTATTGAATAAACAACCCATACTTGTCCATGTAGTCACAAATTTGCCTGTGAACTAGTTTTTCCAAACATTTAGACAACACAGGCACTATTACTATAGGTCGGTAATTGTTTGGATCAGCGGAGTCTCCCACCTTAAATATTGATGTTATTTTGCTTGCTCTCCACAAAGATGGAAAGTGGCCAATTTGTATGCTCCAGTTAAATATGGACAGTATGGGTACGGCTATATAAGGTGCAGACAGTTTTATAATTTCCCATCCAGATTATCTAAACCAAATGATTTATGAGCATTAATTTTTGATAATTCTTTTTGTACTTCTAATAAGGTTAACTGCTTAAACCTAAACAGTGGGTGGTGTCCAAGTATTACATCATCCACTATAAGATTTTCTCCATGCCCCAGCTGTGAGTAGGCCCCCAGCCCTGGAAGGTCCATAAAAAATGTATTTAGAATATTAGAGACCATTTCTGAATCATCAGTTAGAATGTCATTCACTCTTTTTGTTATATTTCTTTGCGAGTTATGTTCCCCAGGATTAGTTGAATACTTAGCAGTGGACCAAAAGCTTTTTGGATCTGCATCTTGGTTAAGTTTACTCCTATAATAATAATAAGCTTTAGCTTTTTAGTAAGTCCCCTACACTCATTCCTTTTTAGTTTAAAATACTCCCAATCAGAGACCAATTTTATTTTCCTAGCTTTTTTCCAGTTTCTGTTCTTGACCCTGATTTTGTCAACAGTTTTTGAGTTATCCAGGGAAACCTCAGCTTAGTATTAGACTTTGCCTTTACCCTGGGAGCAGGAAGATCACAACTATTTTGGAATGTGTTTGTAAAATATTCAACCCTTAAATCCAAATCAGGAATTAGAGAACATCTTTCCCAATTTTCTGATTTTACACTGTTTAAGAACCAACCTTCAGATAAATTTTGCATGCCTTTGGTCCATCTCTGCTTTAAGTGGTCTTGGAAACTCACTAAGTGGATTAAAGACAGTGTAGTCCAAATGGGATTGTGGTCACCAAAATGGGGGTAGGGGGGTAAAACACCAACTGAATCAATACACAGAGCTTCAGAAACTAGAATTAAATCCAAAATAGAGCCACCAGCTGTAGTATCTGTAAAACATGTGGGTGAATGAATTAATTGTTTTGAACCCATTGTTGCAGTGATTTCATTCAGTTGCCTACCCCTCAAATTAAACCAGTCCCTTCCTCTCCTAAATCCCTTCTCTTACCAATCTTCTCCCTCCCCCTCTCCCACACTCTCTTCTCTTTACTCATGTAATTACTAAATTCTTGTGCTCCGAATTTCTTGCTGCAACTACTCCCTAGCCAACTCTCCTGTTCCAGCTCCACGGATCCAGCCTACTCAAAAGAATATAGACTCGGTACCTCCCCGGTCGGGAATTTGAATTCATCGTCCTGTTACTATGTTGACTGACTCTCTGCCCACTGCAGCTTTTTGTGTGCATATATTGTGTGTGTGTATATATATATATATATATATATATACACACATAGTATGCTGTACATATATATTGTATCTTTCCTCAGTTTGTACTCTATGTTAAAGAATGCATCCTAATGTATTATGTACCAGCTTCACGGAATTACTTTCATTCCCCAGGGCGCTCCTGCAAAAGGGACTTGTCTGTCTCAGTGGGCCTACCTGGTTATCAAAATTCAAATAGATAAATGAATTAATTAAAGTCTCCTACAACTATCATGGGTCTGTCTTTAACACATTCTGCTACTCTAGACAATACCTCTTCTATTGTTTTAAGATGTACTTTTGGTGGAGAATGTATTCCAGCGCCAGCTAATTTACACTGCTCAACACCAATTATTAAAAATTCAGTATTATTGTCACTGCCTGTAAGCATTACTTCAATATGTCCAAAGGTATGCTTAACATAAAACATGACCCTTCCCCCTCCCTTCTCCCTTCTGTCCTGTCTAAAATTTTGATAACCAGGAACACTCAGTTCTTCAGAGCTTACTTTCCCTGTCAACCAGGTCTCACTCAAACCCAGAATACTGGGATTAGGAGTGCTCAAAAAGGCTGGCAACAAATCAGTCTTTTCAGTTATGCTACGAGCATTATCATGTAAAATGTTTACTTGAGTTTGTTCAGTGGGGGACTGGGTTCGATTCTATGTCACCTCCCAAAATAAGTATTAAGTGACAGACTCCACTGAACCTCTCAATCGATTTATTAAGGGTAAGGAGGGATAGGTGTATAATAAGCCCTGCATAATGATATTTATTCAAATTAAAAGTAAAATAATTTCTCCTCCCCACCTGCAAGATGTTTCTGTTAGTTAAATGTTCTGAACACAATGAGGGTGAAAAGGTTCCCTTTTCATTCTGGTCAGAGTCACAGATCCTGACATTCCCTGTTCCTTGCACAGGCAGAGATCCACTTGTGGATCAGCAAGAGCATCGTATTGGATACCTATAGTCTGGAGCCACTTAGCGCAGCCCTGCTGCCCTCCACCCCAATGCATTGCTGCACTCACCCACTCACTCACTCACTCACTCACTCACTCACTCACTCACTCACTCACTCACTCACTCACAGTAGCACCAACTATTTACAGTTTTGGTTCTACAGCAGCTGTTTCAGTCTTAGGGACCAGGCTACCCAACAGCAGTTTGGTCCATGAAAATGATCGCATCTCTGAAGCAACATCTTTCCTAGGACTAGGTGTTTCCTATTTTTGGCATTTTTTGGAGTGGGACCCTTGAAGCAGTTAATCACTGGGTTCTGGGCTCCTCATCTGGCTTACTTTTTGAGAGTAGAACTCTTCAGTGGCAGTTAGTCCCCAGGAGCTAAGTTCATCATCTGTGGCACCTGTTTGGAGCTTGACTCCCCAGTGGTGATTAACCTCTGGCAGCGGTGGTCCCCTGTAGTAGCACTAATTCAAGGGGTGAGCACTCCCCAGCAGCAGTCATCTCCCATGAGATAGGCTCTTGAGCAATATTCCCACTTTCCAAGGACAGCAGCACACACTTCAGAATCTCTGGGTGCCACAAAAAACTGCTCCAGTTATGGAGTTTGTAGGATCCCTGCTTTTGAGAGCGGTGACCTGTGCTCCTTTAGGGTTACTGACATCTATTTCTGGAGATGCCCCCCTCTAATATTCCAAGTGAGACTGCTGTATTTTTACTTGATTAAGTGGATTTGTTTTCTGACTACGATCTCTGTGCTTCTGGTTGCTGAAGCTCCTCCGCCCACCTGTTTCAAAGGTAATTGAAGCGGTAAATTTGCAACTGTTCATACTGCACCGCAGCCAACTTTTTAAGCATGTTACTAAGGATGCATATACAAGCCATACAACTAAACTGGACATACTAGATAGACTAATGAGTCATAGTCTGCTTTCAGAATCTATGTAGCTATGTGTACACATTGTAGGCATATGTACGTATAATTTATTCTACACAGTCAACTATACATATCACTATGTATAGTTTGCTACCTATCACTCACCTTTTACCTGCATATAGCAAACCATTCCTAGTGAAAAGATGTTCAAAAGTTAATAGTTATCTAAATCCCAAAGCAGTATTCTTTACCGTGACTCCTTCGGTCAGCATTTAAAACATGAGTTCAGTTCAAAGGTAAAAACAGCAATTTCAGATCAGGTGTATTTGACTCTGTTTGTTTGATTTTCATGCTGACATTTTTCTTTCAGTAAGGCATACTGCAATTAAGTTCCTTAGGTGGTGGTTTTGTAAGGAATAAGACATGGAAGAGTATGTGATATACCCTGCTGACATTCCAAGTATTGGGTTTAAATCAGCACAAGGGCTGCTGAATGAGGTATTTGTTTTATTATGAAACAAATGCAGGAGACATAATTTGACCAATTTTCTGCAGCTATTCCTATGAAAACATCTTCCTGTACTTAAAAGCAGAACAGAACACAACACAGTATGAGAATTACATGATCGGTATTTTTTATAGCCAAAAAAAGAGAATGTTTGACCTAAAAAGGAAAAACCTCCAATAGGAAGGTGGAGATTACAGAGCAAATGATAACTTGTTAGTATTTCTCTTACAATTTACAAACCATGATTGTGGAATTCGCTGCCCTGTGAAATTACTAGCATTGACTGTTGTTTGCAATTTGCACAAACTTTGAAGACACATTTGAATATGCTGTACTCTTGCACACGCTGGGTGGGATATTCAAGAGGTTGCTGTGGCGCAACAGTGTTACCATGTGCAACCCACTGATGTCTTGACGCGATATTCAAAGGATGTTGCGCCGTGCAGATCCAATGCACTGGGATGCACCAGTAATGTATGCAGCGCAAGTGCGGGGGGCATGCCCATGCATATTCCGCACATCCCAATATTCAGCCTGGGATGTGCAGTGCATATGCTGGTGCAACCCCTACTTGCGCCACACACTGGTGCTCAAAGTTGAGCCAAAAAAGAAATAGGAGCAAGGGCCCGCCACCCACCGGTGAGCTGCCATATTGCAGGGTGCAACACAGCAGCTGCCAGCTGTGGGTGGCCACCTGCGCTCCTGTGCCAGGGTCCGTTGGCGTCACGCCCCCCCCACACCTGATCACGGGCATTGTACCTGTACCGAAATCCCTGGTGGTCCAGTGGACTGCTTCCAGCCCGATCGCGGGCATATCTATTGTAAATTACAAGTCCAATATCCCTGGTGGTCCAGTGGACCACTTCCAGCCCGATTGTGTGTATATCTATTACAAATAACAAGTCCAATATCCCCGGTGGTCCAGTGGACCACTTCCAGCCCAATCGCAGGCATATCTATTACAAATAACAAGTCCAATATTCCTGGTGGTCCAGTGGACTGCTTCCAGCCTGATCACGGGCATACGTGAGCTAGAACAGTTTAAAACTAACCCTGGTGATCCAGCGGTACCCCACCCGCCCACTGGGCCCGCCACCCCGGTCCCCGGTCAGCGGCGGTCGGCAACTCCACACCACCAGCCACCCGGCCACCTGCTGACTGACTGCATACAGTATGGCTGTATGCCCATTGATCCACAGTGCGGGCCAATGGGCATGCAGACCGTTCCATACTATAGAGTCCGATATGAATGGATCCATTTCCATACCTGGACTGTGTAGTACTGTTATGAATCTGCATGCCCATTGGCCCATGCTATCGGACAATGAGCTTATACAACCATGCTGATCAATCGGCAACTGGGCGGCTAGTGGTTGGGGTTGCTGCTACCACTGACCGGGGAATGGTGGCTCAGTAAGCGTATGAAGAAACTGCTGGACCACCGGGTAATTACTATGATCTCTGTCACCTAACATCGGGCTGGAAGCGGTCACTGAACCCTGAATATCGAGACTTTATTTATTCATACAAATGCCCGCGATGGGGCATTGGAGCACTTACGCGCTGTGCAGGGGCATTGGTCCCCGATGGCTGCAGCCTGGCGGGTGTCAGGTGCAAGTCGACAGGGATCGGTGCACCTGCATGCAAATGGGGCCATAATGGCATGCTAATGGTCCCAGTTGTGCCTTGCATATATGGCCCCATTTACATATACACGCTGACTAACGCTGTTCCTGCGCTTCGCGCAACTGCGCACTGGCGCATCCCCATCTCCCTCTCTTGCCACTTGCACTGATGCAGTACCACTGCACCATGAGCAATGTGGGAGAGCCACGTACCATGTTCCAGCGGTGCTGAGCCATGGCTGGCACGGTCGAATGTGCCCAACACACTCCTGGCACATCCCGGATTTCGCTGCGCCGGGCTTGTGCCCCTGCCTGGCGCATGTCTGAATATCCCACCTACTGTTTCTGAGCTGAATTATCTGTATAAACTGTTTGTATATGTACCTGTTATGTTCATTTATGAATATGGACAATTTTGTCCATAGGCCATGATTTGAAATAAAATGAAGTAAAATAAACGATTGTATCTCTTTCCTTTTTACCTCATTTCGTGTCCTTGTTTCTCATTTATTTTCCTATTTCTTTCCTTTCCCTTTTAATGCTGGTATGCCTTATTAAGCTTTCAAATATTCCCATATTATGGAGCTGGTGGTCAACATTTATGATTTTCCAGCATATTTCTGATTTTCACTGTATTAGCAGGCTACTGTTCAAGTTTGCATATAGACTTTTTCTGTCTGGCCTACCTAATGCATAATGCCTGTCCGGTACTCTCTTCCAATACTACTAATTGTCCCCTGCCTTGTCATTTTTGATACCAATCCTAATGGATGTTTTTTTACATAAGATATAGAATAATACATGGGATAGTGTGTATAATGAGAATTTTACACACACCTGAGGTGCTAGCTGCTACATAAACCCCAAGAACGAAGTTGGTTATAACCGCAAACTATAACCAGGTTTCTCTATGGGAGAAAATGCTTCCTGGTTGTTATATTTACATTATTCATAGTACTTTTCACCTTTCTGGGCCTGGGTCAGATAATTATATTTTTCTGCCAGCTCAAGGTATATTGTATGTAATTTAAACAATGACAGTGCCTCCCTAGCAAGCTGGTCCTCGTGCTTAAATTCTAGTTAAAAAAAATAACTTTAAGAATCCTTGATTCTGGCCTTTTTCTTCCCTCATCCAATGGCTCAGTCTGTGGTTGGCATGTCTGTTCTCATGAACACATTGAAATCAATAAAGTATACCAAATGTTCCAAAGAAGTCTTGGTAAGGCGTTACCAAAGTGCAAGTCATCAAGGACCGTACTGAAGCCATGGGGAAAAAAAGCCAACATTCTTGCAAAAAGAGTCCTGATGGTAGAAGGAGCCACGAAGGCTGCCTTGCATGAGCAGATTAAGTGCATCACAAAACTAGAGAAATTCAAAAACACGCTTTTGCCGAAAAATCTACGCCTGATTGGTTTACTGGTAACAATTCCTATTGCAGAGCTGCAAACTGAGGTAGAGAGGATTCCTTCACTTGTTCTCTCCTTAGATACCCCTCTAACATTGGACTCTGTGTTTCAGCCACTAAATCCGGTAGTCCACTAAATGTGGACGGAGATACTCAAGGCAAAGAGTATGGTATCTGATATGTACTAACAATTCCGTATCAGAAAGATTATAGAGTGAGGGAGTGGTCCTGACCAATCAGAGTGCTCCTTTTCCCTGGGTTCGAGACACTCTTATTCTGTAAAGTGCATCTTACATGCAGATGCTCTGGAAATGGGTATGTTCTGGGAACAGTTTAAAAAAAATATATATTATTGATCACTCTTGATCAATAATATATTAATATGTCCCCTGTAGCCACTCAGCTTCGCTTCGCTGTTCTTGCTCCAGCCAAAGGTGCCTGAAACCACTCTTCTACAGCAAAAAGTGGCTCTGGGGAACATACAGTATTAACATATAAACTGCATGTTACAGATGGCCAGATAGAAAAAAACAACTTTTATAAGGGTAATAGATTTTGCCTCTACCCTGACTTTTGTTCAACAATGCAGCACTAGGAAACGTTTTCTGACAATTCACTCAGAATATATCCAACCCGGTGTCCCTGCAGTACTGCAAGCTCTTGCTAAATTGAAAATTACTTTTCAAGGAAAATATTCCCTTTTTCATGACGGCGATGCTGCCTGATCCTTTTATAAGAAAAAAATGGTTGTCCCAGTCAATGGTGGCATTACTTTAGAGGACAAACAGGCAGACAATAAACAATATTTACCATTGACCACTTAAAAGCTTTGGACTGAATGTTGTAAAAATCTGAATAAAATGACTTGTTATTACCAATACAGTCTGTTAGATTGTACTTGTTCATAGATGGCAATTAAATTTGGTTAAAAGTTTTTTTTTCTAAATTTAGGCTTAGAGGTTTAGCTGTTTTTGTTTCTTTTGTGGGTGTATTAGCTTGAACCAAAAAACAGATACAGTATATTTCAATTTAAATTGCTTTGTGCTCTCTAGGAATGGACTATTTACTTTTATTTTTTCTCAACCCCTCAAAGAAAAATGAAAAATGCACTTTCTCATAAATCTTTAAATGTTTTCAAGAAAGTTTTCTTATGTAGTTTGTTTCATTTATTTTCTCTCTAAATCAAAATAAAGTAAAAAAAAAACAACAGATACTGGCCTTTTTCTCTCCCCTCTCACAATGATCGATCCAGTGCTGGCATGCATAATCTAATGAACATGCTGAAATAAATGCAGTACCCCAGACATTCCAAATAAGTCCTGGTAAGGACTTACATCATTAAGGAATTCAATGTATATTGGCTCTCGATAATGCTTCTAGAGTAGAAATATCCATTCTATTTGATTCTATTCTATTACTGCTATTATACTTCTGCTTGTCATGCTTACCTGATTATAGAGCTATGAGGAACCAGGTTATCATGGGTCTGTTTCGGTACAAGGCTTATAAAATGGGCAGGGAAATCTCTGTATCCTGATTGGTCAGCAGTTGTGCATTGTGATCCACTACCCATGGTTAAAAAAGTGCTGGCAATCAGGATACAAGAGCATATACATGTCTTTTGTAAGCAAATAAAAAAATCTGGTCTGCCATTACAAACATGGCTGCTACCTTTACTCTCACTAAAAATGTCAGCTAGACCCTAAAAATGAAACTTCCTCAAAATAAAAAAAAAATGATTATATGTTCTTTCTCTGTATAACCCCCTTCTTACATACATACACCAATTAAAACAAGCATTTGTCAATGCCAGATGTTTGCCACTGGTATAGAAGGCCTGTGGCACTAGATCCTTTGTGGTGCACATTGTGGCTTATATTGAAGTTAAATGACATGTCTGAGCAGTCCAGGTAGAGGAGATGCCTGTGTTCCAGTTCTCACTCATTCCCAGAGTATTAATCTTTAGCAATGGTTTACAAATAATGACCCACCAAGCCTAAAAAATATTATCATAAAAGATGCTCATAATGTATGTTGCAGCTGCAGTCCTGTCTCAGTACTTGCATCTGTACATACACGCTGAACCTTTGACTTGCAAATATTACTGGGTCTTGCTTGTACACATTTTTACTATATATTTATCCAGGATACAGCAGATGAGTTACGATATTTCATTTTCAGTGGTGTCCTGCTTTGAATCATTGTTAGATTGTAATTACCCACGATAGGGCAGCTGAAAGGCAATATCTACTTTTAAGTGGGCTCCCACATTTTGACCCCAAATGTCCAACAAACTTTCTGTGACCTCATGTTCTCCTCAGTTCATGGTCCGGCTTTGAGGAGTGACATGTTTGCAGTTCATAGAGTATCATGGCATTGGACCCCCAGTGGATAAATACGGGCTTGGGGATTGGGGTGGGCTGGTGCTGTGTTGGAGGGTCGGTTGGGGGGACTAATGGTGCAACAGACATTGATGGATGTTTTCCTTTTTTACAAGGTAAAAAATTAAAAAATGAGGAGGGACAGTTTTCATCTATCCAGCTGTGGCTCTATACTGGGGAAAACTTGTTTTTCTCAGACTTGTGATAAATTCTGCAGTTTAACTCAGGCTAGGGCCTTACAAACTTTTCTGGGCTAGGGCTTTACAAACTTCCAATCACAAACTGAATTGGCACCAAGCATCAGGTTAAAAATGTATGCTTTGTTTATACAAAAATTGTAAAAAAATTATACTTACATGTGCAAAATTGCAGCGTTATTAACACACAGAGATTATAGCAAGAGCCTCTAGTGATCCTACTGGTTTCACTTGATGCTTTCTCAAGAGTCACTTACACCCAGAAAGTGGATTCCTTTTATACAAGTGAAGTCTTAAAGAGACAGTACACAATTCATTTAAAAAATGTAAAACATTGATAGAAACTTTCAAGTACCTCAAGAGAACCAACAAAGTCCAAGAGGGTAGCATCTTTCAGAAAAAGAGATGTCCAAGAACAAGGGGGCACAATTTGAAGGTAGAGGGGGGGACGGCTCAGGGGCAAAATGAGGAAGTATTTTTTCATGGAGAAGGTGGTGGACACATGGAATGGCCTTCCTGAGGGGGTTATGGGGTCAAAAACAGCGGGGAAATTCAAGAATGCATGGGACAGACAAAAGTCAATTCTAGAGGGGGATAGGAGGAAGTAGGCTATTGGTTAACTAGGAACTGCAGCTTATCCAATAGGTAGGGAAATGGGCAGCCCAGGTGGGTCAAGCGGTCCTTAACTGCCGTCAAAGTCTATGTTTCGGTTGCTATGTTTACAGAAAGGGCAGTAATGGCCTAGAACAAACTCCTGGAAGAGGTTAGCAGAGCTGAAACAGTAGAAGGTTCAAAAGGAGATGGGACAAGCACATGTGAATGGTATGTATGGGGCAGACTGGGTCAGGGTGGAAATAGGAAGGAGTAATAGGGGCAAAGTCCCCAAAATTAGATAGGGTTGGGCAGACTGGACTGGCTTCCACACCTTTATCTGCCAGCATTTTATACGTTTCTATGAGCAGAAGAAATACTGCAGTTGGTGGTTGTCCAAGACTGGGGGTGGTTTTGAGCTACTGAATGCTAGTGGGATCTTTTCCTTTAAAACACAGCTGAAATCAGAGTCCCCCTCCCCCCACCAAGAGCACTACATTTGCAAACCCGTTCTAGTATGAGGCATTAGCAAATAGATTCATTTCCCACTTCGATAATAGGATGCCATGCTGAGAAGTCATTTGAAAGGCAACAAACTAACAAAGCCCTCTTCTTACAAAAAGACAGAAATGTGTTCCTTCATTTATTTAAAATTTAATGACCAGGATAGGCACACTGAGTGGAAGCTCATTTTCAGGTGCGACCTGGGAGAAGGAATACAGAAGGGAATGGAAGAGCAATAACAAAGTGATAACAGGTGCATGATCACATACAATAAAATCATAGTATGAGTGATGAATTTCAGAGAAAGAAGAGACAATTTAAAAAGTGTACATGCACATCAGTCATGGGGTAGCCAGGATGAGAGCTATGGTGTGCCACCTACATTTGGAAAGATATTTGTACAGAACCACAGTGGTATGAAGTTCAAATTACAGAGTACACTGAGTTGTAAGCAATACGACAGAGTAAGGCCACAATGGATACAATAGGTAGGTGGCTGGATAGAAAGTATATCAGAGTACCAGTTTCATTAGCAGGAAAGGTAGAATTTGTGGAGAGATGCCTGCTCTCAAGGGACACTTCCAGTGAAACAGAAATAAAAGTGTCACTCTCAATCAGATATGTTAACTCGAAATATACATTTTATTAAATACTGCCTTGTCTAGACAACATTATTTTGTCCAAACCATTTTATGGACAATCCACTTCTTTAGAGGTGGTTTTCCAATCTTAAAGAACTAGCACACCGTCTGAAATAAATATTAACTTTTAAAAGTTGCCAGCTATTGCTAGCTATGTCTGAAATACTTTTTTTTGTTTTCCTTTTACTAGTTAGAAGATCTTCTACCTGATAGTATTAGGTGAGATGTCCAAAATGAAGCTAAGCGGGTCTGTCTGCTCATACCTCATGAGAGGAGTCTTTTATACCATAAGAGACAACCCTTGGATAACTTACTAAGCTATTATATTTCACTAATGTTGGCTAGAGTGAGTTATATGAAGTTTTAAGTATTTTGTTTTTCAATTTCAAAAGGTTCTTCAGCTGTCCCCCGCTCTGAAGTGGAGCATTCCACTTGTAACATACCTGCATGAGAGGCAGCTGTACTGATGATCAGAGGCTCAATGGCTCTGTGTGTTCATTGGTTGAATCCTGTAAGTGAGGGGATGGGAGACTTTATGTGCTCCTGTACTGGAACTGATACATAAATAATTATAATGACTGCAGAAAAAGGTCTGTCAGTCCATCTAGTCCACCCACCCTAACTATTTACTTTGCACTGGCCTTAATGGCTGGCTATCCCCCATTTGTTTCTGCCCCCTCTTCCTTATCTATGTAATCCCATGTGACTGTATCCAATCCATGTTTGAAGCTGCTCACTCAATTGGCCTGTACCACTTCCTCCGACAGCTTGTCTTACTTGCCTACTACTCTTCCAGTGAACAAATGCCTGCAGAGATCCCTTTGGAATCTCCCACTGAAAGTTTCAGTCAGTTCTCCCTTGTCACTGTATTTGAGCTAAGGAGAAAAGTACCTTGTCACTCACCCTGTGTATCCCATGCGTGTATGTTTATGTCTCACTCATGTCACCCCTTTCCCTCCTGTTTTCAAAGGTGTACATGTTCTAGCCCTGCTTCCTCTTCTCATATGTCTTGCCCCCTAGTCTGTGGACCACCCTGGTTGCCCCATGCTGTGTTGCTTCCAGTTTGTTTCAGTCTTTTCTGAGGTATGAACTCCAGTACCCTGCACAGTATTCCAGTGACCCGTACAAGGGGAGGATCACTCCCCCCCTTCTGCTGCTTTTCCCCCCTCGCGGTGCATCCCAGCATCCTGTTTGCCTGTGCAACTGTGCTCTCACTGAAGTGATTTTCCAATTTCTTGCCCAAGAAATTACAGGTGACATGCCAGGGCACAAATCTCATAACATTTTCGGGGATGTGAATTTCAGGACCTTTCTTTAGTGTGCAAGATATTCGCATGAAAACAAGTTCCTGGTCCTGTAGACTTCTGCTTCTGCTGCTTTTCCTGCCCTGATGTCATAATCCTCGGTTTCCAACATCAGATAAATTTCCGTGGTAACAGGCTTTGATGTCACAAGAAGAGGTGTATGACTTCAGAGCAGGTATGAGCAATGGAAATTGACAAAGCCTAAGAGGAAAAGATCCCATTTTAATTGAAACATCTTCAATAATACAAAACAAATGGCCCTTAAATTCAGATCTTTAGACATATTTTGTGTAACAGAGTTCTGCTGAGGCCAACTGTGAATTTTTTGCTAGAAACCAGAAAATCTCTTTAAGCACTTCAAATCTGCATCATCACCAAGGTCTGGATTATTTTAATCGGGTTACTTTTAGTCATGCTATTAAAAGGATAGTTATTTCAGAGCATGTGATTTAGGCTTCCTTTGAGAGAATCATTGCACAAGCTAATGACCTATTTTAAACTGCCGGACCTATACTACTGGTTTTCTATTGCTTTCTAAGCTGCCATGTGAGAGTGTTAACACCTGTGAGAGACTCAGGAGCTCCTAAGAAGTAGCTATTAATACTTAGAAAAAAGATTTTGAACTTGTATGTATTAGGCAAGTAATGTAGGCCTCTGCAGCAGGTGCTACCGTTGGCTGAAGGCTTGATAATTTCATTCATTTTGAACCCATGGAACAATGTTTAGAGGCAGTGTAGCAGTCTAGCAGTTAGAACCCAGAACAGTGAATACTGAGGTAAAGTTCTACTCCCACCAGAACCTCTTAATTACTGTGTGACCATGAGCAAGTCACTTGCCCGCACCTCCTAGCTGTAAAATTGGGTAGGAACAGACTCTACTAAAAATAAGATGTTGCATCTCATCTGGGCTATCCTTCCTAATTAATCCCCCACAAATGTCTTCGAAAAATTTGCCATGTTTGTTACAGAACAACAGCTAGGAGTTTATAAGTGGTCACTCTGCATGGCATTTGAAAATTAAAGACCTAGTCATGTAATTGTCCAATTCTTTGAGAATGGGGCCATTAAAGAGTGCTTTAGGACCTCAGCCCAAGACCTAGTAGAATGCAATTTATACTTGGGTAGTGAACAGGGCCTTGCTTTTAGAAAGAATGTGCAATTACTGTCCCTATTCTTTTCCCAGACCGCCACTTTTTTCTGTTTTTCACAGAACATCAGTTCTGTGACCTGGATGACAGTTATACAATAAGGCATGTCAAGGTGTGCTTTGTGCTGTGACATTGGCCTGCCTCAGGTGGAATATAGCATGGGGCCAAAGGCTTGAGTGCTTTCATAACCCAAGATGTGGTGTTATCCCACCACAAAGCACACCATGGAGTGTCTTATTGCAGTTATGAAATGAGTCAAATTAAGTATTAGTAGAGTAATGATTTTTAAAAAGTTTATTTTCAAAATTAGTAAAACAAGAAAAAAATCTGAAATATATAAAATAATAGACAAAGGAGTGCTATTTAATGTTTGTGGTATGGTGTCCAGCCAACAGGTGGTGCTAGTGGTATATACCAGGTCCTGTCTTTTCTCTCTCAAAAAGTAAAAACAAAAGTGGAATTGCATCTGCTTCAGGAAGAAGCATGACAGGGAACCAGAACAAATTGTGTTCAGTGACAGGCAAGAGGTTCATTGATGCTGCTGGCCATTACTAAATGCCTAGGCCACTGTTCAGAGACCATCACTGAGACATTATATATTTATTTTTTCATTTATGCTTCCTGCTCCCATATCTCCAGCTGACTTCCCCTGCCACCTACTGCTCGCCTCTCCCACAGAGCCTCGGTTTATCCCCCAGGTGGGAGAACGGGGGGTCAGCTACTCCCCCGTACACATCCAGTCATTGGGCGGGTCCGTGGTGGCAGCTTTGGGATTGTCCAGAGCCAAGCTTTTTCTGACGTTACTGATGTACACAGACACAATGGCGCAACTACACTACCACCCTCATGCCTTCCAGCCCCAACTGGGTGCCCCGGCTAAAGCAGTCCCACGGTCGGCTAAGAGCACTTACACTGGAAGGTGTTACCCCCCCCAGAGACAGAGAGCATGCAACAGCTGCTTGATCCATCTCCCCTCCCCCTGGCTGACCCTCCAACCACCTAAGCCTGTTCCCAAACCCAGGTCACTGGCACAAGCGGTGACACCACTGCTGCACTGATGGGCCAGTCCTAAGACATTATAATTATATCTCCAGTCAAGGGATGTTACATTCATGAGCCCTGTTGGGGCTAGAACAGCCACTGGTAGGTATTATGCTAACCCCATTGAGAATTGAAAAAAAAAACACTCCTGGCAATTTGGCCATTATCGAGAGTTAGCCATTACTTATAGTTGGGGCTGTCAGATAGGGAGAGTGCAATTTAAATGGCATAATGGCATGCAGAAATGAATGGCAATAGTTTAGACTAGAGGCATCAGCTGAAGAGTCGACAATGCTGACTGAGGTCTTTCTGCTTTACATCCCCTTTCCCTGTGACATTGGTGGCAAGGGTGCACAAGTGCAACATGTCACCAGCCAATGTTTTTGCTCCCTGTGAGCTGCTCCTGACTGCACTGCCACCTGTGGCCACCCAGTGGCAGTATAGCAGTGGAGCCAGCTGCCCTCCCTCCCCGGAAGAGGAGAGCATTCCCCAGGACATTTGATCCTCCTATCTCCGGCCAGCCGCTGATGACCCACACTTGTTCCTGAACTTGAGTCGTCAACATCACGAACAGTAATGCGACCGCTGTATTGACAGGCTGGTGGCTTTGATGTTTTGAGCAGCTAGCATGGTGGTCATAAGCAGGCAGTCTAAGGAATGAGAAAGAGACAGACCGGGGCAAGCATGAGGTGAGATGTTTGTTTTGCACTGTTTGGAAGGGAGGGGGAGCGGGAGGGAGGGCATTTTCTAATGCTGTTGCTTTTCCCCCTGTTAAACAGTATGTGAACTGAAGCCAAGGCAGACATGTCTGGTGTGGGCTTTGCCTGGTTTGTGGGCATCACTGGAGGCAGTATAGCACAGTGGTTTAAGGCTCTGCGTTGCAAATCTAGAGACCTGGGTTTGAATCTCACAGCCTCCACTTGCATACTGTGTGACCCTGAGCAAGTCACTTAAATTCCCTGTGCTCCCAGGTCGCACCTGTAAACAAGCTTTCAGCTTAGTGTGCTACTCCTGGTTAAACAATTGCAAAAAAATAAATAAATCTTGGCCAATCAGGTTTCCTGAATTGTGCTGCCCATTTCACAATGAATAATATAACTTTCACTACATAAGGCAAAGGCCCCTTATCCAAATGATTCTTTTACATGAGTAGTCACAATGCCTCCACAGCACATGTCCATGTCCCAGTTTTAAAAATGCTTTGTGCATGCACACACTGTAATGTGCTGTACACACATACAGGCACACACTGACAAAAGAAAGAAGAAAGCGAGTTTTGCCAATATGCCAGTCTAGAGCAAATGCAAATGCTCTTGCCTCTTGGCCAAAGCATTGAGATGTGAATGTCCTGTAACTGAAAATTAGACATCACATTAGAACTTTTCAGATTCCACTTCGGTTGGAATTCCACAGAATTTTGAACATTCCTCATAATTGTCATGGAATTCCGTCAGATGGAAATTGCTGAAATTCTAAAAGTGGATTTTTTTTGTGTTAATCTTACATAAATAGTATTCCAAGGTTCACTTAAAGAGCAGCTGACGCCCTCAGGAGAACTTTAACAAAACATAATATTTAGACACAGTTCAGCTTGTATTTCACATCAGTTCTGTATTTCTCCTCTCCATTATTTATAACTGAGGTAATTTACATGAAAACAGGATCTTTGCTCCTGAAGAATTCATCTGTTCCAGTTGCTTTCCCCCTACCTTAGGTCATAATGCACTGCTTATAACATCACAGTTACTCCCATGGCAACAGACTGTGATGTCACAACAGAGGACTGTAAATTGAAGTAGGGAGTAAGCTACAGAGGCAGATGAACTCTAAGGAATAAAGGTCATGTATTCATGCAAATTTCCTCAGTAACAAATAATGGTGAGGATAAATCTATAGCATATATATGGAATGCAAGTTGAATTGTATCTAAATATTATGTTTTTTCAAAGTTTTCTTTGAGGTGTCAGCAGCTCTTTAAACCACAGATTCATTTTCCGCGAACCATGGAATAATATGTTGTGGATTACATAGAAATGCTTTTTAGAATTCTGCAGAATTAAAAGAGAAATTCTGAAAAGAATTAGAGTAGTGGAATTGCTAATTGCACTTGAAATCTGCTGACAGAATTCTGTATTCCCGCAGAACTCTACATCATTTCCCATGCTGTTACTGCACTGTACAGAAAAAGGCCATGTGTTGGATTTGCAGTTACCTGTTACGGCTATGCAGGATCTCCGTGTTGAATCCCCAGTGACTGTGGCCGTAGGTTAGACTATCAAAAAGGTGGTCTAAAGTACATGCACAGTGCACCTCAGCCATGACTTGTGGCACATAGGGAGCCCTATAATGACACATGCATCATTATTTAGCTTTACAGCAGCAAAACATTTGAAAATAACATTAGAACATTTTGCTGCATTTATCCCGCCACTAGTTCTGTGTGGAATGCGGAATTCCACCGGCAGAATTAGTACAGAAACACCATTCCGCCAGTGGAATTTCTGCTGGAATTTTGCTGGTTCTTCAGTGAAATTCCATCTGCAGTAATCCACGGAATAATATTCCACGGAACAGCATTTTTTCCCACAGAACATTATTCAGCAAACATTTCTGCAGAAAATACTGAGAGCCGCAGAATTATTCTGAGGAAATGTTGTGGAAAGACTTATTCTGTATTTTTCTGCTGCAGTATTCTGCCATTCTGTTTCCGGTGAAATTCAGGGGAATTTTGGTGGAATTTGAAAAATTCAGCGGAATTTCATTCCGGCGGAATTTGAAACCTCCGCACAGCACTACCTGCCACAGATGCACACACAAATTGGGTCCTACACTTGCAGCAGGAGCTGTGATAGATCAGCCCCATTTCTCCATTGTGGCTATTAAAACCAAAAAACACCAGTGCACTGAAAGACACTGTCAGTGGTGCTGCCTGATCCAAGCCACAAGCCCAAGGAAACAACAAAAAAATCCAGCCCACACACCAAGACATTGTGACAAAAGTAACACTTTATTAGCTCCAATCACTCACATCAAGGATAACTGCCGCAGGAGCATTCACCCACCTAAGGGCTTCATCAGAAGGTGCCAACTCAAGCAATACCAAACTTATTTATAGTACCAATCATTACTAAACACGTGCAGCATGTGAAAAAGCAGAACAGACCCCAATTAATGCAAATCATTACACACACTCCATTGTGGCTACCCTGGTATTGCTATGTTGCTTCACTCTGCCCTTGTCTATTTCACTCTCCCACTTTCCAATTTTTCTAATTGCCTCCTTGAAAGTGGCCCATTGGGTTTTAAATCCTGAGATAGTCCCAGACTGATCAGAGTACTGGCTACACTGTTTCACTTCTGTACCGCCCATTCCATGAAGAAACACTTTCTGAGGTTCTTCCTAAATGTCCCCCTTTCCATTTTGAAACTGTACCCACTGTGGCTGTGCTCTTCCCTGAATTAAATAACTCAGTGAATTCCACCCTACTCTGTCCCTGCATGGATCTGTATGTTCATATCATATCCCCTTTTCTCTCTCCTATCCTCCAGAGAGTACATGTGTAGACTGTCCAATCTTTCCTCATAGAGGGTCTTACCCTACTGCCCCTGGACCATTTTTGTAGCCCTCTAATTGACAGTCTCCAACCTCTCCCTGTCTTTCCAATGCAAGTTCCAAAACTGCAAGCATTACTTCAGCTGTGGTCCAACCACTGACCTATAAAGCAGCAAACATTACCTCTTCCCTGTGACTTGTGAGGCCCTGCCTAATACATCCCAGCATCCGTTTGGCTTTCCCAGATGCCATGTTGCATTGTGGTATTTATTAAAAATGTCATTATTTCAACAAGGCATTTAATGCAGGTTTCTTCTGCCCATCTCTGCTGGCTGTCCCAATACAAAATGAAAGATGCCATGGCATGTTAGATTTTGTTTACTGTAGAAGGCTGCTTGCCTTTGCCATTGATCCATCTAATAATAATAATAATAACTTTATTTATAAAATGCCTTTCAAAACCAAGGCACTGTACAGATTAAAACACATCAGATCAAATACAACATTAATGTTCCATAAAATTCAGTTAAAACATATATCCAAATTAAGATTTTAAACAGCAGCATAGTATTTAATGGCTAAGATTTACTAGGACATGGGACTTTTCCCATCCCCCCAAGATATTCACTCATATGGATATTGCAAAGCGCAGCACGTCAACATGCTGACATCCCTTCTCAGGTCACTCTCAGCTGCATAATACCCTGCAGTCATCAAGGTAGCAGTATAACAGCAACAGCAGCAAAAGCCGTCATCCCCATTCCTTGAAGGAGATGATCCCCTTAGTACAACTGATCCTCCTCCTCCTCCTCCTTGTGGCCTGAATTGGTGCCCTAGGCTTCTGATGAGCTGCGTTACTGGCATCACAACCAGCACCTGCAGCCACTAGTATACCAGGTGAGCCCTGAAGTCTGCAGGTCCAAAAATATGGTGATGACAGGGCTGATGTTATAAAATAAATTAATTGTGCAAAATACAATTCCAGCAGGTGCTCAACCACCGCAATGCAGAGGGAGGCTCCCCTACACATTGCCTCTCAGTGAGGCATCATCAGAGGGTCTAAGTTAAAAAAAAAATTACAGAGACCATCAGTAGACTGTAGTCATACTGAAGGAACCCCAGTTATCAACCAATGCATAAGTGGACAGTCGTGTATGGGGATATTTTGGCAGCCAGTGAAACCCAGTTAAAATTGAATTTGTGCCATGTTGTGAGAAACACAGACAAACACAGTGATGCATTCAAGTAAGGGACAAAAGTATGATATGCAAATAATAGTTCATTCAGCAATGTCATTACAAAATATAAGCCCCAGTGCTTCAAGTCATGATGACTGTTCTCCACCCATAACTACTAGTGTTGTTTCTTTGTTGCTGCTCTTAGCTTTTCATGGTGGTGCCTGGCTTGGTTCAGGGGAACTGATAACTTTTTTTTTTTTATTTAGTTGTTTAACCAAGTATAGCACACTAAGCTTTTTTACAGGAGCGACCTGGAAGCACAAGGAGGTTAAGTGACTTGCTCAGGGTCACACAGTATGCAAGTGGAAGCTGTGGGATTCAAACCCAGGTCTGGTCTGCTGGATGTCACTAGATCTGCAGCTCAGAGCCTTAGACCACTGTGCTATTCTGCCTCCTGTTTACTTATTTTAACTTGGTTTTATTGAGACAATAGAGGACATATTCCATTTAAAACTGTCCCTTAACAATATTCTACTGTTTATTTATTAAACATTCAGCCAGATAGTTTTTGAAATATCGTCTATCATGTATTGTGGCAGTTCATTTCAAAAACTGACCACTCGCTGCGTAAAAATTGTTGTTTTTTTCATATTTGTTTTAAAAGAATTTTTCTCCTAGTTGTTTTGTACGACCTCTAGTTACAATATGTTTTGTTCTGAAGTTCAGTCATAGTTGCTTCATTATCTGTTTATCAGACTGTAGCTTAATAAGAGCATATCATCCTGCAATCTCCTTCTGTGCAGACAAAGTGGGTTTAGTGACATCAGTCCATTCATACTCCATTCTTTCAAGTCCAGCCAATACTACAGAACTTGAAATTTTCACTGTAAAATAATTTTCACAATTTTTGCTGAAGTACCAACTTGCGTGAAAATAAATTTGCACTAACTAGCACTTTTAGTATCTTTTTCCATTATAGTGAATATGGCGATTATGACTTAGCGCTAAAATAAATTTATGCAATTATGGTTGCATTTGTATTTGCTCTAAATTTACTTTGCATGAAAATGACTAGTTCTACAGTATTTTATTGCCTTTTGTTGGATTCTTTCAATTTCTGCTGTCACACAATGCCAGACCATCCCTAACCTGAGTGCCATAGTCACTTATTGGTCAATGGTTATACATATGTATTATATAGTAGTGGTAATAATATTTCTTTTTGATTTGTGTATAAAGTGTTTTTATAGTCTATAGTTTGTTTTGTTAAATACATCATTACAGTGTTTTCCATTTTTACAATCCCAAGAGATGATTAAGCCCAAGTTTTTTCTTGGTTTGATTTTTTTGGTAGCACGTCAATTCGGCAAGGGAATATCGGTGATGACAATTACAGTGATGACAAATCGGCAACTGGCAATATGGCAACCGGAAAGTATGGCAAAGGATGTTATGTGCTTCCTCCCCTCCCTGAGGTGCTACCACCTTGAAGTTAGATATATAATAAGGGAGGTGCGGGGGGGAACAGCTCCTACAATGGGGGTGCGGGGTGGCAAAGCTCCCCCCACAGAAAGGAATTGTCACCATAACTGCATTCACCATACATTCTGCTGACATACTGCCAATTGCTGATTTTGCCATGGCTGTAATCATCGTCACTGAAATATCTATGCCGAACTGACATGGAGCTGATTTTTTTAGTATGTCCCCATTTACGATAGTCCACATTCAAACTGTTTCTTTCTGGATACACAACCACACATTTTGAGGAATTAAACCCCATGCCCTAAGTTTGTGCCCACTCACACATTTACCAAGGTCACTTTGACCCTTGTGTTCCCCTGATAATTGTATGAAAAAACAGGAATTCAAGTAATTACTTTTTAATTAAAATGGAGCTCTAGAACACCAAAGCTTGCTTATATGTTGGCCTATTCCACACTCAACTATTCTCTCCTCTAATTTGCATGCACGCACATCTGCAAGAGGAAGGGTTCTCATTTGGTGCATGACAACCATCCAGGATGTTGTCTCTTTGCCTTGTGCCTTCGAGTTTGGGGAAATTGCAAGTTCCCATGCATGATCATAGGAATGTATCAAATCAAAGAATTGTATGTGTGCATGCTGGGGGCTTATGTCACTGAGGCAGGGCTGGGCAAAAAGTTCATTCGCCTACATTCACAAAATATGAAACCAATTCCATGGAATTACGTATTTCACTAATATTTTTACAGCTATCCCCAAAAGATCCACAACAATAAAAATCTGCAACATGCTTAAACAAAAATATGTTGAGATAACTACCCTCCGCCTGTCATCTTCAAAGAGTCTAGGGCCCACCCCTGTTTGAGAAACTCCACCTCTCCCCTTTCACTTCCTCATTTCTGTCACTTTCCCCCACTTCCTACTCTCCCCTCCAGGTTATCCTATCATCCTTCTCCACCTTTCTCCCAAGCTCCTCCCCTATCTTTGATTGATGGCTATTGCTCCTCCCTCACCTTATTTTACTTGCAAAGTTCTTGGCTGCATAATTCTTGACCATACTGTATTGCCCTGTGTAAATATTAATTACTGTATTTTTTGGTCTTAATACCTCTATCTCCTATTCTGACCTGACTGTATTTTGTCTTTAGTTAATTTAAAGCTTTTGGTGATACTACCTCAAATTCTTGGTCACATTGCCACTGTTATGTAATCTGTACTCTGTATCATAATGTTCCTGTACTTTGCACTATGTGTCATGATGTTCTTTTGAAGTTTGTCTCTGTACTCTCCCGGGTCATGCCTGAAAATAGTCTTTCTGGCTAGTGCACCTACCCAGTTAACAAAAACTAAATAAATAAAAATAAAATCACGCTGATTTGTTGCAGAATTTTTTTCCTACAGATAAAGAAGAAAATCCCTTGACAAATTTCATGAACCCGAAAAATGCAATTTTCACGGACTTCATTTGTTACAAACATTTTTGCCCATCTTTACCCTGAGGTTAGGATTTTATCCTAAGTAATTTGTGAAATATATTTATTGATCTCTGCAAAGTTCCACTCCGATGCCGATGATACTGTACATGACAAAACCACCAGACAGAGTTTCGCACAACTTGGGAAAACAGGTACTACTCAAGTTCCTGAAAGGAATGAACAAGGTAAACTGCGAGAAACTATTCAAGAGGAAAAGTGACTCTAGAGCATGGGGCTTGAATGAAAGTGGGTCACCAAGTCATTAGGTACTTGAAGTAGTTTTATTTCACACAGAGAGTGGTTAAGTTGGTGGGCACCAAAACCATCAATGGCTTCAAGCATGCTTGGGACAGAGGTAGCGGCTGAAAAGTGACCCAGGGGGTAGCAGTAAATCAGGAAACATTGTGCAGAGAGGTAGTGTGAGCAAAATCTCTGAATAGACACTGGGTCTCAGGGTAGGTTAGGGTTTACAGGCAGACTATATGGACCATGTATCTTCTCTGCTGTCACTTTCTATGTTTTATGTGTATGTACTATTGGTCACTACAATCCATGTACATGGAACTGAACTTGCCTTCACAAGTGAAATCCTCCTGGCACTGTTGACCAATTATGAAAGCCAACTGCTCAGCCTGTTTGTGCACTCCCTCACCCTCCAATCCCCCTGCTGCCACCCCCCATTTGCCCTCTCCTAACACTTATTCTTATCTCTGGAGATAAAGAAAGTAACCCTGGCCCCAGAAACTTTCACATTGACCACTCTGACACAAACTGGTTAAAGCACCTAGGGCTCAAAATTGCCCACATAAATATCGGTAGCCTCCTGTCTAAGCTCCCTGAGCTTGAGGTGTGGATAGCCCTATACAAATCACAAGTGTTAGGCCTCTCTGAAACCTGGTTAAAGCCCAGTCAGCCAGATTTCCACTTTCAACTACAAGGTTACTCACTCCTATGCCAGGAGAGGACAAGCATAAAGAGGAGTGGGGTTGTTGCATTGTACATGCAGGAGCACATTACTGGCACTGCCACCAACTGCTCAACCCCCTCCTCCCCAAGCAAATGGCTCCTCGCCGTGCTAACCGTAGGTTCATCCAAGAAACTCCGCATAGGCAGCTGCTTCAACCCACCTTCAGGAGGCATCCCGGGCTATCCAACTTCTTGAATGGCATAGGGGGCACAACCCCCTCATGTGATTTGCTCACAATAGGAGATTTCAGCCTAAACTGACTGGATGCCCATGCTTTAGATTATACTAGCCTTCTAAAGGAACACAATCTGGAACAAGTTATCTCCTCCCCCACCAGGCACAATGCCCACTCACTCAACCACTCCCTCATTGATTGAGTGGCCACAAACTGAGTTGACTTAATCCTCCAGGCAGGCACAATGGCTGACTCAATCAGTGACCACACCCCAACCTGCATCATACTATCCTTCAAATTGAGCCACCCTCCATACAAACTCCTAACATTCAGAAGAGTTGACTGCCAAGACCCAGTGCCGGTCCTCAGAGAGGTTTGGATGGCTAACTGGTCTGCCCTCTACCACCACAATGACATCTCTGAGGCCGTCACGCTGTTTACCTCCACCCTCACTCACATCCAGGACACACATTTCCCCCTCAGAACCAGAAGGGTCAGAGGGGGTTGCACCTGCTGGCTAACCAAGGAACTGCTGGCACAAATGAAAGTTCAGGACCTCAAGTGGCAGAAATACAAGGCTTCCCCCTCCCCTCTAACTCTGGAATGAATACAGACAGCTGCATAACTCCTGCAAGCAGACAGCCAATTTGCTAATGCGTAAATACTACCTGAATCAACAAATCAACAACCTTGGTAACCCACACAGTTTCTGGGCCACCATTGGTTCTTTCTTAAACCCAAAAAACAGCAGGCAAATAACTCAACTCTCGTCCCCCTCTGGCCTCATCTTGGACCCTACTGAGATTGTTAATGCTTTCAACTTAAAATTCACAGACTTAACCCCCTGTCTCAGCAAGCTCTCCTTCCCCCAGTCCTCCCCTGTCCAAAACTGCCTGCCAAACAACTCCCTCTCCTCCTCAGTCACTACCCTCCCCCCTCTTTTCCATTTCAGCACCATCAGGCATTCAGACACTGCCAAGCTACTAAAATCCCTACCAGCCAATGTAAGCCCTGGTAGTGATGGTCTGTACCCTGCTTTCCTTAAACTTATCTCTCCTGCAATTGTAAAACCACTCACTTTCATCCTTAACCTCACCCTTACTACTGCTGCTGTACCCGACTCCTGGAAACATGCTAATGTTGTACCGATCTTCAAAGCCGGCAATCCCCTCTCCTCCGACAACTATCGAACCATCTCCCTCCTCCCCCACCTGAGCAAACTGATTGAAAAAAATCATACACTCTAAGCTTGCAGAGCACCTGGAAAAGTACAACCTTCTATGTCCCCTCCAACATGGCTTCCACAAGCAACATTGTACTTCCTCTGCCCTAGCCTTCTTTTCTGATAATTTACTGAGATCCATGGGCCAGGGCAAACCCACAGGTGTAGTCTTCATTGATCTGTCAAAAGTGTTTGACCTGGTTGACCACCACTCCTCCACTCAACCCTGCTTCACATTGGCTGCTCCCCAGGACCTACTGCCTGATTCAGCAGCTACCTATCAAACAGGTCTCAGTCAGTCATCATTGGCAAGGCTTCCTCTGCTCCCCTTCCTGTTCTCACTGGAGTTCCCCAGGGTTCCATACTCAGACCACTGCCCTTTTCTATGTTTATAAGTACACTCCCCAAGGACAGCCTTAAATGTAAAGCTCTGCTCTATGCCGACAACCTGGTCATCTATCAGAGCAACAAATCTATTGACTGTATCTCCTCCACTGTCACACAAAACTACGCATCTGCCCATCAATGATTCTTTTTGAACAAGCTCCAAGTCAATGAAAAAAAGACTAATTCAATGCTGTTCTGTTCTAAACCCTGCCTAACCAAAGCTGCCAAAGCCAACTCCTCCCTCTTAGTTCTCACCCTGCTGGTCCTCCTCTTGAAAATGTTACATCCTTCAAATATCTAGGTGTTACCCTAGACCCCTCCCTGTCTTTCTCTGAACATGTTAACCATACGGTGCACTGGATCCACCAGAAGCTAGGCACTGCGTACCAACATGGGCATTACCTGTCCACCAAAGCTTGCCTGGCCATCGCACGTGGCAACCTACTTCCCCTCCTTGACTACTGCTCCCCAGTCTACTCACACCTATCCACCACCCTGTACACACAGCTAAACTCTACATATAACACCGTCTGTTGTTTCGTCCTTCAAGCTCCTTACCACTCCCACCACTGCTCACTCTATCAGTCTCTAGGGTGGCTCACCTAACAAGGTCACATTGATTTTACAATGGGCTGTCTGGTGGACAATTCCCTCAGGAACCAACAAATGTCCCCTTACTCACCTCTCCTGACAGGTAGAGTGGTCCCTAGAAATCTCAGGGCATCCTCAGTCCCCCCACTAGAAGTACCCCGTGTCTCCACCTACATGGGGAACCAAACCAAGCTTTCTCATTCACAGCACCCTCCCTATAGAACAAGCTCCCCCCATCTGTTTGCATGTCCCCCATCCACCTAGCTTTTAAACACAACTTGATGACCTGGCTTCACACTGCTGAAACCTGTCACTGCTCCATACAGCAACGCTAGGGTCCACAACATAACTATGCTCTAATAGCACTCAGACTACACCTGTTGCTCTACAGCACTTACACCCCCCCACTAGCCTGCCCCTTTTCCACCTCCCTCCTTTCCTGCCCCTACCCCTAAGCCTACCCCTGACCCCCTCCCTCTTTTCCTCCTCTCTTGCCCCTGTGATGTTATGAATGGTGATTGTTTTCCTATTTGAATCTTTTTTAAATGCAACTGTACTTCTCAATTGTACGTGAATTGGATCATGTACCTGTTTACCACTGCTGCTTGTATCTCACACCGTCTATATTATTTTGCCTGTGTCTATGCCTATCCTGACTGCACATTGTCATAGCATTACCACTATTTCTCTCTCCACCCTTGCAACCAGTTGTTGGGTGTGCGCACATTGTATCTTGAAATTACTGTTGTACCTGTTCTTATTTTTGCCACCTTGTGGTCTGGGTCATGACTGAAAATGGCCCCCTGGATCGGTGTACCTACCTGGTCAACAAAGACATAAATAAATAAATGTTTCTATGGCAGTTTTTAGTCAGAGGATGCTGAAAAGGAAAATGTGAAATGAGCAGTATGGAAACTGAACCATGCTTTCATTCCATTGACAGGGATGGGTTGAGGTACACCAGTGAATAGTGCTGGGCAGAAACTGTGAATTTCAAATTCACAAAAAAATGCTGTGAAATTTTGCAAATGTAATAACATTTTGCACAGTCTGAAAAGGTTTCTGAAATGCTGACTTTGGCAAAATTCAAATCCTCTGAATGTGTTCTTAGAGTTTTTGAACCTTTCTGTGAAATTTTCTGTCTGAAATGCAGAATGAGAGTTTTGCAGAATTCCATTCCACAGTTTAATACATCAGTCCACAATACAATCATTCTGCAGTTCTATATTTAACGGAGTACTCTGTTCTTCAGAATGGAATTTAATGCATCAGTCCACAGTGCACACAGTAATTCATTCTGCCATTCTAAGACAGAATTTCACAAACGTCACCAGAGTGGATTCTGAAATTTCACTGAAACACTATTTCGACTTATGAAAATTCCACCAGTGGAATTACATTGCCACACAGCATCACTAGCAAAGCACGACAAAGAAGCTCTCATTGCATCTTATCATATTTTGTTTATTTAGTTTTTGCTGACCGGGTAAGTGCACTAGACAAATCCTGCCTATTTTCAGGCACGACCCGGGGAAGGGGGATACAGGAGGGGGATACAGATGAATGCCAACTGACCTTGAACCAGATTAAGCTGTTGGTGGTATTTTTAGTGAATGAGGGAAATTTGGACAGGACACCGGGGAAATTCCCCTTCTGTTTTCGATAAGTGCCATGGGATCTTTAACATCCACCTGAACTACCACCAGAACAGGCAGATGGGACCTCGGTTTAACGTCTCATCTGAGAGACAGCATCTCAGAAGTGCAGCACCTCTCTCATGCTGCACTACAGTGTCAGTACTGGGATATTAACCCAAGTGCCAGATGTGGGAACTGAACCCACAGCCCTCTGATCTCCCAGCCTCAAAGGCAAGTGTGCTACCTATTGAGCCACTGACACTGCTAATATTGTACCTTGCCTGTGTGTTAAAGGAGGCAGTGTGATCTAGTGATTGCAGTCCAGGGTTGGAAGCCAACAGGTTCAACCCCTGCTAGAGTCAAATAGTTATTGTGTGATGTAGGGCAACTCCCTTAACCTCCCACTGAAAACAAGATGTTTCATCTCAGGTGGGTTATCTTGGGCAAAATAAATTGTAAAATAATTAATAAAGCATTCCTAGGGGCTAATGCCACCAGTCTCTCAGCTTTGACAAAATCTATATACGCTACATATTGTAAGTAAAAATGTGGCATAGATAAATTAAAGTGATGGTGTCACACTACAAACTGCACTTGGTAAACAGGTAGGAGGCACTCAGAAATCACAGAAAAAAGTACCTTAAAGGCTATTTAATCTATAAACAAATTTACTGGGCAATAAAAAGAAAATGCTGACTGGTCAAAGTTCCAGGGCTGCCAGTTGGTGCTTCCCTTACACGGCGTTTTCCTTTCACTGCAAAATACATTTTTCAGCATATTAAACAGCCTCCAATGTTTTTTCTTCATGACCTCTGAGTGTCATCTACCTGTATCTCTTGTGTAAGTTTGGGCTAGCAGTCCTGGATTGGCACATGGTTTCTTGAGGGTGCTGTTGTTCCTTGTTTCTCTAAAGTGCACCTGGTGTTTGCTAAAGGCTAATACCTTGATAAAATAAAACCGTTTGATGACAGAACTGTTTTCTTTGGAAAAATGATAGCATGAACTGATTGGATTAGTTCCTGTTGTTTGGCCAAACACATTACAATGTTGCCCAGAAACTTGAATGTGTCAATTTAAAGGGTATACAGACCACTCAAATGTTATTATTTTATGTGGATAAACAAAAGTTCATCCTGTACCCGTAGTGAATGTTTACTTTAGGCTAATATGCAGTATAATGTTATCCTAACGAGTATATAAATGGAGAAGCTTTCTGACTCATCTCTCTCTGACAGAGAGCTGTCTCTATTTATATGTCAAACTAGGGATTGGGAGAACCAGTTTAAATAAGTTCAGAACCACCCAGAGCCTATGCAATTTTTTGTAAAAGAACCTTATCAGAATCTTAGTTTAACTTCTGATCATTGTTAAACAATTGATTTTGAAGCCTGATATACTTCCCCAGCATGTCTTTATCTAGTAAAAAGGCTGGTGGAGGAGGTAGAAAGATCCATAAGGGGTCTGGAGGTAGTGCAGTAACACTCCAAGCCATTTTTCATTCCTTTCCCTTCACTGGCAATTGCTTAAGGGTGGGCATTGAAGGTTTAAACAGTTTTTGTACTTTAAAATAGTAGGTTCGGAAAGGTCTGATACGGCTCGGATAACTATCAGAACCTTTTATGACTTAGGTAGGTAGGTAAAACTTTATTTTTATACAGGAAAATACGTCATTAGGATTTGAGAGAAATCCTATTCTCAATATAGTTCTGTGTGCTATTATCTATAAGTTACATCAGAGACATGAAACTTAGGGAACATGAACAATCATAGACCCATATTAAATGTACAAAATTCCAGAGCACTATAGATATGGGTACAGAGGATGAGAGATCAATTGACTATATGCAATGACAGGTAAACGGAAAAAATGATTTCACTGTTGAGGCAAAGGCCCCATGTCCAGTAACTATGCAAAGTGAAATTGGTAGATTATTCCATGATAAAGCTGCCTCAGAGCACAAAGTTCTGTCCCCATATTTATTCTTTCTTTTCCCCAAGATGGATTTTGTTTAAATTCACAGATCTTGAGAACTGCCTTTTACTGTTATTATCAGTGAGAAAGAGAAGTTGGAAATATAATGATCTGGGTAAAGTGACTTCTATTTGTGAATTATTATTAGCCAGTTCTTTAAATATTCAATCTCAAGCAGCTGCCAAAGTAGTTTAATGAGCAAAGAACAATGATGGGGTCTAAAACTACATTGCAAAGCACATCTGCCAATTTTGTATTGCATTTTATCTAACTTATTTAATAACTGCTTATTTGCTGAAAGTTAGCTGAGTGTCAAAGGTTACTCCTAGATAGCAATATCTGTCAACTAATTCACGTTTTTCATTATGTTTTGTCACAATTTGTATTTGAGGATTGTTTTTCTTGGGTACAAAATGAATCAGCTTAGTTTTCTTAACATTCATGATTAGCCACAACCCGGTGAGCCATTCCCCCATGCTTTCAGAGTCAGTCTGTAATTTAGACCGGCGGTCTAAAACATTTGCCACTGTGGCTACTAAAATGGTATCATCTGCATACAGTCTTATGGCTGTAGGCTTCACCACATGGGGCAAATCATTATGAAATAGCAGGAATAACAGGGGTCCCAATAAAGACCTCTGGGGTACCCCTTGTTAATTTTCAAGGCCTGGACAGACTCCATGAGAAACCCTCTGGTAAGATGTTAACCAATTTCAGGGCCCACCGGAGAAGCCCAGACCTTTTGGTTTGTCAAGAAGAAGGGAGTGGACTTATCAGAACCTTTGAGAACCTTGGGCCCTTGGTTCTCCTATCCCTATTCCAAATGTTCCTTTACCCTCCTCATCCTAGTGTTGACCTTCACTGAACATGTATGTTGTCTGAGGGTGTCCCAATGTGTTCCTACAACCCCTGTCAATGTTTTTTATTTTTGTCCCAGTACAAGATGGGCATTAAAAGATTTAAAATCAATGTATTAGTAAACATGGGGTTTTCATCATTGCCTTGTTTTTCATCAGCTGTGTATACCCCCTTGACACCCACCTGCCCTCTTCTGTCCTGGGTCTTTGGAACCCCATTACTCACCTTCACTAGGGCCTATATCTCTCTGCAGGGTCTCCCGTTGCACATCTGGAGGGGAAGGGTCCCTCTGTAGCACAGTCCAGATGCAGAGGGGCCTAGTAGATGGTACGGGCCACTGAGGAACCTAATTTAGGCATCATCCAGCCATGGTCAGTGATTTTTCACCACAGTTCTTTTTCCCCACAAAGGTTGTCAAGTATGCCTGTGTGGAATGTGGAATTCCAGTGGTGGACTTTGTGCAGACTGGCAATTTCACTTCTGAAATGCTTTCCAGCATTTCTTTTTAAATTCTGAAAAACTCTGGAAGCATTTCTTTGTAAATTGTGGGACACTGTGGTTTGTGGAAAAAGACACTGTGGTTTACACAAACTGTAAAACATGATTCCACAGATAATATTCCACTTTTACAATCACAGAATTTTGCTTCTAAAGGAATTCTGTGGAATTAGGCAGACTTTTTAAAATTCTGAGGAATAAAGCAGAAGCAGAATTTGAAACTTCGGCACAGCTCTATTGTCATGCATACAATGGTGCACATGCTTGTGCATGGAGGCATGCACACATAGCACCAAAAGTAATCTCTCTCTTAAGGTTGCATGTCCACAGTGCAGAAATGCAGCCTCCACTGAGTGTCAGACAAACAAGAGGTGCACGATTCTCCTTCCCATGGAAAGTAGAGCTGTCCTGACGATGCTTGATCCTCCCTCCGGGGTTAGCTCCTCCAAGTGACCCATTCCCAATCCTGCGTTTCCAGCATAGTGAGTGGTAATTCTAGTGCTGCAATTTTGGGACAGCTTATCTTTCCTTTATAATACTCACCAATCATGTTTCCCCAGCAATTTTAAAACATTGTTCTTCACATTCTGGAATGTTAAGAACACCATTCTTCAGCTGAAGCAATCAGAAAAAGTGGTTCTTAACACTTTGGAACATGATAAACAACTTCTCTCAGGTGCCATCTTTAGTTTTGCACTCCAACAATACTAAAACAGAATGTGAGCTGAGCTACCCCAACACTCAGCAGCTCTTCATGAAGTCACTTGCACTACCTAAAAATGGTAGCTCTCATTCTAACTGCCTCACAATTAAAGCCTTACGAGTCTGTCTGTTAACCATAAATAAAAATCCAAGTTAGAAAACATACTTACTGTTGTGTTATACATTATAAAGATGATTAAGTATTAAGACCACACAAGTTCTTCACACCTCACTAGAGTGGTGACATCATAGGGCACTCCAGCTTTGCTCTTGTGCAATGATGTCACCACACTAACTCAGTGTTGAGAACCAGGCTATAATAACTGGGTCTTCCTTTTTGCCGTTGGAAAACCATGGTGTTATTTGCCATAATAAAGGAGTGTCTATTACAGCAAACATGCAGATGGTTTCTATTGCTCTTGTGCATGTGCCTGCCACAGCTCTTCCTCCAGGACCACCGGCTGCCTCTTCTTTCCATGGGAGATGGAACTGCCACTCAGACTTGGTGGTAAGTCACTACCACAAACAAAATAAAAAAATGATAACATAAAAAAAAAATTTGTGGCTCTGGGGAGACATGAATGAATTTAAAAAAAAGTTTAAATACAAATATAGAATGACCATGGACTGCGCACTCAAACCTAAGTGGACTGCAGCTTCACAGGGCTGTCTTTATTTCATATAATTGCTGTGGCCATAAAGGAAGACCCAGCAATTATATAAAAAAAATATGGGGTGGTGTGTGTAAGCTCGAAGTTTACACACACCCTCGGGGTTAGATGCTTTTTACAAACCCCTCGAGTGGTTTATGTAGCATCCGACCCCGTCGGGTGTGTGTAAACTTCTTGTTACTCACACCACCCCATACTTTATTCTATATGTTATTTACACTTAGGGGTTAGTTATTCTTCATTTAGTTAATTGGTATCACTCTAAGCCTAGCACTGGAAACAATCGTTATGACTTCGAAATGTGAGTTCCAGTAATACTATCAATTGTTTCAGTTCTTTTTTTTTTCCATGATATAATTTTTTTATTTGTCTTGAAAAGCAAACAAACATTATAATTCATATTAAAACAGTTTTCTTGTCTTAGTAGATTATGTTAAATAATACATACTATTAAATATGAAACTTCATTCTTAATAACATATTGTATCAGATAAAAACCTTAAACATACTTAAGCTTCAAATTAAGTGATATACATCAACTTTATAACAGTTAAAATTAAATCAAGGAACAATTAAAGAAAATAATCATCACAGTATTTTACACACACGAAGATCAACTATACTTTTGTGTAAAGTACTGGGTTTAGAATTTAAATTTTAATAAAAACTTGAGGAAGGAAGGGGCCCCAGATGTCTAAGAATGTATCTAGTCTATTCCTTAAAGTGTAAGTAATCCTTTCATTGTTGGCATTATAACCCATCAAATTAAACTATTCCACCACGGTAGGGGGATTGTGATTCTTCTAGTATTTTAGGATCAGTCTTTTGGTGCAGACAGCCGCCACTGAAATCCAGAGTTTTTGTTGATGGGTGACAGGGTAATCATTGGGAAAAATGCCAAGAATTAAAATCAAAGGGGATGAGGTTAAGGTGATCTGTAAAGGGTTTTCACATGTCCTAATAACCTCTGTCCAGAGTGGAGCTACCTTAGGACAACTCCATAACATACGTAATAAAGTAGCATTAGGAGTTTGGCATTTCCAACAGCTATTGCTATGACTTAGGCCCATTTCTGCAAGTTTAAGAGGTGACAGGTAAAGTTGATGCAATACTTTAAATTGAATTAGGTTACCCTGAGTGTCAGTATTACCTCTATATGCAAGGTCCCACCCAGGCTTCATTCCAATCTGAGTCAGAGATGGGGGTGTTGAGTTAATTTTTCCACTTCTGTTTGGCTGGGTAGGTTAAAGCTGAGGCTAAGAGACAATTATTAAGTATTTTGTAAATAAAACTGGCTCCTTTCTTTAAAGGTGCTATTCTAGTTAGTTGATCCCACTCATTATTATCAGGAACTGAGTAGCCATCTAAGAGTATATTCTCTTTGAGCATATTTCTAAGTTGTAAATAAAAATGAAAATGGAAACCTGGCAATCCATATGCACCTCTTATTTCTTCAAATGACATCAGACTATCCTTGGTTAAGATATCACCAAGCCTATTGATTCCCACTTGGGACCATATTGTGTTCAGTTTCATGGGGTTACTTTTAGTGATTAGTGAATTAGATCATAATAGCATTTGTCTTTGTGGAGAACTGGATGGGATAATAGATTGCTGTATCCTTTTCAGACTCTAATAGAATTAATTAGACAGGGATTGTCCCTTATACTATTAGGAACGGGTATGAATAAAAAGTCAGTAATCTTATCAGAGCGTAATAAGGATTTTTCTAGTTGCAGCCACAAAGGGCTATGTATGCTGGTGGCAGGGTTAGAACTGAAATGGCTAGAAAGTTGTTTAAAAAGGAAAGCCCACTGATACCACTACCAATGTGGAAGCGCCAAACTGCCCAAAGAATAGAGGACTCTTAATTTATTCAGGCTAAGTCTTGGGGGCTTGTTATCACAAAGGAATCTGCTTATTATTGCCTCCAGTTTTTCCAACAGTTTCTTATCTAGTAGAATTGGAATATTCTGAAATAAAAAAAAATAACTTGGGGGTGATAATTATTTTGATAGAATTTACTGTACCCCAGAGGGATAGGTGTAGATTATTCCATCTTAGTAGATCTGATTCAATATCTTGTAGGAGAAGCAAGTAATTTATCTTGATCAAAGACCCCAGGTTGTTGGAGATTTCTAGGCCTAAATATGTTATTTGTTCTTTGACCCAGCCTTTGTCAAAAAGTTCAGATAAATGTTATCTAATGTAGAATGAAGGGTTAGGACATACTGTAAAACCTGGGACTTATCCCAGTTTACCTGAAGTTCTGATAGTTTCCCAAAATACAGGAGCAGTTGTTTAAGTGCTCTGTAGGATTGGACTGGCTTTGTAAGTGTGAAAAGTAAATCATCAGCAAAAGCATATGTTTTCATGATCGTGCCTTTGCTGTTTGTGCCCCTAGATTCTGGAATACCCTACCTGCAATCATCAGATGTACCCCAACAATCCCATCTTTAAGAGCTCCCTCTGGTTGCACCTGAAGTCTGTCTCAGCCTGTAACTCTTCCAAGGCTGCTTAATATCCCCTACCCCTGCTTGGACCCTGGTGTGCACCCTCCACTTCCCTGGTCCCATACCCCCTCTGAGCTCTAGCAAGGGGAATTATCTACCCTGCATGCCCTTTACCGCAGCACTTACCGTCCTCAAAATGGGACAAATTGCACTTGTATTATTTCCATGAAATGTAACTATTGTTTGCTTGTTCTTACCTTTGATGTATGTGCTTATCTGTTCATCCTATACCTCTCCCCTCCATCCTGTAGCTTTTCCCAGGGTTTCTGTGTCCCAGGTGCATAATTTTGAACTTTTTTGAATTAAACTTCAGTTGCCAGTCCTCAGACCATTTTGCAAGCTTCCCCAGGTCCCTCATAATTTTCCCCACCCCCTATGGGGTATCCACTCTGTTACAGATCTTGGTGTCATCTGCAAACAGGCAGACCTTTCCCTCCAGTCCTTCTGCAATGTTGCAAATGAAGGCATTGAACAGGACTGGCCCCAGGGCCAATCCCTGAGGCACCCCACTGGTGAAGACCCTCTCCCCAGACTGTACCCCATTTACCACCACCCTCTGCTTCTTGTCTGTTAGCCAGTTTGTAACCCAGTTCACCACCCTGTTCCCCATGCCCAGCCTACACAGCTTGTTTATCAGCCTCTTATGTGGGATGGTGTCAAAGACTTTGCTGAAATCAAGGTAAGCATCGTCCACTGCCCCCACCCTGATTTACTTCCTTTATTACCCAGTCAAAGAAATCAACCAGATTTGTCTGACATGACCTCCTTGCTGTGAATCCATGTTGCCTATAATCCTGGGCTCTGATGGCTTCTAGATGCCCCACTATCCTTTCTTTAAGCAATGTCTCCATGATCTTCCCCACTACTGAGGTGAGGCTGACTGGTCTATAGTTCCCCGCCTCCTCCCTGCTGCCGGATTTGTGTAGAGAGACCACATGTGCCCTCCTCCAATCCTCTTGTACCACCCCATACCATAATATCAGTGGCATCTCATGTGAAGATACATGTATCTTCAGTCATGTCGTGCCATGTTATATCTCCTATATATTATCTATCTATCATCTGTCTGTCTATCTATCTATCTGTCTGTCTATCTATCTATCTATCTATCTATCTATCTATCTATCTATCTATCTAATCTTTCTGTCTGTTTGCCTGCCTGCCTGCCTGCCTCTCTCTCTCTCTACCTACCTACCTATATTATCTAGCTACCTATCTATGTACATCCATCTATCTAGCTTGCTAGCGTTCTCACTCTCTCTCTCTCTATACATACATATATATATATATATATATATATATGTATGTATAGAGAGAGAGAGATGTATGTATGTGCTTGCTACAGTATATATATATATATATATATATATCTTCTTGGGTGGCTGCTTTCTCCAGCAACTCTACAATTGCTCCAGATGATGAGTTAACAGTCAGATGAATAAATTGGGACCATTCAGAAGAAGAAAGGTTTTAGGCAGATTTCTACTCTCCTAAACTTTGAGGTATAAAACCAATTGCCATACTCTCAGTAAGGAGCAAGATTGAATTATCCTGCCAGAATCCCAGCTCCCACAAGATTACAAGTTTTACCACTCCTGAAAAAAATCTGGTATCATAAAATGTACCATCTAAATGGCTACAAGTTTCCTAACATTTTCAAACTCGGTGGACAAAATAAGGTATGGATAAATAACATCTGGACAGTCAAGAGTTCTACTGCCAGTAAATGTTTCATAGGAATTTATAGGATTCATAGGAAAAATATTGAGTCTTCAAGCGTTAGCAATATTCAATGCATCAATAATTATTGGACATTACTCCCACATAAGTATCTATCTATTGATGATTTATACTCCCCCATCATTGAGCTGTTTACAATATTTTCAGGTAATGAGTTTCATGCTGACACCACTCTTTGGTTAAACCAAAGCCCCCTTCTCTGGGTTTTTTGTTCCTTCAAGTCACTATAAAATGAGCACTAGGGTAGGGCTGTGTGAATATCTTTTTCTGAATATTCAGTATTTGGCAGTCAAAAATGTGGGTACTCAGTAGTCCTTTCTCCCAGCCTATCATGTAGCCCCATCTCACACCCTCTATTAAAAGCATAATGCCACTTTCATCCCCTCCAGCTCCCATAAGATGTTTTTTATACCCCCAAAGCACCCACAGGTTGCTTTTTTTTTTTTTTACCTCAAGCACCCACAAGTTGTTTTTTTAAATTATTTAAGTAGATCCATGATTGGTGACCAGATCAACCCGCCCCCTTCCATGGCTGGCCACCTTCTATATATATGATTTATGTTCTCCTTCCCCCTGCACAGCAGTCGACCCTTGTCTCCAATCCACCAGCACCAAACCACCCAATTCTCAAATCTAAATCAAGAAGGTGATTGACTCAACTCTCCCACCTCCATGGCCGGCTGCCTTCTCATGAATGAAAGTGATCGCACACTTGCTACAGTAAAACCAGCATTTTCCCCATGGCTAGCCTCTTTCTCGTGAATGAAAGCAATTGTGCACTTGCTATAGTAAAACCAGCACTTTCCCCATGGCTGGCCACCTTCTCATGAATGAAAGCAATCACGCGTTTGCTATAGTAAAACCAGTGTTTTCATTCATGAGAGGGTGTTATCTGCAGAGGAGGAAGGGTTCAGCTGGTCACTTTCTCGATTGAGATTTTCATAAAAACATGCTAGGTGTGGACAGGGCCTTACTCAGCATTGCCAGCTGGTTGTTGTAAGTGTACTAGGGCCAGCCAGCCACCTACAACATCATCAGGCATACACCAATTTCACAGCTGGGTGCACTGTGAAGTAAGTTCACAATGAGTGCAGTGCCTCACCCTACACTTCCCAAATAAACACAAAAACTACCTACACTCTCTAGTTACACAGTTCAGGCCCAAACTAATAAAGGCTGTAAACTACAGGTGTGTATCCAGTGTATTTACTGTGCAAAACAGTGCAACGTCAAGTACAGAAAAACTGTCTAAAAAGCTGTATTAGCAAAGATTCCAATGGGTCTGAATTGTAGGCTCTACAGCAGCCAGATTCCCCACCACTTAGCCTGCATTCATCAGGGACCCTCATGCCATGTAAAGGGGGCCCAAAACACACTATTCTCAGAGTAAGCATGCTGTAAAGGGGCCCTGGTGCAGAGCCACTGAAAAAAAACTAAAATAATTATTTTAAATATTAACTGACATTAAAAAGGGCATATGAAGAGCATAAAGGGGTAACCTGATTCTGTTATTTGAACTAGCCCACATCAACCTCTGACCTGGTTCTGGACCCATCTGGAAAATGTACCTGTAGGGCAATCCAGACTAAATCCAGACTAAATCAGAGTAAATCAGAACTTTGCGGAAACAGATCAGACTTAGGATCAGAACTGGATCACAGCCGACACTCCCATCCCTGATCTAAACTCTTCTTTTCTGGTTTTACAGCCCATATAGTCCACTGAGATTCCAAAACAAAACTGCCCAGCTAGCCTGTTAGCACAGCATTAGGGCCACCACTGGCAGCCAAACACGTGGTGTCAGGTGCCAGCCAAGGGAGGGAGTGAGGGAGAATTCAAGTATCCCAGAAAAAGTTATCCTCCCTCAGAGTGAGGAGACTGTGCATCTTGCTGTGAGACAGCCACTGGGCTGAGGTCAGTGGGTGGCACATGTGATTGCATCAGAAGGGAAAGGGCTGGCATCAGATGCCAGAACACATGCATGCCACCTTGTGCATGTACATGCATCATTGCATGACAGCACCATGGAAGAAAAAATGGTGAAAAATGCCCCGATCATATCCAGCACCCCCAGTTAGATATGGCAGATCACCCACCATGATGTCTGGTCTTGAGCAAGTGGTGGATAACCGGTAAATCCACAAGAAGGTGGAAGATGGGGCTGGGGGAGGTGACTGATGAGCTGCATTGCCCCCACCTTCTTGATAACCTCCCTGAAAAAGGAAGGTTAGAGGCAGGCCTGTAATTAGTCAGCACATCAGGGTCCAATGATGATTTCTTCAGAAGCAGTCTCATCATGGCCTTTTTTAAGAGCCGAGGGAAAGCAACCCTATGAATGGGGAGGGTATCACATTATATGAGCAACCCAAAATAAGTGACTAGAATTATAATGACTCATTTGGGGCACTTTTGTTGTGGGCTACGCTGCAGAATAGTAAGAGTATGTGAAAGCTACTAGGGTTAAGGGCAAACAAAAGGGAGGAAAAGCAAGGGGAAGGGGAGGGACAGGGAAGGGGTTGTCAGGCACTGGTATACCTGCCACTGCCGAGCTAGCCATGAGGTGTGGTGGTGTGGGAGGCTATATCTGGCAGTGCAGGTACTGGGTTCAAGTCTGGAAGTGGGTTACGTTTTGCCACAGCTGCGAGCTGCGGCACTTCATTTTTTGCGAGGCATGGGTTTTGCCCTTCACATGCACCCCCTGAGTTGAGAACTTAACTAGGGGGTGGGGCAAAGCCCCCATGACAGGTGTGTGTGTGGGCACAGCCCCTCACAAAATACTTTTTGAGAACCAGAAGACAGGTCGCCATAGAGTGTATATCACTGACGTGCTTTTCGGCGATATACACTCGCCATAATAGCAGTCGCTGAACCAATGGGAGCACTGGATAATGCTAGTAGATCTCAGACCCAGGGACTCACAGCAGTTCACCAACAGCTGTGTAGGTCCCAGATCTGAGGTACAATAGGTGGGGTGTAGCATGGTTGCGCCACATGGCTAAAACCTAAATGTAAATTACAAAAAAAAAAACAAACAGCAAAAACAAAAGTTGTGATTGTTATCTGACTTATAATCACAATAAAAACCTGAAAGCTGGTCATTTCCTTGGATTAATGACCAACTGGCGGGCCTCTTGGGTGTGCCTCATGCCAGCCACCCACCCCCACCCAGTTGTTAATCCTTCAGAAATTACTGGCTTCTTGGCCGTTATTGCATATGTGCATCTGGCTTTCAGGCTAGTCAGTGTTGCTGGGTGTGATTCTTATATGACTTGCATTCAAAATTGTAACTAGTGCCCCTTTACATCATCTTGCTCCAGAGGTCTACTACTTTTGTTCTACACAGCTCAGATGTCCTTTCCTTGGTGATACCATGCATCTCCATTAAAGCCAGCCATTGTAGTGACCCCCTGTACTGCAATAGCTGCCTCCCTAATCCCATCCTTTAGTTTAAAAAAAGTTAGTTTATCTAATTTCTATCACTGTCATTTCTCATGGGCCCCCAGGACAATGAGGTCCTTGGAAACAATCCCTCAGGACATCTTTTCCTTTAGGAGCATGGCTAGTTCAATAAATGACATCCTCTTGTCCTCAAAACGTTTACTCCCTATTACCATTTGTCCAGCAGTCTGCTCCTCCCTTTAGCTACAGTGCTTGGCTATGGCGCACACTCATTTAACCTTTACTGCAAACAGGTAAATCATCTTTCCTGTATAACAATCATGACCCGGCAATGCCCATCCAACTGTCCTGCTACTTTTACAATGGAGTCCTCGATAAGTCCAACCTTATTACTGCTCACACAAGTCTATTTTTCCCCTCCTTAGCAGGTCAGGTGTATGACCGGGTAAAATATGTAGAAACATAGACAGTGATAGCAGAAGAAGAAGAGCAGTGGTCCATCCAGTCTGCCCAAGTTCCCTATAAGCCCTGGAACCTACTGTTCCTCCAGGGTACTAACCTTCCCTGTCCCCCTCCCCCATTCTCCTTCTTGATTCTGCTGCCCTGAGCATGGCTTCCACAGTAGTATAGCAAAATATCCACAATTTTCACAAACAGTTATGGAATTTGACTTTGCCCAGACAAAATTAAGTGCATTAACTCACAAGCTTTAATGAATATGCATGAACAGTTCATGAACACCCATCAAAGTTCACCTTCTGTTCTTCCACTCAGGTCAAGAAGCAAATTCAAGAGCTGCTGATCAACACGAAGTTAGTGAAGTTGCTCAACCTTAAAAGAACCATAACGTACCCAGAGAAAAGCAATTTGCATATCTAATTTGCATATCAGAATGTACTGTTTCCCACTTGTTATAAAGTATCACAGAATGAAAACTGTTTCATTTTAGAAGTGGAAAATACACAGCATGCTCTACGAGGCAGTTAACTATTTGAGCACCTAAAAGGATTAACATTTAAACTCACCACAGTTTAAAAGAGTTTCACATTCTGCAGATATAATTAGCACTTGGGTCTTTGACTTTCACAAAAGGAAGATAATCAGTGGCTCAATTTAAAAAAAAAATCAGGAAATATAATTCTAAGGTAAATTACTAATTCAAAAATGCATGGTAAAAATACTATTTATTGGAAAATATTGAATATGTTAGAAGAATTCAACTGAACAAGCCAGATGGTGTAGCGGTACTGTTACTGCTACTGCTCACCATGCTGGCAACCAGGGTTAAGGAGTAAGTCTGCACTGCTGGGGATCACCAGTGGGGAGAGGACTGGATTCAATGGCCTGCTCTGCTTTTCTCTGCTTGGGTGGGGTAGCATGTCTTCTCATCTCCTGGCAGCCACCAGGTGGAGGCCAGGTGGCAATACAATACTGAGAGGCATTAGTGGGAGAAGCCACTCTTCTATAGTGTGGGTGTGTCTCCATGCACATGCACCTGTGTGCCACCGCAGCAAGGGGAACTTAAAATGGAAAATGGATGTGTAGGCTGCATGAAACCCTGCATGCCTCACTGCCCCAGACCAGTACCTGGACCCCTGCAGCCTATCTGGATGAGAGTCACTGGGTGCAGGGGAGGACAGCCATCCCCCACCTGGCCCCACCATGGGGGGGAAATCCGTGGGAGAGTGTCACTCCAGGTGAGTCTGGGGAGGTGGTCACTGGCTGGGGGGGAAAGGGGACAGGGCTGAGGAGCCTGCCTGCATGTCAAGGGGAACAAAAATTCAGTTGAGGGCTGCCTCAATGACCCAGTGGCAGTGAATTGTGCTGCTGTACAGCTGACCCAAATTTGGGAGTGAGCTTGGGACACAACATGAGGGACCAGACCTGGCTCCAACAGCGGCAGTGCATTGCAGTCGGGGGGGGGGGATAGTGCAGCACTAACAGTGCCACCGCGACCCCTATGGTGGGTCAAAGGAGAGTGCTCCCTTCATAGGATGTCACTGTGTGCTGCCAAGGCCAAGAAACTATGTGCACACCAAGGGGAGGAGGGAGGGCAGGGAGAAACTTAGAGAGAAAACTTAGGCTCTGCCTCTGTGGCGGACTGGGTTCCTGGATCCCCCTGGGTCCAAGTGCCCATAACATGTGGGCTGCCTTGAGGGAAGGAAAGTCACCCCCCCCCCCGAGGTCACACCATAGGGTGGAAGCTGTGGGGGGTATTAGTGGGATGTGGGGTCCCAGGGAGAGCTGGGGGGATTAACATGGCTGAATTGTAGGTACATCACTGGGATGAGGGTATACACCTGGTGGAGCTATAGCTAATTGCTTAGGTTGTCTACTAAATTAACTAAAGATTGAACAGGTCTTAACACTTTGGTATTAGTTGTTCTGTATGTAATTTTGGACCAGAAAAGATACACTGAGCTGAGACAGATCTTTTCAAAGTACGTCCCTAGGAAATAAGTTACATGAACCACTTTTATTAAGAGGGGGATGTTACCCGGAAAGTACACTACTCTTACGATAAGAGTCACGTGATCTGTATCCTCCACTTCTATATCCACAAGAGATGGGCAAAAGGACATTCAGTTTAACATCATTGAAAGGCTTGCCCCATAACAGTGCAACACCCCAAGTGCTGCACTGCAAAGTCAGTACTGGGCATTGCCTGAGCTTGGGGTGTGGGACTAGAATCCATGGTGTGGGACTAGAACCCATGTATACTTGATGTTCTGGTCCCAGAAGCAAGTGCACAACCTAGAGAGCTACTGAGACCAATAAGCAGCACATGTGCTGGAGCTGTATGTGTGCACTATTCTTGAAGGAGAACCAAAAATAATTTACTAATGTCTTCATGAGGGAAGAAGAGTGTGAAAAACAAATGTGAGAAATCAGAATGAGCTTGTTATTTTAAGCCCAGTTTCTGTAACCGAGCTGTTTTTTACAGAAGTTTTCAGACATTTTTATAGACATTTTCATGCAGAAAGTCTTACGTAAGTCCCTGTTCTTATTGTAGTGCCTTTTAAACTATAGGTGTGTGGTTAATGTGTATTTGTGTGTGTGTCTTCATATTTCCATGTGGGCATTGCTCATTGTTTATCACTATAAGGTGGTGCCCAGCTATTCAAATGGATTTCAGATTCTTGCTTTTATCAAGTCATTCAGTCGTTTAAAAATTACAAGGCTTTTCTATGGAAAATTAGTGTCTGTAAACTTATGAAATAAAATTGGAATGATAAAAACTAGGGAATCTCTTTTTGCTGTTGGCATTCTGGTAAATGTATCTTTTTAACAGCGAGACAGATTGAAGAGGTGAAAATATAGTCATTCACTGATTCATGTTGTGGAAGATGATGTTGTTTTCAGTTACTAAAATTTGCTTCACACTATAGAAAGGCAAATTTTTCTTTTGATGGCCCCCCCCCACTTTATTTTACAATCTTAACTCTCAGTTTAGAAATTGTGCTAGCTCAGTTATTTTTGAAAATGCTGTAAAAAATCTGAATACTAATTCTATCTGTAACTGTTTTGTTACCAGACTTTGTACTGTTAATTGATGCTGTCTGTTTTTTTTTAAATCTTGACTTAGGACATTCTGTAAATGAGACTTTGGATCTCATGGAACATATCCTGTAAATCATCACCATTTAATGAATAATAAATAAATAAGACTATAAATATATGTTTAGAGTATCTAATGGCTTCTGGAGTTGCTCCACATGCAAGGAAAGCCACATAATTCATGAGCTCAACAGATACGAATGAGTGGCTCACAAATGGCCTACCTCAAAGGTAAGACAGACTTTCTGGTGCCTTTGTGCTACAAAAAATTGGAAGTAACCCAAACCTATTGTTTGAGTCTTTTGAAGGGAAACGTGCTATAGGAGATGAAGCTCTCATATGGTATTGGAAACAACATCCATATCTAGAGATGCTTTCTAGCATCTTAAAATATTGTAACATGCACTCTTCCAGTGTATCATGTTGTATGTGATGGAGTCACATGGACAGTGTTAATATTTACCACTCCATGGGGTGACAGTGAACTAGACTCTTCACATAAGATGTAGGAACAAAAATTGCATCATCAAGCAGGCTGTAAACAGAACAAAATATTGTCCATTCATTGTGCTACTACATAAGCTATGTGACTGCATAATATAGAACATTGAAAACGTATGGAACCCACATCACTCTCAAGAAGGCATGTTCACATTTTGCTTCAGTCTTTTGTGGCCCTTATAATGGTTCTGCACCATGAAGAAAGTTGGTAATTTACTGATCTTCACTAAATTATTTAAGTTATCTTATTTTCTGATAATTTTATATTTTCAGGAAGGACCACACTTATGTAGGCATTCAACAGGATTGAACGGCCTTACCTCTCTAATGCTTTGAGATGTATTGGGCTGCAGCAAAACTGCATCAAATATGTTCGGGTTTTACATATATATATATATATATATATATATAGCCCATATAGTGCAGCAGTTCAGTCTCAAGAGTTCCTTCTGATTTGCAGAATTTGGCAAAGTTAGCCCCTCTACCCTGTTCTCCTCACACTGATTCTTGAGCCTCTCTCTACTCAGATCCAGTCTGATCCATATTTCAGGCATCCTAATTGGAACAGGGGTCACAGAAAAGTGCATTAATGCTGATGAAATCTTGGTATTTCTTATGGACCCAGATAAATCAGTCCCAGACTTAGCAGCCTAATTGCAACAGTTTGCCAGCTTTTTGGCCATAAACTTGAAACTCTGAAAATTTAGTTTAGTCCACCATAACCCACTTGAATAAAACAATGTAAAAAAAATAAGGGAAACTGAGCTAATAATTACGAAGTGATGCTGAGCAGTTTGACTCAAAGTGGCTGCCTTTTCACAAGTACTTGGAAGAAGGGGAAGCTACATCAATAACAGATAGTGTGCTTATTTAAAATGCACTAGAACCAAAAACAAAAATGTAAAAATGCGTGTATACCTACAAGCATTGTGATTTACAGTTTAGCCCACTTAAATGCATACCTCTTTAATGCATAGCCTGTTTTTGTGCATAGGTTTCTAAAGTCCCAATTCCATTTGAATCTCCTCAGTGTTAATGTGACCTGCTAAATTCATTTACAGGTCTGTTTAAATGCATGGCTCTAGCTCTGAAGGAACTGGAAGGAATAAGAGTTGATAAAGCAATGGGGCCAGATGGGGTGCACCCCAGGGTCCTTAAAGAACTAAGAGAGGTGGTGGCTGAACCTCTGGCTATCCTGTTTAGCCGATCACTGGAAACAGGGGAGGTACTAAAAGACTGGAGGACAGCAGATGTAGTCCCCTTATACAAAAGTGGGAACAAAGAGGAAGCGGGGAACTACAGACAAGTCAGCCTCACCTCGGTAGTGGGGAAGATCATGGAAGCACTACTGAAGGAGAGATTGGTGGAACATCTGGTTGTCAATGGACTACAGGACCCAATGCAGCATGGTTTCACCAGGGGGAGGCCACGTCAGACCAATCTCATTGAATTTTTTGACTGGGTGACTAGGGAGGTGGATCAGGGGAGGGCAGTGGACATGGCCTATCTGGACTTCAGCAATGCCTTTGACACTGTGCCACATAGAAGACTATTACACAAACTGGGGAATATGGGCGTGGGCAGGACAGTAGTGTGGTGAGTAGGTAACTGACTGGGTGGCAGGACACAGAGGGTGGCGGTAAATGGCTGTCACTCCACAAAGGGAAGAGTGACCAGTGGGGTACCACAGAGATCAGTGCTGGGACCGGTCCTAGTCAACATCTTCATCAGTGACATTGTGCAGGACCTAGAAGGCAGAATTTCACTGTTCGCTGATGACACAAAGCTCTGTAACAGAGTAGACACACCAGAGGGTGTAGACAGAATGAGAAGGGACCTGCAGAAACTTGAAGAATGGTCAGGGGTTTGGCAGTTGAAATTCAATGCAAAGAAGTGCAAGATAATGCATATAGGGCACAAAAACCCTGGCACAATATATCAGTTGGAGGGTGTGGATATAGCATGCACCAAGCAGGAAAGGGATCTTGGGTTATCATCTCTGATGACCTCAAGGTAGGGAAACAGTATGACAAGGCAGCAGGTAAAGCAAATAGGATGCTAGGATGTATAGGCAGGGGCATCACCAGCAGGAAAAGGGAGGTCATAATTTCACTATACAAGACACTAGTGAGGCCCTACCTGGAGTACAGTGTACAGTTCTGGAGACCTTACCTACATAAGGACATAGACAGGGTAGAGAAGGTTCAGAGGAGGGCAACAAAGATGGTACATGGATTGCATCACAAGTCCTATGAGGACAGGTTGAAGGAACTGAATATGTACTCCCTGGAGAAGAGGAGGAAGGGAGGGGATATGATAGAGACATACAAGTATCTTACAGGGAGGAACAGCGTGCAGGAATACACTATTTTTAAGCAAAAAAGATGTTCCAGGACTAGAGGGCATGGGATGAAGTTGGAAGGAGGGTGATTCAGAGGAAACGTGAGGAAGAATTTCTTAACAGAACAGATGGTGGACAACTGGAACACCCTGCGGAAGTGGTGGGGGTTGAAACAATCACGGGATTTAAGAATGCATGGGATAGACATAAAGGAATTCTGGAGGTCAGGGGTAAGGGGCAACAGACATCTAGGAAAACATAAACTGAACTTACAAGCTCAAATGGGCAGACTGGGTGGGCCATAGGCCCTTATCTGCCGACACTGCCTATGTATCTGTGTATCTATGTATCCATAGGACAGTGATCTAACTGGTACATCATGACCAGGGCCACTGGAAAATTGCGGGTGCATTTTGCCACAATTTCTGCAATTTTCACCCTTCTCCGCACAAAATCTGCAATTTCTTACATTTATGGAATTTTTGACTGAAATTGTATAAAAATATTTAAATTCTCAAGGAAATCTACTCAGATATGGTACACAGACTTGGATTTGACTAAAACAGTGCAGTGTGAAGCAAGAAGGGGTCAAATGGGACTCTGCTTTCATGTGACAACAACATATCCAAGACACACTGTCTTAGGGTAGCTGGTCCATTCCACTGGGGTGTCAAACAGACGAGGCATACTGATGAGTCCTGGTAGGACGAAACACGTGTCTATGTCTTCTGTTAGCACCCTTTGCAAACTGTGTGAGAGGCCTTTCGGCACCATGCAATTCTGCTTAAAGTTGGACCAGCATAACATTCTGTGGTGATTTGCATATGCAGCCCATGATGCTTTGCATTGTGTGGGCATGTGTGATTTTGTATTATCTTGAAACTTGGCTTCCCAGCCAAATGCCCTTTGGGGTAACCCTTGCCTCAGTGTTTGCACACAGAGGTTCTTTGTCTTTCTGCTTTCATGTGATTCACTTCCCTGCTTTGGTTTCACAATCTTCTGGTCATGCATATGTAGACTTGAACACTTAAAATCTGTGTTAAAGCAGACTAACAGAGAACTTTTTGCTGACACAGAGACTGAAACAATAGGTGTGAGTAGAGGTGCAAAGTGCCCTATTCACCTAAATGAAGCCTTGACCACAGTGCTTGTTTTTGAATGGTAGGGTAGATTTTCCTTGTATAAATACTTTCAATCTGGAAGGATTTTGATTCAAATGTGTCAAGACTGACTGTAGTACTTCATGAGTTGAGTGTTTTAGTGATTAACGACTGTTGTTAGGCATTTCTGCAGTGCCAGTAAAGCACATAATGATGCCAAATTTCTTACAATACCTAATCTGATGAAGATAATGGATCCCCAGTGAGTACCTTAATGAAATAACCCACTTTTAACAATGTAAATGCAGCCAGTTTTTTTTAATAGAAAATATACAAGATCTGCTAAACACACTGCCCACTGAAACACATACTCCCAGCTTACACACTAGGTATGTGTTTAAAAGGACTCAACTGTACTGAAATGTGAATTCTGGTTTGTAGGATGAACTTCAAAAACAAAGTACACACAAATCATAATTAGATGAAATGCATATGTAAGATTTAGTGTTTAGTGGTTTTGTTTACATGTATGAAACTTTTAATAAACTATAAGTTAAAAAAAACAGAGATTTGAGGTTATATTTCTTTACAGAAAAATTTGCCCCAAGCAGCTTAGCTTCTCATCAATCCTGAGTGGTCTGACATTCCCTTACCTACTTGGGACTAGTGTTGTGCAAAACTGGCTTAGCTGTCATGGATTTCTGCAAACTGGCTATCAGATTCCACAAAAATATGTACTGCACTCCGGAAACAAGTCAACTTGAAATTATTATGGTTCAGATCAGAAAAACACCCCTCACAAGTTTACATCATGGCAAAAAAAAAAAATCTGCGACAAGATTTTGGTTGAATTGTTGAAGAGTTTTTGTCAACCTTTTTTTTGCAAGGAGAAAAAAGCAGTCTAAAAGAACATAAAAGTTTGAATGGAGGTGTTTTCTCTGCAATAAGTATCAAGAGCAAAAAAACGAGTCTTGCAGAAATTAGAAAATTATTTTGTGGAATTTCTGATCATGCAGAGAAAAGTTCCAATTCTGTGAATTTCAAATACAGGGTTCTTTTTGCTCAACTCCACCTGGGACTACAGATTGGGCTATGACCCACTTATCTGTATAAGACAAACTATTGCATCTCCGATCTATAACATATCACGCTTGATCACTGGTGGTGGTATACCCTTCCCTTGTCTTGGCTGAGATGGTTTACTTTAATTAGAATGAAAGCCCTTCCCATGCACCTTTATCCTTTTCACATTCTCCCAATGAGGCTGATCAAGAGTTACATACAGAAGTTAGATTGAGACCTCACTAACTTTCTCTGGCTCAGACAATGGCCCAGGGGCAATCTCAGCATGGTTAAAGTGACTGTACTAACAGGGGCATTAACTTCCCAGATTTTCACAAACACCCTCTCACAGAAAATACTAGGTATACTGCAGACTGGATGAGGCTGGGACTGGAGGCCAGATAGCTGGATCTGGGAAGGGAGAGATGCCTTTTACACAGAAGATATACTTGGGTTCAGATGGACTTTGAGAACTTTGTGCAAAGGTGGCCCCAAACCTATTGTAGTATATACAGTTACAGCATGAAAAGCAGTAGGAAATATCTGTACATCCACGCTCCCACAGAGTTTAGTGACATGCACAAAGAAATACAGCCTGCCCTGGATTCCCTCACCAATGTCGTTGATGAACATATTGAAGAGGAATGGACCCAGAAGAGATCTCTGTGGTACCCTGCTCGTGACCACCATCTCTTCTGATTTGATCCCATTGACCACAACCCTCTGCTGCCTGCCCTTTAGCTAGTTACTTACCCAGTTTACTGTGACCTTAGCCATACCCAGATTCTCCATCTTCTTCAGCAACTGCCTGGGTGGCACTGAGTTAAAAACCTTGCTGAAGTCAAAGTAAAGTAAATCCACAGCATGGCCATATCTAATTCTCTCATCACCCCATCAAAGAAAACTATCAGGTTACTCTGACAAGACCTCTCTGCTACAGATCCATGTTGTTTATTATCCTGGAGCCTGTTGCTCTCCAAGTAGTCCACAAAGTCCTCTTTGACCAGTGACTTCATCAGCTTCTTTACAATAGAAGTAAAACTCACAGGTCTGTAGTTCCCTGCTTGTTCTTTGTCCCTAGCCCTTATGGAGTGGAACCACATTCCCCCATCCTCTAGTCCTTTGGAACCACTCCCCTGTCCTCAGTGAACTGTTGAACAGACTTAGCAGGGGTTCAGCCAGTTCCACTGCCAGCTCCCTGAATAACCTTGGATGCAACCCATCTGGTTCTGGAACCTTATCTATGTTTATGGCTACTAGCCCTTTCTGGACCCTTTGGCTTGCAAATGTTGGCTGCCTCATCTCCTAGGACCCCTTAGTGGCCACCTTGATGTCTCTCACTGGCAAAGGACCTCTGTCCTCCCTAATGAAAACTGATCAGAAGTAATCATTAAGGATGGTGGCCTTTTGCTCATCCTCTTCTAGGGTGATCCCTACCCCCCCCCACCAGCTAGCCTTACAATTCCCTCTTCTTTCTTCATTTTTTCCTAATACATCATAAGAACTGTTTTTCTCTGCTCTTGGCCCTCTCCACAATATACTGCTCTGTGTCTGCTTTTGCTTCCCTAACCATCCCTATTTTTTTTAGTAAATATTCTCTCCATTCTTCCTCCCCCTGCTTTTCATTATAGTTGTAGAAGGCCTTTTTCTTGGACCTCATTGTGTCCCTGACCTTTGCTGAGAGCCATAATGGTCTCTTGAACTTGTTAGTTTTGGTTACCGTTTTCATGCATAAATTAGATGCCTTGAGAATAACCCATTTAATTGCCCCCATCTGTCTTCTACCTCACCTATGTTCTCCACCTTGACTAAACTCTCCCTAACAAGCTCCCTCAGCCAACTGAAGTCTGCCCTTCCAAAATCAAGGACTTCTACTTTTGATTGGGGCTTTCTGGACTACTGAGTCAGTCTGCGCCAAATGGAGTTGTAGTCGCTGTTCCACAGTGGCTCTGCTAGTCTCACAGCTCCTACCTTGTCTGAGTGGGTGAGCACCACATAAGAATTGCAGTCTGCCTGGAGGGTTCCTTAACTAGCTGTACCAGTAGACAGTCCTGGAGAGTATCCAGCAAGACCGGACATCTGGCACTCCTGGCCACTGGAAAATCCCAATCAATGTCTGGCAGGTTCAGCTCACCCTCCACCACTACTTCTCCCTTTGTCACTCCTCTCTCAAGTTCTTTCCTGAGCTCTCTGTTACTCTCTTCCCTTGCACCAGAGGTCTATGGATGACCCCTACACACAGCTTCTTATGTGAGGCTGCTATGATTTGCCTCCACAGTGACTCTGTCTCCCCCTTGTTATCCAAGATGCACCCATCTTCAGTCACTTAGATGCCATCCTTGATAAAAATGGCTACTTCTCCCCTCTCTACCTGTTCCTCTATCTCTCCTGAACAATGAGTACCCAGGTACTGTAGTTCCCAGTCATTATCTTCAGAAGTCCACATTTCTGTGATGGTGACAGGTACCCAGTGATTAGGGTGCTCACTACTGAGAGCACACCAAAAAGGGTGACTCAATAGTGGCAACTTATCAGACGGCTACTGGATGGGGTGGGTGACTGCAGGTATAGCGACATCCTGTCACGCGTGCAGGTAGGAAAGTAAGCACTGTGGAAGGAGAAGGAGGATTTGTGTGGATTGTTGTGGTTATGGGCTGCTGAGCTGCCCCGTGGTGTGGTGGGTGGGTCGCAGGCTTCAGCTGTGAGAGTGCCGGGTTCAGGTCCTGGTGTGCATACATTTTGTTGCACCTGGCTCCAATTTTGTTTTTTTGAATTTGCACCCCCCCGGAGTTGAGAATCCTTTAGTGGGGGGTATGGGGGTGCAGCTCCCTGTATAAACATAAAAAATGTAAGTCCCTAGCATCCTTTTTGCTGTGCACTGGGGTATACATCGATGAAATTGAATTTTCACTGATGTACATTCGCTGTAATGGCGATTGCCTTTGTGTGATTGCTGTTATCACATAGAACCATGGCCACAAGAACCACCTTAGTGTCTGTCATCAGCACCTGGAACTCACTGATTTTGTTACCTAAGCTCATGGTGTTAAGGCATACCCCCTTCCATCTAACCCACAATACTACTTTACTACTACCCTTGTGTTTTCCTTGCCCGTTCTTCCTCATGTTTTCCTGGTGATTACACACTTTGCATTCCCCCCTGTCTAATGTCCCCTCACCTTGCTCAATTCAGGCCACCGCTCTCCTTGTACCCACTGTGCTGCTACAAGCCCCCAGATGTGGGGGAGTGTTAGCTGGACTCCCTTTTTTTCACCTGCCATCATGGTTCCCCTAGACCCAGTCACCTCCACAGTCAGTTAAACATCTGATATAGACATCAAATGTCTGCCCCGGCACCAAGGCCACTCTCTCATTGGGCAAAGTCCATTATCCTTGAGGAATCCCTTGTCCCAGAAGTCTCCCCAGTCACCCACAAGGTGGTATCCTTTCTGCTGACACCATCCCTTAAGCCACCTGTTAAACTCCTCGAACCCTCAGTAGTAGCATGGGCTGATACATTCCAAGAAATTACTACATGTTTGCACATTATACTAGCTTGTCTCTGCTCAGAAAGTGGGGAGGAGCTCATCTCTGCTTAGAAAGAGGGGAGCAGGTGAGCATGATGGATTTAGACTCCCCTCCAACCTTAAATTGCAAGTATGTTGCTATACTTGCTTTACATCAGTTTATTAGTGAATTTACATATGCTTTAGGAGACTTTGTTCTGAGTCCTAAGGTATATTCTGTTGTTTTCTGTTGCTGTATACAGTGTACTCAACATTTTTAGAATATATTTGTAAAAAACAAATCACCATTTTTGGATGACTTAAACATGTTACTAACTACTGGTGGTAAGTATACTATTACACTTGACATGCCCTGTCATTGGGTATCTTTTAAATGATCAGGAGATCTGTCATTCACCTCATCCAGTCATTACTTCCACTTGAAATGCAAACTGGCATTTTGCACATGATCCATGCTGAGTTAGCTACATTTTTTTGAAACATATCAAAAATGGCAGTCTAAGATAAGAAAAAATATTTAAAGAAAATAAAAAAGCTGGGGATGGCCCAGTGACACTGCAGTGCTGCAGTTTGTGACGCTGGTGAGTAGTGCTGGGTGCAATTCCAACAATCTGTTTTGTGCACTTTTTTTGCATAGTTTCACAATCCAGACTAGTGTATTTAAAATGGACAATTATGGTAGAACTTGTATCACAAAATCTCATTTTTAAAAATGTGTAGTTTGGAAAAAAATATTTTTTTCTTTTTTTATTTTTGCTGAAACTGTGCATCTTTAAGAACTCACATTTTTTTAAAAATTCAAAATTTGCTGAAAATGGCATGATTTGAATAATAATGCATTGGTGGAATTACACAAGATATTGGCACAATTCTGTTAAACTGTGCAAATGTAATATCAGCAAGATCATATAATTTCGCTAGGATAATGAAAGTTTCACCCTGCACAACTAGTGACCCAGGTACAGAATCAAACTCAAGCTGAAAGAAGGCCAGCTGGGGGGGGGGGGGAAAGAGACTTAGGTGACCCAGCATATTCTGACCTCTTCTGGGGTGGTTACTTACCCCATGGTCTGCTCCATTAGCTCCTCATAGTAACCATAGGGGGAAGCCTTGATGCAGCATGGCAAGGAAAGGGGGAACATGTAGCAGACCTCTGTGCAAGTCTGTTGTATGTGCAGTAGGGACACACTGCACTGCCACTTCAGGGGAGAAAGAAAACTCAGCGGAGAGAAGGCTGGCACCATGAAGAATGATGCCCAGCTACCGCAGGCAATGCTTCATCAACTGGGCCCTACACTGGATTTGGTATGCAGAGAGGCCTGCCACCCCCCAACAGCCCCACCATGAGGGTGTGGGGGAGGCAGTAAGCTATGGGAAAGGAAGGTAAATTTCAGAGAATGTTGGGATGGGGATGAAGAAATTGGGCTAAAAGGGGTGGGCACTGGGGGGAGAAAAACAATAAATCAAATTATAGATCACAGAAGTACTCTGGACACATCACAGCCCCCCCCCTTCAGTTGCACATGAGGCACTCTCAGTATTATTATTAAAGTACCTCATGTGCTGAGCCACTGTAATGGGCTTCTCACCAGCTGCTCATGCCATTAACTGTATAAATTTTTAATAAAATTTTTTCATTTAATATAGTTAGTGATCTATAATAAGTTTATGGGTCCATTTAAATGGCCTCTTATGGATCTAAGGGTGTTGCCTCTTGCATCCTTAGGACCACAGAACTGCTTGCCTTGGGTACACAGTCCTTGATCCTATGAAGATGCAAGGCAACCTTCTTATATCCATTGGATGCCCTCCAAATGGGCCCATAACCTTATAAACAAAAGTAAAACAAAAGTTTCCTAAGTTGCTGAGGGCAGTTTCAGTAAGTAAAATATTACTTGGTAATCTCATTATTAGATAAAATGGATCAAAAAGCCCAAACACGTGATAGACCTTCATCGCGTTTTTGAGAATAATTATTCCTAAATATATAGCAAAAAAAAAAAAGGGAGAAAACTAGTTGCTGTTTCCCCATTCTTTTCCTAATATCAGACCACTACTCTCTGCTTGTTCTGTTACTTCCTAGGAGCACAGGATTTAAGAGCTAGGAACAAGCAAGACTGTCCATGTACTGAAGTGCATCCCTGTAACATCTTTGTGGATGCTTCATCACTCAGTTTGCTACAGCTGTAGTGTGCTTGTGTTGACAACAATGTTTTATTTCCATTACGATCCAAGCATTTTTGTTAAGGTTTCATGTCACCATCAACTGCTTTGAAGCCATTCCTCAACAAGAAAACAAACAGATTAAAAAAACACCCTAACTGTTGCAAGTAACTAACATTGCTCCATAGCATGAGTACTGTAGGAAAACATTTCCTATTTAATTTATTTCTCTACCCCCTCTTTCTAATTTTAATTATGGTGACTCATAGTTTCATGACAGTATGTGCTTCAGTTTTTGGTGTTTGAGTCCCAGGTTGCAATATGTTAAATAATTAAGAATAAATTAAAAACAGGTCAGATTTGCAGTGCCTGATGCCCTGTACCACAATTAGAGCATACCCTTATTGAGTGCATTCTACTTTCTAGTTGGGGTGGGTGAATACCTAATTTCAAATATTTGGCTGAATATTCATATTCAGGGCTCCAAATATTTGGAAATTTGTATTTGTTATTTGTGTACCAAGGGGAGAGGGTAAGTAAAAACAACAAGCCCACTCCCATCCTCCCCCAGCACCCACAATTGAAGCATTAATAAAAATAAATATAAACCTCCCATGATAGGTGACTGAAACAATGTGTCCACCTCCATGGCCAGCTGCCATCTCCTCTTCCCATTTGGTTATTGTAAAAAAAATCATCCTTTCACTCCCTTCTCTGGCAACAGCACCCAGGTCCCTCCCTCCTCCCCGTCAGCACCCAAATTTCACAATACTAATGTCCCCCCCAGGCACATGATCAGCTGTTTTACTATGTGAGCAAATACTGGAGTGCTTTCTCATTCACAAGACAGTGACCGGCTGTGGAGGGCAGGTTGTGTCAGGTGCCTTCCCATGCCTGGGGCGACTTCATTGTTAGGAAATTTGGGTGCTGCGGGGGAGGAGGGTGGGAAGTTAGTGCTGCTGCCAAGGTGGGGTATGACTTTTTACAAAGACAAAATCAGAAGAGGAAACAGCAGCTGGCTGTGGAGGCGGGCGAGTTATTCCAGTTGACCATCATGGGAGTTTTTTTTAAATTAATGCTTCAATTGTGGGTGATGGGGGAGGAGGGTGGTAGTGGGCCTATTTGGGGGGGTTGGGGGAATGAGGGGTTGCTTTAACATGCAAATCTTCAGCCAAAGCTGGGGTAGTCCGATCTCTGCAGTGTGACAGGTACTTTGTACACATTTAACATTGGTTTCAAGAGTGCCACTTGGGAAAAAAGCTAAACACCTGCATGAAGAAAGTTGGTGTGCAGACCTCATTCATCCTGACTCTAAATGTCCAGCTGCGTTGTTCTTGTTGTTTTTGTTTTTAACATGACTGGACAGGGGAGGAATATTTGTTTTTCCTTTTCTCTTTTGGTGGTATTTCCCAAATAGTAGTAGAATGAATGGTGCCACTATTCCTGATTCACATCCCAATAACAAATGATGCATTATTGGTGGTATTCAGGAAATACAATTCATTACTCACACACCGTTGCTTTCTAGCAGATAACATAGTCACATTCAGTGACTACTGCACACCAACATCTACCCAATGTACCAGAATGGCATATTCTACTTTTCTATAACTATAACATCCTGTATTCTGTTCCAAAGTACTGTCTAAGTATTTTATAGTGCTGTGCGGAATGTGGTATTCTGCTGGTGAAATTAGCATGGAATGAACTTTCCAACAGCCAAATTTCTGCAGAATTTCACTGGTTCTTCTTCGGAATTCTGCTTGCGTGATCCATGGAATAATATTCTGCAGAACAGTATTTTTCAAAGAAAAACATTCTGCAACCATTTCCGCAGAAAATAATGAGATCCATGGTATAAAATTCTGCGGAAATCTTGTGGAAGAACTTATTCCACATTTTTCTGCCACAGAATTCCACCATTCCACTGTTGGTGAAATTCAGTGGAATTTCAAAAATTCCATGAAATTTCATTCTGCCAGAATTTAACAATTCTGCATAGCAGTAGTAACTACAGTGGTGATATTAACTTTCATGTTACCTGCAGTGCTGCCATCAATGCCCAGGTCATAGGTAGTGCTACTATTAACTTCCAGGTCACATCCAGTGCTGCCATCAACTTCCAGGTCACCTGCAGTGCTGCCATTAACTTGCAGGTCACCAGCAGTGCTGCCATCAATTTCCTGGTCATAGGCAGTGCTGCTATCAACTTCCAGGTCACCTGCAGTACTACCATCAAACTTCCAGGTCACATCCAGTGCTGTCATCAACGTTAAGGTCACCTGCAATGCTGTCATCAACTTACAGGTCACCATCAGTGTCATCATCAAGCATGCAGTTCTGCCATCAATTTCCTGGTCTTTTGCAATGCTACCATCAACTTCCAGGTCATGACTCCAGCATTATTCATTCTTTATTTGAAAACACACTATATTGTTATAGGAATGACTGCATACCTGTGCATGTATGTATGTATGTGTAAGTACCTGGGTCACAGTTTCTGATAATTGAATGAGGCTGAAAAATGAGAGTACAGACCATGCTGTGAACCTGTCTTAAAGGTTTGCCAACATTGGGCTGTGGATTTCCTTTCCAGATTGTTAAATGTTCTGCTTTACTAAACTGCTTGACGTGGAAGGATGATCTTGATGGATTGATCAGTATTCCAAAGGAGAAGTGAAATTTAACAAAAACATATAGATTACACTTCTTAGTTCTTCTACATGCTGGCTGCAAATGTTCTCAGCATAAATTCAGACAAGTTTCCAGGTTACCAACAATTAAATGCCCCACTCTATTCTTTAAGAGTACTCAGAATTGAGCCAACGGTCCTCGGGCATTGCACCAGTGCCTCCACACTCCTCCTCCTCCTCCTCCTCCTCCGACCTTTCAAACCCTTTACCTCTCTGTGCCCTTAGCCACCTCAGTCACTACAGCTGCCAGAACACCCACAAACATTCCCAGACTTGAGACCCCAGATCCCACACCATGTAGCCAGGAGAACAAGGGAGGCAGTAGGAAACAAAGTGGAGACAAAGTATGAGGCTGAAAGATGAAGAGGACAGAGAGGATGAACAAAATAAACCAAAAGATCAGAGCAAAAATTCACAAACACTACCACAACAGGCAGAGCAAATCCACCATTAAAAACATAAAATCCACAAGCACCAATTGAAAAACACTAAAACCAATAAAAACTAAGAACTGAGCCCACCGAAAAACTAGAAACCCCTGAAAATTTATAAAAAAAACCCTAAAGATATATCATATACAGAATACAAATCCACAGAATGAACGATGTTGAGCTCCTCTCAAGTCACTTGATGTCCCCTCTTAAAGAGTAGATCCGCATATCATTATGTACTCTCAGTTTTCTGCATGGTTCGGCTGTTATAATTTACTAGAGACATTTTTTTTTTTTAATTTTTAGTTTTTAGTTTCAGAGTTTGTTACACATTTTGGAAGCTTGTCCAACAAGTCTGTGTAAAGAGTATATCACAGTGCTTTTGTCTGATGTTGTAGTGCTGCTCACTGTGATGGCAGGCTGTGATGTTACAAACAGTAATTGTGATGTCAGCTGGGGACAGTCAGATGCTTTTTGAAAGACACTGTGAAATAAATCCTGCATCATCTGAACAAAATTCAAAGGCCACTAACAGGTAAACACACTTTTTTCTACATATAATAGTGATAAGACTTGTTTTAGTACCTAGCTGTTTACTTTAAGCAGCTGATCTGGCAATCTTTGGAATATCTGGCCCTCAGCATGTGATGCAAACTGCCAGTAATAATCAAAAAGTTTATAACATGTAGTACACAGCCTCTGCACTCTCAAGACTTGTTTGTAAAGCTGTCCATGGTCTGGACTAGGGGCAAGGCATACGAGGAGAGGCTGCTGTACTTGGACACGTACACCCTTGGGAAAAGAAGGGGAAGGGGTCACATGACTGAAACATGGAAGTTTAGGCATGAGATAAGTTATGTGATTGCCAAGGGACATTTCTGTTTCAGTTCAACTACAGGGATGAGAGGGAAATCACTTAAACTCATGGGGGGGTGGATTCAGAACGGACGTATGTAACCACTTTTTCACAAAAAGAGTGGTAGACAAGTGGAGCAAGCTGCCAGAGTAAGTGGCACAGGCCAAATCAGTGAGCAGCATCAAGATGGAACAGCCATATGGGGTTAGAGAGAAATAGGAAAGCAGACAAAAAAGGAGGAATGGCCACTAAAGCAAGTGTAGAGTAGTTAGGTGGTGGGGGAAGGGGGACTGGATGGGCCCACAGTCCTTTTTCTGCTGTCATTGTCTATGTAGCTATGTACTGTATCTACAGTTCCACATAGAATCTGGAAATAGCACACAGAGAATAATGGGTCAGTTGGAGAGTTCACAATGGAAAGAAATGCAATTTATTTTTTTTAAAGGTTTTTATCCTCCTGGGCTGAGCGGGTGACTGTTCTGCCCTGTCACCAGGTGTCGTCAGCTAGCCTGCTGCTTCTGTCCATCTGGGAGTTATGGCCCCCATGGATCCCTCCCAGCTCAGGAACCAGAGGAGGGAGGGAGGGCTGTCTTCCTTGGGTGGTGTAAACACCCTAATGCTCACCCCTCCCCCATGGGCCCGGCATGAAGAAAGGAGATCATGTGTGACATTGTTTGCTCATGGAATGGGGTGAGCATTAGGACTGACAACCCCCAAGGAAGACCCCACAACTGATTTGCCAAGACTTTGGAGGCCGAAAACCTAATTTTTTTCCTTTTGCTGCTTGGGGGGGAGGTGCTATGGTCAGGAACCCTAACACCATACTTCCCTACTTCTGTGGCGTTAAGTTACCCTACCTGGTGCATTGACACAGTGTTTTGCAAAGAATATATATATATATATATATATATATATACACACACACACACACACACACACACACACACATCTGCAGTGCCGCCAGCAGGATAAAACACATTATCATATATTAAGCCACTGATACCTTGCATGATACTGCAGGACTGCAGAAACCAATGTAATCCTATGGTAATTACTATACTCCAATACATCATACAGGAAACTGACATCTCATTACAGTTGATACGTTTGTCAGATCCATGACTGGTCATCGACAAATTTTTTGTCGAACGACCAGACAGCAAAACTGGCAAGTTGACAGCATTTTGCAGTCAGCTGCCGGTTCTGTAGGAAAACATTTGTTTTCTTTGGGGAGGGGCTTTGCCCCTAACCTCCACACACAGGAGCTGCACCACCCCCCCACTTAGAATTCTCAACTCCGAGTCAGAGTTGATTCAGGGAGGTGCAGGGCCCCTGACAGACAGTGCTGGGTTCCAGCGGGTTCCCTACAGTGTTGTGTCGCTGTTGTCACTGTAGGAGACTGCGCTGCTTAAATGTTGCTGATAGTGCAACATACCTGTTTGTCTATATACACTATGTATATACACTATATATAATCTAAATTCTGGTTCTCTGCCTCCTCCTCCTCCTCCTCCTCCTACTACCTCTTCTACTTTCTCCCCACTCACCATATACTCACTTAGGACTAGGAGCTCAGACTCACTTTCCTTCAAACCTTCCTTTCTCAAGCCCTGTATTGGGGTAGATGTCCTGTTAATTCCTCTTCATTGCCTTTCTTCCTGGAAGCCTTGTTCCATGAATCTGGGGTTCACTCATGCTCTTGTACCTTGCTCTCCCTCCCTCCCTCTCTCTATAGGTGATCTATTATATGCCTGATGTCTCACTCTTCTACTTTGTTCCCTGGCACTTGCCACTGGACTGTCGACTGTCTTCTACTGTCCTTAGTACCCCAGCCTGGTCCCTGTGGGCAGTAGTTGGTGTTCTCTACCCTGATTTTGTTACTCTACTACTGTACTGTCTTTTGTGCAGTTGTAGTTTGTTGCACCTGCAGCACTTAGGTAGGATTTGTTTTCTCTCATATCTCCCCTGCTCCCCCTCCCCAAGGACACACCTCGAAACAAGCTCTAGCTTATAGTAGTATGCCTACACTGTATCCTGGTCACCACATTTTCAATAAATAAATGTTCTGTACATTTTGTATTTCTGTAAATTGCTTATTTTTTATTTCTTCTTATTGCCCAGTTTGTATCTGTATATTGCCAAAATTGCATACCTAATTTTTTGCTAATCTATTTCTGTCATTTGTATCTTAGATCACTTCCCCCAGGCCACTCATACCTGGAAATATGGTACAGCTCTGTGTGCTTTTTCTGGTCAAATTTTTTAAACAAATTAAATTAAATGGATAAAGGGAGACAGAAAGAGAAAGAGGGAGGAAGAGAAAAAGAGAGAGAGAGAGAGAGAGAGGGATAAACAGACACAGAGAGATAGATACAGAGAGAGAGAGAGAGAGAGAGAGAGATTCGCAAATAAAAGGTTAACTTCGCCCTGGGGTTCTTTATGTTTAAAGTCAACCTGGTAGGACCTGACTCATACAGTACAGGTCAATGCTTCTGATAGCAGCAGGGAGCTCTCAATATTCAACAGAGGCCACTGACCTCCTGCTAAATACAAAAGTCCTGTTTTCCATCATTATGGGTCAGAGATATATATTTGTCCCATAATTCCAGTTCCAGATTTTACTCAATATACGACTAGAGCAAGCCTTTGTTTTAAACATAAAAAGGGAAGAAAAGCCTGGCTATGCCAAGATTTTGTTTTTTGATTTTCTTTCTGAAATAGTTTACCTGTCAAAGATGCCAATAACAAAAACAGCAATAAAATCAGTAGGTTCAGCACAGGCAGATGAGGAACCAGCCCTTCCCAAGTAACCCTTGCTTCAGTGCATTTGTGCTGAGGTTCTCTGTCTTTTATATTGTTTTCCTAGTTTGGGCTCAACATGACCCAAATCAGAAAGGACATTATCGGACTGGATCCTCCTTCACCTGGGCTGAGATACACATAAGGCACACTGATGAGTCCTGAGAAGGACAAACCATGTCTGTCTTCTGTTATCAGCTTGTGCAAATTGTGTGAGTAGCCACTTGGCACCTTATACCACTGCATAACGCAGAACCAGTCTGAATCATGTCATGGTGGTTTGCATATGTTTCCCATGATACTTTGCATTATTGGGGCATGTGCAATTTTGTATTTCTTTGAAACTTGGCTTTATTTCTGATGCTCTTCCTGGGTAACCCTTGCCTTCGTGCTTTTGTGCTGAGATTCTTTCTTTTAGACCATTCTCATATTTTGGACTCACTGTGGCCCATGACAAATAAGGCTATCATAGTCAAGGACCCTGTTTTTGGTTTTTTTACCAGACAACCCAGCAAAATTCTGGAATTCAGAATGCCTTCACACTGGTAGAAAAAAAAAAAAGAATTTCATGGAATTTGGCATTTTATACCAGATCAGTAAATCTACAGAACTTATATTTTTCTTATAATTGCTTCCTGTACCATTTTCAATTTGCTTTAATTAATGTTCTGTACATTAAGCTTTATTTTATACTGTTTATTTACACACATACTAAAAACATGACAGTAGAATCCCGGTAAAATCTGGAAATTAGACTAACAATCACTGGTGCAGTTCCTGGAATTTCAGATCTTAAACATTGAATTTCATTATTTTATCACCATAAATCACTAGCCTTGATCATAGGGCTTGTTCTTCTGCACCTGGACTGAGACAGAGAGGAGGCACACTGATGAGTCCTGAATAGCATGAAACACACATCTGTGTCTTTCTGTTTTCAGCCTTTGTAGATTGTGTGAGAGACAATTTCACACTGTACACTCCAGCTAAAAGCAGAACCAGTCTAATTTCCTTCATGGTGATTTGTATATGCATCCCATGATGCTTTGCATTATTGGGGCATGTGTAATTTTATATCACATCTCCCTCTCTTTCTCTTTCTCTCTCTCTCTCTCTCTCTCTCTATAAATCAGTCTATCTATCAATCAATCTATCTATTCTATCTATCTAGCTATGCAACCTTAGAGTGAAAAGTTCACTGACCCTGGGGTTCTGTGTTCCTGTGGGTTTGATGATTAAAACCATGCAGTGCTGCTGTTGCCTTAACTTTGGCACCATGTCTCCAGGCATTGATGTGCGACTCTTATTTTTCTACCTACACAAACCGTGCCAGAGGTAGAGCAACACAACACCATGTCATGTGATCATTCAAACCCTGAGGAATACAACACCACACTTTCTAAAAGGCACAGTAGACGTTTTACCCCAATGTTGCATTTCCCTAACTTTTACTTTTGTACTGCCACCCTAACTCGTGCATAAACATAGATTTTTTTTTTTTTTTTTTTTGCAAGGCATTCTCTGCCCTTATGAGACACAGTACATATTGTGCCTGCAGCTAGCTTTTCACATGGTGTGGAGTAGGTAACCCATGGGGCATGGCCCTGAATCTCTAGCTTGCTTTGTTTGTAAGACAGCGGGCCATAGGCAAAGCAACTATCCTACCCAACACTGCCCTGAACATATTGCTTGCTTCAGCTTGAGGTGGGAAAAGTTAAGGCCATGCATATACACAGTCTGAGTTCTTCAGAGTTTGTTTATTTTTGTCCTTTTTTCCAAAAAAAGACTAAAAAAGTGAATTATTTAGTATTTGTTTCCTCAAATAATTAATTATTAGATTATTAATTATTTAATTAATGGGCAAGCTACCATCCTCTCTTATGACCACATACAGTCCAGTAAGTGGCACATTTTAAATCCTGCCAGAAATGTTCTTTCTTTCTTTCTTTCTTTCTTTCTTTCTTTTCTTTCTTTCTTTCTTTCTTTCTTTCCTTCCTTCCTTTCTTCCTCCCTGTCTCTCTTGTTATAAAGTTCAAACTGGTTTCTATGCTTCTAAAAAGAGGTTCCTTTATGGCTGTAATGAGTTTCAATAAGTACTTGGGTAGTGGTCAAAACCTTTTCTTTTAGTCAGCAAACTAATACTTAAAAACATTATATTAAAAATATAAATTACCATTGTTATGGTTCATAAATTGTGCACATATATATGAAATATACAAATTAGTTATACAAATGTCTAGATTATACCAAACTAAGCATTTACTCTTTAAAAATTGACTGCACATGTATTACAATAAATATTTTTTGCAAATATTTAATGCATTAATATTTCATATTCATAAAAAATAACAACTTTGTTTAATATTTCCTGTGTCCATGTGAATTACAAGCTCACACCATAGAACTGATGTAATCATAAATGGTTATGATTTGACCATGTACAGATCATCAAAATCATCATGCTGATTTAAGCTTATAGAAACAATCAAAAGAATCATCAGCTGATGACTTGAAAGTTATGTTTTGTATTAGAAAATGATGATCTAAATGATGATCATATTGTGACATTTGATGATTGACAAGGATCAATCATGACTGATCTTCAAACAAAACTGTCTATCTATCTATCTATCTATCTATCTATCTATCTATCTACTGCTTCTACACTTGTACACATACACACACACATATCTATACACTGGGTGGGATATTCAAAGGGATGTTGTGCTGCACAAATCCCGATGCACCGGGGTGCACCAGTAATGTATGCAGCGCAAGTACCGGGAGTGCCCATGCATATGCAGCACATCCTGATGTTCAGTCTGGGATGTGCGGCACATATGCAGGCACACACCCACCTTGAGCCACACGGGGGTGGGGGGCACAAGGATGTGCCCGAAAAAAAAGGAATAAGTCAGGGGACACCCACAGGCCAGCCACCGTATTGCTAGGTGCAACACAGCAGCTGTCTGCTGTGGGAAGCCACCCGACCTCCCCAGACACAGGCCGGGTGTCATGCCCCCCCTCACCTGATTGTGGACAGATACACATATTATCCCTGGTAGTCCAGTGGACCCTACCCCATTGCCTGATTGTGGGCTGAAATAAACAAAACTAATCTCTGGTGGTCAGGTGGACCTGCTTCCCAGTCTGATCATGGGCTTTGTATATATAAAACCTCCCTGGTGGTCCAGTGGACCTGCTTCCCAGCCTGATCACGGCTTTGTAAACATAAAACCTCCCTGGTTGTCTAGTGGCCCTGCTCCCAAGGCCGGTAGTGGTCTGTGTAAAAATAATTACTCCCTGGTGGTCTAGGGGCCCTATTCCCAAGCCCGATCGCAGGCTGTGTAAAAATAATTACTCCCTGGTGATCCAGTGGACCTGCTTCCAAGCCCAGTTGTGGGCTGTATAAAAATAATTGCTCCCTGGTGGTCCAGTGGTACCCCTCCCCTCGACTGCTCAGACTACCACCCGCTCCCCGGTCAGCGGTGTAGCAACTCCCACCCATAGCCACCCAGCCACGCCAAGTGACAGCTCACACTACCGCTGTACACCCATTGGTCCACTGTGAGGGACAATGGGCATGCAGACTCATACTGTACTACACAGTCCCAGAATGTGAATGGTTTCATTCACATTCCAGGACTGTGTAGTACAGTATGGTCTGCACGCCCTTTGGCCCACACAGTGGACCAATGGGTGTATAGCTGTACTGTACGCTGTCAGTCAGCGAGCGGCCGGGTGGCTTGCGGGTGTGGAGCTGCCGCCCACCGCTGACAGAGGAGCAGCAGGGTGGCGGGTCTGACCGGGTGGGTGAGGAGGGGCTACCACTGAACCAAGTAATTGATTTTACACAGCCCATGACTGGGCTTGGGAGCAGGTCCACTGGACCACCAGGGAGGTTTTATATTTACAAAGCCTGCGATCGGGCTGGGGAGCAGTTCCACTGGACCACCAGGGAAGTTTTACCTTTACAAGGCCCACGATCTGGTGGTGGGGTGCATTGCCACCAAGAGGCAGGGGGAGTTGGTCCCCGATGGCTGCAGCCTGGCAGGGCGCCAGGCGCAAGTCACTGGGGATCCACACACTTGCATGCAAATAGGGCCATAATTACATGCAAATGTCCCCATTTGTGCATTGCTTGCATAATGGCCCCATTTGCTAACCCAGCTCTGAATATCGCGGTTCTTGCATCTAGCGCACCCGCATTTGTGCTGGCGCATCCCCCTGCTCCTCACTTGCCACTTGCGCTGGTGTAGTGCCACTGTACCCTGTGCAATGTGGGCAGCAACAGTGCCATTTTCAGTGGTGCTGAGCTATGGCGCAACACCATTGATTATCGCCCAGACCATGCCCTGGTGCATCCCAGTTGCGCTGTGCCCAGGCTTGTGCCCCTGCCTGGTGCATTCTGAATATTCCGCCCAATTATATATAAATATCTATATATATATATATATATATATATATATATATATATATATATATATATATATATCACTCGTGCATGATGGATGATGGTGTTTGGTAACACTGGGTGCTAAGCATGATGTGCAGCCTAGGGCTTTCAATCATCTGGGGCTCACAGTTATCACAGCATAAAGATACACCCTGGAACATGTTATTGTACTGATAAAGTACTAACAAAGGCCCTAAAAGCTCTAAAGAAAAGGCATAGTCATACTGGCATCTTCCCAAGTCATTATTTTAATATCTCTTCATACTTTGCTCCATAAACTCAAGCTGTTTTGTGTTTACCTTGTACTGAAACTCTGAGATTAATAAGCTGCAAGCCTCATTAAATTTAAAACTTCATACCTCCAATACACTGAGATGAAACATTTCACATCAGTCAGAGTAGTCAAGGAAGGCCGTTTACAGGCTTCAGTCTATCAGCCTATGCCTGAGGCAGCATCCCTGTGTGTTCAATACTCCGGGTGGGATTTTCAAAAGGGTTGAGTGCAGGCACAAATGCATGGCATGTCTGCATCTAAATCCATTTTCTTGCATTCAGGCAGTCATGCTGCTATTTTCAGAAGTTGCATCCATTTATAATAAAACGTTTCAATATGCAGCAATAAATGGACACACTTACATCTAGATTGGATGCAAATGCAATCAGTTTCATTTTTAAATGCCAACGTTAGATGCTGTTAGGCCATCTGATAGATGGTGTAACAGGTTTGGGCACATTTCTGCTTTGAAAATTGCAACAGATGCATCTTGGGCAGATCTGTTAAAAAATCTCCCACTATTTATTTACATACCATAAACACTATCCACACTGGGTGCCAGTGAACAAGTTGATAATTTCTTCAGGTAGAGCTTGGACCAGAATAACCCATCAGGCCAAAGCCCTGAGTGACTTATGCCCCTAGCTTAAAGGATTAACTGACCCCCGAGTTGTTCACTTCATTTCCATAACTTGGTTTTAGAGAGTAACAAGAAGGTGTACATCTTTTTTATTCATGAATGCGCATTATAACTAGGGTTTCCGGTTTTAGGTGTTTATTTTTTGTAAAAAAAGGTGTTTATTTTTGGCATTTTTCTCCCCCTCTCAGAAGTACCAAAAATCTGTTATTTTAGGTGTAATCAATTTCTTTGACAACAAAAATCTTTATAAATCAGTGTTTATTCACTCAAGTTAAAAAATAGATATTACACTTTTTCAAACTGTGTACCATGATTATTGCATGTTAGCACCAAAGATATTGCACTATATTAATATTGCATTAGTTTTACAAAATAGTTCACTACAACTGTAGAACTATGCATATATAAATATGTAGGTGGTGATGGTGAGCTAGGAGCAGCACAGTATTAGAACTCTGTTCCACCATATAAGTGAAAGGTGTAATACAAAAAAAAACAACACGATCCACCCACATATCCAGCTCACAGTTGGTCAGCTGGAAGAGAGGGGACACAATGAAATTCGGTGTGTTTCGGTTATAACTGATTTCCCGATTTTCACCATGGTGGCGTTTTACCGGTGTTTATCGGTTATAACCTAAAACCGGAAACCCTAATTATAACCTATTCTAGATTACACACACCTCATCCATGAATAACAATATTGATGATGTTATTCATCTGTGTGATGTCACAACCACTTCAACTGTGGATGACAACTTTTCTCTTTTTACGGCTGCAGTAGGCAGAGCCTGCAGATGTTTTGCATGTACAAAAGGAGAGATGTCATGTTTTCTGTCTGTGGAACTGACTGAAGGCATAAATAGTCTCCTCTGCCATACCCTCCTCCATGAAATGTTTTCCGCCCTCAAATAAATACATTTCCATGTTAGTCAATGGTTGCAGGATACCATTTTCTTTCTTAATTGGGCAGAACAAGAACTGGAACCTGAGTAGTGGGAGACAGCATTAGTTTTTTGGGGGGAGTAAGATCCACCCCCACCTCTACCCCAGATGCTTCTAAAGATTCACCCCAACATTTTTTTGATTCGTGTGGGAGGGGCATGAGGTGGATCTATCATGTTGGAACAAGACACACAAGTTTGGGACCTGGACCAAGCAACAGAACAAGTCTGTGGAGTGATTGCATTGTGGAGCCTCTGCATTTTATTAAGGACTAGGAGAACAGAAGAAACTTAATGCCTTCAGATTGACTTAACAACCCTTGGAACAAATGATTATCAGAGCCACCTGGAGCCTCAGAAGGAAGGAGCAAATAAGGAGTGCCTGAAACTAGAGCTCCCAAGGAAAACAATTGGCACAGCATTCTGATTCAAGTTGAAAGAGCCACAGGTTTTTCTTAAACATTTATATACTAAAAACATAAAGTTTAGCTTTTGATAGTAATACTATTTGTTTACAATATATATATATATATATATATATATATATATAGTAATGCATTTAGAAATACATTTGTTAATTGTCTTTACAGTTCAACATGCAGTTTTATGTGAGGGCACATTTTTTGGGGGGAGGGGTTCAGATTATTTTAATCATGGGCACAGTACTTGGTAAACATAGACCTTTGATGAATAAGTGTATTTTTTTTCTTTTAAGTTTGAGAAGTATGTATTATATATAAAAGTGTAGCAGTGTTGTAAATGGGACTAGAGAATAAATAATGGTTAAGTGCCTATAATTTTTTTTTCATATAATTGAGTTTAACATAGGGCTTGGTAACGTGGGCATCACGATTAGTGTGAAACTGATATGACTGACCAGGATTTCAGACTGTGTTACTCTGTGATCATCTTGCAGTGTTTCTTGTGTCTGACATTGTGCGCTGCTCCACAGGATGCAATGCAAGGTTATTATAGATATGTAATGGGGGTGCACAGGCAAATCCCCCCACAAAGGGGGGTGAAGGGGGCAGAGCTCCTCTTAGAAAATCAATGGGAGTGCTTGGGTGGGCTATGTGCTTTCACTGTATGGCAACACAAATTGGTGTCACTCATGTTGCTGATGGCATTTTCCATGCACTCTAACTTCCTGCGCCCTAGGAAATTCACTGTAAAGTGGGTAAACCTAGTTTATTTGCCCAAGACTGTCCAACTAAATGATGGTCCCATCTTATTTTTATTGGCATCCTGCATCTTTCCAAATTTACAGCAGGTAGAGCTAAAGTACTGGGAGTTCTATTGACTTCCTTAGGGCCACAAAGTGAGCCTCTAAGCACCTTTCATGGGATCTGAAGCTTCAAAATCCTGTACCATAGCACACTGCTGTATCCGCTAAACCAGAGAACCTTCCCAATGGTCTAATAACCCTCATCTGTGGGCAGTCCACCTTAGTGATAGGAATGGCAAGAGTGGAGGAAAGAAGTAAGCCGGAACACCAATGTCCAAATACACTTGATTCACTTAGGCTAATCAGCCCTGTTTAATAGCCATGCTAGACAGCTACAGTATGAGCTCTAACTCTTCTGCAGTTAGTGAACACACAGTAACTCCAGCACTTGAGCTCCTTTACCCAGCAGTTCAGTTACTGTAAAAATGTTGTCAACATCAGGAAAGCTCAGCTGCCCATACACTAAACTCTGCAAACCGAAACAGCATTGTACATTTCATTTGCATTAGGTTTTCCCTCCCTCTAGGTACATGTAACTAAACCCAGATCGCCCCTGAAAAAGGGACCGCAAGGTTCCAGTGAGCTTACCCGGTTACCAAAATTTAAATAAATAAACTTGGCTTTAGGTTTGTATAATCATAATTTTATTTGTAGTTAAAAAACAGTAGCTCAACCCACCAGTGTCCATCAACATTTTGGGCACCGCCCACGTATTCTTTCTCATGCCTTGAGAAAGTGCAAGTGGGTGGTACGTGAAATGTTGTCAGATTCTGGTGGGATGAGTTGCTGTTTTTTAACTACAGATAAAATCATGAATATATAAACCTAGAGCCAAGGGTTTGGTTTTGTGGAGTTTAGTGTACATGCGGCCGAGTTTTTCTAATACTGACAGTCTTTTTGTTACTATGGCTCTGTACGTGGATCCCTTTGCCACCTTCACATTGTTCTTCTTGCATTACTGTCAAAATACCAGATTCCTTCAAGACTTCACGTAACCCCAAGCTGGCCCAGTAAAGGACAGATTGTGTTTTTGCTCCCATGCTGGTGACATGGGTCTGGGAACATACCCGGTTGCTTTTTAGGCTGGCAGGGTGAGAGAGGATCGAGCCCCCGATGGCAGCTGTCCTCCCTCAGGGAGGAGGAATCCCAATTTCTGCTGCAGAGACTGCCCCTAGTGGAGACTGGGCCGCAATGCAGTGGGACAGCATGCAGAGGAGAAGAACTGGACCATGGCGGGCTGGTGCACATGTCCCTGCACACCAAGGTTGGGAAAAAAAATGGAGCAAACCTGCCGGGCTGCTGTGTGCCAGCATCTCCTGCAACTCCTGCACAAGCAACAGGATTGGCTACCCACCACATTGTGGTCCTGTGTAAGTGATGGATTACCTGTAAGTCCATGAGAATGTTGGTGACATGGACTGGGGGTGCTGTCAGGCAGACGCGGGGGGGGCAGGAGCATGAAATACTTGTTAAAAGAAAAGACTTCAAGTAACCTTATCCTGTAAAAATAACCACATCCAAATACTTTCTATTCAGATTCACCTCAAGCAGTCCTGAAAGGTGTGTAAGCGTGTAGCACCAAACATAGCCTGAAAGCATGTGAAAAGCCATTCAAGCAAGGTATTGCGCTTACCTGTAGGTGTCGGCAGTCCAGCAATGTGCCTCTCTAAATCTATCTTATTTTAAATCAAGGCAGGGAACTTTGATACATAAAGTTGTGTCACTGTTATGCAAACTGTGCTTAAAGCAGCAATGCATGTTAGCAGGGAAAATTGTGACCAGTAAGTTTTTTAATTCTACTTTAGCTTGCCCCTGGTCTCCTGTCCTTTTATTCTCAGTTTGAGTCTGCTGTAGCACTTTTTTCCATCTGAAATTATGAAAGGAGTGTTCTTTTCCATGCAGCTTGTTCCAGGTTTTCAAATGAATTTTCCATTGTATCTGAACATGCCGGGAGGGATTTTGAAGGGCTGGACATAGCACTTGTGTCAGTTTTTTTGATGCATGCTGTGTCCACGGAGCTGCGTCCAGATGTCTGTATCCTATTCACCAACATCTGGATGGACTTGCGACATTTCCCATAGTTTACATCAATTTCTGCTACAACTGCAGGACTTGTATCCATTTTTCCAATTCAAATGTGAAACTCCATCTGACAAATAAGACATTTTTTGTGGTCTAACTTCCAAGGCAGATTGCTGCACTTGTATCAGTAAAACAGATGCAGGGCATGGAATATCTTGCCCCTTTTGCTCTTCATCTTTTTTCTTTGAACGAGACTTGCCTCGTGTATAGCAGATAGCACCCCTGACCTTATGGAAGAGTAGGTGTGCCACAGCAGCTGAGAATACTGATGAAAACCTGTACCATGCCATATTATAATGAGGGCTCCTATTATTATTATTTCAAATGTACAAAAAGCACTAAAGAAGATTCCAGTTTGAGAATGAAGGGTATTGTATGAGACAGGAGAACAATGGAACAAAAAAAGGTATAGATCAAAACATTCACCATAACTTGCATAGCGGCTTTCTCAACATAGAGCTTGGAGAACAGTGACGTTCATTTTCATCCCAAGGTTCCATGAAATGGTTGCTCCCTTGTTTAAAGACAGTACAGATTATCTAAGGATTGCTGACACCAAAAGGTATGCCCAATATCATATTTCAAAGTGGCTTTCATGTTTTTTTGATCTTCAAAGGGACACTGTACACCTACCTGCCCCTTTAAATTTTTGCCAAAATAGAGCCCCCACCCTCTCCTTCTGTGTGGGTAAGTTGGAGAGTTGTGAGTAAATAACAACTGAAACATTCACGAGAGCAACAGAACACGGAAGCAGACTGGGGAGTGAGGTACCCAGGACCAGCTGTCTCCTACTTCACCAGACACCCTGTTCTCATTTTGCCTCTTTGAGAAGAAAATCGATCCATCTTCCAGCAACTATTTTGAAGATGTACAGTAGGGCCCCTGCAACATGCTCCTCACTCCATGTCACCTTCAGCATGGTTACTTCAGGATGGTTCAGGAGAAGTAGTTAGAAAAGATGTCATGACACAGGCTGAGAGCATGCTCCGTTAGATACTGCATTTAAAGTCACTATTTTTAACCACAGCTGCCATGAAAGATATAACCTTTAACTGGCTGTCACGTGCAGTCCCATTTACTGTATCTATGTAGCCCTGGCAAAATAAAGTAAAAAAACTGCAGTCAGCTGGCCCAGTGGCACAGACAGCTGAGGTGATGACCACCTTTTCTGCTGCCACACTGGTGACCTGGGTTCAGGAACAGCTGTGGGATGCCAGAGGTTGGGTGGGGTGGGAGAGGATAGAGTGTCTAGAGGATGGTTCACCTCTCCTGGGGAGGGAGGGTTACAGCGCCTAGCATTAGACTGGCCCCTAGTGCCAGCTGTGGGTATGGCAGCCAGGGACTGCCTGGATGGGATGGAATGGTGGCTACTGATGTCCCATGTGTGGCAGCATGCTCGGAGACATCTGGGCGGCATTGCGTGGCCACTCTGCAAGGGGAGAAAATGGGAAAAGACAGATTTCTGGGCAGTCACTAACATCTAGCCTGCCAGTAGCTCTGCACCTGATGGATACCCAGGCCACGCTGCCTTCATGCGATGGATACTCCTGGAGGAAAATCGGGGAGACAAGGCTGGGCTGGCTGGCATCCTGAGGGCTGCTCAGGCCAGAGGAAAAAAAGAACTAACTGGAGAAAAAAAAACTGCAAATGATGCAATATATCACTGCAGAATGTAGGCTGTTGAGGTAAAAAGCTTTGAAACAATGTCAGTGTTGAACTTGTTATGAGGAGGCCAAGAGCTCTGAAGTGTACAAGAGTCTGAAGGTAAATAAATACAGTAGCTGGTGGTATCCCTCCACTATCCTGCCCTCAGAGAAAATGTAAGGATACTGAGGTTTTGCCCTCATTGCCCCACCTGTTACCCATCTTTGTCCCCTCTACCTCAGGCTTGCTCTCCTTTTTTCTACATTTTGGACACCTCCTCCACTGTTCCTCTTTTCTGTCTAAGTGCTGCGTGTCCCTCATTCCTTCCTACCTTTCTACTCTTCTTTTTTTCATCCTTTGTTTATCATCCTAACTGGATGTGTCCCCTCAGGAAGGCAACTTCCCTGCCCTATCAGCTCCCAAGTCCCCTTCAAGGTCCTCTACAGATTGCCTCCTATGGGGGGGCAGAGGACAGGGGAGGGAAGGGCATCCCTACCTCACCCACCAGAGCACAATCTAACATGAGAGCAGTTCGGCTGGTGGGAAGCCAGAGAGTGCTGCCACCATCATCCAGAAGGTAGCCATTTTTCCACCTGGATTTGTCCCATTAGTCCCTCCAATGTTGCTCGGAATTGCCCTGATAGGCCACACACACACTTCCAATGACCCTTCTGTGGAGAAGTGGGGCTCCCCGGCCTACCACATGGGTCACAGTGGTGGCAGGATTCTGTGCCATTCCACTCTGGCTGGGAGCACTGCCATACAGCAACACCACAGCTGCCACCTCAGCCACCCGCACCAACTCCCGAGTCCACTCGCAAACCTGGATCACGAATATGGGAGCCCACTGTGCTAACCACTGGGCCTTCAGAGGGCCTGTCCTTTCTGCTCCTCTGACTCCCTCTAGCGCAACGTCCTACCCCATCTGCTCTTTGGATGTTTACATTATTCTTCTCTATTGGCCCTCTCTGCCAGCTGCAATGGGGCCCACAATGCACCTTGTTGTCATTACATTTTTTTATACTGAATAGTTGGATCTGATTGATCCTCATCGTTTATCCCCCATGTCACATATGGAAATGCATCTCAGCTCAGCATACCTGTGCCCATTAACAAAACTGAAATGAATAATAAAGATTATTATAGGCTGTAAAGTATATAAGGCATGTGTGTGTGCCTGTGAGTGTGCGTGTGTGATTCTTCATGCATGCATGTGTGTGTGTGTCTGTGTGTGTGTGTGTGTGTGTGTATACAGGCATTTAAAGTGGGGTTCCTCAAGCAGGAGGACTGAAATACAACCACTCCCCATGACACACACACACACAGAATTATAACTGATCTGAACTGGCCCTAAATAATAACAAAAGAGAAAAGGCGAATGCTTATTTTGAATAGTTTGCTGGGCCTCAGCAATCGTTCCATATTTCTGAAGCAACAGACGTGACAGACAGATTAATGCAAGTAGTCAAGCAAATGGCTATAGTTCCTAGAGGGATGAGAGAAGCCGGCCAGATATACAGTGCTGTTTAGCCACTGGAATGATAGTATATTTGTAAGATATTCCCTCAAGCCTTGTCAAGCTAAGCATTTTACAAATCAACAAAGGATATTACCAAACATTTTTTGTCTAACCAGCATTACATAAAGTGTTGGAAGAATATTACTGCTGCAAGAATGGGTAAATACAAACTACATAACTTTTTGCCAGTCCTGAACACTACCAAATCCTCAAGTTTCACTAAAAGGATTTCAGTGAAAAAAATAAGTATGCTAACTGCATACCAACTTGCTTGTAAAAAACAATTAATGATAGTCCTGTAGACTGGATATTCACCATTGATCTGTGCTGTTCTAATTTGGGCTAGAAAATTGCTGCTTCTGTCTGGGTGATTCTGTCCTCCCATCCATTAGAAAAGTCACTGTGTTACATTACCTTGTACCACTGTTTTTCTAGCGTTAACATAACTAGCTTTTTGCACAAATAATGCCTTTTCTTTTTCAAAAGTGAACTATAAAAGCAGAAGAATCATGCAAGCCATGAAAAAGTGTTTAAACTATGCAGTGCCCATATTTTAAGTCTCATATGCTACAATTGTAGATAAAATGTTATTCAAAAGCACAAAACAGTTTCCACATCTAGATAGGTAGCAGTCCCTGAGTCCTACTGACAGACCACCTCTGGACCTCATAGTTCCCTTCTGCTTCATCAGGAGGCCAGTGCCTGCCTTTCTGGTATGGATAAAATACCTCTATATAATGTATATTTAATTGTACCTAATTCGATGATATAGGGATCAATCAGTGCCAGCAACCCTGTTGTCATTATCTTAATAATAGAGCTCTCAAACATGCACCACAATTATTTCTGCAAAATATCACACATGAACTGCATGCTTGTACTCCATCGATTTCTATGCAGCTCATGAATATTACAATTCTTTTCATTATGCTTTTTAGCAGTTATTTGGTATTTTTATTTCAAATACTTAGCACAGGTTATTGGAAGTTTTTTCCACATTGTAGGTGCTGTTTGAATGGGAACTATCATTGTTGAGGTAATGGAAACCTATCAGTATAGTTCATGATTAATTTGTATAACATCTAATTTAGTTAAAATTGAGAATGTATCAGATGAAGTATTTAATCAGAATCATGAAGGCAGATAACCAGCCTCCCGAAGAAGCAGAAGTGACCCATGAAGTGCTGAGGCGGTCTGCCAGGAGGACTCCAGGACCGATACATATCTAGATATAGTAATGTATTTGTGAATAAAATGTTATCTGTAATTGCAGTTTTTAATGTATTTGTGAATAAAATGTTATCTGTAATTGCAGTTTATGTGGCTTAGGCTGTCTGGGGGACATATTCAGAGCTGGTCAGATGTGCAAGCAAAACAATACGCCGCACAAATAAGATGGGTCAGCCAGTTCTGGTGCCATATTCAGACAGATTATATGATCATGCAATCTGTTTGAATATTGGACCCTGGATGTGCGGTGCACAGCAAGCAACTGCCATGTATGGTGCAGCGCATCCAGGATGCGGGGCTGAAGACCGCTCATAGGGGAATGCGTAGTGTGTACCTGTATGTGCCACAGCCTCCATGGGCGATATTCAGGCCAAGCATGCAGATTAGCCTATTGGGCATGCAGGGCACAAAGGGGCCATTTGCATGCCCATTATGGGCTCATTTGCATGGCTGCACCTGGCGGAATGCAACGGGTCAGCCCCCCCCCAAGCCCCGATCATTGTGAAATATGTAACAACTCCAGGAACTATGTTTCCATAGTGTAGGGAACCCCCTCCCAGCCCTGAGCACAGTAATAAATAACAAAAGCCCGATCCCTGTTTCCATAGTGTAGGGAACCCCCTCCCCAGCCCCAACCACTGTAAGAAATAAAACAATACAAGTCCTGTTTCCATAGTTTAATGTTCCCCAGCCCCCACCCCGTAAGCAGTAACCCACCACCCTGCACCCTCCCATCCTGGCCCATGCTGGTGACTGGCACATCCCTCCTCACTCTGCCATGGCTGATCAGTACTCGAGTGCATACAGTAAACAGTATGCACTCATTGGGTGCCTCTGGCATTAAAAATTATGTATAAGAGTTACTAGACAGGCTAATTCTGAAATAAATACAAAGCACAAAAACGAACATGTAACCGTCAAACTCTTGTGAACAGCTGCAATGCCATAGTCCTGTACAAAAAAGTGAATGCTGCTAAATTGTAATAAAGAACATTTCCCCTGATGGCTTTATCAGCAGACAACCTTATTATTAATAACCTCTGTACCAATTACAGTGCTCATGAATGGTTATTAGGCAGACATTTGTCAAATGGCTAATTGTGTACTTGTTCACTAATTACATGCCATACCAATCAATACATTGCCTTAAAGTAGAAAATTAGTAAAATCAAAAAGTAAGAGTAAGGTTAATGTCAAAACTGTAATCCCTTTTTTGAAAGCCTATATAGATGTAGAATTGATAATGAAGCTTTGAATTAAGCATTGAAATTAAATGGAGCTTTGGTTTGATATAATGTGAATTTCACAAAATATTCTAAAAAAAAGTTTCCAGAATGATTATGATACGTAAATACAGTTCTGAAAACCACAAAACATGAAAAGACCATAAAAAGGCCACGAGTTGCATAACACTGCTCAGGTTTCAACACATCAAAAAGTTTTAAATAATTCAGAGACATCTCACAGTACAACATCTAAATGCAAGGCTTATATTTTATATAGTTTTATTTTACAATTTATTTATTCAGGACAGCCCAGCTGAGATGCAATATCTCATTGCCAGTGGGGTCCTGCCTCTAGCCATTCCCACAGCTGGATTGACTGGAGAATTGAAAGGTTAAATGGCTTCCCCAAGGCCACACAGTGGGTATTTTGGCTTTAGCTGGGTTTGAACCTGTGATCTTCTGGTTCCCAAGCTGGGGCTCTAACTATGAAATGACACTGTCTCTTATCAGGGGTTGACATTTATCCTTATTCATGAATTACCATGTTTCAGTTATATGATGTATATAAAAGATGTGCAAAATTTGAATACCTTCTGGACAATATCACTCAGTCAAATCAATTAATTTGTTTATAGTTTACCTTTCAGGATTACAAAATAACTTTATGACATATTAAACAGAAAATTTATATACAGTTTATAACCTCTATTTTAGCATTTCAGACTGCAAGGACAATTCCTTTAAAAAAATACTAAATTTCCAAAACTTGTTATACCACAGTCCATTAACATACAGTATTACTGTATTAGAAAAAGTGCTTTGCATTACATTTGAAAAAGCCACATATTTAAATAAAGACATCAATTTAAATACAATACAATACACTGAGCATTTAAAGGCTGCCTAGATGGTGAGGAGAATGTATACCACAGCCATTTAATACTATAAATCCCAGTATGTGCTCAACATGCCAGTCCCTTGTGCCTCTCATCACTAGCTGTGACCCCCATAAGGGAAACACAGTGGATTACCCAGTTACTTGGGGATGATGTAGCCACGGGACTCACCCAGGCACCATGTGGAGGGTCAGAGGGATTTTAATTTCTCTGTTTTAACTAATACCCTGAATACAACTATTATGAATAGTGGATACTATTTATTATTTCATTCCAAATAATAAGTCAGCCCTTATTTGTGGTAGTCAGAAATTACTTTTCATTACTCCCACAACCATTATATATACATATTAGGGATATGCAAGCCCCAGATATTAATACCAGAATGCCACAAATTAGAGGACGTACTCAGTAGTTGCAGGATCTGTGTATTCTGTATTTTTCCTTATTTGGGATATTCAGTGAAAAATATTGGGAAGACAAAAAATACATTGTAAAATAAGAAGTCACATGACTCACAAAACTAAATGCATTTACAACCGAATGATTTACATCTTATAAATTTTATTTATTTTTTTTACACATATTTTATTCCCTCTTGCAGCTGGGGGGGTGTTACCGATGGTTTCCCCCTACTCAGGTTGGTCTCACAGCTCCCACACCACTCGAACCCCAAGTTCAACCCCTTCCTCCAGTCCACACAGAGGCTGCATCACGAGGGGTACGTGACCACCACCGCGGAAGCCAGGGGGGGTCAAGATCCAGTGGAAGCATCCAAGGTTAGAGCAGGGTGGTGCTGCCAGACCTGTTCTTCATATAGCATGCTTGAACATTTTTCCTTAACTACAGTAAAACAGTATTTATCCACTGTGCAATGTCAACTTTCATCTCAGAGAAACTGAATACTCTGCTGTCTTACCTGGATTTTCCATTAAAGTCTATAAGCATACTATCCAATGATCAGAACCTTAATCATCCACCACTAGATGTCCCATTATAAGTCATATCATTCCTTAGAAATATAGAAAAATAGAATTTGACAACAGATAAGGGCTGCTTGGCCAGCCCAGTCTGTGCTTTCCTTTTCCCGCGCCTATCCTGTCATTGCAGGACCTACTTGATCTTTGCCCCCCCCATCTCCAACTAAATTTCCCTTGTGCCTATCCCATGTATGCTTTAAGTCCACCAATGTTTTTGCCCCAACACTTCTGCTGAAAGACTGCTCCAGGCATCCACCACTCTTTCAGTGAAGAAGTACTTTCTCACATCTCTCCTAAATTCTCCCCCTTTCAGCTTTATTGTATGTCCCTTAGTTCTCGTGCACCTTCTCTGAAAAATACTCCCCTCTTGTACCTTGTGTAACCCCGTGAGGTATTTATAGGTCTGTATCATGTCCTCTCTCTCCCTCCTCTCTCCCAGGGTATACTTATTGAGGTCCCTAAGTCTTTCCTCATAGGGCTTCTGATGAAATTTTAGTTGCCCTCCACTTGACATCCTCTACCCTATGTCCTTTCTGAGATGTGGTCACCAGAACTGGACACAGTATTCCAAGTGGGGGTCACACCAGTGATCTATACAGTGGCAATACCACCTCTCTCCATCTGCTGGAGATATGTGGAAGTTAGCATGCATAACATTCTTGGAAGATCCATAAAACTATTAAATATCTCCCTGCTATGTGCTATATGCTCAATAAAATCTGCCTTACTTCTACTACTCTCTCCTCCGATCCTCTCTCAGCACATAGTTGCTCTATGTCTTACAAATGGTTTGACACTTACCATCAGGGATGGGTAACATGCACCCATACTTTATCACTCTCCCCTCTATCCCTCATGCCCACCCTCTGGGAATGCCGACAACAACTAAGCTGGGACACCTGACAGAGGCGGACGGCAAGACTTACCTACAGGCAGTTAAGATTATGCCTGCTCAAACTTATACTTATGTTGTTACTGCTGTCTGGAAATATTCACCCAAACCCTGGCCCCAGCCCTCCACATAAGACAGTCTCTTTAATGCGGCAGGGGTTACTTACTTTAGCAGCTATGAACATCTGCAGTCTCCTCCCTAAACTGGATGCTCTACAAGTCTTTGTTAACCAACGCATTCCTGACATCCTGACAATTGCTGAAACATGGCTCACACCAAAAATCCCTGACACGGCTATTGCCCTGCCAGGTTACACCATCTTCAGACTGGACAGGACTACTAAGAGAGGAGGGTGATGTGCAGTCTATCTCAAAGAGTCACTCATGGGACACTCCCTGCCAGTACCTGCTGCTAGTTCAACCACACAAATACTAGCTATCAAAATTCTGCTATGTGCCCATAATAAGGCACTTACTGTAGCATCAGTGTACATCCCTCCTAAAGAACAGGGGAGGGGTCTCAATTCTGTCATGTACTTTATCAGAAGCCAACCCACTGGCTCAGAGTTAATTCTGATGGGAGATTTTAATATTAATTGGCTTACACCTGAGAATGGGAGCTTTTGGGATGCCATCTCTGCCATAAACTTTTACCAGCTGGTTAACTTCCCGACTAGTTCCAACTATAAAATGGGATCAAGCAGCTACTGGATTGGGTCCTAACTAGCCATCCTGATTGCATTACTAACACTATAGTCCTCCCGGACACGCTCAGTGACCATTCCCCTGTCATCTGCGCATGGACAAACAAATTCTGCAAATCTCCACCAGAGATAATCACCAGCAGGGTCCTAGCATTGGGTCATCTTGAACCCCTCAAATCCCTCCTTAGAGTACAAGATTGGACTCCCATTAACAGTGTGAAGGATGTCAACATGTGCTTGATTATTTCATCAACACTTTTAATGCTGACTGCAACTCCCATGTACCCCTAAAAAAGCGGAAAACCAAAGGCCCTTGCAACCTTTGGCTCTCTGCAGACTTATTAGCTTGTATAAAATCTAGGGACCACCTCTGGCATCAGGCTTGAGCCACCGGCACGCAATCGGACATTCAAAAATACAAAAGAGTGTGGAATGATTGCCCAAGGTCCATCTGCCTTGAGAAAAATAAATACTACAAGGGAGTACTTACTAACACGTGGGGCAATGGTAAAGCTTTCTGGGATAATATCAAAGAGGTTACAGGGAAAAACCCCAAAAAATCACCCACTTTACTTGACGTTGATGGGACTACAACTCTGGACCCCCCTAACTATTGCCAATACCTTTAATAACACATTCACGGACCTTAGCAGTGTTTTTCCACCTGACTTTTTTGATGCAGATGTCACCCTGGCCAATCCTGTAAGCTCTCCCCAAATGACCAGTCACCTGCCATTCTACTTCAAAGAAGTCTTATTGCATGAAGCCTGAAAATATATCCATAAAGCAATTGGTAAATCCAGACACAATGGGGACTCCCTTGACCTCAGACTGCTGTCCCTCACCCTTGAGGAAGTGTTAGTGCCTTTAACCAGGATCTTTAACCTCTCATTCAGACTCGCATAGTTCCCCAATAAATGGAAATCAACCACGGTTATCCCGGTCTACAAAAGTGGAGATAGGACTCTTTACGTGAGCTACCAGCCTATCTCCATATTACCATCTCTCTCTCTCTCTCTCTCTCTCTAAGGCTCTTGAATGCATTGTAGCTGATCAGCTTACTAAATATCTTGACAAACATAAGATCCAATGTGCCCAACAACATGGGTTCAGAAAAGGGCATCGCGCCACCTCGGCCCTTATGGAATTCACTGGTTCTATACACAGCTCCCTGGACCATGGTCAATTAGTTGGTGCTGCCGTCATTGACTTGACAAAAGCATTTGACACAGTCCATCAACCTCTACTACTGGAACAACTACTTAATGCAGGGCTCTCCTCTGACTCCTCTGCCTGGTTTAAAAATTATCTGGACAAGTGCACTCAACAAGTCAAAATTGCTGACGTCCTCTCTGACTCGAGACCTGTTTGCGCTGGGGTTCCTCAAGGGTCCATCCTGGGTCCACTCCTATTTAGTTTCTTTCTAAACAGTCTCCCAAGCTCCTGCCCTGAACAAATCCTACTCTACACAGATGATTCCATAATTTACACAACCCACCCGGAGTCTATACCCCTTGAGAACCAGCTACAACTCAGATTTGCCTCGGTAGAGAAATGGTTTAGTCATCACAAGTTTATACTAAACTATAAAAAAACTAAGCTTATGCTCTTCAGCAGCTCCCATAACAAGCACAGGCAACATCCTCTGATTATCATGAACTGCCTTGGTACTGCCCTCGTACAGGTACAATTCTTTAAGTGTCCTGGAGTCACCACAGACAGCAACCTATCATATGGGGTGCATATAGATAACACTGCTAAAGCTGTAAATATTCATATTGGTCTACTCTACAGACACAGGCAATCTCTGACCCCTGAAGCCTTAAGGATAGCTGTACAGAGCTCTGTTATTTCTATAATTGACTATGGATTGATCATCTATGGCTCTGAGACTGATACCGCGCTCCGGCATATCTCCAGTGCTCTTAACAAGGCATGTCGTCTTGTCTCAGGAGCCCCCCATCTCACTCACACATGTGACCTCTATCCCCTACCTGGTTGGCTACAGCTTAAAAACTGTATCAAATACCAAATGTGTGTGATGGCCAAGAAAATAATGTTAGGCCTCTTGCCACCTGGATCTTCTAAGCCCACCTTGTAATCCACGCCGCACCCGAGGTTCTGAATTTCAAATCTTACAGGTCCCTCATCGCTGAATCACCTAGGGTCAAAGATCATTCACCTACAGGGCCCCCTTCTGGATGAATGCTTTCAACAGTAACATCTTCAAAATGAAGCTGGGCCTGTTCAAATCCAATCTTTGGTCACTACTCTCTACAGCTAGCACCTATGACTGCCTCCCTTAACCATGTTTTCCCAAACCTCGACCTTAGCACTTGACCTCTTTCATAGTAACTTAGCACTCTTGCCTCCTACCCCTCCCCCCTGCATCCCCCCTTACCTCCATCTCCACCCTTCCTCCCACCTACCCTTGCCCCACCTCTCCTCATGTCCTCCACTCCCACCTCTCTCTTACTCCTCCCAGCCCACCCTCCCACATCTCTTCCTACACCCTGTGCCCTGTTTGTCTTGGCAATGACTGCTGGCCTATATTAATGCATGTATGCATTTTCTGTGCCTGAAACTGATTAGCATAATGTGTCTCTGTTGTTTTACGTTAACTGTCCATTATGATTTTGTGTCCATTATGAGTTTTGAACCTCCTATTTACACTTTATTGTACCGTACTTTACTGTCCTGTTTAATCTGTTGTCCTATCTGCTGACATGGAACCTTTGTAAAATAGCTCTTAGCTCAAACATATATGTAATCCGAGACTCACATAAATAAAAAAAAATCTAGGGAATTAGTTTAGTATTTTTTATGGTACAAGAGTTCATAATTTCCTTTCAAGTGCTATTGTGTGAATTAATCTTTTCTGCCAGCAGAAATGGGCAGAATATAAACTCCCAGCTTCACATTCAGAGGAAATGATAACAGTTTCACCTAGAAAATATTTCACACATTCAGTCCTGTGGAAATTTGTTCTTACCAGCAGAATTTAAGTTTTCTACATTTTCCACAACCAGTATTGTTAAGTTGAACCATTTATTTCCATAATTCCATTACTATTGAATGGAGTAAAGACATTTAAACATTACAATACTCAAAAATACCAAAATAACTCACAGAGATTTCAAAGGTAATTTCTGTATATTCATAAGAAATTCCATGGAAATGACACATTGTGCCACAGAAATTTGCAGACACAAAATCAAGTTGTGTTGCCCGGTGCAACAGTAGCAGCAAATCTCCAACTGCAAACCTTAATCACTCTGGCTTACATCTGATACTTTAGACCAGGAGAATTTTCATCAAGATCTACAAATTCCAATGATCACCAACATCTTTGCTTTTCAGATGTTTGTCTCATGTCTCTAGATCAGTATACATTAGGTTGGATTTTCAAACCCCATGATACAGATGTACACCTCTATTTTGGATGCAGCCTGCATCATGGCAAATGCATCAAAACACTTGCATCCTAATGTCAAACATTTTGATGCATTTGCAACATTTTCTCTTTATGTCACAAAAATGGTGTATACATCAGTCCTAGAGCACGACTTATGGCATTTGTGACATAAAGTGAGACCACAGTTTCTGTGCTCTAACAGTCATGCCACAAGTAATGCAAGTGCGTGACAATCATGCAGTGACTCTTTGACTATCCAGCCCCTCATATTTAACCCCAGCAGCTATTGATCTGTTAAGGGGAAAGTAGGCAGTCGGCCTGATGGCATAAAGGGCTGAGGCACTGCCTGGGCCTTAGCTTATCCCACACTGCTGACCCGAGTTCGGGTATGAGCTCAGGTGGGTGGGGTTCGGCCATGGAGGGAGAGGTGCAAACATCCAAAGGACTGCTCTACTCTCCCAGGGAAGTTAGGGATGTCAGTCCAGTCTACAACTACCACCAGTGGAGGCTAGGTGGTAGCACAGAATGGGCAGCATGAAGGGAGGGAGCCAAGGAACGTTCTGTGTGAGTGCGTCCATGCACACATTGGATGTCCTATGGCAGAGGTGGGGAAGAAAAAGTGAAAAAGCATCTTGGGGATTCATGAAACCCTGCCTGATCTGCCTGGGCTGGTGCCATTTCCTGGAACCAAGCCTTGGTCCACCCTGGATATATGTGCATTGGGGGGCCCACCTCCCTCCAGCCCCCCCACTAGGTTACATTCATGAGAGGACTCTTGACTGTGATAGGTCCTGGAGAAGACAGTGGGCAGTGAAGGGGAATAGGAGCAGGGCTGACCAGCAACCCCTGGGCGAGTTGTATAAAGAGCTGTAATGGAAAAAAAAAGGGGTGGGGTAGCCATTCACACATTCTTCATTTCATTTTGTTTTTATTTTACACTGAAAAGCCTGTAAAAAAGATTGCCCATTTTCACAAGCATCCAGTTATAATCAAACAAAACTTACAGTTACATAAGTAAATAACATCAACGACAAACATAGCATTCAATATACAATAAAGTGAAATCAATTAAAACATTTTCATATGGAACTAGTCTGTAGATAGTTTTTAAATACCTCTTAAAAGTTGATCTCTTTGTACAATTGACTATGTTACTTGATAATCTGTTATAAAGTTGTATGTCCATGAAATTAATTGAGTGTTGTGCAAAAAATTGCGTGGTACAGAGGAACTTGAAAATAATTTCTACTTTGTGTTCTTGTATTAACAGTACCAACATTTTTAGGAAATAGTCTGACAATACAGTTAGGTAAATGACCTAAGTAAACCTTGTGTGAGAAAATCAGTGATTTAGAATTAAATGTTTCAGACATAAACAACCAAAAGACCTGTAAAGATGATAGTGAAGCAACATTCGTGGAAGGTCTTTATTTCCTTCATCTAGATGAGCCAAGTCCCTCTGGCTCCTCTCCTAGAAGTGGTGTCTCAGTAAAGAGGATCAGAGAGATAACTGCCAAATAAATCTCATTTGCATGCTCAAACTAGGGTTAGGGGAAAGTAAAAATCTACAGGTAATTCTTGGCAGAATTTATTTTTTTCATTGGCTAAAAAATACTCTTTTTTTTCTGCAAACATTTTCTCCACTTTGTACTTGTGAAATTTTTCCTGCATGATGTAGATTTTTTCTGCAAGAAGTTTTATTATGAAAATTGATGAAAATAGCTTAGTACTGCACTATACTAGATTAAAAGATCAAAACATGACAATTAGCAAAAATAATTTGAAAAGAGAATATAAACCGTCATGACTTTTTTAAATTACCAGCATGGTGGCATTTGAGATTAGTGAACTCCATTTACTATATATTATATATATATATATATATATTATAGTGGAATGGTAGTGCCACTATAGTTAGGGTGAGAGGTAACTCCTATGCTAAACCCAGTTTTTGAACCTTAATAACTTTGGAACCGTTCAATGGATTTGTATGAAATTTAGCATGCATAATCACTAGGGTAGATCTCTTGATGAGCAAAATTTCATGCAAATCCATTTTCTGGTTTCAGAGATATGGAGTGTTGAAGAAACAGAAAAATATGTATTTTTTTGCCATTTTTTGTCCACCTGGATTTCAGAAATGGCTTTAGTCTGTGGTCTAAAATTTTCAGGATAGAAAGCCTTTGGCTCATAGACGTGCCTTTTGAATATTTGGTAGAAAATATTAATTCCTTCCAAAGTTTTGAGATGTTGAATGTCTCATTATTTCCTATGGGAAAAATAGGATTGGATCCTCATTCGAAGAAGGATTATGATGCAGAATCCTGCATTGAACAGCCATGTTATGATGCAGAATCCTGCATCGAAACTATTTTGATGCAGGATTGTGCATCTTAAAATGGCACTTCAATGAAGGATTCTGCAACAGATTACTATTTTTCCACCAAATCTTCAAAAGGCACATATATGAGGACAAGGCTTTCTACCCTGGAAATTTCAACCAATAAGGTTATATTGTTTTTGAGATACAGGTGAGCAAAAAAACAGCCCACACAGCAAAACCCTCTGTTTTTTCAACACTCTGTATCTCAAAAACTACAAAAAGGATTGACATGAAATTTGGCATATTAAGAGACCTTCACCTATCCACAAAGCATGCCAAATTTCATGCAAATCCTTTAGATGGTTGCAAAATTAAGCGCAACAGTTGAGGTTTAACATTGAACTGCCCTGACAACCCTAACTATACTGGTGCTACTGCACCAGTATTAGTTAGGGTTGCACAACCACTTCTATGTTAAACCCCAAATTTTAAACCTTAATAACTTTGCAACCATTTGACCCATTCACCTGAAATTTGGCATGTGCATTGTTGTAGCATTGATCTCTGGATATGGAAATTTTAGCTCCAGTCAGATTTTCAGTTGCAGAGCTGCAGAGCATCAAAAAGTATAAAAAATCCTCAACTTTTGAGAATTATTTGCTTATCTCTACAGCCTGAATGGTTGGTCCATCTGGTCTGAAATTATCAGGGTGCATGGGGATTGGGTCAGTAGGTAGCACACTCACCTCTGAGGCTGGGAGATCAGAGGGCTGTGCGTTCAGCTCCCACATCTGGCACTTGGGTTAATATACCAGTACTGACACTGTAGTGCAGAATGAGAGGGTGCTGCATTTGAGGTGCCGCCTTCGGGTGAGACGTTAAACCGAGGTCCCATCTGCCTGGATTGGTGGTAGTTCAGGTGGATGTTAAAGATCCCATGGCACTTATCGAAAAGAGTAGGGGAATTTCCCCGGTGTCCTGGCCAGATTTCCCTCATTCACTAAAAATACCACCAACAGCTTAATCTGATTCAAGGTCAATTGGCATTCATCTGTATCCTACTCCCACGGGTTGTGCCTGAAAATAGGCAGGATTTGTCTAGTGCACTTACCCAGTCAACAAAAACTAAATAAAAGTGCCTTTCAAAGGTTTGGTGCAAAAATACTAATTTGTTCAAAAGTTATTCAAGTTTAAAGTTTCTCCTTATATCGTATGGGGGAAAATATATGTTCTGCATGAAAGCAACTTGTAGTGTCATGGAAGTACCTTTTTCTGTCGCAAATGCCCTCAGTAGTGTTGTGCCACCGTCATCTTGTTTTCAGTTTTTGCGGTGGAGAAAAAACATTATAGTTCAAAAAATAGTGCCCCTAGGTAAATACCACCTGTTGTGTTTATCTAAATGGGGTCCTAGGAACAGCACTCATGCTTTAGTTTTTTCCAAAAAGATCCGGATATATGCATATTTTGATGTGGCCATTTGTACTGCCTCAAATGGGAGCATAAAACAAAAAGTTCAAGGGGAAATCTGCGTAATGTTCAATCTGTAGATTTATAAGGTGTGGAGAAGGTGCATAGTGTGAGAGTGCCAACAAAAAAATCCAGGGCACCAGCTCAGGACTAAGCCAAACACCTGGCATTTGGCTTAGTCCTGAGTTGGTGCCCTGGATTTTTTTTGTTGCAAATGGGAGCATGACACTTTCATAAATTGCAAAAGTGTCATACGGTACATTCACAAATTTTGTGAAACCTTCGCAATTTGCAACAGTACTGTCCCTAAAATCATGGTTTCTTTGTCACCTCACCGCCACTACATGGTTTGGTGTTTTGAGCTGAAATTTACAGAGTGGCAAGCCCTTGAACCACAGATGTGCCTTTTGCTGGTTTGTTGAAATAAATTACACTGGTTCCAGAATTAGAGCACTCCAAAGTTGTGAATGTTCCCATATGATTGCATTGTGGTGGTCACGGTGCCTTTTCGGCACCTATATGTCAAAAACGGTTCGAGATACAGATTTTTTATTAAATACAGCTGGTCTACTAAGCATGCTTGGAGGTGGCTAGGCCATGAATATAACTGCAAAATATTTTTTTCCGTACTTGCTACGGTTACTGAGATATTGGCAAATAAGCGTTATGAGGGTTGCTTGTTATACCTCTAGGCCTCTGCTATGTGTCTGCACTTATGTGTAGGTGGGCGCGCAGGGCTCAGAGGGCCCATGCTACCACCTTTGCATACTATTTATGCTAAACTGGGAGTACTACACTCATGGGTGGGTGGGAGTGCATGGCCTGGAGGGCCCATGCGCCCATCTACGGATACCATTTTGCAAACCTGAGGACATACTTATGGGTGAGTGGGAGTGCAGGGCCTGGAGCTCCCACCTATGCATTCCATATGACTAACATTTCACTTTCTCAAAAAGAAGGGAAATTCATTGCAAAATCCTCCATTATTGCATCAGTTAGAGTTGATTTCTACACCAACAAAAGTGTGGAAAGTCGACATTGAGGTTTCCAACCTTTTATCCCATGCCCCACCCCCCCATCCTCCACACACCAACAGGCATAAGGGTGTGTGTTGGAGTCATCAGGCCTAACTCTCACCCCATTCTCCTGTACTGTACCAGCTCAGCTTGTTTACAGATGGAATGGGGTGAGAGTTAGGACCGACAACCCCAACATACACCCCAATGCCTATTGGCGTGTGGAGGTGGGCGGGGAATGGGGTTGTAGGGTTGGATACCCTAACATTGAATTTCCAAACTTTTGTTGGTTTGGATAGCAACCCTAACTGATGCATTAACATAGTTTTTGCAATGAATATATATATATATATATATATATATATATATATATATATATATATATATATATAAAATTAAACTTAATTGTCATTAGTAGAAGCAGTCCAGAAATCATAATAACAAACAGGAAGATCAAAGTTGGAGTCAAAAACATAAAGCTGCTTTTTTATCCTCAGTACAGGGTCTAATTACAAAATCAGGCAAAGACGATGTCAGATTAGCTGTGAAAGGCAATGCTGGGGAGCATACAAACACAGTAGTTGTCACTTTAGATGTCTAATGCAGTTGTAGATATAAAAGGAGCAGAGTCAGGCAACAGATCTAGAAGTAAAAATTCATTGTCTGGATTGTCAGGATAACTACAAGTAATACAAAGGATGCCATTGATAGCTTTTCACTGTTAAATTCTGGGGATCAAGAAGGAAAGAAGCCAACAGATCAGTCTCTGAGAAAAGGTATGTTTTATTGTCCCTCCATAAAATTTTGCATTTTGCCAATTCCAGTATCAAACATCACACACCCACCCCAATCACTAGCACAGGATTATGACTTCAGGGCAGGAAAAGCAGCAGAGAAATGTGATGTTTAAAGGGGTAATGAGCCTATCTGTCAGTAGAGATCTTCAGCAATAAAGAACAGACTGGCAAGAATTTAAAATTTGGGGGGAATTCTTATAAGATTTTATGCCTACCAATGAGTGGCAGGTCAAAAACAGCTTCCTTTAGAACCAATCTTACTCCATGATCAGCCAGTGGGGGGTTCGGGAATACCAAGTAGTCCTCGCCCTCTCACCATTAGAACCAGCTGTCTCACATCCGTAATGTGCCCAACCGACAGTGCGGGACTGTGGGTCTTGCACACAAAGCCCACTCTCCAGGTGGCTGCCACCATGCCACCCAAGCTGGCCCTGCAGTTAAGCAAGCAATATACAATACGACAGGGTGTGGGTAATGTTGAGATAACCACCCACCCAGGAGCATAGTGAGGGCCCATGCTGCAGGAAGACAGCCTTATAGCCCCATGGAAGGGCAGTTATTCAGCTTATCCCACACATTGAATTGTCTTGCTGCACTTATAAAATGGGTGTTGTGTAGAATTGAAAGAAAATAATAAAAAAAAATTCAAATTTGTGAAAATGTAAACAATTTAAAGAACGCAGTTGCGCTTGTCATTTGTAAAAGTTAAAAGGTCCTCTACAGAGGGCCTCTTATGGTACGAGATTTTCGTGAGAGGACCATGACCCAGAGCAGAACTGATGGGAGGATCCTCTTATACCATAAAAGACACTGCACAGAGGCTCTACTCATTTATTATTCATCACCTGAATTAGCAAAAGTGATTTATAATAATTGTTATATAGTGTGTTTTCTTTTCATTGGAAAAGTTAAATGCAGCCCATGGATCTGAAGTGGAACGATCCACTCCTAACATTCCTGCATGATGCATACAGGATAAGAGGTCTACGGTGACTATGTGTGCTATCGGGCAGAAATCATGCAAGTGATTTATTTATACAATACAGTGTTTTAAATGAGCTACAACACTTAATGGTGCAAATTATATGCATTTATAGGGATACTAGGATGGCCTCTTATGGATATAAGAGTGTCACCTCTCATGTTCTTCAGGCAAAAGAACTACAGAGTAAAGCTGAGTAGTTCTGATGTCCTATGGATGCCAGAGACAGCATTCATATCGATAAGAGGCGCTGATACCATCCCTATCAAGCTACTATACATCCATTTTTTTGTCAAAATTACCTTTCAAGCAAGGCAGTTGTGCCTTTCCGTGTGGTGCAATGGTATGGTGCATGGGACATTCTTATGGCAATAGGAATACCTCATGCACAATTGAAAGAAGCACTCTGACTTGTCAGGATTATCACGATGCTCCCATGATCTATAAAGTAAACAATAACCCACAACAGGATGTAAAGTAATGCTAAATTGATGCGTGCCCCAGAGTCAATAATTGCCTTGAATGCCTTCTGCATTTACACTCAAGAAAAGCATTGATTTAACATAACCACATACACTGGGGTGGGTTATTTTGCTTATAAAAGCCTCCCTGCTGTTCAGGAAACAGACTTTTTGGCTATAGAAAGATCTGAAACATGATGGTGCAATTTATGTGAAATCGATGCCTTGTCATGTTATCAATGCTGGACAACCAGATACATCTTTTATGTGCTGTTTTATAATGTGCTTCAGTGCCCAGTCACAACACTTGCTTCCGCTGATCATTATAATGCACTGTATGTTCCAAACTTCCCACGCTATGTTATAAATTCAACTTACTATTTAGTGCGCCACTGTAAATTTATCTATGCAGTTATTTAATTATTTATTTAAAGCTTTGCTCACCGGGCTGGTCCCATGACATGTAGTATCTCATTTTCATGAGGGTTCTCAGGGGACAGCAGTTGTACAAACATGTTCCACTTGTACACAGCAGAAACAGCAAAGAAGGTAAGAACCAAAAATAACATAAAGGTGCACCATCTGGAGCTTGTAAAGGATGGTTTAGGTAGCCAAACAAACCCCTTTTGAAAGCAAGAGATGTAGAAGCCAATCTGAGGTTATCTAGTTGATTATTCTAGTCATTAGTAGTAAAGATGCAGAAAGCATGGTTTCCACGACTCTCCCCCGATCCACTCAGAATTACATTTGTGGAGGGACACGTGCTGTGGGATTAAGTGAGTAGTTAGTGGAGATAATCCACAGAGTTGCTGTGATTTGAACACATTCAAAGAAGACAAGAGCCAATTGAAACTCCCTGGGACTCACCAGGGGACAGGCACTTCAGATTTCTATCAAGTCGGCAGTGATTCCAGATTGAAATTAAGAAGAGTACAGTGTCAGGAGGTAACCTAATGGCACTGACTCCTTGCTGATAAAAGTTCCTCTTAATATTTTAGTGTGGAATCCAATTGCCCAAGTTTGTAAATAAACGTGTGATATGAGCAAGTGATGGCAACTTATGTCCAGGTCATCCTTTCCATCAGTGGTGTCTACAAGAAACATTATTGATATAAATATGACATGAACCTGCCAGCACTACAATTTGTTCTGGTCATTGTCGATACTAACAGGAGTGTAGCCAGGAATTTTAAACTTGTACTCAAGAGTTGACGGAACTGTTGCCCCTCCTCCAAAAACACAAACCAAAAGATGTGCTACCCCACCACACAAACATTGCCTTACCCACGTTTCAGTGAACAATCTGTAGTAAACCATTTTATGTTATATAACACACACACACACACACCCACACACACACAGACACACACACACACACACACACTACCAGTTAAGCAGAAAATGGCTGGCTTTTAGTTACCATGTTTAGGATACATTGTGATTAGTCTCTGTACCACATCAAGGTAGCCAGCTTTACAGAAGTCCATTTACACCAGCACTCATGTATACATACTTGACCGGGTCATGTAATCATGGCCTCTAAGTTAAGCACCCACACTTCTTCCAAAAATCATTCACAAACTCACACTAAAGCATCCAAGAAGGGGGAGAAACTATTTCTCAGGTACATCACTCTCTGTTTGTGTTTGTTGCCCTGGCATGAGGTTCATGTTGCCCCTGGGTTTTCAGGATTTTACTATACTCAGCAGAGTACACTGAGTATGCCTGCCGACACCCATGGATACTACTATGTTTGTACCTGCATACTTCATTAGATACCTTGGGCACGCAGGATTTTCAAAAGGCTCTGCCAATAATCTGTTTACTGCCCTTCCCCTCCCAAGTCTTTTTTGCTCCTATTGCCAGCCCCTGGCAACTCCCTCAGATGTAGTTCCCCCATAGACAGCTTCTCCCACCTAGTCTGAGACCCTCCCAGCCCCCCCCTGGAATGTCATCCTGCAGTGCCACCTGCTAGAGACCCTCCGGCTTGTACTCCCTGAGGGGGGGCTCCTTCCACATAGCTTGGTGCTCCTTGAATCCAGTAGGCAGGAGGAGTAAGGCTGGAGGATATTAAGGACATGGTTGGGCAGGATCCAGTGGTGGGTGTGAGGAACACATCCTCCCAGTTGCCAGGTTGTTTTCTTGTGTGTGAACGTGACTCCCCTGAGGCATGGACATGCAATGGGGTGCAATAATGTCTAGCGCAAGGTGGGTGCACTCTCGCACTCATCCTACGGATGTCCTCCATCATCTCCACCCCTACCTGAAGTGTCCCTCAAGGTGTACCGCCCCCAGCCTCCACTGGGAGTCAATGATGCTGGGATCCACAGCCGACCCCTCCCCAAGAGAGGAGAGCAGTGCACTGGATGGCCAAACCCTGACACCTTGAGCTCGCTCCCAATCCCGGGTCACCAGCGTGGTGCGAGGTGTGGCATCCAGCACCTCAACCCTCAGTGCCATATTCTGGATGGTTGCCCAGAACATGAAAGAGATGCCGCAGCCATCATAGCAGTTCACTTTCATTTTCAAGTGCTTGACATGCATGCAGCGGTTGTCTCCATTTAAAAATGAAACTTGTGCGGACTTGAGAGGGTTTCAGAATGGTGTTGTACCACAGAAGGGTACAATCATGGACCATAACCTTTGAACTGTGGTACAAAAGCATTTTGGAAGGGATGGTCTACTATACATTATATGGGGTATAAAAGGGGGTTGGATAACAAATGTGGGCATCTCTATAATGGGGTGTGCAGCAATGTAGCATGAAAGAGTTCCGGCTTACAAGTGATATTTTCCTAGCTACACCACAGCTTTGAATCATTTATTCATTTAGTATTATTGTTTACCCTGGAAAGTTTGTTTTTCAGCTGCTTGATGTCTCAGGAGGGATGAACAACAGCAGCAGTGATGACCATTCATTTCACAATCACAACAAAAATCACAGCAGAGATTACATACGTTTTGTAATATGATGCGCATATCTTTCTGTGCATTGTCTCATGACCCCATTGGTGTGCCTACCTGGTCTTATTTCAGTTCAGCACCACCTTTCAGCAGATCACACATCCTTACAGCTCCCTGCACCTTTCCTATAGGAGGCTACAAGCTGTTCCAGGGGAGTCTCAACCCATCCTTGACCTGTACTGTACTGTACCTATAACTTAAACGGTGAGCTTCTGATGTTTCATATAACAAGATGAGAAAGAATAAATGTAAATACACTAATTCCCAATGAATAAACAGTCATTTACCCAAAGATGTTTCAGTTTATTCCTGCTGTAGTGCGTAATGTATTCGATCTCTGCTCTCTTTGCTCTCTGAGCAAACCCTGTGTTAGGCTTCCCCTCTCTCCCCTAGCCCTGTCTCTCCCCTACTACATCCCTCCCTGCACACTAGCTATACCTGTCCTCCACCTCTGCCCACACTGTTCTCCTTTTACTATATTGGCCACGCCCCCTGGGCAGTCTTTTCTACCTGTTCCTCCAGTACGAGTACCAGGGGTGTAGCTACAAGGGTGCAGGGGGTGCAGTGGCACCCAGGCCCATGAGGTTTGAGAGGCCCAAATCATAATTTTGATGTTTATTCAAAACTGGGGAGGGGCTCTATAACATCGCCTTGCACCCAGGCCCTCTGGAAATTTGCTACGCTACTGACAAGTACTTGTATTATTGTTGGTTCTTGTAATGGGCTGAATTATAATGCCTGCTCTTAAACTCTAGACTATTGTTTGTAATGCTTAACATCTACTAGCTACATATTATAATTCTGTATAAACCCTGTAGATCATGCACTTGCCTCTGTAGACGCCCATGTTCGATATTGTTATACTCTCATAAGCACTTTTGAGTGTTTCTCTGTTTATTCGAAATGTTTCTGTAATGTGCTACATGACGCGAAACCTTGTATAAGAGCCTTGGCTCAAAAGGTATTCTCCTAGTACTGAAATAAATAAATAGTGTGTTTTCCAGTTCTCAGGCTCACTACTGTATGACAGTGAATAACAACTAATGGAAAGATTATTGACTGTAAACAAATATTTTTTATGGTTATAAGGACACCAGAAATACATTCAATAATGACCTTTTTTTGCCAATAAATACTGCTGCTTTAAACTGCAGCAGAAGCCATAGATCCAGCACTGCGAACATTCTGTCGGGATCAGGATGTTCTGTTCAACTTTAGGCTTGCCTTTTTCAGTTACAGTTTTACTTAGAAGTGGAATATTTAAAAAAAAAACAAGATACCAAAATGATTGCACAAGTCGCACAGATTCAAATATTGAACTCTTGCAGTGCAACATCCATGCTTGTTAAGGCCTACAGGGATGAGGTGATAATGAAAAAGGTATGCTAAGCAGCTTCGTTTGTTTAAAATTTATTCAGCGGAAAGGCACTGATATCTGAATAGGGTTTATTATACCATGCTAAACTGTTTCAAAGATGGAATCCCAGCCCTTCTATTAATTTTATTACATGTACCTACAAGTGAAATGACTGCAGGGAGAGGATTTCCCTGCCAATTTGTCCCATACCAAAAAATCTCATTATTTACACATTTCACAGAAATTATGACAGTCTCATGGTAAAACGAACGGAATGGCATATCACACGTGCTACCACATTCTCCTCTTCTGTTGAACAGGGCAGATTAGTCATTGGTGTCTCTCCAAAGAAAGCATTTAGACAGTCAGACAGACAAACAGATGGACAGGAAAACAAGCAAAGAGATAGAGAGAAAGACAGACAGACAGATGGACAAATCATGACATCATTATTAGCCAATTAGCATAATTTACTTCTAGTCATGTCAGGCACTCTTTTAGCCATTATTAATCCTGATCAGCAGTTCCTAGCTACTCAGCCAAGCATAGAACCTGCATACGCATCATGAGAGATGCTTTAATACACCTGTAAGTATTGTTTGCACTGAGTGAGTTTTGGCTAAGGTATGGCTACCCCTACCAAAATGGATTCTCTGCCAAAATCAAATGCAGACACTGACAATGGAAGTCACCCTCTCAATTTAAACTAAAAAGCAAATTTAAATGTGGATGAATATAAATCTGTTCATACTGTGGTAATATCTCCCATGGAGACCCTCTGTGCAGTATAACACAGGATTCACTTTTGTCCTTTGGCTGCCAGAACAGTTCAGCTTCATGTCTGTGTTTTCGTACCTGAAGACTGCATGCAAAATCACTCTTATACTGGAAAGAGTGGCTCTGTGGCACATATCAATACACGTTAAAGGCACAGCAACTGTACACATAAGTCAGAAATCGCTGGATTAGATAGAATAGTGTTCATCTGAATTTCCTTCTCTGCCATACTGGCACTGCGTGGAAACAGAATATCTACAGGATAAACTATGGATCACAGAGATGTTTACAATTTTAATAAGGCAGAGGGCATTTAAAAGTGGAGATATATTGATATATAATAAATTATGAAATATAGTAACTAGAGAGTCAGAAAGGTTATGGAGTATTTATTATGAGAGGAAAACTGAGAGTCTAAAGAACTCTGTACCCAGGAGGTGGTGGAAAAAGACGAAATAATTTCTGGAAGGTGATGACTACAGGGATCATATGTATAAATGGGCTTCAAAGTGTGTGTGTGTGTGGGGGTTGTGAAAATAAGCTCCAGGTGTTTATAGACACCCCAAATAACCCCTATGTGATGTGAGTAGGAGTTTCAACCCTCTCAAACCTAGACCTATTGAAATGTGTAAACGTGCCGAGTATTTGCTCCCTGTGGAGGCTGTAGCAAAGAAAATGAAAAAACTTAAAAGGAAAAAGGCCATGGGATCACATTTGGTCCCAAACCAGATTTGGAGGGATGCTACTGATATATTAGCACCTTGGGTGTGTAATTTTTTTTTATAAATCACTAGAAACTGGTAAGTTACCTAATCAATGGAAACAAGTGAGAGCAATAGCCATTCCTAAAGCCTCCTCCCCAGTGAGACTGGTAAAGATTTACAACTGATTTCCTTAACTAGTGTCAATTTAAAAATGTGTGAAAGAAGGTTGTATTACCAATTGGATTACAGAAATGATAATGGGAAAGCTGTATGTAAACCAGTTTGGTTCCTTGAGGGCACATTCTACCACTTTGGCAGCTATAAAATGTTTACATTCATGTGTACAAGCATGGGATGATGGTGAATTTATGAGGACAGTTCTGGTAGATTACAGAAAGACATTTGACCTTGTCGACCACACAATTGTCTTAAAAAACTAGAACAATTTGACATTCCTCTATGTCTGAGGTGGTGGATGCACAATATTTTGGAGGGACGGGTTCAGTGTGTGGAGGTTAATGGCTTTCAATCTGTGCATGATGCAGTTTGTGGTGGAGTCCCTCAGGGAACCAGACTGGGGCCAGTTTTGCTCGTGATTAGGACTGATGACCTGGTGGCTACTGGGCTATGTACTAAATATGCAGACGACACTACACTTATATATAATTTCTGGACAGTACAGACAGTGCTATGCAAGCTGATTTACTGCATATTCAAGTTTGGTCAGAGAGAAACCATATGCAAATCAACCCGGATAAAACTAAAGAAATTAGGTTTGGTAAATTAGGAAAGTAGGACCTCGCACCACTGGTTTTCAGGGGGTAACATGCTGAGGTTGTACATAAAGTTTTGAGGGCTGATCGTGCAACAGGGTTTTGGTTGGAAGGAGCAAGTGGAACAGGTGCTCAAGAAAGCAAACAGCAGGCTTTTCTTTTTACCCTGCTATGCAGAGCTGGTGTGAGCCAGGCAGACCTAGTATACTATTACTGTTCTGTCATTAGACCTGTTTTAGAATATGGATGTCCAAATGAGGGCCTAACTAAAACAGACATGGAAGATATTGGAGAAAAGAGCAGTAAGAACTTCGTTATGAGGCGGCTGTGAAGTCTGGTTATGAGGAGGCTATAAGGAGCTGAAAGCTTGAAAAGTTGTGTAACCATAGAGAAAGCATGGAGCTAAAACAGTTTCAAGAAATGCGTAAATTCAGTTATAAACTTTTCCCAATTACCACCCAAGGAGAATGTTGGGTATTGTTTGAGAATGCAAGGGATGTGGCAAGTTCTGAGGGCCAAAACTGAGACAGACAAGAAATCCTTCCTGATGAGAGGACTAATGAGGGGTTTGAGCTAGAGACAGTAAGGGTTCTATATACTTCCTCCCCCTTGTCTGCTGAAATTCTTGGATTATGAAATGAACCTGTGTATGCCCCCGACCCCTTAAGAGCAGGATATGGTTATGTTCAGGCTCCCTGGTGTTCTGTGGTACTTTGTCCTCATTTCTGCATTAGGGCTCATCGGCTTCTGCAGAAACCTTCAGATTTCTGCGGCACGATTTATTTATTTCTGTAGCAGAATGCAGTCGTGCCATCGGTTAAAATATGATATGATGTCATCGATTACATTACATGCTGCGCATAGTGGAGGGCCTTCAGGATAAACAATATGAGAAATGGAGCCAGGCACTGTGGAAAAACTGTATATTTGAATGAAAATTCACTAAGAAGAATGAACTCTGTGGCACTAAATACATTCTGCAGCATGATGCAAATTCTGCAGAAAATTCTACAACTGTGGAATTGCAGAATTCCAGGGGCCTTGGTTATGTACTGGATTGATAATGGTATGCTGCTAAATTAAAAAAAAAAAATGTTCTTTTCTAATATACGGTTAGAAATAGGAAAATAAATGCTTTCCAATTTTGTTATATTATATGGGTTTTATTTTGTATGCAGTAATGTGTTTTTACAAGCACTGTGTGTCTTACATAGCTGTATCAGTTGGTAGGCTTTTAAGTAACTACGTATCAGCTTTGGTATTTTGTAACAATTATTATATTATACAGTATATCTCTGACTTATGTTTTGCTTACACAGATTGTGATGAACTTCAAATTGGTTTATCACCAAACTGATTGTAATTTTCCAGTGCGATAAATCAAATCAAATAAATGATCGTGGAAAGAGGTACATCCACGTCTAAGGTAACAGGAGGGTGGAATTCTGTGCCGCAGATCTCCCATGGGACTTCAATATCCCTAGACTGCCTAACTGTCCCATGGGAAGATTCTAACAAGTGTGACGCAGGATTCATGCTCAGCGTTGCATTCCTGTGTAAGAGGAGCACATTTACTAAGGCAATGCTGCAGAGGGGCATTGCCAGCGGCTCCATTTTTCAGTAAACATCTGCACCACCTGATACTATGGCTATTCCCCCACTCCAGACCCTTAACTGGCAACTTCCTAACCGCAAAAACCACAGCACAGCTCTATCTGGTGCCAAGGGGCCAGAAACAAAGAAACATAAAATTTGGCAGCAGATAAGGGCCACTTGGCCCATACAGTCAGCCCATTTTTCCCACCTACAGTGTCACCTCAGACTCTACTTCATCTCCAGCTCTTTCTCCCCTCCCCCTTTCCTTCCAACACAATTGCCTTGTGCTTATCCCATGCATTCTTGCACCCAACTACTGTTTTCACCCCCACTATCTCTGCTGTAAGATTGTTCCAGGAATCTACCACTCTTTCTGTGAAGAAGCTCTTCCTTACATCTGTCCTGAATCTATCCCCCTTTAGCTTCATTGTATGTCCCCTTGTTCTTGAAAATCTTTTTTTCTGAAAAATACCCCTCCCTATATCTCATTTACTCCTGTGAGGTATTTAAAGGTCTCTATCATATCCCCCTTCCTCTCTCACAGGATATACATTTTGCAGTCCTTTAGTCTCTCCTCGTAAGGCTTCTGATGCAAACCTTGCACCATTTTAGTTGCCCTCCCCTGGATAGCCTCCACTCTGTCTATGTCCTTTGGGAGATTTGGTCTCCAAAACTGGACATAGTGCTCTAAGTGGGGTGTCACCAGTGATCTATACAGAGGCAACATCATTTCCCTCCTTCTGCTGCTAATACCCCCATGCATCCCACTAGACCTCCCAACTACTTTGCCACACTGCCTGGCCACTTTTAGATTATCAGATATGATTACCCTCAGGTCTTTTTCCTGTTTAGTGGTTGCCATTACCTCCCCACCCATTTTGTACTCTGACCTTGTTTTTTTTTCCCCTAACTGCATGATTTTGCACTCTTTCATATTGAAACCCAGCTGTCATATCCTTGATCACTACTTGAATTTTCTCATATCTCTGCTTATTCTTTCCACCCCCCTGAAGTGTATTCACCCTGTTGCAGTTTTTGGTGTCATCTGCAAAGAGGCAAACCTTCCCTTCCAGCTCTTCTGCAGTGTCACTTGTAAAAACATTAAAGAGGACAGGTCCCAGGACTGATCTCTGAGGCACCCCACTGTTTCATCTTCCATTCTCTGGAGTGAACTGCATTTACTGCCAACCTTTGTCACCTATCCCCTAACCAATTTCTTATCCAGTTTACCACCTTTGGACCAACATCTAAGCTGCCAGATTTCCTTATGGAGTCTCCTATGTGGAACGGTGTCAAAAGCCTTACTGAAATCTAGGTAGGCCACATCCACTGCTCCACCCTGATCTGATTCCCTGGTCACCCCATGAAAGAAATCGATCAGATTTGGTTAAATTGCCCCATCTCCCCACACACACTAATCCATGCTACCTTGGGTCTTGTACTGACCCACTGGATTCAAGATATTCCACAGTCCTTTCCTTCAGCAGTGATTTCATTAACTTTCCCACCACAGATGTCAGCCTGACTGCCCAGTAGTTGCCAGCATTCTCCCTGCTACCACTTTGGTGAAATGGGACTACATCTGCCTCACTCGAGTCCTCCAGAACCACTCCTGTTTCCAGTGAGTTGTTATATAGCACTTTCAGTGGTGTAGCCCATACCTCCCTGAGCTCCTTTAATACCCTTGGATGCACCCCCTCTGGCCCCATTGCTTTGTCCACTTTCAGATTTGAGAGTCCCTTCAGGACTCTGTCCTCCGAGAAAGGACATGTGTCCACCTTCCACCCCACCAAAGCTCCTTTTACTATTTTGTGGCCCCTTCCCTTCTTCTTCCCCTATGAACACTGAAGCAAAGAAATTGCTCAGAATATCTACATTTTCCTAGTCCTCCTCTGCACAGTGCACCCTTCCCTTCTTAACCTTACAATCCCTCCCTTGGTCTTCCTCTTTTTATTTACATAGCTGAAAATTGTATTTTCCCATTTCATTACTGCTGGAGCTATTCTCTCCTCATTTTGTACCTTCACACTCCTTATTGCTTTCCATCCTTTCCTCTGTTCTGTGACATACTTCCCTATCCCTCTTCCTGTGGGTCTCCTTATTCTTTCTGAATGCTACCCTTTCAGCTTTTGCCTTTTCAGATATTTCTTTCAAGAAACATAGTGGTCTCTTTTTCCTCTTGCTTTTTCTCATTTGCCTGGTGCAGAGGTTTGTTGCCATTGCTATGCCATCCTTTAGCTTTGCCAACTGTTCCTTCACCCCACCCAGGTCATCCCCCTCCCCCACCAGGTCATATCTGATGCATTCACCCATGTTTTTAAAATCTGCCTTCTGGTAAGTCCAGGACCTTTGCCATTGTGTTGTTAGATTTTGCAGCTGTCCTTATGTTGAACCATACTGTATGGTGATCACTGGTCCCTAGGTGACCTCCCACCTTAACGTTCGCACTGACAGGATGAGGGTCTACCATCCTGAAGGCCATGGATTGTTTCTTCTGTCTTTCACTCATCTCCTTTTCCTCCCTCATCTCAAAGATGCTACAGCCTCCCATTGGATCTGCAGTGACCCAGTGTAGGAAAAATAGGGCTACATGCATCCCAATTCCTTCATTGTCTTGCCATATTGTTTCCTGCAGGAGCAGAAGGATGATACATCTGTTCCCCAAGCCAGGAAGTGCTGCTATCTGCAGTGATCCCAACTATGATCCGTCAGACAATGGAGACCTTGGCTCACTCCCAAACACAGTGCTCCCAAGTGGCATACTGCTATTGGGGAGACCCCAGCAGCTCAATTAAAATATTTGGGGAGGTTTGTATGTTAGCTTTACACAGAAAATGTTGGCAGAAAAAACCTGTTGGTCCACCTAGTCTCTCCAGTTTTACCCTACCCCACCCTACCTTATGACCTATTGTTTACATGGGGTTTTGGCCCTCACTGCCCTCTGTATCCATACCTTACTGCTACCCCCATAAGTAACTATTAAGCCCTTTACTTTGCCCTAGATGCTTAACATTAGCATCCTTAACATTGTTTGCACCCACCATGTCTGCCATAAGGCTGTTACACAGCTCAACCACTCTCTCCATAAATTAAAACATTCTCACATCCCTCCTAACTCTCACCCCTTGCCAGCTTCAGTTTGTGCCTCCTTGTTTTTTTCCCTTGCCATTCTTGCTAAATAGTTCCTTGCAGTATACTTGTTTATTTCTGTTAGGAACTTGAAGATCTCTACCATGTCTCCCCTCTCTCTACCGGCATGCAGCTAGTACATGTTCAGTGCCTTGAGCCGATCTTCATGGGATCTGCCATGCATTAAAAAGATGCAAGCGCCTATAAACAGAAAGAAACATGCCATAGATGGCCTAAACCCTAAAGGGTCTTGTTAGCGTGCTTTAAGATAAAAACTTCCTTTAGTGAAAATGTTGTCTGGACTTGTCAATGCATAAGCAGCCCTAACAATAATTTACTCATCTGATGGGTACAGAGGTATCCTGCTAGTTTCCCAAGTGGGCCATACAATTTTTTGAGAATACAAAAATGCTTTGTGTATCGCCCCTTAATATTCTTACGGCAGCAATTTTCATTTATTATTGCAATTATGCTTTTGTGTTTTTACAGTGCAATGCAAGCTTGATTGTACAGCGTCTTTCAGATGAGCTGTTCAAAGCAGTTCACAGAATCATGCGCTATAGAACAATCATCAGCGGTACATCAAAAAGGATAGCAGTCTGTTCACTGAAAATCAATAGCATCATTTTATGAATGTGGATGTACAGACTTTATGCCATTGTGAAAATAATCACCTGCAATAAAGCAGTCAGATATTTTACTGGCTAGAAAAACAGCAAAGTACTGACCTTAGAGAAGCAAGTGGAAGGGAAAAAATTTTGGAGTTACAGAAAATGCAAAAAGATATATTTTAAGATGAGGTTTAAAGATGGATAGTCAGAGTGAGAATTTGAGACAGAAAGACCGAGACAGAATTATTGAAAATGGGTGGTATATATAATGATGTTCTTCCACTAACAGTAAACACTGAGAAGGCTGGGGGCTACAACAGAGAGTCTGGACAAATTTCTGCTTACCAAAAGTGCAAAGGGGGGGGGGCTCCAGTATGGCCAGGGTAATAACGAATAAAGAGAAAATTCTCAGAGGAGTCTGGCTATCAACAATTACTACAATTTATACAACGGGCATGAAAATCCTGTAACCTCATTGGTCAAAACACATCACAGGTGCAAATGTAATGCTTATATATATATATATATATATATATATATATATATATATTATATCCTGTAATAACCCACGGCTGAGAAATTGAGAAATGGCATTTATAAAAAACATACTTACATACATTTAAAATTTATTTTACACATGGATCCATTGTATAATTGCAATAAGGAACTCCAAGGTGTGGGTTATTGGGGTATTTACCCACTTCTTGTGTGGTTAAGTCACTCAGCTGCACCTCGTGGCACACCACACAAGGCGTGGGTAAATCCCCCAATAACCCACACCCTGCTGTGCCTTATTGCTTAAGCAGACTATGGTAGGTGGCGCTACACCTGCCAAGTAATATGGAATCAAAACAATGTTTAAGCAATAAGGCATGACAGGGGGTGCAATATGGTGGGATAATGCCCTACCTCGGGTAGGCTGAAGCACGAGGTGAAACTGAGTGCTTCCAACACTCGAGAAGGCCTGTATTAGCCCACCATAATGTACCCCTGGAGGGCCGTATTGCAGTTATTAAATGGGTCCTTTTTAATAAACTAGATGTATTTTTTAAACAGATTTCTGTTGAGATACTTTCAACTGGACTGCTGTGCTGGGATAACAACCTGGCTAACAGTACCTTTTGGCTAATCAGGAACCAGCATTCTTTCTACTCGTTTCATAATTATTTTCAAGCGCACATAGTCTGTGCACCATCAGAAATACTATCCAACTGATGTTTCTTGGCAAGGTATAAAGTTAAAGTACACTGAGGACTATTTAACCATTAAGTAACTGGCTACCAGAGATTTGCCAGTCCACCAACATGGCTGACTGTTCTTTTTGCCAGGCTATGCATTTCCCACGTAATTGTTTTTGTATATTCTGTATAGATCCCACATAAATAAAATGTAAATATGCAGTATAGCCTAGAGGTGAATGAGCTTGGACCATCCAGTGGATGTGTGTTTGATTCGCACAACCTCCACTTGCGTACTGCGTGATTCTGAGCAAGTCACTAAACCACCACAGTGCTCCCGGGTCACACCTAAAAACAAACACTTGTGCCTAGTGGGCCTTACCTAGTTACCAAAAGAATAAAATAAAAAAAATAAAAGACTGTATAGATCTCATATAAATAAAATGTAAATATGTTTACCGTAGGCACCAAATCTACCCTAAGGAAGATGTGCAACTAGGCATGAAACGTTGGTGTGCTGGTATTTGTGATGGTGCATTGACTGTGCATGTTCCACAATAAATAGTGAATAATGCACGTGAAGGTGTGTGTTATGAGGATTCTTCACACACCAAGGGCTTTATTTTTTTATAATAACTAGCACAAGGTTTCAGTGGAGGAAAAAATCATAAGCTGTTATTTGTGTCTGGAGGGAGCATGTCCCTCAGCAGCTGTCACAGTGAGCGGCTTTTGCTTCACTTTTACCTTTTTATTAAGAAATCTGTTTTAGGTAACTGCTGCAATGATGAATAGAGACACTTATGTCAATGGGAGAAAGGTCAGTGTATGACTAGTGCATTGTTGTGGGCAGAGTGAGTGGGAAGCCGGTCTCGAGCCGGTGTATTTTCACGGTTTCGTAGCAGTGACAGTGCAAGGCCAAAATTGCCATAATAACCCAGTGTCAAGTTACTACAGCAATTACTAGGTTATTACAGTAGTTTAAAAGCAGTCAGCAGCCAGTTATTATGGTGGATTCACCAGTTATTTATAGCTTTTATTCTATATTATCTGGCGAGCATAGAGTCATCATTTATCCTAGTTTGTGCTGCTTACCAGGTGAATCACAGGGTACTCTGAGTAGTAAAGTGGGTGTGGAATCCTACTATAGATACAGTAGAGTATAAAGGAGGCTGCATGATCTAGTGGTTAGCGCACCAGCTCAGGAACTGGGACATTGCAAGTTCAAACCCCACTAGAGCTGAATATTTACTGAGTGACCTTGAGCAGGTCACTTAACCTCTTAGTGCTCCAGTCCACTTAGCTGCAGAAATGGGTAGAAGCAGGGCCCCACTGGAAACATCTCACAGCATCTCAGCTGGGCTGTCCTTAATAAATATTAGTAGTAGTAACTTTTGTTTTTATTTTTGCAGTGAAGCATCCCTCCAAACCTGGAAGTGTGTGAATAACACACCATGTAATATTCTTACAATGAGAACACACAACCATAAAACCAATGACAAATAACACTGCTAACAATAAACCTTTATATATATGTGTATATATATATGTGTTATATATATATATATATATGGTTATACGTGTGTTTGTTTTTCTGATTTGATCGGAAGGGGGAGAGGGTAGCGGCTGCATGAACCTCCTCAGGAAGTACATTCCAGAGCACAGGGTAGTCACCAAAAAAGTCCAGTAACTGGCGGACATCGACCAGGACAGTGGCTTCCATAACAGCCCCAGTCCCTGGACCTCAAATCCCTGGAAGGTGTGTAGGGTGTCAGGAACTCATTGACATATTGGGGGCCCTGTCCATTCAAAGCTTTGTGTGCCATTCAAAGAACCTGGAATCAGTGTGTCATCTGAAAAGCAATATAAACTGTAACAAAACAAACAAACAAAAATAAAAAAAGAGTACCACTGCAATTTACTGTTCCACAACCAGAGGGCCTCGATACAAACACATGCGGGGTGGTCAGAAGGGCTGTGAGAAAGCATTTCTTCACAGAGAGGGTGGTGGGGGGTGAGCCAGTTTGCCGAGGGAGGTGGGGGAGTTGAAAACTTTGTAGGGTTTCAAGATGGATGGGACAGATACAAGGGGCTGACTGCAGTAAAGCATGATTAAGTGGGATGGGAGACAGCACTACCAGCAGAGATTGTTGCAGCGCACACAGTCATAGGCAGATGTAGCAGAATAGGTAGCAACAGAGCAGTCTGGATGCACCTCAGTCTTTTTTTATGCCTAAAACACTTCTCTGTGTCTCTACAGTTTCCTATTTCAGATTGTGGGGGTGTCATGAGATGCTCCCGACCAATCACAGGACTTCCTTCAGTAAGGCGCTCTTCTTTCCGTAACAGTGTCTCACACGCTGAGCCGCTGTAATGGGCTTCTTGCTGCCTGCTCATGCCATCAACACTGCTAAGAAAAAAGTAATTAAAAAAAAAAGATACACGATCTACAACAATTTACGTGTGTCCATGCTGGCGTCACCTCTTTGTGTCTAAGTATACGGCACATGCGTCCATAGTATGCCATAATTGCTCATGTTTGGTTCACAGTTCTGTTGTCCTATGAATGCACAAGGCAACACTCATACCTACAAGAGGCCTTCCAACCAGACCCGTACACTTATATTAACAGTGTGTCAAAATGCTGTACAGTGGTTAGGCAGTGCAAGCAAGTACAATTAAAAGAGATTTAATGTGTAGGAATACAATTACAGTAAATTGCTATGCAAATATGGAATGATTAAAAGATTTGGAAATGTCCTTGCTGCTCCTCTGTGCTGTTTAGGATTCAGTACTGCTAGGGCAATTATCAAGATAGCGATACGGCACTAATAATGCTTCAACTTCTCTCAAACGGAGATGTTACAAGTTGTAACAATGCTGAAAAAAACAAGATTTGGGCTCTTGTTAAAGGATTCTTCAGTATACTGACACTTGAAATTTCTGCAGTTCAATGAGGGTATGTGAAAGGTACAGTATCAGAAGTCCAATTAGAAACTCATTACAGCAGCCAGGAGAAGCAGCAACGTTCAGTTGAATCATGCCACTTGTACTGCAATGATTTACTTCCCCGAGTGAATTTTATTATCGAATTGAATCAATAATATATTTCAGTAAACGCTGCTAATTGCTGTGGTTTATCTGTTAATAGTGCAGAATCAGCAAGGCAAGAGGCTTTATCAGAAGCAGAATATTAGCTTATTGTAACACTTTCTTTTTTATTTCTACATTTTAAGGAGCATAAATGACCCCATTTTGATCACGATGAACCAGAGGAAATTCCTAGTCTGCGTTTCTTCAGGGGGAGAAAACTTTTACTCATTGCTACTTTTCCTATACATTACCACTCTCCTCTTCCTTTAAGTTCCTTAAGGTGAAGTTTTGTAAAGATGGCTTTGTGACCACTCACACCAGCTCTTCTTTCTTCCTCTTCAGAGACACTCTATGACTACGTGTGTGTCACCATGGCAGGGGTCACATGTCATGGCAGGGTCAGATCTGGCATACTGTAGATTATTCAGCCCCTCCAGGTGCAGGAGGTCATAAGCAGGTGGTTTCCTGATTGCAGTTAATCCAGACCCCTCACTTGGTACGCCACTTGGTCTGCCTGACCATGTACTGTAGCAGCACAGCTGTAGCGGGATCTGTCTAGGGTGAAAACATTAATCAGTCAGAGGGAGAAATCAGGACTCTGAATATTGCGGGAACCGTCTGGGCCCTCTTGCAAGGCTTTTAGACTTGGAGAAAACTTGCTGTACTTGCTGCATACTCACTATGGAGGCTTCATGTATAAATACCTAAGCATTCTTTTTCTAATAATTAACTAACGTTTAGGACCCACTTTCCAAATTATACTTTCTGCAGAAGCAGCACTGAGCTTTTCTGTAGGCATGCTTTTCGCATCCCTCAGAGGCTTGCCAAACTTGCTCCTCCTCCCAATTTAATACCATTGATGGTTCTATACTTGAAGATGTCTCCTCCTTTAAGTACCTCGGGGTCTGCCTTGGCCAGCGTCTTGATTTCTCTGTGCACATTGATGCGATTCACCAAAAGCTTCATCCTAAGCTTGGTGCTTTGTATAGAACAAACCGTGTATATTGCTCCCTGCCTGCCAAGAAATTGTACTAAAAATGATCCTTCCAATCTTTGACTACGGCGACTTAGTCCACTGTAGTGCCCCTAAAACCTCCCTTGCCAGACTTGCCCCCCTTTTTCATTCTTTCAGCTCAGTATGTACTTCTTGGTTAAACGTTTAAATAAATAAATATATCCCTAAACTAATTAAACATTCTTTTTGCCCAACTCTTGCATTTAAAACTCTGCCACCTAGTATATGTATGGCAGATATACCCCATGAAAATGGAAAACTCTTATATCATAAATGATATTTAGCTCTACTAGTACTTCTTATTGAATGGTTGAAGGATTTGTCGAAGATGGAATTAGGTTATTTATTATTTATTAGGTTATAGATTATTTAGGTATACATTTTCCTTAAAGAGAGCAGGACTACACTTCCATATGTACTGTATCTGCATCCTGCAAATATAATGCATCAGCTAGTATAATGTGATATATAGAATATAACATGGGGCCAATTCTGATATCAAAAAAATGTCTTTGACGAGTGCTTCTTGACCCCTGCCCTCATGAGTGTTAAAGCCCTTGCCCTTGCAAACAGTACAGACACTGGCTGAGGCAGCAGAAAGTTTCATAAGGCTGAAATCTGAAGTGGAGATCCATGTCATTGGGGAAGGGGGTAAGAAGTCATAACCTGATTGCGACATGTTGTAAAAACCATTAATTCGGGGAACAGTAACATGCTTGTAGATCCTGTCTAGCCTGAAGAAGTAACAGCCCCAGCAAAACGCTGATGGCAAGTAAGATACATACTGTTTATCTAGTGATATAAATAAAGATTACTATATTTATTTAATATTTAGTGAGGACTTTATTTCAGTAAAGGTAGTGGTTGCAGTTGCGATGTACTGAAACAGGATCCTCCCAGTATATTTTATTGTAGCAGGGATGCAGGCGAGAATGCAATCATTTTACACATGCCCTCATGCGGCCAGCAGGGAGGCGGTGTTTAATGAATGAGCAACACCTGTTAATGCTTTGCTTTGTGATGCCTTCCGGAGGGGGGGTATATTCAAACATGCTTTGCACACTCACGGTGTGCTGAGCTCCTGCTTAGATATACTAACATTTATGCCTTATGCAAATAAATGTTAAAAGAAGGAACTTTGTGCAGTGCACAGCTGAACTTTCAAATATGAGGCCCCCTATATTTTGCAATACCACTGAACTTTAAAAAAATGCAGAGTTCTGCATTTTGTTTTTCATTTCACTTATAAGACCAAAGTAGCATTTTATTCATTCATTCAAAATTGGCCACTGAGAAAGGCACACTGAGCCAAGGCTCATTTCCTAGGTGCACCTGGGGAAAGGGGTACAGGAATAAAATACACAAACTGTTTATTTATTACGTCATACCTTTAAGTAAAGTTGCACATTTTCAAAGGCTCCACATCAAGCACCAAAATAGCAGATAGCATGCATTATGAAATTGGTAGAAAGAATGCTGAATTCTGATTGGTCAGTGTGTGCATGAGACAGTGATGTTATTACACGATAACATCACTGTATTGATTTTCCACTAGGGATACTCTCTTTTTACATTATAAACATCTACTAAAAACATTTTAATTTTTTTTATTTCGTATAACATAGAGCCATTGTATAATTGTAATAAGACACTCCAAGGTGTGTGTTATTGTGTAATAACATCACTCCTGGGTGGTGGACGCACGAGGCAAAGCCGAGTGCTTCAATCCACCTCAGGAGTGACGTTATTACATGATAACACATACCTTGTCATGCCTTATTGCTTAAGTATATAACATAAGACAGTCACATAACACATGCAAAGTAATGAGTGCTGTACAGAACAATATACACTATACAGGCAACATATACAAAAATGTACAGTATACAGGCAAAATATACAGTAAAAATTGTTCTGCAAAAAGCTTCTGACGGTACTGGGAGCAACAGATACGACCATAAATATATGACACGGTGTGATCTGTCAAGACATGTGAAAAGCTAACAAAAATGTTCATACTGGAGCAACATACAAAATTGCCTTTATGGGGAAAATCCTCCAGGGGGAGTTTTAAAACAGTGGATGCAGCACCTGTGTCTGTATTTCAGATGCAAGTTGCATCCATGCAGATGTGTGTATCCTATTTACAGACTTCTGGATGCAGCTATGACGTTTCCTTCAGTTTATGGCAATTTTTACCTTAACTGTGGAACTCACGTCTGTTTGTTGAGTGCAATTGTGGAACTCCATCTGGGAAGTTAGACCAACTTTTTTTTGTCTAACATCCCAGGCAGATTTCTGTTTTACAGATGTGGGGCTTTGAAAATGTCACCTCCCCATTTAAGGTTGCCCTGTATCATAAACAATATTTGTCCCCTTCTAACCTCCCCAGCCACCTGACAATATCTTTCAGAGAGCACTTAACCACCCCCGCCAGGAGGCTAAGTCTTGGCTAGCTCAGTCAGTGAATGGCTCTCCTTTTCTCCCTGCTGCACCTCACTATCTGAGTAGGGGTGCACAACATGGGCCCCAGCACTAATCTTAGCACAGAAACCAGTATGGCATCAGAGCTCAGCTACTCTGATAGCAATGAGCCTTAAGGGAAAAGGGAAGCAATTTAACAACAATGAAGCTCAGATGCTGCAGATGACACAGACCCCATTCCCAGCCTGCCACTGGAGATCCTGTGGTGGGAGGGGTACAAAGACAATGAACAGGAAATCTTGACCCTAAGAGGTAGTAGACTGTAGGAGAGGGTTAGAAACAGGATGGTGTTGTGCAAAAGGTGGAAATGGCAGGAGATGAAATATTACACTGCAGAAGAGTGGGTTTGTGGGGGATTTAGTGGGTGGGAGACAACCACTGTGAGGGGGTATGAATTAAAAGATAATGGAATAAAGAAAACAGGATCTGCACCCTTTCCAAGCTGAAACAGCATGGGTTAGCTCAGTCTCAATCTCTACCAAATTGCCAAAATTTGAGGTAACTCAGTTCAATCCCAGCCAGTTCTGCACACCTTTACACAGAACAGGTGGCAACTGTAGCCAATATATTGTACGTTTTTCAGGGTTGGTCTGTTAGATGCTACACACCCAAACAGAAAACTCCAGATCTTTGTTATCTTCATCTAGGGTGCAAATAATTAGTAAACACACACACACACACACACTTACTTTGGGCTGCATGCACAAAGCAATCCTAGCTGTACACACCACAATACAGGCATGTACAGCAGGGAAATGCACATCCCAGGTGTCCCATGGGCATCTACAAATGCACTAATGGTGTGTGCCCGCTGAGCACCCCAGTCCAGGGCTGTGGGCACCACAGTTTAATCTGGCAGAGGTCAGGGAGTGGGCGTACCCATGGATGGCTAGCATGTAGGATGCCCATTATGCCCCACCTGGCCAGTGTAGGGGGGGCTTACCAATATGCCACACAGAGGGCTGCCATGACAAGTGCAATCCCCCCCCCGACTGGTGTCTGCACCACGATGTGGCACTATGCAGCACCTGACTCCAGACTGCCTCCACAGCACAGAGAGCTAGGGGTGACTGTCAGCTGTGGGGTGCTGATTGTTGGAACTTGAATTTTTTCCAGTGGTTGATAAAGGGACAGGGCAATCTGTATGCGGTATAAGAGACACCGAGTGTGAGGTTTGGGCAAAAAGACCGTGAAGTGAAGCTGAGCGGTTGCGTGTGCCCAAATGTCACAAGATGTATCTCTTATACCATAAGAAACACAACTAGGAGGCCATATTAACTTATTATTTATTTTGATTTTGTTTACCTGGTAAGCACACTAGTCAAATCACTCATGTTTAGACTGAGTGATTTATAATAAGTTTAGAACCATTTTATTTTAAATTTATTTACTAAATTCTCCCCTGTAGCCGAAGTGGAGTGTTCTTCCCTAACACTCCTACATGACAGCACACTGTACCCATGATAAAATGTACATGTGGTCTGCATGCTGACTAGCTGGAATCATATCAGTGATTTATAATGGAATAACTGCATGGACCACACTTCTGCACAGATCTGTATGGGTTATGGAAACTTAGAAAGTGAAAAACATTATCTATTGTCAGGGAGTCTCCCTGGTCTGTCTAATACTGTTTACATTTCCCTGGTCTTACAGTACCATTCTAAAGCCCCAAAGCATCAGATTCACAATGCACACTGTTCCTCTAGTCTTTCAGTGGCTTTAGTTTTCATTTTTTTACTGTCTTGTATTCAGCATATTCACAAACATTAAGGCCCTATAAGAATATCCCTGATTTTAATGGGCAAAATCAGGAGATCATCCTTATTTGAAGGGTGTTGACTTGGAAGCTCTGAAAACTGCAGCTCTCCACAGACAGCCCTACTCACCCCTGTACACTACTGGCACATAAAATACTGTCAGTCAGGGACCAACAACGGCTTAGCATGGTAGGGTCCACTGGGATCAGAATCCACGGCATTCTTGTTCTGAAGTCCGAGTGCAGCCGCCTCAGTAGAACACCTTTATCTACCATGCACAGAGTTATGTAAGGCAGACCTGATGTTAAAAAGGAACAGTCTACTGGATTCAGGTCAGGAATGCTTAGGAAGACAGAACTTTGAGAGGTCTCATAGATTCTAGTTCTGTGCTGTTTAATGCCCAACAATGTGAGGACTGCTCAATGAACTCTGGCAACCTGCTTTGAAAACGAACGTCACAGAAATGCTAATTTTTCCACGCTGGGAAGATTTAATGATATTAAGGGATTCAAGTTCTTACCACAGTGTTTAGACTGTGTGGTTTCCTGTTATCAGCTGCAAAAATCCCCCAGGGCTATCTTCAAGGTTCATTTGCTTAACTGTTATCAGAGTCACAAGGACAAGATCTAATACTTGCTTAAAAGGTTTAATTTATTACTATGTACAAGTTGACTCTGTACACAGCTATTGGAAAAAGACAAGGGCTGTCACATTTTTACCAGTGAGCACACATCTGCATAAATGTTTCTAGTTAATAGAATTTTAGTAACAGTTAAAGGATAGCTTAAACAGCGTCTTTACTGGCTGTACCGTTCCTGAAACCCTCCTGTGGAAGTGTAATGGAAAGGGAGATGTGCTGAATATTAAAATGAATTACCCTAAAATCTAAAGTTTAATATAGTTTCAGCAAGATTGTTTTACTTCACTGCAATCAGGAAGCATTTGAGCAGCACTGTGCCAACTGAGGCCTATGACTGCTGGAAACATGCGATACGATGATGTCATCTTAGCAAAGCATCTCGTCCATAATACTGAATCCCAATGGAGCCTTTTGCATCATGTCTAAGATTAGCGCTATTATGTGTAACCTTTGCACACATATTGTGCTAATCTTAGACACTGTATAAAAGGCTCCATAGAGATTCAGTAGTATGGATAGGATATCTTGCTATGATGACATCATCACGGTGCACATTCCCTGCAGTCTTAGGCTCCGATCAGCACCGCATTGCTAAAATGCTTCCTGATTGTGGCAAACTGAAAAAACAAACTCGATGAAATTGTATTAAACTTCACATTTTAGGGTAATTATTTTTATTATTCAGCACATCTCCCTTTGTGCTACACTTCCATGGGAGGGTTTCAGGAACAGTATAATCAGTAAAGGCACTGTTTCAGTATCATTTAAAAATCAAGCTTATTTCAGTCTATATTTGACACAGAGCCTCCCTAGAATGATTCTCAGAATCCTGATCAGAGTACCTTACTGTCTCTGCTTGCAGTTCTACTCTATTGTCTCCGTTTAGCAGGTGCACAACAGTAGAAATGCTATATGGGAGTCAGTCCAGAGGCATGGGAGATGTGGGTTCAAATCTGGACTCTCGACTGGTGTGTGTGTGTGTGTGTGTGGGGGGGTGGGGGTCTTCATGAAGTGCTCTTTTCTTGGGGAGAGTACAGAATGTACAGCAACCCCCCCCCACTATAAACAAACACATACACACACACACAAAAACAATCCTGGACTAGCATTAGCACTCTGAAAAGCCTGCCACTATCTTGCCCCAAGGATGTATTAGCCATGTCAGACTCAACAATCAGGGGGGATTGAGAAAAAAAGGGATGCACATCTATCCCCACAAAGCAAAAACAAGAAACAGACTGCAGGGATACAGTTCATTATAGTAGATGGAAACCCTTTTCGGCTACTGTCTAAAATAGAACTCTTAGCAGCCAAAGTGCCCAAAATGAGCCCATCCTTTTAAAGTGTATGCCAGTCATTAAGAGCAGGAAGGGAAAAGGTAACAGTTTTGCCAGCAAGCCATTAATTTTTCATGAGTGTCACTTCTGTGAAAAAGGGTGAAGGTACCATCTAGGGTGGCAATTTGCCTCCGATATCTTATTGCTAAGAAAGACAGCAAACTGGTGAACTGAGATTTCTTTCCTGCAATCTGGGAAGACTAATCAAATCATGGAAACATATGGGGAACAGCTGCAGTAAAACTGTCATTTGAGACTCCAACACAGCTGAAGCCTCTTCTTTAGGTCTTAGGTCCTGTCCTATGAACCCAGTTTCATGTGATCTGCACTGGCTATTGGCGAGGTGACAGATTTCCTTCAAGGTAAGCTTGCTGACCTATAAAGCCCTACATGGGCTGGGCCCTAGCACCCTGTTTAACCTTCAGTTTCCTTATCAGACCTCCTGCCCTCTTTGTTTCTCTGAGGCAGGCTTCCTAGCAGTTCCCAGGGTTTGGTTGAAATCTACTGGTGAGAGGCCTTTTGACGTACCAGGCCCCACCCTGTGGAACTCGCTCCCAAGGTCATTGAGGGAGGCCTCCTCAGTGGAAGCCTTTAAGAGGGATCTGAAGTCCCATCTCTTTAAGGATTTGATTTATTCTAATTTTTTGGCTGTTTATATTTACAAGTATTTTTAGATAAACTTCATCACTTATTTAAGTTATTTTTATTTTATATTACAGTTAATGTGTGTCTTAATTTACTGTTTATTTTACCATTAATGCCTGTGTGTTAAATGTATGTCATTTTACAATGTACAGTGCCCAGAGCTTCTGGGAATGGACGCTTCATAAAACAAAGGTTTGCTTGCTTTTACTCATGTGGAGTTCAGCAGTACTGTGTACTGTGAAGTGTTTTAGACTTTTGCAAAATTCTATGGGATCAGGTTTCACTGGTAAATAAATCTTGTGTGCTCCGTAGAACTGGGCAGAATTTTCAGATTTCGCTTCCACAGGAATTCTGCAGAACACTGGAAATGCTGCCTAAGTCTGTGGAATTTCTGTGGAAGTGGAATTCCCAAAATTTCAAAAGCAGCATTGTTTTTTAAACTGTGGATTAATAATCCATAGTGTATGTAGACCGTGGAATTGTAAAGTGAGGAATTATATTCCACAGATTACATAATATTATACTTCTGTTTACACAGAAATACTTTTTGGAATTAAAAAGAAGTCTCCAAAGCATTTTGGAAGCAGAATTGCAATTTCACACAAATTCTGCCAGCAGAATTCGGCATTTGCATAGCTGTAATGCCCAGCCTGATGACAACTAGTGGTTGGGGAGTTGCTTGTCTTGTCAGCGATCCAGGTTTCTGTTCAAGCCAGGGGAAACGCTGCATACCAGTAGGGGGAGGATTAAGTGAGGGTGTTAGGGGAAGCTTTTTCTCTTTTGAGTGGGGTTCCTCTGCTGCACAACTACCTCCCTGGAGTTCCAGAGGCATGAAATATACTGTACATGGGTGGTGGACAAGTGGAACACCCTGCCAGAAGAAGTGGTCGGGGCTGAAACAATCACGGGATTTAAGAATGCATGGGATAGACATAAAGGAATTCTGGACGTCAGGAGTAAGGGGCAACAGACTTCTAGGAAAGCATAAACTGAATTTACAAGCTCAAATGGGCAGACTGGGTGGGCCATAGGCCCTTATCTGCTGACACTGTCTATGTATCTATGTAGTGTTGGGCAAAACCCACTCATGTATTTTTGCAGAGATATTTTCCAAAAATGCAGAAATTTCACACACAAAACAAGGAACAATACTGCAAAAATTGCCATTTTCTAATCCAAATACCTGTTTTGCATGAAAATTGCCATTTATCGTGGAAAACTAGAAATTCTTACTAACACAAACTACAACATTCCCATAAAAGTGGGTGATTCTCACACAGATTTACCAAGGTGCAAAAATGGCCAAACAAGCATTCTTGCAAAAACAATTTGCCCAGCCCTAAGTTAGAGGATTTGAGAAATTAGAACAGGAAAAACGGATGGGGTCCAACCTGAGGATTACATGCTTGGGGTTAGCCCCATCTCCATCCGAGCTGGCCTCCACATCTAACCTCCATAGCTCATCCCCATCCCCACGGGATGTGACTGAACCTGGTCTGGGTCCATGACAGTGGGTTTAATTCCAAGATTTACTAGTGGAAGAAGGGGGTATGACAGTGCTGTTGTTAGATGCTGTAGTTCTCCAGGGAGGTTAAGAGTGAGACATATGGTGGTCTGATAGAGATCCCATGGAGGGATGGGGACTCCATGATGGAAGCATACAGTAAAAAAACTTTGTTTTAAAAAACAATATAGTTCAAGTGGGAATTTTTGTTAAACAGTATGCAAGTTCCTTAAAAGATGAGAGTTTCATACTTTGCATGTGTTTTGGAAAACGTTTTCCTTAGAAACATATTTCAGGGGGTTTGCCCAACCCTAATTCCCAGAAAAGCATTCCTTGTTCATTGAGATTCAATATTTGTGCTTATGGCCTGCAGCTGGAGATGTGCAAAATTACGAAATTTCGTTACTCGAAATATTTCGCGAAATTCGCACATTTTGTGAAATATTTTACGGATGCAAAGTTTTGCCCAAGAAACATGAATAGTGAAATGTGGGTGATATTTTGCTGTTTCAGGCAGAATTGTGCATTTTGTGGCAAAATTCCACATTCCGTGGGTGACATTTCGCAACGTCGCACCCAGCGAAAAATTTTGCTGAATGGCGGAATTTCACGAAATGTTTCACTCGGCAGAATTGCTGATTTTGCAGCAATTTCACCAGTGAAATTTAATTTTGCAACATTTCTACCTGCAGCAGCTCCAATGTAAAGTCTTGTTTGGTACACTCCTGATCCTAAGGGCATCCAAGATAGCTGAGTTAACAAGAAACTGCCATCTAAAAGCTCTGATAATGGGAGACAATGATAAAGAAACTGAACAGCCTACGGGTGGGATTCAAAGTGGTGAACTGGTTTAGAAACTGGTTAATGAATAGGCAACAGAAGGTGGTGGTTAATGGTACTCACTCTACTGATGGGAGAGTGACCAGCTTGGTGCTGCAGGGCTCAGTACTACCACCAGTACTTTTCAATGCCTTCATAAGTAACATTGCAGAGGAACTGGAAGGAAAGGTATGCCTTTTTGCAGATGATACCCAAATCTATAATAGGGTGGATACTCGGGAAGGGGGTGGAGAGAATGCACAGGGATCTTGGGAAACTCGATACATGGTCAAGACCATGACAGTTGGGGTTTAATACCAAAAAGTGCAACATCATACACCTAGGTCATAGGAACCCAGGAGCAGAGTATAGGATTGGGGAGGTACTGACAGTCACTAAAGCAGGAATGGGACCTTGGGGTTATCGTAACTGATGACCTCAATATGGCAGGGTAGTGTGACAAAGCATTGGGTAGGTCTAGTGTGAAACTAGGTTGCATAGGGAGGGGTATCTCCCACGGGGGGGGGTGTTGCCACTGTATTGCTCATTGGTGAGACCCCACTTGAAGTACTATGTCCAGTTTTGGAAGCCAAATCTCAGAACGGACATAGGATGAAGACAATCCAGAGGAAGGCAACTAAAAAGGTGCAGGGGTTGCATGAGAAGTGCTATGAGGAGAAACTGAGGGATCTCAACATGTACGCCCTGTAAGAGGGCAGAGTGAGAGGGGAAATGCTAGAGGCCTACAAGTACCTCATGGGGGGCACAGGGTGCAGGAGAGAGACTCTTTCAAATAAGAAAGTGTACCAGTAGTGGGGGCATGTGATGAAGCTGGGGGTGGGAGAGTTTAAGAGGGATGTGAGGAAGTACTAATTCACTGAAAGGGTGGCAGATGTTTGGAAGAGACTGCCAACAGAAGTGGTGGAAGTGAAAACAGTGGGGGAATGTCAAGCATGCATGGGACAAACATAAGGAAATATTAGTAAATAGGCAGGGAGGGGGTAGGGTTGCCAGAGACCAGTTGGGGGTCTGAAGAGACAGCTTAAGCAGGAAACATCTGGGCAGACTGTGTGGAACAAGCAGTCCTTTTCTGTTGACAAACTCTATGTAAATGGGTAAACTGAAGGAGTCACTTGATAAAAGTGGACCTAGTGGACTGTACAGAGAGAAATGGCCTACAAGACAGTAAACAGCATGAGTTTGTTGCAGGGAGGTCGTGTCAGACCAACCTTTCTTTGGGTGACAAAGACAGTAGATAAAGGCCATGCTGGGGATTTACTCTACTTCAGTTTCAGCAAGACTTTCTACTCTGTGCCACACATAATATTGCTGAAGAAGCTGGTGGACCTGGGCACAGTCGGGGACATAGACGGGTAGTAAACTGGTTGAAGGAGAGACAGCAGAGGATGGTGGTAAATGGGGGAAAACTGGTAGAGAATGAGGTCATGAATGGGGTGCCGCAGGGATATATCCTGGGTCCTGCACTCTTGAATATGTTCGTCAATGACATTGGAGAGGGCATTTGAGGCAAGTTGTGTCTCTTTTCAGATGACACAAAGCTCTGCGGTAGGGTAGATAGCACTGAAGGGGTCAAGGAGATGCAGAGGGATCTACAAAGGCTAGAGAAGTGGTTTAAGGCTTGGTAGTTAAAATGCAATGCCAAAAAATGCAAGGTTATGCACCTTGGGGGGGAAACAATAGGACAGTACTAGATGAGAGGGATTCAGTTGTGCAGTATGGCACAGGAAAGGGCCTGGAAGTCATCATTAGTGACTCCCTCAAACAATTAAACCAGTGTAACAAGATCTGTAGTAAGGCATATAGGATGCTGGGGTGTATTGGAAGGGGTACTGACAGCAGGAAAAAGGAGGTACTACTACCTTTATATAGGTCACTGGTGAGGCCGAACCTGGAATTCTGTGCTCAGTTCTGGAGTCCTCACCTAAAGAAGGACAGAGACAGGCTGAAGATAGTGCAATGCAGGGTGACCAAGATGATTCAGGGCCAACACGGCAGATGTTATGAAGATCATCGCAAGGCATTGAACATGTACTCACTGCACACCAGGCGCAAGAGGTGGAATATGATAGAAACCTCCAAGTCCCTAAAGGGAATAAACAAGGTGAATTGTGGTGAACTATTTCGCAGGAGTACAGAGTCAAGAACTTGAGGTCATGAGTGGAAATGGAGGGGAGGTTAAGAGGAATATGAGGAAGTTCTATTTTGTGGAAAGGATGGTGGAGATATGAAACTGTCAGTGGAGGTGGAGGGTATCAAGACTGTATGGTTTTAATATATATACAAACAGAAGAAAGAAAGAGATAAGTGCCTCAGCTGGGACTTCAACCGAGGCCACATGGAATACCTTTCCAGTTGTGGTAGCAGCTGCATTACTAAGGCAATAGGAACCTCACCTGTATCGGAGCATATTACTTTTTCTTCAATGCACAGCCTGATGCTGCACAAATAATTATATCTTCAATCACAAAGTGTGGTGTGCACATTTCATGGAACACATACAAACAGAAGAGAGAAAGAGATAAGCGTCTCGGCTGGGACTTGAACCCAGGCCATATGGTTTCAAGCATGACTAGGACAGAGTTGCCCAGGTCAGTATCAATAAGGAGGGGAGCAGAGGAGTGGACCAAGAGGGATAAACCCCTGTATGGATGATAGGTCCCAGGGCAGATAGGGAACTCTGGGCAGACTAGCTGGACCTTTGGTCTTTCTCTGCCGTCATTGTCTATGTTTCTGGAATGTAGGAGATAGCAGACTATGACCTGACAAATATCCTCCACCCTGACCACACCCCAAGGACATCTGTGGATATCTATTAAAAGGCAATGCCGTCTTTTTCTATTGTTTCCCGGTTCATACACAGAAAATAAATCCCATATCGTGAATATTGCATGTACCCATTTTTGTACTCTTCAGGGATAACATTAGTTGGCCGAGAGCTGCCAAGATTTTATAGTGCAGAAGCACAGCCGGATAGTGACCTGGAATAATGCTCCAGTGAGTTCCAAAAAATGCAGGCGCTCAATTTTTGTAAGTGTTTTGATCTTGTCGTGGCACAATTAATTATGCATTAAGGTGACTGCCCATTAGCAAGTCTCCTGAACACAGTTACTGTTTATTGACTGCACTTTTGAATGAACCTGCTGCTCTCCCGTTCTGTGGCTGACAGCACCAACATAGTCACAAAATGCAAAGCTACACCCACATGCATTAAAGATATTTATAAGTCAGTACTTCTTCCTTTTCAAATCAGGCATAAATAATTGCAGCCATCTGTGTCCTCACTACTGCATGAACAAGAACAGTCTGTCCGTGCCCGTAGTACAATGTAGTGCAGTGAACAGTATTAGTGCTGACCTTCCTATGGCCACCCAACTGGCCAATCGTAGCATATCGCACTAATAAATTAGTGACCTACGTTTCAGAATGTAGCTGGGATGTGGGATGCTGGCAGTTCAAGTTTCAAGTTCAAGTTTATTGCAGGAAAGCTCCATTGAGCAAGCTCATTCACAAGAAGGTGCTGAGACATACATACATTCACAATGAAGTCCTGCAACTGACTTACAGACAAATAGTTAAGTGCTTACATCATAAAAAACAGAAGTCATAATGATAAGAGCTTGCATCATCATATGCAGTGGGCAAAATGATAAAGAGCTCCCAGGATGCTCTTGGTTCATGAAGAGAAATTTGTACTGTTTGTAAAGGCAATACATTACATACATTGGAAAATAACAGTAATTCCATAACAATTCAACAAAGATTCCACCTAAGGCACTGATAGTGGTGCGAAACAGAGTTAAGGAAGTGTAGGAATGAGACCTGGGAAATCGCGGAATCACTAGTTTGCGTCCTAGTGAAGGCAATTCATTAAAGACAGTTGCAGGTGTCTTTTAGTTTAGCCATAACTATCCTTTTGAAAAAGTTAACAGGGACAATACTGGCTAATTTAAAAAATGACTGTAGTTCGATTCCAAATAGTTGGCAGTGAGCATGAAATAGCACGTTTCCCAAAGGAGGTGAGAGTCCTAGGTACATCAAGTAGGAGAAACTTGGACCTCCTAAGTGAATAGACACTGCACGCTATATGTATTAAGGAGGATAGGTATTGCGGTAGTTGGCAGGCTGGCTAAGAGTGCTGCTGCAGGTAACCCGTTCTCAGCCTTGGAGAGAGAGGTGATGCCATGCACTGCTGCCATGGCAACCCTTAGTGGAGGGCCAGCGAGCTTGCCCCCTGGCTGAGAGTATACTGTATAAAATGCCATCCAAGGAATATGCATGGTACTGGGGGAAAGTGGCAGGCATTGGGGTGAGTGGTCACTGAAGGCTGAAAATAGCATCCACGAACATGATGACACTTGCAGTGTTGGACTCACTCACCCATCCACTCACTCACTCACTCACTCACTCACTCACTCACTCACCCATCTACTCACGCACCCATGCACCCACTCACTCACTCACTCACTCACTCACTCACACACCCACCCACCCACTCACTCACTTACTGACCCACTCACTCACCCACTCACTTACCCATCCACCCACTCGTCCATCTACTCACCCACTCACTCACTCACTCACTCACTCAAACACCCACCCATCCACTCACCCACTCACTCACTTACTGACCCACTCACTTACTCATCCACTCACTCATCCACTCGCCCATCTACTCACTCACCCATTCATTCACTCACTCACTCACTCACTCACTCACTCACTGTCATGTTATTGGCAATGTACACAACGGTGGGTACTGGTGCAGTTGTCTATCTCTGTTGATACCATGTACATTAATTCTGTGGGCTTGTTTGTTGGTTGGTTTGTTTGTTTTTTCATATATATAGACTGAGGGAAACTCATTTCCAGCCAAGCTTGGACACAATTACAGTAAATGAACAGTACTGAAAACATTTCAGTATAACACATGAACAGCACTGAGCATAGGATTAGGTGAGTACAGATCATCGTACACTTACAAATTTAAATGTCATGTACATCTCGATGTATTCCTAGCAAGTGTGCAATACACCTGTGCTGTGATTTGAAGAATTTTAAAGCAGGAGTGCAGCGAAAAATGATTTTCTAAAAAGCCTAGTTTCTTATTTTAATAGAAATATTATCGTGCATGTTAAATCTGCTGTTCTAGGTGATTTCTAGTCTGTTTACTACCTAGTTGTTTATTTTTTATCCTAACCCATTGTCAGTCCCCTGATGAAGAGGTAGTGGACCTTGATATGTAGGGGATATGGTAGTAAATGGTCTGGTCGTGTTTGGTAATGTAACCAATGTGTATGTTTTTTGCATTCATCAACATTTGCAGATCCAGATCTCAGGCTCTGGTGGCTCCTGGTGGCAGTCGGGGGTACAGCAAGCCTGAGGTCCACAACCATAGGGATTGGCTGCAGCAGCGATCCTGCAGGCACATACGGGAGTGTGCATGCCTGCGCTGGATGCATTGCATGTCCGAGCCAAAGGGAGGGAAAAAAGCTGGAAAAAACCCTACCGGCCAGGTGAGACAATGGCAAACTCCAGGAACTGAGGCCCCACATGTCTAACGTCAGTCACAACCCTTGACTGTACCCCCCTGGGGATCCTCAGCCTCTCCAAGGGGCCAGGGAGAGATAAAGGTCCTGATACTGATGATACTGTCAGGGAGAATGGTTCAGGCAGGCAGTCAGGAACTGCAGGTTGAGTGAGGGAGCCCGAGAAATGCCCCGACAGGTAGGCAATAAAAACAGTTGGGGGGGGGAGGAATCAAAGAGATTTGATTCAAATGGGAGATTACTTAACTGTTACACAGTCAATTGCTCAACCCTTGCTCATTCACAAACATTTACCTTTATTCATTGAGGGTTACTGCTTCATGGCACATATTACATCACACGTCTGACATTTGAAATCTCTTTTAAAGAAGTTGCATAGTGAGAACGCTAAATGTTTATGTTTGTTTGATTGTATTTATGCTTATTTATTACTGTATGTCACTATTGTTAAGTGTTTCATGTCTGGTATGACTGAAAAAGGGCTGTGCCCAGTTCACATCCTGGTTGAAAATTAAAGAATCAAAAATCAAATCAAAATCGGATAAAATAAAGAATTCAGTGCACACCCCTCCCCCAACCCATGGCAAATATTTCAAATATTGTGATTGTCTTTCTGCCTGAATTGGCTGCTTACTTTATCTCCAGTGGGAGTGGGGGTCCCTTGGTGTTCCTTTCAGAGCTCTGGTGTGAAAATTAGCCCAGCTACAGTGGACCACCCATCAGTTTGGTCCCTATTAAAAAATGTAACTGCCCAAATGTACTTACTTTAGATAAGGTATACTGCCTCAATTGACTTCCTTAAATAAAATGCAATCCACAACCAATGTGTGGGTAAATTGGTGGAGAGCCTGCTAAAGGAGATAACCATATAACCTGCATCTCCCAAGCCAATTTGGGCAGTTGAATTTTAGAACGGGGATGCAGCTGATGGGTAGTTTACCGTGACATTTGGTAGCTGGGCTTAATTCACATCAGAGGTCTAAAATGAACAAGCAGCCAGTTCAGACAAAAAGAAAATTATATTATTTGAAACATTTTCCATAGGGAGGAGGATCATGTGCACCAGATTCTCTGTTTTAGCAGATTGATTAAGGCCTTGTCCACACTGGGTCTTTTAAACCATTTTAACTCTGTTAAAACTGTTTAAAAGGTTCATATCCAGACTGAAGCATGGTAAAACCTGTGCTACAATCCATGCTCTAAAACTGTGTCCTAACCCTGCTCAGAGGTACAGCACACTAGTTTTTGAAAGCAGCACGATTACCTTAACCCATGTTGTCAGCAGTGTAAACGGGGTCTGTGCTGTGACGCGGGTTAAGGCAACAATACGCAACCTTCATAGTCTGGTTTTGGCTGTTCACGGCCATGGAAAATTAAATTTACACTGTGGCTGAGCTTGGCAATGTCCAGCTCTCATAGATGCTAACCTTCTTTTCCCAGTTCGTCTCCTTGCCTGGTCATGAGTGCGTCAGCATAAATTGCAGTAGCCTTATTGCTTTGCACAGGCTGCACAGCGATGCCTGAGAACTTGCTCGGGCAAGCACGATGTTGGAGTGCAGTCTGGACACTCTGACATCTGCAATTATACTTGGTGATTAAACCATTTTAAAAATGTTTCTAAGTCCAGTATCTAGTGTGGACAGGGCCTAACAGCCCTGGACCATAGTGCATAAAGCATCTCTGCCCAATCATTATGCTTTCAACTGTTTCTTAATACCTTCTCAAAGTAGAGGTTCTAAGTTATTGCAGTTGCTGATGTTCAAGAAGATAATTGGACAGGTATCTAGGCTAATTGAATTTTATGTTTCTAAAGTGTATACATTTTTAATTAAATCATGTGAAGGGGCAAATGATTAAACTTTGTGTACAGGAAACAGTGATGAGACTGTACACACACACGCACACACACACACACGCACGCACCCAAACAAGATCAGCACAGCTCCTATTTAAAGTCACAATAAAAATATTACACTGTCCCCCTACTTTGTCTCATCTGCCTGCCTTAGAATGTGCCAGACCATAGAAGAGTAGTATTTAAAAAAAAAATGTTTAATCACATAAATCCCATCTCCTCTTTTACCTATTCTGGAGTGAGGTCAAGGCTAAAAGTTGAAATCCACTCTTTGGAGTTGTGCTATGTTTGAAGCTGTCGAATAACTTTGGTGCAGCTATAGTACAACAGAAGTCCATATCCTGAAGTATACCAGTCTGGCCAGGAGCCAAGCCTCAAAATGCAGATTGCTATTGTGAGAGTGGAGTGTGTCTGGGATTCACCTCTCAGGCGTCAGGCATGAGCGAACACACACTGCAACATCTGTACCACAGACATCTCAATTGAAAACATGTTATGCTTCATAGATAGGGTAATTGGTTTTCTTTCACTACTGCTATAGCAGGTGCAGTGAAGCTACTTCAAAAAATTGTTCTAATTGCTTTTGTAGATAATCATAACATTCATGGGAGATCTCAGAAGTACTTTTCACTTGTTTGTTTATTCTTTTTAATTTGCTCTAAACAAATACACTCTACTAAAGTCAGTATAGTGGGATGCCAACTGGTTTAAACATGATAGGCCATCCTCAGTAGCAACTGTTTTGTTTATTACCATTTTAATTGCCGCGCAAGAAACATGAGGAAGTTGTTTAACACAAAGAGGAGAAAACAGATATACCCAAAGGGTTTGGTGAAAGAAGACTGACATATGGTGACAGGAATGAAGAATGAAGAGCCCTTTCATTGCCGGAGACTTCCATCTTGTGTACTTCTTGCACAGTAAATCTTTGCACAGCTTCATCCTATCCACCATATTGTGTTTTGCACAGAGTGTCTGAACTATTGCATTTTTACTTTCTAAGTTTCCTTAACTACACTGTAGTTACAGTGTAACAAACATGTAACTATAGTGTAAGTACAGTGTAATTACCCTGTTACATGTAATTAATGATTACTAACCCTGCAGTTACTTTGAAACTGACACTTAAAGTGTGATCACTATTTTTATTTCTTTCCTACTTTATTCTGAATTTCACACTGTTCCATTTGCAGTTTTTTAACCACTGCTTATAACATTGGGTAGGAAAACACAGAGAGCCAGTTGGTGCAACAGCATCATGTGACTGCGGATTAACTGCCAGTAAATGCATAGTTGTTGTGATACTCCCTAAACCTAAACCAATACACTGAGTGGTACTCGTTATCTTCTACCACAAGTGAAACCAGAAAGGCAGCCATTGATCCCCAGCAACAAACATTCCCCGGGGAGAGTGTAGTGATCAGGAGTGTTCATTAGTTTTCCAATGCAGCAATGGAGTGACATGATAAAGGCAGCACAAGTAATGACAGATCAATTCATTCCCACTGATACCACAATGTTATTTTTAGACTGCAGGCTGTCCTCCAGTACCTCACCCCCCCCCAGGACAGTACTGCCTCCCATGCTCTGGAGTCTGTCCTCCATTCACAATCCCCCCCACCCCCAACCACCATGATCTGTCTATGTGCCACTCACTATTTCTTCCCCCCCAACAATCTCCAGCACACCAGCACTTATTATCACATCTGCAAGTCTCAGTAGCACTCCTTCTCCCCCTGAAAAACATTCACTGTGCTAGTATATAGACAGAGAGAGTTGTGACTAGCTCCGCACCTTCATGCTAAGCCTATACAGTTTCCTACTGGCCAGATTGCCCTCCCAAGAATGCTAAAGCCAGACAGTTTGAGCACACCCCTGTTTCCCGCACTGCGAGGGACACAGCATGAATGACCGCTGATAGAGAGAGACACACAGAGATCGTAAGCAGCTGACAGTGATCCTGTGACAGCAAGAGAGAAAGGGGACAGTGGGTAATTTAACATCGGTGCACTCTCCTCACTTCTCTTTCGAGTAGCTCAGAGGACAATAAACCGAGCAACACACCATGCTGTGGGTGGGGGCAACAGATAGGGAGAATGAGCGAAAGAGAGAGAGAGAGATAGAGAGGGACACAGCAAGCAGCGTACCGTGCTACAGTAACAGATAGAGACTGAGAGTGAGCACCACACTCCAGTACCGCACAAGTAATCAGGACACAGTGAAGAGGACAATAAAAACAGTTCCTGCATTTGCATTCAAGACCTAGTCCAAGCAGGGCACCATGCTTAGGGGGAGATAGAGAGAGAGAGAGACAGACAGAGAGAGAGAGAGCTATTGAGGGACAGAGTGAGCAGCAGGACTCATAAATTCTGGGGACTACTTTTCAACTCAGCAGGATACCCTCAACTATTCCCTACTAAAACAGGGGGGGAAACACCTTTATAGCATTGTATGATTTTGTGAAACATATCTTATGTTATAAGCACAATAACCCACTCCAGGATATGAAGTTATTGGTAGTTAATCAACACCCTGGGTGCTGAGAGGGCACTCAGCCTGTGGCCTCATGTCTCACAACACACTCGGGGTGTGGATTAACTGCCAATGACCCCATACACTGCTGTGGGTTATTGCTTACATAAGAATTTCACAGCCTGTTCTATGCCCTGCACTGCATATTGCACTAGAAGTTGTCTAATATATCTTGCACAGATTGTTTAATCCGTGTGTATTTTAATATTGTGTTTTTATTCCCCTTGTATATTTTCTCCAGGATCACACCTGGAAATAAGGTTCAGCTCAGCATGCATCTCCCAGTTACCACATTTTAAATAATACATTAATTTTAAATAATAATACATAATTGCTGATATAAATAATAATGACAAGGGGCACAAGCAGTGCACTGCTGATGTCAAGTGGGCCAACAAGATGCTGAGGGGCCTTACAAGGGCAGTGGGGTTTAATCCTATCACTTTATCTGGCCCAGATCTGGCCTCATCTCTTGTGCTGTGTGCTATCCTGGGCTCCTCAATACCAAAAAGGGCACTGCAGCAGGTTGAGCAGGTGCAGCACAAGGCCAACAAATAGGGACTGGGGGACAAGACTTAGGAGGAGAGACTGGTGACTGTTAACGTGTTCACCTGGGAGAAAAGGAGGCTGAGAGGGGGACATGCTCCCTTTCTGCTGCATACTCAAAGGTATTGATAAGATTGAACAAACAGAGATGCTTGATCTGGTGTCTTCCAGCAGTATGTGGGGATGTACCTTGAAACTCGCCATAAATTCATGGAAAATCCCTTTAACTCAATACATATTTGCACAATATATTTGTTCAATCCAGCTGACAAAGTGGAATAGGCTTGATGAACCTAAAGCCCCTTCCAACCTTAGGTTCCTATATGTATATTATTAACATTATTATTATTATTATTAACCTTAATTTACTATTTGTATTACAATTATCATCATCATCGACCTTAGAATACTATGGTATTTATTAGTATTATTATTTTAATTAATGGCCAGCATTTTTTATATCTCGATTACGATAGTTTTATTTTTCCATTACAACCTCCCGATTGATATTTTCAGTTACAACCGGGAGGTTGTAATAAGTGCCTGTCACTCAAACTCAGCTTCAAAAAGTGATTGGCCACTTAACTTTCGGTGGGTGGGCCAAACAACTCCAACAACATGGCGGCTCCATTTCCAAGTTAGCGAGCGCTCCGCTGCACTCCTCGTTTCTGTCACACTTGTGAAAATGTACTAATTAAAAGACATTTTGCCACACACATCTGGTTGATCCTGCTTTTGTGAACTACTGCTGTAGCAAGAGCTGGTACGAACAAGCTCCCGGTAAAAAATTCGGCAGTGGCTAACGATGGCGGGGTGAGCGAGAGAGAGAAAGAGACCAAAAACACAAAAAGGCACCATTAAGCATGGTAGACCAAAAAAGACTCTTGCTAACACCAACATTCCCACTAAAATAAAACAAAAAATAAATAAATGAATGTCTCTACTAAAAAGAGATAAAAGCCTATGTGTGAGTGTGTGTGTGTGTGTGTGTGTGTGTGTGTGTGTGTGTGTGTGTGTCTCACTCTCTCACCCATAAAAAATGCCTGCCATTAATTAAATAAAATAATACATGGCTGAGTGTGTGAAAACCAAAATTTTTGACACACCCTTGGTGTGGGATGCTTTTATAAACCCCTCGGGCTTTGCCCTCAGGATTTATGTAACATCCCACACCTTGGGTGTGTCTAAAATCCTGGTTACACACCCACACCCATGTATTATTCTATATATTTTAGTATATGGAGTTTAGCCAATTCAAAAACAAAAATCTTGTTGTGCACAGTCCAAATGTTGCGATTGTTCTAAAAGCAGGGTCTGTTTTGTTGCTGGGTCTGCTACCAGAGAGCACTTTGTTTGCTGACTAAAACTATTTGAGCATTTTTATGACCGGCTTTGAGTGCGGTTTCATTTTTTTATTTTCATGCTCTAAAAATGTTGTGCACATTCTATAATCAGTTTCTTAAGCTGTGTTCCTCACACCGACTCCCATCACTTTCCATAAGACAGCATGGCTCTGCTCATCACTGAGTTTCCCCTGACACACTATGGCGGTGAGAACAGCTGTGGTCAGAACACCAGCTTGGTCATGTCCTGCATACCAGTCACCAAGACTGCCATCACACCAGCCATAGGAAACCCAGTCAGGGAGGTGAGTCCTATAGTTCCTTGAAAGAAAAAAAGAAATATTTTCCAATTCATAGCATAGCAGGCAATGCCTGAGACTGCAGACCCCACACTAAAGACTCTACAATCAAGGTTCAACTCAAACCATATACTACAAAAAAGAAAGTACAGGCAACCTTACACAACTCACCCCGTGTTTCTGTCTCAGCACCTATAACAGCATTGACCTCTTGAGTTTCACTCTTCAAGGTCCATAAGCTGTTATTTCAACCACTCAATAGAAACACGGTCCTGTTGTGCATTGCCACCCATGCATTAATCCTTATATTGTTGACCGCAGGTTACTATGTGTATTATTATCATCCCCATCGTCGTCATCATTGACCTTAGGTTACTATACGTATTATTATTATTATGATTGACCTTAAGTTACTATGTGTTTTATGATTATGATTATTATTATGTACATTAGGTTACTACATCTTAAATCGTAATTAGAAGTCTAACTATTCATGCAGCATATGCGCACTCTGATTGACTGGTGTACTGGGCGTTAATCCTTTAGAAATGCCTGGTACAGATCAGAGTGGTGCCCGTTTATAAATTTTCTTTTAAAAAAAGATGTATTTCCCTGTTTGTAATGTGATTAGACTAATAATCACAATGATGACCACACAGCCAGTAATTTTCTTTTGATTAATGACCAGCTTGGTGGGGTTGGCCCTCGGCTTCATCTTGGGACACCCTTCCCCCCAGCCAGTCATTAATCATCAATAAATGACTGGCTGTTCAGTCATTATTGCTTAATTATAATAATTTTTATTATTATAGACCTTAGGTTAATATGTGTCTTATAATTACTATTCATTTTATAGACCTAAGGTTACCATATGGTTTACTATTATTATTTCCCGTTTTCCACTTTATTCAAACTGCCACTCCACCCCCACTAACCTGGGTTACCATGGCTGTATTCTTCTTGGGTCAGGATGATGGCTCAGTTCCAAGTTCATGCACGTGCTGCTACTTGATCAGCTGGAAGGAGCATACAAATGCAAGGTGGCCACCCTCTTCTGTCCTTATAATTCAAGTGCATCCCCTCCTCAATGTACTCACAGGGCTAACAAGTCTGAAGAGATTCCTGCATTTGGTAGGAAACTGAACCAATCTAATGGAAAATTGTTACTGTTTAATTTATTTACTTGAAAACTGGTGACTAGGAAAGGCACACTGAGCCAAAGCTCATTTCCAGGTGTGACCCTGAGTGATGGGAAATTACCGGGGTGGGGTGGATAATACAACAAAACTTCAAATATCATGTACATCAAGAACTTTGACAACTGCAGAATTGTACTATATATACAGGAAAATAGAACAATTAGGTACTATATCATAGGAAACAGTGCCATTTACAGGAACACACATGATGGTTATGAGTTACAGGAAGCATTACACTAATCTGAGTGTCCTGCTCTCATCTGCCACCAGTGTGGAATTCCAAAGTTCTGGGTTCAAAGGTGGCAGCCTGTTGCAACACAGACATGACCACTATTCATGTTTCCACCTAGGAGGTATAGCTGCATCCATTTGGTGCAAGTAAAGGCAATTTATTTGAATTTGTTAACTTAATAGGTGCACTTAGCCAAAGTCCCTTTCTGAGGTGCAACAAGGGTCTCATGGGCAATATATAGGCAATAATGGTATGAATATAAAAATTATACAAGACTTACACAGATATATGCAAAATAACATTTCAATCGAATATATAGTACATATGAGGCATAATAAAAATCAACAGTAGCGTGTAAAACCCATGCCAATGAAAGTCCCCCATTTGTACCATTTTCAACTGTTGGATGAAAAATTAGAGAAGGGTGAGGGAGTGCCAAAAACTTGCATGTTTATAAAACTGCCTACTGATTGTCAGGTACAATTGTGTTGCAGTTGGTAGAGCAACACAAGGGTGCACTGCCCATCCCTTACTATACGAACCCCAGATCTCAAATTGGGTATGATGTTTTGTAAAGACAGTATTACTCTACTGTTACAATCAAAGGTAGAACCAACAGCTCCCAAAAAATGTACTCAATCCCCTACATCCCTGACCTTGGGGATATTATACTTTTAGAGCATAAATAAATGGTCAAAAAGGCAAGCAAACTTCATGTTGGTTTGAAACAGCTGAACCAGTTCAAAGTTAGAGATTTGCCAAGCACTGAGATCCAGTAAGTGACACATATCTGTAGTTACACTGGTCTGATTTGCCTCCTTTTTACAGCTGCAGTGGATGGAGCCCCACAGATGTCTTGCTATCACAGTAAAAAATAGAGTGCAGCAGATTGGAGGATAGCCCATATCGTGCCTATACACAAAGGTGGCTTGTGAGAGGAGCAAAGAAATTATAGGCTGGGTAGCCTGACGTCGGCAGTGGGTAAAGTGATAGAGGTCATCCTGAAGGAGAGGCTGGAGGGGGTTCTGAAGGCACAGGGTCACCTAGACGATCACCAGCATGGCTTTGTTAAGGGCAGATCATGTCAGACCAACCTGGTGGAGTTTTATGAGGGGGTGATGAGTGCGCTGGATCAGGGCAGGCTAGTGGATGTCCTCTTTCTGGACTTCAGCAGAGCATTTGACTCAGTGTCACATCCTTGGCTACTGAGGAAGCTGGAGGATATGGGGGTGGGGGGAAGATAGTCAGGTGGATAGAAAACTGGCTAGTGGGGCATGCACAGAGGGTGAGGGTGGGGAGGTCACATCCTTCAGGAGAGTCATTAGCAGGGTCCCACAGGGGTCAGTACTGGACCCACTCCTGTTTAATGCCTATATCTCAGACATTAGAAGTGGTATCAGGAGTGGGATGAGCCTCTTTGCCAATGACTCGAAGCTGTGGATGGTGGTGGAAGGGGAGGAGGGTAAGTTGGCACTCCAGGAGGACCTGGAGACTCTGGGGAGGTGGTCACAAGCCTGGAAGCTAAAGTTTAATTCTGGGAAATGTAGGGTTCTGCACCTGGGGGCCATAAACCCGACTCATGTATACACCTTGGGGGGGGTACTGCAGGTTTCTAGGGGGAGAAGGACCTCAGGGTTGTGGTGGATACCAAAATGAATAACTCAGAGCAGTGTAGAAGGGCTGCAGCCCAAGCAATTAAAATGCTGGGGTGCATAGCCAGGGGATAACCTCAAGGAGTTGAGGGGTGCTCCTTCCACTGTACAATTGCCTGGTTAGATCGCACCTTGAATACTGCGTGCAGTTTTGACATCCCTACTTAAAAGAGGGACATTGCTTTACTGGACAGGGTACAGAGGAGGGTGACCAGGATGATACTGGGGCTAGGGGAAAGGCCCTATGAGGACACACTGGAGGAACTCAACCTGTACTCACTGGAGGAGAGAAGGAACAGGGGGGATATAATAGAGGTCTTCAAATATCTCAAAGGAATGAATAGGGTAAGCCTCAAGGGGGAGGGGCTTCAGCTGAGGGAGGTAGGAGCCACCAGGGGACACTCAATGAAGCTGGATTGGGGGAAGCTGAGGGTGGAAACAAGGAGATGCTACTTCACTGAGAGGGTGGTGGAGCACTGGAATGTGTTGCCCAGAGAGTTAGTGACTGCTGCAACTGTGGAGGGGTTCAAGAAGGGCTGGGATAGGTATTGGGGAGAGAGCATCCCAAAGCCCCACTGGGGAATGGGGGACCTTATAGGGAGGGGGGGCTAAAGACTGTGCCCTGGTAGGGCACTGATCATCGAGCAGACTTGATAGGCCATAGGGCCTAATCTGCTGGCTTCTTACTATGTTAGTATTTTAGATTCTGAATGGATTTCACAGAATTGGAGCCGGATTACAGTTACTCCGCCAGAGCAGCTTGGCCTTGGTGTGCCCTTGCTCTGCACCATTTTTGAGAGAGAGCGAGAAACTGAAATTGTTTGATTCATTCATACATCTCTTCTACATAGAGCATACTCATGCCAGCTCAAATTACAGTCAGTGGATGTGCTAAGTATAACTGCACTACTTATAAAATAAAATAAAAAACAAAGCCCACTCCAATCCTCTCTCTCTCTCTCTCTCTCTCTCCATCTTGTGTGGCATTTCACTTATATAGAATGCCAGATAAAACACATTCCTATCAGCTGTGTTTTCCTGAGTCTGGGAGTAAACCAGTGTTGTTATCAGTTTAGGAGATCTGCAACAGTTAATGTGTGTGTGTGTGTGTGTGTGTGTGTGCCTGTGCCACTCTGTTAACCCTTTCCTGGTACTTTAACCTTTTCCTAATCAGTTTGCAAATGGCTGTAATGCTATGTGGTAGCAGTGCACAGTTCAGAACATGAAGCACTGCATGTGTGTTAGTGTGTGTGTATGGCACTTTATTCTAGTCCTGCTGGTTATCATGGATACATACATAGATGCATAGAAGTTGATGGCAGATAAGGACCACACATATGGAGATGGAGTCTCTCTCTCTCCACATCCTGTGTGGCATTTCACTTATATGGAATGTCCAGATAAAACACATTCCTAACAGATGTGTTTTCCTGAGTCTGGGAGTAAACGAGTGTTATCAGTTTGGGAGATCTGCAACAGTTAATGTGTGTGTGTGTATGTGTGTGTACCCAGGGCCCCTACTTTTCTGCGGCACAGTGGGACCAAGTTCTGTGGCAAAACTACCATTTGCCGCAGAACTTCTGCGGCGGTGGTTTGTAATTTCTGCGGAAGTTCTGCAGCACTAACAAACTACCACATCACTGTGTCAGCTTGTCATCCTGACTTCACTTTCATGGCAGTTTTTATAGCAATCAGGATGGTGGAAAGCACAGTAGCACTAGTTCAAAAAATAACAGACTTATAAAAATAATTTTATACCTAAAAAGGCAAAACAAATGTCTCTCCCTTAAGGTCCTAGCCTGTTGCATAAATGACATATGCAGAGGGGATCTTATATGATAAATAAGGTATTTCTATATGCATGCTATCTGTCCCACTAATGAGGTTTCCACTGTCTATCGCTTATATATTTGTATGTGCTTTCTACACCGCTCATGAGGTTCCCACTGTGTATCACTTATATATTTATATGCAATCTGTAACATACATACTGTACAAATGTGTGTGTGTGTGGTGAGAGAGACAGAGATACTGTATGTATATGTGCGTGTGTGTGTATATATATATTTTTTAATTTCCATGAACTTGCATCCTCATTCATACAGGTCCCATTGGAAATAGAATAGACGAGTTAATGCAAAACTCATTTTTCATGTCAACCTGCTTACCCTGACACACTGCGTAACACCGTCAGGCCATGACATGCTTATGAACCAATTGTGAGATAGAGCTCTTCAGCCCATCACAATGTGTCCACCATGTGACAGAGCACTGTACCATACCTTCCCGGGCTCTGAGCAGTGATGTGTTCCACCAATCCTTGTGCTGCCCAGCCAGCTCCCAGAGCTAATCTCTGAACCTGAGTTGCTGGCACGGAAACACAGCATGCTACCCTCTGGCCCAACAGCTGTCCCTGCACACAACATTTCTCCATAACTCTTAGGTGATTGTGTCAACCAATGACGATATGTAATCAATAACCCTGGCAAAAATGCTTACGTGCAATTATTTATTTAACAGGTCTATTCTTTCAACAGGTCTACACATTATTATATTCCACTTTTCTGGACATAATTACTTTATTTTTCTTAAAAATGACAGTTAAATTCATTTTACCAGTTATTCATTTCAGATGGCATCTCTATACCTTAAAGGCACAGATAGGTTTGTACAAAGTGAGGTATGGACTTATCAAGTCTGTGCTATTGACAAGGTTTTGTTTAAGCTGGCTCTAGCACAATAATGTAAGACTGAAAATTGTATTAGGCTGTAGTGCAGGTTGAGCAAATATCACCATGCATGATGTGCTGTGCCACCATCTCTGGCAGTGGGAGCTGTGGTAGATAAGTGACTGTTCATTTCTGTTGCAGAATGCAGCCATTTTGTTAGCTAATGTATGATGTTATAGCAATGATGACATCACATGCTGAGCATATAGGGGGATTTTGGATACAAAAAGAGGGGAAGGGAGCCAGATTCTATGGATAAATAGAAATATTAATAAAAAATCACCAAGAAGAGTGAATTATGCAGCACCGCAGAAGTTCTGCAGCAGATTGCAAGTTCTGCACAAAATTCTTCGGCCGCAGAATTCTAGGGGCCTTGTGTGTATCTGTGCCACTCTGTTAACCCTTTCCTGGTACTTCAACCGTTTCCTAGTCAGCTTGCAAATAGCTGTAATGCTATGTGTTAGCAGTGCACAGTTCAGAACAAGAAGCAGTGCATGTGTGTTAGTGTGTGTGTGTATGGCACTTTGTTCTAGTCCTGCTGGTTATTATAGATACATACATAGATACATAGAAGTTGTCGGCAGCTAAGGACCACACATATGTGTATGTGTATTAGTCAAAATTGCTAGTCTACCTGCCCCTGCAATATAGATAAGTTTCAACCTTATGCATGTCATTGCTGATTTAAATGAGGTGTCAAGTGGCAGCTCCCCACCCTCTGATGTCCATCAGAGACTGAAAAGAAGAACATGGTCCCTCGATGTCTTTTTTTTAATCTGTAAAAATGTATGTAGACAGTGCACTGCTATGTTACACTGGAATATATATGCATATATGTGTATATGTGCACATGTATTAGTCAGTGTGTGTATCACAACAGTTAGAAAGTGCAGTTAGTGGCTAAGTGGTTAGTGCAAAAATTGTCAGTTTACACATTTCTCACTGCCCACAATATCATTATTTTGCAGCCATATTGGCTCTTGCTAGAGTTTGTTAAATAGAGGGATGGTGCTGGCTGTTTTACAGTCCTCTGTCACTGTCCCTTTCTATAGAAGTCCTGAAATATATCAGCCAAGGGCCAAACCAGAACCCCTTTAACACAAAGAATAATGCATAGTTAGATGTGTTACAATGTTTTTTACACACCCAGGGGAAGTAATGAGCCATAAATCTTGAGATAGAAGCTGGAGAGGTTTATGAGTTCATCACTCACTGAGGATGTGCAAAAAAAAAACATCATCAAACACACATCTGCTTAGGCTTTATTTTTCATAATTACCAGAATTTTTTCCAGAAAATACACAGACCAGATATGAAGAGAAGACTCTGTTCTGTCCTTTTGTGGAGTTCAGTGTCGCAGCGCAACATGGTTCAAACTGCAATAAATAACTATTCTTTCTGTGTGAAAAGAACATTAAAATATAACTTTAGAATAATTATGCACAATGGGCCGGATATTCAAAAGGGTTGCACCATGTGTGCAACCCACCAATGCACCCCGGTACGATATTCAATGGCACAAGTTGCACTGCATAACCCCCAATGCACCGGGGCACAACAGTAATGTATGCGGCGCAGTGCGGGAGGCATGCCCATGCATATGCGGCACATTCTGATATTCAGCCCGGGATGTGCGGCGCATATGCTGGCACATACCTGCCTTGCGCTGCTCAGGGGGGCACAAAGTTGTGCTTGGCGAATCCAGGAACAAGTCCTGGCCACCCACAGGTGAGCTTCCATATTGCAAGTTGCAACACGGCAGCTGCCTGCTGTGGGTGGCCACTCAACCACCCAGGACACAGTCCACATAGCCCCTGCCCAGGGGGGCATCGTGTCCCCCCTCGCCCATCTGTGGGCATCTGTTACATACATCCCTGGTGGGCCAGTGGACCACTATCCATTGCCCAATCATGGGCATAAGTCAAATAAATCCCTGGTGGTCCGGTGGACTGCTACCCATCACCCAATCATGGGCTTCAGCAAAGTATAACCCTGGCGGTCCAGTGAACCCCCCCCAGTGACCGATTGCGAGCGGAATGAATGAAGGACACCGTGATGGTCCAGTGGTACCCCCCCTTCCACACTCACCCAATGAGGCCCCCGCCACCCTGCACCCCCCAGTCAGCAGCGGGTGGCAGCACCCCACCCGCAAGCTGCCTGGCTGCCCACCAACTGACAGCGTACAGTAGGGTCTGTATGCCTATTGGTCCACTGTGTGGGCCAGTGGGCATGCAGACCATACTGTACTAAACAGGCCCAAAATGTGAATGGTAGGCACCAGGTGCAAGTCACCGGGGATTGGCACACCACATGTAAATGGGGCCATAATGACATGCAAATGGCCCCATTTGCACCTTGCATGCATAATGGCCTCATTTGCATGCCCAGTGCTGAATATTGCAGTTGATGCACCTAGCGCAACCGCACATGCTCTGGCGCATCCCCCTGCTCCCCTCCTGCCACTTGTGCTTGTGCAGTGCCACTGCGCCATGCAATGTGCGTGCACCCTCAGTGCCATATTCAATGGTGCTGAGCCATGGCACAGCACTGTTGAATATCGCCTGATCCATGCCCTGGTGCAGCCAAGTCGCGCTGCGCCCAGGCTTATGCCCCTGCCTGGCGCAGTCTGAATATCCCACCCAATGTGTTTAAGTCCTTTTTATGTTGGCTTGCGCACATGCGCAAGCAATATCTTATGGTAGTAGCACATTTCAGAGGTGTGTCAGTGTTGTGGTGAATGCAGGGGATGCTTTAGTGGGTGCGTCACTCAGCTGCCAGTCAGTGAGCATGCTGCCGATGACAGCAGTTTCAGAGACAGCCACAAAGTTTAAATGAATCTGCCACTGCAATCAGAGACAGGCTTGTCATTGCAGCAGCAGATGACACAACTCCAGTACGTGCCTTTCCTGGTGAAACATTTCAGTAAATATGGTGGCTCCTGCCATCCGCCACACAGTCCCCAGAAAGCTGACATCGGGGTGCCCAATCCCTGTGTTGGCATGTCCCCCCCAACACATTAAGTGGCACACCGTAACATGGCAGCTCCTGCCGCCTGCCACACACTTCCAAAAAGCCAACATCAGGGTGCCCAATCCCAGTGTTGGCATCCCTCCTCTTAGTGTGTATTTCCCGGTTAAACAGTTTCCCTTTTCATTTACATCACCAGGATGCCCACTCCTGGTGTCGGATACAGGCCCCCCCAACCGTCTATATGCCTTGCCAATATCGGGGTACCCAATCCCCATGTTAGCATCCCCCAAAGAATTGTGGAACACTGGGAGCCCACCCCAGTGTGCCTATTTGTTTTGTGTGTGCATAACCTGTAAATGATGAAAACCTTCCCTCACTGTCTTTTTTTTCCTCCCTGCAAACAAGAAAACTGTCCACCGTTGTCTCCCTTGTTCCTCCCCCATCCCCACCCTCCCTCTGCACATCCACCTCCATGCATCCCCACCCATACTTACCCTCCAGAGGTTGGGAGACATGATCTTCTCTGAACTGGGACACGTCTGCACTCTTCGAAGCCGAACTGCGAACTGAAGAAATGATGGTAAACTTTATAATGGGAGGCAATGGGGGGGTTTCAACTTAGGTTGACGTCTCAGCCATTTCTTTGAATGTTGGCCCCATATTTTCAACATGGGGTTCTTAGAACCCCACCTCATGAACATGTCACTGTCATTTAGTTTCTCAGTTCCAAAAGGTGATTTCACTTTCGCTGCATGGAATCACCTTTCAGGACTGATTAATGAAATGACAGTGCCACTGTTCATGAGGGGAGGTCCCAAAAAGCCCATGCTGCAAATTTGTTGTACAAATTCCAAAAAATGACTGCGTTACGAGCGTGCGTTGTTCAGTTTCTTCGCACGCACGTAACTTCGCCGATTTGTAGTATTTTCTCTCTAGATTTTCAACATTGCCATTTTTTCACACCTACTTATGTACAGTATAGCTGTAATTTTTTCACATCCTTTCCGAAATGTATTTTCACACTGTGGTGCAGAATGGTATGGTCGCTGTGGGGAAATCAACTCTCGGGACAGATTCCAGTTCTAAATATGCTTCGGGAAGTTGCGAGGGGAAACATAGGAGATCAATAAGGCCCTTGAAAAATGTATGAAGTGTGACCTCTGAGTAGAGAGTATAGTAATTTGGAGAACCTCTTTTTCAGTCATTGAAAGTTTAATATATGTATAGGGCTTATCAGTTAAAATGTATGCACTACATATCTAAGTCATGGTTAGGTGGAGTTTATAGGAGTTTCTACCAATTGTATGTATAAAGATATATCTATGTTCTGTACTGTTTTATAAAACTCAAATAAAAAAAAAATCACAGTACCACTGTTCATGAGGAGAGATTCAAAAATGCCCATCTTGAAAATTTGTTGAAAAAATTCCAAAAAATGATTGCGTTACAGGCGTGCATTGCGTAGTTTCTACACATGTTTGTAACTTTGCCAGTTTTTCATATTTCACTCCAGATTTTCAACATTACCATTTTTTCACACCATTTCATGAACAGTACAGCTGTCATTTTTCACATCCTGTCAGAACTGTGTTTTCACACCTGTGGCACCAAATGGCACAGTCACTGTGAAAACCCACCTTTCAGGACCGAGTAACGAAATGATAGTGCCTCTGTTCATGAGGTAAGGGTCACAAAAATCCCATGTTGAAAATCTGTAGCAAAAATACCAACAAACAGCTGGGGCATTAGGGTTTCCAACCATAGTGCCCTACTCTGTAGAGACTGACAGGCGTTGAGGGCGCTACTTGGGATCATAGGCCATAATGCTCATGCCATTCCACCCCACCCTGCAGCTAGTGACAGGCATCGAGGTGTGCCTTGGGGTCTTCGGACCCAATGTTCACCCAATTCTCCCATACTGCACCCATCTCAGTGTATTTCCTTATGGAATGGGGGTGAGTATAAGGCTGAAGACCCCAAGGCACACCACGACACCTGTCAGTGACTGCAGGGTAGGGTGAGGTGAAATGGCATGAGCATCATGGCCGACAACACAAAGGCACACTCCCAACACCTGTCAGTCTCTGCAGGGTGGGGATGGGGTTGGCATCAGTTCAATACTTCACTGCCATTCCTATTATGTATCTCTCTAACTCCTGCACTACCAATGCCAATGCCAGCAAGCCAACATTTGGCTTTGACAAATGCTTTTTTTCTATTTGCGGTACTGATCCCAATCACAGTAAGTGTTAACAGACTGACAAGGGGGCTTGCAACCATGCCTTCCCACTGCTGAGTCTGTATACAGTGGAGCACAAGCTTTCAAAAGCCATAACAACTGGTTATTATGGTGTTTGTAGGTTATTATGTCTTTTAAAACTATTCCAAAACAGATTGATAATCTGTAATTATATTACTATTATCCATGGGCATGTTGCATGTGAAAAAAGGTAGTCTGTAAAAAGCTATGCCATCTAGTAGTCACTGGAAATAAATGGTCAGAGAACAGAGCAAAAAACAGACACTGGTGGAGCATACAGTGATGTGTGTGAGGAGCACATGCAAGGAGAACCATGCAACACATACTGCACAGGATATCAAGCTTAGGTAATACTGAGGTGGAGGTAATGCAGCAAAGTATATCGCTATAGTCAAACTATGGCAGTAGGTGGCAGAATCGTTCTCCTATTGGGTTTCTAGGCAGTAAGGCAGACTTTGGACCTGTGGAACATGATTAGCTTTGGTCCAGTTGTGACTAGAATCTAGTCAATACATGTACTGAAGTTTTAGGAGGCATGAAAGGTGTCCAAATAGAAACCCAGAGATGGGAAACAAATAACGTGTCAATAGGGAGACTGCCCAAGGTTCTAACCCCATCCCTAGCCTGCATCCCATTCCCCAGGATTGCAGCCAGGACTATCATGGAGCCTGCCATCTCCATTTTTCTCCCCTACCCTGTTGCGGACATATGTATGTGCGTGGAGGCACACACATGCCGCGTTCACTACAATATCCTCCCTGCATGCTACCCTCCATTCAGCAATGCCCCCAGGCCTCCACCTGGTGGCAGTTACACAGCAGGGGTGACAATGTCCCTCCCCAGGAGAGAAGAGCTGCCTCACAGCCATTCAATCTAGCTTCCACCCTTCTCCCAGCTGACACCCAGTGACCCAGGCTTGTTCCTGAACCTGGGTCACTGGCGTGGCATGAGGTGTTGCATCCAGTGCCTCAGCCCTCACCACCAGCGGGCCGGCTCAGTTTACAGTCTTCTTTACACTGCGGTGAGGAGATTACCACTTTTACTTGGTGGCATTCTGAACTAGTTTGTTGTCCAAAAAACTGTTTTTGATTTTGTGGAAATGATTTGAGCTATACAGGACCATATCTTCTGCATCACTGTACTCAAAACAGTGGTCACATTATGCAATGCAATAACTGACAATAGCAGAAAAAATTCTGGCCCAAGAACAAACCCCTGGGGCACACCTTGACAAAGTTCCTTCATGTTGGACATGATATTATTGGTCATAACCTACTGCAGTCTACTCACTTGGGTTTGGCTGTTGGTGAACCAGATGATGAAGGCCTCCCTGATTCCAACTGTACTGAGTACATCAAGGAGAAAGGAGTGGTCTCTAAGACCAAAAGCAGTAGACAGTTCATTACAAAATCAACACTACTGACTCCATGGCACTGAGCAGCAAGGTACCCGCTCAGCACGCTGGAGACCCGAGTTTGCACCCCACACCTGGGGTGACAGGAGGAGAGACAGGTGAGGAGGGTTCAGAGTGGACACTGTCCTCCCTGGGAGGAAGGGATCTGCCTGCACCGCTCTTTGAGTGGCTTCTGCTGGTTGGTCGGTGGAGGCACACTTGGTGGTGTGGGTGACCATGCACCACCATGCGTCCTTCTCAGGATGCCATTAGTGTACAGCCATTGCTGGGGGAAAGGGATGGAGGGAAAAAATGGAAAATGGCCCATCCTGGGGTGCTGGATGATGGCCCCCCCTCATGGAGTCCTCTATGCTGCCATCTTCCTAGTGCACATCCTTGTCACCCCTCTAGACAGTCTCCACCAGTGTCAAAGGCGCTTCTCCCCTGGTGGCAGCTGGCGGGCCCCCCAGCAGGGATATACTGGACCATTGGGGATGTCGGCAAAGCTCGGGGAGTCTGGTGGCAGGGGGAAGACAGCGGGGTTCAGGCCGGTCGGTCGAGGGGCCGAAGCTTAGGAAGACTGAAGGAGTGGGCCAAAAAAAAAAAAAGATCAACCATGTAAGATTCCACTGCCCAAAGCAGATCAGGATAAGCTGCAGATCATTTAGGATCTGGAGTTTAAGTAGGTAGGGAAATGGGCAGACTACATGGGCCAGGGAGTCCTTATCTGCTGTCAAATTTTATGTTTCTAGGTAGGCCTTCCTTTATGTCACCTATCACTTTCACTAGTGCTGAGGGTGGCCAAATGCCTGGGCCTAAACTTAAGCTGCATAGAGGACAGTAGGTCACTGTGGTTTAGGAAGGCAGTTGCCAGTGATTTGGAGAGTGCAGTGGGAATAGAGATTGGCCTATAGTTTGTCTGGATTTAATGTGCTGCATCCCTTAGCCAGTGGTGGTAGTCTAGCCTGTTTCCAAGCTGATGGACATTAACCTGTGTGAAAAGACTAAATATCAAGGTAACCAGACAAGACACAGCTGTGCCAGCTAACATAAACAGTCTGGATTCCATCTTGTCAGACTTGACACTTTTCATTGGGTGGAGGAATTTTGTGGTCACTTTGAGGTCACTGTAAGGAGAATGGTAGGACATGGACATCAGGAGCATCTGGAGTTGAACATTTCGGAGAGAAGACCTTTGTTTATTAGTGATTATCAATGACTTTGTAAATATAGTTTGTGCCAGCATGCTAATAAGGCACTCATTTATGTTTAATAAAAAAGGGGCACTCTTACTGGCCACTCATGTTAATTGCTTGCTGGGAAGTGTGAATTTGTTAAGGTTGTCCCTACCTGTGTGATCCAACAAGCTGCAAGCTTCTGGAGTACTAGAACCATTGTACTTGGTAGTTCTGCCTGAGAAATAAGTTCAAGTGTTGCTACTGTTGGAGTGGGAATATTTTTTTTTGCAACCTTGTAGGGATGGAAGTGACCTGATGCTGTGTCCTTGGCCTCAGAGTAAATGCAGGACTTCAGTTGTCTGCTGTATCAATCCCTGTGCTTTCACAGGTAACTATGTATACAACAAGAAAAACAATACAATGGTTTTGAAGTTGTGTTTGTGTGTATGAAATTCTGTGATGAGAACGGTGGATAATGGAATTGAGGCTGCAGGGTCCTGGCCTTGGGAACCTGATGAGTGTTTACTATTGTGAAATGGCCTCACTTTCAATATAAATTAAAGAATACAGCTGGCCCACTAAGGTTCACAGCTACAACAGTTAGGAAATTCCAGTTCTTTACTAAAAAAAAACTGTTGAACTATCATCAAATTGTACTGATAGAATAGCTATAGCTGGCTGACAAGGCATGGTAAGAAGGCAGTAACTATTATTCAAAAATTAAATTGTTACACTACAAAAGGCAGACAGAAAGCTGGCTAGAAACAAAGAGAAATATACTAATGTGCCCCAAATTACTGTCCTTCTAAGACACGTAGAAATACAATCATTACAAAGCAAGGCCATTACTGTCAAAATAAAACCTAATTGCAGTTCAGCTCTGGTTCCAAATTCTGGTACCACCTTGTTCTGAACAAATAGCAGGTTTCACACAGAAGAAAGCAAGTACTAATCCATGCAATCTATACACAGCAATACCTCATTATGATAGCCTTCTATAAATTACAGCTCTTCCTAGATTCCACTCCAGTTTTCACAACCATTTAAAATGTTTTTTTTTTCTTAAAGAGCACCTTTCCCAGTTGTGTTCAGCAGCATGCAATAAAACAGTCATCTTGCATCCCGTAAAATAATGCTAGCGTTTCATTTTTTCATTGCTCAGTTTTTGCATATAGAAAACAGTAATTTGCACCCGTGTTGGTGTGCTTCTGACTTGCCGCCTGCATTTTCAGTTCTCCTTCGTGACGTCAGAGTATGGAGTTACGATCTTTTCTGCCTGCACACTGCACTCGTGTTGTGCTGCAGCAATGAATCCCGACCCACTTAACAACGCTATATCTTCATTGGCTTTGGAAAATAAGGACTCCGATTCCCACCTAACAGAGCGTGAGGATGATTACAGCCTCGGAGCACATCTGTGTCAGTTTGAGCCTGAGGCTGATCATGCTGCTGTCACTGATAACACTGCGTCTTCAGCTTCCCAAGGGAAGGGACTGATGGAAGCTACTGCAGGAGTGACTGGCAGGGAAGGGACTGATGGAAGCTACTGCAGGAGTGACTGGCAGGGAAGGGACTGATGGAAGCTACTGCAGGAGTGACTGGCAGGGAAGGGACTGATGGAAGCTACTGCAGGAGTGACTGGCAGGGAAGGGACTGATGGAAGCTACTGCAGGAGTGACTGGCAGGGAAGGGACTGATGGAAGCTACTGCAGGAGTGACTGGCACTGCACCCTGTGAATGGGATGTCACTGCCAGCACTGCACAGACGACCTTCCCCCCGACACCCTATAAGGATCACTCCTGGCGCCGATGTTGGTGGCATGTAATATGGTAACTGAGGTATTGCAGGCTGTTGCAGTTCAGAAGGTGATGGCTGTGTGGTAATGCAAGATGCCCCCCACAGCTCAGGAAGTGACCAAAGGGTCTGCTCGCCTGATTCCCATTACCACCAGAACCTGAAGTTCTCTCTGGAAGGGAACTTTTGGTCTCTCAAACAGGGAGCAAATGAAGGCAGTATTCGTTACTGACAGCAATAGCCATTATCCCTTTGTCTGTGCAATAGCTGGACCCAGCTATCTGTGTGATGTCTCTGCACACCTGATCCTCATCTCAGCATGGTTTTCTGGGGCCCCGGTGAGTCTGCCAGGTGTGGGGCAAGCCCTGGGGTAAGCGCATGACAGATAAGGCCCACAGGACATCTGTGTGACAGAGCTGAGCAGACAGCTGGATGGGGCCCGCTCAGTGCGACGGGGATGGGTCAGACAATAAAATATATACACTTCTGCAAAAGCATGTCCTTTTCTAAGCCACTAATAAGGGGGCATTTAAACAGCTGATCAATAATCACTTCACGAAGTGTGTTGTCAAGAAGACCGTTCATGCTTTTAAATGAGCACGCTGCATAAAACAAGTGGCAGAGCTGTTATCAGAAAGGAACAGCACCCTTGGTATAAAATCATCAAACTGTACCCAGAATTATGTATGCAATAACAAAAAGATAAATGGAACCACTGTTAGAGACGTCACCCCTCCAGGCCCCCCACCCGTGGAAAACTGCAACTGCACGCAAGGGAAAACATAAATATCCTGCTGTCACCATGGCTCCTGCTGGGGTTAAACTTTAATAAACGGAATTTTGCAGATGCTGCAATCTGCAGGTGAGCATGCAATGAAGAGCTAGTAGTGAGATCAGTACTCACATACACTATAATGATACCATTCTCTTTTAACAACAGTCTTGACACTAGGGTTGTACGAATAAATTTTTTCGAATATTCGGTATTTGGTGCTGAAATATTCAGTATTTGTTATTCGTGGGGGGTTGTTTAAAAATACAAAAGCCTTTCCCCCTCCTGGCCAACATTAAAACAAATCTTGATCCCTGGTGTCTAGTGGTCCCACCGCCCAGCCGATCGCTGGCCCCATATGAAGAATCCCCCCCCCACCACTGCCAAGATTCACACCCCGACCCTCATCCATAAATTTACAAAAATAAAAATGTCCCTGGTGTCTAGTGGACTCCACCCTGTCAGATACTGCCCCCCACTCCACTCCCTCCCATAACTCTGAGTGGGTCACTGGCACAGCCCTCCACTCACCTCCAAAGCGGGCAGCCTGACTGAGCTTTCAATGAATGATCAAGTGACTGCACAAGCACACGCTCATTCACTGAAAGCTCAGTGAGGCTGCTGACCATGGAGCTGAGTGGAGGGCTGTGCCAGTAGCCCTCTCAGGGTCGTGTCAGGGGGAAGGGTGGAAGGTCTACTAGACACAAGGGAAATTTTTATTTTTGTAAATTTGTGGACGGGGGGATGGGATGTGAATCTGGCGGAAGGATTCTTCATAGGCAGGGTGATTGGCTGAAGACACCAGGGATCAATATTTGCCTTTTAATGGGCTGGGGGCTTTTTTTCATTTTTAAACAACCGAATAATGAATACCACTTGAATAGTGGGCTATTCTCTGTTCGGTTCCGAATATTCAGATACCCATTATTTGTGGTATTTGGAAAATGATATTCGGCACTTGCACAGCCCTATTTAATACAGAACTACACTATTATCACTTTGCTCAGCAAAGGCTGTTCCTACTGACTCTATATATAGTGACATCAGTGAGAGTGACTCGCTGGGCAGCAGAGCGGGAAATATGTGTGCAGCAGACAGCAGAGAGGCACAAAATAAAACACTGATTTAAGAATAAACACCAAATGGGGACTGAAAATAACTCATGCAACTGGCATTTTGCAGGATCCAGCACATGCATGCAAGGTAAGCTCAGTTTTTGCAGACACATGGGAAAGGTGCTCTTTAAAGGAACATGTTTAGTCAGTCACTGTCCCATAATGAGGCATAATCCCAATAGTTCTATTAAAGGCTGAGGGCCTGATTCTGAGAGCCTGCATGTTTCAATTATGTGGTTAACCGCAGTTGCAGTCAGATAGCCACAAAAACATTTGTTTGTTATTCACAAAAGTTCCCTTCCTGATTGCAGACCTCACAACCAAGGTCATGAAGGACCTCCTACAATCTGAGGCAAGGAGAGGTGGTTCTTTGCTAGTATTTCGGGATCATTACCAGGGCCACTAATTAAGCAGTAAGGCATAATGGGGATGCGTTATGGTGGGATAATGGCATGCCTTGGATGGGAGAACAAAGTGAACGTGAGTGCTTCCACCACCAGCGAAGGGAAGTTCATCCACCATAAAACACCCACTGGAGTGCCTTATTGCAATTATGAAATGGGTCCTTTTTAGTAAATTGTATGTCTTTTTTTTTAAACATATTTTTGTCAAGCTGCTTTCAGCTAGACTGCTGTGCAGCAATAACCACCCTGCTAAATGTACCTCTTAGTCAATCAGGAGCCAGCATTCTTTCTACCCAATTCATAATTTTCATTATAAAAATGGGTTGGAAATGTCCAGCTTTCTGATAGGCTAAATAAGTTCTAAGACCCATATCTTAATTCTCTACAATTGCACAGGTTTGAACAAGTTCAGACAGCGGGATATGGAATTTGGCAAGTCACTTACAGAATTCATGAGCCACTTCAGTCATTCCTGATTTCCTTCACAAACATGGCTGCCACCTTTACTCATATAGAAAAAACTTCAACTAGGACCTAAAAATAAAAGTCCAATAAATTCAACAAAACAAGTAAATCATTGAATATTTTTACACTCATGAGCCCTTCCTTACACACATACACACTTACACAAATTAAAAAAATCAAGTACTATTCAGCGTTTCCATTGCTGATGTTTCTTTGATGACCATTAAAACTCCCTCCCCTATTCTAACAAGTTTACCAAAGAACTCCTTGCTTCTTAACCTGCAACAGATGAAACTGAGGTTTGGGCTTCACTTGAAGCCTATGTGTGTATGCCAGTGGAGTTCAGCAGAACTGTGAATTCATGTATTCCTTGTTACCATTCCATGTGTGTGTGTTTTGGGGGGAGGGGGCATTCTACTACTGGAAAACTGCAGTTTTGAATTCTTGTATTCCATGGTAAACAATCACACAATACATTGAATGTGTAGAAAGACATATAACTGACAGGTGAAGACCATCCACGGAGGGTCTATTTTATATTTTTTATCAAAATGTTTTGTGGCTTTAAAAAATTTTACAGTGTTTGTTTTTCTAATGGTTGCCTATGGATCCATTTTATAAATGCAACAAAACCCTTTGGGGTGTTGGTTGTGCTAGTTTTACCACACTTCCAGGGGCTGAAAACACTCGGCTTGAAAACACGCACCTTACTATAACCCTGCACATGTGGTAAAACCAATATAACCAACACCCCATCATGTCTTATTGCTTACATCAATGAAGTAATCAAATTCTATTTCCACAATTTAATATTCTGGAATTGCACCAGGGATTCTAGTCTGATTTATGGACTTTACAGAGATTTTACTATCTAGCTTTTATTACATGAATAAATATAATTAACTAAATAAAGCTATACACAGCAAGCAAATAAATGAAAAAAGGAACACAGTATCGGAAAAGTCTAATAAATTAGTCATGAAGGCACAGCACTCTCTTTGGCTGCTTTACTGGGAATTAAAAATGTAGATGTACAGCCATCAGAACTGCAGAGTACGTCTGTCAACAAAAGTAAAAACAACAGAATGCAAACACAAATGTAAAAAATATGCCAGTCTGCTGACTCATCAATACAGCTACAATTTGCAGTGCTGATGACTCAGGCTTTGCAGTGTCCCAGGGACTGCTCTCCTCCATTAGGGTCCGAGAAGTGAACCCCACTCTGTGACTTAAGCAATAAGGCATGACAGGGTATGCTTTGTGCTGGAATAACAGCACACCTCAGATGGGCTGAAGCACGAGGCCAAAGGCCAAGTGCTTCTACTACCTGAGAAGTGCCATTATCCCAGACAAAGCACAGCTTACAGTGCTTTCTTGTGCTTATAAAATGGGTCCATTAGGATTTGCAAATAAATATTAAAATATATGTATCTACATATATATATATATATATATATATATATATATTACATTTAATTAAGTAAAAATGAGAAGAAGGGTAAACAAAGAAGAAAAAGAACAAAGTAGTCTTATTGAGCCATTATAATTTTGCTGTTGGCCAGAAGATGGCAGATGCAGCACTTTCCCCCCCACTCCATTAATCATTCTGGTTCAGGCAGGGATGTACCCCTCATTTGGCCTTTGGGTTAGTCTACCTGGCATCCTCCCAAGCCATTCAGGAATGGGAAGCCTGCAGCTTACCCGCTACAGTGGGGCTCCCTGGGGGAGACAGAAGAGACCAAGATGAACCAGAGGCCCCAACTGAGGCTTGCACCTGGGGCGTCATTCAGGAGGGTGCCTAGGAAATGTCATTCTGCTGCCGTTCCTGAAGGTTTTCCACTTGCAGTTTCCCTTGGAGGCGTGAATGTGCAATGATGTCAGCAGTGGACGTGCGCACTCCCACGCATATCCAGCAGATTCTACTGTGCCTCTGCCCTGTTGTATGGTAGTCCCAGATGGTGTACACTCAGTCTCCACTGGGTATCACTCATGTGGCAGGATCTCATGACTCCACCAACCTGGAGGTGAAGAGCTGTCCATAGGATGCTCACCCAACCTCCCCTGGCCAGTCCTCTGATACTCCGGGCTCATTCTTGAACCGAGGTTGCCAGCGTGAAGTTTCCATGCAAGGAATATGTCACAACTCTTACATATTCCTTGCATATAATTCTTACATAAGAACTTGAATGTAGCTTGCATAGGTTTACGTGCTGCTCCAATCAATTACCTGATCTGTTTAATCGGCTCAGAATCCTATTGCGTTTATATGGTGAAGCAGACTGATTCCTTCTAGAGCAAATGGATTTACATACCACTTGAGTACCTTGCTCTGAATTCCTAGTGGAAAGCAAAGAGTACTGGAATCGTATGAACTAGGCATGCCCATGGGATCGAATCTAGTGCCAATGCTGTTTACATGCTCACAAGTAATCAGTGCACTTATTCCATGCACTTGGATTAATCCTGACATCGAACCTCATGTCCTTTATGTCGACATTTACATGCAAGGTAATATTCAATTACAAAGTAACTGATTACTGTGTAATCAGATTTTATACTGCATGTAAGCTATACAGAACCCAGAGGGAAACTAACTTCCAGGGGCATGCATTGTATGCATGGACCAGGGGGCATGCAATGACGCTGAAGTGGAGGGGAGTTTAAGAGAGATGTGAGGAAGTACTTCACTGAAAGGGAGGCAGATACCTGGAACAGACTTCCAGCAGAAGTGGTGAAGGTGAAAACTGTGAGGACTTCAAGCATGCCTGGGAGAGACATAGCAGTATATTAATAAACAGACTAGGAGGGGAAGAGTCTCCAGAGACTGATTTGGAAGGGAACATCTGGGCAGACAGTGTGGGCAAAGCGGTTCTTTTCTGCCAACAAATTCTGTTTCTATGTTTCTCCCCTTACAGCCTATATTGTCCAAGGAAGGGTGACTAGCAGTCTTTGTAACATATATATTATCAGTCACTCAGCAAGGATATAGAGCAGTCTTTATCTTCATTCAGAAAATACAAGCAGGGTTAAGATAGGATTTGAAACCTGAAAACACACACACACACACACACACTATATCGCATTTTGTTTTAAGTAAGTTGTCTTTCTATGTGGTTGCAGCATTAGTAAGAAATGGGTGAAGAGAATCACAATCAATTTAACGTCTTTATAGGTTTATGATATATACTTTTCATAGAGGAATACACATTATAGATTCATGCTTCTACCTAGTGGGTAAATTACCTGTTATTTTGAACAGTGTGTAATGGCAAAATGCCCTATATCATTCTATCTTTAAAGAAAACAGTATTAGCTTATACTAGACTGTCTTTAAAAAAAATGTACTTTGGTACACACACCAATTCACTGAGCAAGGCAGAGGAATTCCACTGCTAGCTTTGGACTGGCAGGTTTATAGTTTCAATAACGGAACCAGAAAGCTGCCCCATTGGCTGGATATGCTAGCAAAACAAGTCCAATGAAAACAAACACTCCCGCACTTCTCCACCAACTCTTTCACAATAAGGAAACTGACACCAACTTTAAGTGTATAAACAAAGCAGTATTTTATTCTTAAAAAGCCCAAATGGCAGAGAACTCACCACACCTCACAATGAGGATGCCAGCAGATGCCCTATACACCAAACATCCAGGTTTGCTGCATAGGACATCAGCCAACATCCTTGTTGTGAGGTGTGGTGAGTTCTCTGGCATTTGGGCTTTTTAAGAGTAAAATACTACTTTGTTTATACATTTAAAGTTGGTGTCAGTCTACTTATTGTAAAAAGGTTGTCGGACAAGTGTGGAAATGTTTGTCTTCACAGGTTTATAGTTTCGACATGCTACACCACTGATGTCCATCAACTTCATTACAGTGGTTTCCTGCCCAAGCATGGCTAACAGGTGATATAAAGTTCAAGGCAAGGCACTAACAACATATTTCAGAGTACAATAAACAAAAGGCTAATAGAAAATGCTTTCTTTTCATGTTTGTAAGTTGCCGCCACACTAGTGCTGGGCGGAAACTGGGAATTTCAAATTTGTGGTAGTTTCATGACATTTCACAAATTTTGTGTAATTTTCCAAAATTCTTACTCTGGCAAAATCTGAATCCTCCAAATGTGTTTGGTAAATGTTCACGCCATTCTGTGAAATTTCTGAGCTGAACTGTAGGAATTCCATTCTGCAATTTAATACATCAGTCTGCAATACATGTAATCATTCTGCAGTTCAGTGATACATTAATCTGCAATTCATACATACATTCTGGTGTTCTAAGTTGGAATTTCATGAAAGTTGCCAAATCGCATTCTGAAATATTGTAGAAGCGAAATTCCGCTTTTCATGATAATTCCACCAGTGGAATTTTATTTTTGCACAGCATTATGCCACATCATTGTCTTTATTTTTTTTTACTTGTGATTGAAAGTTGTGATAGGAAGTGTTGTTCTAATAATATATAGAATAATGCAGGGGTGTGTGTGCGTTACAAGAATGTAATGCACACCTCAGGTGCGTGATGCTACATAAACCCAGAGAGTGAAGTTCAAGGGGTTTTAGTCAAGCATCACACACTGAGGGTGCATATTAAATTCAAGTATCCACACCACCCCATGTTTTATTTTCTTTCATCTCTGGCCATCAATTTTTTCCTGAACCCCCCCCCCATATCCACAAAATCATCAGCATTATTACCATGAAATCATAAGCAGATAAAAAGGTGCTTAAGAACCAAACCAAACACCCTAACACATTCCCCAAATGCACAGTCTGAGTTTTAATTTACTATGGTTGCCCAACTGTAAACAATAAAAAAAAATAGAATGCAAATGGAAGCTGTTACTCCAACTGGCATCACAGTTGCCTCTCCTCTCATTTGGCAGCCCGGACATCCTAAGCATGTAGCAAAGGCAGTGCTTTCTTCACTTAACAATCGGCCACATCAGGTGCGCTACCTTAGATCTCGTAAAATATCGGCATACAGGACACAGGAAGGATTACTAGCTATTAAGCTACCCGACATACATGAATGGATAAGCCCCTTGACTGTAGTTAACCTAAACATGGCTGAGTCAGTGAACTCACTGAACAACTCTCGAGTCTGGAGCAGCTGTTCTTTGAGTGAGTGCGTGTTTGCCATAATAACCGGACTGTTATTATGGCAGATAATAACTGGCCATCACCATTGAAAAAAAATTGATGGCCAGTTATACTAATTTTATTTGTGATACTGATAAAAGAGAAAGTAAAGAAGTTCCCATATACAAGGAAAGTTTCTATATTTTGATTTTGTACATTTATGGAATGAACATTAACTGGATGCGTTTATTTAGCAGTGATAAAGAAGAATAAGATTTAACTGTAGATATAAAAGTGCACACCGCAAAGTGTGTTTAAAGTAAGTGTAATGAGTTAATGGACTGAGGGTCAGAATAGGGAAAGATCTTTTAACTGATATTCCTAATTTGTATTTATTTGTATGTTTATGTAGAGAGAGAAACCAGTTCCCTGATGAATGGGTTTTCTTATACCCTGAAACGTAGGCAAATGAAAACTGGATGTTACAGGAAAAGAAAAATAAATAGATAATATTTTTGAAATCTTGGTGAGTGGGCCTATTGATCCACTATGAACTTTGATTAATTGCTTGACTGGGACAAGGCCTCTCCCACTGTTTTGATTTTTCCTTTTTCTTCCCCTTTCTCCTGAGGGTGGATGAGACGGTATTCTGGTTTTCGTTTTTTTTATGAGAAATGGCTACAGCCTTGAGTCAGTGAATCATTTACTGTACAGTGGGTTTTCAATTGCAGCAGGATTTGTTTGTAGGTTATAGAAAATACAGTTTATACGTTATAGCTTAAGTATCATAATTACATTTTCACCACAATTACAATACTTAACGTTTTACTTATCCTTTGAAAGAGGAGAGGCACTTATTATCCAACTGTTAGACTACAACAGATTACAGTTACCTTCCACGTATGTCTCATGTGGATAGATAAATCCCCATCAAATAAGCATGCAGCATACGACACTGTTGGTCACCACTTTTGCCTATGGTGTGTTGAATCGCAGCGTCTCCCAAGATATAACTGCAACAGAGTAACATACTGTAGCAAGCAAGAACTGGGAAGAACTGTAGGCCCATCAGATCTGCCTTCTCCCACACTAGCAGCACTTGCTAAACATTGTTAAACAGGTTCTGCAGACTTGAAGGGATTTCCATACCACTCTCCATTACCCAGTGATTCCCTTGGAAAGCAAAAGTGTGTCAAGACTTACTTACCCTGAAGGCCATAGTTACAAAAAGGGCAAGAACTTTTTAAGTATTTTGACTTGTAAAACACGCAGAATATATGCTACCATATGCAAGCTACATTCAAGTTCTTATGTAAGAATTATTTGCAAGGCATACATAAGGATTGTGACATTTTCCTTGCATGAAAAATTCATGTAAGAAAAATTGTTTGACTCATACAAGAAAAAGTCCTTGTCAGTATCATGAGAGGAAAGAAAATTGTGTGAGGGGTTACTACACTACCGTACTGACTTTACATACTGATGTGGGGTTAGGAACAATAGCCTTCAGGCTCTAGACTAGGGTGTGCAACCTACTGAGTTAGTAAATGTATTTAAACAGATATGCATGCAATAATCTTAACACATTCTTAAGCAACTCCTGCTTTTTTGAAAGTAAATGTCTTCATTCTGCTCCCAAGATTTTTTGGACAGGGCAGGCACAATATTATATGTAATGTTCACTAAACAGAGACTAGGGAGAGAGGGAGGTGGGGTGGAAGATGACTCAGGGGGTTATAAATGGTGGTCATGGGTTTTTGTTTAATTTTTTTAACTTTTTTGGACAATGCAAATACCAAATACTCCCAAATAGGGGGATAATATTTCTTATTTGGATCTGAACAATATGCAGTACTTTAAGTTTCCTTAACTACACTGTAAAAGTATTGCAATTGCAATGTAATTACATACAACAGACATGTAAATACAGTGTAATTACTACTGTTGCATGATTACCTACCCAACAGTTACAGAAATTGACACTTAAAATAAATGTGACCAAATAATAAATAGACATTTTTTTTCTGATGTTCACTAATTAATATTCTTTATCTGAGCAGCCCTAGCCTAACAAGTCAAATCGATCAGAGGTTAATTCCAACATCCCATGAAGGAGGTTTTAGCAACTGGGCCCTGCTATATCCCTGCAGTTAATAAATGATATTCACACTGGGATCCATAGATATTTTTATGCAACTATAAATTATTTCCAGGTTTCCTCCAAAGAATTAATGTATTACCTTAAGAACTACCTTGCTTTTGGCAGAACAGGATATTTAATATAATTTTATGGGTCTGTGTGAAGGGCATCTTATGGATATAAGAGTGTTGCCTCATGCGTTCTTAGGATGAGAGGACTGTGAACTGGTAAGCAGTTCTGTCATCCTAAGGACACAAGAGGTGACACTTTCAGATACATTAGAGACCTTCCAAATGGACACATCAAATTATTATGGATTGCTAACTTTTTAAAAAACAAATTCCTTTTTTTTTCCAAATGCTGACGGTGCAAGTGGTCAGTGAGAAGCACATTACAGTGAGTCAGTGTGGGAGACATTCCTACAAAAATAAGAGTACCTCACACACAGCTAAAGGAAACACTGTGATTGGTCAGAAGCATTACATGATGCTTCCGCTGTCTATTAATATATATATCTCATGCAACACAGTTAGGCAAACCACTTTCTGCGGGCTTTGCTGCTAAAATCAATATGGCAGCTGCTAATAGAACAACCAGAAGCATTAGGCATTGACAAGGGCTTTCACCACCATCTGTTAATGTAACCCGGGGGAGTCATGAGAAACAGGATGCAGCTAAAGGCCTTATGCCTCTAGGGTTAGATTAATGAAGGTAACCCAACCCCTGAAGTACCGTAATACTATTATTAAAACTACAAGAGTTCAAGCTATAATTCTTCTATTGTTCATGAAGGTTTACAGCCATTAACCTAACAATGTCAGAATGCTGTTAGTCAATCAGATTGCTTGGTTCTTGATCATTGTTTTATAAATTTTATTGATTGCCATCCTCCAGAATTGCTAAAGTATCTTTATTTTGGAATGTGCATTCTGACAACTCTGTTTCAAGTGACTGATGACAGTAGGAGATTATGTTTAAAAATATTAACTCCCATGCCAGCCTGCCAGCACAGCAGTAGCACTACCATTTGTGATGCCGATGGCCCGGGTTCTGGAGAGAATCCAGGCTGTCGGAGGATCAGCTGGGAGAGCAGGATCAAGCATCTGCAGGACTGCTCTCCTTTCCTTCTCCAGTGGGGGAGGGTGGGCAGAGCCCACGGTTTTGCCTGACTCCTGGTGGAAGCTGGGGGAAAGGCAGCTTGGTGCCAAGATGACTGGGGGATGTGGCAGATGTTGGTGCATGTCACACAGGAGCATGTGGCGTGTATCACGAATTAATTGCACATGTGTCCTGGGTGAAAACAGGAGGAAAAACATCTGTGGTAAGATGCCAAGGAGCACTCGCAGACCCTGCACCTGACTATCTGGGCATGCCACCAGAGCTGCCGACCCCACCAGATGGGCAAGCCCTGGGGGAAGATGGTGGCAGGCAAGTCCTAGCAGACATTGGTGTGACAGGGCTAGGAGGCTCCTTGGAAGGAGGGCCAACCGGGGGGGGAGTGAAAAAAAAAATTAACTCTCACAAATAATCAGATGGTTTTCTTGTCCCTTAAACAATCCCAATAACATTGTTATTACTTTTCAATCCCTGTTTCTGTGTGTTTCTGTGCCAGAATAAGTACATAGTGTTGCCCTGATAAACCTAACTGACTGAGGAGAATGTCAAAGTTGCAAATTGCTTTTTTATGACCTTAACACAGTAGTAGCGTTAATGCTTCAACTGTTGAAAAAAGTCTTTAATTTTTTTTTTCATTGGCATTTTTTTGACAAAAAAGGGAGCACATGCATTACAATTAATTCATAATACACAAATTGGTTGGTTGCACATTTCCAAGGTAGTGTTGTGCAGAAATTTGAAATTATGATGGAAGCAGAATTCTGAATTTTTGCAATAATTCCAGATTAGTAATTTATGGTTTAAATAAACAGTTGATCAGGTTTCCACAAACCACTGAAAACTAATCAGTGGTTTTCATAATCCATGACAAACTAATGCACTGTTCAAATTAAATGACTTTTGGAATTTGGCAGAATTTTAGGGAGAATTCACAAAACAATTTTGGGAGTAGCACTGCTATTCTGCTTGAATTGCACCAGTGGAATTTTGCATTCCACACTGCTCTAGTCAAAGGTCATCCCAAATTAGAAATCAATACACAGGCACATCAAACAAGACCAGATACAATCTTATACAGGTAAGCACTTATATATTGCTGGATCAATGAGAATTGATTTCAGCAGTCATGTCTGGATCTACAGAAGACTTGTTTTCTCTTGACTCTGCAGAGGTAGGTGTGGCCGGAGAAGTTTCTGTTCCTTGTTCTACTGAAGGGACTTATTTGATAGTGGTCGGATTAAATCTAATACCATCTATTGAGCTACAGCATTTAGAGGGTTATTCACTCTACTTCCAGAAAGGGGTCCAGATTGTTGCATAAGCTTTTAAGTTGTGGTGGCGTGTATTAGTACTGTGTTCTTGATCAGCCAGTGAGTTCAGACTGGTCTGCCATTTGATGGGATGATGTCACTCTTCCACAAAGCCAGTAGTCACTTTTTGGTGACCAGAAGGCTTTGTACCATCCAGGTAGTCTTCTGTGTTCCATCAATTAGGTGATATAAGACTGTACCTACAGAATAGGCAAGTTCTAACTACCTGGGATGTTTGTTTGTTTTGCCCACACAGAGGATTGTCCTTGAACTAGGGATATCTGTTGGCCAGTATTACCACAGCAGTTCTCTCACTCTCTCTCTCTCTCTCTACTCCGAGATAGGAAGCCATGCTTGTGGAACATAGAACAGCTATGCACCACCCTGTTTCATTCTAAAGGGGTTGTATTATTGCGCCACTCATGTTTGGTGCCCTGGGACCTCCCTTAGTGGTTGACTTAGTTCCCGTGAGGTAAGTTGTGTTTTTTGCCATCCAAAAATTCAGGTTTAGTATCCTGTTGTATGTTGCAAAAACTGTTTGTGGATATTTGTATGTATTAGAAGTAAGTAATTTATCAGTGGGGTGTTCATTTGTACTACAATAACTTTACCCCACAGTGGCATATTCAGAGGCTATCATAACAGTATATCTGTTCTCATTGTTGCAAACACTTGAGAATGTTTGAGTATTCCCTCTTTATGTGTATCTTAGGTATTTAAAATGGGTGGCATACCATTGAAAGCCCCATGCTGTGAAGGTTTGTTCTGAATGTTTTATGGATTTTGGATGTTTCAAGGACTTTTTCCCCAACCTATATGCAGTTTCTTTGTCCTCCTCCACTCCTCCAGTCAGTGGCAGCAGCGGCTCCTTAGGGTGGAGTAAGCAGTAAGTTTGGGGGATTTAAACAACAGTTTCAACACTGAGGTTCAGAGCAGTGGCATTGTTGGTGGCACAATCAGCTAGGGTCATGACAGCTGAACTCACTATAGTCCACACAACAAGTTACAACCTTCCCCTCCACTCAACTTGCCTACAGCTTCAGTTTCTCTGGGAATTTCAAGGATTTTGGCTCCAACCTATCCACAGCTCGTGTGCCTCCCTCCACTCCTCCAATCAGCAGCAGCAGTAGTAGCTTCTTAGGATGGAGTTCCCCCCTCTCTTCTTAAGCCTTCTTTTTCCTAGTGGCCCTCTGTGCATCAGTCTGGTGTACTAAGGACTGTAGCATGAAGGACATCAGAGATTGCACAATGGAGTCAGCACAAGAAAGCAGCCAGCGGCTGGTCATGCTGCATGAATCTGTCTCTTCAACCCTTCCAGGACAGTGAGTGCTCCATTCAGTCAGGACAGTGCTAAGGTAGTCCTCTAAAATCATTAGGCTTTCAACCATAAGGTTATACTGTCTTATGTTTATTTATTTTATTTATTTATTCAGTTTTGTTAACCGGGCAGGCCCACTGAGACCTGGAGATCCCTTTTTCAGGAATGACCCGGGGTTAGTTACATATAATCATTTAACAGTGTGTACAACAAGCAGAAATCTTACAAAGATACATTCATAGGTTGTCAAATTAAACTGGACACAGTGCACATGGTACGATGCTAATTAGAGGGTAGTTGAGTACAGGATAGGTAATACATAATATTGATAGATACACATTTGGAAGCACTAGAGGTGGTGTGGAGCTCCACTTAGGTAGTCAGAGTAGTTTGATTAAGCTATCATCATTACAGAATCCTTGATCCCAGATGTTAGCAAGTGTTGTGTATCTCCTATCTCCAGTTTTTGCACTGTGGTATCTAATAATCTGGCTAGTGACTGTGACTCCAAATGAAAAGCTCATGTGCTGTAGGACTTCTTTATTAGATCTTGAATATTGTAGTCTGAAATCAGAGCACAGAGAAGCTTGGGTTGCAGCTCTTCATTTCTCTGCTAGACGCTGCTCTTTTTCTCAGTTGCATCTTCTGTTATGCTTAAAACCTGATTTTTGCTGAGTCCAGTCAACACCTTATCTACGGTCTTCATATTTACTGGATTTATCCCAATATACTGGTAATTTTAACTCTGCTGAATTTTGTTTTTATAAGGTATAGCCATATTTGTAGGTTCTGTATAGGGATGGGGTACAGAGGGGAGACAGTTGTGGCGACTGTAGGATGCTCTTCTCTAGGGTTATGCTCATGAGGAGGGGACACTGCCCCATCTGCAGAGACTTGGCAGAGCTCTATATCAGCTGGTGGCAGCAAGAGAAAAAATAGCTCAACTGCATCACCAGCTCGGCAGGAGCCCACACCCCCACTCTCCCAGAGGCCCACTGTTCTAGGGTGGTTGAGTGTCGTGGGGATGGAAAGTGAGGCAAGGTTAGCCACAGGGAGGTTATTCAGCCCAACACCAACCAGATGGTAAATCACTTTGCACACTTACAGGAGGCTCAGATACCTGACTCCTTGGGGGTGGACTCTGAGCCGTTGGAGGTAAGGGGCAGGTCATTGTAACAGCATCCAGGGGGAAAAACTGGAACAAGTCTACCAAGAGACAGGTACCTTATTCATGTATTGGCCATCTGGGATTCAAGTCAGGGAGAATAACAGTGAGGAGGGGGTCAACTGGGGGTGCTGGTACACCTGGGTACTAATGATCTTGCAAACCAGTTCATGGAGATAGTGAAGTGAAACTTTCACACACTGAGATAGAGTATGACAGCACACACAATCTCCCTGGCCATTTCATAGGTCCTCCCTGTGTGGAGTGTGGGGTGGGGGGAATAGAATAAGAAGGGATGATTTAGAGGAGCTTAATGGGTTGTTTAAGGGATATGTTAGGAGAAGGGGTACCACTTTGTGGGGGACAGGGGGACTTTTGAGACAGGAGGCTTTTCAAGGGTGATGGACTCCAGCTGACAAGAGAAGGGGCCAGTGTGCTAGGGTAGAAGTTTGACATCTTTAATTGGACAGTTAAACTGACTAGGGAACCATGATGATAGAAAGAAGAACCTAGCTAATACTCCCCCATATCTGGGGGCTTGTAGCAGGATAGAGGTTACAAACAGGGTAGAGTTCCAAACTGGGCTAAGGGAAGGTACAATAGAGAGGGGAACACAAAGTGTGCAATCACCACAAAAAGCAAGAAAATAAGAAGACCAGGAAAGAATTGGGGAGAAAGACAGGTAAATAGAAAAATTGCAGGAGTTAGACAGAAGGGGGTCAACCTTAATATCAGGAGCCCAAGTTATAAAACCAGTGATCTCCATGCAATGATGGCAGACACTAAGATTACCCATGTGCCTATCACAGAAACTTGGGCCTCAGAAAATAACAACTGGGTCCTGACAGTCCCTGAGTACTCAATGTTCTGGAGGGACAAAGAAAAGGTAGAGGGGGTGTTGTAGCCCTTTATGTCAGGGAAGGCATTGAGGTTGTGTAAGATGGGAACATCAGGGGTATTAATAGGGAGACAGAGTCACTGTAGGTGCAGCTCATGGTGGCATCAGGCAATAAACTGCACTTTGGAGTGATCTACAGGCACCAGGGGAAGAGAGGGACACAGAGCTCAGGGAAGAACTAGAAAGGGGAATGGCAAAGGGGGAAGTAGTGGAAGTGGTGACCCGAACCTGCTGGACATCAATTGGGATGTTCCAGTGGCTAGAAGCTCCAGAAGTCAAGTCTTGCTGGATACATTCCAGGACTGTCTTCTGGTACCGTTAGTTAAGAAACTCACCAGGCAGCCTACCATTCTTGATGTGGTGCTCACCAACTCAGAGGTGGTAGGAGCTGTGAGAGTAGGGGAACTACTAAGAAACAACAACCACAAATCCATTTGGTTAGAACTGACCCTTTGGTCCAGAACCCCCCAATCAAGAGCTGAGGTCCTGGATTTCAGAAGAGTGAAATTCAACTGGTTGAAGGAGCTGGTCCAGTACAAGTTAGTCAGGGTAGACAGCATAGGAGGTGTGGAAGACAGAAGGGGGCAATAAAGGGGGCCATTCTGAAGACATATAAGTTATGCATGAGAACGGTAACCAAGGGGCAATAAAGGGGGCCATTCTGAAGACATATAAGTTATGCATGAGAACTGTAACCAAAAGTAACAAGTTCAAAAGACCATTATGGTTTTTGGCAAGAATCAGGGAAGTGGCGAGGGCCGGAAAAAATAGTCTTCTCCAAGTACAATGAAAAGCAGGGAGAGGAAGAATGGAGAAACTACTTACTGAGAAACAAGGGGGAAAAGAGGGCAGTTAGGGAAGCAAAAGCAGACACAGAGATGCATATTGCAAAGGGGGTCAAGAGCAGAGAAAAATAATTCTAATATATTGGGGGAAAAAAGGAAGAAAGGAGAGAGAATTATTAGGCTATCTGGGGGGGTAGGGTGATAGAAGAGGACGTGCAAAAGGCAGCTGTCCTTAATGATTACTTTTGTCCTCTCTTCACTAGGGACAATGGCAGGTCCTTGCCAGAGAGTGGCATCAACGCAGCCACAAAGGGGACCCGGAGATAAGACAGCTAATATTTACAAGTAAAAGGGTCCAGAAAGGGTTAACAGCACTAAAGATATATAAGGCCCAAGGACCGGATGAGATGCATCCAACAATGCTCAGAGAACTGGCTGCAGAACTGGCAGCAGAACTGGCTGAACCCCTGTTGGGACCATTCAGTAGCTCATTACAGATGGGGGTAGTTCCAAAGGAGGATGATGGACGTAGTTCTGCTCCATAATGGGGGGTGGCAAGGAACAAGCAGGGAACTACAGATCTGTCACAGTGTTACATCTGTTGTAGGGAAACTTATGGAATTATTGGTCAAAGAGAACCTCGTGCAGTACCTGGAGAGCAGTGTTCTCAGGATAGTAAACAGCATGGGCTTGTGGCTGGGGGGGGGGTCCTGCCAGACTAACCTGATAGTTTTCTTTGACTAGGCAATCAGGGCATTGGATAGGGGCCACACTGTGGATTTACTCTACTAGTCCATTTTGGTCACCTCCCAATATTGGCTGTATTAAACAAATTGAGAGAGTTCAGAGGAAAGCAACTAAAAAAATCCATAATTTAAAGGATAAATCATATAAAGAACACTTGATCATCCTTGATCTGTATTAATTAGAATACAGATGCTTGCTATGGGACCTTTGCTTTAGTTACAATGCCTTCCATGATGATAAATTATAGGAATTTGTGGGCTTATGTAAAAAAGACATTCAGTCTGAAATAGGCACTAGGTCTCATAGCAAGCAACTCAGAGGTGAAATAACTAGGAGGAGTAGTAGGAGAAGTAATTGGATTAACTAAAGAGTAATTTCCATTTGGAATTCTTTACCAGAACTGGTAGTTAGTAGCAATACGATGGACATGTTTAAAAATTCTTTGGACAATTATTTGGGCACTCCCTATACAAGAATGTTCCACTGATACGTGGTGAGTCACTGATAGCCACAGCTATTTGACTTGCATATACATCTATGACATCTATTACTTTGACTTCAGCATGGCTTTCGGCTTGGTGCCTCACAGATGATTGCTGAAGAAGGTGTAGGATCTGGGTGTGGCTAGGGACACAGTAAGATGGGTAGGTAACTGGCTAAACAGAAGGCAGCAGAGGGTTGTGGTTAACGGGGTCAAACTGGATCACAGGAAGTCCTTGAGTGGGATACCAAAGGGATCTGTCCTGGGCCAGGTTCTCTTCCATATATTTATCAGCAACATAGGAAATCAAATCCAGGAGAGGTTGCGTCTCTTCACAGATGACACTAAACTCTCTGGGTGGGTGGATAGCAATGAGACAATCAGAAAAATTCAGGTTGACCTGCAAAGGCTAGAGAGGTGGTATAAGGTTTAGCATATTATAAATTAGACACCAAAAAATGCAAGGTGATGTAGCTAGAAAACAAGAACCCCAGGTCAGAGTACTGTATGGATGGAGTAAGAGTTAGCACTATAGCTGGGGAATGGGACCTGGGAGACATCATCAATGACTCCCTCAGACAAGCAAGCCAGTGCATTAAAGCCTATAGTAAGGCTTATAGGATGTTGGGATGTATCTGAATGGGTACTGATAGCAGAAGAAAAGAGGTAATACTGTCCCTCAGTAGATCTTTGGTGAGGCCACACTTCGAGCACTGTGCTCAATTCAGAAGTCCTCACCTAAGGAAAGATAAGGACAGGCTGAAGACAGTGCAATGAAGGATGACAAAGATAATTCAGGGCCAACAGAGTAGGTCTTATGAGGAACACCTCAAGGCACTGAACACATACTTGCTGGAGACCAGATGAGAGGGGAGATCTGACAGAGATCTTAAAGTTCCTGAAAGGATTAAACAAAGTGAACTGAAGGGAATTATTTAGCAAGAGTAACAGTTCAAGGTCATTAGGGTACGAGTGGAAACTGACTGGAGGGAGGTTAAGATGGATATGAGGAAGTATTATTTTACATGAAGGGTGGTGGGACCATGGAACAGTCTACCAACCTGGAATATTGTGTTCTGGAGACCACATCTCAGGAAGGATATAGACAAGGCGAAGGCTGTTCAGAGAAGGGCAACTAAAATGGTGTAGGGGCTGTGTCAGAAACCCTACAAGGAGAGAATAAAGAACCTCAATATACACACCCTGGAAAAGATGAAGGAGGGGGGAGACATGATAGAGACTATAAATATCTCACAGGGTACAATAAGGTACAGGCAGGGGTATTTTTCAGAGAAAAAATTGCACAAGAATGAGGGGTCATGCAATGAAGCTGGAAAGGTGAATTTAGAATTAATGTGAGGAATTACGTCTTGAAAGAAAGAGTAGTGAATGCCTGGAACTGTTTTCTGGTGGAAGTGGTGGGGACAAAAACAGTGGTAAGCTTCAAGCATGCATGAGTAGCCACAAGAGAATCTTAGTTAGGAAACAAGAGACAGGGAGCTAGAGATCAAGTAAGATCTGTGGTGACAATATAGGCAGGGACAAATGGGCAGACTGGGTGGGCTAAGCTGTCCTTATCTGCCATCAAATTCTATGTTTCTAAGGTTTGTATGACATGATGCACCTAGAGTCCCTTCTGACCTTAAAGAGGGCCTTTCCTCATGAAATTAAAAAAACATCAAAAACAAAAAGGAAGTTCCTTCACTTCCGTGGGAGTTCCTCTGTGAGTATGGTTAGTTTTTCAAAATGTTGCCTGTAAGGGATGGAAGGGATCAAAATTCAACCCCAAGGGGCCCACTGCTCGATCCCTTCCACTTCCCGGTTGCTGGCCATGCCCCAATGCTTTTTGATGTCTGAATAAGGAGAGCGCAGAGGCACACTCCACTCAAGCCTATGGAGTGGCTTTTCTGATGCATTTTTATGTCCTTTAAATTGAGTTTTGGAAAAATCAAAGCCAGTGCTTGGCTGACAAGACCCTCAGTGTCAATAAGCAGAGATTTTTCCTTAAGCTCCCCTGCAGGGCGTTTGCCTATAGTGTGGAAGACTGTTTCCGGATGCAACCCTTTGAGAACTCTTTAGTCATAGGCATTGATGTTTATAATGGAGTTATGTGACATGCTCCCAGCATCTGTGATAAGTACTGTTGTAGTAATTTTGGATTATATTGCATTTGTGCTCAACTCATGGCCATTGGCTCATGGTGCTCCACCAGGAAATAATTTATAGATTACGAGAAGTCAAAGATCTGAACAGCTATAAACTAATGGTCTAATTCTCTTCATTAATGCACCTTGTTTTGACCCTGTATCACTGCCTCAGTGTAAACTGCTGCAGAATGAGATTACATTTTCTGTATCTGTTTCCTGTTTGTTATGCTACATGATTCATTGTCTTTGCTGTCTCAAACTGTATACATTTCTGACATGGAACCTTTGTGAAAGAGCACTTATGCTCAAAGGTATTTTCCTAGCAAATATACAATACAATAAATAATGGTTGGGGCATCCACTTATGATGTGAGAAGGTGCTCTAAACTCTCACTGAAATCCATACCACACTGCGTGAAAAGTTTATTAATTGTTTGTGTTTGTAAATACGGTAGTAAAGGAGAGGCTGTGATTTCCTTCTGACACTTCAGGTAGGCCTGGGTGTGGCCATTTTTGAAACACATTACACACGGTCCTTTATAGTGGTACCATACTTAAACTGTACTTTGTGGGCAGCTGCCAAAAGATAGTAAGATTAACTAGCTAGGACTATTTAACAGATGACTTTTACTAGTGTAGGTGTTGGATGGGCAGGGCAGGGTTAAACTAACCCATTAAAAAGAAAGTTAACATATTTCTGCAGGTGTCACCTCTATACATAAGCAATAGAGTGGCCAAGCTTGGTACTATATTAAGACACTGAAACAGATAAAGTGATTTTATGATGGCATTTTATCCAAGGTCAACCCTATTTATACAGAGACTAAGAAACAGGCGTAGCACCAACTTAAAACTTGCAAACTTGTACCATCGATACTCTTGCAATTGTTTTGCCATGTCAAGAAGTGTTAAGTGCCAATGAACAATTGAGTCTGAGAGCTACAGAGTTTATAATACTAAACAATGCTATTTTTCAGCTAGGTTACACAAAACCATGTCTCTGTTTCTCAGGTAAAATGCACCAAGGAGTGACAGGCTGAAGACTATCTTCTTTTATTATGTTTATACACTGCTAAGTTCTTTCCATTACAGAGGTTTTCTTCTGAAACAACACCCTGTATTTCAAGCATGGCAGAAAAATGTTACAGCTGCATAAGGGAGATGTTTCATATCAGGATGCAGAAAGGTTACCTGAGTCTACAGGCTGTTACCAGGCAACCATCTCAATTACAACATCAGTTACATAAAGCCAGACCAACTGCATTTTTACTAAGTTACCTAAGTAAACCTGCATCGATACACAACTCATGAATATTGTTGTAAAATATACTTTTCGTTGGGGGGTGGTGTTCAAAATCTTTAATATAGTTAATACTTTCTTTGTTTTGTTTTTCCTGGTTCCCGTATCTGTCTTGGCTCCTAGGCAGAAACTAACAGTACTGCATATCCATGGGAGGAAGTCCCAGCAGTGTGTCATCATCGAGTTTGGTTGCACTTTCTCAGAGGTACAGTGTTAGACTGACTCAACCATGATAAGGGAAGATTAGTGAGCTCAAGGCTTTGGTGGCAGACTCTGGGCTGGATCTGGTGGCCATTACAGAAACTTGAGCCTGTGTGAACAACATCTGGGACATGATTATCCCAGGCTGCACCTCATACAGGTGTGATAGAGAGACAGACAGAGGTGGAGGGGTGGCCAACTACATCAGAGAAGGGATCAAGCCAGTAGAGATGCTACCATGGGGAGGAGGGGAGGTAGAATCCCTGTGGGTTCAGCTCCTAGAGTTGTTCACTAGGAAGACTCCCATAGGTGTGGTTTACAGGCCACAGATGCAAGGAGAAGAGAGAGATAAGGAACTGAGTGCTAAAGTGGGGAGGGGGCATAAAAGGGGGAGGTTGTAATAATGGGAAATCTCAATCTTCCAGACATCAACTGGGATACCCCAGTGGCCAGGAGTGCTAGAAGCCAGGCTCAGCTTGATAGCTCATAGGACTGCATGTTGGTACAATAGGTCAGGGATCCCACCAGACAATCAACCATTCTAGGTGTGGTACTCACCAGCTTGGTAAGAGTAGGTGGAATATGGGTCAGGGACCACTGGGTTCCAGCAACCACAACACTATATGGTTAGAGGTGGCCCCAGGCACTTGTAAGACCTCTTCTAAGGCTGATGTGCTAGACTTTGGGAGGGTGGATTTCAGCCATATGAGGGGAAATTGTGCTGGACAGGTTAGTTGCTACAGACAGCATCAGGGGAGTGAAGGAAGCAGAAGTAAACTGCTGCCCCAACTGCGATTTCTCCAGACTGTAACCCACTATATCAGAGGCAGCACTTCATGAATCTTCCTTTACCTCAACTGGCGCTACAGTTTTTTCCTCCTTAAAGATTTAAACAAATACAACAAATACTGTACTAAAGAAAGCTGAAAGAACAAAGTGAAAGTAAATTGTTGATCGATGACTTACTTCTTTGTGGTCGGTGTCTTGACTCTTAAACCATGAGGCTGGCTTGTTAACAAGCACATTTTTACATTTGTAAAAAAATAATTTGGGGACATTATTACACAGCAATAGTTACAGTAAGTGCTTGGACACTGACTGTGATGTCAAATGCACAGAGTGACAATTGCTGTCTGTAATGCTACACATCACATGGTTTAAGATGCCGACCACAAAGAAATGAACGCCAGCAGTTGGCAGTTTATTTTACTTTGTTGTTGCTTTATTTAGTACAATTTTTATTTATTTGGATTAAAAAAACAGTAGTGCCAGGCAAGTTTAGAGAGAGGGCAGTTCATGAAGTGCTGCTGCTGGCATTGTGGGTCAGGAGACAGACGTTGGAAGGTGGAGTGAAGACAGGCTTAGACAGTAGACAGCTTTTACTGAGGTCAGTCTTATGAATATTTGCAGGTGTGATAAAGTATACCAGACCCGATAGCTCAAAATACAGCAAGAGCAAATTTAAACTGCTATGCAGTATGTTGTCATGATAGACTGCCTCCAATATCACTCTCTACACTCTGTTTGAAGAGCTGAAAGTTTTTAATGGAGTACAAATTGAATACTGTAATTATAGTTGAAGGTGATGGTGAACACAGCTGAATAAAATAAGTGTCATCACATGCCTGTTCAGGAAGCACACTGAGAGGCAAATCTCAAGAAAATGCAGTAGACATGTATTTATTTGAAGGACAAGCAAAATAACAAACACAAGATTGGAGTATCATGACAACCTTAATCAAATTCTGGCACTGTGAAACATTTCTGGGACACTGGATGGCAAGTCTGAAGTTTCTGTAAAGCAATCTGTGCCTCATAAGGTCTCTCACAGTTCCATCCTCAGTGCCTACAGCAAGTAATCTTTCCTCTGAAGTGGCCAGACACCAACTCGCTCAAGTCCCAATCAGCAGGGATTCCTTTAGAGGAAAAACTCCACCTTCCCAGCTCCCATTGGCTCCAAAGAACATCAATCTTCACACAAAGTACCAGAAAGTACACAACATTAATAGCGCACTGCATAGCAAACTGATAATGCATTTCATACAATCAGTGTTATTCAATATCAAAACTGTCCCGTTACTATAGAAATCTAAGAAACAGGCTAACACCTAAGAAACATTTGCTAACTGAACTAGAAGTGCGGTACATGCTGTGTGGAACAATTGTCATAAAAATTTTAGAATATACCAGTGATTTTGCTGTAATTCTGTTGCACTGTTTTTCTTTTGCTACAAGATGGCAGTATACATCTAGTTACTGCTTCATTGTTTCTGCACACATTATATCTCTACCCAACTAATGAGGGAAAGGAGTATAGTGTATGGTGGAATGTCGTTCTCCACCGAAATCGATTGTTTTCCAAACCTTGTAGTCACACAGTAGTGACGATCACAGAACAGCAGAACTATTAGTCTCACTGCACTGCGCATGTCACAAACCATGTCCTCGAGCACAATTTGACAGTTAGGGTTCATTCATTTGACAGTACCGATAGCGTTAGCAGCAATGTTGGCGGCGGTACTTTCAAAGCCACTGTCTGTGAATTGCTGTGCTGTTCCGGGTGCTGCTGTATGTGAGTTTTCAAAATTTTAAATGTTAATCTAAACATTTCAAGCGTGAAAACGCAAAGAATGTAAATTTAAGTTGTTCCAGTAACCAAGTAAACATTTTTGTAAGCAGCAATACAAAGTAGTGATTTTTTTGTCAGAAAACGCAGTTCCACCATACGCTATAAAGAAGAGTGCATGGGGAACGGTTGACAGGGTTATTCGACTCTGACACGGCTTACCTTCCTCGAGCCGCGCCTCGAGGTAAGCCGCTGTCATAGTGCCAACTCGGTGGAAGAATAGCCCTGTTGTCAACCATTCCCCATGCACTATCCTATATGTTCTGGGTAACAGAGGGAAAACAGAGGGTAGGACAGAAAAGATGTGCAAGAGACCCTGTCTGGCCAAACCAGTGCGGAAACAAGCACACAGGATAGAAAAGCATTCCAGTGCCCAAAACAGGGAAAACTGGGGGGTGGCTCAATCTCTCCCTTTCTCTTCTTTCTGTATTTCTGATTGCCTGAACAGTGACAGGAGACATCAGGCCTATCACAACAAGGTAGGGTGTTTTGCCTAAAGTGTAACTGTGGGTGCTTCTGTCTTTCCACCAAGCACAGTACTACGTAGTCTGCTATACTTTTACAACAGTTTGTTGCAATGAAGGATTCTGATCCTAGAAATCATAGACAATGAAGTCAGGTATAGATGAGCAGACAAATTATATGAAGTCTAATGGACAGTGATCCTGTATTCATGTTGCTCATTTGCAATATAATACAGAATAATGTTTTTTTTTTTTTTAAGTTTCTCTGTGTCATCCGGGTCTCTTTTTAAAAAGGTGTTTGTGGTGTATGGGAGTTTCTCTGTGGAAACCCATAGGATGGTCCTTTGTTTAGTTAATTTCCGCCATACATTGGGGGAAATACTTTTCCAAACGTGAATTACGGGAGTAAAAGATGACTTAACTGTTAAAGCCTATAGCTATCGGATGACATATTCAGGCGAGAGGCGAGGCACATACCTGGATGCGCCGGCATCCCTGGACATGCATGAGTGTAGCCATATTCAAAGGCCATCATTGCGCCACACCCCCTCGACTGCGCCGATGCACACAATATTGTGCTGTGCCTATGCAAATGAGGGTCCCTCATGCATATGCCATGCATCAAAACACTGAACCCCCCCAAGCATAAAACTGGCCGGCTGCACTGGCACATAGTTATGCTCACAAAACCCTACTTTAATTATGTGCAGGGTAGGTTGGTGCCCCATGCACAGTCTAGGACTGGGTACACAGTCCTCCCCAAGCCCCAAGCCCTGTTGATGAACAAGGAAAGACAGCCCTGGTGGTCCAGCGGTCCCATCCCACCCTGCTCCCCAATCGCCCATTGTATAAATGAAAATACCCAGTTATCTCCCTGGTAGTCTAGTATCCCCCCTCCCACAATCCCCGATTGCCCATTGTATAAATGAAAAGTCCCAGTCAGCTCCCTGGTAGTCTAGTGTGACCCCCCCCAGCCCCAATCAAAGATGTCATAAAAAAAAAAACACTCTCCTTTCCCTGGCAGACAAGTGGCCACCTCTGCCCCACCCCATTAGCCAGTGACCCACCATCCCACTTCCCCCCAAACTGACAGGAGCTGGCGACTGGCACAGCCCACCTCACACCGCACTGTCCAGCTGCTGACTGAACTGTACAGAAGCACTATACAGTAGTATATAGTACACATCCATTCGTTGACCAGTCAACCATTGGGAGTGTACTGCATACTGTGCAGTGCCCCTGTACAGTTCAGTCAGCAGCTGGACAGTGGTTGAGGTGGGATGCCAGTCGCCAGCTCCTGTCAGTTTGTGAGGAAGTGGGATGGTGGGTCACTGGCTAAAGGGGTGGGGGCCACTTAACTACCAGGAAAAGGAGATTGGGGTTTATTCTATAACATCTGTGATCAGGGCTGGTGAAGGGGGTCACACTAGAGTACCAGGGTGATTGAGGATGATATTATATTTTATGAAGATTGGGGCTGGGGAGTTGGGGGGGTCACTCTAGACTACCAGGGTGACTGGGGAGAATTCTTTGCTTTTATGAAGAACGGGGCTCAAGGGGGGGACACACTAGACTACCAGGGTGATTGGGGATGATATTATATTTTATGAAGACTGGGGGGGTGTCACACTTGACTACCAGGGTGATCAGGGAGAGTTCTCTGTTTTTATGAAGATTGGGGATGGGGAGAGGTCACACTAGACTACCATGGTGATCAGGGGATATTATATTTTATGAAGATTGGGGCTGAGGGAGTGGGGGCTCACACTAGACTACCAGAGGCGATCGGGAAGAGTTCTTTGTTTTATGAAGATCGGGCTGGGGAGGGGGGGTCACACTAGACTACCAGTCTGATCAGGGATAATCCTTTGTTTTTATGAAGATCGGGGCTGGGGGGGGCTGGCCCTGCTCATTCCACCAGGCACAGCCATGTAAATGAGTTGATAATGTGCATGCGAATGGCCCCTTTGTGCAAAGCATGCCCACTGGGCTTATTTGCATATTTGGGTTGGGTATCGCCCATTGGGGCTGTGGCACATACAAGTATGTGCCACACATTCCTCTAAGGGCGGTCCTGAACCCTGCAGCCTGAATGCGCTGCATGGAACTTGGTGCCCCCTGCTGTGCTCCGTGCATCCAGTGTGCAATATGCAAACAGATTGCACGATCTATTTGGATTATGCATTCTGTTTGAATATGGAGCCAGAGATGGCCAGACCAATTTTTTGGTGCACCACATCATTCTGCTTGCACATCCAGGTGGCTCTGAATATGTCCCCCTTCATTTATGTATCTGCTTTATTATTACTTGTCCTCTATTATTACAATAAACGTTCTTGTGCTGTAATTTGCATTTGTGCATCCTTTTTAAACTAGCACTTGTACATCCTATAGTACTACATTCCACACTCTGTAGTTTTGCACTGTACTGTACTGAGAGAAGCCCCACAAACACAAGATATTGTAGCTCAATGAGTCATCCCATCATTTGTATGACAGGAAGGAAGAAGGAAGGCGGGAAGGAAGGAAGAAAGAAAGAAAGAAAGAAAGAAACTTTTATCCATATGAAAAAAAATAGTCTTTACTTATTCTGTGGTGCATTTCCAAATTTGAAAGGTTTTTAATGTAATGAGCCCTTAAAGGATACATTTGGTCTAAGGATTAATGAACCTTTATGGTTGAGTAGTAAGGGCTATCCCAGTAACACAGCAGACAAACTCTGTGCTGCTCCCTGAGGTATATGGTTGGATTTAGAATTCTGGCCCTGGGGCCATGTGGGGGTGGGGCACATCATGGCAGTTAGGCACACCTCATTTCCATGAAAGGCATGGGTCACTTGGTCATACATGAACTCTGCTGCCAAACTACAGAGAAATATTGATTATAAACATCTATGAAGCCTGCTGCTCTCCAGCACTCCAAGCCTGAATACAAGTAACAGCCATGCCAGCCTTGAAAACTGGGGCTGGGATGGGGAAAACAAGGGGGCTAATGTATTCAACTCACCAAGTAAGTTAAGCAATAAATGGGTGAGACTTACAAAATAATAAAGAGATGCTATTGAATATGTAAACAATAATACATGGTGGGATGTTGGTTAGGGTGTGATGAACGCATGTGTGGGGGTGTAGTGAGGCACAAGGCTGAAGGATAAAACTTTACTGTCCTAGAAGTGAATATATCACTCATTAACCATCAACACCATGAACTGTGTTATTGTGCTTATAAAATGGGTACATGTTGAGATATCTTTGAACAGTTTAAAATATTAAAAAAAATAATAAAATTTCCCATTTTGTGCTAAATAGTCCCTCCACTCCACTGTTGTCAGTAGGGGCATTGGGGAGCTCTGTTATGAGTGACCACATAGGTGTTGGAAAGCCAGAGATTTTCTTATGGTCTTTCCAGCAATGCACTACTATCTGCAGTGGCAGCTTTTGTAAAACTACTGTTGGTCTCACAGCAACCATAGGTTAGGAGGGACAGCTATTTAAAAAAAAAAAATTTCACCATATAAATAGCTGTTTCTTGGTTTCTGTGTTTTCAAAGCAAACATGCATCAGAAACAATATGGTTGCTGAATCTTCTATCTGCAGCACATGGATTCTTTTAGTAACGCAGACACAGGTACTGGGACTTTTTTTTACCTGTGGTTTACTGAAAAAAAAGACATGGCTAGAATAGTCTAATCTAATCAGATTCAAGAACAGTCCCTACTGATTTCATAAGTTTATTTATAAAATGGGAAGAGAAAATTCTGCATCCTGATTGGTTGCTAGTTGTGCATTAGAAGTGTAATGCATGGCTAAAAACAAATGTTGACAACTTGGATGCAGGAAATAAAAATAAATCCCTGACTTACTATATAATTTTTTTAAAGGTATCAGCCACCATTTTGTCCCCCCACTTAGTGAGACAACTTAAATCAGACCCCCCGACCTTGCACACTGGTCTTGCTACCATAAAATAAACAGTCAGCTCATCTAAGGACAGGAGATGCTGCAGATATGCAGATCATGCATTTCATTAATATCTAGTTCACTTACCTTTAGTGAAATGACAGTCGAGACCCCACTGTACAGATCATGGCTCTCAGCTCATGTGGCTGCTAGCTCACTTGCCCAGCTGCCCACTTAAACTGCACAGTAACAGCAAACAAAAAGAAGAAAAGAAAAAGGTGACATTCAAACAGCCTAGCTCCTCCGCTGGCATCTTTCCTATTGCCTGAGCGCTTGTTATCCCACTTGCACCTGCCAGAACAGGATTCATTTAAAAAAAACTAATAACATATAACTAAACTATAACTATAAAAGATAACGCCAAATAAATATAAACTGATTTATATATTTAAAAGACAATGTTATCAATGTAAAATTACACATATCCCCATACAGCAAAAGCGCCGTGGGAAGAATATACAAATCACTATCAAAGAGTTTAGATTGGTTCCACTATATTAGTGTGCATGGGGGGAGAGTGCATGGTAACTAAGATGACAAACAACTTCAGGAACGGTGGCCACAGTAAAACAAAAATCCTAATGGCAAAAAAAAACAAAACACCAACAATCTTTTGCAGATGGAGGAATTATTTAAGCAATAACATCAGAGAAGCAAGTCATGTCCAAAGGGGTATGGGTGGCCTGAGGCACAGCCGAGGGCCACCTCCCTCCAGCCAGTCATTAATCCAAGGAAATGACCAGCTGCAAGGTTGTTATTGTGGTTATAAGTCTAATTGCAATAACAACTTTTTCCCCATTTATTTTTACCGCAATTAATTTTTAAAATAGAGTAGCTCAAGCCGTATATGTCACACAGCATCAGTTGGCAGCTGGATCAGTCATTTCTAAGACATTAATGATGATCCAGTAGCCAATCAGGAGTCTCATTAGGCTCATTAATAATTAAGTAGGCTTATAATTTACAACAAAATACATTAAAGATTTACATTGTTTTCTACACGAACATAAAAATTTAAATTTTTACATGAATGTAAAATACACAGCCTTATTTGGTAAGTGCAACAAGACACTCGCACCTTACTACCCCCCAGTCATGTGATAAAAGTGTCTAATGCGTGCCTTGTCATTCCTTTTTGCTTACCTATACCGTTACTGTGTCTCTTGTGGTTTTAAGAGTGCCTTCTCAAGTTCTTTGGGTGAAAGAACTATGTACCATAGCTGGGAAGTTCTTGCACATAAAAGACTTGAGAACACACTCTTATGACTACAAGAGACACAGAAACTGTACATATATGAAAATTATAAATCATGTTGAAGATTTATGTTTAAAAAACGGAATTTGAATTTAAATTCAAACCATACCTCTCAACTGTACCACAGTACAAGGAGCATTCCCCATTTTACTTAACAAAAGCTCCCTGTTCCACATTGTGAGGACTTGTTCCACATTCAGTATTAACATTTTAAAGCACAAATCTATAGTAAATGATGCAAAAAATATATTACTCAACTAATAACAGACTTTCTAAACATAAATGCAAACATTTTAACAGTGTTCTGAGCCTTCTATGTAAAGATTTGATTAAGTGTTCCACATTTTGCTCATTTGTTCCACATTTTGAGAGGCAATGTTCCACACTTGGGAGACAAAAGATTGAGATGTACGATTCAAACTGTTTTACTTTGTCAAAAATCACATGAGCCCTTGTGAGTGAAATGGACTATGCCAACTCGAGGCAGTATGGTGCAGTGGTTTAAGGCTCTGAGCTAGAAATCTGGAGACCTGAGTTTGAATCCCACAGCCCTCGCTTGCATACTGTGTGACCCTAAGCAAGTTACTTGACTTCCTCATGCTCCCAGGTTGCACCTCTAAACAATCTTTCAGCTTAGTGTGTCTCACCTGGTTAGATAATTGGAAAAAACAAACAAAAAAAAAACTGAACTCAGAATTCCAGAACTATTTGCATGAGACATCCTCGTTTTTATGAGTTCCTGGAATGTTTGGAAATAAACAGTCCTGATTGGCTAAGAATGATGTCATGACTTAGCATTTACAACTGAACTGCACTGGTTATCACAAGCAAATAAAATAAGTCATAGAACAACAAGTCAGATGATAAATGACGAGTCTCTCCCCTACTGTTTGTCCAGCTAAAATCAATACATTATTTGTTGAAGACTGCAGGGGTAGCAGCTGTCTATGGCATTTAGCATCTGTGTTATTGGCACACATCAATCCCATAAACACTCCTGCAACTCTCAACAACAGGAAGCCAGGGAAGGGCATCTTATTAAGATATACACAACGAGGCAGGGTGAGGTTACTGAAGGAGGATGGGATTTTAGAGGCCTAGATACAGTAAGTATCATTCTCTATTTTATGCCATTCTGGTATCTGATAAATTGTATCATGTCAGGGTGGTACCACAGCTCCCTGGTATTGATATATGTTAGTTAATTCTCTATATTGGGACTGTGATTTCCTTGTAAGTCCCTGTTCAATGTATAACTGATTATCAGCCACACCAGATAAAGCAGCCATTGTACGAAAAGGTTTGATGTAATAAGAGTGAAAAAAAAAAACATAGCGTCAAGCATATGAGTGATGGCAAATGAGCAGGAGAAAATATAGCCAATACCAAAAAAAGCAAATGTCAAAACAGTGACTTTACCATATCCCAACTGTAGCTCACTATCCGACACACTGATTTTACACTACTACACTATATTTCCTGATGGGAGGCTACACCCCCTGTACCCCTCATCAGGGAGCTTCACCCCCAAACCCCCCTCACTAGAAATAACAATCTCTGAGACTGCACTAACTTGAAGTACATGGCAAACATTATCTATCCACAAGTAAGCCTTGGTGAATTGACATTCGGCATAAAGCACAACTCGCCCATTTGACAGGTGCTATTATTCCGTCATTCATTTTCACTCCCTCCTATTGACTCGCTCATTTGACGGGACACAATACTAGAATTGCTCTAGGCTCACAACTCATGATTCTGCATCATGGGTGACACTAACATGGTACAGCTGAGAGAAACAATACAGTGGTGCCACAGGTCAACCGCCACCAGCTGTGACTGCTCCCGTGTTTTGATGGGAAGATACATTATCAATTCAGAAAGTTGTAAGGACAGAGATTAATGAGAAGGAGCCTGTGGTTCAACTCCCAGCTATGACTATTAGGGCATGAATCAAGGTGCAGTAAGTTTCTGGGTCCCCATCAACCGTACAGGGTGTATCATAGTATACAAATATTGACTGGAGTTGAGGGCAATAGTGTAAAACCAGTGCCTCCAGGGATGTTCTGCTGACTACCAGTTATTATATTGTTCAAAGACAAAGGCTGAGGGCAATTTGACTATTGGCAGTCAATAGAACATCCTTGAGGGGGTCTGCTTTTACACTATTGACCAAAACAATCCAGTCAATATCTATTTTATTAAACGTTATTTATGTTATGCCAGCCTGGAGGTGTTGAGGGTTGAGGTGCTGGACACCACACCTCGCACCACACTGGCGACCTGGGTTCAGATGCAAGCCTGGGGAGTCAGGGGCCTCGGGGGGGGGGAGATAGGATTGAGCATCCGGAGGACTGCTCTCCTATCCCGGGTTGGGATCCAGGGTACCACCACTCTTTAGCGGCCCTTGGTGATGACTGGAGGCACTACTAGAGTCGGTGGTAAGTAGTGGAGTGCGGCAGATGTAGGTGCATATGCACCAGATGTCACTGCACGCTGCACTCCCGCGGCACAAGAGAACACAGAAAAATGGCAGCACAGACCGCGGCAGCTTGATGGCCACTACTTCCACCAAGCTGGCAATGTCTGGATAGGTGCTGACAGGCTGGGACTTGTCAAAAGCGGGGCAATTGGGGTGCCTCTCGCAGGTATAGCTCTATATGCCAGCTGGACATGTGACCCCGGGATCGGTGGTGGAGGTGGGAAGCGGTGGCTGGATTCATGAAGCAGGTCAGTGGCTGCAAGGGAGCAAAAACAGTAATATGATGAAAAAAACAAAAAAAACGTTATTTATGTCATGCAATCCCCCCTCACATTGAACAAAAAAACTTACCCATGAGGAATATCATTTATTGCGCTTCATTAGCTTCTGCCCCCACCTTTCACAAACAGTACACACCAAATGACAGAAACAGTTTCAGCAATAGCCACCTCCCTCTATATGAGCATTTAAACGGAGTCTCAGTTTCATAAGGGACATGAATCTGTATGAATCCACACGAGAGAGAGAGAGAGAGAGAGAGAGAGAGAGAGAGAGAGACGCACTTTGGGTTTAAAAAAAATAAATGAAATCAGAGACAGTCAGCCAGGGGAGAGAGAGCTGGAGACAGTGGCCAGTAGTAGAGGTGAGTGGAGGGTAAAAAATGGCCACCATCTTGAGGGGGCAATGGCTGCTGTCCACACATGAGAGAGGAGAGTGTGCTGTACGTGAGATTTTTTTTTTTATAAAAATCCATAGAAACATAGAAATATAGAGGTTGACGGCAGATAAGGACCGCAAGGCCCATCCAGTCTGCCCATTTCTTTTTCTACCTTATAAATGTGCCATCGGCCTTTGCTCTGTCAGTGGCCTATCTATTCATACTCATCTATATTGCTCCCTTATGCCTATCTCATGCCTGTTTGAAGCCCTGCACTGTATTCATAGCCACCACTTCCTGAGGCAGGCCGTTCCATGCATCCACCACTCTTTCTGTGAAAAGACTTTCCTCACATTCCCCTTAATTGGCCTCCTCTATCTCATGATGTGTCCTCTTGTCCTGCTATTTTTCTTATATTTAAACATGTTAGACTCTTTCACCTTGTTAATGCTCTTAAGGTGTTTGAATGTTTCGATCATATCACTTCTCTCCCTCCTTTGCTCAAGGGTATACATACTGAGCTCCATTAATCTGTCTTCATATGTCTTCTGATGCAGTCCCTGCACCATTTTGCTTGCCCTTCTCTGGACTGCCTCAATTTGGTTAATGTCCTTGTGAAGGTGTGGCCTCCAGTACTGCATGCAATACTCCAGATGGGGCCTAACCAGTGTCTTGTAAAGAAGTATTATTACCTCCCTCTTACGACTTGTGATACCCCTTATAATACACCCTAACATCCCCCTAGCCTTACCTACTGCTTTAGAGGTCTGCTTGGATGATTTCAGGTCATCGGTGATGATGATGCCCAAGTCTCTTTCTTCCTTTGTGACTGCCAGCAACTCCACTCCCAGCCTATAGGTGGCTTCAGGGTTTCTCTTCCCTATGTGCATGATCTTGCAATTCTTTGCATTAAATCCCAGTTGAAACTCTTCTGACCATTTTGCTAGTTTATCCAGATCTCTTCTCATTCTGCCCACCCTATCTGGATCATCTACTCTGTTGCAGATCTTGGTGTCATCTGCAAACAGACAAGCCTTACCCTCTAGTCCATTTGCAATGTCACTAATGGAGATATTGAAGAGGACTGGCCCCAAGACTGATCCCTGAGGTACCCCACTTGTGACTTGCATCTCTTCTGACTGTATACCATTTACCACCACTCTCTGTTTCCTGCCCGTTAACCAGTTTGCCACCCAGTTGACCAACTTCTGACCCACCCTGAGCCTACCCAGCTTATTTATCAATCTTCTATGTGGAACAGTGTCGAAAGTTTTGCTGAAGTCAAGGTAGGAGACATCAACTGCTCCCCCTTGGTCCACCACTCTGGTTACCCAGTCAAAGAAATCTATGAGATTAGTTTGACAGGACCTGCCTTTTGTAAACCCATGCTGTCTTGGATCCTGTGCCCCTATGGATTCCAGGTGTTGCACTATCCTTTCCTTAAGGAGTGCCTCCATAATCTTGCCCACTACTGAGGTAAGACTGACTGGTCTATAGTTCCCTGCCTCCTCCCTGCTACCACACTTGTGGAGCGGGATCACATGAGCCCTTCTCCAGTCTTCTGGGACCTCTACTGTGCTCAGAGACTCACTAAACAGTTCTGCTAATGGCTCTGCTAGTTCCACCCTTAGCTCCTTAAGTACCCTGGGATGTATGCCATCAGGTCTCATTGCCTTGTCCACCCTGAGCTTAGCGAGCTCTTGTAGGACCCTTTCTTTTGTGAAGGGAGTAGTGTTCACCTCCTTCCCCCCTGTGTCCATGGTGATGAGATGTGGGCCCTGCCCTACCTTCTCTTCAGTAAATACTGAGTAAAAGTATCTAATAGGATAGATGCTTTTGCAGGGTCCTCTCCACACATGCTCCATTTTATCCTTTGAGCTTAGCAATACCCCCTCTTGACTTTCTCCTTTCACTAATGTATCTATAGAAAGTCTTGTCACCTTCTTTTACTGTTCGCGCTAGTGTTTCCTCAGTTTGGGACTTTGCCTGCCTTACTGCCTTCCCTGCTTCCCTTAGGGCAGTTTGGTATGCCTCCCTATCTTCATCCCGCTGTGTTCCCTTATATTTCCTGAAGGCCAACCTTTTGGCTCTGACCTTTTCTGCTGCTGTATTTGAGAACCAAAGTGGTTTCTTCTTCTTTGCACTTCCTTTTCTGTCTAACACAATGGGATGTTGCTTCAAGTACTGCATCCTTAATGCTTGCCCACTTTGCCTGTACCCCCTCACCTGTGTTTCTTTTTGCCAGAGCTAGCTTAACTCTGTTGGCCATCTTATCAAAGTCAGCTCCTCTGAAGTCCCATATTTTTGCCTTGGAACGGGATGATTTAGATGTAGTGGCCAAATTGAACCATGCCATGTGATAGTCACTGGCACCCAGGTGACCTTCTACCTGGAGATCTGTGATCCTTTCCCTGTTAGTCAGTACTAGATCTAGGATAGCCCTGTCTCTTGTGGGTTGTTGTACCAGTTGTTTGAGGCCTTCCCCCTGCAGGAAATCCACCATGTGTCTAGTTCTGGCAGATGTTCCTGCTGGTATTGACCAATCTGTATCCGGCATGTTGAAGTCTCCCATTATCAGAACCTCCCCTTTAGCTGTCATGTTTTGTACCTCTTCTAACAGTAATGTGTCTATGTCCCCCCCCCCCAGTCTGGGGGCCTGTAGACAACCCCAGTTCTTATGGCTGTCCCATTTCCTGTTTCCAAGGTGACCCACAGTTCTTCTGGCTCCTTATGTGTATTCTGAATTTCTGTAGCTTTGATATTTTCAGTGACATACACGGCCACTCCACCCCTTCCTTTTTGCACCTTGGTCTCTTCTGAACAGTACACAGCCAGGTACTGAAGTCTCCCAAGCGTGGTTACTGGTAAAGCACATCTCACTAATTGCTACTATGTCCAGTTTAGCCTCTGACATTATTGCCTGCAGGTCTGGGATCTTATTTCTCAGACTGTGAGCATTCGTGTACATGATTTTCCATTGGCCAGATTTTGGTGTGTTAGTCGTTGGGTGAGGTTTGGCATTTCCCCTGTGTGTCGTATGGGGAGAAGGACATTTTTTCTTACCTGGTGATGCAAATGAACTGCAGACATGCTGAATCCCTGTTTGACCACTAGCTGAGGGGGGAGGGGTGTTCTTCTCATTCGACGTATGGGGTGCTGCACCCCTCTCCCCATTTGCTAGTTTAAATAATCTGCAAAGACATCAAACTTCTGCCCCAATGCACCGACTCCCTCCTTAGTCAGATGGAGTCCATCAAATTTAAAGAACTTTCGCTCCCAGAACTGTTGCCAGTTCCCTACAAATCTATGTCCTTTTTCCTGGCACCAGCTCTTGAGCCACATGTTTAGCTCCCCTATCTCCCCTTCTCTGACCTTCTGCCGATCTGCCCCCCTTTCCCAGACTGGCAGGATCTCAGAGAAGGAGATGTCAGACAAAATGGATGATAGTTTGTCACCCAGCCTGGTCAGGTGTTCCTTGGTCTCCACAACTGACCATCTGGTGAGATCATTAGTCCCTATGCATACCAGGATGTAAATCTTTTCTCCTGCTTTGTGAGCAATTTTAGCAATGCGGTCACTGTCTCTCCATGCTGATGTACCTGGGAGACATCTGACCATTACCCCTGGCTGGAGATGGGTGTCAACTCCCTGAATCATGGAGTCTCCTATGATGAGAAGTTTTTTGGATTTCCTTTTTGATTTTTTTGTTTTGGTTCCTGATTTGAGCAAGTTTTGTTGTGCTAGCTCCTGTGCTAAAGTGTCCTGCTGTGCAGTGTCCTCTGCCCCTTTAATTTTGGAGATAGAGGCAGATACCTGTTTATAGTGTTTATATGTTTTTTGGAGGTAATATGTTGGAGAGCACAGCGTGATGGGGCACCCGATTTGTCCCTCCTAACCACCTGACAACCTCCTGGACCAACTACCCTCTGCGGTCGAGGTTCTTCTGTTGGATGTTGGGGAAATGGCGGGTGGTTCTTATAATGTATTTCCTCTTGAATATAAAATTTAAGAGGTGTGCAATCTCTGCCCATGCTGCCCAGAGCTGAGCCCTAAGATCTCCAATGGCCCAGCATGTAGGACAGTGTCCTAAATCCTGTAAGACTGTCCTTCTGAAAAGCGTTCCGCAGTACCTGCAGTTAATGATATCCATTCCAGATAAGTTGCTGGGTTTATAACCTGGTCAGAGTAATTAGAAGGAAGAAAATGCAAGTAATGGTTTGATTTTGTGTTTTGTTTTCGTATAACTTGTTATAACAAGTTAAATTACTAGTGCCTCTGTAAATGAGCTCACCTTGTGGATGCCCCACTGATCTACCCCTTCCTGCTTTGCCACAGGAAATGTCACAACTGTGGTACCCTATAAAAGGAGTGTAGTGTGGGGTGTTTGGGGATGGGGGTGGGTGGCTGGGCCCTTCCCCTGCCGAAAAAGAAGAACCACGGATGAAAGAACAAGAAGGCAAGAGCAGAAACAATCAGTCAACAACAAATGCAGTAACCCTGAAAGCTTATTCTAATGTTAGATAAAATTGTAAAACCTGTAAAGCACCACCTGTAATAATTTCAGAGAAGATATACCCTGTAAGAGACACTTTGCTACAGAGAAAAATAAAACAGTAACACAAGATATACCTTGCAAAAGACAATTTGAATCAGAAGATTACAGCAGTAATCTGTTAGCACACACCTGTAGGCACACCTTGTAATAATCCAGAAGAAGGTATACCAGCAACAATAATTTGAATCAGAGAAAAATAAAGCAATGAAATGTTAGCAACAAACTGTAGCAATCCCTGTGAGTACAAAATAAAAATAACAACACACAGTAAATCTGCTTAGCCAAAAGAAGTCTTAATTTGTTTCCCTTACTCTGGTAAGGTTCTCTGCTCTGTCCTTTTAAGCAATCTTAGAAGGAAAGAGCTCAGATGAAGCTAGGTGCCTTGGCCAGCAAACCAAGTTTTCTACCTCCAAGATATCAACTAACCTGACCGTTAACCCTTCTTTCTGTTGGAAATTATTGACAGTTTGCCAGCTCCACCCCCCAGATACACACTTGATCCTCTGGAAGAGCTGTGGGAGGAAAGCAATTAGCTCCTTCAATGTGAGAAGAAGACTGAAACACCTCTGAGACAACAAACCTTTTCAAGAAAAAAAGAATAAAATAAAACAGTGTCAAACAGTAATTTTGCTTAGCCCAATGATAAAAAGTCACAAAAATGTAAGCACCACCTGTCCAGAGCAAGTCAGCAAGGGGAGAAAGGACAGACGGTGGCAGCTGGTAGTGGAAGTAAGTGTAGGGTAAAAAGTTACCACAGTCTTGAGTGGGGGGAGCAGTTGGGAGGCTAATATTTATGATGGAAGGTTGCTAGACTGATGGGGGAAACCATAAAAGAAATACCAGTAGCTAGCACTCTGTATCAGAGACTGGTGCCATAAAAAAAAACAATGCATATGTACCAGTTTAGTGGGCAATTGTTTTTTGAACTATTACTCATTACTAGGACTATTATCTGTTGCCGAGGTATTAAGTTCAGAAGGCACCTTTTGCAAAACAGTTATGTGTACTGACATGGGCAGCACAATGGCACTGACATATGCAAACTTGTACATGTGGGAGTTTAAAAAGGAACATATTTTAAATGTAGTAAATAACCTGTACAGTGACAATCTATTGTAATGGAAGCAGTACATTGATGACATCATAGTCATGTGGTAAGGTGATGAAAATGAATTGCGTAATTTCCATCAATATTTGAACAGCGGGACAAATTTTCTCACTTTCACTATGACAGCTGACAAGGAGAGGATTTCCTATTTGGACATAGTGATCTATAAAGGAGAGGGGAAACTTCAAACCACCCGTTTTAGGAAGTGACAAACAGAAATACTGCACTTCATAATATGAGTTACCATGACCCAAAGTTAAAACAGAGTATCCCTAAGCCACAAATTCTGAGGGCAAGACACAGTTGTAATGAAGATGAGGGCTTTAGAAAGGTCATAGCAGATATGACTGTGAGGATAAAAGACAGCGGTTATGGTGAGACCCTGCTTAAACAAACAGCAGAGGAAACAGCACTACTGAGCAGACAAGACAAAACTCAATGAGAGTAAAACCAAAAACAAACACAAAAGATATGTTCATTTTCTCTGCAGCTTATAGCCATCTTAGTAAAGATATTAGAGATATTATTATGTCCAGTTGGCACATATTGCAGACTGGGGATAGACATAACAACAGATTTCAAAATCTACTGTTCATCCAAGAAAAATCAAACCTTACAAGATAGAATGGTACGCATGTCACACCTTGTATTCCATATAGTAGGAAAAACAATTGTTACTGAGACCACTGGCTAAAGGCAACTACCCATATGACAGAGGCTTCTAATGTGGCAACAAGAGCAAAAAACTAAATTTAAAAACCCACGTATCAATGTAAAATACAAGATACAACAACATATTACCTATACAACGGACCATGTGATTTATTTGCTACAATTTCCGTGTGACAAACTGTATGTTGGCAAAATGACAGAGGAACTCAAAGTGCAGATTGGAGAGCATAAAGTAACATAAGATGGAAAGACAAAAGCTTTGTTGTGGCCAGACATTTGAGAGTGCTGGTCACTCCGTGGCCTCATTACATTTTTTGGGACTGGGACATGTGGAAAAACCCAGAGCAAACGTGTACTAGGGCACCCCCCTTTTGCGGAGGGAAGTTTACTGAATATACATTATGGACACCTTAAATCCAGAAGTGGGCCTAATTGGAGTATAACTGGGCCTTCTTCTGATAAATGGATGTAATATGGATGTAAACATATGTTTAATGTTTGTCTGAACACTTTCTAGTTTTCACCAAGTATCATAAAATAGAGTGCTGCATAGTTTTAAGCAGCTATCGCATAACTTGAAGAAGCTTAGTTACGTGCATAAATGGGTAGACTGGGTGTGCAGAAGGCCCTTATCTGTCGTCAACATCTATGTATATATCACTGATTTTATTAGATACTTGGAAGGGGTTACAAGGTATTGATCCCTGTATATAACATATACAAGTAAAGGGTTAATAGAAGGAAATGGAATAACTGGGGAACGCTTTATAGCAGGAGGAACAATAGTGAATAATAAATCACCCCATGACATCAGCTGGTGGACACCCTAGCTTTCTCCAGTCCAACCCAATGTCTCCTATGTATTGATATCCTGTGCTATTGGTACTAATTTAAAAAGTGAAAATGTAATAGGCAAAATGATAAGAAAAAGACCTGGAATTTGGAAAGAGAAAACTTAAAACATGGAGTCAGAAAGAGTAAAAAGTGTTTTTGGGCTGTAGCCCTTGGGGAGTGGGGAAAGGGTGAACTGGTGCAGTTTGCTGGCTCCCACAGAGCTCAGTGTGCACCACTTTAAGGTACTGAGCCAGAGGAACTTAAGCAGAGGCACAGTTTCTGCCCCCTGTAGCAGCCAAGGTGGGGGGGGGATCTCAGTGGTAATGTCATCAGTGATGTCTCAACGCCCCCCCCCCACTGCAACATAAAAACAGTGCTTGTCAGCCGCCAGCTGCTCCTACTCACTATAGGAGATGGCTGGGCTGCAAAGTGACTTCTCCCCAGGAACTACATACTTGCAGACTTGCATATTGTGTGGCCCTGAGCAAGTCACTTAACCTCACTGTGTTCCCAGGTCACACCTGTAAAAATGCTTTCAGCTTAGTGTGCTACTCCTGGTAAAACAACTAAAAAAAAAAATCTGAGCGAGTGTTGTCACTTTCTAAATGGTGCAAAGCATAAGTATCTGTGTCTGTCAGTGGCTCAGTAGGTAGCACACTCGCCTCTGAGGCCAGGAGATCAGAGGGCTGTGGGGTTCAGTTCCCACATCTGGCACTTGGGTTAATATCCCAGTACTGACACTGCAGTGCAGCATGAGAGGGGTGCTGCACTTCTGAGGTGCTGTCTTTCCGATGAGATGTTAAACCGAGGTCTCATCTGCCTGGATTGGTGGTAGTTCAGGTGGATGTTAAAGATCCCATGGCACTTATCGAAAAGAGTAGGGGAATTTCCCCAGTGTCCTGGCCAAATTTCCCTCATTCACTACAAATACTACTAACAGCTTAATCTGGTTCAAGGTCATTTGGCATTCATCTGTATCCCCCTTCCCCAGGTTGTGCCTGAAAATAGGCAGGATTTGTCTAGTGCACTTACCCCGTCAACAAAAGCTAAATAAAAATAAAAAATCTATAGGTGAAATGGGCATCAGTTAAAAGAATGGTATGGATAAACCTTTCTGTGTATTAGCAGAAATAATTAAGGGACGAGAGGGTCTGACAGGCACATATACCCAAGAAAATGTGAGGGATGTGGCAACCCAGCTCAGCAAGGTACTTGAATAACTGGAGGTAAAGATCATTTGAGGTGCTATGAGAATAAATTAAAAGCACTAGATTGAAAATAAGATTATAAGACTATTTTTAAAACATTAATAGTTTTTATACAGAGACCCAATTTTGGATCATAAATATAAATGGATATATACAGGAGAGGAACTACCTACAGATAAGTAATAGGCATGGTTTTTAACATGTTGGCAAAAGAAATACAAGGGTAACATGAAGGAGTTATACTTAGTGATATATAGGGGATACATGATGGGCAGTAGTGAGATATGGGAAATATTCTCACTCCTGCAGAGTGAGCTCTGTATTCTCACGAGTGCCGAAGGCACGAGTGAGAATGCACAGCTCACTCTGCAGGAGTGAGAATATTTCCCATGTCTCACGATCTGCACATCATGTGTGCTATTTATACAAATGGGGTGAGAGCGTATGAAGGGTCATGTTTTGCTGTATCTTTTTCCCCTGTATCTATGTGCTTTTCTTTTTTTTTTGAGTTTTAGTCTTTAGTAACTAATTTTTAGTAGGCAGGTGTGTTTTTTAGGAGTACTGGGAAGTTAAGTGATTTGTTCAGATTTACACAGTATGCAAGTGGAGGCTGTGAGAATCAAACCTAGGTCTGGTCTGCTGACTGTATCAAGCTTGTTCAGAGCTCATTACTCCAAGGTCTAGGTTATACTGAAAGCAGTGTTTGTCTGTGGTCTGAGAGTGTGGGAGTGTTTCTAATGGGCTGTGATTGTTAGAAGCACTGTGGAACACAGGTGATTGTGTTTGGCTGTGCTAATTGTGTTAGTTGCAGCTTGCAGTGAGAAAGAAACTGCTTTAGTTTCATTTGAAGTCAGGTTGCTTTTATGTTGAAGGCAACACAGAAATGGGCTAAGAGTGTTGACCACTTTGGAACACAGGTAAGTGTGGTTTGCTATGCTATTTGTGTTATTTGCAGCTTGCAGTGAGAAAGAAACTGCTTTGTAAATGAGTTTCATTTGAAGCTGAGTTTACCACAGAAATGAGTTAGAAGTTTGGAAACTTTGGAGCACAGGTAAGTGTGTTTTTCTATGCTATATGTGTTAGTTGCAGCTTGCAGTGAGAAAGAAACTGCTTTGTAAATGAGTTTCATTTGAATTTAGGTTTTTTTTGAAGCTGAGTTTACAACAGAAATGGGTTAGGAGTTTTGGAAACTTTGGAACACAGGTAAGTGTGTTTTCAATGCTATATGTGTTAGTTGCAGCTTGCAGTGAGAAAGAAACTGCTTTGTAAATGAGTTTCATTTGAATTTAGGTTTTTTTTGAAGCTGAGTTTACCACAGAAATGGGTTAGAGTTTGGAACACAGGTAAGTGTGTTTTTCTATGCTATATGTGTTAGTTGCAGCTTGCAGTGAGAAAGAAACTGCTTTGTAAATGTTTCATTTGAATTCAGGTTGCTTTTATGCTGAGATTAGCACAGAAATGGCATAGGAGTGTTGGAAACTTTGGGATACAGGTAAGTGTTTTGCAATGCTAACTGAGTGATTTGCAGGCTTCAATGAGACACACAAACTGATTTTTGAAGCACTTTCATCTGGAATGCTAGCTTGAGTGAATGAGTGAGTCACATCAGCAGAATATATCTCACTCCACTGATGTCATCAGCATTTATCTCACCGCAGCAGGATATATCTCACTCCACTGATGTCATCAGCATTTATCTCACCGCAGTGAGCATTTATTTCACTGCAGAGAGAATATCTCAATTTATTGCACTGGAATAGCTCTCACCCCCATTGTATAAATAACTATTATTAAATGCTCAAGGAATGTGCTGCTGTTTATCAATGAGTACTGATTAAATATTACATACCTATAGGAAGATTCGTGAAAATATATCGGATAATGACTCTGGCTGGGTTGAACAGTCACTATTGACACTGTATGTTGAAAAGTAAAATAGAATGATGTTTTGGCTTTGGGTAAGATTTTATAGATTAAAGTGATACCTATGTGGGTGAGAGTGCATCCAGCATGGTTTTGGTGAGGAGGAGCATGGTGGCACCTTGTACAATCCCATGTGTGTACTATATATACTTAAAAAGATATATTTTGACATTTTAACAGAATTCAAACACAGAAGGACTGAAGGAGTGGTGATGTTAGCCATGAAATGTTGCCCATGGCAGTGTTGGGTTAAAATAAACCTATAAAATGAAAAAGAATTGTTTCCTGAGTGGTGTTCATCCTGCCAACAACAGTATCATTTAAAGCAGGGCAATAATGCCAGCTATTTCTGGTCATGTGACCAGGTTTTGTCCAATTGCAGGCAACCATTTCAAGTGAACATTTAATAATGCAGTTTATCATATAGTGTACAGGGGATATGCTGGAGAAAGGGTAACTATAGAGTTAAAATAAATAAACAATGCAACCCTAACGATGTAATTGCAAAGAGAACATGAAACACTGACCCTTTACAATATAACTCAGAGATGCAGAACTTCAGCAAAACATACATAGAATCATAGGAACATAGAACTTGTTGACAGACAAGGACCACTTGGCCCACCCAGTCTGCACATTTTTCCCCTGCCTATACTGTCACTGCAGACCCTACCTGATCTGTGGCTACCTCCCCCCTTTCCTATCAACAATCCTTTGTAGCTATTCCTGCATGCTTGAAGCCTGCCACTATTTTCGCTCCTACCACCTCTGCTGGAAGAATGTTCCAGGCATGCACCATTCTCACATCTCTCTTGAAGTTTTTCCTCTTCCAGCTTAATTGCATGCCCCATTGGTCATGTGCACCTTCTCCTCTGCAAAATACTTCCCTTCTATACCTTATTGACCCCTGTGAGGCATTTATAGTTCTCTATGATGTCCCCCCCCCCTCCTCTCTTCCAGGGTATACATATAGATATCCCTCGGTCTCTCCTGGTAGGATTTTTGATGCTGACCATGCACCATTTTTATTGCCCTCCTCTGGACAACCTCTACCCTGTCTATGTTCTTACTGAGATGTGGTCTCAGTACTCCAGGTGGGGATTCACCAACAATCTATACAGTGGTAACACCACCTGTCTCCTTCTGCTGGAGATACCCCACCCCATGCACCCCAGCATCCCATTGGTCCTACCTAATGCCTTGTTGCACTGCCTCACCACCTTGTAGTCATCAGATATGATTACCCAAGGTCCCTTTCCTGTTTAGTGATGGTCAGTACCTCTCCCTCCATTTTATACCTGCCTCTGGGTTTCTGTGCCCTAGGGGCATGAGTTTGCACTCATCCAATATACATTCAATTTGAGGATATCTAGGAATAATGCCAACTCCCATCATTTCCCCTTTAAGAACAATGTCCTCATCATGTACCTTTGAGACTTTGCCACCTCACAGCCACATGTTTGATACTGCAGACAATTATTTTCTTTTCATCAGGCCCTTTGCAACTACTTTAAAAATCAGCATGTCTTGTATGAGAAAACCTTTAAAAATTATATTTAGACACAATTCAGCTTAAATTCTATATGCTGTGTCATTCTGTTCCATTTGTTTTTTATTACTAGGTTCCTTTAAATGGAAACAGGATAATTTTTCCCTAGTGTTCATTACAGCTGAAGGGATACAGGACCTACAGGATGATCTGGAAATTCTGGGGAGGTGGTCCAGGATCTGGCAGCTTGACTCCGATGCCAAGAAATGCAGAGTTATGCATAACTGAGCCAAGAATCCCAGGACAAAGTATTACCTGGGTGGAGTCCGAGTATCTGCATCAGAGGAGGAGAAGAACCTGGGCGTGATTATCACTAGTGACTGGAAGCACTCCACACAGTGCAAAAAAGCAGCAGCAGAGGCAAACAAGATGCTGGGATGCATATCTAGGGGGATCAGTAGTAGAAGAGAGAGGAGGTTATATTGCCCTTGTACAGGTCACTGGTAAGGCCGCATCTAGAGTAGGGAGTTCAGTACTGGTGCCCACACCTCAAAAAGGACATTAACCTACTGGAGAAGGTCCACAGGAGGGTTACAAAGATGATAGTCTGGGCAGACTGGGCAGACTGGATGTGCCTTGTGGTCCTTATCTGCCGTCAACTTCTATGTTTCTTTGTTTCTATAGTGGGTCAGCAGGGTAAGGCATATGAGGAGAGATTGAGGGCACTGAACATGTAGTCTCTGGAAGACAGGAGAGAGAGAGAGGGGACATGATTGGGACCATCAAGTACTTGAAAGGGATAAATAAGGTTGATAAGGAGAGTCTCTTTAAGCTGAGTGGCAGTCATAACATGAGGGCTCACAGTCTTAAGCTGGAGGGTGTGAGGTTTAGGAGGGAGGTCAGGAAGCACTTATTCACAGAGAGGGTAGTGGACACTTGGAATGCATTGCCAGAAGAGGTCATCTTGTTGAAGACAGTGGGAAACTTTAACAGAGGCTGGGATAGGCATGGGGGAAGGTAAGGATCATGGGTAGGGAGGATGGGAGGAGTGCGGAGGGAGGGCAGGGACATTAGCTTAAGCTGTGGACTCTGCAATATGAGCAGACTTAATAGACCAAATGGCCTTCTTCTGCTGGCTTCTTCATGTGTGTGTTCATGTATTAGCTTCTGCCACATAATCCTTTGCCAAAGTCAGAATGCTCTGTATGTGACGTAACAGTTTGTTGCTACAGCAATGATTATGATGTCACAACAGAGGATTGTGACTTTGCAAAAGTATTGAACATTAGGAGCAAATCAGTGGTACGTGACAGTGACCTCGTCTTCCATGGAAAGGAAACTAGTAATGAAGAATAAAAACTAGTAATGAATAAAAATAAACAAATCTACGAACATCTCTCAAACATAACCTGAATTGTGACTAACTGCTATGTTTCTGAGTTTTCACAAAGTCACAAACCCACTTGAACTATAGAAATGTAGCTAATTTTGCTGTTAGCACAGTATGTCACTAACTGTTTAACAGATCTCTGACTGACTGCAATGCAGCATACCAAATTCAGACACATTAAGACAGAGTTAATCTTACATCAATAATCCTTTGATTTCCTTGTTTTACAGGCTGCAGTGTCTTATTTGTGGATTTTTCAGTCAGCTTAGTCTTGAGTATTGACTTCATTCATGAAAGCACCAGGTCAGCTTTAAATACTGCTGACATAAAACAGCCAAGGCTTGATTCACTAAATCAGACTTACTGTAATCCAGGTACAAACAAATTAATATTGGACTTTAGTAATGGGTTTCAATACTTGTTTAGAGCTGGCAGCTGGGAACTGAGAGAGAGAGTTTTTCAGCTGTGTCTTACAGTACATTTCCTTTGATGCTCTATTTTGTATTATAAAATGGATAAAAGAAATTCTGTAAGCTGATTGGCTGAACCAGTCTTTGACCCTTGAAAATATCTTAATAAATCATTCCGGTTCAAAACTGATTACCGGGATCAGCCACTTCCTTCACTTTGGGGTCATTTTATAATCACAATACTACACAACAGGGCGTGGTATGTCATGGCATATTGTCACTTCTTCTGTGATTGAAGGCAGTTGGCATTGCCCCGTGCCTCACAAAACACTCAAGGTGTGATGATATCTCATGATATACCATACCACGTTGTGTACTATTGCCTTTTCATTCCCTGCCTGTGGGCAAGGCCCTCCTTTGGTCCAGCCTAATGCCACAGATCCCATGCATACACCAGTGATCACTACTGTCCCAAAGATATCCAATGCCTGCCTTCTCTATATTGTTCGAGACTTACCCCTCAGTGTAGGGCTAGGTAAAGATGGGTAGAGTTTTCCTGATTGAGGGGTGTGGGAGACCCAGAGGTAGGAGAAACACAGCTGAGCAAGGAATGCAGTGTGGCACCCTTGTCCTGAATGCCACCATTGTTTCCATCTATAATTCATCCCACTAAGTCCTACCTCCTTCTACTGGGGCACAGCCCAAATTAGAAGGCCTTTCTGACCATTTGGAAGTGAGCTGGGACCAGGACTACCCACCTCACTCTGACAAACATTTAAGCAATAAAACATGCCAGGGTGTGCATTACTGTGGGATAACAGCATGCCTTAGGAAGTGAGGCATGAGGCTGAGTACCCAATGCACCCTAGAAGTGCTGTTATCCCACATTATAGAATATTTTGAAAATGTACTTCTTCCTGATTAAATAATAAGTTCTGAGACCCATATATTACAGTAATTCCTCAAAAATGCACAGGTTGAAACAAGTTCAGGCAGTGGGATTTGAAATTTGGGCCAATCACATACAGAATTCATGAGACACTTCACTCATCCCTGATCGCAGTTACTAACATCGTTACCACTTTTACTCACTGAAAATGTTCTACAAGGCCTTATAAACTGAAACATGCTTAAATTAAAAAAAATAATAATTACACATTCTCTCCTCTCATGATACCCCCCCACCACACACATATACAAATTAAAATAATGAAGTACCATTCAGCAGTTTTAATTTCTGTTTCATTGGGGCCATGAAAAAAATCCCTCTTCTATCCTTACCAGCTTGCCAGGGCAATCTCTAATGATTACCCTGCTACAAATAAAATTGAACCCATGGTTCCTTATAAGGCCTTCTTTTGTGTGTGAGTGGATAACAATTTTGCCTGAGAAATTCCACAGAAGTTTGAATTTTTGCATTAAACAAACATTCCATATACTGAATGTGTGCAAAGGCAGATAACTGACAGATGGGGAGGTACAACTTTTTACTAGTCACTTTTAACAAAAGAAAACATCTGTTATTAATCAAAGCAAATTGGCATTTTTTTTAAATGGTCTGTCAGCTTACACATTTTATAAACACAACAAGACACTCCAGCTTGTTAATACACTCACCGGGGCTAAAGGCACTCGGCACAAGTGACTCATGACCCATAATGCACATGGGCATGCATTAACCATAGATAACCAATGCCTTGTCATGTCTTATTGCTTACATCAAATGTACCCTGGCATGCCATATTGTGATTATACAATGGTTTCTCTGAGTTTTATTTTAAAAACTGGGCAGTGAAGTTCAAAAAATAAAGTATTTCTGACCTGTGCTGCCATGCTGGATTAACACGTGGTCATGTCATCATATCTGAGAAATCGCAGGTCTTAGTTTCTTTTTCCCATTTTATACTTATAGATTTTTTTATGGTTTCAAAAGTGAGTGTAAATGTGTTTTTTTCCTTCAGAATATGACCTTGGTGTTCATTCTGAATAACCCTCCAAAAAATCCTTTACACCTTCAGAAACCATAAATTGTACAAGACTCTATAAAGGACAATGAAAAATAAGACACCTTCCCCGCTTCACGTTGGCTTCAGCAGAGCTTGAGCACATTGTCTAAGCAGGGTAGCAACAGAGCAATACTCTACAAGTCACGAGATCCAGGTTAAGCAAGAGACTGGATTACTGGGACTAGCAGGGATAAGAATGTGTTCTAGAGGAGATGAACTCAGCTTCCAGTGGAACAAATGCAAGAAACACTGGGCCGGATTCACAAAGGTTAGAGCAAGCTGCACCAAAGGCAGCTTGCACTGACTGCTAGTGTGTCAGGGACCCTGCCCCCAATTTGCTATCTGGTAGGGTCCTGGTGGCAAGGTCCCATGGCTTGCTCCAACCCTGGCATTGTGCAAAACAGATGACACAACCTGAAGGTGTGCTGCAAGCTGTAGGGCAGCCATGCAGCAACAGCACCATGGAAAGCAGTCCCTGGTGGCTATCGTCTCCCCCCAGACCTTATCCTGGTGAAGTATGAAAAAAATACCTGGTGATCCAGCAGTTCCCTGATGATCCTTGATCCCAGATCCCTATGATAAATAGAAAAATAAAATCCTGGTGGTCTAGTGGTCCCCTGATCATCATCAACCCCTAAATGCATGGAAAAAAAACCCTGGTGGTTTAGCGGTCCCCCAATCATCCTCAATCCCTAATATGTACAGGAAAAGAAACTGGTGGTCTAGTGGCCCTCCCAAGCCCCAGTTCCCTATTCTGTAGAAATAAACAGCCCTGGTAATCTAGTGGCCTCCAACCCTGGAAGGCAATGTCCAGGGCTGTGCCGGCCGCCGGCTCTGTTTCGGGTTTGGAGGGGACCGGGTGGTGGGACACTGCCTGCTGGGGTGGAGGGTGGGGGCCACTAGATTACTAGGGCTGTTTATTTCTACTGAATGGGGGATCAGGGCTGGGGGACCACTAGACTACCAGTTTTTTTCTATATTTATCAGCGATCGGGGATGATTTGGGGATCACTAGTCCACCAGGTTTTTTTTCTATACATATCAGGAATCGGGGATGATCAGGGAACTGCTAGACCACCTGTTGTTTTTTTCTATACATATCATGGATTGGGATAATTGGAGGACTGCTAGACCACCAGAATCTTATTTTTTATTCATTACAGGGATCAGAGATGATCAGGGGACCACTAGACCACCAGGGATGTTTGGTCTATTTGTTTACAGGGATCAGGGCTGGGAGAGGGGCACGGCACATTGCTGCAACAGTGAAAAGCCTCCCAGAGGCCATTTTAAGTACCCTTAAAACAGCCCTGGCTGGTCTAAGGGTATTTAGAATGTAGCCCTTGGGGAGGGTTTTGTGAATACCAAAATGGGGGATATCACAGCCTACCTCTGCCACAAGCACCCTAGCGCCATGCTGAACCCCTTTTTGGGGGGCAAGGCTGGCTCAAGCCCCCTTTGGTGCATGTAGCCAGCATCTGATGTAACAGGCTGCCTTTCTGTATAGCTTCTGGGGCATCTTTTGGGGCAAGGTGCACCTTGCGTCATTTATGTTTGGTGCAGGCACCTTGCATTGTTCTAGGGGCTTTGTGAATCGGGCTCACTGTCAAAAACCACTGGCTCCTTTTGCCCCCTTGAGTGACTCACATGACCTCCATGTTCTTCAGTCTACTGATTTGTAAAGCTAGCTAGAAGCAGAACCCCACTGCAAATGAATATTGCATCTCAAATAGATTGAAAATCAAACTCAAAAGATGCAACAGAGATCAGTTCTTACTGTGTCTGCACATGATGATCCTAGCTAATGAATAAATCAAACTCTACTGATTCCAGTCTCAAAGATTCTTCCCTTTTCAAAGTTCTTCAAAATTCCTTGCAGATATTTCCTTCATAAAATGCCCATGGTGAAATGCAGGCTCTCAGCTTAATACACAAGAGGATGTAGAAAATCTGTTTCCCCTAAAATAACGATGCTATCATCTGTACTCCAATAGAAAGTACTAGTTAATGAAGTTTTGCATCATATTTTTTTCTAATCTGTATACTTCCACAAAACATAATCCTTGCCTACAAACCATATTTACATAGGGAAAGCAGAGTGTGCCCTTTATGTTTTCAGTGAATGAATTTGGTAGGGAAGCAGCATGTACTTCAGCTTAGCAGTCACAATGCTGACTCCTACAGATGTCTACTGTAAGATCTAGCCTGACATCATTTAAGCAGGGCTGGTGTCAACACAGCAACCTTATCACTGTCTAGGCTGCGATTTCTCCAGATTGTCAACATTTATTTATTTGGTTTTTGTTTACTGTGTAGGTACACTAGGCAACTGAATGTCTATTTACAGGTACAGCCAAGAGTGCAAGAAGGCATGTAGCAGGAGGAGCCTGGAGGACTTGGCAATCAGTATGCAGAGCGATATAAATTATGATACAAGAAAGCTATGCAAAAGGCAGTACAGTAAGAGACTACAGAAAACAATACATAATACAATAAAGATGACATACATGGCAAGGGAAAAGAAAATCATAGCTAGGGAAACTGTGCAAAGACATTATAGTTCACACATTGTGATGTCCCATATTGTTTTACACAGGACATCAAAGTACATAGAATGTGATGTCCTGTATTGTTTTGTACAACACATCGAATTTCTGCTGATGTCATGAAATAAATTTATAGTCATGCCATAGGTTCAAGCTAGGCAGGGTACTGTTTTAAAGAGGTGTTTTCTTAGTCACTGCATTAGCCTTAGATAACCAATGCCCTGTCTTCTCTTTTTGCTTACATCAGATGCACCCTGGAGTGCCTTGTTGTGATTATAAAATGGTTTCTCTGAGTTTTATTTTAAAAACTGAGCAAAGAGGTTCAGAAAGTTAAGTATTTCTACCTGTACTTTTATGCTGAAATAATTCCTGGTCATGTGATCACGTCTGATCAATCACAGGTCTTGGTTCGTCTTACCCTTTTTATACTCATTGATTTTTTTATGGTTTCAGAAGTTAGTGTAAATATGTATTTCCTTCAGAATGTTACCTCGATGTTCATTCTGAATAACCCACCAATAAATCTTTTACTCTCTCAGGAACCATGAATTGGACAATACTCTAAAAAGGACAATGAAAAATAAAACACCTGCCCAGCCTCATACTGGCTTCAGCTGAGTTTGAGCACATTGTCTAAGCAGGGCAGCAGCAGGGCATTACTCCATAACACAGGAGATCCAGATTATGCAAGAGACTGGAATACTGGGGCTAGCAGAGGTAAGAATGTGTTCCAGAGGAGATGAACTCGGCTTTGAGGGGAAGAAATGCCAGAAACACTGTCAAAACCACTGGCTCCCTCTTTCACCTTGAGTGACTTACTTGGCCTCCATGTTCTTCAGTCTACTCATCTGCAAGGCTAGCTAGAAGCAGAACCCTACTGTAAATGAATAATGCATCTCAGATAGATTATCTCAAGTGAATATTGAAAATCAAACTCAAAAGATGCGACAGAGATCAGTTCTTACTGTGTCTGCACATGATGATCCTAACTAATGAATAAATCAAACTCTACTGGTTCCAGTCTCAAAGATTCTTCCCTTTTCAAAGTTCTTTAAAATTCCTTGCAGATATTTCCTTCATAAAATACCCATGGTGAAATGCAGGCTCTCAGCTTAATACACAAGAGGATGTAGCAAATCTGTTTCCCCTAAAATAATGCTGCTATCATCTGGACTCCAATAAAAAGTACTAGTTGACGATGTTTTGCATCATATTTTTTTCTAATCTGTATACTTCCACAAAACATAATCCTTGCCTACAAACCATATTTACATAGGAAAAGCAGAGTGTGTCCTTTATGTTTTCAGTGAATGGATTTGGTAGGGAAGCAGCATGTACTTCAGCTTAGCAGTCACAATGCTGACTCCTACAGATGTCTACTGTAAGATCTAGCCTGACATCATTTAAGCAGGGCTGGTGTCAACAGAGCAACCTTATCACTATCCAGGCTGTGATTTCTCCAGATTGTCAACATTTATGTATTTGGTTTTTGTTTACTGTGTAGATACACTAGGCAATCAAATGCCTATTTACAGATATAGCCAAGAGTGCAAGAAGGCATATAGCAGGAGGAGCCTGGAGGACAAGGTAACCAGTATGCAAATCAAGTAAAAAAACAAATTAGAATAAAAAAAAGCTACACATAAAGCAGTCCAGTACGAAACTACAGAAAACAATACATAATGTAGCAATGATGGCATACATGGCAAGGGAAACAAAAATCATAGCTAGGAAAACTGTGCAAAGATATTAAAGGTCATGCACTGTGACATCCTGTATTGTTCTGTACAACACATTGCATATCTGCTTATATCATGAAACACATTTATAGGCATGCTTTAGGTTCAAGCTAGTCAGGGTACTGTTTTAAAGAAATATTTTTTTAGTTACTGCTAAGATTTTGACCCCTGTGAAAAGGTACCCTTGCCAAGAAATTATGTTGGATATAAAACTAAATGTTTTAGCACACAGTTACTTTAAAATCATACTTTTTACTGTAGTGGTTCACCAGCCCAGCTGTGGAATGTATCTTAGTAGCTACTTAGATAATGGGTAAATTGAAACTCGCTTCCTGATTGTCTGAAAGAGCCAGGCACCCGGGCCGTTATTTCTTAACAACGGCCCGCTCAGAAAAAGTGCCAGCTCAATCCAAACCGAAACTTGCCAGACGCCGTTTTATTACTCTACTAGCGAGACGACAGCCCGAACCTGAAGCCCAGCATGCGGCTAAAATCAAATATCACAGACAGCTTCATACCGCCTCCCAAACTCACTCTCTTCACTGCAAAAAAAAGCAAACATCCATTTTTACATTATTTCCAGCTTGCTCCACCTCGCGTAACAGAAACTTCCCAGTCTTCCGGTTCCCTTCACTGCTGCGCTTCCTCTAAATGCTGTGCTTACTTTTAAAAACAGTGGCAGACTCCTGCCACACTTCTAATCCCTATCACATTAAAGTAAATCAAGCCACACTAAAACTCACCACTCTAGATTTCTTTTCTTCTCGGACACCATTTCTCAATTGGGGAATGTTTGTGTGTGTGTGTGTGTGTGTGTGTGTGTGTGTGAGACACAAACAGATACGAAGCAGGAGGGCAAGCTAATCTGAAAGGCCATAAAAAATACAGAGCAGCGACCTCTGGTGGTGATTCCAGCACTTCACACCATCGGAACTATTTTACAACAAACATTACTTCTGCTTAGTTTTTAATTATTTTTTTATCTATAAATATTTGTCTTGTACTTTCTTCCCAAAAATAGCATCTGTAATCCATTATCTAAGCGTAATAATACCCTCCAGGATGGGCGTTATGGGATATAACGGACCTTCAAGGGGCTATAAGGCCCTCCGCCTGCGGCGTCGGGCCTCATTACGACCTTGGGCGGTCCGTTATATCCCAATAACGCCCACCCTGTCGGGTATTATTACTTACATAAAGCATGATATACTGTACCAGTAACTGACAGCACAGAAAAACTCCCAAGAATGTTCTAAAAGCCAGGCCTGCAACACTGTCTAGACACTTCCTTTGTATTGTACAGTCAGAGCAGTGAAATTCAGCTAGAAAGTACTCTTTTGTTCTATTGTTATACAAGAAAGCACTATATATAAGTACTAAGTAAGTATGCACTGCACTACTCATTTCTTAAAGCATTAGTCCTACTGTGAGTAACCACTTGATCATTTAATGTATGCTCTGACTCTGTATACTGAATGTATCTGTACCTGAGTTATCCAATGTATTTCAAACTTATATTTCCTCTACTCTCCCGGGTTGTACCTGAAAATAGGTAAATGTCTTGTCTAGTGTACCTACCCAGTTAACAAAAGCTTAATAAATAAATAAATAAGCCATGACAGGGTGTACATTATAGGATTTTAATGCACGTCCTAGTGGTGTAGTAAGGCACAGGGCTGAAGGACGAGTGTCCTTACCCCCCTGGGAAGTGAATTAAAATCCTATGATGTACACTTTAGAGAGTCTTATTACACTTATAAAATGGCTCTAAGTAAGTTTTGGAGAGAGGAAAATGAGATTCAGCACCCGCCATGTATTTATAGAGATATAATGCATGGTCAGGTTATGCCTTCCGGCCAATGGAATGTCTACATTTTTTCTTGCCATTTTATAAACGGATTTAATGCAGTTAGGTGATGTCTGTCAGTTGATATTTTCTTGCCATTTTATAACTATATGTATATATATATATACACAACAGGTGTAGGTAGGCATACATTTATGAAGATAGTGATATCTTTGAGCTAAATTTCAAGATATCACCTGTAAGGTACCAATATATCACCTATTAGATACACTGCAATTGATCTATTGATAACTGACCAACAGCAACAGGACATGCTGCATTACCTCATAACAATGCTACCATGATAACCATTACTTCAAATATTCTTCAGAGACATTCAGTTCATAGTGACAAGCATAAAAACAGTAAATGAAAAAGAAAATCACTTGTTTACAGCCGTATGAAACATTCACATCCTGTTATATCTATCAAATATGAAACAAGCTAATGTACAATATCTGAACCATCTTCTTTCATTGACCTCTTGTGACCTCACTTGTAAGTTTGCCAGTTGTGAGGTCAGAGGTCAAGCACAACTCAAGAAGACACTTCTGATATCATATGTTAGCTCATCTCATGTTATATACAGCATATATTACACTGGGGCGGTGTTAGGGTTGAGTACAATGTCTGATGTTAAACCCTGAACTTTGCACATTAATAACTTAGGCTGTGCTCAACAACATTGTCCCAAATTTGGCATACATTGCCCAGGAGGCAAGTACTCAGGATGTGGGATGTTTTGTGATGGTTGCATATGCAGTTTCTGAGATCCATATCATTTTTACAGTAATATCTAAATATTTCCTATACTTACCACGTTTTTTGCTTTCACCTGCAACCTAGATGATCGGAATTTTTTTTCTGAAACTTTCAGGGTAGAAAGGGCCTGTGTCAAGGTAGTGCTTTTCAAAGGTTTAGTGATAAAATATTGATCGGTTCCAACATTATAAGGATTGTAAGGATTTTTCTGAGCATGGTCACTGAGGTTTTAGGGTAGCCCTCTGATACAAAATATAAATTTACCTTTTGCATCCATTTACCTTTCACAGAATTTGTGTTTTTTGGGTTATAACAAATACATTTGTGTTGTGATACCCGCCATCTTTTTTTTTTAAACAAAACACATGGAAAATACATAAAAACAATGTATCTTCCGAAAATAAAAACCTGAGCCCAGGTAAACTGGACCCATTTAGCTAGATTCTGGTGTTTGTTTTCTTGAAATAACCTGAGAAATATGTTTTCTGGGCACCATGAAATTCTGGCTGCCCAGTTTAGCAAGAGCAGCCATTTTTTCAGGCCATAAGCCAAGAATTCCCCTGTTCTACATAAAGTGCTACAAGAAGGGAATTTTTGGCTCACATCTAAAAAATTGAGCTGAAGTCCCTCCCACTGCTACATAACCTGCCCATCACACACTCACCAACCCATTACCATTATACTAGCAATATAGGAGTGCCCACCCCTGGTGCCACCAAACAATATGTTGGCATTGGGTATCCAATCCCCAGTGTCAGTCTGGTCCAGTTCCTACAGCATCTTTCTCATTATAAATCTTCAAGTGGACCAGTGCCCACCTCTGGTACAGCTCACAAGTCCCTCCCCTCCACACAGCCCATACCCACAACACATATGTGGTGGCACTGGGGTGCCCACCCCTGGTACTGCAAAAGGCTGTTCTAACACCAAGATGCCCAACCCCCTGTATTACCTTTGGTCCAAACAGTTACTTGCCTATGCTCAGAAACAAGGGTAGTGTACAGCTAAGGGTGACTAGCCCCACAGTGAAACAATTTCCAAAAGTGCTGCACTTTGATACCAAACAAGTGAATGACAAAAATGTTTTTTCCAACAAATGTTGGTTTTCAAACACTTTTTTGTCACTCACTTGTTTGGTATCAAAGCACAGCAGTTTTGGAAATTACATTCGGATCCCCTGCAAAGAATTGTCCCTCACTGATTTTTTTTCTTTCATATGTTACCCTGAAAAGAAGAAAACAGTCCCTCATCAATCTTGATTCCTAGCCACCCCAACCTGACCCTCCCACTCAAAACCCCCCACCACCCCCACACAACCTCACTCACCTAAAGAGGGTCCCACATCACAGATCTACTTCCCAGTTGTAAAGATGTCCTCCTCCTAGAACTGTGACTGCAAATTGAGGAAATAAGATAAGTATGCATTTCAATGCATTTTTAACTTTTTATCATAACTAGGGCCATGCACAAGCCACATATTATTTCCTGAATAGCACATACAATAGGGCTCTTGAATATTCAGAAAACTTTCTAAATAGGGGACTATTTGCATTCAGGAAATTATTTGGCTATCTGCAAAAAAATGTAAAAAAAAAAAAAAAAAAAGAAAAAAAAAGAAACAGCCCCCTCACTCTTTCTTATGCCAAAACCAGGTTAAATGTAACCCGTATCCCCCACCCTCTATCAAAAGAAAAACCACACTCTCCTCACCATCACCAACAAGTTTTCTTTTATACATTTAAAATGAAACTAGGTCCCCTGAAGGGTGACTGGCTCAACCTGTCCACCTCCATGGCCAGCCACCATTTAATTCAAAGCACTTATCTATCTGCACTTCAAAAATATATATAATTTTTTCCCCACGGCACACCTGACTCCACTCCCACCCATCAGCACCCATTTCTTAAATATTATTGAGAAGGTGACTGGCTCAATCCTCCCTTCTCCATGGCTGGCTGCCTTCTCATGAATGAAAATGCTAACACCACATTTTACTCCTTTTGTGGTGGTAAACTAGACCACAACTGGTGCATTAACACAGTTTTTTGCAATGAATTTTGTTTCTGTTTGAGATAATAAGAATAATTTTATTTCTATAATGTAATTCAGATACCAAAGCGCTTAACATATAACATTTAAAACCACAAAACATACACAGCAACATCAGTTAAAAACTTACAATTCAGAAAATGTTATTTATTTTTTTATTGAATTGTTTCACCAGGAAAGATACACTGAGCAACTTAATGCTCATCTTACGGTACATCCTGGGGGAAGGGGAGAAGGATATACAGAGTACATAAATACAGATATACAGAGTACAAGTGCAGTTAATACATACAGATGGAGTAATTATACAAACAGTTATAAAACAGGAACATGGCACATGAAACAATATAGGCTGTTGTAGAGATTCAGTGCAAGCAGATCTTAGGATCAGCATACAAGCAGAATCGGTACTGGTAACAAGCAACAGGATATATGGTTGACAAAGCATAATATACAGACTATACACTAGCGCAATATGCAGTAGGGTGAGCACATAGGAACCAGTCACCCCTGTTTAATAGCTGGTCTATTAGTATAAGTTCAAGTGGGGGGGTGAGAGGGGGAGAGGGAGATGGAGAGAAAGACAGAGAGGGAGAACAGATAAGGAAGGGGGGTCAGAAGCAGGTGCAAGAGGGTGTGAGGTAGTTGTGTAATGGTAGTTGTGTAGTGGTAGTTGTGTAGCGGTAAGGGAACAGAGGGAGGAGGAGTGGCAGAGTTGCAGAGCCTGTTTAAATAAATATGTCTTTAACCTGGTCTTAAAACTCTCCATGGTCTCGCACTCTCTGATCTGACGAGGTAGAGAGTTCCACAGGCATGGTGCCGTGAACATAAAAGCCCTTGCACCAGATGTTTTAAGCCATACCCTGGGAACCTCTAGCAACCCCTCATCAGTAGAGTGGAGAGGTCAGCCAGGACTGTAAGGAATCAGGAGTTCTTGCAGATAACCTGGTCCCTGTCCATGTAGGGCTTTATAGGTCATAAGACGAACCTTAAAGGCCACTGTATAGGCAGCCAGTGCAGATCACACAGCACAGCTGTAATATGACTGGTACGTGAAGTCCCAGTCAATAATCATACCACCGCAGTCTGCACCAGCTGAAAACAGTGGACATCAACCCCCAGAAGCTGTAGCTATAGGGAGTTGCAGTAGTCCAGGTACGAGGTCACAAAGGCGTGGATCAATGTGGGAAAATCATCAGATGGAACAAGGTGCTTAATTCTGGCGATGTTCCTAAGATGATTAAAGGAAGATTTTATGACTGCCGACACCTGCGCCAGCAGTGTCAACCCATCATCAAATACCACCCCCAGATTATGCACCTGTTCAGAGATGGGTAGCTTTACACTATCAATCCAAAGCCCAGACGGTAACCCTACCACTGACCTCTCTATTCGGTGTCCCGGCTGCACCACCAGCACCTCAGTCTTCCCAGAATTCAATTTCAACCAACTAGACCTCATCCAGCCATGGATTTCTGCCAGACAGCTGTTAAACATCGAGAGTGCACTATCCTGGTCGGGTGAAAAAGACAGATAGAGCTGTGTATCATCTGCATGGCAATGGAAACTCAGCCCATATAATTTTACAGTGTCTCCAAGGGGCAGCAGATACACTGCGAACAACATGGAGGATAGCACCAAGCCCTGAGGCACCCCACATGACAGGGAGAATAGCTCAGAGGAAAAAATCCCAGACACCACCCTCTGAGACCTGTCAGCTAGGAAAGAATGGAACCATCTAAGAACTGGACCCACCAGTCCATAGATGACCCTCAGACACTTGAGAAAAACCCCATGGTCCACAGTGTCAGATGCTGAAGAGAGACCCAGAAGCACCAAGATGGAGTGGCGCTTCTGGTCTCTTGCTATCCAGAGATCATTGAGCACCCAAAACAGAGCAGTCTCAGTATTATGTCTCTTCTGGAAACCAGACTGGAGAGGGTTGAAGACATCATGGATAGTAAGATGGTTCTCCAGTTGCAGCGCAACTACTTTCTCAATCACCTTTCCAGCAAAGGGAAGGTTAGAGATAGGTCTGTAGTTTGCACAGATGACTGGATCTAAAGAACCTTTCTTCAAAATCGGTGTCACCACTGCCTCTTTGAGTGAGCTAGGAAACTCTCCTAAATCTAAAGAACACCAAACCATCTCTGCAAGGATTGGGCCAATGATTTCAATACACACTAATAATAGGTGAGTATGGCCTGGATCCAAACTACAGCAAGTTGGCCGCAATTTCTGGACAATCCACACAATGTCCCCTAATTCTGGTTGGTCAAAAGATATCCAGGATGACCAAGGGGTGATGACCTTGCACCAACCACCACTAACTCCCATAAAGGGAGCTGAACAGATTTCGGCCCTGACATCGGCCACCTTATCTGCAAAGAAATGAGCAAACTCATCACACTTATCTTGTGAAAATGCTCCTCAAACCTGCAGACAGGTTGGGTTGCACAGCCTGACCGTGATTCAAAAGAGCTGAGCCGGTCAATTCTGAGCAGCAGCTATCTCACAGGACAGGAACTCTGCCTTCATACATGAGATTGCTGATTGATAGCTTTGATAATGATCCATCAATATAAGGCAGTCAGCATCAAGGGACATTCTCCTCCAGTGATGCTCTAGCCTTTGTCCCACTCATTTCAACTCCCTCAAGGTCCCATCAAACCAAGGGGACCAAGGGCGGAGAGAGAGGGGGCGAACACGGACGGGGCGATGACATCCAGAGCCCCAGTAATAGGCTTATTATAGGCCAAAACTAGCTTCTCTGGATCCCCACCTGCTCTTGGGATTCCTAATAGGTCTAATACCACCAAAAGACCCTCTAGGGTAACACCCCGCAATGGGTGGTATCTGACCATCTCCACAGGAGCAGGCCAATGGGGGGGGGCTGGAGTTTGAATCTTACTGTGTAGTGATCAGACCATATGACTGGCTCCACCACCAAATCAAAGGACTTGATCCCAGGAGAAAGACCAGATCAAATGAGTGACCCTGATTGAGTAGCAGAGGCAACTACCTGTGTGAACCCCAATGAAAACATAAGTTGGAGGAAAGTGGAATCATAGCCTCATTGACGCAGGTCCCTTTGAGACCTGGGTAAAAAGATGCAAATGTGGAGGGCCCTCTGGGCTCTTTGACAAAAGAAGAGTTTGTATGTCTCTAGAAGTGCAAGGCTTCTAGCCCTGCATTTCTGTGCAGTAAGAGATGTCAAAAATTTGTGGGACTGTCTGGTGGGTTGTGAGAGCACCAGGACCTCTAGGCCTCATGCTTTCATGTGGCTAGGGATACAAATGTGCAAGGCAAAGATTCCATCTGTCAGCCAAAAAGAAGGCCTCTCTGGCAGCCAGGGATGCAGAGGTGCATGGCCCTATACCAAGAGAAACTTTCTTCTCACTGTATGGTACTTGGGCCCATGTCACCACCCCTGCAGCTTCCCTTCCCAGGCTGAAGCATCTTCCCCTCAGCATCAGCCCATTGAGCAGGGTCACAGAGCTTGCCCACAACCCTCAGCTCATCAGCACAGGATCACAAAGCACTACCCGCTAGGGTAAAGGCTGGCACGACACAATGTTTCTTCATTTTTTTTTTATTTTGACCCCATATTTTCAACATAGTTCTTTTATGACTCTCCCTTATAATCATGGTATGTGGCATTCATAGAATACTTGTCAAAATGTCATTTCACACCACAAGTGTGAAGACAAGTGTTGGCCAAGATTTGAAAAATGACACCTGTCACATTTATGAGGTGATGTGGAAAAATGGCTATGCTAAATGGTTAGAGCCAAAATATTGAAAATTGCCAAAGTTTTGAGCGAGCATGGAAACATTTCAACATGCATTCATAACTTTGCTGTTTTTTAATATTTGATCCCAAATTTTGAACATAGTCTTCTTATGACCACATATCATGAACATGGTAGTTAAAAATGTTCAAATCCCACCTAAAAGGTGATTTCATGGAGCAACTGCAAAATCACCTTTCAGCCCAGATTTCAAACATTCACATGCAGTGTTCATGAAGTGCAGTCTCCAAGGCCACTGATTTACAGTGATCAAAATAATGAAATTCCATTTTCAGGACTTGGAATTCCATGAATTGCACCGGTGATTGCTAGTCTAATTTCCAGATTTTACTGGGATTCTACTGTCATTCTTTTAGAATGTGTATAAATAATCAGAATAAAGAAGGCTTACTATACAAAGCATTAATTGAAGCAAATTGAAAATAGTACAAGAAGAATATTATAAGAAAAAGGCAAGTTCTGCAGATTTACAGATCTGGCATAAAATGCCAAATTCTGTGAAATTCTTTGTTTTTATCGGTGCTCGGGCAGTCCAAATTTTTGAATTTTACAGGGTTTTTTGGTAAAAAATGAAAATCAGTGGCGCACGTTGTAAGCTTGGTGTAAAAATATTGAAAATGATCACACTTATATATGTTAACATTAAAATATTTCAACATGCATTCATAATGTGGTAATTTGACTGTATTTTCCCACCACATTTTCAGCTCGGTCTTCTTATGATCCCACCTCATGATCCATGAAGGTGAAAATACTCAAATCCCACCCAAAAAGTGATTTAGTGATGTGACTGCAAAATCATCTTTTGGGACTGACTTGAAATATTTTATCTACTTTGTTCATGACATGTGGCCTCAAAAGGTCATGTTGAAAATTTGGTGTAAAAATATTTAAAAATGACAAAGATATGAGCAACAATTTAAATACTTTGAAAAACATTAACCTGACTTAGACCTTGTTTCTTCATATCACAGTTGCAATTCCAGGCGGAGGGCATCTTATTGATCAGAGTGTTGATCTATGATGTGGTACCCTCTTTAGGTAAGTCAGGGTGTGTGTGTGTGGGTTGCTTAGTGGGGTGTTGGGGTAGGGTGTTTGAGGGGGCCAAGATGGATGAGGGACCATTTTGTTTTTTTCAGGTTAAAACATAAAGGAAAAAAAAGGTCAGTGAGGGACAGTTTTCAGTTTTTTACCAGGGTACTGTAGCTGACACTCAGAAATGGACACCCTAGTGTCGGACTAACCTTTATCTGCACTGGGGTGGGCACCCCAGTGTCACCAGCTATGTGTTGTGGGGGGCAATGAGATGGGAGGGGGTTGTGAGCTACGCCCAGGGGTGGGCACCCTGGTCCTTATGAAGATTAATAATCAGAAAGACACTGTAAGAACTGGATCAGATCAACACTTGGGATTGGGTACACAGTGTTGGCATAGTGTTTGGTGGCACCAGGGGTGAGCACCCCAGTGTTGCCAGTATAATGGTAATGGGTTAGTGATCAGGAGGTGGGTGGGTAACATGGCAAGGGGAGGTACTCCAGCTCCATTTTTAGGTGTGAGCTGAAAATTCTCCAGTCGTAGCACTATGCATGCAACAGGGGAATTCGTGACTCATGGCCTGAAAAACAACTAGTCTCACTAAGCTTGGCACTCAGGATTATAGGATGCCCAGAAAGCATATTTGTATGGCTAATTAAAAACAAATACCTGAATCTAGCTAAACAGGTCCAGTTTACCTAGGTTCAGGAGTTAATTTTTGAACAATAACACCATTTGTATGGCTTTTCCATCTGTTTTGTTTAAAAAAAAATTGCAGTCATCATGACACAATTTTTGTTCTCATGACCCAAAAGGCATTAATTTTGTGAACAGTAAATGCTCTTGAAAGGTAAATTTATATTTCATATTAGAGGGTTATCCTAAAACTCAATTGAGCATGCTCAACAAACAAACTTAAAATCCTTATACTGTATTTCTGAAACTGACTGGTATTTTTCACTAAACTTTTGAAAGGCACTACCTTGTCACAAACTCCATCTACCCTGAAAAGTTTGGAAAAAAATTCCCCACCATTTTGGCTGTAGAAAACAGCAAAAAAGTGTGAATAGTATAGGAAGAAATTTAGACATTGCTGTAAAAACAAAACATTTGGATCTCAGAAACTGCATAATCAACCATCACAAAACTTCTCATGTCTTGAGAACTTGCATCCAGTACAAGGCATACCAAATTTTGGACAACTTTGACAAACACCATCACAGTTATTAAGATGCAAAGTTAGGGGGTTGACACTGAACACTGTACTCAACCCTAACTATGCTAGTGTTGTGTCAGTATAAGATACACTGGCCCAGATATTCAAACTGCACCAGTCTGAGGCGCAAGCCCCTGCGCTGCTCAAAATAGTTGCGCTGGGGTGTGGCCGGGGTGATATTCAAAGGAGTTGCGCTGTTGAGCAACTCCTTTGAATATCTGACCAACACTGGCGCGCTAAACGATGGAACACTTGCATGCAGGTGCCAGAGTTGAGCATTAAACTTGCGGTGGCGCAAGTACCATTCGCCATGCGCAAATTTCCAATATTCAAAGGTGACATGCAAATGGGGCCATAATTTATGCAAGGCACAGGGGGCCATTTGCATCTATTTATAGCCCCATTTGTTCCATTCATGTAGGTGCACCGATCCCGAGGACTTGCTCTGGCCACCCTGCCAGGCAGCAGCCATCGAGGACCGGACGCTAATGCCAGCCCGATCGTGGGCATCACAGTTACATGACACCCCACACATCTCCCACAGCCCGATCGTGGGCAGAACACGTACATGTCGCCCCCACACATCACCCACAGCCCGATCGCGGGCAGAACACGTACATGCCCCCCCACACAGCTCCACAGCCCGATCGCGGGCAGAACCTGTATGAACCCCCAGTGCCTGATCGCGGGCAGAATGTAACCCTCTCCCCAACCGAATAACTCCTGGTGGTCAGTGGACCGTAAAGCCAATCGCGGGCAGAATGTCACAGCACAACCCCCAAACATCTCCCTGGTGTCTAGTGTCCCCCCACCCACCCAAGCCCCTCCACCGCTCCCCGCAGCGGCAGGTGACAGCATCCACCGCCTTCCGCCCGCCGCCCGCCGACTGACTGTCCGGTAGGGCTGCCGCCCATTGATTGCAGAGCTAGCAGCCCTACCGGACAGTCAGTCGGCGGGCGGGCGGGCGCAGGCGGGTGGATGCTGTCGCCACCGGCCGCGGGGGAGCGGGTGGAGGGGCTTCGTGGGTGGGTGGGGGACACTAGACACCAGGAGATGTTTGGGGGTTGTGTTGTGACATTCTGGCCCGCGATCGGGCTTTACGTCCACTGACCACCAGGGAGTTATTCGGCTGGGGAGGGTTACATTTCGCCCGCGATCGGGCACTGGGGGTTCATATAGGTTCTGCCCGCGATCGGCACTGGGGGTTTACAGGTTCTGCCCGCGATCGGGCTGTGGGTGATGTGTGGGGGCGCATATGTACGTGTTCTGCCCGCGACCGGGCTGTGGGAGATGTGGGAGGGGGACATGACGTGTTCTGCCCGCGATCGGGCTGTGGAGATGTGTGGAGGGGACATGTATGTGTTCTGCCCACGATCGGGCTGGTGGGGGCACAGGGACCGAGTTGGGGCCAGCCAGGGTGGCAGCTGCTGTGTTGCGCCCTGCAATGCAGCAGCTCACCTGTGGGTGGCCCTCAACTTAAGCCTTTTTTGGCTCAAGCTTGTGCGGGCGCAGGTTGGGGGTTGCGCATGCAGAACTCTGCGCAACCCGATTGAATATCGGGTTGCGCAGGTTATGCATGGATCCTCCCCCTCCTGTTGAGCATGCATTCATTTGCATTGCTCTCTTGCGCAACCTGTTGCCAGTGGCGTAACTGCCTCCTGCTGAATATCGCAGAATGGCGCATTTTGGACTTACGCATGGCGCAACCCTTTTGAATATCTGGGCCACTCTGTATATATATATATATAATATATACACATACATACGCATTATAGTGTGTGTGTGTGTGTGTGTGTGTGTGTGTGTGTGTGTGTGTGTGTATTTGGCAATATGCCTTTAAATTAATGCCTGTGTTAATTTTAGTGTGCAATCCACTCTTGGGCAAGAATACATTATAAACAAGCTGTCCTGCATAACAAGGGTATTCGCTTAAACAGAGCTGCAGACTGTTTCTGGTAAAGACCATCATTATCTTGTACTTTTGGTAGAAATGTTTTCGAAAGGAACACAACTGAACTACCGCTTCTAGCACTGCAGTAACCTAACTGATATATTATCCTGAAATTACTAATATAATGCATATTTAAAACTCTAAGTGACAATAAAGCACACTTAATAAACCATGTTCTGTAGATACCCCTCCTGTATCAACCTTTGCTGCCTACGCCTTTGGAAATGTATAGCTGATTGTTTCCATTTTGTGTTATTTTAATTTATATGTCAGTTTTTTCAAGTAAGGACAGATCTTTTTACATTATTTTGATCTTCTGTGTTAGTTATAATTTCTGTTTTTGAACAAAACTCTTCATTATTTTGATAAGTAGATAATAACTCTTTATGTGAGACTTCCCACTGGAATTCATTTTAATATATTGTATTTATATTGTAATCATTTATTTCAGCAAAGTGATCCTTTCAGTATGCACATTACAAATGTAGAATTCTATAAAAGATTTTATAGCAGCAGCTTTTTCATGGTGTAGGAATGTTAGAAAGAGGTGAACACATTTCTAACACATGCCATCAAACAGTCTTTATGAAACTGACTGCAACAGATATACCTCACAACTGAAGCCATCTCATTGGCATATATGAAAATAATATAAAATCTGTGCAGTATGCAAGAGCCAGAGCCATTTGTTTTTATGCTGTCCAATGAACAATATGTAAATGTTCACTTATTGAAGTTATATGAATAATGAAAGCTGCAAAGGATGCTTTATGACATCCTTTCTACTCACTCTTGATGTTACTCATTGGTAATAAAAATGGAACTCATAAATCTGTTAAAGTGCACTGTACTCACTTTCCCTGTTAAAATACAAGCCTCAGTTCTCCAAACAAAACAACAGTCTAACATACACTAGGATTTACAGCAAGCATCTTACAGTACACACAGTACTGCCCCACTCCATTCTCCACCCAGGATACAGTAAGCTACTTAACTATTGGTTTGCAAAGCAGATGCTAATGTGTTCAACAGCTACAGTTGCATCCATCAAGCTGTCCAAATATTTTGCAATATTTCTAATGAGAGTCTCCCTAGTGGTGCTACAGCAGTACTGCAGGCAGACAGGACATTTCTCAAGAGATGTCACAGAAATTTCAGGAAATGTCTGGACATGTCAATGGCTGCAACTGTACTGCTACTCAAGAAGGACACTTGTTTCTGCATTTACTGGCATTTTTCCTATGTAATCTGTACTTCTTTCATGCCATTTTAAAGCTGCATTTACAGAACTAGTCACCAGACTAAATGTTTGAAGAATATTTTATCTGTGGAACCAGTCAGTGTAGTGGTATTACTACTATTCCAAATGCCTGCAGCCCAGGATCAGGTGTGAACTTGGGTCTTCAGGGGCTGACTGAAGAAAGGAGGATAGACCATCCTCAGGGTCAGCTGTCCTTCTTCAGGGTAGGAGGGATATGTACCCCTAGCACAAGCACCATCTAGAGAAGGCTGGGGGATCTCTGTCCAGGCCAATAGAAGATGGGATGGATACTTCCAGATGCTGGCTTGCCTACACAGTGGTGCATAACTACATGGCTTACATCAGTGTGGGGAAAACCCAGAGGAGAAAAGAACCTGATCCTCCACTGATAAGGCTGGCTTCCCTTGCAGGCTCATGCACTACCAACATGGCACTCAATACACAACATGATAGTTCTGGGCCAGTGGTGGTCAGTGCAAGTCCAGGAGAAAGTATGAGGTGGGGGTGCCATATGGATGGGGCAGACAAAGGAACAAAGAAAACATTTAATATAAAAGAATAGTTTTTCCCTACTTGTCAGTGGAACGTGACCAGAAGAAGATTCTCTTTTTAACTGGGAAAAAAACAGGCAGCATAGGACTTGCACATCTAGGTGAGCCTCCTCAGGTGGGTCACTCCCCAACTTAAAAACTCAAAAACATCCCTTAACATAGTATCTATATTTTAAATAAATGGGATTATTTTGACCTTGTGAAGTTACAGAAAGGATAAATAGAGGAAGTCTACCAAATAAAAGTGATATGCAGATATGTTAGAACTACTACTGGAGCCATAACCATTTTCCAGGTGGGCCCCAGTACTAGCTTTCTAGATGGGCCCTCTGAACAACAGTCTGGCTTGGGCATCAGGCAAAATGTATTGTCTAGCCACAGGAAACATAGTTGAAAGACACCTCCAATTAGTTTTAAATCACTACTGTGATGACAGAATGTTGTCGGCAAGCAGAACAATGCTGTAACATTCAATATATTACTCTACCTGAATTAGTACATATTTGTACCAAATTACTTTTTTCATCCCTGCTTAGGACACAGGCAAACATGATGTACTTAGTGTCCCTTTCAAGCTTAAAGTGCAATGTTACTGATATTATTCACTTCAGCCCATAATGAATGTGAGTTCAGTTGCCCAGTAAAAGACAGCAGTAAGTGAAGTTAGGTTTCCAAAAATGCACTGAAGTTGATTTCAGAATGAAGCAGTTTCAAAAGCACACACTGTTTCATCAGACATGCAGGTTGACTATTACGATTAAAACCAGTGAGCATATCCTCCTCTAAAAAAATCATTTTTGTAACTTTAGGATAAATATTTTAAAAACTTGAACTGTGAAAATGTACAGTACTATGAATACTGTAGATGTGCATTTAAAGTTTGGGGAGACCTTTACTACAGGCTTCAGTTGAAGTTATGTGTGTGTGTGTGTGTGTGTGTGTGTGTGTGTGTGTGTGTGTGTGTTGTCCCAAAGAATGCTGTAAGACTGTCAGTGGCTGACAGAGATAACCTTTGCTTCTTGACCATTTTATGACATTCTCTGTATCTATGTTGCCTTCATTAGCTGTCCGTGGTGCTGAAACTGGACCATTCAAGAGGAAAAGGGAAGAATACTCCCTTAAACAAGCAAATACATTTAAAAGTGACATGTTTAAATGGAAGCCACTAATTGCTGTCTGAATCCAAAAGACCCACTTAAACACATGGGTTTACATGAGTCCACCCCCCAACACCCACACTTTACCTCATGCTTTGCTACCCGCTTGATTAACATTTTCTCAGCAAGAATGCATTTACTTCAATATATAAGTCAGGAAAGATCTTTGTATCGCCTCTTTCAAAGTGTTAACCATTTCAGGCTCCCATTGCCTTTTTATTTTTACATTTGTTTTTAACTATTTGGGGTTTGCACCCTCAGATGGTGTGCTGGCCCCATGAGGTACAGTAGCTAGTTTACATGGGGGTCCTTTGCTTTAGCAAGACACAACAAAATGCTTAGTTTGTGCAGTGCAAAGGGATTCACAGAAGCTTCTGCCTCTGGCAGAATGGACTTCTTCTGTACACAAAGTATAGTTCTTAAGGCTAGCTTTTCTCCTCAAGGCTAGGTTTTCTCCAGGAAGATAATACTCACAGTGACATTTAATGCAGAGTCTTCACCCTTCTGCCATAAACTTTTAGAATATTTCAAAGAAGGAACAACCTGATGTGAAGTTACAAGGCTGCCTTTGTGGTCCCTTCAGAGACACAATTCACTATCCAGAACTGACTCAATCTACACATTTGAAACCCTGCAACTGTCCTAAAGAAGTATGCTCCTGGTTTGATGAACAAAAACTTGAATACACATTAAAAAAAATCCGCATTTTAAAACATCTCTGACTGCCAAGTGTCACATTTAAAGTACCAGCATTGTGAGGCAATTATTGTACTACAAAACAATGAAGAGTGCATTTGGCCAGGTCAGCTGAATGTAGCAGCCTACATCTGGCTCCACTACGGTTGATGCTGCCTGATTTCTTCAGATAACAAAGCTACTGGTGCACGGATTAATCTCGCAGTTATAGAGTTAACTGGGATTTAGCGAGTGGTTATGCTGCCTTTGCTGTGCATTTTCAATGCAAATTCAAGGAGGGAAAAAAATGCTTTGTCCTCCGAAATCAGCAAATATTATATATATTTATTCACGCCATCTGCAAAACAGCTACCACGATATCCCATCCCCTTAATTCCGCAGACTCGGATACACTTACCCATCTCTTCCCACACTATAAAGCAATTTCAGCAATTATATAGACGAGAGAAGCAAAGGTTTTATATATTTTCGTTCCTATCATATCAAAGAGTACGACAGTTCTTTTATCTGACTTTGTTGTTAGACACAATACACACTTATCTGTTAACTCTTCTCAACCCCGTCAGTTCCAGTCTTCACCTGGGTATGGGACCCATACTGGAATTGCAATCAATACTTATAATCAGACTCTCACCAAAAATCATTATATTCACAGGGTACTCCTTTAACACGAGCAATAATTGTAATATTTACAATATTTTGGTTTGTTTCTTCATAATTGCAGATTACTTACGAGTTCCGTCGAACCTGGTGGCGATCGTGTCTAGAAAAGTATTCTGGGGAGCAAGCAATCCTTTCATAACCGGCATCTTTCCAGCTGTTTTTAGCCATCCAAAAAAGTGGGAGCAGTCGCTTCAGTGCAAACAGTCAACCCCAAGATCCCGATCGTTTTCTAAGACTTTTCCGCTCCTCACAGCGATTGCTGCTCATAGCGTTGGGTGAACAGAAGAGCAGCCCCTAAAATCGATGGAGAAAGTTGATTGCAACTTGATCCAGTAGATCACAGACCATCATCAGCAGCTGCTTTTCCCGAGCTCCTTGGTGGCCTGTTTATAAGGGCAGAGTAATTTTGTAAGGTGCCTCTTCCTCCAGCAAGCCGAGAGTGCTTTCTTTGAGTGTGTTGCTTGGTTTCTGCTTCTCTTTTTCCTTTCTCTTTCCCTGCCGGCAGATGTCATGTCACATGGGTTAGATAGTTAATACTCAGCTGGGAATGGGAGGAGGAGGAGACTCCAGAAGGCTGTTCCCAGGTAACAGACTGTAGGAGGCATATGGGATATACAGGGGGACCTCCTGCCAAAATATGCTATCTCAGAGCTTCCCTGAATGAAGAAAGACAAAGGGTTGTGAAGCCAAGGTCTTTCTGGGTAACTAAGGCTTAGCACATCCCACTATACTACTCCACTGTTTCTCCCAGAGAGCTGCTCTTGTTCTTAAAAGAAAGATGAAGGCGTGGCAGCAGCTCTGAGACCAAACACATGTGTATGTGATGGGAAGGCAGACAAGGGTGGGTGTCCTTTCACATTTCCGAATGCTTATTATTTGGGAAAATGCAAACGCTATAGAATGTGCAGGCAAATTTCTATGGGTTTACATACAGTTGCTAGTAGTGTTCTCTTCCAGATGGCTTGCTTTAAATAAATGCAAATAATTAATCAGCATATTTTTTTGAGACGAAAGCAATGTCGCAGCAAGGTGTGGGACAGAAATACATCATTTTTTTTTTCACTAAGGACAAATGGACATTTTGAAAGCTGTGCACAAAGGTATTATCAGTAACTTTTTTAGTCCACAATACTTGCGGGAAACTCAGGGGGCCCAAGTTTCAGTGGCAAAGGATGGTAGTGGTGCAAAACGGGGGTGGGGGGGGACTATGACCCCATTGCTAACGCACCCTTTCTGAGCTGTGGTATACACAAATCCTGTCATCAGTCAGGGGCCACACTTTGACTAAGTTGTCATGTTAACTGACTATTCAGGTGTTAGCTGTTACAAAGTGTGTTGATGTGGTGCTATATGACACCTGAGGTGAAGAAAACAAAACAAAACACAATGGCTCGGGTCGGCATATGAAAGGTGGAGCCCCGCTACAAAATATCCAAATAAGATGAAAGCAAAAACGCGGGCTCTACAGCTATCAGTGAAGCAAGAAGTCCTTACAATAGGACACTATACAACGTTATAGTCTTGATACAGCGTCTGATTACGACGTGAAACGTTGACGTTTGGGGTATTGCTACCATGTACTTGTACTTTTTACAAATTTATTGTTACTGCGATTTTATATTATTAAAAGCAGTTTTATAGTGTCCTATAGTAAGGATTTTTTTCTTCACTGATAGCTGTAGAACCCAGCGTTTTTGCTTGCTATATGACATCTGCCAGTTCATAGAATGGTATATGCCTATTTCATGGCCATACCTCTCAACTGTCCCTGATTTTGCCTCAACATTTTACTCTGTCCCTCCTAAAACTTGTATTTCTGTGACCAAACAGTAGGAGTTGTAAGCACAAAATAATGTCAAACATTAAAGTTACATACTTGTTCTTAATTAGAAAATGCATTTTACCCTTAAGTCCCTTATTCTACCAGCTTCCTGAGTGGATACCACCAATTTTGAAGATGTGTCCCTGATTTTGGTTCTTTGTCCCTGATTTTTTTAAGCCTTGTCCCTGATTTATGAGGCATGAGGTTGAGAGGTATGCTCATGGCACTGTGCAGTACTCTGAGCTGGTAGGCAATAGGCTGAATACCCAGAAGTGTTCCCCACCTCTTCCTCTCCCTCACCTGGGGCCTCTCTGGGTTGTTTGTGTCTTCCCTTCTTTTCTGGCCTGAAGGCACTTTCAGTTATATTCCAGTGCACCCACCACCCACGCTGCATGTGTAGAAAACTCTTTAACATCTTGTGAAACCTCCAGTCCTTGCCCTATTGCTCTGCAAATGACATACAGTATCTATGTCCACTGAGGATCCTAGTCTCCTGCTAGCACTTTAGTTCCTGTTTGCTGAGGTACAACACCTCCTCCTCCTGCCTATTATAGTTCTAGAGGCAGTGGTGTGCAAAATGATGCATTTTCATTTTTGCATGGCTCACCAGGCATTATGAATGAATTTGCATAGTGAGCCCTGCACCTTTCCCCACATAGTTGCTAAGTGTTTTGCAACTGTAAAGAGCAAGGCTGTGACTCCATTGTGCATAGTGTATGTGGGATACTTCCTGGGAGGGTGTGCATCAGTGGACAAATGTAAGCATCCCACTGGTGTGTTCTGAGGCATGAGGTCACAGGTTGTGTGCTCCTCTCCACACACAGAAGCAGTGCATATATCTTCCAGTGAATGCAGCATGCTGGAGTGTGCCTAAGGGGCATGGGCAGAGGCATCACCAGCAAAAAAACAAGAAGTTTTTATCCCCCTGTACAGACAGTTGGTGAGACCCCATCTGGAGTACTGCGTCCAGTTCTGGAGACCCCATCTCCACAAAGACATAGACATGATGGAGGCAGTTCAGAGGAGGGCAACTAAAATGGTGCAGGGTCTGCAAGAGAAGCCATGTGAGGAGAGGCTAAAGGAGCTTAATATTTATACCCTTGAGGAAAGGAGGGAGGGGGGGGACATGATAGAAACATTTGAGTACCTCCGTGGAAACAACAAAGTCCAAGAGGGTAGCATCTTTCAGAAAAAGAGACGTGCAAGAACAAGGGGGCACAATTTGAAGATAGAGGGGGGACGGCTCAGGGGCAATGTGAGGAAGTATTTTTTCACAAAGAGAGTGGTGGACTCATGGAACAGCCTTCCTGAGGAGGTTGTGGGATCTAAAACTGTGGGATAATTCAAGAATGCATGGGACAGACATAAGGCAATTTTTGTGGGGGGGGGTTGAAGAAATAGGCTGTTGGTTAAATAGGATCTGCAGCTTATCCTCTAGGTAGGGAAATGGGCAGACTAGGTGGACCAAGCGGTCCTTATCTGCCATCAAAGTCTATGTTTCTATGTTTCTATGGACTTCTGCTTCTGCAGGTATAAGACATACACACTGAGCTCAAGCTGCTCAACATCCATGATACCTGAATAGCAACATTACATCTGTCTGCAGAAGTGTGTGCACCTCAGAGGCCTGTGCTTCTCCAGCTGCAGGTGTGAGACATACACACTGACTTTTGTGTGCGTGAAGCACAGGCCCCTGTGGGTCCTTCACTTGTAGTACTGCTTACAGAAATCAATGATACCCAAATTGAAATGCTAGTTTTGGCTGCAAAGGCAAAAGTCCCTGTGCATTTACAGGTGTACGACATAGACACTGACTTCTGTCTACAGAAGTGTAGGCTTCTGTAGGTAGAAATCCCTGATACCCAAACTGCAACACTACTTCTAGCTGGCCCCACTTCTGAAGTCACAGGTACTCATGCATGCTGTATGATGTACACACACACTTCTGGCTGCAGAGGCACAGGCCCCTGTGGGGCCTAAGCTTTTGCATCTGCAGAAATAATCGGTGCTACTGCATTTGTCATCTGGAAAGAGTTAGATTTTGTTTTATCTTACCTCATCATGGCTGTATCTGGTTAGTTGTGTGATCATGTCTTTTTGCTGCTTGGGGGGGGTTAAGGTTGGAAACCCTAATGCCAAATTTCCCCACTTTTGTGATGTTAACTTGAACCCCAAATGGTCCATTAATGCAGTTTTTTGTAATGAATTTCCTTTCTCTCTGAGACAGTGCACTTGTATCTTCATTCATGCAGGTCCCTTTGTGACCTGCATGAACAGATGCAGATGTGCATGGCACTCTGGGCCCTGCACCAAGTGAAGAATCCATCCACATTGAAGTGCAACCCAAGAATTCCATTTTTGGTGTGCATGGAAAATGTTAATCTTAAAAATGCTACTGTTGCACTTTAGTGTTGCAATTAAATGTGCAACAAGAAAAGTATTGTGACCCTACGTCATGAACATGGTTGCTAGAATGTGTTGAATCCTGCCCAAGAGGTGGTTTGCAGAGCAACTGCAAAATCACCTTTGAACCTGTTCTTGAAAATTCCCATTATCCTTGTTCATTGAGGTAGGGTCACGTGGTGTACCGACCGAACAACAAAACCCTTACAGAGAAGAACGTTACAGCAACAGAAATTGACTGGTCACTGTAATGGTCCCTGCTGATACCAAGTTCAGCATTATGTCTCCTGGTGTTTTTCCCCCTCCCTGAAACAACTCCAACTTGGAGTTGGTTAATAAAATACTGGGGGGGGGGTGAACATAGGAGCTTCAGGGGGCACAGCCCCCAAAGAAAACACACAGGAAAACTAACAGCACAATGCCGACACTCAGCATTGTGTCTGTCAATGTAGGGGAAGTCAGCAAATTTGGTGTTGCTGCATCGTGGTAGATCCATGTCATGTAAACAGTAAATATCCCAAATTTGTGAGTAAAATATTGCAAAATGACCAAGTTACGAGTGGAAGTACATGAGACACAAAAAATGTAGTGTTGCACATTGAAGTGGAACTCTAAAATATGTAACACTTAAATGTATGTGTCGGAAATTTTTGTGTCGCATTTTACTGTTGCACTTAAATGAGTAACGCTAAAATTCTCAGCTCACAACACAAAAATCAGCCATTTCGGTAAAATGACAGCCAAAGTCTCAAAAAGGTTTTTTGCTCATTTTGGGGAAAACAAACTACAGAATCCTGCTTACCAGGTCCTGTTAAGCAACAGTCATGCTTTTTTTTCAAATTACTGATTTTTAGGTATTTTCCATTTTCTTAACCAAGTAAAAAAACAAGATAGTGGCCACTGTGATCCAGAAATGTTTTCTCATGAAAAGTGCAGTACTAATTTTGCAAAAGGTAAGTGCTTACAATAGGTAAATTTATATTTTGTATCAGAAGGCTATCCTAAAACCCAACTGAGCATGTTCAGAAAAAGAATCCTTTAACTCTGGAACTGATTAATAGTTTTTCAGAAACCTTCTAAAGGCATTACATTGGCACAGGTTGCTTCTACCCTAAAAGTTTCAGAAATAAATTCTGTACCATCTAGGCTGTAGGTCAGAGCAAGAAAAAGCATGTATCAGAAAAATGTTAGATTTGATGGTAAAAATGACATTCCTTATCTCAGAAACTAGGCAAGCCACCAACACAAAGTGTCCCATATCTAGAGAACATGCCTCCAAGATAACATGCCAAATATGGGGCAATTACATCAAACACAACCAAAGTTAGTAAGGTGGAAAAATTGCAGGTTTAACATTAAACACCCTACTCAAGCCTAACTATACTGATGCTACTGCACCAGTATATAATATATATTATATTTTTCCACATACACAGTAGTGCCAGCCAGGATGCAATGCAATGCAATACACTGCAGCATTACTGCAGAGTGCTGCAGTATGCTTCAGGGAACAGTTTAATCCAATGACAAGCCCTTTTTTCATGCAGTATGTTGTGACATGCCATTTACTGCAAGTTATTGTATTGCATCCTGGCTGCTTCTGCTGTATATATACATATATATATATATACTATAGAGGCACGGTCGCACCACTATAGTTAGGGTTCAGCCGTCATTTACATACTAAAGTCAAAGGTTTGGGCATTAATAACTTTGGACCTGTACAATGGATTTGCCTGTAATTTGGTATGCATATTGGGGCATGGTAGATCTCTTGACTTGCCAAATTGCATTTTGGTTGGAGTGGCAGTCTTTGTGTATGAAAGCTCTGAAAAATGCAAAATTATCAATTTTTGGAGGCATCTTTTGGCATTCTGAATGTGGTTCTGCATGGCCGTTGTGTGGGGTGCTGCTCTGCAAGATGGCTCATTTGAAAGAGCTTTGGTGACCAAACATGCTGCTTTTTGTTTGGTGAAAAAAATTAAGGCATTCAAAAGTTATGGCACTTTTAAGTTCCCATTATAAGTCAATGGGAAAATTTATAGGTATATTTTACGATCAAAGAATGGGGTTCTGGCCATCTGGTCCTGCCTGGCGATCAAAGAATTTGCAGCCTCGTGGTTCAAGATTCTTTGTCCCTGAGGATTTTTTCAAATTCTTTAATCGCAAGGTCCACCATCTTGTTTTCAGTTTTCTGATCAGTAAAACAAAAATATCTCGGCTCGGGTCACCTCTGAAGTAAAACTTGGTTGGATTTTACTCAGGGGGCTCTGATCTATTGAGCCATGCCTTTGGTTTCATCCAAATTGGTCAAAAAATAGAGTTATAAGCTTTTAAAATCTTAATTTGCGGCTTGCTAATGATCTTTGATCACAAGCCTGCAAATTCTTTGATCGTGAGATTCTTTGATCGCAATCTTGCATCATAACCTAAAAACACACATATACCGGCTCAGGAGTGGGCTAGGGACACAAATGGGGGTGGGTTTTGCTCAGGAGGGTCCGTTCTATCGAAACATGCCATTGGTTTGGTTCAAATCGGTGAAAAATTCACGTTTCACCATTTTTAATTCTTTGTTTGTGAGCCTGCAAATTCTTTGATCACAAGCCTGCAAATTCTTTGATCGTGAGATTCTTTGATCATGATCATGCATCGTGAGTGAGGGACAAGATGGCCCAATTTAAAAATCAATTTTCTCAGACCAGGGGTGTCCTAGGAAGTCAAATGAGGGTGGGTTTTACTCAGGGGCATTTATTCTGTTGAACCATGATGGTGGTATACCACAATTCCATCAATTTCTTGATTTATAAGATTTTTAATTCTTTGTTCATGAGCCTGCAATTTCTTTGATTGTGAGCCTGAAAATTCTTTGATCATGAGTTTATTTAATCGCCATCTTTGATCACGAGGGCAGGACAAGATGGCCAGATTTTTTATAATGAAATAGGGAAATTTTACCAATCTTTAACATTGAATATCTCGGAAACAGTTTGGTGTTTTTACTTGAAATTTGGAGGGTGTTTACGGCATTTCCTGTAGATGTGAATTATTGTGTTTACACATTGGCAAAAAATTTTGTTGCACAGATATTGCGTGATGCACTTTATGTGTTGCAGACAGTGTTTTGCTTGTGATGGTGGCTTGGAATTGATAGGATACTTAGCCTCAGTGTCACGGATGTAGCTTTCAGTCATTGTATGTGTTAAATGTCAACAGGTGCGGAACTGTGCCAGTCTGACAAATGAAAATCTCATACATTAAAATGTTATATTTCTAACACGGTTTGGTCTTTTCACTTGAAATTTGAAGGGTGTTGACGGCATGTCCTGTGGATGCAAATTACAGTGTTTCCGTGTCGGAAAATATTTTTTTGGTGGAGATATGGTGTGGCACAGTTTACATTCTGCTGACAGCATTTTGCTTGTGGTGGTGGCTTGAAATTTATAGGATACCTAGCCTTAGTGTCATGGATGTAGTTTTCAGTTGTTGTGTGTGTTAAATGTCAACAAGTGCAGAACTGTTCCACTCTTACTAATGAAAATGTCAAATTTTGACATGTCATATCTTGGACACGGTTTGGTCTTTGTACTTGAAATTTGGAGGGTGTTGACGGCGTGTTCTGTAGATGTTAATAGAGGTATTTACTTGTCAGACAATTTTTTTTGTGGAGATATTGTGTGGCGTAGTTTACATTTTGTGGACAGTGTTTTCTGTTGTTCTACTAGATTAACATTTGTTTGGTGGTTGGCCTTGCTGTTGTGAATGTACTTTTTAGTCATTGGGTGTGTAATGTGGCCTGACACTTACAAGTTGGTGGGAGCGCGGGGCCCCACCAACTTGCACAACTTTCTACTTTTCTATTCTTTCTTACATAGTAAGGGAATTCTATGCAAAAAACTTTGTTAATGCATCAGTTAGGATTCTTCTACAGCGAAAAAAGTGAGGAAATTAAATTTTAGGGTTCCCAACTTTTGCACTCCCACCCCCACTCTGCCCCCATCAACAGGCATCAGGGTGAGCGTTGGGGTCATCGGACCTAACTCTCACCCCATTCTTCTACACTGCACCACCTCAGCTTGTTTACACATGGGATGGGGTGAGAGTTAGGGTCGATGACCCCAACGCACACCCCAATGCCTGTTGGTGGGGGTGGGGTGCAAGGGGTTGGAACCCTAAAATCGAATTTCCTCACTTTTTTCACTGTAGAAGAACCCTAACTGATGTATTAACAAAGTTTTTTGCATAGAATATATATATATATATATATATATATATATATATGTATATTATGATAGAGTAGCCCTTTTAAGGTTAAAGGGTCAAATTTTGCACATTAATAACTTTGCCACCGTTCAACAGATTTGCCTGAAATTTGGAATGCGGGATATGCCAACTTTCGTACCGGTCAGATATACAGCTGCGGAGTTATTAAGTGTGATCTGCACGTGCATTTACGGTTTCTGGTGAATTCTTTGCTCGCACCTGCAGGTTGCACGGTTTGTGAAACCAGTCTGAAAACTGCAGGGAACATGCGGCCAGGATCCCCGATGAGCTTTTCAAAGATTTCATGAAAAAATATTAAACAGTTCAAAAGTTATTCAAAAAACAAGTTCCCATTATAAGTCAATGGGAAACGTTAATGAAAAGTTTGACAGTGTCGCAAATGCACTTTTTAGTGCCGCAAATGGCCCTAGTAGTGTCACAAATCCACCATTTTGTTTTCAGTTGGTGATCAGAAAAATGCTTGGCATTTAAAATTGGGACCATCTAGGTACACAATTATTTTGTGTTCACCTAGTGATCCCTCATTTTGTGTTCCCTCAGGATGCTAGCCATGTCTTTATTTTGGGGTTAAACACCCTAGAAATATGTTTTTCAAATTTCTTGAAAAGTAGTGTTGCAAAGTAGTGTCACACTCACAACACTTTCACAAATGCTTGCAAAATCTTTTGCAAATCACGACACTACTTTTTCAGACTATGGCCAAAATGACAGCAGTTCTTTGCCACCCTGCTGCAAAAGAACGGTCTGGTCTTTTGAGCTGAAATTTGGAAGGAACGCAGCCAACATCTCACAGATGTGCCTTTTGGTGGTTCGGTGAGAAAATATTGCATGGCTGCAAAGTTATGGTACTCTGAAGTTGGCATTTTTCCCCATAGATTAACATGGTGGCGTATGCCACGCCTTTTGGGGCTCGTATCTTGAAAATGATGCAAGATACACATTTTTTGTTGCGAGCTGCATAGCCCTTTGGGCTATGCAACAGCAAAAACATAGCCAGGAAAATCATAATTTCTGTGAAATTTTATTTTTTTTCTACGTCACGCGGTTGCTGAGATATTAGTATTTAAGTACTTCCAATGCTCGTTTTAAGCTTCGATGCCTATTACAATGCATACATTCTTTGTACACACTGGCCCAGATATTCAAAAGGGTTGCGCATGGTGCAACAGTGTTGTGCCATGCACAACCCACTGATGCACCGGTGCGATATTTAAAGGGAAAGGTACCTGCACAATCCCGATGCGCCGGGGTGCATCAGTAATGATGCAGGCACAGGTGGGGGGGGGTGCCCATGCTTAACCTGCACAGCCCAATATTCAGCCCGGGCCATGCAGAGTTATGCATGCGCAACCCCTACCTGCACCTGCACAAAGTTACGTAAAAAAAAAAAGGAACAAGTGATGGCCACCCACAGGTGAGCTGCCGCATTGCAGGGCGCAACACAGCAGCTGCCACCTGCGGGTGGCCATCACCTATCCCTGCTGCACCTGGCGGCTCCCCCCCATGCCCCAATCATGGGCATCAGTCATCCCCCCCAAGTCCGCTATCCCTGGTGGTCCAGTGGACCGCGATGAGCTCGATCGCGGGCATCCCTGTATCCCCCCAGTCCAATATCCCTGGTGGTCAGTGGACCACACAGAATAATTGAGGGCAGCATTCATCACCCCAAGTCCGATATCCCTGGTGATCTAGTGGACCCCCACCCCTGCGCCCACTGGGCCCCACCACCCGCTCCCTCGTCAGCCAGCGGGCAGCACGCTTACCACCAGCTGACAGCTCGGTGGGGCTGCCGCCCGATGGCTCAGAGAATGAGCCAATGGTCATGCAACTCATACTGTACTAGTCAGTCAGATATATGAATGAATTCATTCACATATCTGGACTGACTAGTATGTGCTGCATGCCCGTGCTCATGCTCCTGAACTGATGGGCATGCAGCCTCTACTGAGCTGTCAGTCGGCTGGCAGCGGGTGGCAGGCAGGCAGGTGCTGCCACCCGCTGACTCGACCTGAGGGAGCAGGGTGGTGGGGCTCAGTGGGTGGGTGGGGTATGGGTCCACTAGATCACCAGGATATCGGACTTGGAGGTGATGAATGCTGCCCATGATCGGGCTCCATGTGGTCCACTGGACCATCAGGGATATTGGACTTGGGGGGGGATACAGTGATGCCCGCAATCGGGCTCATTGCGGTCCACTGGACCACCAGGGATAATGGACGTTCTTTGTCCCTTACAGGACGTCCTGCAATTGGGCTGCAGGGGGCGTTGGTCCCCAACGGCTGCTGCCTTGCAGGGCGCCAGGCACAAGTCATCAGGGATTGGCACACCTGCATGCTAATGGCATGAAAATGGGGCAGTAATAAGATGCAAATGGCCCCCTGTGTGCCTTGCATAAATTATGGCCCCATTTGCATGTCCCCCTTTGAATATCGCAGGTGCTGTGCATGGCACAGTGGCACTTGCGCCACCACATCTCAATGCTCCACTCTGACCACTTGCGCTGGTGCAGTGTCACTGCGCCATGCACAGTGGGGGTGGCCAGGGTGCGATATTCAAAGCAGTTGTGCCATAGTGCAGCTCTGTTAAATATCACCCTGGCCACACCCGTGCGCAACAAATTTGAGCTGCACCCAGGCTTGCGCCACAGCCTGGTGCAGTTTGAATATCTGGGCCACTGTGTTTCTTTATGCACCTGTTCAGCAAAAACAGGGTATGCGCTTCTGTTACTGTTACAGTTACTGTTTCCTCTTACGTTTATGTCACTGCTGTGTTACCGTTCCCGTATACCCCACCATGTGCGTTACCCTTTGTGTTGTCATTTGCACTTGCGTTTTCGTTACTGTTACCATTTGCATTTCCACTACTGTTTCTGTTTGCATCACCATGCACATTGTCATTTGCGTTTCTAGCAACCCTTTCATTTGCGTTTCCATTTCTCTTTCATTTTGCATCTTCCTTGCTGTTACTGTTACCATTTGCATTTGCAATTGCGTTACTGTGCCCATGCGCATTATGGTTTGCGTTTCCATATGCGCTTGCATTTCGAATTACGTTTCTGTTTCCTTTGCTGTTATTGTTGCTGTTACCATTACCATTTGCATTTACAACTGCGGTACTGTGCCCATGCATATTTCGGTTTGCGTTTCCATACGCTCTTCTGTTCCCATTTCTGTTTCCTTTGGCATTATTCTTCGTGTTAACTTAACCATTTGCATTTACAATTGCAGTACCATGCCTGTGTGCGTTACGGTTTGCATTTATGTGTGCACTTGCATTTGCATTTCTGTTTCTGTTCCCTTTTGCATTCTTTTTGCTGTGACACTTAACATTTCCATTTAAAATACCACTGCCATCACTGTTCATGTTACTAGTTGTGTTTTTGTACGCACTTCAATGTCCATTTGCGTCACTGTTCTCTTGGGCGTCACTTTGCGCTTGCGTTGCTATTAACGTTTCCTTTACCATTTATGTTTGCATTACCATGTGCACCACTGTTGGTGCTTCTGTTTGCATTGCTGTTCCTGTTACTATGTCACACGATATCACGTGGTGGGAGCATGGGGCCCAAAGGGCCCCATGCTCCCGCAGCCGCATTACATTCACTATTTCTCATCATCATTCTCAAGAAGGAAATTAGAGACAAAAACTCAGTTTAATGCATCAGTTAGGGTTGTTCCACAGCAACAAAGTGAGGAAATTCAGTGTTAGGGTTGAAAGCCCCTTTGACCCTCAGCCCACCCCCAACCAGCATCGGGGTAGTGCGTTGGGGTCATCGGTCCTACCTCACCCCATTATCCTATTCCTCAGCTTTTACACATGTGATGGGGTGAGAGTTAGGGGCCCATGACCCTCAATGCGCACTCTGATGCAGGTTGGGGGGGGTGGGCTGAGGGTCAAGGGGGCCAACCCCTCACCAAATTTCTCACTTTTTTGCTGTGGAACAACCTAACTGATGCATTAAACTGAGTTTTTTGCCTCTAATATATATATATATATATATATATATATAGAGAGAGAGAGAGAGAGAGAGAGAGACCTGCTTCAACATCTATTTGCAATCAAGTATAGAACCAAAAATGTTGTGAATCTAAACCATTACCAAAGAACAAGTCCTTTCTGTTGCCAGCTGTTGGGGTTCTGTTTTGGAATGGTAACCTGGTGACATTAAAAGCTGATTAAAAAATACTGAATTATTACTTGGGCAAATGTGATTTGACTTTATATATAGATATATATATATATATATATATATATATATATAGAGAGAGAGAGAGAGAGAGAGACTCTTGAAGAATACTACAGTTCTGAAACAAAACAGACACAGTAAGAATGACAAGATAGAATGTGACGATGCTAGAAGTTGAAATCACTTTCAATTATAGTTCAATGATGGAATCTGTGGTGACAGCATTTTTTAAGCAGATGTGGCGCTTCCTTTTTCATGGTACGCAGCACATTTCTTCTCATAGCAGCCTATATCTTTTTGTCTGTTTCAGTTGTATATACACTCAGAAAATAGATCCTGACGATGAAGAAGAGGATGGTGATGATGAAGAATACAGGCATTTGCTAGCAAAATGCAGTGTGATGAGGGGTAATACACCATCAGGATCAGGTTAAACTGAATTACAAAACCACTCTTCCTGAGTGATAATTCTGGTTGGCTGATCCTCAGCATTCTAAAAGGGTTACTTAATCTGTGTGAGCTTTACAGTTCAAATCTTGACCTCCTTGTCTATTTTGATAAAACCACTTTTTAATTGCATTATACAAGACCTATTTGTTGAGTAGCGATGAGTCAATCCAGTAAGTTTAAAATCTGTCCTTTTTGTTCTGAGCACTGGTGGCAGATGATATGATATACCACCACTCTTGAAAATCCATTGATCGCCTATTTGTTTCTAGAGTACTGCACCCAACATGTTCATTTAATTACAGATACAGTGTTTCTCCTGTCCACCTGTAGAGTGTTTTGCACAAAACACCCCTTCATTGATTTAAGAATTGTATGTTAATATTGAAAAACATTGTACATTAAAATGGGCTTGTTATTTTTATTGATGGAATAATACTGTATGTGTTTCCATGTGCTGTGTGGGGCTGTTGCCTTTTGATTCATTTCTTTTATCCTGTTTTGTGGCGCTGTGTGTTTTTTCTTCCAAGCCTGTTAAAACCTATAAATGTAAAGTAAGAAAACAGTCATGCAGCCTGCTATATATTGCCCTACAAACATGAAGCTTGCAACACCTTGTACTGTTACAATACCTCAGTTGCTGCTAGGCTTTCAACCTGCTACTCTGCACCCTATGATACATTACCAGCATACATGCAGCTTTCTATACCTTAACCTGCAACCATGCAGCCTGCTGTACCTTTCACTGTTACCTTACACTGTTACCATACATTGGTAGCTGCTAGGCTTCTAACCTGCTCCAGCTCACCCTACAATACAGTACCTTAGCAGCAAACATGCAGCCTGCTATACCTTAACCTGCAGATATGCAGTCTGCTATACTTTAACCTGCAAATATGCAGCCTGCTGTACTTTAACCTGCAGATATGCAGCCTGCTATACCTTAACCTGCAGACATGCTGCCTGCAATACTTTAATCTGCAGATACTATATGCAGCCTGCTATACCTTAATGCAGATATGCAACCTGCTACACCTTAACCTGCAGATATGCAGCCTGCTATACCTTAACCTGCAGATATGCAGCTTACTGTACCTTAACCTGCAGACAAGCAGCCTGCTATACTTTAACCTGCAGACATGCACTCTGCTGTGTCTTAACCTACAGATATGCAGCCTGCTATACTTTAACCTGGAGACATGCAGCCTGCTATACCTTAACCTGCAGACATGCAGCCTGCTACACCTTAACCCGCAGATATGCAGCCTGCTACAGCTTAACCTGTGAACATGAAGCCTGCTGTACCTTAACCTGCAGACATGCAGCCTGTTACACCTTAACCTGTGGACATGCAGCCTGCTATACCTTAACCTGTGGACATGCAGCCTGCTATACCTTAACCTGCAGACACATAGCCTGCTACACCTTAACCTGCATACATGCAGCCTGCTACACCTTAACCTGCAGATATACAGCCTGCTACACCTTAACCTGTGAACATGCAGCCTGCTATACCTTTACCTGTGGACATGCAGCCTGTTACACCTTAACCTGTGGACATGCAGCCTGCTATACCTTAACCTGTGGACATGCAGCCTGCTATACCTTAACCTGCTGACACATAGCCTGCTACACCTTAACCTGCAGACATGCAGACTGTCACACCTTAACCTGTGGATACGCAGCCTGTTATACCTTAACCTGTGGATATGCAGCCTGTTATACCTTAGCCTGTGGATATGCAGCCTGTAAAACTTTAACACTAAAAAAATCACGTACATTGGCATGTGCAGGTACATTAACCCAATAGTTATATACTTTCAAAGGGTTACTGAACACAACCCTTGATATGTTTATGGTACCTTTCTACCTTGATGATGAGGAGGAGGTAAGTCGGAGTGGTAGTTCCATTTAGAGGCAGTAGTGTGGTCCCTTTTGCAGAGCTGAGCTCCCTCCAAGTGCTATAGAGAAATGTTCACTCACAGAGTAGGTACTAACCTATGTATTTCCCTATCTCACTCACTAGCCTCAACATCCCTGTGCACAGATCAGGTAATCTAACCTATCACATTCATAGGATTCCATCTGTGGCTGCTTACCCAGTGGCACTTGACTTGCTGGCTCACTGCCTCAGACTTGACTTAACTGAGCCTCTCCCATGTAGCTTTTTTTTAGGCCTTTAATTTATTTGCATAAAAAGTTTTACCAACCCTGGTTGACTGGAATTTAGTCTTCCCATTTTGCCCACCAATCCTAGCTGTTCTGTCCCTTAACCTCTCCCCTCTCTGAATGATCACAGAAGGATAAGTCACAATAGACTGCTAGTGTTGATTGTTGGTAAAAGTCAGTTATCTTGGTTCTTCTCCTTTTTATGTTTGCTTGCACGCATGTGCAAGAAACATAGTGCCATCATACGAGTTTTCCAGAGGTGTGTCAGCCTCTTCCAATTCAGTCACTGTGTTTGCAGGCGTGGTTGCAGAGCACAAATCACTGCTCCAGCTGTCTATGACAGCTGAAAATGCAGTGGCATACAGTTGAAAGGGAAAGCTCCGCTTGAGTGAGCAGAGCTCTCCCCCCCCACATACACACACGCGCATGCACGCATGCACACTGCATGCTCATGCGCCTTCTCCCTCCTCCCCCACACTGTAAGGCTGGTGGGGGTGCCCAATCCCTCGTCAGCTCCATAACCCCCCCAAAGCATCCAGGTGCCATGCTAGGAGCACACCCCAGCATGGCAAAATGATGTTATGGCCGACAGGGGTGCCCAATCCCCTGTTGGCACCACTGTCTCTTCCCCCCCATGCTGTCGCCAATGGGGGTGCCCAATCCCCCGTCGGCTCCACTGTCTCTCCTCCCCAAGCATCCAGGTGCCACGCTGGGAGCCCACCCCAGTGTGGCAAAATGTGTTACAGCCCCGCCGAACAGCCTTTCAGCTGCCACGCTGGGAGCCCACCCCAGCGTGGCAAACGTCCCTCATCATCTCTAAATAAAAAAACACCTGTGAATAGAAAAACTGTCCTCGGCACTTCTCCTGCCCCTCCCACAACCTGCACCCACCCACTGCACACCCTGCCTCCCCACACCCTCACCCCATACTTACCTCCGGAGCTTGGCACGACGATCTTTGCGGACGGAACACGCTCTGCACTCTTCAAAGCCGACCGTGAACTGAGGAAATGCCGGTAAGCTGTATAATGGAATAGATAGGGTTTTTTCAACATTATTGTATATCTCAGGCATTTTTCGGAATTTTTGCACCAAATTTTCAACATGGGGTTTTTGAGACCCCTTCTCATGAATGCTGTCACTGTCATGGAGTTATTTGGGCCGAAGGGTGATTTCACAGCCACTGCATGAAATCACCTTTCCAGAATGATTAACAAAATGACACTGCCAGTGTTCATAAGGTGGGCTCTCAAAAAGCCTATTTTGAAAATTTGGTGGAAAAATTCCTAAAAATGACTGTATTACGAGCGTGCGTTGTGCAGTTCCTATGCATGATCATAAGTTCATGAATTTTCAATATTTTCACTCCAGATTTTAAAAATTGCCATTTTACCATACCTTCTTAGGAGCAGTACAGCTGTCATTTTTCACATCTCACCCAAAATGTGTTTCCGCCCATGTAGCACACAATGGCGCAGTCGGTGTGCAAAATCAATGTTTGGGACACATTAAGAAAATCACAGTGGCACTGTTCATGAGCAGAGGTCTTAAAATGGCTATGTTGAAAATTTGGTGAAAAAATTCCTAAAAATGACTGTATTACAAGCGTGCGTTGCGCAGTTACTACGCACTCTCGTAAGTTTGTAAAATTTCAATATTTTCACTCCAGATTTTCAACATTGCCATTTTACCACACCTCCTTATGAGCAGTACAGCTGTCATTTTTCACATCTCACCCAAAACGTATTTCCACCCATGTAGTGCACAATGGCGCAGTCGGTGTGCGAAATCAATGTATGGGACATATTAAGAAAATCACAGTGACACTGTTCATGAGCAGAGGTCTTAAAATGGCTATTTTGAAAATTTGGATTTGGTGAAAAAATTCCCTAAAATGATTGTTTTCTGATGGCATTAGAGTTCCTATACACGTCAGAGTTCAAGAATTTCAATATTTTCACTCAGATTTAATATTGCCATTTTACCACATCTCCTTTATAAGCAGTGCAGTTGTCATTTTCACATCTCACCCACAACGTATCTGCCTCATGTAGCTTACAATGGCGCAGTCGGTGTGCAAAATCAATGTATGGGACATGTTAAGAAAATCACAGTGACACTGGTCATGAGCAGAGGTGTTAAAATGGCTATGTTGAAAACTTGGTGAAAAATTTCCCAAAATGACTGTTTTAGGAGTGCACATTGTGCAGTTCCTACGCACGCTGGCAAGTTTGCAAATTTGTAATATTTGCACACCAGATTTTCAACAGTGCCATTTTACAGACTTCCTTATGAGCAGTGCAGCTACCATTTTTCACATCTCGCCCAAAATGTGTTTCCCACATGTAGCGCATAATGGTACAGTTGGTGTGTGAAACAATGTTTGGGACAGATTAAGAAAATCACAGTGACACTGGTCATAAGCAGAGGTCTTAAATGGCTATGTTGAAAATCTGGTGACAAAACTCCAAAAATGACTATGTTACGAGTGAGCATTACGCAGTTTCCATGCACCGTAGGTTCATGAATTTGTAATATTTTCAGTCCAGATTTTCACCAGTGGAATTTTCCACACCTCCTTATGAACAGTACAGCTGTCATTTTCCACAACATGGCCGAAATGTGTTTTCACACTTTCAGTGCAGAGATGCATGGTCGCTGTGGGAAATCATTGTTCGGGACAGATAAAGAAAATCACACTGACACTGTTCATGATTAGGGGTCCCAAAATGCCTGTGTTAACAATCTGCTGTAAAAAAATCCCCAAACTAGTTACATTATGGGTGGGCCTTGCACAGTTTCTACGCACGCTTGTGACTTCACCAGTTTTTTTAAGATTTTCACAGCAGATTTTCAACATTGCCATTTTTTACACCTCCCCATGAACAGTACCACTGTCATTTTTCACATCCTGTTTGGAATGTGTTTTTGCACCTGTGGTGCCAAATGCCATAGTCGCTGTGCAAAAGCAGTTTCTGCTAACAAACTGATATTGCCACTGTTCATGAGGCGGGGGGCACAAAAAAACCATGTTGAAAATTTGGGTGAAAATACCAGCGAATGCCTGAGGCGTTAGGGGTTTCGACCTAACCCCACCCTGTAGAGTATGACAGGCATCAGGGGTGTGACTTGGGATTCTTGCCTGTCATGCTCATACCATTCCACCCCATCCACACCCTGCAGCCAGTGAGAGGCATCAAGGTGTGCCTGGGACTCTTGATCTAAACTCACCCCATTCTCCTATACTGCACCCATCTCACCATTTTCTGATGGAAATGCCAAGAAGTACACACCGTGACACTTGTCAGTGTCTGCAGTGTAGGGTGTGGTGAAATGGTGTGGTCGTTATGCCTGATGACCCAAAGGCACACCCCAATGCCTGTCACTCTCTGCAGGGTGGTGGTGGGGTTGGCTTCAGTTCAATACTTCGCTGCCATTCCTATTATGCAGCTCTATAACTTCTACACTACCAATGCCAGTGCCAGCAAGCAAACATTCGGCATTGACAAATGCTTGTCTTATCGGCCTACATCTGTTGTATTTTTAGTAACTTTCATTATCACTATTAAAACAAAGAGGGCTACATTTTCATAGACTTGTATCTGTGTTTGGATGCAAGTGTGGAATTCTGCCTGAGCAGTCACACCACAAAAAAAAGTCTAACATTCAGGACAGACTTCTGCAGCTGCGTTGGAACAAGGGACACGAGTCCCACAGTTGTGACACAAATTGCCGTAAACTGTGTAAATTGTTGCAAATACATCTGGATGCATGTGAATAGAATGCAAACATCTGGACACATCTGTGAGGATGCAGCATGCATCTGAAATATAGACACAAGCACTGTGTCCACCCTTTTGAAATTCCCACCCACAATGTGATTTTTTTTCTTTTTTTCCCATATTCGGGTTATCTCCTTAGTCTCCCCGGCTGCTCCCTTCCATCTGATGCCCCCCCCATAGCCCCATCACTTGGCTTCTCCAGAGCTTACCTTACAACATCGTCCTCTGCCACAGGACTTGTGGTGGTGCCCAGTCACCAGTGCAGGGCTTACAGAGGGTCAGGTTTCACCTGCCCCCTTGGGCTGTTTTTCCTCCTGTTTTCTTTTTTTTTAAATTAAATAAACTTTATTCGCTTATCACAAATACAAAAATACAAATACAGTATGTTGGTAATGGGCGTACATCCATACAGAAATGCTTAAATTGGTACAGTGGCATAAGGTCCCCACAATATAGTTTAGCAAGCAGTTATAATTCAGCAATTTCCTTATTGGACAAAAAACACAGAGCTAAAGCCAGAGTTTCCTCATGCCATCCATTCGTGGGGTATACATTCCCCCTCCCTACTATCCCACCCCTCACTCCCCTCTTCCCACCCCTAGAGCCACTATTACCTACTCTGACAGAACTATTTCCCTTTCTTGTATGAGACAGCAACCATGTCGTCAGTGTCGCATAAGATTAATAAACTTAACTACACTAATCCCATCCATATGCAGCAGTGTGAGTTTCTTGTGGGGCGGCTTACTAAGGTCTTTCTCTACTGTAACCTAAACTACCAATCCCAGCTGAACTTGTTGGGGAGGTAAGGGGAGAGACCAGAGCATGAGGAACTTCTCCCATCTAGACTTATACAAAGGGAGCTTACCCCGTAGACTGGCAATTGCCTTTTCAATTCTTAAATTGATTAGTAACTCCTTAACCCATTCAAGGTAGGATACTGCATGTTGGTCCTTCCAGTAATGAAGAACCAGCTGCTTAACCGTCAAAAAGATAATGGCCATATAGTATCTTCTCTCTTTGAAAGGAACCCTGGTGTAGTCCCCCCACTATACACACCTGTGGTGAAAAAAGATCCTGTAGCCCCAACAGTGGGTCTGCCCTGTCCCAAATAGCACTCCAAAGGGAAGCTACCTTGGGACAATCCCATAATATATGAAGTAACATCCCGGGGTCTTTCCCGCACCTAAAGCACGTTTTACTCTGTGTCCTACCCATTCCATGCAACTTAGCTGGAGTGTAGTAGATATTATGCAATATATAAAACTGCATTAATCTCAAATGATCATTGGTAGTATATAACTAGGTTCCCTTCCATATTTTATCCCATGAGAAGTTGTCTTGTGGGAAATGCCGGGCTCAGTAGTTGGATTTACCTGATGCCTCTGGGGTTAGAGTCACATATAACAGTGATACCAGCTTAGATATGGCATGCAGTCGATTGACACATTCTAAAAATTGCTGCAAAGGAGGCAACAACTGCAGGTCCCTTCTCCCCCCGCCGAACCACTTGATTAACATATGCCTAAGTTGGAGCCCAAAATAAAAATATTTTTTGGGAAGCTGCAAAGAAGTTAGTATTTCTGGTGATTCCTTTAGTCTACCATCACATACCAACTCAGAGACTTTAATTCAGGGATTGGAACACTCTTTGGGGACTTGTATAATTCTATCTCCGATTTTAAAGTTGGGATTATTAAACACCAGCTGTGATAGGTCCACTTGGTTATTATACCTCATGGACCTGCAGAGTTGTGAGTGAACTTTTAGTGAGGTGTATACAACTGAGCCTTTCAGTTCCCTGGGCAATCTACCTGGGCCAATAAACAAGAGGCACTCTGGGGAAAATTTTCCTAGTAACTCTTGCTCTAATTGTAAGCAGATAGGAATGGTGGTAACACCATCTTTAGTAATTGGGTTAGCCCCCCAACGCATATACTTGGCCATGTGACTTGCCAAGTAATAATGATAGAAATTGGGGAGTTTTAAGCCACCCCACTGCTTTGGAGCACTTAACTTACTATATGCCTTATGCAGGGTTTTACTCCTCCATATAAACTCAGAAATTACACTATGGAGCTTGTGGAACCAATTCAGGGGGAGATATACATTTAACATGTTGAGTGGGTAGAACACTCTCGGCAGAACATTCATCTTAATTACACTAACCCTCGTTTGAAGGGATAAATGCAACGAGCTCCACCGATTCAAAGCTAGTCAAATTTCCTTAATTAGATTATCTAGGTTTAGCTTTTTGTTCAGGGAAGCCGAAGTGGAGAGTGTTATACCTAGATATCTAAGCTGGGTTGACCATGTCATTGACTGTGAATCAATGTCCTCCCTGAAAAGTAGGTGGTTCAGGGGCATTACCTCTGATTTACCAATATCAAGCTTGTAATTCGATACTATGATGAACCCATTGATTATCTGGAGGGTGGCTTGGGTAGACTCGCAGGGATTAGTGACATGGAGGAGGATATCGTCTGCATAAACCAATAACTTTAGATGGAACCGTCCTATTTTTATGCCTTGGACCGCTGGTGATGCTTTAAGCCATCTTATTCATGGTTTCAAATATAAATTAAATAATAATGGGGAAAGTGGGCATCCCTGCCTGGTGCCCGATTTTAAGGGAAAAGCAGACGAAAAAACTCCATTACAATAAACTTTGGCTCTGGGTCCAGAGTACAGTGTTTTAACCCAGGATATAAAGGAAGGAGGGAAGCCCATTACTGCTAGGGTATCAAACAGGAACGCCCAGTCCACTCTATCGAACACTTTCTCCATGTCCAGAGAAACCAAGTCCATTGGCTTATCTGCCTCCCTTAAAGTGGAGAAAATATGTACTAGCTTGTGGATATGGTCCGATGAAACTCTGCCCTGGATGAAACCAACCTGCTCAGGGCTCAAAAGCCCCATCCAAACCCTAGACATCCTGACAGCTAATATTTTTCCTCCTGTTTTCATCCTGTGGCCTACGGATAGGCTGGAATGTGCTGCCACATCATGGGGGGTTGTGCCACGGCCAGTGGATATGAAGGGGGCACATTGCAGGGGTGTGCCCCTATGCCATGGGGGCTGTGTCACAGCCAGTGGATATGATGGGGGCACATTGCAGGGGTGTGCCCCTATGCCATGGGGGCTGTGTTGTGGTGGCAGACATGTAAGGGGCTGGGGGCCACCACCTGGTGGGCCATACTCTGTTGTCCCAGTACTGGGGGTGGACTTTAGCTGGATACTTGACTTCGGATTGGAAGCCTATGCCAGGCCCCAACTGAATCTCTTGTTCTTCATGTACAGGGGATTGTAAGCAGTGTGGGGCAAAAGTAAAAAGAATCCCTTTCATGCACTTTTTGCTATATGGTGCCAATTTTTCACAATGTTACACAATGACTTGAACAAAACATTGTGCTTAAATTGGGAAATTTTGTTTGCAATTGTTCAATTTAAAAAAAACCGTGCAGTTTGGAAAAAATGGTGACGTGCTGAAATTGTGCATTTTTAAGAACTCATGTTTTTTAAAAATGCATAATTTGGAAAAAAAAGGTGCTGTTTGAATAAAAAAGCTTTGTGAAAATTTAGCTAGATTTTGACACAATTCCTTGAAAATTGTTTGAATGCAGAATCAACAATTTTTGCTCAGTTTCATAAACGGAATGAAAATTTCACCCAGTAGTAATTGTGAGATACAGTAGCCCATAGGGGTTAGGACTGTCCTTTCAAGATGTATATTTTATTTAGTTTTTTTATTTTGTTTGTTGATTACCAAAAAAAATTAAAAAACAACAAAAAAATTGTGCAATGCTACCAATTTTCAGGAGTATTCTGGGGCAAACAATTTGCTACATGTATAAAATACAAAAACACTCATATAGTATATTACAAACAAACATTAAAATGAAAAAGTATCCAGAACAGTGATACTACTGCTTATAATGGAATTTAAATAATTGACTAGATGAACATAGAAATGCTGGTTAGCATTTATTTAAAAAAGTTCCATATAGTCACCTGCCCCCCTCCAGCCTTCCTTGTAGGCCATAAAGGGGCATTATGTTGGTGCAGCAATATGATGGAGATGTTTGTTCACAACACAGCCTGCTGTGTTGTTAATCTAATTTATTGCCACTCACCCATGGAGATAGAACGCAACTCACCCTTTCCCTATTTGTGTACTAAAAACATTTTTCAAGTATCTTTCACACAGCACAGTTTGATGAGTAAGGATTTAATCAGAGACTAGACTAGAAGACAGAAGCAAGCAAACAGGTGGACAACATACGATTGTACTGTTTCTTTGACATTGCCAACTTGGTGCAGCATTTTGAGGACAGCAGGAGGACAAAAATTGGTCACAGAGCAGGAGGACAGTACCATGCAGGTACTGTCTCACGGTTTAGTGTGGTTTACACACATTGCACAGGGCTTTGCATTATAGAAACATAGACAACGATGACTGAAAAAGACCAATGGTCCTTCCAGTCTGCTCAAGTTCCCTATCAAATCATAGGACCTACTGTCTATTCTGGGCCCTAATCATTCCTAATCTCACCCTTATTCTCCTTCCAGAGTCTGTCACCCCACATGACCATTATTGTATACCCTTCACTCTGTCCCAACTGGGATTGAAACCATTAACGTTTTAGTGCCCATCACTCTGGCTGGTAGACTGTTCCATGGCTGCACCACCTTTTATGTGAAATAATACTTTCTTATGTCCCTCCTGAACCTCCTTTCTGTCAGTTTCCATTCATGCCTTCGAGACCTCAAGCTAGTATTCAAGCTGAATAGTTCCTTGTTGTTCACCTTGTTTATTCCTTTTAGGAACTTTAAGGTCTCTGTCGCAGCTCCCTTCTGGTCTCCAGAGAGTACATAGTCAATGCCTTGAAGTGCTCTTTGTAAGACCTACCCTGTTGGTCCTGAATCATTTTTATTATCCTGTGCCACACCATCTGCAGCCTGTCCCTATCTTTCCTGAGGTGAGAGCTCCATTACTGGGTGCAGTACTCCAGATGTGGCTTCACTAAAGATCTGCAAAGGGGTAATCTTACCTCCTTCCTTCTGCTATCAGTACCCCTCCATATATATCCCCCAACATTCTATTGACTTTGCCATAAGCCTTGTTACACTGGCTTGATTAGTTAAGGGTGTCATTGATGATGACTCCAAGGTCCCATTCCTCAGCCATAGTAGTAAGTCTCAACCCACCCATCCTGAACTCTGTCCTGCAGTTCTTATTCCTTAGTTGTATTACCATGCACTTTTTGGCTCTAAATTTCAACCGCCAAACCTCAAATCACCCCTTTAGCGTCTGTAAACTTCTCTACATTTCCTTAATTCCCTCATTGCTATTCACCCTACCATAGAGCTTTGTGTCATCTACGAAGAGACACAACCTGCCCTGGATACCTTCTCCAATGTCACTGATGAACATATTGAAGAGGACTGGACTCAGACCAGATTCCTGTAGCACCCTGCTCATGACTTTCCTTTCTTCTGATCCGAACCCACTGACCATAATCCTCTGCTGCCCCCCCCTTTAGCTAGTTACCTACCCAGTTTACGATGTCCTTGACACATTTCTACAACAAAATCTCCACATTACTGTTGCGCTTATTCTTTATCACACCTATGTACCTTTTCCTATATATTCACTATTCTAATTCCATGTAGCCAGGGATCACCACTCTTTTTGAAGACAGAAAACTGAGGGGATCTTGTTTAGATTCAAACATGCAATCTCTTGCTCATCAGGCTGTAGACCTTTCCACTGCACCACCAAGCTGGCACCACAGTGAAGTGACACTCTTTAGCTGTAGAGGTTAAAGCCCTGCCTGGAAGGCAGCCTTCTCTATAATGTCTGCCTCAGAAACAACTTTTGCTGCAGAGATGTGTCTGCTGTAGACCAGACTATAGAACTCAGCTGAACAGAAATATAACTAAATGAAGCAGCACACAGTTCAATTTATACCTTCACTAAAATCCGAAAGAGTTAAACCTGCTTCAAGCAGTTCTAAGTCTTAAAATGTGGTTTTAAAGATCTAATCTCCATCAAAACCAGAGCCCCTAGTGCTCCGTGATACCTCAGTACAAATTCTGTGGCAGCACTCCTGCACTTCTGCAGCAGCATTTGTTCATTCCTGAGGCATGAAGTATTCATTTCTGTGGCCAAATGGAGTCCTGCCATTGGGTAAAATGTGATGTGAAGTTGCTGATGACATCATATGCTGAGCATAGAGGAAGGGCTTCAGGTTAATTAAGGAGAGGGAAGGGAGTCAGGGGCTATGGAAAACTGTATAGTTGAATACAAAAATGAATACTGCATTGCTACACATATTCTGCAGGGGATGCGAGTTCTATGGGAAATTCCACAGCTGTGGAATCGCAGAATTAGTGGGGCCTTGGTCAAAGCAAACTTCACAGAAAAGCTGATCTTCTCTGAGTGCCATGCATGAGGTGAATATCAAGTCACAGATCACATGAGTACCTTCTGCTAAACTGCATCCATGTGACACCTATAAAATGAACTCTAATCCTTCTCTCCACTCACCCATCCCCTTGGTGGGAACAGTCTGATGAAGCATGGGATTTCCCTCCTTGAAAATCTTGCATTGTACATTCTCCCAGAGGGTCATGAGAAAACTCTGCATTTTTAAACAAAAAATTAAAAAAAAAGGTAGCATTTTTACCTATGAAAATCCTGAATTTCAAGTGTTCTTCCTGATGTATGGTTATACACTCTGCAGTCCTCATTTTTATCAATCCTAGGATCTGTAAAACAAACCTTTACAAGTTCTGTACAGTATGCAGAAGTGCAGAGTTTCTTTTCTTGCAATTTGGGACGTCAGTGCATGCAAAGTACAGAAACAGCACAGGCCTACTGATTCAGTCATTTGGAGAGTAAGTAATTCTAGCTACTGTGGCATTGCTAGTTGGAGAAATTTCAGGAGGCGGCCAAGGACACAGGTGAGGAGAGTGCAGCAATAGTTAATCCTCTATGGCAGTAATGACTGCAGTAGTGCCTGAGGACAGATTATTGATTAATGTATTGATTGTTTAATTGATTTAAAAATTACTGATCTGGAAAGGCACACTGAGCAAAGGCTCAGTTTCAGGTGCATATCGGGGGAAGGGAAGACAAAAGGAGGTATATGAGCAAAAACAGAATAGCGCAACATACGTAATAACAAGTGAAAGTACTACAAATGAATAACAAATTACATACAGAAGGCGACATATTGTACTGATTACATGACATGCAGTGCTCCCTCTGTTATCCACCAACCTCTGTACATGCTAAATGCTGGCAGATACCTCTGTACATCCTAAATTTTGGTAGATAAAAGAGGGTGGCAGATAATAGAGGGTGGTGGTTAAAGGGGGAGTTAACATTTCTGGAAAATAGGACAGGCGCTCACACTAGTGTTCAGCTAGGGTGGTGGTTAAAAAGGGGCAGATAAAGGAGGAAACACTGTATGTAGAGTAAAAAAAAAACACGCCCCCCCCAAACAAAAGAAAAGAAAGTACAGTATATACATGTAGTGCAATTCTTTTTAGGAAAAAAACTCACTGTTATTCATGCCATGGAACCTGAGTGCAGGTTTCTGAGGAACAGAAACAGTTAGCCCAGGAAACCAGTATGAATGGCTCTTTGGTAAAAGATGTTGCAAAACTGAGAGAGGCTGCTCTTGACCACAGACTTTTAACTCTGCTAGCCCCTAGGGAGTTTTGTGGCTGGGAAGAATGGTGGATGAAAGTGGATAGGAAATGCTCAATAAAGAACCAAACTTATGTTTAAAGTTCAAATTGTTTAGAAGATGTCCCTTAGTGCCGTGTGGAATTTTCAAATTCCAGTGGAATGCAGTTTTGCAGAATTTTCTAAATTCCACCAAAATTCCACCAGATTTTGTAGGAAACAGAATGGTGGAAATCCACGACAGAAGAATGAAGACTGCTTTTTTCCACAATATTTCTGCTGAATTTTATTCCAGAAATCTCAATATTTTCCACAGACATGTTTGCGGAATGATTTTCTGCAGAAAAATGTTGTTCCACTCAACATTATTCCACAGATCGCAGCAGGCAGAATTCTGCAGATGAACCAGAAAACTTTCGATGGAAATTCCATCAGTGGAATGGTCGTTCAGTCTTAATCGTGCCAGCAGAATTCTACATTTCACACAGCACTACTATCTCTAGCAGACTGGCTTCCTCAAATGCATGAAGTCAAAAAGGCAGCAATAAGGCATGAAAGGGTACTGGTTGGGCTGGGGTAAATGCATGCCCAGTGGCATAGTAAGGCACAGGGCTACAGGCCGAATGCCTTCAGCTTCTGGAAGTGCATTTATGTCAACACACTCAACACCATACAGTGTCTTTTTGAAATTATAAAATGTGTTTTTGTTACAATTTTAGGAAACAAATTATTGAAAAAATGAATGTATATGTGCCCGAAGTAGTTCCTCCACTGGTGCAAACAGTGTCTGTGCTGGTGCAAAGACTTTCATTATAGGCCATTCAGTGCACACTTGAGAAAGCCTCACTGTGAGCATGCAAACTGTCTTTGCTGGCACAAAGGCATCCATTATAGGCCATTCAGTGTGCACTAGGGAAAGTCTCACTGTGCATGTGTGAACAGTGTCTGTACTTGTGTGAAGGCTTTCATTATAGGCCAGTCAGTGCGCACTCCGGAAAGCCTCACTGTATGTGTGCAAACAGTGTCTTGACTGCTGCAAAGGCTTCTATTAAAGGTAAGCCATTTGAGGCAGATGCAGTTTACAGTAGGGACCCAGCTGATGGGTGGTCTGCCGCAACGTTGGTAGCTGGGTGACTTCACAGCAGGGCCCTGAAGTGAATACCAAGAGACCCCCCCCCCACTCCTTCTGAAATCAAATCAATAAGTTGCCAATCCAGGCTGAAATAATATGTTTGTTACATTTACCTCTGTTTATTTTTTTTTTGGGGGGGGTTCAGGATGTCCTTTGACTTGTTTTTGTTGATGTATGTCATATACAGTAGCACCCCTCATTTAGAATCCCATTTATAGTTTGTGTATGAGTAAGGGTGAGCAGTTAAGTTTGTACATGGAGAAGTATGGCTTTCTCATTTAGCTAGCTCCCCGCCAGTTACCTGCATATTGGCTGGGGACCACACCTTAATTAAGCCAATTTTAGGCTGATACGCTCTACAAAGGTAAACCATTTGAGGCAGATGCAGTTTAGAGTAGGGACCTAGCTGATGGGTGGTCTACCTCAACGTTGGTAGCTGGGTGACTTCACAGCAGGGCCCTGAAATGAATACCAAGAGACCCCCCCCCACTCCTTTTGAAATCAAATAAGTACTGCATGTTGCCAATCCAGGCTGAAAAAATATGTCTATTGTTACATTTACCTCTGTTTGGTGGGGGGGGGGGTTAGTGTGTGATCTGACTTGTTGTTTTTGTTCCATTATACTGCCCAAGAAGTTCAAATTATTTAAGCATCACTAACTGGGACACATCTCATCCCCTTTAGTGGGGCACTGGAACAAGGACACATTTCTACCCCCCTTAGAGGGTGGCTGGGACACATCTCTTCATCCCCTGAGTGGGTAATTGGGACTAGGACACATCCCCATATCCCGAGTGTGTGACTGGAATGTTATATTCCATTTTAAGCAGCTGAAGTTGTGCTGCCATCTATGGTACTTGGGAACTGTTTGTTTTGATGTTCAGTTTTCAAAAGGACAGGCACACACGAAGCTGTACTCAGTGTTTACATCTGCCAGCAAGCATGCTGTCTGTATACCGGCCTCTTCTGTAGCTAACTATCAATGAAGAGTGCCCTGCTCTGGTGGTATAATGGCTGCTCACCCCCCACCCCAGTAGGTAGTGCCACCACCCTGCTCCTCCCAAACCGGAATTAGAGCCAGTGACCAGCACAGCCCAGTTCACACCTCCATGACTGTCCACCGACTGAACTGTCAGTGAGCGCATACACCTTACTGTACACACTCATTGACAGTTCAGTCAGCAGCCAGCTGCAGAGGTGTGAGGTGGGCTGTACTGGTTGCTGACTCTAATTTGGGTTGGGGAGGAGTGAGGTGGTGGCACTTCCTGCCGGGGTGGAGGGGCAGCCACTATACTGCCAAGGCAGAGGCACTCTTCAATAATATTTGTACAGGCATCATCAGAGATTTGGGAGGGTGTGTGGGATGTCTGAAGTATTACTTGTACTGGTGCCATCAGGGCTCGGGGTGGGGGACATGGGATATAACATATATTTGTAGTACTGGCACCATCGGGGATCATGGTTGGGGGCCACCAGACCACCAGGCTGGGTTATATAAGTATTCTATGGCTAAAGGGGTGGGCAGCATCCAGGATCGGGGAGGGGTTATATATAATAGGGTGCAATCTGGGATTCTGGAGGGGGTGGCTAGTGCAACTGTGAATATTTGTAGTGTTTGGGACATCAGGGATTGGGGAGGGGGACAGCAGCACAGCTGCACACACACAAGCAACTCTCCCAGAGGGGAATTGTCTAAGTACCCTTAGACCAGCCCTGACTGGTCTTTGGGTACTTATAAATTCTCTCTCCAGGAGATTTCTGTGAATACCACATTTGGGGATGTGGCAGCTTGTGGCCGTGTCGCAGTCCATTCTTGGGTGCACCAGTGGCGCAAGACCAGTTTGATGCAGGCAGCCTGTGATTTATGAAGGCTGCATTTGTGAATACCTCAGTGGGCAGCTTTTGATGCAAGGTGCCACTTGTCCTATATATGTTTGGAGCTGGCACCTTGTGTCAATCTCAGAGCTTTGAGATTCAGGCTCCTAGTGTCTCAATGCAGCAGCCTGCACTCACAGCCAGGGGAAAAAATAAAAAAAAAAAAAGATGGATTTCAGTGCCCCACCTCTACAGCAGTCAAAATATTTGTCAAATAAATCCATGAAACTCTCCCACCCCGCACATTGTCCAGCCTGCTAGATACCCTCTGCCCTGCTCCTGCTGCAGGGGAAACAAAAAAATAAATAAATTAATATGGATTTCTGTTCCCTCTACACCACCAGCACTCAGTGAAATAAATTATTTGCCAAATAAAACATTCACAAATCCCTCCTGCACCTTTCCCAGGTGCCCGAAGCTACCAGTGAAGGCTTACACTGTGTCTCTCTCTTCTACACTGCAGCATGATTTCCGTGCCTTGTTTGCCTGAAAATACAGCTAAATGTAGTGAAAATTAGTTAACTGGAATAATAGTGCATGATTCTGTGATGGTTTCAAAAGTTTTCTGATCAGGCATAATTCTTTTTCTCATAAAAGGAGCTGCTTCCGTAACCACATCCTTCCCATATAAGAAAGAGAGCAGGAAATGGCACTGATATGTTGTAACACCAGGAGTTCTTGATCTCCAGTGTCTCTGATTGGCTTCTTCAGGTCATATGGTCGGTGACAACTTGGACATGCTCAGTGTGTGCTCCTTGTAAAAAGTGCTGCGTCATGATGTTAAAGTACCAAAACGCCGAAGGGAAACAGAAGTCGTGTTTACATGGCTGAACTCACTTATTCTTTGGAGCATTGCAGTGCTGCCCCAACCTAAAAGATGATTGGCTAACACATCTACACAGACCCCCTCAGTGCCGATGTAAGATGTGCTGGAGAGGGGCTGGGAGTTGGGGCAGTCAGCTGATGGAAACACCCGCAAGTGGGAGTGAGCAGTGCAGCCTGTCCACACGGCCGCTTCTCAGATTTTCTGAGACTGCCAAGTGGTGCAAGGAGCAGCTTACTGTGATTTGGTAAGTGTCCACATGGGAGCATTTGCACTGCAGACACCCGAGTGCTCGGGTTGCTGCAGTGCAAATGCCACCATGTAAACACGTCTAGAATTATTTTGGAGCTGTTTTGCAGGTGTCCAACTCACTGGAATTTGGTACATTCACTGAATTCCAGTTCAGAACTGGTTCATCATTGCCTCCATGAAGATGTTCTTATTCTCGAAAGCAGTAAGACTCATTGCCTCTGCAGCAGCACTGACACCTTGTTACTGTGGCAGAGGTACTGATGGAGCTCTTTGTTGATGTGCTTACACATGTGATTGGAGTCCCTTGCATGCAGACAACTTGTGGGGGGGGGGACAAGAAAACTGGCCCCAGCATGAGCAGGATGCCATCTTACCATGGCACATCTACAGACAGACTCCGAGCCAAGGGCCCCGCAACAGGGAGAAAGCCATGTGACAGGGGTATATGACAGAGAAGCAGGAGAGGAGTCTGGGAGTTTTCCAGTAGACCTGGTACAGTGCAAGCTACAGGGGAGAAAAATGAAAATTAAAAATTGTTCAAACAAATCACAGTGCTAAAAATGATTTTTTTTTGCTGTTTTCTGTGCCATAAATTAGTCATTAGAAAAAAAACAGTATTAAATATATCACCACTGGAGGGTACAATCTGGGTGAAGAAAAGTTTGTGCTGTTGAAATGAATATTACGTTCATCAATCTGTAGTGTATCTTCTAGAATCTGAAAGCATCCACATCATACTCGGCCAAAGTGAAAATAATACATTAGTTCCTTCTATTATTTGATTTAGTGGTCCACAGGCCATGAATATTTAATGAAGCCAGCAGCAACATCATTTGTAAATTTCAAAATTTAAAATATCAGTGTCTGATGTTCTACAACTACTTTCATTTTTAACCAATCACACCACCAGATAAGGTGTGACCATCTACAAAGGAACTGAGAAGAATAAAGACTGGACTATTAAAATATTGCAGCAAATAATACTTTAGCATTTTCACCAGTATCACAGCATTAAATTTTAGGGTGATTTCTTTGGATGTCAAATCTGAGAAACAATGTTTTGGGGCTACAGCAAAGTATGAATTGTTGCACTAACTCTCTCAGGGGTATAATACGACCAACATGATGAAGGAGAGTGGGTGATCAGCCTAAAGTTTGCTTCTTCAGTATAAACAGTAAATTACCAGTAATGTGGCCCTAAAGTTGGATTTGCATTGGAGAATCATGTTCCTTCTAGTAGCAGCTAACATTCAGAGGGTAAGGAGCCGTAAATAAGCTTTTCTTACCTTAAAATATTAAAGTCCTGTAAGAGAGAGGAGGATGTAATGCTTCCAGCCTGGGTGATACACATGAAAAACTGAGGAACACCAAGAATGCAAGGAGGGATGATGGCATCAGAGTAGAGGGAAGGTAGCATCAGATTACAAAACAACTCCAAAGTCACATGTGCATCATCAGCCTATCAGGTCACCTCGGGTCATATGAAATCCATTATGCTGTAAAGGGATGCAGTATGTAATGACAGTAACAAAGTGGAGTTTACAAAATGAGCAAACCGGGAACTTAATTGGTCCAAACTCATGGCCATGCATTAATTCACACAGAAATACACAGTTTGTAACTACCCTAACCTACTGTACCTAGCAACTGCCTACTACGGGAAAATAAAACTATTTCCAATAAAATAAACAGTGTTGACATTGTATAAGTGCAATAACCCTCAACAAGGCATGGAATTATTTAGAATTAATGCATGTCCTGTGTCCATTCATATTAGGCACTTGGCCTTTGTTATATAACCCCAGATTCAACCTAGGAGCAGCTTAACTGCATGCAAATAAAATATTTTCCCCATTATATAAATGCAATAGCCCACTCCAGGGCATGGGCTTCTTGAGAAGTGATGAACTTTCCTGGGGTGCCTTGCCATTCACTTGGGGTATACATTAATTCTCTGGGGTGTGCATTAATTCTCTAGGATACCTTGCCATCCACTTGGGGTGCACATTAATTCTCTAGGATGTCTTGCCATTCTCTTGGGGTGTGCATTAATTCTCTAGGGTACTTTGCCATTCTCTTGGAGTGTGCATTAATTCTCTAGGATGCCTTGCCATCCACCTGGGGTGCACATTAATTCTCTAGGGTGCCTTGCCATCCACTTGGGGAGCACATTAATTCTCTAAAAACCTATGCCATGTTGGTTATTGCTTATGTGCTTACCACTGATGAGCAGTTCCCAGTTTTACTTCCCTGCATGGCAGCAAACATTAATGGTGGCACAGACAACTCTGTGACCAGCCAGGATCAACCAGCTTTCTCCTGCAATATAAATTTGTATGTTCATCTCAGCTTGAAAGTCCTCTATGCTCTCAGTGCTTCTGGATCATCAAATTTGAGTTCCTGCCACTTTACAGCTGAATGAGTAGACAGCAGAAACCCAGAAACCAAGTCCCTGCAAAGCACAGAGGGTATATATGGAGGGCTTTCTTGTTTTAAAAAAACATTGACTGTGATGAATACAGTAAATACATTCTCTCACAATTGAGCAAGTTGATCCAGCTTATAACCCTTATGGGCATTTTATAAAAATTACAAGTGTGAGGTGTGCAGTGACATTGTAATGCAATAAATAAAATGACGTGTAGTAGCTCTGTAGGTTGCACACTCACCAGGTTCTGTCATTTGGATGAAATGTTAAACTGAGGCCCTGTCTGCCTGTTCTGGTGATTGTTCAGGTGGACGTTAAAGATCACACAGCCAGCTCAGTGGCATGGAGCGCTGAGGCACCATGTGCCACACCTCCTGCCATGTGGGTGACCCAGGTTCAGAAACAGACATAAGTCACTCGGGGGCTGGCTGTATGCGGGAGGATTGAGCATCTGTAGGACTGCTCTCTTCCCTCAGGGAGGGGAGTTGCTGTGACTCACTGTCTGACTGCTACCCTGAGGTACCTGGGTGCCAATGCATATGACATCACCAGAAGGGAGGTAAATCTACTTTCGGGACACAAGGGACGTCTCATAGAAGCATAGAATTTAACAGCAGATAAGGACCGCTTGGCCCATCCAGTCTGCTTGTTAAGCTGGCACATTGTGTCCATTGCATGTCCTGTGGGCCCAGGGAGAAAATCAGTGGAAAAATCACCTCAGCTGCAAGATGATGACCAACCCCTCACAGGTCCCACACTGGTGACCAGGCACCACCCACAGTCCTGTGGCAAAGGAGGATGATGGCAGGAAAGAAAGTCCCAGAGAAGCTGGGTGATGGGGTTGGGGGAACATCAGTAAGAAGGGGGAGCCAATACAGCTCAGGAGATAAACAAATGATAGAAGGAAAAGAAAAGATCCCATGGTACTTTTCGAAAAGAGTAGGGGAATTTCTTTATTAAGAAAATATGAGACAATAGACACAGACCAAAAAACGAAACAATATATACCATAATATACACAATCAAATACACAAAAGAAAAATTAAAATAGTTTACATGACAATATTAATTCATTTTATATATGAAAGGAAAGAAAAAAAATCAGGATTTGGAAAAAAAGGAAATGAAAACTTCAATGAGTCAAAAAATACCTTGCTTTGTCATAATTATATATTTTCAGATCTCCTGTTCCGTATCCGACTCCAAAGGAAACAGCTTTATAAGCAGTGTCTATTTAACCATAATATACTGAAAACTGTCTTTTCTATAGAATTATGTTCTTTTCTTCATTTAAACAATGTTCTAAACAGTCCATGACTGTTTGCACAAGTTTGTTTTCTTGTTGGAATATGAGTTTGCACCAGAATGTCCGTCAGAAAAATGCTATATCTGTTATTATTATCTGCATTTTACTTTTACTGTATGTTTTCTGTTTTCCCCTGAGATGTGCACAATATTATTTCTTCATAGGTCAGTGACTGGAATTCTTTTTCTTTCCATTTATATGAAATATGAATCCAGAAGGCTTGAGCGTATGGACAGGGCAAAAAAAAAAAAGATACTGTTGTGTCTCAAATTCCATTATAATTCTGTTCTGTGGCCAAAGCATTCTGATATCTGTTTCTGCCTGTGATTATCTCTTACCCCCAAGTCTGCCATGACTTGGAAAAGAGCAGGGGAATCCCCCAGTGTCCTGGCCACATATCCTCAATTCATTAAAGATACCGCTAGCAGCTTAACCTTATTCAGTATGTCAGTTTGTATCTGTGTCACCCCATCTATTTGGGACAAGGTGGAAAATAGGCAGAATTGCCTAGCCCATCTTTCTCAGTCAACAAAAACGAAATAAATAACTTCAATAATTAGGTGTGTGCTGTTATTACAGCATTTGCATATACATTGTCATGTGTTATTAACCCCCTGTTTCACTGGCTGTCTGCATAATTGCTGATGTTTCACTCTAGGGAGAGGGACTGAACTGAAACTCAGTAGAAGGTGATAAATGCTTGTCTTATTGAATACAGGATATCAGCTGTTCCAATATAAACAAGCATTTGTCAATGCCAAATGTTCGCCACTTGCATTGGTGTTGTACCAGGTCTTCCTTGTACACGTTTTCATTGTATGTTTACACAGGATAGACCAGATGAGATGCAATATCTCATTTTCATTGGTGTCCTACTTTTACACATTTTTAGACTATTTATCCAGGATAGGCCAGCTGAGAAGAAATATCTAATTTTCAGCAGGCTCACACATTTTGACCCCAATTTCCAGCAGTCTTTTTATGACCTGACGTTATGATCAAGACTGGTGGAATTTTTTAAATCCCATCCAAAAAGTGAAAACAAGTTTCAGAGGGGATTTGAAAAACGACACCTGTCATGTTCAGGAGGTGGAGTAACACAAAGGATATGTTGAAAATTAGGAGTCAAAATCTGCAAAAATAAAGTTATTAAACATTGAAACAATTCAACATTTCTTCATAACTTAGTTGTTTTTTTCACATTTTGACCCCAAATTTTCAGCATAGTCTTTTTTATGATCACTCTTTCTGAACATACAAGTGTCATTTATAAAATAGTGGCCAAAACATCAATTCACGCCACAAATCTGAAAACACATTTTGGCCGGGGTTTGAAAAATGACAGTTGCCACATTCAGGTGGTGGTGTGAAAAAATGTTTGTGTTAAAAATTTGGGGTTGAAATATTGAACAACTACCAAAGTTATGAGCATGCACTGAAAAATGTCAACATTCACTCATAACGTTCTTCTTTTTTGACATTTTTCTCCAAATTTTCTAAATAGCCTTCTTACGACCCCACCTCATGAATAAGGATGGAGAACATTATCAAATCCTGCCTGAAAGGTTATTTTGTGACATAACCACAAAAACACAGGTAGGCCAGGATTTGAAAAATGACAGCTGTCATGTTCATGAGGTGGTACGAAGAAATGGCTATGTCAAAAAATTGGGTCAAAATACTGAAAATTGGGCTAACCCAGTGGAGCTGAGGGTTGAGGCACTGGACACCACACCACAGACCTGGGCTTGAGAATGAGCTCAGGTTGCCAGGGGTCAGCAGGGGAGGGAGGGAGGGAGGAGATGATCAAACATCTGACAGACTGCTCTCCTCTCCCGGTAAGGGAAGGAAGGCCATCTCACTCCTTGTTTGTCTCCTGGTGGAGGTCAGGTGGCAGCATTGGAGTTAGGGAGACAAAAGAATGTGGCTACATGGCATGTGCATGCCTCCACGCATGCACGCTTATGGCCATGAAGGGGAGGGACAAAAAAATGGAAAAAGGTGTCCGCAGACTCCATGAAGCCCTGCCTGCCAACTGGTGTCCCACTCCACTGCCGGATCACTGCAAGCCCCACTCTAGATTGGAAGCACTGGGAGAGGGGAGGATGGCCCTCTCCTTCCCAGTCTTGCCATGGGGGGTCCATGGGGGAAGAATGGGGCTTGGCAGTACTGGGAGGAGCAGTGGATGGTCTCAGGTGTTGGGCAAGGGGGTGATAGCTGCCTGTGGTTGCCAAGAATGAGGGGAAAAAAGAAGATGAAAAAAAATACTGAAAATTACCAAAGTTATGTGCATGTGTTGAAAAATGTTGACATACACTCATAACTTTGTTGTTTTTTAATATTTTTGTCCCAAACTTTCAACATAACCTTCTTATGACCCCACCACATAAACAAGAGTGGAGAAGATTTTCAAATCCTGCCAGAAAAGGTGATTAAACACAGCAACTGTGAAATGACCTTTCGGTATGGATTTACATAATTTCAGCACCCTTGTTCATGAGGTGGGGTCCTAAAAAGGCCATGTTGAAAATTTGGTTAAAAAAGAATAATAAAAAATGACCAAGTTATGAAGACAAGTTCAAAACCCATTGAAATACACTGAACCGCATACCTGATTTCCTCAGTTCCTGGTCCAGCATTGAAAAGTGAAGATGTGTCTCTAATCCAGAGAGGTTTACAGCATTGGACCCCTGATAGGTAAGTAGGAGGTGGGGGGGGTGGGATGGTGGGCGCTGAGTGGGATGGCTGGGTGGTGGGAGGGTAGTGTTGGCGGTATGCTGGTGGTGGCAACTGACATAGATGGACAGTTTACTTTTTTCAGGGTGCATAAAAATTAAAAATGACTTCCAGGGGCAGTTTTCTTTATTTTGGGTACTAACACTGGTGATTGGGCACCCCAGTATTGGTGTTATGTTTGGTGGTACTGGGAGTGGGCTCACTGGCATTGCACAGTGAAAACAAGTGGGTTTAGGGGTACTAACTGGTACTGGGGATTGGCCATCCTGGTGTTGGAAAATTAAAAGTAAGGGGTGGGAGGAAGGTAACAGCAGTAGTGTGTCAGCAGTGGCAACAGACATCAATGTACAGTTTTCTTTTCTACAGGGTGTATAAAAACAAAAAAAGACTACCAAGGATGGCTTTCTGTATTTCAGGTACTGACACTGAGGTTTTGTCTGTCAGCCCTATTGGCCAATATGCTTCTCAACTCCTGTTATCTAAAAATTAACAACTGCATGAAAATGTATTTGATTTTCCAATAACTCACCATTACAATTTTTTTGGTCGATATTTCTTATTTTCTGTAATCATATAATATTGTAAGAAGTGCAATATTTTCTTGTAGTACATAATGTATTTTAATTATGAAGGACCTTTTTAAATACTCGAACCACATTTACTTTGAAAATAGAGTCTTACATACTCTAATAGTTCTAGGGAGGCCCCTTCGGTTAAGGTATTTAAGGCCTGCCTCAAGGCCTTCCTGTTTGCTCAGGCATTCCCTGATTACGCTGTATAACATCTTTTGCCTGACCACCATATAGAATTGTCCCTGACCTATTGTTTTCTTTAGTTAGCTGTTTTTCTAATTTATTTATTATTTTTGATATTTATTATTTATTGCTGTATTAATACTAATGCTGTGTTTTTATTGTTGTACAGCAGCCCGAGCCTCCGGGATTGAGCGTCTTTTAAATAAAACGTGCCTTGCCTTGCCAATCCTGTTAAGAAATAAAGATTGTTACTACTCAAACTACTACTACTTAAAGAAGTACATTTCCCACTCTACACCCCATCCCCTGTTTTTCCAAGGACATTTTTTTTTTATAATTCAGTTTTTCTTGGACCTCACCTAACAGCACCCCTCCAAGCCCCATCACTGACCTTCTGATGAACTTATGGATTATCCATCAATTACCTAGGACCACGATGGTGGTGCGTTGCCTGCCATCTCAGTTATGTGTGGGCCTGTGTGAGGGTGCTGGCTCAAGTAGCAGATGAGGGTTTTTTTCTTCCAGCACCTGGTTTCCCCCCTAAGGGTGTTGACATGCTATGATGCGCACGGAGTCCCCTACCCCAACAGGTGCCCCTCTGCCCTTCAATGTGCTGCCACATGCCTTTCACCAAGCGGCAGTTGATTAGTGGGATGCAGCTTCCCCCTCCCTGAGAGAGAAGATCTGTCCTTAGGGAGCTCGATCTTCTGCCTGCCAGCCCCCGAGTGACCAAGTCCATTCTCAAACTCGGGTCACCGACGTGGCAAGTGGTAGCATCGCCACTGTACTACCAGGCTAGCACCCATAGACTGACATTTAAATTCAAGCCCACCACTGTAACCCACTACCCCTGCACCTAAACAGCTTCCTAAATATCATCTTTCAGTAGTGATTTCTTCCTGACCCTGATTCGTGATCTACGGAGGGGGACCACTAGAAGTTTATTCCCAGCTAAATCACTTGCCATACCTCCCTAACTCATAGATCACCAACCGCATATGTGGCCCAGGCTAGGCGTGCCTCAGTATACATCAAGGATTGGTAAAGGATGCCTGTTCATGGGATAGGGTCTTGCCATTTGTGAAGACTGTGGTGTCAAAATGTTGATCTGGTGGACTAACTTTGTCTATTTTTTTTTTGTTTTCCCGTATGTATATGTGGATGTGTAAACAGTGTTTCCATACACCAATATGTAAATAGTTATTAGTGTTAAATAATCAGGTGCCAAACTTAAATATTCTCAGTATGGCTGTGGGACAGGCCAAGTGCTTGAATATAGTAAATCATGTCCAGAGACTCATTCAAGTGACAGGGAGGTTGGGATACTGCTGCCAGATAATGTACTTTATTGCTGACAAATCTGAGTCAGAAAGAACAGAAATAATTCTGTAGTATCACTATGTAAGACAGACTTCTTTTAGTTGGCAAAATAATGAATTATGTGATAGGAAAAAATCAGAAAAAAAAAAAGGAAAGTACTACAAATGTTCGTAGAGAAGTGTGTGTGTGTGTGTGTGTGTGTGTGTGTGTGTGTGTGTGTGTGTGTGCACCCTAAACATTCCAGTGATCCTGTAAATGACTTAAACAATGGGATTTTTTTGTAATATGACTGCAGATTGGAACATTGGCTTTGTTTCCAGTTGTGTGAAGACCCATTTACATGATACTGTGGTCATACCCAGCTGCTTGGAGCAACACACAGCAGCACAAGAACTCAGATGCATTGGGATGACATTTGTGCCCATCCTTAATTGCCAGCCTGTAAAATCTTCACACTCACAATTGACAATTACACAGGCCGCTGCTCTGCAAAGCCCTCATTTCATGTTTACAGGGTTGTTTCACTACGAAATTACTTTATATTGTCCCATGTTAAAGTATGCCTGAGTGACAGCAGGATCCTGACATTATGGGGGCTCTGGTCCGCACTGGAGCCAAGTGTGTCATTTTTGGCAGGTCAGTCTCTGTGTCCTTAGCTGGCTATTTCCCTACTAAGGGGGCAGTGGAACATCACAATGGCTATTGATGTGTATCTACGAGATCAGGGGTCTGGTGGGTTTACCTGAAGAATATTGGCCTGTTGATGTACATTTTCATGATAACAGCAACTAGTTCTAATTTTGGTAAAGAAAGCTGTGGAGTACTCCCATATTATCCAAATTGATTGTCTATGGTCATCGGGGTGGGGGGTGCGGGATGACCAAGGATGAGCAGACAAAGCTGGCAATTAGACAAATCAATGCTCTCAAAGACTTACTTTTGTATTTGCAGTGTTATCTCACTGTAGAAGCTACTTTGTATCATGTCACTTAGGTTGTCCTGTTACCCATATGAAGAAAATGTCATGACATGCATGTATTATGAAACGTATCACGTCATACATGTGTTATGACACATGTATCATGGCATACGTGTATTATGACATTCAGTGCGTCTCAGTTCACCCATTCCTGATGCTACACCTAAGTCTAATTCCAAGTACTTGTTCACAGTTACACTTTTAGAACATTATGCCAAATCATTTCTGAATCCTCTTTCTTTCACCTAACTGCCTCCTTCCACCTCATCCCTACAAAAATGATAAACTATCTAGAATTGAATTTAGGGGTCCCTGGTTTTGTCGCTGCTTTTGTGATACTCTGAGAGAAGCATTAATCTCTGTTCCTCAGCCACAGCTGTTCCCTGGCAGCTTGCTCGGTGATTCACAGTGGTTTCTGCAACACAAAGGCAAATCAAAGCAGGGCACTAATGACTATTTTAATTCAGCGGTGGTCACCAGCCAGCTGTGGCACTGGGCATGCTCAGTGAATACATGCTGTGCAATAAATGCAGCATTAAAAACACTGTTCACTCGAAAGCATTTTAGGCAGTTAAATGAAAACTGAACTAATCTGCAAAAAAACATCCCCTAAAGTCTAATTTCCTGATTAGCTGTTTTCAAGTTTATTTGTGTTCACTGGGAGGGAGTACTCATTTCAAGGATCTTTTTTACCCACAATCTGGGCCAAACAAAGGGCTAGCCCAGGTGCAGCAGAACATATAGTGAAACAGGTCAGCCTTCTCAGCCATAACAAAACTCAATGATATGCTGCAGACATTGATACAGACTACTACTTATTACATGTGTTAACACCAAAGTTACAGCAGTTATCAACATAGACAGTAAATGACATGATACAGACATGTTATGCATTTTGAACAATGAAAAGCGATTTGGGCAAACAGCAGTAAATATAATCAATTGACAATATTGGCCAGCTGCCTGGTGCTTTATCACCTCTGTCTTTTGAAGTAGAATTTTAATTCAGAGCTCTGTAACTCAGCACAGCTTCCGCTCTATTGTTATTGCAGGATTGTAAAGCATGGCGTCACCCCTCATTATATGCAAATATATATACTGCTAGGTCCACTGCCATGTTCCCTGCTGCAACTGGTCACCAGTGTATATTTGCATACAGCAAGGAGCAGAGCTGCTGTTTATTACCCTGAGAGGGTGACAAGGAGCACAAGTGTTGCTCGAACTTGCTCAGTTTTGGAGCTATGAATTAAATTACACTTCAAAGGCACAGGTGACAAAAACATTTTTTAAAGACAGAAAACAGCTGCGCAGGTTCGCCTCTTGGGGAGGGTTTTTATAAATTAATGCAGGTTTCTTTAAGCAAAGACTTACAGCATGCTGACCCTCCTGTGCAAGAACAACACTGACTCTGGATAATGGCATTGTTAGTTAAGATAGAATTAAGTTTTGAGACACTGCTGTGAGTTTCCGACAGTGGGCAAGCTTGGCATATGTTTACTCCCTGCACAGTCGTTCCTGCTTTCAGAGCAGAGAAAATATGATTAAAGTGCTGTGTTTACATTTACTTTTCATAGTTAGATTCTGCTCTCCATGGGTGGGACATCCTTATAAGAGAACCCTCAGTTATGTTACAAATGAATTGACTGAAATAAATGTTGCTAAGTAGACAGGGGTTTTAGAAGAAAAAGGCACTAAATAGCTATAACAAAAACAAATCAAAGTACCAATAGTACTAAAAGTCACCAAATATGCTCAGTATGAAAACACATACTGTAGTAAATACTGAACACATGCATACTGTTCAAACACACACAGTTTGCTTCTAAATCTGGCGCGAGAATTAAGCAATAACATGATCAAAAACATTTGACCGCCAGAACCTTCCCCACCATAGTTACATACTGCATTACCTAAAACATGATATTATATATTTATACTATCTCTGGTAGTCTAGTGGCCCCCTCCCTCATCCAATACCACTTGTTAAAATATAATAAATTGTTACTATCTCTGGTAGTCTAGTGGGTTCCCCTCCTGGTCCTTATATGTGATGCCTCCCTTCCTCCCTATGGTGACCAGCACAGACCCAGCTCATATATCTGTGACCCACTGCTGTCTGCCTCTTCCAGATATTGTGTCACTATAGCATAATGTGCTGTGCTTCAGTACTTGCGAGACATTTAAAAGAGATGAAAAAGACAAAGGCTGACAAAAAGCAACATCTTTTTTTCCATCTAAAAATTGTTTTTATTTCATAATGTTTTATTTTTACAAGTTCTTTTTTCACCAGAAGTCAGTGGTGGCCTAGTTATCACCTCCCCCTGAAACCACGAGGGCTGGATATTCAAAAGGGTTGCGCCACGCGCAATAGGGTTGCGCATGCACAAGTCCGAAATTGCACCATTCTGCCATATTCAGCAGGAGGCAGTTGCACCCCCCCAAGTCAAGCTGAGCAACAGAGCAATGCAAATGAAGGCATGCACAACCGGAGGGGGAGGAACCATGCATAAACTGAACAGCCCGATATTCAGTGGGCTGTGCTGGAGTGTGCAGGCGCATCCCCAACCTGCCTGCACAACTTTGAGCAAGTGTGAGAATGAGGGCCACCCACAGGTGAGCTGCCGCATTGCAGGGTGCAACACAGCAGGTGCCACCATGGCTGGCTCGACCTACTCCTATGCCCCTGCAGCCCGATCGTGGGCAAAGTGTAAAACATCCCCCACCCCCGACTGGCCCGATTGCGGGCAGATGCTTAAATAACCCCCACCAGCCCAATTCGGGCAGCAAAGTGTCCCCCAACATATCCCTGGTGGTCCAGTGGACCGCTAAGCCTGACCATGGGCTGAAGAAGTTTAAACCCTCCCCGGAATGTATCCCTGGTGGTCCAGTGGACGCTTCAAGCCTGATCATGAGCTGCATAATGTGTAACACAACCCCCAAGACCACATCCCTGGTGATCTAGTGTCCCCCCCACCCACCCACCCACAAAGCCCCACCACCCCGCTCCCCCCAGCAGCCGGTGGGTGGCAGCATCACCACCTACACTTCCCCCACGCCCGCCGACTGACTGCCCGGCAGGCTGCATGCCCATTGGTGCAGAGCAAGAGCCAATGGGTGTAGTCGAGCAGCCAGACATGGCAGTTCAGATATGTGAATGAATTCATTCATTCACATATCTGGACTGTTTTGTGGATGGTTTAAGCTGCACGCCCATTGGCTCTTGCCTGCAATTATGGCGCAGAGTCTACCGGGCAGTCAGTCGGCGGGCGGTGGGGCGGGTGGGATGCTGCCAGCACGCCGCCGCCGGGTGGAGCGGGTGGTGGGGCTTCATGGGTGGGGGGACACTACATCACCAGGGATGTGGTCTTGGGGGTTGTGTCACCACATTATGCAGCCCGTGATTGGGCTTAGCGTCCACTGGACCTCCAGGGATATGTCTGGGGTTAGACTTCTTCAGCCCGCGGATTGGGCTTAGCGGTCCACTGGACCACCAGGGATATGTCTGGAGGAGGACACTTGCTGCCCGCGATCGGGCTGGTGGGGGGTTATTTAAGCCGCCTGCCCGTGATCGGGCCAGTCGTGGGGAGGGGGACTTTATGCTTTTGCCCACGATTGGGCAGCCAGTTGGGGATGTTTTACACTTTGCCCGCGATCGGGCTGCAGGGCATTGTCCCCGACAGCTGCTGCCTGGCAGGCGCCAGGCGACGTCCCTCGGGATCGGCGCACCTGCATGCTAATGGCATGCAAATGGGGCCATAAATAGATGCAAATGGCCCCCTGCACCTTGCATGAATTATGGCCCCACTTGCATGTCACCTTTTGAATATCGGAAATTTGCGCATGGCGCAATGGTACTTGCGCCACCGCAACTAGAATGCTCCACTCTGACCACTTGCGGTGGCGCAAGTTCCACTGCGCCATGCACAGTGGCTGTGGCTGGGGGGTGATATTCAAAGGAGTTGCTCAATAGCGCAACTCCTTTGAATATCGCCCCAGCCACACCCCTGTGCAACTATTTTGCGCAGCGCAAGAGCTTGCGCCTAAGAATAGCGCAGTTTGAATATCCAGCCCTTATGTTTTTGGAGGCAACTGACAACTACCATTTTGAGGTGTGATTTACAAGTAACTTCATGTGGTCATGGGTGGCAGTGCTAACCAGGCCATCACCAATGTTTGATGAAAAAAAAGGCTGGCAGTATAGCCTAGTGGTGGGAGCTATGAATGAGCCTGGCACATCCAGCAAACCTTGATTTGATTCTCACAACCTCCACTTGCATACTATGTGACTCTGAGCAGGTCACTTAGCCTCCCCGGTGCTCCCGTATCGCCCCTGAAAACAGGCACGTGTGCCTAGTGAGCCTTACCCAGTCACCAAAGAATAAAAAAAAAGGTTAGTGGAAAAAAAAAAAACTTTACAGTAAACAAATTATGAATGAAAGAAAATCTAAATTAAAAAAGAATAAGTTCTTGAGCATAAACAGTTCTTGTTAGACTTAGGTTTTTTCAACTCTTTTAGCTGTCCCACAAGTACTGTATTGCAATACAGAGTGGTATAGTGATACAATATGTGCATGTCACAGACAGCAGTTAGCCGAGGAGGTGAGAGGTAGGTCTGCCCCATTCGCAGTTGGGGGGGTAAGGGGGTGCGCATCACATTCAAAGACTGGGAGATGGTCCACTAGACTACCATGGATAGTAACTATATATCATATTATAACAGCAGGGATCAGGGGAAATAAGGTGGAGTCCACTAGACTACCAAGAATAGAAAAAATATACAAGTGATAGAACTCCTCACCATGGTGAGCAGGCTTTGGAAGTTTCTGACTGTATATTTGTGTAAGTCTCTTCCAAGAAGTACATGTTTTTTATTATGTATAGGTGATACACATATTTCTATGAAATGTAGAATGTTTATGCAGACATTTCTGATGCATGGATTGTACTTTAATTGCAAATTTTGGTTTAACATTCAAAGTAAATAGTGTATATGGTTCTTTCCATATCAATACCATGCGTAAGACGCACACACACATGCACACACACACACAGACACATTGCAATTAAGTCTGATGCCGAAACATACTAAGTCCTACCCTCTCACAGGCTAGCAACTTTGTTCTTACACTTTGTACTATTTACTGAACAAGACATACAATGGTAATTGTAGGTAAATAAATTTGGGCATCTTCAGACCTCAGTATGCATCTTCAGATCTCAGTACACATCTTCAGATCTCAGTATATATCTCAGATTTCAGTATATAGCTTCAGATCTTAGTACACATCTTCAGATCTTAGTATATATCTCAGACCTCAGTATATATCTTCAGATCTCAGTATACATCTTTAGACTTCAACACACATCCTCAGATCTCAGTATATAGCTCAGATCTCAGTATATATCTTCAGATCTCACTATACATCTTAAGATCTCAGTATATATCTTCAGATCTCAGTATACATCATCTGGCCTGGTATACACCCCTGAAATTGACATTTCTACAGTGGAGTCCCCTACAGTGACAACAGCACCACATCACTGTAGGGAACCCGCTGGAATCCAGCACTGTCTGTTGGGGGTCCTGCACGCCCCCCCCCGAATCAACTCCGACTTGGAATTGAGAATCCTAAGTGGGGTGGGTGTGGGGGGCACAGCCCCCTATGTTGAGGGTTCAGGGGTTGAAGCCCCCTGAAGAAAACACTTGTGTCTTTTGGAAACCAGCAGCTAACTGCAACATGCAGTCAACCTGCCAGTTTCGCTGTCGGGTCATTCGACAAATATTTTGTCGACGACCCATCGTGGATCCTTCAGACCTCAGTGTACATCCTCAGATTGGTGATTAAAAGGCATTCATCAAACCCATGATGCTTTGTGTTGGCCCACTCCACATCAACCCTCCCCCTCCTTCACCCCGTTCTGTCCCCTCAACTCTGAACCTCCCTTTCACCCTGCCTTACTTCCTGTTGAAGCCATCTATCATCCTCTGGGAGACAGCCTCCTCTGGGAGTTCATTCCAACCCATCACCACTTGTTCTGTGAAGTAGTGTCTCCTGCCTCCTTCTTGAACCTTCTACATGTCAGCTTTTAGCAGTACCCCCTCTTTTGTCTCAGTGGCAACAGAACCGCTCCTGTTGCCACTGAGACAAAAGAGGTCCCTTCTTTTTACCTTGCTGATATCTTTTAGGTACATGAAGACTTCAATCGTCTCCCCCCCCACCGAGCAAGTACATGTTGAGGTCATTTAGCCTTTACTCATATGCCTTGCCCTGTTTTCCCTGGACTATTTTTATCACCCTCCTCTGGACTGCCTTGATTGGGCAGGCTCCCAGGACAAACACATATCTCACAATTGTAAACAACAGATAGGTTCCTGAGACAGACACATATCACTCAGTTATAAAGAATAAACAGCTCCACTGACAAAAAAAGTCATTGCTGTCTGTAATGAACTATTGTTTTACATGTAACATAGAAACATAGAAGTTGATGGCAGAAAAAGACCTTGTGGTCCAACTACCTATTTGAGCTTTGACACATCTCAGTATCATTGGTACTTTACCTATAGGTAGCACCAGGACTGAAGAATAGTATGGAATTTACATTTATGTATAGGTAGTACTGGACACACACTTTATACAAAAGTGCTTCACAAGCAGTTTGTTAACACATGATACCCTACTGCAGCTGAGATGTTGCATCTAATTTTTAGTGGGGTCCTGCTTCTTCTAAGGGCAGCTTAATGCCTCTCAGTATCACTGCAACATTAAATTAAATTATTTATTTTATTCTTTGGTAGTTGGGTAAGCCCCACTAGGTACAGGTGCCTGTTTTAAGTGGTGACCCAGGAGCACTGGGGAGGTTAAGTGACTTGTTCAGAGTCACACAGTATGCAAGCGAAGGCTGTGGGAATCAAACCCAAGTCTGTCTGCTGGATGTACCAAACTCATCCACAGCTCATTATTGTAACCTCTAGGCTATACTGCCAGCCCCTAACAGAAACTTAGACATATAGCAATATGTTGGTGGGGCTTGATATAACCTCTTGTTCTCTCGTTTTGTAGTTTAGTTGAATGGTTAATGCTGATTAAGTGTAGATGATGGATGACACTGGGGAAACAACCATCTGTTAGGGAATGACAGTGAATCAATCTTAGAAACTTAAACAATGTTGGCAGAAACAGACCCACGTCCATCTAGTCTGCCTGGAGTTCCTTATCTGCACCAGGATCTATTGTCCGTACAGGGTTTTATCCCTTCTGGTCCCCCTTCCTATTTCCTTTCCTATTGCTACTGACCTGAGCAACCACCAAACCCTTCAATCTGTCCCAGCCATGCTTGTAACCATTTATGATCTTGGTGCCCACCACCTTAGCTGGCAGACTGTTCCACGGCTCCACCACCCTTTCATAAAACAAAACTTCCTTACGTCCCTTCTAAACCCCACCACCACCCCCACACACCAGGTTCCATTCATGACCTCAGGTTCTTGATTCTGTACTCTTGCTAAACAGTTCCCTGCACTGCATTTAATCACTGGAGACAGGACAAGGGGGGGGGATATGATGGAGACTTTCAAGTCTCTGTCATGTCCCCCCTCTATCTCGCCCAATCTCCAGTGAGTAAATGTTCAGTGCCTTGAGAGGATCTTCGTAGGATCTGCACTTTTGGTGCTGAATCATCATCTTCATGTTCAATTAGTCTTCGTCCTTTTAAGGAGATGTGCTGCTTGGTTCTCATTTCACTGGTGGGAGCACAAGCTCTTCTAAGATGGTGTTCCAAGCATAGTCTAAATAAATATTATGGGTTGAGAGGAGGTGCTGCTGCTGTCAGCATCCAGATTGACTTGGTGTAGTCTGTTAATGGAATTCATGTTGCCTGTAGTGACATTAACTGATTGGATTCAGTACAGCTGAAAAATGTACTTTTTAGGCCCAAGAAGAAAGGTAGGGGATGGAATGAGCAGCTAAGTGAGGAGTTGAGTGCTGTGGGGTTACTACTATGGTTCCAGGAGTGGGACAAGCCCTCCTTTTCCACACTACTGCCCTTTAGGTTATTTTCTTTTATATTTCATTTACCCAGGATAGCCCTGTTGCAATGCAACATAGTAGTAGTAAGTTAATTGGTCAGTTTTTTTTAAAACAGCTTTTGTAATCCATTACGTAAGAGAAAAACATTTTATAAAACAAAATTTCACTGCACACATTTACACTTTCACATAGATACTTTAGAATAAATCATGAAAAAGCCAGAATGCACACATTTTCTCACCTGTTATTACAGTATAGCAAAAGAAGCATTATAATTTAGCGACCCTTAAACTATATTTGGTTTTCAGCCATAATTTTCTTTAAAGAAATGTTGTTACATTAAGTATCACATTAGTATCCTCATTCTTTAAGAAATGATTCACCCAAATATTTGCAATGTAGGGACTGTCCAACAATAGAAGATAAGAGTTTACTTCGTACCATTAGCATTTATAACAACGTGGCGACTAGCCTCTGTTTTCCCAAATGCACAATCACAAATATCAGAAATATTCTTATATTGCTCTCTCCCATACCTAGCACAGATTAAAATTGAATCCATAGTCTGGAAACAGAACTGATCCATTATTTTCCTATCTTCCCAATTTTGCAGAACATCCTAATCAAATTTAAAAATGTGACCATCCTTCCCTTGTCTGTATGAACTGCTAAATCATGATTCCTTTATTTTTTTCATGGTTTTGGACTATTTAAAAAATCTACCAGTTTCTGTTTTAGCAAAATGATTCACTAATTAAGATGTTCTTGTCAAATAAATCCAAAAGGAAAATTCTCGGAGTCCTCTGAAGGATGCTCTGAAAGATGTTATGTATTATACAACAGGTTTGTATTGTAAACCAGTCAGAACACAAGAAAACTGTCATTTAATACCCCACAAACTACTACAATCACATTTAAGACATGTTCACAGTATGGCATTCACATTTTACACATACCCATATTAGGTTGTCAATATTTCAGACACTCCCACAATAAGTTATGCACATTTCAGACACTCTCACAGTAGGTTATCCACATTTAGACATGTCCACAGAAGTGTATCCATGTAGTCCACAGAAAATAGGGGAAAAAAGGCATGTTTCATTTTTACTATCACAAAACTTTGAAAATCCTGGGTTCATAGTCCCTAGTCATATGATAATGATAACATTCTGTTAGCTAGAATATACTCAGAATAACCAGCTTCTGTGGTTGGTTAAACAACTCAGCCTTTGGCCTCAGCATTTAATTGCCCACCTCAGCTGGTTATTCCTTCGTATACTCTGGCTAAATGAATGTTAGCACTTAAACATGGTGAGCCATGGTGGAGTGTAAACCAACTCTTTAAATGAGAGTTGCTGTTTCTAAGCTATTATCGACAATATACTGCTATCCAGATGCATTATTCTAATCCAAAGATGTAAATTTTGGACTGTGCGAGAGCAACAATATTAGACTGACCATGTTCTACAGGAACCACATGTGCAGGTAGTGTTTGGAGTAGCCCCCAGTATGGTTCTGTAGTATTTATTAACTCATTCTATCTGGTGCCGCCATTTTGGGTCAGGTTAAGCAATGGATGGTTCTGACGCCATATGGCACTAATGGGTAAAATGGTTTAAGTACAGTATCCAATCCCTGGATGGATTCACCAGCCCAAATTTCTGCCCCATACAAGATTAGGCTGTTAAATTTGGATTCTGCTGCCCATACAGCTGGGTGTAAAGTGAAACTGCCATAACTTTTGTTAAACTTTATGAGGTCCAAACTTACCCTGTGGGATTATGACCCAAGGGGTTCACTCCATGTTGAGGCCAGCAATGTTGGGTTCAACCTCCCACCCCTTCAGTGAATGGGTTGAAAGTTCCTGATGTTCCCCAAGTGGCCAGTAGCAGTGGTCAAGGCCTGATCACAGTGCCCAGTGCTGGCATTTTGCATTTTTGCTCCCACCCCCTTGGATGCCAGTATGCATGGGCGGTCCAGTTGGAGGCATATATACATGCTTCATTCAGACCCAGGCCTGCGTCCTCTTTCCCACATGCATTGCAGACTGCACTACCAGTTGTGGTCACCAGGTGGTAGTTAAAACAGCAGCAGCTGTGGCCGTCATTCCCCAGAGGAAGACAGTATCCTGGACGCTCACTCTACCTCCCTCATCTCCCCCCCTCCAGCCCTCAACAACTTCTTCCCAAACCTGGGCCACTAGTGTCTAACATGGTAGCGCTACCACTGCACCAACAGCCAGTCATTAATCAATAGTACATACAACTGCCTACTTGTCCTAATCTAATATTATGAATGTCCAGGTAAATTTTAGTTTAGCTCTTCCAAATTGCACAAGTTTACTTTTCCCTATAATCATTTTTAATCCTAAGTGTTCACAAAGTTTGGATAAAGATGTAAGTTGAGCTTGCAACCCTTTTACAGTCAAATAAAAAAAAATCATGGGCATAAGCCAATGCTGAAATTTTCAGAAAAACACAACATTTTGTTTGCAATGGGATCCTGCTTCTTCCCATTTCCGCAGCTGGGTGGACTGGAGCACTGAGAGGTTAGTTGATTGCTCAAGGTCACGCAGTGAGTATTTTGTGTCTAGTGTGGTTTAATCCTGCAGTCTCCTGGTTCCTGGCACTGTAATCACTAGAGCACACTGCCTCCAGTTAACATCCCCATTCCAGCTGGACTTGGGGACACAGTTTACTATTTTGGAGGGACTGGGGGCAGGGTTTGGGAGGTGAATGAGGTTATTGCTGGACTGGACAAAGCCAGTCCAATTGGATTTACCATGCAAGTATAGCTGAGTAGCTCCTACAAACAACTGTATGATTGGATAGTGCTATTAAGTATGTTTCTAGCCCACCTCACACAGTCAAGCATTGCCTACTCACTCCATTCAACAGCAGCATGTAACTTCTCATTTCTCAGGATGAAGCATAAATTTGGTAGAAAGACCTTTGCGTTTGCAGCACTGGACACCTGAAACAAACTCCCTCTCACAGCTGAGGAATGCTTCCAGCTTACAAGTATTCAAGTCCAAAGCCAGCCTGGTGGCACTGAGGGTTGAGGCATCAGCCGTACCTCATGCTGCGCCAGCAACCCAGAGTTGAGAGCAAGCCCAGGGAGCCGGGGGTTGGCCGGGGAGGAGAGGATCGAGTGTCTGATGGACTGCTCTCCTCTCCTGGGAGAGAGTGGGGTCCATGTCCCATGACACTAGTGGCACCCAGTGGAGACTGGGTGCACTGCAGTTGGGGACACCGAGAAGGGGACTGCATCAAGTGGCCATCCTGCAGACGTGGGAGGGAGCATGCAGATCACGCACTGGATGGCCTTGCACGTCCTGCATCTGGGGGACAGGAGAAACAAGGGAAAAATCCCAGCTGCCAGGTGAGGTGATGGCGGATCTTCAGTGGCCGAGCCCATATGCCCAGTGCTGACCCTGACCCCGACTTGACTCTCCATGGTCCCCACCTCCTCCTGTGAGGGCCAGTGGGAGAGGAGGGACCCAGCACCAGATTCCTCAGTCAGGGAAGGGGTTCAGGCAGGCGGTGGAGGCAAGGTAGAGTAAGTCTGCCCAAGAGATGCCCCAGTCAAGTTGGAGAATAAACAGAATTAAAAAAAAGTATTCAATTCTAGTCTTTCCACCCACCATAGCACTCCCTGTGTTTTTTTTGGCTCGCACCCCCTCTCCAGACCATGATCATATTGTATTACAATGTTCATGCTCTTTATTTCCTGTGATCCCACTTTGTTAGCTTGCTTTGATAACTGTTTGGGTGTACTTACCTGTACAGTTTTTCTTTCCTGTGCAGATTTTTAGCCTGTAAGTGACTATTTTTGCTGGATTACATTATCCAGTTGATTGCTGCTACCTTTCCTGGGACTTCCATGAAAATGAGATGCTGCATCTCATGGGATTATCCCATCTGGAGTAGTTTAAAATAAATAACTAACTAAATGATCTGATCATTGATAAATGGTATCTGGATATCCCTCAGTTATTACGCTAGTGAAATCATATAAATGTTCTCAAACCAGGTTCATAAACATTTTTGAAATAAACATAGAACCGTATAACGTGCTGGCAGAAAAAGTCCCATCCAGTCTGCCCAACCCTGCCTATTTCTTGTGTGATGGCTCTGTTGATAATCTACCCCTAGGTTCCCCTGCCCTACTTTGCCATCCCCTGCTCTTATCACCATCAAGGTGACTTGATATGGCAGTTGGATTGCAAAGAGATGGAATTCACATGAAGTGCAACTCCACTAGAAAATATTGCCACTTTGTGAGTTTGTGACCACATAACAGCATATGTCCCTTTGCGAAAATCTTCAGGTTGGGAAAATCTTTAAGAACCTTAAATAGTTGGCAAAGCAGCCACTCTCCAGCCCTCCCCACCCCATCTGCACCACCTTTTCTCAGAGATTGGCCGAAGTAGCTAGCTAGATGGTAACTACATTCTAAAAAGACTTCAGCAGCTTGTGCTGAGAACCGGGAGTGAGTGTAACTGCTGTCAACTGGTTTTATTACTTTTTTGTTGGAGTTTCCTGGTCCTTGCTGCCCACTCTGGGGACCAGTAGTGAGTAAATGAAAGAGCTGCCTGTTTCCCAGTCTTCACTGCCTGCTCTGAAGACCGGGAGTGAGCAAACACTGTTTCAGCCACTGGCATCTGATTTGTTTGGGAGGATAATCTAGAGGGGAGAGCAATGTAAAGGAAGTAGAGAAAATAAACTAGATACTGGAAAAAAGGAAATGATGGAACTGTGACTGCCAGATGGAAGAAAGTAGCAGGGCGCTGGTTGAGCAAGTGGGTAGCAGATGTGAGGGGTGGAGCAGGTCTCTTTAACAAAAAAAGTGGCCTCTGTTTGAAAATGTACATGCTGAACTGTCACAGTGATATTTGAGGTAATACAGCAGGCAGGTACATGTACTTGTTTAACCTGGCCAATAGACAGAGATACATGTATGGGTGCCAGCCTACCTCAGCCAACCAAGAACCAGGCCCTTTCAAATCCATATTATAAAGTGCTGCTAAAAAACTCAGATAAAATAAATGATCCGTCTTCATTTAGAATGCTTTAGTGGCCAAAATAAATCATTTTTCTGTAAGGTTTGACTCTTACCTACACTACATAAATTGCCAGATGGTAGCCATCTCTATGACTATGCATGTACAAAGTTATATAAATGTTAACTCTTTATAGGGTCTCAATGCTGGGAGACAGAAGAGCCATTAGATCGATGACAGCATTGTGTTTTTCAAACAGTACGAAATGTGTTGCGTTTCCTACAATTTATTAATATGTAAAGCCAGAAGTAAGCCTTTGGAAATGAAGTGCTGCATGAGCGCATTAGAAACAGAAGATTTAAAAAGCAGAGATTAGCTGAATTCCAAATGTTTCAGATAAAGTCCTTTTAGAATACAGCATTTATCCATTTGAATAAGAAACAGAGCAAAGTGTCTGGCTCAGTTTTTCCTTTGGAAATATTGTAGGTTTAATATGACAATACATAAGGTTACACACATTTTCCTCCTGACAATCATGTGATGATTTGCTGTTAGAGCCCAAAGCAGTCTAGGTTAGATTAAGAGAAACTATAACAATTGTAATACTTAGAAGCCATTACTTAAAATCCTTCCACCATCTATCCTTCCCCATCCTCAGATTCCGCATCTCCTGCTGCTCCCCTCCCATCCTCATCCTCTTTCTTGCTTTTTCGTGTCATTACCACTGAGGTGCTGTGTGCCTTGTTATCCCTCAACCCCTCCGAAGGGCACAGCCCTGATGGTCTTGACCCCAAACTCCTCCACCTCTAGGCCTCTGCCATTAATGCCCCACTCTCTGTACTCCTAAATGTCTTTGTTCATTTTGGCTCTGTTCCTCATTGCTGAAACCAGACAAAAATCATCCCCTCCAAATAGGGGGTGTCTCCTGCATCCTGGGGAATTACCAACCAATTTCTCTTTTTCCCTTCCTGTTTAAGCTACAGGAAATGTTTGCTTTCTCTCAGCAATCCAACATTCTTGATTCCTCATCTTTTTCTCCCTCTCTCTTTCAGTTTGGCTTCCATAAAGCTCACTCCCTAATCTCTTGTGTCCTCCGTGTCACTGACTGCATCATGAAGGGGATAAATCAGAGTCATGCTTTGGCTATTATTTTTACTGACCTAGCCAAGGTTTTTGACTGTTGCCAGCCCTTTATATTTGTGTAACCCCTAGGTGGCGCTATCCCAAGGGCTACTACCCCTGCCTGCTTGGCTAGTAGCAGGTTAAGGGGCCTGAATTCTGAAATGAGTGCCTTCACCCAGAGATCAGGGTTGGTAGTGGTCAAGCTAACCTGGGCACAGCCCTCCAGGACACTGAACCCCCCCTCTTTCCCCTCTAGTGGCCTGAACACTGTACAATAATCACTTTCACAATACCCCTGGTATACCACACAAGTACCCACACTGTTTGCACTTACCACCAGGGCTGGTTCCTCTGGCTCGACCCTGGGGACCCCCTGTAAAACAAGGTTATACACAGCAAATAGCAACAGTACAATACTTTGAGCACAAACTGGAACCACAGTCAGACTACATGCAGAAAAAGTTAGATCTGATTTATTCAGGGGACTTGAACAAGGGAGGGGCAAAATCAGGTTAATTAGCTTAAAGGCTATATCAATCAAGCAGTTATGCACATGCTTTGAGTCCTCCCACACAGACCACCTCTGGGTACCCAAGGTGGAGAAGAGATGGGCTAGCCAGGACCATTGCCCGGGGTTGCAGCTGGTTGGGGCCCTGTGATGGAAAACACAACATGCACAGTACACAATATTTGTAATCCAGAGCCGAAGGGTTCAGTTTGTAAAGGAAACGAAACAACAAGACAATCAGATGACACACTCAGATTAAGCTGTTGAAGCAGGGAGCTACCCTGGTATTTACTCACCCTACCCAAGACTGGACACAGGCTGGACAAAAATCGAGACTGCAGGTGGTTGATCTGGAATGCCAGGAGAAGCAGGGACCACATGAGTCAAAGAGGCGTTGTTCCTGTTCAAGCGTGGAGCAGGGGGCTGATCCCCAGGCAGGTCTCTCGTCAATGACTTCTCTGTGCAGTGGGTAGTCTGGCTGGGCCAGTCTGGCAAGGCCTAGACCGCATGGAGACAAATTCGGATGCAGTCCGTTTTGGGCTGGATACAGCTTCCAGCCAGCAGAACACAGTTCACACAGTGGGGGACTAACTCACGACCCACTAGCAGCTCATAGCACATTTACACGTAAGGGAATTCTACTGTACCAGGCAAAGCGCTCCCCGGTTACAATCGCAAAGTCTCTGCACACACCAGGAGCTTAGGGGTAGCTGGAACTCCTGACAGGCCATTCGCATTCAGCAAAATCTTCGGTCTTCTTCAGGTTGAGCCTGGCCCACTTCAGTAGCTTACTTTAGTCACACAAACTTGGATTTAGTTTAAAATAATTCCCCTCTCTCCCTCTCAGGAGCAGCACACCGACATGCAGGCCAAAAACGTAACCTTTTCAGAGTTCTCCCATGCAAATCCACTCAGGATTGCTGCTCAGAATCACTTCAGCTCCTTCTTGTTCAGCTTCCAGCTTAGATCTAATTGAAAACTACAAGCAGCCTGGGACTCCCCAAGCAAGGGTGTAGACAGGCATACTCACTGTACACATTTGTGTACAGTTTTGTTGAGTGCCTGTCACAAACCATAAGCCACTCTGCTAATATTATCATTCTAATCTGTAGTATTTGGGTTAGTGTAGGCCACTGAGGAGTGTCCAATACATGTATAACCTCTTCAGAGAGTAGAGGAGTCATCTGACAACAATCTGACTTGTTTGGAAGGGGGTGCCATTTGGAAAGGATGTGTAAATTTTTTAATGGCGGGGGTGTAACTGTTGGAGATTGTGTACAAAATGGAAATTTCTGGCTACACTCCTGTCCCCAAGATCCAAAAGATCTGGTTGGCTGATTTGGCTGTCAGTCAAAGCAAGAGCTCCCCCTTCAGTTGCAAAAAAGGCACAACAAGTTCAAACTACAGTTCCTACAGATTTTGAATTCAGACAGCTCTTGTAGTCCGACTATATTTTAGGTCCCACCAGTACTGTTTGGTCCAATTTGCAGTCTAGGAGCAAGATAGTGGAGACAAACAAAACAGTCCTTGCTACAAAGAAAGCAGGTTAGACAAACTACATTATCATTTTATCACTCTAAAGGATTTTCAGTAAATAGTTACATCTTTCAACAGAGCTTCCTCTCAGATTACTTTAGCTGCAATTAGGCAGCTCTTAAAGAGACAGTACACAGAGGCTATACAGGCTCTGGTAATCACATTTAAACTGCTAAAACACAGGACACCAACCTGTCAGTGAGCATTTAGGCAAGCTCAAGGAAGACTTTTTGGGAACCCCCATTTGTAGGGGGGTTAATTTCATTTGGATAAGCTGACATGTGCTGGGCTTAGTCTCTGCACATGACTGGTTTAATTCCTGCCTCTTCAGACATAGCTAGTCTGTCCAGGTAGGGGAAATCCTTTTCCTCTCCCCTCCACATTAACTCTGGTGCATCTCAAGGCTCTATTTTGGGGTGTAGCCTTTTCTCAGGTTTCCTTGATGGCCTCCCCTCAGCCTGTGTCTCAGTGAATATTCATATGCATGCTAATGATACAGTACTTTATGCTACTGGACCCTCCATCCCCCGGTAGAACAATTCTTACAGCAGGATTTTAACAGTATCCACTGCTGGTTCTATTCCAACCAGCTTTCACTGAATGCTAATAAAGTTGTTACTATGTTTAGTTGGCATCCACCAGTGGCTTCATAGGCTCAGCTGATCCTTTGTTTTTAAAACCTTTGATGGTGCTCCTTTTGAAGTCAATCACTGCTTCAAGTACCTCAAAGTGCAACTTGACAGTAGGCTCAACATCTCAGTCCACATCAATGCCATCATTAAGCAATTACACTCAAAACTGAACTTGATGTTCTTAACAGGAATACATCCTGCTTTCCTCCCTCATTCTGGCATAAGATTGTTTTCTGGATGATCTTAGTGCTGTTTGACTATGTGGATGCAGTCTGTGATGGTGTCCACCAATCTAACCATGCCAGACTGGTACCCCCTATTTCGCTCCTTTTTCCACATTGCTACAGACTCCGCTCCTCTCACTCATTGCTGTTACCCTTACCAGCTCATCTCCTTTCCCTGTCTTCTCAGTGCCCTTCCTATGGTGCTTCCCTCCTCTCTACATTCTGGGTCACGTCCCATTCCTCCTATCTTTCAGATTTGTTCTCCCTCTCTGCTCCGTTTTCCTACTCATGTTGCTCTTCCAACTCCTATTCCTTTGCTATCCCTCATTGCTCCATGTCTGCTGGCCAGTCATAGAAACATAGAAAGATAGAATTTGTTGGCAGATAAGGATCACTTGGCCCTCCCAGTCTGCCCATTTTTACCTACCTACAGTGTCACTGCAGACCCTACTTAACCTCCAGCTCTTTCACCCCTCCTTCCATTAAGATTTCCTTGTGCCTGTCCCATGCATGCTTAAAGCCTCACCACTGTTTTCACACACACCCCCACCTCCACTGGAAGACAGTTCCAGGCATCCACCACTCCTCCTGTGAAGAAGTACTTCATCATATCTCTCCTGAATCTACATTTCTCCCGCTTCCTTGCATGTTGTTTTCTTCTTGAGCATCTTTTTTTTCAGAAAAATACTTCTTTCCTATACTTTATTTACTCCCATGAAATATTTAATGGTCTCTAGCATGTCCCCCTCTCCCTCCTCTCTTCCAGTCCTCCTTCTCAATTCACCTGCCTTCACACTGAAACTCTCTCCCATCCTCTTTTCATCTTGCTCCCTCTTACCTCTCTCTCAAAACACACCTGTGGTTTCATTTTGCTACCTCTTGCTCCTGCCTTCAAGTTGCTGTTCCCTTACCTGGTTCACCTCTGCTCACTTTTTCTCCTAATGTACTTATAATTTGTTTTGTTTATGTATTTGATGCCTAGTATAATTTCTTGTGCTCAACTGTCTAAGTTTTACTGTTTACTGTCTATCCCCTTTACGGGGCCATAACATTACTTTAAATATTACTGTATCAGTGTTATAGCCTGCATCACAGTTATGCTTGCCTGTATGTGTGCCACCAAAGCTTGCTTGTTCCTGTTCCTGCCTCTTGTTTCCCCTCCTCCAGCTTGCTCCTGGAAATGAGGCTTGGTTCACTGGGCCTTTTCCAGTCAACAAATAAAAAAAAACCAAAAATAAAACCAAGCGTTTGTCAATACCGAATGTTCACTGCCTGCATTGCTGTTGCACCAGGTCTTGCTTGCACACATTTTAAAGCAACAGTGCAACAATCTGGTGAAAATTTTGACCTATACTTTTTTATGCTATTTCAGATTGCCATTTACCTCCTGACTTGTATGATACCCTTCTTTCCACAATTTGAGTTCACTTTAGTACTTTTTTTCATGTCTGAAATAATAAAAGGAGCGCTGCTTTTAATACAGTGTGGACCAGGTCTTCATCAGTATTTTTAGCTGTTCTTGACCATCAGTTGTTTATATATCACTTCTGTTGTGATTAGAATTAGTTATTATGCAGCAGACAGTGCTCTCTGATCTTACAGAACAATAGTTGTTCAAAAGCAGCTGCAAATACTGATGAAAACCTGATCTGAGCCATATTAAAAGGAGTGCTCCTTTTATTATTTCAGACATGAAAAAAATTACTAAAGCAGACCCAAATTGTGGAAAGAAGGATATCATACAAGTCAGGAGGTATGTGTCAATCTAAAGCTGTATAAAAAAGTATAGGTCAAAATTTTTACCAGATTGTTGCACTGCTGCTTTAACTGTACAGTCAGTTACCCAGGATAGACCAGATGAGATGTAATATGTCATTTGCAATGGGGTCCTGATTTTATACAGTTTCATGCTGCATTTACCCAGGATAGTAGAGGTGAGATATGATATCTAAGTTTTAGCGTGATCCTGCTTTTATAAATGTATTTTTGTAGGACAGATCATTTTAGATGCAACATCTCCTTTTCAGTGGGGTTTTGCTGTAGAGTTCTGTTTTTACATGGTTTTCAATATATTCATCCAGGATAACCCAGCTGAGATGCAGTATCTCATTTTCAGTGGGGTCCTGCTTTAACACATCATTGCACTGTATTTAACCAGGATAGCAGAGCTCAGATGCTATTTTGTTTTCAGCGGGATCCTGCTTTCCCCAGTTTTTACTCTATATTTAAAAAGCATAGCATGGCCAAGATGCAATATCTCATTTTCAGTGGGGCCCTGCTTTTACCCATGTTATAATGTATTTATCAAGGATAGCCCAGCTAAAAGGCAAGTTACATTTTCAGTGGGATCCAACTTTTACAATGTATTTTCCCCAGGATAGAGCAGCCTAGGTGCATAGCTCATTGGAGGCTCTGCTGTACTGGGGTCCTGCTTTTACACATTTTTGCAAAATATTTTCCCAGGATAGACCAGATGAGATGCAATATCTCATTTACAGTGGTGTCTTGCTTTTACACATTTTAGATTGTATTTATCCAGGATAGGCCAGCAGAGAGGCAATATTCAATTTTCAGTGGGTGCCTACATTTTGACCCCAGGTTTCCAACTGTCTTCTTATGACCTTACATTATGATCAAGAAAGGTGGAATTTTTTAAATCTCATCTAATGGGGATTTCATAGTGTGGCTGCAAAAATATGTTTTGGAGGGGATTTGAAAAATTACTTGTCATTTTCAGGAGGAGGGCTAACACAAGGGATATACCGAACACTAGGGGCCAAAATCTGCAAAAATAAAGTTATGCGTAAATGTTGAAACAATTCAATGTTTCTTCATAACTTTGTTGTTTTTTCACATTTTAACCCCAAATTTTCAGTATAGTAATTATATGACCCCCTCCTTTTCAACATGACAGATGTAATTTATAAAATACTGGTCAACGCATCATTTCGGGCCACAAGTGTGAAAATACATTTTGGCCAGGATTTGAAAAATGACAAATATCACATTCATGAGATGATATGAAAAAATGGCTATGTTGAAAAACTGGGGTCAAAATATTGAAAATTACCAAAGATACGAGCGAGCATTGAAAATTTCAATGTACCTTCATAACTTTGTTGTTTTGTTATATTTTTACCCCAAAATTTCACCATAGTCTTTCTATGACCCCACCTCATGAACCTTGTAGGTGAAAATTTTCAAATCCCACCCAAAAAGGCAATTTTGTGGAGTGACTGTAAAAATCACCTTTTGGGCTGGCTTGTTCATGAGGTGGGATTCCAACAAGGCCATGTTGAAAATTTGGAGCCAAAATATGTTGAAAATATGTGGGCAAAATATTAAAGAAATTACCAAGCTATGAGTACAAGTTCAAAATGCATTGAAATGCATTAAGATGCATGTCAGGATGGGAGCTGATCTTGTCGACATGAAGCTTGTTGGTCTGCTTCTGAGCGAACTTGCCAATCCCCTAACCATGGTATTTAATGCCTCTCTAAAATCAGGGGCGTTTCCAAATGCATGGAAGTCAGCCATTTTCACACCTGTTTTCAAAGCCGGGGACAAAACACTAATGTCCAACTACAGGCCAATATCCATCCTGCCCCCACTCTCTAAAGTACTAGAAAGAATGGTCTTGGAGCAACTAACAGAGTATCTTGATAACTATAAACTACTCTGCCCGCAGCAACATGGCTTTCATAAAAAACTCCACACTTACTGCCCTTGTTGACTACTCCTTCCAGTTATACAATGCCTTAGATAGTGGGCAGGCTGTGGGTTCAGTTTTCACTGATCTTACGAAGGCCTTTGGCTCTGTGAACCACAATCTTCCCTTGAGCTGCCTTCAGTCAACAGGTCTATCTCCTGACTCAGTATCATGTTTGGCAGCTACCTCTCAAACAGATCACAACGTGTCAAAATTGGAGATCCTCTGTCAGCATCTAAAGGTGTGTCCCTTGGGGTCCCACTGGAATCCATTCTTGGACCTCTCCTCTTCAGTCTCTTCATCAACCCAGCCCCATCTGTTTGCTCAGCACAGACTGTTCTGTATGCGGACGATGCAGTTATATCGGTTGCTGGTAAAGACTATTACTCCATTACATCTGAACTTCAGCGCAGCTTCCTCCAACCTGAATCCTGGTTCACATAAAACAAACTACTCCTAAACCACAAAAAAAACAAAGAGCATTCTTTTCTCTACAACCCAAAGCAAAAAGAAATATCAACCACTGCCCATACACAACCACAAGGGTGAGGTTCTAGACCAAGTAACAAAGTTCAAGTACCTCAGTATCACCTTTGATGACACACTCACATTCTCCAGCCACATAGACTCTGTAGTCAAGTCAGAAAATATAAAGCTTGGGGTCCTCTTCCAACATAGGCACTCGATGACTCCTGAGGTGCTCAAATTTGCTACCAGTAGTTCAGTACTGTCGTCCATTGATTATGGGCTGCCTATCTATGGAGCCAGCACAAAGACTGCCCTCAACAGGGTTAGTACACTCCTCAACAAGGCCTGCCGCCTAACACTGGGGGCCTCTGTTGGCACCCACACCTGCTCCCTCTACACTGAAACTGGGTGGCTCCTTCTCCAGCTTAGAGTACAATACCAAACCTGTCTTCTCCTAAAAAAAGTGTTTCTTGGGCTTACATCCCCCACTCTGGGCAGCCTCTTTAAACTGGCAGTACCAACTAAATATACTAGAAGTGCGTCCTCCCACAGGCTGACGATCCTTTTCAAATGTATGAAACTTGCACAGAATTCCATCTTGTACAATTGACCGAAATGGTACAGTGAACTACCAGCTGACCTCACTGATACAACCAAGACTGGAACTATCAAATCTGGACTCAGATCCTGCCTGGACACATCCAAGACCTGTACCTGCCTGCATAGTTGAGTGTGCCCCCTAGCTGCCCTATTTTCTCTCTATCCCACCCCTCTCTCCTGTCACCGCTACCACCCCTACTTTTCTCCCTGTACACTTCACCCAGATGATGCCTCCCTCAGCTGATCACCCCCTTCCCCTTCCCCTCCTCTCCTTGACGAGGCCTTATCTAGGCTGACCACCCTACCCTCTCTGTCGTTTTGGTTTATTGACCATCCAGTTATCACTAGGACAGTGTACCCCCCTCCTCTCCTATCCTAATCCTTTCTCTGGCACCATTGTAATTAAGATGTATATAATTGCTATGTACTTGCCTGCATCATTTGAGTCACTGTTGTTCTGTATTTTTTGTCCTATCTGTAATGTTTTTGTCCACCACTGACTTGGAACCTTTGAAAATGAGTCCTTGACTCAAAGGTATTACTCCTAAACTGAAATAAATAAATAAATAAATAAATAAATAAATAAATAAATAAATATCTGATTTCCTCAGTTGCCAGTCAAGTGATGAAGAGTGAAGACAAGTCTCTAGTCCAGAGGATTATGGTGTTGGACCCCCTCAATAGGCGTAGGGGGTTCTGGGGGCGAGGGTCAAGTGGGGGAGGGTAACAGACATTAGTGGACCATTTTCTTTTCAACAGGGTGTATAAAAACAAAAAAAGATTACAAGAGACAGTCTTCTTCATTTCAGGTACTAACACTGGGGATTGGACACCCCAGTGTTGGTTTAACCTCTACAGGCACAGGAAGTGACATTGAGGCAGGAGGGATTCTTGGCAGGAAAAAAAAGAATCAGAGGGACAGTTTTCTTTATTTCAGGTACTGACACTGGGGACTGGGCCCCTGTGTCGCTGTTATTTTAGGTGGCACTGGGAGTGGGCTCCCTGCTGTCACACAGTGAAAATTGGCAGGGTGTGGGGTACTAGCCAGCCCTGGGGATTAGGCACCCTGATGTCAGAAAATTATAAAGCAAGGGGGAAGAAATGCGAGGTGGGAGGTACACTTGGCAGAGGGTGGGAGGGATTGTTTTTACTTTGGGGGAGGACAACAGCAGGCTGTGCATAACACTGATCAGCCCTGCTTGCTGCACGGTGCTGTGCAGATCAAAAGAAACAGCTACCCTATTATTCAGGCAGCTCTATTCTCTGAACTTCATGTATTTTCCAGCCAGCAAGACCAGAACAGTGTCATGCTCAGCCTGGCTGATGATGGGTTTGACACTGTTGAGCCCCATGCAGACTGCCCTGCGTTAGACTGACAGTGACGCACCTCTCAAAACCCACTATCATAACAATATGTTCACTTTGTGCAAGCACAAGGGCAAACATGAAAATAAACAGACAGGCCTAGATATTCAAAATGTGCCCGGAAATGGCACAAGTGGTTGCTCCGTGCAACTGAGGTGCACCAGAGCGCAAAAGTGCTATATTCAAATGAGTTGTGCAATCGCAAATCTCATCTGAATACAGCAAAAGATGAGGGCTGTGCAAATGGGGGCCACCAAAGATGTACCAGTGCATCCCCCTGTGCTGTCTGAATACCTGGAATAGGGATGCACGGCACATTCTGGGGATGGGCTGAGCGCAAATTCCAGATATTCAGATGGAAACATGCACATGGGGCTATTAGGCATGCAAGGTGCAAATGGGGCCATTGGCATGTCATTATGGCCCCATTTGCATGTTGGTTGCGAGGATGTGCCAGCCGCCCTGCAAGTACATAGTGTGCCATATACCCTGGTAGTCCAATGGCCCCACCTCCCTTCCCCAGACCATGATGCAACTGTAAATAAGCATTGTAAACATTCCCTGATAGTCTAGCGGTACTCCACTCCCATCCCCAAACCCGATTGAAGGGTTTTAATACAATGTCCATCAGCACTGGTAGTCTAGTGGTACTCCCCTTCCCTCCACATACCCCGATCACAGTGTAGGGCATTGTAATATAATATGCCCTGGTAGTCTAGTGGCCCCTCTCCCAGCCCTGAACTCCGATCACCACAAAACTGGACTAATTCATAACACTTCTCCCTGGTAGTCCAGTGGCACCCCCACCTGCTCAGGACCCCACAGCCCAACCTGCTCCCCCATTCCAGCAGTGGCATACGGTCGGTGGGCAGCACAACCCACCCACACACCTCCATGGCTGCCCGCTAACTGAGCTGTCGCAGAGTGACAGTATACAGTATGTACTATAATACCATTGGTCGACACTGTCGACCAATGGTCCTGCAGTGAGTATTGTACACTTTCATTCACAAAGCTGACACGTTGTCAATGAAAGCATGCAGTACACACTGCAAGCCCATTGGTCGACAGTGTTGACCAATGGTATTGTAGTGCACACTGTACACTGTCATTCTGTGACAGCTCAGTTGGAGGGCAGCCATGGAGGTGTGTGGGTGGGTTGTGCAGCCCACCGCTGGTTCCACTATGTCACAGAAACAAGAAATTTATTGACCATCGGCACAGCAACAGCACAACACCGCCAACTGATGCTGTGCCATCACTTGGGGAACAAGTGTTTTCTGAGCTGTGGGATCCTGAGTGGGTGGGGGGTGTCACTGGACTACCAGGGAGGGGTGTTAGGAACTAGTCTGGTTTTGCAGTGATTGGAGTTTGGGGCTGGGAGGGGGGTCACTAGACTACCAGGGCATATTATACTACAATGCCCTACACTGCGATCAGGGTGTGTGGAGGGGAGGAGGGTACCACGAGACTACCAGAGCTGATGGACATTGTATTAAAACCCTTCGAACAGGTTTGGGGATGAGAGAGGGTACTGCTAGACTACCAGGGAATGTTTACAATGCTTATTTACAGTTACATTACAGTCCAAGGAAGGGGGGGAATAGACTACCAGGGAAATGGGTTTCAGTGGATTTTATTCCACGATTGGGGATAGGGGGATAGCCACCCAGGGGCTGGTGACTGTTGTGCTGTACAGTAGCCTGCCTGCGGGTGGCTACCAGTTAGGTGAGTTTTCTACATGCTTAACTTTGTGCGGCACATCTCCAAGATGTGGGGGCAGATGCGTCACATATCCCAGCCGAATCTTACGATGTGCCGCATATGCATGGGAACGCCCCCTCCAGATGCACCACATACATTATCTTTGAGCTGCAGCACATCCAGAATTACGTGGTGCCTCTCTTCCTTTTGACTATGGCCCAGGGGTGCACTTCTGGGGATGTGCCAGCACAATTCAGTTGCGCCAAGCATATCTCCTTTGAATATCTAGGCCCCAATGTTTAGCTTGGTGTTCATATGTGTTGGCAGTATTTCATGATAGCCTCTTACATGCTCGGACTGCAACCTTGAGATATAATATATAGAATAATAGCTGGGCAGGTGGTTATAACAAGAATTTTACTCACACCCAAGGTGTGGAATGCCACATAATTCCTGAGAGCAAAGCTCGAGGGGTTTATGAAGGCATCCCATACAGAGGGTGTGCTTAAAATTTGAGTTTTACACACCTACCCAGCCTTTATTGTATATATTGCTAGAGAGTATGTTATCACTACAGCAATTATATAAAATATAGTTACATCAGTGTTGAGCTACGTCCTGTCAGGATAAATCGTGGTCCACGGTCCAGTGGCTGGCTGCACAGACCTTTCAGTTTCTTTTTTATTAAAGTTTTAATGAAACAGTTGAAATTCAAAAAATCAGTTGTACAGACTGTCAGGCAAGTTTGCATTTTTCTTTATTTCCAAGTTTAATTACCACTGATCGTTAGTGGTGGTGGTGGAGTGTCCAGCGATGAGGAAGGGAGGAGCGGTGGCTTACACGTGAACAGAAAAAGGGAAACCCAGCACATATTTGCCGCTATAACCAGCTAGTTATAATGGTAAATTATAACCGTGTTTCCCTTAGGAAAAAAACACTGGCCAGTAATCATATAGAAATGTTGCCCACAAGTGGTTTTATGTGAAGTGGTCTTGGTGTAGTGCATGCTCAGGTTATTGTTTGTGCCACGTTTGTGTCAAATGCACATATCTGTATACAGGCCTTTTAAAGAGAGTTTATGGTTTTCAGAAAAATTTATCACAGTTCATATCAACAGAACCCTCTTACATAAAATCCCCCATAAATTTGAATTTCAGTACCTTCCATTCCTTATTATTGAAGACATTTTCATTATAACAGGATGGTTTCCCCTTAGATTTCATCTTGTTTATGAAGGATTCCCATGAATTGGCTGCCCGTGTCTTCAGCAAGCAAGGTCTGACTGCACCATTGTTATTTATTCCCTGTCGCTGGAAGAGAGTGGTTTCTACATACCGGAATAGTCACTGTGAGAGATGGCCTTAATTACATTTGCACTTAAAGTTGATTTTACTCATTTCTATGGTCTGCTGCTCTTAATAACATTTTATCATTTCAGTTCAGATAACTGACTGTTGTGAAGGCCTATCCAGTGAAACAGGTCTAGTGCTCACTGCTTCTTTGGACTTAAATATTGTTTCACTATTCTACAGCTTAATCTACTGGACCATACGTCTTATCTTTATGAACAGGGGGTTATATCTTTCAATCATCAGGGATGTGGAGGAAAGACAGGGGGATCAAAGGGAGTCATTTTTGAGGCAACAGTCTTGTATGAGAATGATAATCAAAAGGAAAAAGGTACACAAGAGACCAATGCGGTTCTCCTGAAAGGTCAGGGAAGCAGGGAGAGACAAAAAGAAGGCCTTCTCCAGGTACGAGGAAAAACAAGAGCGGGAAGAACGAGGAGAGTCCCAAATGAGGACAGGGAGAATCAAAAGGGGGGTCAGAGATGTAAAAGCAGACACGGAGTTGCATATTGCAAAGGGGGTCAAGGGCGGAGAATAACAGTTCTTTAGATTTAATAGGCCAAAAAAAGAGGGCAGGAGGAACTGAGGCAAACAGAGGGCGGTAAAGTAATTGAGGGTATGGGTAGAAAGCAGCCAGTCTTAACAATTACTTTTGCTCTGTGTTGACAAGGGTAGACGGAGGGTCCCTGCTATAGAGTTGCATTAAGGAAGCTGTATTGGGGATCCCTGAGAGGAGGTAGTACCTAATTAGCAGTGAAAGAGTTTGGAAAGGGCTAGAAGCCCTTAAGATGGAAAAAGTCCCAGGGCCAGGGCCAGATGGAATGAATCTGAGGGTGCTCAAGGAACTGGCAATGGAACTAACTGAACCCCTGGTGGGGCTAGTCAATAGCTTAATTCAGACAGGGGTCTATGGTGTGAGTCGAGATATGTGTGTGGCTTGCTTTGTAATTTAATAGTGAATCTATGAATGTGAGAAAAGGGGACGTGAGTATGTCGGGGTTTATTTTAGCTGGGTGGGTTTATTGTTTTTGCTGTATTGTTATTTTGTGTTCTTCAGCTCTGCACCCCAGTTTTCCTACTCCTCATACCAGTTGTGGCAGCTGCAGCCATTCAGGGATTCTTTTGAGGCCCTTCTGAGGCAGTAATTCACTGCTGCAGGGGACTGGGAATCCTTAAACGGCTCAGCCATAACCATAGATCTGGTCTGGGGTAGAAACATAGATTTTGTCAGCAGATAAGGACCACTTGCCCCGCCCCCAGTCTGGCCATTTTTCCCTACCTACACTATCACCACAGACCCTGTTTGATCTCCAGCTCTTTCTCCCCCCCCATTAAAACTTTACTTTCATTTAGGTATAGAGGAGGGATAGACAGGATGCTGAAGGTATAGAAAATGTCCAAGGAGTAAGTAGAATTTATAGGGATGTACCCTATCTTATTCCAATCCCATGTGATTCTAACAGCCAGATAGCAAGAGGTTTAGCTCACTGGGCTCTTCCCCTTTGGGCAGTTCTGTGTAACTCAAGGGCACTGCAAAATTAAATTGTGGGGGGCTAGTTGTAGGAGTAAATGAGGTGGGTGGAGGCCATGGAGAAGAGAAAGTAGGGGAGGAACAGAGAGCAGAATGGAGGTTTCACCAGAACAGGGCGATGGGATTGGAAAGGGAGCAAAATAAAATGGAGAAAGGTTATTTCAGAGAGGGGGGATGGGGTTGGAAAGGGAGGAAGACAGAACAGGAGAAAAAGGTTGTCTCAAAGCAGGGTGGTGGGGTTAGAGAGGAGGAACAAAGAGCAGGAGAGAGAGAGAGAGAGAGAGAGAGAGAGAGAGATTGCTCCAGAGAAGGGGGAGGAGGTTGGAAGGGTTTGAATGGAGAGCAGGAGGGAGATTATTCCAGAGGGAGGTGATGGGGAGGAGGGGAGTAATGGAGTGAAGAGGATGGTTATTCTAGAGGTGGGCGATGGGGTTGGAAGGGGAGGAACAGAGAACAGGAGGGAGGTTATTCCAGAGGTGGATGGTGGGGTTGGAGGAAGAGGAAGAGAAATAGAGACCAGGAGAGAAAGATTATTCCAGAGGTGCAGCAGAAATAAGGAGAGAGGTTATTCCAAAGGAGGGGGATGGGGTTTGAGGGAGAGAGGTTGTTCCAGAGCAGGATGATGCAGTTGGAGGATAAGGTAAAAGGTAAATGCTTTATTGTTCATCCTTGGAACATAAGGACATTACAATGACATAGTTAAAAACACATACAAATAGTTAGTATAGTCTTTAACAGAGCAAAAATAAAATAAAATATAGTCTTGTACAGTATTCAAGTATAAGATATCAAACTAGTTATTATATGTAAAATTAAATAGTGTAATGGAAGTACCTTTGCTTATTCTGCCTTTTTCTTGTTTTTCTTTTTTTTTTTTTATAATAACAATTGTAAGGTATTTTGCTATAATTTTCCATCTGGATGGGAGGAAAGAGAGCACAAGGAAAGTTATTGCAGGGGAGGAGGAGGATGGGGTTGAAGGGGGGGAATAATAGAGAGCAGGAGGTTGTTTATGACAGAGGTGGGTGATGGATCAGAGAGGAGGAACAGATAACAGGTGAGGGGTTATTTCAGAGGAGGAGGATGGGTGTTGGTTGAGGAGGAATAGAAGGCAGAAGGAATGTTATTCCAAAAGAGGTGATGGGATTTCAGGGGGTGGAACAGAGAGCAGGAAGGAGTTTTTTTCCAGAGGACAGTGATGGGATTAAGGAGGAATAGAGAACAGCAGGGAGATTATTCCAAAGGAGGGTGATGGGGTTGGAAGGGAGGAATGGAAAGAAGGCTGGCAGTTATTTTAGATGAAGTGCAGTTATTCTAGATGAAGTGAAATTATTCTAGATGAAGTGGAGGTAGGAGGTGAGAGCTGTTTTTTAGGGATGCGGTGGACAGATCTCTGAAGACCTCTTGCTGTCAAAAAAGAACTCCTCAATCCTTGCATTCTTTGTGACCGAACAACCTGTTGGTGTTGCACCATGGTCACCTCCATGCCTGTGAGGCGCCCACTTATGGTCAGTATTGGAAGGTTTTGTTTTATTATAAGTATTCCCTCCAATCCAACCCTCCCTCCCTCTCAGCACCCACCACCTCACCCCACCCCCAAGAAACATAACAATGACACTGGGGGTGCCCAATCCCTCTGTGTTACTTGGTTAAGATGGACAAAAGAGGGGGCTATTTGCCCATCTAGATTGCCCTCCACACATATGGATCATGTAGTTGAGAAGAACTCTATCAAGACCCTATTATAGCGGCTGAATCAGCAGCCATTTATCTAATTTATTTTTAAAGGTATTTATTCCAGTGCAATCTACAATATCTTGAGTAAGTGAGTTCCATACCCTTGGAGTAAGAATTGTGAAAAAAGATTGTCTTTTATTAGTTTATGTTCTTTCAATTTCAAACTGTTTATTGTGATGCCTAGCCACAATTTTTCTTGAGGTGAATGATAATCCACACTGAACCATCAAAGATGGATTCTGGGTTATTTTAAAGAGTAGAAGAAGATCACCTCGTAGTCTTCTCAATCTGAGAGGATATAGTCCTGTATGACTCAACCTTTCTTCACAGCTCAAGGGGAGCAAGTTGATATACCAGTTTAGCTGTTTCATTGCTGAATCTGCTCTATTCTTTTTACACCTGAAATTAGGCAAGGGCTCCAAGGTGGGGATCCATAATCTATGTAGGGCCTAACCTGAGACCTATACAAGGTCATAATGCATTCTTCAGATTTAGAGATAAATGTAGAATCTATTCTATGAAGAAGAGCATTTGTTTGATTTTCAATTTTGCTACAATGTTCCAAAAAAGATCATTTGTTATCTATTGGTATCCCCAGGTCTTTTTCTACACTAGAAACTTTAATTTTACTATTGTTTAGGAAATAAATCTGTTCAGCGTTATTTCTACCCAAGTGCAGTACTGCACATTTGGATATATTAAAAAACATTTTGTTTGTTACTGCCCATTGTTTGATGATAGCCAAGTCAGATCTTAACTGATTAATACTTGATATATCATTGACACGTCCCCCAAGTTGGGTATCATCTGCAAATTTAACAAGAGTGTTATTAGATGAAACAATCACATCACTAATAAAGACATTAAAAAGTGATGGCCCCAGGACTGATTGCTGGGGAACACCACTGGTTATATTAACCTCATTTGAAAGTACATTGTTTACCCTAACCTTCTGTGTTCTACCATTCAGCCAGCTATGAACCAATGAAACTAATTGTGCCGAAAACCCAAGCTTGATTAGTTTGGCTATTAATAAATTGTGTGAGACTTTGTCAAAAGCCTTATTATAGTCCAACAGAATGACGTCGACAGGAGAGTTGGAGTCAGGATTTTTAATTATCATGTTGTAAAAGGAGATCAGGTTAGTTATACAAGAATAACCTGTTCTGAACCCATGTTGAGTATGGTCTATAATATTCAATGATTTCATTTCAGCTTCTCATAGTAGTTAAATTTTTTTCTCCAAAAGTTTACATGGGATTGACGTCAGACTAATTGGTCTATAGTTTTCAGTTTTAGAGTGGGTGCCTTGTTTGAATATCGGTGTAACTGTAGTTGTTAACCAATCAGATGGTACTTTGGATACCTGTAGGGATTTATTAAATATAATAGTAAGAGGGAGAGTAATGGTATCAATAGTTCCCAAAATAAGTCTTGGACTGATGGTATCAGGTCCAGGATTTTTTTTTTAAGGTAGCAAGTAATTCCTTAGTTTCTGGAAGTGAGATAGAGTAGTTGAAAGAATTAAATTAATTTAAAGTAAATGTATAAAGATTATCATGTTCAAATACAGAACTAAAGTATTTGTTAAATTCATTGGCTGTCTCAATATCTGGTGTAATGATAATATTGTTTTTAATCAATGGGCCTACTGATCTTGTATTACGTTTTTGACCATTTAAGTAGGAATAGAGGGATCTGTGTGAATCCTTAGTGTGGGCAATACGGAATTCAAGATTCCGTTTTGCTAAGATAATTTGCTTTTTTAAGTCCTTAACAACTAACCTATATTAATCGAGGATTTCAGCTTTCTGAGCTGCAGCACATTTCTTCAATTGTGATAATAATTTTCAACTTTTTTGCTCTCAGTTTTTTAATGGATAGATTATACCATGCTGGAATCTTTCCCCTAGAATTATATATTTTTTTACAGGAATGTACTGCTGTTCCAGATTATGTAGTGTCTCTTTAAAAAGTGACCAGACATCTTCTAGAGTAGGGGGACTAAGAATATGATTCCAGGGAATAGTTGCAAGATGTTCGTTGATTTTTTGGAAAATTGCTTTATCGTATTGTCTTAAAGTAACATTATTTACGACAGTTTGAGTTTTCAAAGGAAAGGTAAATGAAATGGACATATGGTCACTATTACCTAAAGGTTCTGTAATTTTTAGATTTATTATAGGAGTATCCATATTAGTTATTATTAAATCAAGTAGGTTTTCACCCCAAGTGGGCTCATTAACTAATTGAGTGAGACCAAGATCAACTATTGTTGTAAGTAGATAAGTGTCATGTTGGTTGGATCCAGCAAGAGTGTTCAAATTAATGGATGGAAGGTTAAAGTCACCTAAAATGAGAACTGGACCAATATTGGCAAACTGTGACATTTCAGTAGTAATTAACTTAGTGTAAAAGATATCTGCAGATGGAGGGCGATAATTGCCAACCAGAATTTGAGGATGTCCTGTAGGGTTTATGTATACCCAAACACTTTCCATTTGTACATTGAAAGGAGGTTTGTAGGAGGGAATAGAGCTTTTTACATAAAGGCTAACCCCTCCCCCTTTCCTGTTATCAGGTCTGTTTTTAAAGAAGTGCTTAAAGTCGGGGATTTCAAGAATCCATAGCTTGTCAGGATTTCCCCAAGTTTCAGTATTGGCAATAAATGCCAAATTGTGAGTTAAGATTCTTGTTTCTAAATCTGCTATTTTAGTTATAGATAGGGATCAAGCATTTAGTGACAGAATGTTCAAACATTTAGTGTCCATTTTAGTGGTTGTTTTAAGAGACCTTAGTTTTAACAAGGTCTCCCCCCTCACAGTTAGTTTAAATGTTTATGTATAAATGTTGTAAATTGATGTCCCAAAAGCAAGCTCCCTCTTCTGTTGAGATGCAGACCATCCCAACAGAAGAGTGAGTAGTTGTTAAAAATTCTTCCCAGTGGGTGAGGCAGGTTATGTTTTGACTAAAACACCATTTCTGAAGCCAGTTATTTAAGGCTTTGATTTTGGCTGTTATATAGTATGAGGCTCTAGGGACAGGTAGAATCTCTGATACACAGATATCACATCCTCATTCTACCAACATGTTACATAGAGCTACTAGTCCTGTTTTAATTTCTGAAGTGACATTCTATTTATATCATTCGTCCCTGCATGGACAATCACAAGCGGATTTACACATGCTGTTGAAAGTGATGTTTTAATCATGGAAGTTAAGTCAGATACTCCTGCCCCCGCATACCTTAAACAAGTTCAATTTTGTTTGTCTGTATTGCAAACATTACGGTCAATATATTTAGTTATGGAATCCCCCAATACAAATATTTGTTTTTTACAGGTATTAACATCTAGTGTAGAAGCTGTTTGGTCAATAGTAATAAGGTGCGAAGAAGAAGGAACTGTAGAGACCAAAACATTGTTTTGGGGTGAATCATCCATAGAGGTACTGTTAGAAAGTGAGTGTAAGGGTTCAAAGGAATTATGAAACAATAGTGGTGGACATGTAGCAAGCTTCAGATCTTCTTTGGGATGAGTATTAGATATTGCAACTTTGGACAATGCAGTTTCATTAAATTGCACTTTTTTTTTTTACAATGTGTAGGAATTAGTGGGGTAGATGTACTAACAAGGTTCACATTATATGAGGCGACGAAAGTTTTACCTTGGTCAAAATAGGTTAAAGTGGCAGCCCCATTTATTTCATGAAAAGGATCAGGGGGTATATCTAAAGGAGAGACATGGGGAGCTAAAGAAATAGAGATATCGGCCAACTGTTCATCATTAGTGAGATCAGATTGCAGGATAGAGGAGAATTTATTAGGTGTAGCATTAACATGAGGTACAGGAGACATTTTGGTCTCTATAAGAAGAGACATATGGTCAATGTATTCTTCTAAGGCCTCGATTTCCGAGTTGATAACCCTTTTAGTTTTTAAATGTAATAACTCCTCCTGAAGGGAGGTGACAAGTTTACATCTATCACATGTAAAGTCTGGAGTTCGTTTACCAACCGTACACATATTGCAGGAAACACAGACCTTGTTTATCTTCTTCATTTTACTGCTGTGATATAGGAATAAGCCTGCCTGTCAAGGTTTACCTGGAGTGATAAGGTCAAAACTGATAGAAGGGTCTTTATTTCCTGTCCGGTAGTCCCAGTGGACACGGTAGACACGCGCTGAGATGTGCGTGTCTCTGCACGCATCTCCATGCAGGGCCTTGCACACACTCGCCCTGCTCACTAGCGTGGGTCTTAAGTAGCGCTAGACCAGAAGCAGCTCTGTGCGATGCTTCCGGTAGCGCTTGTGATAAAAATCAATAAAATAGCTTGCTGTCTACAAATTCAGGCTTCCAAGATGTTTCAGAGGCGCTGTTACACAAGAGTAAAGCACTTAAAAGTGCTTAAAAGGAGCAAAATAATGCTTTGGCTGACTTTGGAAGAGCAAGAAGTCCTAAGACCGCCAGTATCCCACAAAGCACTGCACACACACAAACAGAGCTAGTTATTACAAATAGACCCTTTCACTAGAGTTAACTAGAGCAAGTTTTAATAATGTTGCAATCATGTTCGCCGTGATGGTCCCTTTCTTTTTTTTTATATATATTTTTTCTCCCCCCACCCAAACCTCCTCTCAGCACTCACCCCATTCCCCCAAAACATAACAGTGGCACTGGGGGTACCAATCCCCAGTGCAGGAATCCTCATTTTATTCTCCAACCCCCCACCTGTGCATTACCGCGCATGCATGGTTATTTCTGAGTTTTTATTTTTATAGATTTATGGTTCCTCCCCCACCTGAATCTCCCTCTCAGCACCCACCACCCCTCCCCTCAGAAAGGAAATACATAACAGTGGCCCGGGGGGGTGCCCAATCCCCCAGTGCATGAATCCTTGTTTTTTTACCTGTAAAAAAAAAGTCCATTGATGCCTTTTGCAACATTACATTCCCCCCACACAGCCTCCACTCAGTACCAACCACCCCACACCTCCCCATACCCCTTACTTACCCATCAGGGGGTCCAAAGCCATAATTCTCTCTGGACCGCAGATGTGTCTTCACTCTTCAAAGCCGGACTATGAACTGATGAAATAGGTATATGCTTCAACGTATTTCAATGGTGTTTTGAACTTAGTGGCATAACTTGGCCATTTCTTCAATTTTTTGGCTCAGAATTCCAACATGCCTTTTTTGGGACCCCCACCTCTTGAACAATGACATTGTCATTAGGCAAATCTGTTCCAAAAGGTGATTTCACAGTCCCTATGCAAAATCACCCTTCAGGCAGGAGTTGAGAATTATCTCTGCCCTTCTTCATGAGGTGGGGCCATGAATAGGCTAAGCTGAAAGTTTGGTGTACAAATATTAAAAAACATTATAAGCCTATGTTATGAGGGGGCACTGTTGAGCATTCCTACAGGCAAGACACACATTACACCAGCTCTACCTGTTTTCGACTTTAAACTACTAAAACCTTTTTTTTTTTTTTATATACAGTAAAGTAATACTACTGCTCCTACTTGAAGAGGGTGTATCCCGGTGTCAATTGCAGCCTTACAACACGATGGGTCGATTGCAAAAAGTGGGTGGAAGTAGCGCTAAACATTCACCGGCTGCAGAAACCCAGGCCGCAACTGCCATCACAATGACTATAGCCGGGCCTGAGCCCCCTTGGAAAGCTCTTTAAATCTCGATGCAAGTGATCGACTTAAAAGTGGAGTCGATCTTACAGCGCTTTGCAGATCAGGATGCTATATTGGAAGTAGTGTCTCAGACGGCGATCTTGGCTGAAAGAACTGCCATACAAGCCATCTCAACTACATCTAAACTGGTGCAAGAAAACACGCAGCTATGTTACAGGTTGGAGGCCTTACAGAATGCTAATCTGGCCTCCCATGTGAGAATTATAGGGCTACCTGAAGGCTGTGAAGGAAGCGACTTGTTGAGGTTTCTTCAGAAATGGTTCCCTGCTGCTCTAAATTCACCTCAGGACACAACTGCAGGCCAAATGTGTAAAGCCTATCGTATAACCTCGAGAGCAGTTGGGCCGAAAGGGGAGCTTCCTCGTACTATCCTGCTGGTCACAGTCAACTCGGCAGTAAAAGATGTTCTGCTGCAAGCAACGAGATCAACAGAGGGATTCAACTACAATGGAGCTACCTTACATCTGTTTCCAGTCCTCTCCTTCTCCATCCGACAGTGCTGCAAGAAATTTGATGCAGTCAGGGTGCGACTGAGAAGCTTGGGGGTCAGTCATTCCCTTTTGATGCCAGCCTGTTTGCGCATCCATTATGGGGGCCACACCTTCCAGTATGCAGACCCTGTCAAGGTGGTGAAGAAAGCTGAAACCATCGCTAGAGAATTTAAATCAATGGAGGAGCATCCTGAATCAGAATTGGATGAAATGACCTGAAATGGGGACATTTTACTGTAAATACAAAACTATAACGTACTCCATGTTTGTTATCCTTTGTTCTTATTAATAGAAGGGCTTGTTTAAGTGCCTTAATAACCTATTGTGGGGTTGGTTGGTTTATAAAATTCTTACTGTGCCTATGAAAGCAGGGGAACTGTGTTTTGTTAACATGGTACACGATGGCATTTTCTACTTTTTTGAGCTGGGGTCATATGAACACTAGGTGCTGCTTCATACATTGTTTGGACTCTCTTCATTTTGGATTTTGACTGCCAAAAGCCTTGCAGGATGCAACTATTCAAAGTTATAATGGACTTTTATTTTCTCAGTTGGGATTTTCCCCCCTATTTCTTATGGGCTACCATTTCTTATTACTTTGGATGTATGTTGGAATTTAAAAAGAGATGCCTTGCAGGTGTTGAATTTTATGTAAATGCATTTTCAAAATGACAATAAACATAAAGTTAAAAAAAAATGCCTACGTTACATTTTGCGAATGCAGGCTCATAACTTTGGTAATTTTCAATATTTTTAACCCAAATTTACAACATAGCAATATCTTTACAGCACCTCATGAATGAGATAGCTGTCATTGTTCTAATCCCGGCCAAAATATTTTTTCACATCCTGCAAGATGACTTTGCGGTCCCTGCATGACATCACCTTTTAGGCAGGAGTTGAACATTTTCTTTGCCCTTGCGCATGAGGTGGGGTCATAAGAAGGCTATGTTGAAAATCTGGCATAAAAACATTAAAAAATAACAAAGTTATGAGCTTAAGTTAGTGTTTGCTAACACAGGCTCATAACTTTGGTAATTTTCAATATTTTTACCCCAGATTCCTCATCTGCAGCTCTATCGGTTCTGGACAGTATTTGTTTTAAGTGATGGTCTTTTTTAACAAGGCACAGACAAGGATCAGGAAACAGAGGAGAGGAGGGAGTATTCAAGTTTATAACTTTCTACAGACTAAGGTAGATATATAAGATAAGTAAGATAGACAGACAGACATTAGACACATACATATTATTTTTCAGATAGACAGATAGACATCACACACGTATATATTATTTTTCAGATAGACAGACAGACATTGGACATGTATATATTATTTTCCAGATAGACAAACAGACAGACATTAGACACGTATATATTATTTTCCAGATAGACAGACATTAGACACGTATATATTATTTTCCAAAATAAAGTAGGACAGCTCCACTCAATAGTTTAGATCTATTCCTGTGTCCAAAAATGAGAGGGACCTGGAGCAGAAAGCAAAGTAGCCTTATTATTTAGCTCAACTGGAAATCACATTATCTTTTTGTATCCCAGGAATATTGGAAAGTATCTATCCATTTCTTAATTCCACTTATTGTCTTAGTAGGCCACATTACCCCTCCCCACACCCACACAGACTGAGACATACACTACACTTTGGAGAAACATAGCCATAGCCACATGTTTATTAAACCAGGTTATAACCCAAGTTAGTCAAACTAGCATGACATACTTATATTCCAAATTCATAATAAATTGGCCATCCCTTTACCCCAAAGGGATCCAACAGAATGGGTACAACATCCCAAGGAACACCAGCCTCTAAGGCATAAGGGCTAGCTCTTGGGCTGTGTACTGTTGCACCCTCCCCTATCAGAGGGTGCAGCACCCATGGGTCATGCCCAAAGAGGCTACCCTCCAACTACCCCCCCCAGAGGGTACTCCAGCTGTCTGGGTCCTCACCTCTTGACAGCCTCAGGGTGAACCACCCACAGAGATGCTTGCTTCCCTGTTACTCCCTTTGTACAGACTTTGCAAGACTACTGTTCCACCACCAGATAAGTACGGCTCCTGATGCTTATCTCCCCGTAGCACTTCATGCTAGCAGATTCTCCACAGCATCTTGTACATCAGCTAGAAATCTATCGTAACCTAAGTCGGACAAGTGCACACCATCCCTAGCATAAAACTAGGGTACCTTAATGATTATCTTCTCATGCTTCAAGACAGACCCCCCCAAATGAGTCCATAAAATTCTGCATGGCCTTGTTGGGCAACCTGTGTGCTCTCTTGATTGCAGCGGTGTCCCTTGCATGGGGCCAATGCTTTCATTGGATGATGTGTGACTAGAGTATATGCAGCCCTAGCCAGACTTCCTAAAGCAAAGCCAAGAGCTCCTTCATCTGGAAAAACAGATTCAAAGACTTCACCATTCCTGCGTTGTTTCATCCTAGATGTTTCATCAAAACACTGGCAGGACCCTGCCGCAGAGCTTTGGCCATGACTTATGGGAACAGGTCACCCCATCTCAACTCTCAACATCCCATCTAGCATACCCGTGTCTGCCGAGGGTCCAGGAAAAGGTTCTTCTCCTGAGGAACTGCCTTGCTGTGACAGCTGTGCAATGAATGAAGCAATACCCACATTTGATTTTCTTGGAAAGTGACACCTACCAGAAACAACACAAGAGGTTAAAGCAAATGCATCACATATATTGTACAAAAGCTTGTGACTTCCATCAGCCAAGTTTCTGGATCTGTCAGTCTGTCTGTCAGCCATTCCACTGTAGCATATATGGCAGCCCCAGTGCAGAAGGAATGAGAGTTAAACTCCATCCAGTCTACAACCACCCCCTTCATCGCCTTCTCTAGGATGTGGTGAAACTGGAACACTGCCAGCAAGGTCCTATCTTCATGGTGAAGGACTGTAGTCCCCCCCTTACCACCACCAGCCCTGTGCATCACATTTTTCTGAACCCAGACATGGACATCCCACTTGACCCCTGGGGAGACCTTAGGCTGCACCAGCAGCCCCAAGCCAACCTGTCTGTTTTGCTCCTATAAAGCCAGATAGATGACTCATCCTGGGTCACTGCCACATCATCACTGCCCAAAGCCACCAGCCATCCCAGAGCTTACTCAGCTGGACCAATTTAGACACTCAAAAGGCCCCCCAAAAAGCCAGCAGGAATGTTGTGTGGAACAACACTGTCTCCAATAGTAATGAGCACACCCTCTGAAGTTCACTGTACACCTGGTCCAGTAGGGCTGGACTAAACAGCCAATGCTTGTGTGGTCATTTGGGAGCCATTCAAACCCATCCCTCCAGCATTTTGTGGAGGCAAAAAGTCCACATATTATCCTCCAGACCAACAACCTTAGAGAACCAGGAAATGCCTACCAGATGCTGATCCCACTGCTCCTGGCATTAAACCTTCACATTTCATTTTCACTACATATAGGTATAGTTGGTCCACGAAGATGGACCATGCATTCTGCCATCTCTGGGCCTGTTGTATGCTCAGAAAACTTTCCACCCCCTTCAGAACATCTCCTACATGCTGGGCACTAAAAAATTTCTGAGTAACTCCAAGGCTTCTATGTCACCAATCCCAGAGGTAAAGAAGTACTACACTGGGATGCATCTCCACTTCTGGAGCCAACTCCTGGAACCTCTGCCACTGCAAACAAGAAAGAGTATCAGCAATACTGTTATCCAAACCTGGCATATGCAAGTTCTAAACAGTATGTTAACCATCAAGCATTTTAACACAAAGATCCACATTAGATTGTGCAAGGGGTTCCGGCTCCTAACTGCCCATTAATGAGATGGACTACCCCATTGTTGTCTGTCCTGAAGGTCACGTTCTTATTCCTAAAACTATCCTCTCCATAGTACCAAGGCAACCACAATAGGAATGGAGGAAATCTGGCCTGCTGGAGGACAAATTGTCCCTGAAGTCACATTATGTCGAATATCAGGGGGCAATTTCCTGTAAAAAGGTGGAATATTTGTCTAGGAAAATTGCTTCAATGACGAACAGACCGGCTCAGCTCTTACAAAAAAGTGGATGGGCTATTACATCCTGCCTGTCTCTGGGTCGGGGGGAGCAGGTTCTAGCACTAGGTGTGAGGAGCTGTCTGTATTCTTCACCAACAAGGTGTCCTCTATCAGGAATGGGGTCTCCTCGAGTACCTCTTGAAGGGGATGCAGGCCCCGGCCTGAAATGTGTTGAAACACTCCTCCTGTCTGGGATGAGTTTGAGCTGGTTGGGGAGGAGGTGGAGGAAATAATCTTGAAGCTGAGGCCAACCCAGTGTGAGCTGGACCTGGGTCCAACCTGACTTTTGGTTGGATATTTGGACCTGATTTGTCCTGTGACTGCTGGGGTCATCTGGAGTACCTTGAGGAGTGGGGCCTTCCCATTGGTCTTGAAAGAGGCCTTGGTTAGACCTCTTTTGAAGAAACCCTCTTTGGACCTGGACTGCCTCAGCAATTACAGGCCAGTCTCAAACCTCCCATTTTTAGGGAAGGTTATAGAAAAGATGGTGGCCATGCAGCTTGACAAGCATCTTGCCTCTTCCTCCACCTATGAGCCTTTCCAGTCTGGGTTTCATGTAGGACATAGTACAGAGACTGCCTTGGTGAGGGTGCTTAATGATCTCCTGGTGGCGAGGAACAGGAGAGACCGGACTATCTTGGTCCTCCTGGACCTCTCAGTGGCATTTGACACTGTGAACCATGAGGTGTTACTTGACTGCCTGCAGTTCTGGTGTGGTCTGTCCGGTAATGTCATCAACTGGTTCAGGTCATACCCGACAGGCGGAGTGCAAAGGGTGACGATGGGGTTAGCCTCATCTAACCCAAAGCCTCTGTGCTGTGGGGTTCCTCAGGGTTTGGTCTTGCCACCCTTGCTGTTCATGGTGTACATGCTGCCATTGGAGGACATTATCAGGTGGTACGGGCTGGGTTTTCACTGTTGTGCAGATGATACCCTGCTGTACTTGTCCTGTGCACTCAATACCCAGGTGTCGGCCTCCGTATTTAACAGCTGCCTCGAGGAGATCCAGTTGTAAAGGACTCAGAACTGGCTTAGATTTAACCCAGACAAGACAGAGGTACTGGTTGTGGATCTGGTTCATCGAGGCGGGGGAGTGCACACACCCCAGAACAAAAACCCATAATGGAGAACTTGTCTCCCAGAACAGTACTCACGGACAGTTGCTCTTCCCTCTAGACATGGAGAACAACTAGAAAGCACCTTTTCCCATCAGTAGAGTGTCAGAACAGTCTCTCACAAAGTCCTTTCCAAAGGTAGCTGAAACACACAAGGACTTCTCGGGGATTGTCCCTTGGATCCACTGACTAGCAGTCCCTTTCACTTCTCCTGGAGTGAAAATCAGGAACTCCTGCTGAAGAAAGGTCTCCACCACTTCACTGGAAGCTGGTAATTGTAATCCAAACTAGGGTGACAATTCCTGGGCCCTAAGACTCAGAGCCCACAGGCAGAGATCCTGCCACTCTCACTGTCACACTCAGACTCCCAACTCAAACTAACTGAACATTCTAAAGCTCCCCAGATCAGCTGTGCCAAAAAAGGGTTATGCTGCTGTGAGAGTTCCAGATGACATAATCATTCTTCCCCCAAGCTAGCTGAGTAAACAATGATGTAATTATGTAAGCAGCCCCTAGTGAGCTGCCTACCAGCTGCCTTTCTACCTGCCTAACACTAACATTGATAGGATTCTAGTAACCCCAGGGGACTGGGTGTTTACACACACACAACTGAAATTGTAACAGCTCCCCCCAGCCCCTTCCCACTACTAAACTACCCCTCTTGTTTTGGTGACAGTGATCAGCTGACCCAAAAACCACTGTTGAAGTGCTGGATACCCCCGCCAAGAATGATGGCCAACAGTAATAGGAGGTCCAACATGTCCCAACTCCTGGGTGGTTTACTCTGCTTTCTACAACAAAACTCTTCATCATACTCCAGCCCCCCCCCAGTTTGCTGGCATGCATGACCATCACCTGACTATAATGGGTCCATGCACCAGCTGCCTTCACTTGATTGACTTTAGTCAATATACCCACAAAAATTGTGAACCCAGCTGACCAGTTCCCCCAGTTCTAGTGACGCTGAACCTTCTTAACCTCTACCCATTTGTCCTTGTCTTTCTTTGCTTTTTCTTCCTCAGGCTCATTAGATTTGTTCAGCAGCATGAATACATCCATGTATTCACTGCTCCCTATTTGCTGATGCAGCTTGTCAGAAAGGTGTAAACCCACTAGCTCCCTCAAGCTCACATAGCTAGTAATCAGAGGCTGTGAGCCAGCTTGCTGCCTCTGGGCACCTGGATTGTTCATATGACCCCTATCCCCCGACCCAGTCTTCTTGGTGTTGTTCCTATCTGCTGACTATCTACCTGCTTCCACTTGGCATCCTGTGATAAAGGCATCTGCTATTGAACGTTTACAAAAAGGGTGACTCAATAGTGGCACCTGTTCACAGGGCTACTGGACTGGGTGAATACTAATATAGTAACATCCTGTCACTATATGTACATGTGTGGGGGGGGAGGGAGCACGCTGTGTGAAGTGCATAAGGGGAGGGAGGGTTTGTGAGGTGTAATGTGGTGCTGGGCTGCCGAGCTGGCCATGTGGCATGGTGGGTTCATGGCAGGCTAGAGTTGGTAGGGTGCTGGGTTTGATCCTGGGTGCATCGGTATTTTTGCGCCAGTCCGGAATTTCACTTTTTTTCATAAACAAAAAAAGATATGTTTTCAGCATCCTTTTGGTCTGCACCATGAGTGTACATCTCAGAAATTCATTTTTGCCGATGTAAACTTGCCCTAATGGCGATTGCCTTTCTGTGATCGCCGATATCACATAAAACCCTTACACTCCTGAGCGTCTGTAAATGCCAACACTTCATTGACCTTTTTGCTCAAGCAGTGACCAACCTATTGGGGCTACCATAGGCTTGGGGAGACTGAGAGTGCTGAGGATGGACCACCAGGCTGGCATCCAAAGGGGGTGGGATCACTGGTCCCAATAAAATAGGTAGTACCAGACCCTGGGGCAGGGCTGATATTTGCAATGGCAACAAATGGTGGTCTTGGAGGAGAGGGAACCTCTTCATGTTCCGGGGGCTCAACAGGCACTGGGAGAGGACTGACTCTTGACCCTGTGGGAGCACACCGGGCCCTACATGCATACTTGGGCACCATTTCACCCCTTGGGGAGGGATCCTCAAATGTACACCTAAGAAGTTGCCTCAGTTCCACAGTGCTCATATTCTCAAAGTCTGGCCTACCTTGCAGAGGATCCACTGGTGCAGCATGCACCTGCGAGGGTTTTCACATCCTCCCTTCTTTTGCTAGGGCCACCAGTGGAGGAGTTATTGGTGTCAGTGCTGCCAGTTTCTGAGGCTGAGGTTGTAGGGCTGATCCAGCTGGGACTCCTGATGCGTTGAAACTATACAGGTCCTGACATGTAGCCTCCCACTATGCCTTCCCCTTCTCTTGTGCAAAGGCTGCCAACTCACGCTTGAACTCCATACCCGTCATCTTCCCATTAGTAGGCATCCTAGACCACCATGAGCTGTGAAAAAACACAAGCAGAAAATACAAGATGCAAAAAACTGCATCTACAGTATTAGCCTCTGCTGCTACAGCACCCCAGAGTTGCACTGTGAGGAGAAAATGGATTATACCCATATTAAAAAAAAATTGTTTTATATGTCTTAAAATCTGGACTCATGATGAGCCTTGACTTGGCAGTCCAGCTTCCCACCAATGCTTCCCCCAAGATTTTGCTACCCAGCCAAGGATGTAACCTCCCCATACCTGGCAGGCAGGAGTAACTGAGATAAACCAATGATTTAGATGTTTAAGGACATACAAATAAAATAAAAGTACCTGACCTATTTCATATACAGCCAAGTGGGCCTGAAATGCTCCTCTGAACTGAGCCACAGATTTTTGCTACAGTCCACTGAAATGATGTTACTAGCCCTGATTCATGATTTCCAGCCCAGTCATTGTAACCTGATCTTAATGATCATAAGCCATTTGCATCAGAGCCCCAATAAGTGCTGTAGCACAATGCTTGTGTGAGATGCACCTGGCTACCTAAAATGCTTCCAAAATGGTGCACTGTTAAGCCTTATCATGCAACCAATTATTTTATCTGAGAGTCAAGCTGTGTCTTTGGACCACAGGTTGTTTTCGGCTGTAGAGATTATTCCCATATTTTAATAAAACTGTATAGTTGTTCTGGCCTGGTGACGTGGAAGGCTGAGGCAGCGAAACCTTACCTCCCACCACGCCGGCAACCCATGTTCATGGTGTGAGTGGGTCATCAGGGGCCGGTTGGGGTGGGAGAGGATCGAGCATCTGGAGGACTGCTGTCCCCTTCCAGGGGAGTGGGGAACAGGGGCCGGCATTTGCCTGACACCTAGTGGAAGCTAGGTGTTTGCATGCCTGGCCAATGCAGTGGGGCATGGAGGTGGAGTAGCCGGCAGGGTGCGCTACATGTGGACGCCCTCATGGTACACCTATTGTCAGTACTGCATGCTCCGCCACTGGGAAAAGAGAAAAATGGTAGCCAGGTCGAGTGGCTTGATGGCCATCTGCCTAACGCACTATCTCTGAGGGTGCCACCTGTACTGGATCCGGTCCTAGTGGGGAGTTAAGGAGCTCCCCGCCACACCACCACAGGGGGTAAGCCGTGGAGGTAGCAAGGTGGTGGCCCAATTGGGAGATGGGTGTGGACGGACAGTAGCCAAAGCAGAAGCCAAATGAGGACTCAGGGGAGAAACAATAAGGTAAATAAAAAAATAAATAAACCATACAGTTTGCACTTCATTGCAAATCAGGGAATCTACCTGATGTGTGGTAGATGTGTGGTAAACCCCCGAACATACTACACACCCAAACTTAAAAATAACCACCTCCAAGAAAACAAACAAAAGCACCTTGCACTCAGGCATCCAAGGCCCAGCATCCCCCATGTGGTGCGTCAACAGCTCCTGGATGGGCTTCCCTTACTTGGCTCTGCAGCTGCCCAGACAATTGAACTGCCTTATAATGCCAGTGATACTCAAATTGTCTGACCCCAACTCCACTGTTTGGTTACGCAAGTAACAATACAGCCAGTTTTCAGCACGCATTCATGTCAGAGGATTCAGATGCTACACAGTTTGTACTCTAAAGCAAACCTTGAACCCCCCCAAACAATGTTATACAGACAATGAAATTTACTGGCAGTGTGATATGAGGTATGCTGACAGCATCTGCCATCTGGTGAGGAGACGTATCTGTGTTAGCTTTTGCTACCCCTGATTCAACCCCTCTTGCAGTGTGTGCCACTGCCCTTCCTTTATTACTGTCTCAGTCTGTAACGATAGGAGGAAGCAGGACTATGATTATTTTTTTTTTTTTAAATCACCATGTCCTGTTGATGAAGTCAGCTGAGATCAGCTTTGAACAAGCCAGCACTACCTTGGGTGCTGAACGCCCACCACTGCCTATTGGTGGAGAGGGGAGTTGAGTCTACTCCACTGGGGTGGTTGGGACCATACCATCACCATTTGGCCAGTTAGGACCATGCCACAGCATTTGGTCAATCCTTCCAGATGCCCTCACCCTTCAAACATCATTTTTTTCTTCTTTGATTCTTAAGGTACAACACTGGTAATAGGTGGTGAAATCATCTATCCAGCATGTCTTCTCAGATTAAATGAAAGACTCCTAATGTGCAGGTATTCAATTTCAGACTCTTTACAACACGCTTCAGAAAGTCTGTGGGGCAGGTTGTTTCTTTTCTTTTCAATGCAATAATACCACCACTGTCCCTAGGCCACAACTTAATGAAAACCTCAAAAGACCACACAGGCCCCCCCAACTCTCAGACCACAAGCCCCTCTAAACAAATGGGCTATTGCTTAGTAGCAATGGACACCCAGGCCTGCCTAAAAGATAATTCCTGCGCCGCTTACCCAAACACTTTCTGAGGCTTGCTGCTGCCACTACTGCTGCTAAGAGGCTATTCTAGCTGGAGGAGAGGAGGAAAAGGAATCAGCATAGCTGTGCGTGTGCCTCCTTATATATCTCTTTGCTCCACCCTGCTAACAACAAGCCCTCTGCCCCCCACAGAACTCTCAATTGCCTACCTGACTCCATCTCTAGTGGGTCTCTACCTACCTAACTCTACCTGTGGCTCAGGTGTCAGGAGGGGCAGAGGCCTCAGACAAATCTTGGCTTGCAGCAGTCCTGTGCAGGCTCTCTAATTCTGGGGTTTACTTTTCATCACATAACACTGAAATGCAGAACAGGACAGAATGAGGCTTAGCCTATTGAGACTGGCCTTTAATTTGCTCTATGGTCCAAATCACAGATTATTTTGTCCTGTAGGTATTTATTCAGCCATTCATCAGTTAGTCAGCAGATCATTTTAGGCAGTCTTGTGTAATACCCGTGTCACACATCAGTCAAGAGCTGTTGTTTTTTCTGCTTGTTTGAGTTGAATGAACAAAATATGTCTTACCGGTCCAAGAGATTTGGTTTCTTATTTTGCACCTCTACTGAGATTATACAGGAGTTTATGTTTCCCATGTGTTGATGCCTCATCCAATCTGTGGACAAAATACAATTCAAAGGTTTCTTGGCAGTGACTGACATCTCTGCCCTCTGCGATGCAGACGCTCAGTGTCATGGCATGGGCCTGTAATGATTAGTTAATGGGATGTAATTTTGAAATTACCATTTATTACTGTATTAGAATGGCGCCATCTCACCAGAACCCCACTTGAAAATGAGGTCTCAGTCTCAGCAGACTTGCATCATTGCTAAAATATAACGGAAATAATCACTCCAGCCTTGTGTCCTAGAGGCATTTATGCAACAACAAAATACATATATATATATATATTATATATACAAATTATATATATATATCTGTGTGTGTGTGTGTGTGTGTGTGTGTGTGTGTGATACACACACACACACACACATCCACAGTTCTTTAATGGTATACCAGCAAGTTTGTTTATATTAATCACACTTTGTTTAACTAAACTGTTTTCCTAATGTGCTTGAAGTGTGTCTCTTAATTACAGTTCTTATAAAAATCTAGGCATGAGAAAAAGAAGAAGAAGAAGAAGAATCAGCATTTATATAGCACTTTTCATACACAGTATCCCAAAGCGCTTTACAAGCAATGCTAGACTGGTAGGGAAGTGACTGAATGTGTGGTGGCAGCCATATCGCACATCATCACCCACACACAGCCTGGATAATTGCATGAACCAGTTTATGGGAAGGGGAATGTTGGCCAGGACACTGGGAATGCTCCCTGCTCTTTGCGAAGAGTGTCCTGGGTTCTCTTACTTCCACCTGGACACCCACCAGGACAACACCAGGATGGGCAGAAGGGACCTCGGTTTAACGTCTCATCCAAAGGACGGCACACCCCAGCAGTACAGCAACCCCCAAGTACTGCACTCGGATGCCAGCAATTTTTAGGTTCAAGTCCAATCCCGGTGTGGGACAAGAACCCACGACCTTCTGGTCCAGAGGTGGATGTGCTACCAACTGAGCCACGCTGACACAGAGTACAGTTTGTGTTGGGGTGGTATCTGTTTTATTTCCTCACTCTTTCTTTTGCTGGATATTTGCTGACAGTCAATCACAATGTTGCTATATACAGCTTGATGCACAGAGCAGGCTTTCAAATAAGACTCCAACATGTGGCACCCTAACAGAAGGGAAGGTCTCCCACACCAAAGTGCACGCAATCAACAAAGCAGAAAGAAAACAAGTTATTTATCTCATTATTTGTTTATGTTTTTGATAACCGGGTGAGCAAACTGATCCAAAGGATCATCTTCAGTTGCGACCCGGGCCGTACAGTGGCACAGGCAGGCAGTACAAGTTAGAATACAGTAGGTACATATAATACAGTGAGTACAGTGGCACAGACAATAGGTACAAGTTATAATACAGCAGGTACATATAATACAGTGAGTACAGTGGCATAGACAATAGGTACACGTTATAATACAGTAGGTACATATAATACAGTGAGTACAGTGATACAGACAATAGGTACAAGTTATAATACAGCAGGTACATATAATACAGCGAGTACAGTGGTATCAGACAGTAGGTACAAGTTATAATACAGTAGGTACATATAATACAGCGAGTACAGTGGTATCAGACAATAGGCACAAGTTATAATACAGCAGGTACATATAATACAGTGAGTACAGTGGCATAGACAATAGGTACAAGTTATAATACAGTAGGTACATATAATACAGTGAGTACAGTGGCAATGACAATAGGTACAAGTTATAATACAGCAGGTACATATAATACAGTGAGTACAGTCGTATCAGACAGTAGGTACAAGTTATAATACAGTAGGTACATATAATACAGCGAGTACAGTGGTATCAGACAATAGGCACTAGTTATAATACAGCAGGTACATATAATACAGCGAGTACAGTGGCACAGACAATAGGCACAAGTTATAATACAGCAGGTACATATAATACAGTGAGTACAGTGGTACAAGTTATAATACAGCAGGTACATATAATACAGTGAGTACAATAGTACAGGCAATATGTACAAGTTATAATACAGTAGGTACATATAATACAATGAGTACAGTGGCACAGGCAATAGGTACAAGTTATAATACAGTAGGTACATATAATACAGTGAGTACAGTGGTATCAGAAACAGTGATACATAAACATCATTTCTTAAAATAGGAGTTAAGGACATAAAAAACAAGTTCATGACAAATAAAGTTATGACAACCGGCTGCATCATTCAGCTTTTTTTTATTTGAAAAAAGAACAGTAAAGTTCTTGCATATAATGCAGACACAAAACATGGCAAATGTAAAACCAAAATTCTAAAAACAAATTAACAGACTAATAAAACTTGTAGCAGACTGGGCATGAATGCTGCAAAACATGGAATATTCATTAACTGGCACTGAATAACAAACAGTAGCTACTATTGTTTTTTACTATTTATTTCATTGTGACCTGGATATTAAATCCCATTAAATTTGGAGAAAACTGTCATGCTCAGGGGGGGTCTGCCTCTATTTGCACTCTAACACCTTAGTGTAAGAAAGTGAGGAAGACTCTACTCCTAAGTTCAAATAAAATTATTTATTTTGGTAAATACATTTTTTTTACATATATGCCACCTATATCTGTTGCCAAAACTTGCAGCTGTACTATTGGCCAGATATTCAAAAGGTTAGCATTGTACCAACCATGTTAGCACCACACTAACCGAGAATACTGCAGTCTGATGGGGGGGGGGGCATATTTAAAGGCCCCTTGTACACAGTGTTCGTGTGGCAGAGCAATCCCACAGAATATACCTCTGAACCCATACAAATGAGGGATCCCTCTTCCATACAGGGTGCAGTGGTATATTCAGATATTCTGGCAGTGGTTAACAGCCTCCGTTGCAGTGCTGTTTAATGCTGCCGAAGCCCTACCCATGTCCCAGAGTATGGTTGCCCCACCACCACCCTGACTGCCACTCCCTCAAGGTATTGTATTGTTCCTTGGTGTCCAGTGCCCCCCCAATAGCCACTCCTGGTGACCAGCATGATGTGACAATAACCCCGTTGGTGGTAAAGTCCCTTAACCCTCCATGGCCATGTCACTGGATGCCTAAGGCCCCCACATACCGCATGCTCAGGACCCTCCACCTCACCCCCCTCACCCCCACTCATCGATGCCACTATACAGCAGTAGAGGTGGCGATCAGCACAGTCCCTCTGCTTTCCTCTTTAGCTGGCCAATGTCTGAATGACAAGGATGATCATGTGCCTACTATAGAAATAGGCACATGATCACTCCCTGTCTTTCTGACAGTGTCTGGCCAGTTGATGGGCACATGGACTGTGAGAGTTTCAGTCTCTAATGCCGTATAGAGGCATTGGTGAGTGGCAGTGAAGGGGGGTGGGGTGGAGGGTCCTGAGAAGCTGGGATGGGAGGGGGTTCTGCTGGACATTCAAGAGGCAGAGAGTGGGGGTGGAGGATCTTGCAAAACTCAGGGCTTCTGTTCACTTAACCCTTTACTAACCAGGCTCATGTAGCAAGGGAGGTACATGTTTAGAACTGTATTGCACTGAGTCCATTTCCAGACCCAGATCCATATAGCCAGGTAAAATTCTGAGAAGGCACCTACGAGGCTGTGACTGCTTTGCCTTCAAGGGACGGCACTCTGAAATACATGTTTATATTTACAGTTACTGTGTCGCTGGTGGTTATAAATGTGCATTCTTGAGTTCTTTGAAATGAGAGAGCTGCACATCAAAGCTGAGCTCTTTTGGCATGCAAAGGACTTGAGAGAAGAAACTCGTAACTGTAAGAGACCCAAGAACTGCTCATATCAATGTATTAGCAATCATTTTGAGGATTTTTGTTTCTAAGCACTGGGTCTTGACTTCATAAAATTGAATTGTTTTACTTCATAGAAAATTTGAGAATGATCTGTGTGGAAAATAGACTATGCCGATGCCAACTAAATGAAGAACTTCAGAATTTCAGAACTAATTGCATGAGACCACCTCCTTGGTTATAAGAGTATCTGAAATGTTTGGAAACAAACTTGCCTGATTGTCTAAGAACTATGTCATGATTTATAATGTATTTTATTTTTTTATTTTAGAATTTTGCGCAGGGAACAGTACACTGAGCCAAAACTAACTTCCAGTTGGGTCCCAAGAGCACAGGAAGATTAAATGACTTGTTCAGGGGCACAGAGTATGCAACTTAAGTGGCGGTTGTGTCTATAATAGTGGTAGGAAGTCAATTTAAAGAAACAAAACAGGGCCCTGTATCAATATGATGTCTGACACTTAAAGAAAATGGGTACTCACAGGAGATCCTTTGGAAGAAATGTTGATACTAAAAGCCAGAAGTGGAGCATAACTATAAAGAACACTGCTGACAATTCTGAGATACAGTAATCTCATGTAATTAATAAGGGGGAAGATAGATTACTCTGCTAGGTAGAAAAACATATTTGCTTTTATATAACTAATATACCTATGTCTATATATATATATATATATATATATATATATGTATATATATATACATATATAGACAGACAGACAGATGGCGTTTTAATGAATGGTTTTACTCTTTCACATATATTGCCAGTCTACGATAGGAGGAAGAAAAAGAGAGAGAGAAGATACATTTAGTTCCTCTCATTTGCTGAACTGCTATTAAGATGCTACAGTTCTTATAATCCTCTCTTCAAATGAACCACTTCATTTACATTAGTCTTAAGATTTCCTCTTTGCATTTGTATAATAGAATATTCTAAGAATAATAAGCCCATTCAGTGCAAATGAAAGCTCAGAAGGCCCAGAAATAAAAGAAGGCATGACACCATTTACAGATTGTAAAAATGAGACACTTTGCAATATCAAAAGTAAAAGCTATCACCAGAAAGTAAATTATGCAAAATACACAGATGTTCTAATGCAGCAAGGTTTTATATAGGTTTGCCCCAGATCTGGCAGACTGTATCAGAAGCTACAGTCATGTTAGCCCCAAAACTAGCCACCTACAGAATCCCCCAAGATTTAGTGCAGGATCCACTGTTTAGAGCCACCTATCTCCTGATATTGGGGTGTTTGTCCACTCAGGGTGCAACAGAGTCAGAAGGTGCTTGGGTCAGGGACAAGCCCACATGGTAGAGGAGAAAGATGTTGTTGGTGCTGCAGAAGTAGAAGGGGGTGGCCAGGACAAGGAGAATAAAGCAGGCCTCTGACACTACAGGCAAAAAGTGGAGGGCAAACCCAGATGGCAAAGGATGTTTAAGTGCCTGTCACTTTAATAGGGGCCAGGGCCCAGGACAGAAGCTAGCAACCTTATCCCAGCCACAAGGCAGTAGGATGGGGTGAGCGGGTGGGTGGGTGGGCGGGGCTCCTGCAGAAGAAGAAAATCCATTCAGATTTTTATAGGCCCAAAGTGGATTATTCATTATGCTTTGAGCTATATATGGGAGTCACAAAAATGTGTGGAAGGGATATTTTTTCCATGTTCTTTTCTCATCTGCTGTGCTGTCATGCAGAAAAATACACTGCCATAGATTATAGAAAAAAAATGAAGGTAAAAAGATTTTATTACTTTTCATTTTTTTATTGTTCTTTTGATGACTGTAAAGTAGGAGAAAATATCCTTAAAATGAACACAGTATTACATTTTAGTTACTTTGCTTCCATATAATTAAGCCAGCAGTACTCCCTTACTTACCTGTTATTTATTGCACTGTGTACCATTCCAATACCCTAAAGGTTCACTGCATTACAAATCCCCTACAAAGGCAGCCTTCTCAGAAGAGCTGTGCAGCTCAAAGGCAAACAGATGCAAAACAACCAAACCCTGTGCACATCAAATGAAATGTAACAGACTATGGATAGCTTGTATTTATTTGAGGATCGGCACTCCAGCAAAATGAAGAAACAGAGAAAATGTGCAAATCTCGATACTGATCTGCTAACAGCATAGCAGCACAATATTGTACACAATTATTTGAGATGGTTTTGTTCAAATAGTTTCTATATAATTTTATCAGGCAATACTAACAAGGAAAAAAATCACAAAATAACAGAATAAAAAGATACCATAGAAACACAGAAACTGATGGGAGAACAGGGCCTATTGGCCCAACGTGTCTGCCTGGCCCTGCATATAGTATGATGTGAATGCCCTAGTGGTCACCCACTTAGCCTTTCCCCCATTTCATTCTTCCTTGGATCCCTCACCAGCCCCACCTGTCTGTCACACGCTTGTTTGAATCCCTCCACCGATTTGACACAGATTATACAAGAAGGACTACAAATCCTGTAATTTCATTGGCTAACTGGCACTTTTAGTTATGGGTAAATTCCTGCATATCCCATGCAAAAAGTGCCAGTCTGCCACTGCACCAACACAAAGTTCAAATGGAATCACTGAGCCTGTTGAAAACTTCTAAATGGCTGCCATTTTTCCTCCTGCTTTCACTCACCAGAGAAACGCAAACTAAGCAGCATACTTCAAATCTGTCATGTTTCTGAAAATGCACTCCACCACAATGGTACCCTTTTTCCTGCACAGCATAGAGAGACCTAAACTTCTCACAGTGGCTGCAAATTCAACATTCAAATGGCAGCCACTTGCAAGTCGTACTGTCTTTCTTTCTTAGCTGCCGCTCACAGATTCAGCCAGCTTTCAAAAGCCGCAGATTTCTGTCACTTCTCAATTAAGCTGCAGTGATTCTCCAACAGCATCACTGCTCTCAGTCCCACCACTACAAACAAAATAAAATGGAAACAGGAGCCACACAGCAAGTAAATTTTATGAAACAATAAAAACAACAGCAACTGGACGGGAGGTGCAACTTCTTCAATCATGGTCTACCCAGAAACAGGGCACTATTTAATTTACAACAGAAGAATACTTCTACAAAAATACTAAAAAAAACTTCAGACAAATTTTTTTTTTATCCTTAGTTTAAGTAGGTTTCACTACTATAATTGTAATAATCTACTCCAGGTTGTGGATCATGCTTGGATTTACCCACTTTTGGTGTGGATTATATCACTCAGCCTGTACCTCGTGACATGCCTCACCTACCATACAATACCATACCACACCACACCAGGTGTGGGTAAATCTGAGCATAACCCACACCCTGTCATGGATTATTGCTTAACAAACCCCTCCTGTAGCCTGTTTCACTTATCCAAAACAAATGGCAGAACATTAGCATTCCACGGCATTCCACAAATTCACCAATCATCAGAATTCTGCAGTATTCTATATATTCTGTTTACATTTAAAGCAGTTCAGAAAACTATTCCACACAATGGAAGAGAGGTCAGCATGGTAATAAAAGCATAAATGTTTGGTCATGATGTCAGAAATTCAGTGCAAAGTCAGAACAATGCAAAAAGTGACTCACCTCATGCTCTGATGAAGGTGTCAGTTTGATGTTGAAACGATATCATGCAGGTGCAACCTCTGAGGCACTGACTGGTGTACTTTTATGTGCAGGGGCAACTGCGAGTTTTCAATTTTATGATGGATTCTGACTGAATACTGCAAAGAAGTAGAGTATGTTACCAGCTTGTAGTGCAGTTCTGGAAGATGACCTGACACTCTCTGTCTATTTAAAATTAAAAGCATCTGATTTCTGGTTCTTGAGCCCTCCCCTTCTTGCTGAAGCCTTCAGCCATTCTCAGTTGATCGACAGATTACACAGTATGAAACTTGATGACAGTATCAACTCTTGACTCTTGAGTGCGACTCTTGGCTGGAGGGCAGAAGACAACAGGTTAGTGTGGTGGGCAACAATCAAATTGGGCTGAGGTGACAAGTGGCGTGCCGCAGGGGTTGGTGCTGAGGCCTACCCTATTCGGTACTTATAGTACATCCTTGACAGTATCAAAAAAATGCCTGGATTGCCAAATTTGCTGATGATGTCAAGATAGGGTCAATCATTGATAGCGATGATGCTATTGGTCGGTTTTTAGCATGAAATCGATAATCTGAGTCTATGGGCTTAAAACAATAAACTAACCTTTAACTCAGACAAATGTAGGGTTATGCATGCTGGCTGAAGGAATGGAATGGCAACATACTTTTTAGATAGTAAACAGCTTCCGGTAACAAACAATGAGAGAGACCTGGGAATTATTATTACTGACAAACTGACATTTGACATGTAGTGTAAAGAGTCTGTGAGGAGGTGTAACAGATGGTGGGATGTATATTGAGAGGTATTAAGAGTAGAGATAGAGAGGTACTGATGCCCCTGTACACCACATTGGCTCCCCCTCACATGGCATATTGTGTGTACCTTTGGGATTGGGCACCTTATACTAAACATAATAGGAAACTTATTGAAAAATTGTAAAGAAGAGTCACAAAGAAAATAATGTTGAGGAAAAAAAGAAATATGTTGCAGGCAATACCTTTTATTGGACTAACAGAATTATTTCTGAGACTAGCTTTCGAAAGATAATACTCTCTTCTTCAGGTCAGGTCAGTGAAAGCCTTTTGAAAATAAAATAAAAAATATTTCGGTTAAGACTTATGGGGATAGATTGTGGGACCCGAACCTCTTTTCACTCTCCTATAGAAGGCTTAGGGGTGACTTATGTGTGGTATATAGGGCCTTCAAAGATCCTGATCTTTGTGAATGTACTGGATTAGAACATAAACCATCTGTTAGGGAAAATGGGTCTCATTGTCTACAACTCAAGGGGGGACTTTACAGGTCAACCAAGAGGGGTGTGTGGTTCAATCAAAGAGTGGTAAATGCGTAGAATGCGATACCGTCTGAGGTAGCCCTAAATGAGTCTTTGAGTACATTTAAAACTTTGTTGGACAGGTTTATAGTAATAGGAAATTTGAAATTTTGGAATAGGAATACGGGCGAGTCACCTTGGCCTATGGCTTACAGACTTATATTCTCCTATGAAAATATGGTGAGATGCTTTCTGAACTGTTCTGACTTAGCAATAAATTTTTGATTTGGTGACTGAAAATGAAACATTCTGGTAAGACTGTTCCCGTGTTTGTGCTTTTATTGTTGTGCTGACTTCTCTTCCACTGTGTGGAACAGTTTTCTGAACTGCTCTGATTGCACCCCAAGGGAAGTGCATGGATTTCAAAATACTTGGTGAGCATCTTTCATTTTCTGCTGTGACTTTACATTTAAATATTAAGTTTTTTCCTATGTGTTTTATTGTAAGTAATGTGAATGTTTTATGATTTAATAAATTGAAATCTCACCTCCCTCACTGCATGGTCTACAGAAATCTTAACTGAGACATAGAAACATACGGCCCAATTTTCAAAGGTTCACAAAAGGCTTGTGTCAAGTCCTGCATCAATTCTGTTGTTTGCCACAACTGCGCCAAACTCCTTTGACGCAACTGCACTCAATTTTTTGTACATTGGTGGCCGCTGCAGTTCCACACTTTACAGCAGTTGTGCCAAAGATTTGGCATATGCTCCATAAAGAGGCCCCCAAATGGTGCAAGTTAGACGGGGTGGGGGCTGGCTAACTTCCAGCATTTGGTGCACAGGGCTGAAATCTGATCGGCAGAAATGCCAAGCCCGCGCCGTGTGTTCAGCGCACCAGGGACCTGGGCGACAGTCTCAGGGTTTTGAAAATCAGGCCTATAGAATCTGTCAGCAGAAAAGGACAGCTTGGCCCACCCACCCCGTCTGCCTAGATGGACCCTGCCTAGCCTCACTCCTCAAACCCTAACTGGTCCTTGTGACCCTACCTCCTCCCTGCCTACTTACTAACATTCCCCTATGTCTATACCACACATCCTTGAAGCCCCTACTGTTTTTGGCTCCAGCACTTCTGCTGGCAGTCTGTTCCAAGCATCCACCACCCTTTCAGTGAAGTAGTACTTCCTCACATCCCTTTTAAACCACCACCCCAACTTCATTGCATGCCCTCTGGTCCTGGTGCTCTTCTTCCTTTGAAGTGGAATTCCCTCCTGCACCCTGTCCACCCCCTTGAGGTACTTGTACGTCCCTATCATGTTTGCTCTCACTCTCTTCTCTTCTAGAGTGTACACGTTGAGATCCCTCAGTCTCTCTTCATAGGGATTTTGGTGCAACCCCTGCACCATTTTAGTTGCCCTCCTCTTACTGCCTCTACCCTGTCTATCTCCTTTCTGAGGTGCAGCCTCCAGACCTGGATACAATACTTCAGGTGGGATCTCAACAGTGAACCAGACAGTGGCAACACCATCTCCTTCCTTCTGCTGTACATACTAATCCCTGTGCATCCCAGCCTCCCACATGTCCTACCCACTGCTTTGTCACACTGCCATGCCACTTTGAGGTCATCAGATATGATAACCCCAAGGTCCCTGTCCTGCTAAATGACTAACAGCATCTCCCCTATTCTATACTCAGCTTTTGGGTTCCTTTGCCCTTTGTGCATGCTCTTGTACTTTTTGTCATTGCACCCCAACTGCCATCTGCTGTGCTCTTGTCCACTCCTCAAGTTTCCCAACAGCCTTATGCATTTTTCCACCACCTTCAATTATCCACCCTATTACATATTTTGGTATCATCTGCAAAAAGGCATACCTTCCTTTCCAGTTCATCTGCAATGTCACCTATGAAGACATTAAATAGGACCGATCCCAGTATTGAGCCCTGCTGCACCCTGCTCGTTACTCTCCCATCATTAGCATGAGTGCCCATTAACCACCACCCTTTGTTGCCTATCCACTAACTAACCAGTTTCTAACCCAATTTGCCACTTTAGAGCCCACCCCTAGGCTGTTCACTTTCTTAATCAGTCTCCTGGGCTGCATAATGCTGAAGAAACATAGAAACATAGAATTTGACGGCAGATAAGGACCGCTTGGCCCACCCAATCTGCCCATTTCCCTACCTGATGGATAAGCTGCAGATCCTAGTTAACCAGCAGCCTACTTCTTCCTACCCCCAACCCCTAGAAGGCCTTACTAAAGTCCAGGTAGGCCATGTCCAACTGAATAATGTTTAAATTAATGCTGCAAACACAAATGGCGCATGTCATCGTGCCCTATAAACATAGTGGATGGGGGAAAAAAACAATAGAACAATGATTCCATGTCTGGATTCTGATGCTCTTAGACCACTCATGCTTTAATCTTGTAGCCTGTGATGTCATCAAAGCCCTTTTTTTTAGTCTTTGATAACCAGGTAAGGCCCACTAGGCACAAGTGCCTGTTTTCAGGGGCGACCTGGGAGCACTGGGCAGTTAAGTGACTTGTTCAGAGTCATACAGTATGCAAGTGGAGGTTGTTAGAATCAAACTCAGGTCTGGTCTGCTAGATGTACAAAGCTTGTTCACACCTTGTTCCTCTAACCTCTAGGCTATACTGCCAGCCAATGCCCTTGATGGAATCACAACAGTTCTGTTGTACATGTTTTCCCATCCACTATTCTATATGTATTATATGGATTGTCACTTTGTCCCATAGAGAAACTGTGGCACCCAAACCTCATAGTACCATCACTGTGAGATAATCAACTGACGATACGAGTGTGCCAATGTCATGATTATAGTACTATTAGCACAAACGTTCAGAAAAAATCTCATGCTAAGCCTGAGTCCAAACAAAGCCAGGAGACATGCTTCACTGGATCAAATGGTGCTGCCTCCTCTAAGTAAGGGTTATACCCTTACCAACTACAAGGCACAGCAGAAAGTCAGCTGCACACAGAACTTCAGGTAAATACATTTATTTGTGAATTGCAAAAACATGACAGTATTCACAAAACTCACAAGGTGCCAGGTGTAAATGCAGTGCTGAGTGCAAACAGCAGACCATCTTCCCTACCTTTCAAGTTGCTCTGACTCTTCTACTGGGGCACAGTGGTCATAGTTTGTTCTCCTTATATACTTAGCCCTTTAAAGGGGAACAGTCAGCACAAGGGACCTCACACTCAAGTGTGGGGCTAGTCCCAGTGTGCACTTTGTTTGTAAAGACATTATGGCTTACTTACAGTTTACTATATAGTAGATTGTATCAAACTAATTGTGCTTAGTTGTAGGCTGACATCATCTTTTACTACAAATCCCAGAATCTCCTGCACATGACATCAGTGCAGTAGGCAGCAGTGGGAGATTCAGTAGCCTGCAGTGCATGTTACAGCTTTTATACTCTCCTATCAGATGTATTTTAGGACTGCTTTTCTCCAGGAGCTTAGTACAGTCCTCTGTGACAGACTCAGCTAAAAAATTAGGCCTTATAGAAGTATGTAGATGGCAAACAAGAGGAGTGTCCCCTAGTTTCTTTTGTTTCATGTAGAATAACAGTTTGACAGCAAAAACTTATTGAGCAAGTTTAAAGGGAAACAATCAGAATTAAGTGGCTCACACTCAAGTGTGGAACTGGTCCCAATTTGCACTTTACCTGCAAAAACATTTGTTTCCACTCACTGATTCTATTGACTTTCAAGCTGACATTTTCTGTAACTACAAATCCCAGAATTACATGCAGCTGACATCAAAGGAGGGTTGCAGCAATAGGAGATTAAATTGCCTGCAGTGCATGTTTCAGCTGTTGTAAGCTCAGATCAGATGTTTGCTGGCCCCACTGTCCTCCAGGGACTAAATCCAGCCCTCTGGGACTGGTAGTCTAATTTCTAGATTTTACTGGTATTCTGTCAGTCTTTTAGTATATGTATAAATAATCAGAATTAAAGAATTATGTAAGACACAAATTGAGAGAAAAATAATTGAAGGCTGTGCAGAAGCTAAGGGGGCGGAGTATTGACACCTATGTCCTGGACCATTGTATCACAGCTCATTATTATCTACTGAAGCCAAAAAATATATATAATTACTAACTAAAATTCAACTATATTTCTTTGGAAACATATTTCAATGCCCAAACATAACACCACTATTATTTATTTCCCCCATATGTACCAAAAATCAGAACATGTTTAATTTTTAATTTAAGGAATTGGAGTAAAACGGTTACCTCAACATGTTTAAAACAGTATGACAGTAACCTGAACATATTTAAAATGTGTCAACATATTTAAAAGACGTTTACATATTTAAAACACTTCTAACTTACAGTACATACAGAAAATTGAAGGACAGTAAGTATTTTTTATTTGACCTGTTTTCAACTTGCTGGATTCAGCTGCCCTTCTCATTTGTGGTTATGGAAGGTGACCTCCTAGCACAGTCATACACCAAAGTCAGGGGTTGCTATATTTCACTGTTGCATACCCTGTGGCAGGCTCATCAGCAGAAACAATGGAATCCTTGTGTAACAGACCCCACACACTGCAGTGATGCAATGCACATGAGTGCCATACAGCTCCCTGCTGATGTGGTGCCTGACGTTGTTTTCCTCCTGGACTTGTTCCCTCCCACAGGGCATTAACAAGTGGGGCCCATGCTAGTGCAAGTGAGCATACTCATGCTGAGCCAGTTAGTGTTCTCTAACTCTAAGTAGCCACATCACTGGGCACTGCCTCCTCTGGTACCCCAATTGGGAGTAGCAAAACCGTGGTGGTGGACCACCCTCCCTGGAGAAAGACAGTGTCTTCTAGGATGATCAGTCCTTTCCCTCCCCCCTTGTAGCCCCTCTGACATCACAAGCTCATTCTCAGAACTGGGTTGCAGCGTTGTAAAGATCAGCCATGTTGTTGTGCTGTTCGGCCACTCTGCATGTCAATTTGCTCCAGTCAACATGCTGTATGAGAACTCGTTTTGGAGTATTAGCTGCAGCATCAATTGTGTCCCTGGCAAATTTGTTCCATGATGATTCACCTCCATAGTAGAGATTATAAAATGGGTGCCATTGCCTAGCAGATGAGCCAATAAGACTGAAGGTTTTAAAGTTGCACTTGTACGGTAATCATTGTTAGAATGGAGTCTGACAGGTAGTGGGAGCGAATAGGAAAGGAACAAATTTGCCAGAGACACGATTGATGCTGCAGCTAATACTCCACAGCAAGTTCTCGTGGAGCACATTGACCATACCAAATTGATGTGTCCCCATTCGATCGACCTAGGAGGGCAATCGGTCTGAAAATATAAATATTTAGAGCAGCAGTGCAACAAAAAATGTTTTTCCAAAAAAAGCTAGTTTCAGCTACAGTTAATAAAAACATGTGAATACCTGTTCGATTTACTTTTGTGGGTACCTACTATGCTGCACACTGTGAGTTTTTTTTTTATTTTCTCTATCCAAGCTCTTGCCAAGACTGAGATGCTATTTTGTGGTGGCCATCTTTTTTTCTTGAGAAAAACTAAATTAAAACATTTATATCATACAAAAATGTCACTGGAACTATCACCATGTAAAACTGGAAGATGCCTGGTATCTTCCATAGTTAAAAAAGTAGAGTCACATTTTCTGCCCAATTCCACTGCACTGAAATTCAAGCGATATGAAAGGAAAAAGTCTTGGGATCCCAATGGTGTACGGCTTGAGCTACTAGTATTGATGGTTCCACATATATTATCCACCAAATCTGCATAGGTATTGTTAAATTTCATAATTCTGTTTGATATGACTGTATTGTATGACACCCAGAATCACCTCGGATGGTTGTCTAACAAACACATTTGCTTTGCCTAAAGCGTTTTAAATACCTTGATATGTTTAAAAGATTTCAAAAGCAAGTCAAAGTATTTAAACCACTGAATTATCTGTATTCAGCATTTATTAACCAGGCAAGCACACTTGGCAATAGTTGCCTATTTTCAGGAATGACCCTATTCCTCTGCTGGACAATCTGCCGTCTGCCATCATTTGCCATTACTCTGGAACCAGCTCCCTCTTTTCATTCGTCACTCCACCTCATTCGGCTCCTTCAGGTATTAGCTGAAAGACCTTAATCCACCCACCGGCAGCTGTTTTGACTGATTTTGTACTGCTTGATGCCCGTCTCGATGTTTAACTTGCACTTGTGCATGTGCAACATATTCGCCACTTTATCCTGCTCCACATTTGCGCCAGTAGTGTATTCTTGCTGCTATGTGTCTGCACTTTATCTGCATCACGCCAAGTACTGTACTGTTACACCGTTTACTCCTGTAACCCTTTCCCTTGGTTGCACCTGGGAACATTGTTCAGCTCAGTGTGCCTTTCCTGGTTACCAATTTTCAAATTAAATAAATAAATACTGCAGAGTTCACAGTACAAGTAGAACATAACAGCAGCATAATTAAGCAATAATGCCCGACAGGGTGTGTGTCGTGCTGGGATAACGTCACGCCTCAGGTGGTTGAGCATGAAGCCGCAGGCCGAGTGCGTCCAACAAATGAGGTGTGACGTTATCCCAAACAACATACACCCTGGAGGGTATTATTGCCATTATACAATGGCTCGTTGTTATATATAAAATTAAAAAATAATTTTAAAGAATGTTTTTTAGTGTGGAAAAATATTTTTGTTTCTTAAGAAGAGAAGCAAAAAAAGAGGTGATCTAGCTCATCATATAGCTCATCTGCAGGTTCACAGTAAGGCTGAGACTAGAGCCATGATGTTGTACTGGGATAACAGCACAGGGCCAAGACTGACCAATCAGAGACTAGAAAATTGTCTTGCCATTGTATAATAACAATTAGGTACAATCCAGAACATTCAGAGTTCACTACACATGAAAAGCTTAAGTTAACATATTTGATACGACAAGGAGGTACAGAGTACATTCCCTTTTAATACAAGAAGAGTCCTATGTATAAAGAGGCCCAAAAGGCTACCAGATATGCCTGGTTCAGGGAAGCCGGCAGACACTAAGACCAGGTACAGGCTGTTTGACTTAAACAGTAATACTTTGGAGGACAACGTGTCTGGAATCATAAATGCTACAAGTTCTGGTGGAATGGGAACAAATTAAAACAGTTTAATTAAATTTATTCTGATTGTGCTGTTGAACAATATATCCAAAAGTTTTCCACTAATGAAATTGTTTTTAATTTTCATTTTTAATTTGAAACTTGCATAAATACAATTCAGTTACGGAATTAAAACTGTAATTAACAAAGGATATGCTCATATATTGAAATAAACAATAATTAATCAAGATAATCTTATTAAAATATGTTTCTTAAATTATTCAAAGGTTGAAAGTTTTATAAATGCAGTAAAAGAGGGAGAGTACTAGACGCCCCATGCTGTGTATATGGTTTCCCTAGTGGTCAAGTGAGGAGAGACAGACAAGAACTGTACCATGCAACATGTTTTTTCTAATCTAGAACTTATTTATTTGAAAGCCAGGGAGGACAGAGTAGGAGAGAGAGAGAGAGGGAGAGAGAGCTCTTCATGCAGACTAGCACCAGCTTTAATGAGACAATGCTGTACTTAGTGCTGCTGCTGCAGCAGAGACGGTGAAGTTGCACTGCAGCTGGAAGAAAAAATTCTCCTAAGTAAGAGAGGCAGCACCATGGAGGTGGGAAATACCACTCTAACCATAGGGCTGCAGCCTGCAGGGAAGTGAAGAGGCTGGTCAGACAGCAGCTCCTCTTGTCTGCTAACAGAAAGCACACTTGTGCATGCACACACACATACACACACACACGCACACACAGGAGACCTGGATCTGGGAAGAGGTAGATCAGGCAGTGTCTCAATCACAGAGGGAGAGTTTAACATAGGGGCACAGTGCAGGGGCTTTTGAACAGAGGATGGGCGGAACAAGCAGCACCTGTCACTCAGAGGAGAGCAATAATCAAAATGGAGCACACAGCCATGAAATGGAGGAGCAGAACGGTAGTTGAGGCACAGACACATAACATCCAGGCACATAGCATAGAGGCTTCTTTTTGTATTTTTCTATGTAGATATCTATTCCTCCAGCAGTGCTCGGCTCAACTGGGCAACCAATCTGTCCCATCCTCCACTAACCTATTGCTGCCTTGGGCAGTAGGAGCCACATCATGGACTTCAAATGTACCTTGGCCATCATTTGGATGGCCCCAGGAGGTTTTCTCCCTGCCCTCCCACCACACCAGATGGCACCACTAGCCTTGTTAGCCACAGATGCCATAGTGGGGCCTTTGGGGTGAGCAGTGTAATTCTGTTTCAATTCAATTTATTTACTGGAAAGCAAGTTCAGCACAGATTAAATCCAGTACGGCAAAAAAAATAAAAATATAGCAGGTAATCACAATGTATATTGCCAGCCAGCCCACCGGTGCAGCGGTTGGATTTCCGCTTGCGGCGCCGAGGACCTGGGTTCGGGAACGGACCCGGGTTGTCAGAAGGCTGGCTGGGGGAGAAGGATTGAGCATCCATAGGACTGCTCTCCTTCTCTGGGGGGAGGGGGGTTGAGTACTTGGTGCCACAGTGACACCTAGTGGAGGTGGGGTGCATCGCAAGCATCAATGCCAAATTGAGTCTAGGGGTGGGTAGGACGCCGGTCGTCATTGCACATCCCTGCCCCTGTTCATAAAGGAGAAAACATCCAGTGCCTGGCCGTCTCAATGATGCTCAGCTCATGATGCTTCGATCAGCCTCCAGGACCCGGCTCCTAACCAGATCTTTGTTGCATGGCCCGATAGAGTCGGTGCCATGACCCTGCTCTCTGGGGGCAAGCCATGAATGAGAAGGGCGAGAAGCATGTCCGGAGGTGGAAGCAGGGGTCCGTGACCGGAGCAGAATCCGACGGCTGGCTGGGGAACAAAAAGCAGAGTAATTAAAAAAGCAAAAACAATGTATATTGCCATATTACATATAAATTTTAAATAATCACAAAGATTAAGAAAGGTATTGTGGAGCAAAGACTTACATATGGACTCACTAGTCAATGTTTGCAGCTTTAGAGATCTTTGTAGCGAAGACCATGAATGGGTTGTTGAAAATTTGAATGAGGAGTAACCAGCTTTTGTTAGGAATTTAGGTTTACTAAGCAACACCAAACAGATATAATGAAGTCAGTTTTGAGTGACAATTAGCTGAGTTGTGAAGGAATATACTTTGGCTACAATGATCTTGTAACTAAATACTGTACCAGTGATGAAGTCTGCTGTCTGCTAGGGAAGGCAATGCCACAGTGTCTCAAGGTGGGATAGAATATAACGGCAGACTAGATGGAACACTTTTATTCTGCCAGTGTTGTCTGTGTTTCCATGTAAAGAGTGCAGTGCTGAGTGTGAAAGTAGGAGCCTGTGATGAAACAAAGGCTGCTGCGATAAAGAGGGCTGAGTAGAAGGGGCAAGGATTTAGAGACCGTGTGATAGATGATACCACCATAGTCAAGTCCGGAAAGGAAAAGAGTTCACACAGGCTGTTTTTTTTTAGCTTGTGCTTGAACCAGAGTTTTTAGCTCAGGGTCCTGACACTATCTCTAAACATACCATCAAAGCACTGGCTCACCCAGTTATGTCCAACATATTTTTTATTTATTTTAGTTTTTGTTGACCGGGTAAGTGCACTAGACAAATTCTGCCTATTTTCAGGCATGACCCGGGGGAAGGGGATACAGATGAATGCCAACTGACTTTGAACCAGATTAAGCTGTTGGTGGTATTTTAGTTCTCCAAGAAGCATGCTCCGGTATCAACAGTGCCTCTAGAACTTTGTTTCTTTATGTGTTGAAAAATGCTCAACCCTTGAGCAGAAAATTAGTAACCTGATAGGTCAAATTGAGGGCTATAACAGTCAATCCACTAAGAAAAATCTATCATTTTCCACTATTATGATATTGGACTCACCTCCCCTTAAAAGGCAAAATAAAAATATGCTACACTTAGGGAAGAAAAAAAAAGAAGATTCCAAAACTAGGAGGAAGAGGTGAAGATTGTCTAAACCTGTTGAAAACCCTCGGGTGGTGGGGGGGAATCTATGCTGACAGTAAAGCATAAGCAATCAGAGAACTTAAATTCTGAAGTCTGCGCAGAGGGCAGAACAGCATCTAAGCATGATCAAATACAGGTTAGTCAGAGTACACCATTCTTACAGGCCCCTAAACTTCTTCCTTTGGCTTTACAGGCTGGACAGTGTGTTACAGTGGAACTTCACACTGCTGGTTCAAATAACGTTGGGCCTATTACTTCTCTCCCGCGCTCTTTCTGCCACCTCAGTGTCAGTGGCTCAGTAGGTAGCACACTCGCCTCTGAGGCCGGGAGATCAGAGGGCTGTGGGTTTAGTTCCCACATCTGGCACTTGGGTTAATATCCCAATACTGACACTGTAGTGCAGCATGAGGGGGGTGCTGCACTTCTGAGGTGCCATCTTTCAGATGAGATGTTAAACCGAGGTCCCATCTGCCTGGATTGGTGGTAGTTCAGGTGGATGTTAAAGACACCATGGCACTTATCAAAAAGAATAGGGGAATTTCCCCAGTGTCCTGGCCAAATTTCCCTCATTCGCTAAAAATATCATCAACAGCTTAATCTGGTTCAATCTCAGTTGTTTACCATCTGTAGCCCCCCCCCCATTCGCCCCTGAAAAAGGGACTTCTAGGCCCAGTGGGCTTACCAGGTCAACAAAATCTAAACAAATAAACAAACCTCTTCTGAGACATTGAAGAGTCCTTTGAAAGAAAAAGGATAGTTATCCTCGGATACCCCTCTCTCTAACAGATAGTGAGGTCGTTGTTAAGACAGAGAACATTTTTACTACATCATATGAAACTAACAACACTTTAAAGAAACTGATAGTACACCTATTTAGAACAGAATTAGGTCTCCCCTCAGCAGCAGCAGACTCTGTTTCCTTTATCCACAGAGACAGGCGGAACCCCTCTAAACCTGTATATGTTTTGATGGAGAATCTAGATATGGCAAAAACTGTATGGGCCAAACAACTTTTACTTAATAATCTAGGCCTAGCCATCTCCTTCCCAGTCACCTGGGCAACAATCTGGAAATGTGCCCATGGAGGACATCCTGTCTGTAAAAATCTTGCACATGAAGTTTTTGCCTCCACTCTAGAAATTCTCATTTGGAATTTTGAACCACTGGCATACTCAAAGGTGATATCAATTTTTGGGGTTAATCCCCTAAAGGGAGAAAATAGTGAAAATTTGACATTAGTAGTTCATGCTATTATGGCTTCCATTATTAAAAAAGACATGTTTCCTTCTGACCTAAGTTTGGCCAAGAGGATTTTTTTCTAATTGTGAAGGGTCTCAGCTTGACTGTTATATTCATTCCGAAGAGTTGTTTTTTTTATTACTCAAAAATTCTAACACCCTTGATGCAGCTGATATCCATGTTGTTCCATTTCTGGACCCTATACACATGTCAAGTCCAGCACAGAATATAGAAGCATCCATATGACTACACAGGGATCTTAATGTACTGATAGATTCCACTTTAGAGGCATCTGCCTCTGATCCTTCAAAGAACACCTCAAATATTCTTAGTAGGACTATTTCGGGTCTTGCCTCACAGTTAGTAGACCCGCAATGGTCTGACTTTATTAGTAAGTCTGAAGTTGTTACATTTCAAGAAACATGGGCAAGGTCTGAATCCTTTTTAAAAAGGTATGAATCTTTTTTTGTTCTGGCTACCAAGGAACATTATTATGGTAGGCCCAAAGGAGGCCTTTTAAAGTTGGTGAAAATTAGCGAAGGCCTGAAAGTTATTGAAAGTGTGGTGGGATCTACAGAGTTTCTGTTTACTCTTGTAAAGTGGAATGGCTCAGATGTATTGTTTGTGAATGTTTATTTTCCACCTCTTTTTCACGTCACTCCAAGTTATGATATTTGGAGGAAGCTTTCAATAGATACAGAGGCTTTTCACTTACACTCCCATATCGATATTGTGATATTAGCAGGGGATTTTAATTCCAGAATTGATAAATTTGATAACCTACCCTTATTACAGGCATTATGTTATATGGAGAACTTGGGGTCTAATAATTCCATGGACCGTGTTGTGAGTGAATCAGGAAAATGCTTACAGGACTTTATCACGAATAACAACTTTTTAATTTTAAATGGTAGGGGGGAAGGATCCTCTTGGGGCTTGTATGTTTTTTGCATCCCAGGGGCAGAGCATAATAGACTGTTTTATGTTCCCTGCATTGTTACAATCAGTACCAGAATTTTACAGTAAACATGAGAGTGATCATGCGGCCATTACTTTTTTATTAACATTTCCTGATCAGATCTGTAATACTTCTAATCCTATTCAACCTGCTGCAATTACTGTAAGTTATCTGGTAAAGCCAAAATAGTTCACAATGTTCGAACATGAGATTAAGTGGTTGAGCTAATATATTCTCCTTCCTACTCTTCACTATTTTCTTTTGTAGAGGCTAAGGCTGAGGCCAAATATATGAGTGAACAGCTGGATTTGTGCTATCAGCAAATCAACCAAATAATTTATTCAGCTAACAATAGAAGACCCGCTCTAAATTCCTGGTTCGATAATCATTGTAATGTAGAAAAATCCAAGCTGGGGAAACTTATTAGATATGTGAGGAAATTTCCTTCTAGGGATAACTTTCTTATTCTAAATAAAGCTTGGAAATCTTATACAAATTTTCTGATGGAAAAAAAAAGGCATTTACACAGAAACGTTGGGAATTAATGTATCAGACCATTGAGATGAAGAACACCAAACTCTTTGGCAATTGGTGATGAAAGGTTCGAACACTTATACACCCTCTTTCCCCCTCTTATATACCCAAGGAGACCTGGGTGTTACACTTTAGATCCTTTCTTAATAGTGAAGTCCCTGTTGATACTAATGATAATGTTCTTTCAGCACTAAGGACTGGAGATTTTACTCCTTTGACCATCTCCTTTGGGGAAGTAGAACACACCATATCCCAATTGGTTAATAATAAGGCCCTTGGACCAGATACTATTCTGAATGAGATTTACAAGGCCCATATGAATTACTGGGTTCCCTTTCTTCTTAACGTTTTCAATGCATGGTTGAACGAATCATATGTCCCTACATCTTGGCTTAAAAATATTATAATTTCCATAAGAAAGATTCCTTTCAACTTCCCTCAAATTACAAGCCAATTAGCCTTTTGGATATCTCTTTGCTAAAATTTTATTGGTCAAGCTTCAAAACTAGGTTGATGTTTTTTCAACACTATCAATTTTTCAAGCAGGATTCTGTCAGGGCTTTTCAACCATAGATAATATTTTTATTTTTTGCCCATTTACTTGAAAAATACAGGTTACATCATCAGATGAAATTATATGCCCTTTTTATAGATTTCTCAGCAGCCTTTGATTCTGTGTCTAGAGGGACTTTATGGGAAATCCTTCTTAAAAGAGGACTCCCTATTAACCTACTAATCCCCATTTATTTACTTCATTCAAACACAATTATGGCCATGAGATATAATATTCAGGGGACCCTATCAGAATGTTAGTATTTCCCAAGGTGTGAAACAAGGATGCCTTCTTGTTCTCTTATTTAGTTTATATATTGACTCATTACTTTATTTTGACTCATCCTTACTGCTTGATTCTCCTAAAATTGGGATTCAGAATATTCATATATTAGCCTACGAAGACAACCTTCTTCTTCTTCTTTCCTTTCGGCAGTCAGCCTCCAGCGCAAATTGAATATTCTAAAAGCTAAAAGTGACTCACTGGCCCTGAGGATTAATTTACATAAAACAAAAATTGTAGTATTTGGGCCTCCGAAGTTATGAGCCCCTGTACCCAAAATATACTTTGATAATAAATTAATTGAGGTGGCCCCATTTTATACCTATCTTGGTATTAAATTTACATCAAATTCGCAGTGGCCCACAGATCTGTAAATCCAAACTTGCCACCAAAGCTTTACTAAGGTTCAATTATAAATATGGGGGACACACAGTTGCACCAGCATTGGTTGCTGGTGAAGTCAAGTTAAACCCAATCATACTTTATGGTTCTGTGGTATGGGGCACAAATCCTCCTGAAAATATTGAGCTTCCTTTATCATTTTATTATAAAGCCCTCTTACAAGTTCCAATTTCCACCGCTAATTCAGTTGTAAGAGCAGAATTAAGTAGGCTCCCCCATAGCAACCACAGTAGATATAAGAGCAGCCTCCAATTGGCTGAAAATAATCAGTAAACAGTTTAACACTTTAAGATAAGTTGGGCTGAGAAGGACTTTTTGTCCCCGTGGTTGAAACAACTTAAAGCAGTACTGTTAAAAGCTACTTTAACCCACTTATGGGAAGATTCATTGATAGGGATACATATACTATATCCCCTCTTTTTTAAAACCACTTTAAAACAAAGGCTTTACCTTGAAGCACAGAAACATCAGATGACATTAATCAGGTCACAGAAACAAACTATTTGGTTTGGGATGAGTAAAATTGATCCTTTTATAGAAGAATATATTTTATTACCTCTTGACCACTGTCTCAGGAAACTAATTGCTTGGGCAATAGTGGGCACACTTGTCTCCAGATATTCCTTTTTAAATAAATCACCTATGATAGGTTTATCACAAGATTTATGTAGGTGCGACAGATGTTTTCAGGAAACTCTTTACCATATAGTAATACAGTGTCCCCTTTATAATACTGTACGAGACCAATTATTAAAATTGTTTTTAACAAAGTATGCAAATTTAGATTATGATGCCCTGTTTATTTTATTGCACCCCAAAACACTTCCCAAAGCTCTCCTAGTTGAGAAATTCCTTGATTCAGTAATAAAGAGCAAAAGGATGCATTTGCCTCGGCTATAGAATATGTATGCTAATCAGGTGGCTTTGGACCAGTATTACAATATGGCTCTTATATGACTATAATGTCTTATTATGTATTTATACCTGAACCATTTTTATGACACAGGTTGGGAGACTGTTTGCTACAGTGCGTTTTATGTAAATATGCGTGTAATTCTTTTGTTCCCATTTCCTTTCCCTTCCCTTTTTTATTATTTATGTATAACTGTAGTAATGTCCAATATTTTGTACTGGATGAACAATAAAAACTTTGATGATGAGTGTATTCAATATGTGTAGTTTGAGTGACACATATAACCAAGGGTGCTCATACTTATATAATTTAGTTCATACAGTAAATTCATATAACACACCTAGTCAGAAGTCCTAATACTTACAAAGAATCATTAGAAAATATAAAAATCAATGGTGTATTGTGTGTTCAATAGAAAAAGGAACACATTCCATGTAAAGGTAAACTTACGTCACTTACATATTGTCTGACTGTATAGTACCTTCTACTTCTAGGCAACAACTAGAGTCACAGAGTTTGGAAATGAGACAATGTGGTCTAGTGGTAAGGACACTGGCTTTGGGACCAGAAGAATGCCAGTTCAATCCATGCTAGAGCCAAATACTCAATGTCTGACTGTGGACAAGTCAATTGGACTTAACCTCCAAATGCTCCAGTCCACTTAGCTATGGAATTGGTAAAAGCAGGACTTCTACTGGAAAAGGGATGCTGCTTGGGCTATTCTCTGTAAATAAACTGTGAAAAAAACTATCCCATAAATATGGCAGTGTATGGACTAGAAATGCTGGAACATGTTATGCACAACTCAAGTACTATTTTCTTCAAATGGTGTAATGGAAACTTCACATTCTACCTGGACCACAACCAGAGGTGGAGTAAAGGAGCCTAGCTGTACCAACTCTGTGTGACATTAAAAGAATGTATCTCTAGCAACAACCTCCCCATCCATCCAAGGTCATGATCCCAATCCCTTGTGTGGAAATTAAACCCATGAACTTCTGACGTAGCAGCTAAAGCGTGCAAACTGAACCATACTGACACATAGAGATTTTTTTCAGTTAACACTTTCCAATGATAGAGAAACTCTCTGTCTGAGAAATGTAATAAGAGTAACATACAAAACAGGCAAATGTCTGTATGGTACACACATTTTTAATACAGATTTTGCAGCATGGGAAAGATGCTGATTCAAAATGCAACAACAAATATTGGATATGTGTCAAAGAGAACTTTACAAAATTAGAAGCTAAAATGTGGTCTACTTAGTCAGTTAAACACATACTCAGGTGCAGTACCCCCACACAGGCATTGACAGTCGCTCTTTGCATTATCCACAAAATAATTATTGGTCAACCTAGAACTAGTTGCTGTTAAACTCCATAATACAGGTTTGTGATGTCACAGACATGTTTTATGGAGCTCAGCCCCAAAGCCATTCTCCAGTGCTTACAAAAATGTCTCTTTTCTTCAACCAGTAATTATGTAAAGTAAATGAATGGACATCAGAATTGTTATCAATTTTTTTACACCCTCATGTGTTATACTTTTATAAATCCCTTGAGCTTTGCTCTTGTGGTTTATGTAGTATCACACACCTTAGGGATGTAAAAAATCTCATAACACACTAATGGCCATGCATTATTTTATTTTCAAAACACTGCATGGATTCTTTGAACAGTGAAAAGACTGATTATAGGTTGCACTGTGTATTGTTTAGAAACACAATATGCTGAGTGAAGAATGGGAAACAAAATGTCAAGAAAAACCTCTAGACTTCTTTTTCACCATAGCAAACATCAGGGAAAAACACACACACACACACATCTGTGAGATGTTGCAGACAGAAGATTAATCCTGGTTGAACCACTCTTTGATCTATATAATCATGCTGCTACAAGCAGATACACTGATCTAGGACCATAAATAATTGATTTTGATCTCCCCAAACTCTTCAGTGGGAATATTTCAAGAAACAATGGTGAGGATTGGATTCCACTCCCAGTACTAGCCATTCTAATTTGTGCACACTTCTCCATCTGGCAAGAATCTTACTTCATCAAAAAAGGGAAAGGAAACTTTTTTTTTTCTAAAAACTAGTGATATAGATGACATTTGCAATTTCATACCAACTTCATCTCAAACATTTGACAGGAAATGTCAGCTGCAAGGGCTGCAAGTTCAAGTTCCAATGTGACCAGTAAGGTCAAGTTGGGAAATTACTGTAATACACTGAAGGAAGCTTCCAAGTGCAAAAGACAAGTTGGAGAAATTAGTCATTTTCTGGATCAGCACCCCTTTCTTAAAAAAAAAAAGGGAAGTAGTGCGGAACACCCATCTTCTCCAGTGGTGGATGAGATTTTATCTGAAAATCTCATTTTAGTGATCCAGTCAGTGTAGAGAAATAGGAGGGCTTTGCCCCCACACCCCCTGCCAACTGATGATGAATACACACACGCACACACACACACACATACACACACTCTGCTCATGTTCTGCAATACTTCTACAATCCTCTCAAACAAAAAGGTTTATTGTGATAGCCATCATTTCTGGCTGAGTTTGACATGATTGTTATGTGGTTATGATGTTTCCTCAAACTCTCGACTGGCATTTCAGGAGAGGTACAATCTGCACTAACCCCCCCCACTAAAAAAAAAAAAATTAAACAGGATCTTAGATCATGCTGCTTGGCTAGAAGGATTTGGATCATCCAAGCCATACTCCATATAGTAGCATATTAAACAGAGACAACCTTGGTCTCCTGGCACACATTCTTTTCCTCACTCAGTCAATAAAATGTTTTGATATGCATTGTGCATTATCTGTTACTTTTATTGTGCCTACAACTGTTAAAATGTATTTTTCCACTGCTTGTTTAATGATGTCCTTATCTCATTATAATCTCCCAAGTTGTGTCTTTAAATAGGCAATTTCTGTTGTCAGTATACTTACTCGGTAAACAGAAACTAAATAAATCTGTACTTAAAAAGTCTCTGATGTCAGAAAGAACACTTTTGAAAACAACAATATTTAGATAGCATTCAACTGATAGTTTTGACATTTCCTTCATTTGCAGTACTTTCTCTATATTTTTTATTATTTCCTGATGCTTTTACAGTTGAAGCATGTGAAAGCATTGGAAGAGCTTGGGGTTAGGGGAATGGTATAGGGGGATTTTTTTTTGTGATGTGATTTCAGAACTTTGGAATGTCTCTGATTGTTACAGAGTCATGCAGAATTTGTGTGTTGCCAGTGTGAACCAAAAATTTGAAAAGATTATATCAAATATATTTTTTTTAATTTAAGAAACAGTATCTGTTTCATTTTTATAACTATGTTGATGTTAAATGGTGACCATGTCAAGCAGTGTTAACACTTCTCAACTATCTTGATATATTCAATACAAAATATTGATAATTATAAAAATATATTTGCAACACAACTAGAGAACATTGTACTGTTGTTAAGTGTTACATAGTCCCATAGAAATTGTTTTACCTAAATGTGAACCAAAAATCTGAAAAATAAAAAAAAATTTTCTTGAAACCATTTATGCGTTGCATTTGTAATAACAGATGTTACAGTATTTATGCTGTACGTTGCATATATTATGGCTAATTATACAATGCTGACATATTAGTAAATTATTCAAGTGTGTCTGTATATTATCAGATACTCAACTGTGGCATCAAACCATATTATACAATGTTGACAGATTAGTAAATTACTCAGTAGTGTCAACATATTAGTAAATTACTGAGTGTGGTATCATATCACATTATACAATGTTGATGTAGCAGTAAATTACTCAGTTGTGTTGACTTTTAAGTAAATTACTCAGTTGTGGTATCAAACAGTACTTTTCGGTATACTGTGATTTCTACTTAGAAACATTTCTGAGATTTTGAACATACAAATATGGTACACAAGGGCAATGTATGTTTAAGTCATGCAATACTAAACATTAACGTATTGTTTTCCTATAACATATTTTCTTTTGAATGATTTAATAAATAAACTCTGTGACTGATATTTGTCATCATCATTGGAAGATAATTTAGATGTATTCCATTAAGGAGAACCACAACCCTTTTCTAGTTACTATAGAAATTTGCATTAGAACAGGATTCTCTGTCACTTGGTCTTCAACCACTGTGGCTGCTTGGTTAAAGACAACATCATAATCATCTGCTTGTGGCATCATAATAATTGCTACAGTAAACAGTTGTGATGTCACAGGAGAGGGTTATGATGTCATTTTAGACACACATCATTTGAAAAGAATGAGGACAGACTCAGACCCAATACAAGTACAGTAAATATTCATTTAAAGAGCACCTTTCTTGGTGTTGAAAAGCAGAAACAGGGAGCTCACTTACCTAAATGGGAGTTCCTCTGTGATGTTTAAATAAATTTTTCTAGTGGCCTCCAAAGGAAGGGATGGAATTGTAATTAGCCCCTGAGGGGCTGACCGCATGATCCCTTTCCACTTCTTGACTTGCCACTCTGTCCTCATGCTCTAATATTTTGTGGTATCCTTACAGGGAGAGTGTGGGGGTGTGCTCTAGTCACTTGAATGGAGCCTCTTTTTAAATTTGATTTCCTGATTTTAAATGAATTTTTATAACAATTGCTGCCAGGGTTCAATTAACAACAGCCTTGTTAGCTAAACCCTGGCATCAATCAGTACAAACCCCCTCCCCCCCAAAAAAAACAACAACTGGGAAATCACTTTAAAAAAGACTCTGCATTAAAGTGAATGGAGTACACCTTGTGCTCTCCCTACAAAGATGTCACGGGGTGGAGCGGCAGGTCAGAAAGTAGAAAGAGATCATGTGACCTGCCCCTCAGGGGGCAAATTATGATTTCTTCCCTTTCTTTGGGGGCTACTAGAAAAAATGTTTAAACATCATAGAGGAGCTCCCACTGCGGTAAGAGAGTTCCTTGTTTCTTCTTTTTAACACAAATGCAATGCAAGAAAGGTTATCTTTAAAAGTTTGTTTATTTTTAACCAGCCCACTGCCTCATATCATTAATATTTCAAAACCTCAAGGCCACTTCCTCAGGGTTCATGTTGATCATTCAGTTCCTATTTTCCAACTCACTGGACTAGTTTCACATCAGAGAATTATCCTCTTAACCTTTACTATGGTTGGGCCACTCTGTCAGTTCCACTTTTCTTTTAATTTCTTAACTGCTCCATATGCTGGTTTTGCATTCATACAAGCAGACTGAGGCTACTAGTAGTAGTAGCTGTCGGTGACTACTCCAGGGCAAGGTAGGATATGGAACTAATCCAGTGAGTTGGAACATAGGAACTGAATGGCCACTGCAAGCCCTGAGGAAGTGCCCTTGGGGCTGTGAAACATTGGCTATATGAGGCAGATGGCTGGGTAAAAAAATATATAAATCATTTAAACAAATATTTAAATGATTGGCAGAGTTGGTCATCCTCTTTGAAAATGATGGCAGATATGCATTTCTGAGGGAGATTTCCCACAGAAAGATCTGGCAATTACCACTTGATAGGCCTGGACATCTAGACCCACAAAGCCATGCACGGTGTTTGTAGACAAGCAACCACAGCACATGAAGACCAATTGGCCCAGATCCATTTTCTTCAAGATTTCATAAGTGATAAAGTATGAGGATGATATGCATATGAAATATAAGCTAAGCAATGTGTACTGACTTTTCTTAGAGTTGTACGTGTCATAAGCTCACTCCTATGGGGTGGGATTCCCTATGTCCCAGCGAATCCCTCGTGTGATGGGGGGGGGGGGTCAGTGATACCCCTTCTCTGTCCTTTTAGCATTCTCACTGTTTCACAACTGAACATATGCCAGAGAATCCCAGGGTTCCCTCCTCTCTCTATACGAGGGGGGTACAAATGCAGTCTCAAGTCTGTGTTGCTGGGATAGAACCCTCTCAGCCACAGCACAATGAACCAGAAAGCCACAGGTGTGTATAGGCTTTGGGGTCCCTATACACCCTATCATGTGTCTTTCCCCAGAAATACAGAGCTCGGTTCAAACTCCCCCACAGACTCCTCCTGAGACTTTTTGTATTTCTTCCCCTCCTTTCATCACACAGAGTCCCTAGTGGTTCTTTACTTTAATAGTGTTTTGGCCCTTAAGCAAACACACAGGCATGATATAGTTTGAACAACCCTTCCCAAGGCAACATACACAAACAACACTGGCAGAGCTATCTTAAAAGTAAGCCAAAAGCTTTACTTATTAATTAATAAATGCAGTAAATAACATAAAGACAAATAATTGTAGACATTGGTTACAGAATATTGGAAATAAAATGGAAAATAGACAGAACAACCTACACTTTAAAACTCTGAAATTAAAGTTCTACCTCAAGTCCTTAGTTGTTGAATTTTGAAATGCAAAGTGTCCTTAGAAGTGGCAGTTGAAGTCTTAGCTCTGGTGGTCCAGGAGAATACATTAAAAAGAAATTGTCAATGCTCTCCTTAGCAGACAGGGTCCTCAAATGCAAAAGGCTCTGATACAGTCTTTGCACCCTTGTTTTATGAGTTTCTCAAAGGGTAGGTCCAGTGGACGGTGGCTTGCCCAGAGATTGGCTAGCATTCCATCTCTATGGCTATGCAACCAATCAGGTTTTAATATTTTATTACAAAAAGAAACAAATGTTCCTCTCTGAATATGAGAGCAAACCAATTCCAACCAGCCTGAAATCCAGGAGCAGCTCCAGCCCCCTTCCCTTTGGAATGGCTGTAATTAAGCTACACTCAGTACAGCCATTTACTTTAATGGCAGCCCATTCAGCTGTAATGAGATTAAGTCAGGGTAGACTTGTAGAGACAATAGAAATCCAGACCGAATGGCAACATTGGATGCCAAAGGCCATTCAGACACAAATGGATGTGCATGCTTCCAGCTCTGCTTAATTATTCTTTTGTCACCTTTTAAATGATTTAATTAAACTCTAATCCATGACTAGCAGCTGACAGATTCTCTACCCAGTAACAAGAGTTACAACATTTTCTTTGGGCCCATTGCTTTTTTTTTTTGTACCCATGATCCCCTGCCAGTTGCACTGGGTCACTATGGGTGTCTGATACATTTTTCACATAAAATACCATGAAATATGATTAGAACTATAATGTATGGCCTTAGCTGACCACAGTATATATGGTGTCAGAGGCTCTTTAAGCAATTGCTCATAGTTGGGTGCAGGATGTTCCTATATAGAATGGCTGTTGCAGGTGTCTACATAGTACAATTGTACTACATGCGTATAATGCTTTGCTCTGTAAAGCAACCCAAAAGATACCGTTTTTATAAAAGGTCCTAAATAAATAACCATCAGTACAATGTATTGCCCATCAACAAATTATGGCAAGTATACACAGAGGTGATGAATCTGCTGGTCTTGTAACTGTTCTAGTTCCAATTATGTATTTATGCAAGTTCTGCATTCAGAGTTTCACCATCAGAAGTTTTGAGTATGCAAGTGTGGCTGTAGTCAGATATAGTCTGCTTATTTCATAGTTTGAATGGGGACATCCTTAGCCAAGCCCAGACACTTTGTGGCAGCTCCATCTTTTACTTCTGTAACTGGTTCTATTGTTGCTGTCAGCATCCTTGCTCTGCAAAAAAAAGGCAGAAACATGATTACTTGTAGCCCCACCATCTAAACGAATGCAATTATTTCTTTCCATTTAATGAACCTTGAGATGCTAAAGGCTTGCTTGCAATAATTCAGGCCAGTACACTGTCATCATTTAACAAGCTTCCTGCAAGAGATGTCCGTTGATAGGCCATAAGAGATTTCCTCTCCCTACAGTAGCTCCTCTATTTTTATTTTCTGTTTTGTAGTTTTTGGTTGTGTCCTTTATATTATCAATTACAATAAAAGGGTATCACTTTACATTTATGAGCGCAGATTATGTAGAAATTACATGGCAGTAACTGTATAATATTAGGGTAACTATTACTATTTCCAGGTAGTTACCCTAGTATTATACAGTTACTACCATACAACTTATATGTAACCTCCTCCCTGAAACATAAACTGATACCCAACAAGGCTGCTGTGCCCAATACCACTACTATTTAGGTGGGAAAGTTTCTTAATTGTGTGCCAGACAGAAGTCACTACAAATAACCTGCTGCCCTTTAGTTGTCTTGGGATTCTGTTTTTTCATTTATTTACACCCCCTTTTGCCACTGGCCTCCTTCAGCCCCCCCAGACCACCCATCACCCACCATCCCTGGCTTTACTTGCCTTCAGAGATTCCCCACAGATTGCCCCCCCATGGCAGGGTTAGGGGAGAGAGGGCCATCCTCCCCCACTCCCAGTGATCCAATTCAGACTTAGATCTAGAGCCCAGTTACTGGTGTGAGACCTGCGATGGGCCAGTTGGTGTCATCCTGCTTATGGGATTTTTCATTTTTTTCCCTACCCCACCCACCTCCATGATGTCATGCCATTCCACACATGGCCTCACACACTGCCAGTGTACCCCTGCAGGTGAGCCAAGCTCCATGGCCCACTGCAGGGGTCATTAGAGTGGCAGAACTGGAAACCCTCCCTCACCAGCTGGGAGTACTGTCACACAGCAGCACCTCCCAGCCTTCAGGATCACCGGACCGGCTTCCTGGGCTTGCTTCAAAACCTGGGTTGCCAGCATGTGAGCATAGAGCACTACCCACTGGGGCATCAAACACCCTGTCTTAGGATTCTTAACATATGCTCCACTTGGATTTGTTCATCTTCAGATCCATGAGCTGTCTGTATGACACCCCAGTGGAATGAACCGGCTACCTTAAGATGGTATATCTGGGTTATGTTGTGGTGAACCCACAATGTTGTTAAGGTGACACGCCGAACGTCTGTCTTGCAACTAGAACAGGTGCCACTATATACAGTCCCCTGACCTCCACCAGGGGTTAATCACACACTGGTCAGACCCCATCTCCCCCGGAGAAGAGCAATTTGTAGGATACTCAATCCTCCCCCCCCCGGCAGGCCTGCTGATGTCCTAAGTATGGATTCAAACCTGAGGCATCAGCATTGCAGGCAGAAATTCAACCCCTGCATTAGTGGGCTGGTGTGCTTGCTGTTATTTTTTTGCAGTTCATCTATTTATGCTCCTGGTACCTGGCAGCGGTGCAACTTGCCTGATCCCCCATCCCCCACTCGCAGCTTACCTTCCAGCTTCCCCACGGCTTGCCCCCCATAGCAGGGTGGCGGGGATCCCTCAACCCATTGAACACATGGATCTGGTACTGGAGGCTATGCTATTTGTAGGGGCGGTGCCTGTGGGGGTCAGCTTCATAGGGCTGCACCAGGACACACTTTTCTCCTCTGTTATTACTCCCCTAGATGAGGTATACAATGACGCTACAAAGAGGAAGCACGCACACATCTGCATGCACTCCTCCAAGCGTCTGCCTCATCTCCTCCCTCTTCCAAAGCATTGACACGCCAGCCCCTCGCCTCTGCAAGGGGTCAGTCACACACCGACTGCTGGTGTCCCCCCCCCGGAGAAGGAGAGCAGTCCTATGGATGCTCGATCCTCTTCCTCCCCTGCCAACCCCCAGTGGCCCATGATCATTCCCGAACCTGGGTCGCCGGCGTAGTGTGAGGTAAGACGTCTGGTGCCTCAGCTCTCAGCGCCACTGGGCCAGCTGCTTGCTGTTATTTAAAGCAGCACTTCATGATATGTATGTTAATACCATCACAGAGGTTATTTTTACAGTTGTAAGTAGAGTTGCTACCTGTCCAGTTATGGACCACATAATCCAGTTTCTAGGATCCCAATCCTGTCATTCTGTTTTGCTTAGAAGTAGTATGTTTTTTTTCTGCCAGTACAAGGGCTCACATACTCTTAAAGTAGCTTCTATCAAGTCATTCACTTTTTTGGGCTGCATGTCCAGTTTATAAACAAGTTCTGATGTCATACAGACTGTGGCTTGTAAAACAAGTCTGCCTGGAAGGTGTAAAGTGTGGCTATTAAGAATTTTAGCAATAAATTAGCCTAATATTTTCCAGTCTGTGTTTTAAGTATGGTCTTCTACTGATCTGTTAGTCTGTTCTCACATTACAAATGGCTTTGGAGGAGGTAAAAGTACTTATCAATCATAAAAAGGGGTGGGGTTTGGGGTTGAGTTTTGGGTGTGGTTTAGTATCTGGTTTTCACACCATCAAAAGGTGGCAGCCCTAGTTGTAAGATTTGATTCACACTCATTCTTAAGGTATGAGAACCACACATCGAAGCTGAGGGGTTCTGAGACCCTTAGAATATAAGCAATACCACCCTTGCAAACATACTCTCTGATTTGAGAGTTATCAACAAAACATCAATTATGAGTAAGAACATAGACTTTGACAGCAGGTAAGGACTGCTTGTCCCACCCAGTCTGCCCATTTTTCCCTCCCTACATTATCACCATGGGCCCTACTTGATCTACAGATCTTTCTCCCTCCCCCTTCCTTTCCAATATGATTATCTTGTGTGTATCCCATGTGTTCTTGAACCCCACCGTTTTCCCCACCACCTCCTCTGCAGTAAGGTTGTTCCAGGAATCCATCACTCTTTCTGTGAAGATGTACTTCCTCACATCTCTCCTGAATGTAACCCCTTCCAGCTTCATAGCATGTCCCCTTGTTCTTGACCACCTTTTTTTCTGAAAAAGACTTTCCTCCTGTACCTTATTTACCCCTGTGAGATACTGAAAGGTATCTTTCATATCCACACCTCCCTTTTTCCTTTCAGAGTGTACAGATTGAGGTCTTTTAGTCTCTCCTTTTAGGGATTTTGATGCAGACCCTTAACAATTCTAGTTTCCCTCCTTTGGACTACGTACACTCTGTCTATGTCCTTCCAGAGATGTGGTCTCCAGAACTGGACACAGTACTCTAGGTGGGGTCTTACCAGCGATCTATACAGAGAAAACATGGCCTCCCTCTTTCTGAGAAATTCTCCTTCGAGCCAGAAACAAACCGGTGACCTAAGGTTTTTGAAGTTATCATATGTGTTTCACACCAGCCTCAGCCCAGGTGTAATAATGCTTAATGTAGTCTAACACAAATATATCTGAGTGCAATTTGTATTTGTAAAAATGAACTATTTCTGTGTGTATTTGTGACAAATAGTATTGAACAGCCATATATAAGTATTGTTACTAAGGTAATGTTAAAGACCTTAAGGTACAGGAGGAAAGTCTTTTTCAGAAAAAAAGGTGGTCAAGAACAAGGGAACATGCTATGAAGCTGGAAGGGGTTAGATTCAGGAGAGATGTGAGGAATGTTAAAGACCTTACCTGCCTTATGGAACAATGTACAAAAAACCCTCAAATTAAGCACTCTACATCCCATTTTACCAACTCCTCTCTGTGCACCGTGCCCTCCTAGCCTTTCTCCCCCTACCTCCCTCCCTCCCTTCCCCCCTACCTTCGGCTCTACCTGGTGTATATTATTTTTTTCTTCTGTTACTTCCTCCTGCAACCTTAGATAACCTGCTTTATCTTCCCATAGACACTTCTATGTATGTAAATACCCTGTAATCTGTACAATATCTGTATAATTCTATGTACATATGAACTTCTTTTTCTTCCTCTCTGTAAACAGTATTATCTGTATTGCCTTGTAAATACCTTGTGTTGACCTGTATATACAATTGTTCATGCGCCACCCAGGTCCATCTTGCAAATGAGCTTCTGCTCAACGATGAATGCCTGGTTAAATAAAGACTTGATTGACTGATTGAAAGACACTTTCATAAGTAAAATTAACGTAAGTGTATTTCACATACGTGGTAGCTTACGTTTTGTCATATTTTCCCTAGAACTGCAAGGAATGTAATGTTGAAACTTATCTTGGAAATTACTATGACATAAACTAACATTTCTGGATAGGCTTCATATTTCAACTTTTTATAGTTCTTGCTATAGAAATCTGAAAAAAAAATACATTGACTCTGGAAATCTACTGAAACATCAAGGCCAGGAGAGTAGTTAGGGGACCCAATTTCCCCTCCCTCTTCACACAATCTAAAAGACCAAACTGAAGAGTAACACATTTATTTTGCAGGGCTATGCCCTTAGGTGTCACAACAAGTTTCAGTATTCTATTCATCACCATGCTTGAAAAATAAGAGTTCTCAAGAACGGCAAAGTGCCCTGCCACTATACAATATGCTGTTTGAAAAGTTACTCTCTGGGCATACTGAATCACATTTCCCTGTAAAATTAAGTTATAAAAACCATGGCAGAAATATCACAGGGCAAATGCAGAGGATGCCAAGACAGAAATAATTTCAAACATGTTTTCATGTTATAGATCTGACCTGCACAGAACCATTATTGTTTCAACCTGAAAGGTCCAATCAAATTGTAATATAGTACATATCTTATCTAGTTATTTACTTACATGCTATTGTCCAGTAGAAAATAATGCGATTGTTATCTTGTTATTCTGTATCTGAGGATATTCCTTGATGCATAATTTGTGAACAAAAAATATAATTTTCATTAACTGGAAATCACCTAAACAGTTCTATATGGAGTGATAATTGCAGCACAATCTACAGTAAGTTTACAGGGGTCCTATGAGGACCTCTTATGGATATAAGAGTGTCACCTCTTGCATCCCTAGGGTCCCACAACTGCTCACCATCGATTCACAATTCTTTTGCTCTAAGAACATCTGAGGCAACACTCTCATATCCATAAGAGGCCCTCCTAGTGCCCCTATAAACTTACATAAGAACTGTGTAAGACATCTCTAATCAGAGTTATGAGAGTTTCACATTGGGGAACAATATAGATTTATTTAACTGATGGCTTGCTCAATGCAGTCAGTGAAATAGACATTTTCACTTTGGAGCCTTCCACACAAATAGAAACCGCAGCACCAGCAGACAGTGGGAGAGCAGAAACAGACACTGAAGCTACCCTCACTATAGAGACTGCCTTTTCTGAATTGGAAGGAATTGCTCTTAAAATGAAACATCACTATAAGCATAGAATAACTCTCAGAGCCTATGTTAAAGTAGGGAGAGTCCCAAGAGGGCTATGTATCATTAATCTTCCTGGTTACCATTATGATAGGGACCTATTTTTCACAAATTGGACCACAGCTTTGCAAACAGGTTCCCTGGCATTAGTGTATTGTGTCATTAAGAAGGGAAGGAAGGTCAGAGTCTAGGTAGAGGGTGGTGTCTCTGAACATGTGGAGTCTTGGAAACAAGATGGACAACCTGCAGGTGCTATTAGCAGATAGGAGAGTGGACACAGTGGAGGTAACCAAGACTTGGGCAATACCACACCATGACTGGGACCTTGGGTCCCTGGATATAAACTACACAGGAGGGACAGAGTAGTCAGGAAGGGGGGGGCAGATTTCATCAGGTGATTGTTAGGTTTAAGGAAGGGGAGGAGTGGGTGGAGAATAATAGGGAAAAGCAGAGATACTAAATGAATACTTCTGTTCTGTCTTCACCATGGAGAAGGATGGACCAGTGCTTTCAGGAGGGAGTAGAGGAGCGGGGGGGAGGGGAACACAGCTGTAGTGATAGAGGAGGACAGAGTGAGGGAGGGGCTGCTAACAATGAAGGTGGACAAATCACCAGACCCGGAAAGAGTACATCCAAGGGTTATAAGGGAACCTGCCTGAGGAGCTGGCAGGGCCACTGGCATGCCTATTTAATAGTTCACTGGAGTCAGACCAGGCATGGTACCGCAGGACTGGAAAACAGCACATGTAAGCAATCTCAAGGATGACCCAGGAAATCACAGACCAGTCAGTCTGACCTCATCCATATTCAAGCTCATGGAGACCATACTTAAGGAAAGGTTGGTAGAATATCTAGAGGAACATGGTCTTCAGGATGTGAGGCAGCATGGATTCATGGGAGGTGGAGATTGTGTCAAACAAATGTGTTTGACTTCTTTGACTGGGTCACTAAGACAGTAGACAGGAGTCAAGTGGTAGACATCCTCTATCCGGATTTCAGCAAGGCCTTAGACTCTGTACCCCACAAAAGGTGGATCAGGAAGTTGGCAGATCTCAGTGGGGGATAAGATGGCCAGATGGGTGGAAAACTGGCTGAGGGACAGAACCCAGGTTGTTGGGGGAGAGTCATCTGGCATGAGGGAGGTCACCAGTGGGATCCTGCAGGCTCAGTGCTGGTGTTATTCAATTGCTTCATCAATGACATTGGAGATGGCATTAAGGGCAAAATATGTCTATTCACAGATGACACTAAGCTTTGTGGGACACTGGACACAGCTAAAGGGATACAGAACCTACAGGATGATCTGGAAAAGCTGGGAAGGTTTGGGATTTGGCAGCATGGCTTCAATGCCAAGAACTGCAAAGTTATGCACATTGGAGCTAAGAATCCCAGGACGGAGTACCACCTTCATGGAGTCCAGGTATTTGCATCAGGGCAGGAGAAGGACCTGGAAGTGATGATCACTAGTGACCTGAAGCACTCCATGTAGTGCAAGAAAGCAGCAGCAAGGGCAAACAAGATGCTGGGATGCATAGCTAGGGGGATCACTAGTAGGAGAGAAGAAGTTATTCTGCCCTTGTACAGATCACTGGTGAGGCCACATTTAGAGTATGGAGTTCAGTACTGGTGCCTGCACCTCAAAAAGGACATTAACCTGCTGGAGAAGGTCCAGAGGAGGGCTACAAAGATGATAGTGGGTCAGCAAGATAAGGCATACAATGAGAGATTGAGGACACTGATCATGTACTCCCTGGAGGACAGGAGGGGGGGGACAGGAGAGAGAGAGACAAAGAGGGGACATGATTGGGACTTTCAGGTACTTGAAAGTGATAATGTGGATAAGGAGGGTCTCTTTAAGCTGAGTGACAACCATAACATGAGGGGCACTGTCTTAAGCTGGAGGGGGGAGGTTTAGGAGGGAGGTCAGAAAGCACTTCTTCATGGAGATGGTGGTGGACACTTAGAATGCACTGCCGGAAGAGGTGGTCTCATTGAGGACAATGGGTAGCTTCAAGTGAGGCTGAGGTAGGCATGGGGGAAGGTAAGGATCATAGCTACGAAGGACGGGAGGATTGGGGGGGAGGGCAGGGACAGTAGCTTAAGCTGTGGACTCCTCATGTGCATTGAGTAGAGTAGACAGACCAAATGGCCTTCTTCTGCTATCTTCTTTGTATGTTCATAAGTATGTTTGTATTAAGGATTATGTAGCTCAGCAACCTGACAACAATCAGAGTTAGCAGAAAACAAACACACTGTAGCTACAGTGGCGTGAAAAAGTATTTGCCCCCTTCCTGATTTTCTCTATTATTGCATATTTGTCACACTGGATGTTTTCAGGTCTTTAGAGAAAATGTAATATTAGATAAAGGGAACCTGAGTGAACAAATAACACTTGTTTTTTTTTTTAATTTCACTTATTTAATGAAAAAAAGTTAACCAACACCAACTGGCACTGTGTGAAAAGTAATTGCCCCTTACACTTAATAACTGGTTATGCCACATTTAGCTGCAATGACTGCAACCAAACACTTCCTATAATTCAATATCAGTCTTTCACATCGCTGTGGAGGAATTTTAACTCACTCTTCCTCAGAGAACTGCTTTAATTCAGTAACATTTGGTAGGTTTTCGAGCATGAACTGCTCGCTTTGTGGTCCTGCCACAGCATCTCTATTGGGTTTAAGTCTGGACTTTACTAGGCCACTCCAAAACTTTAATTTTACTTCTTTTAGCCATTCTGATGTGGACTTGCTTTTGTGTTTTGGATCATTGTCTTGCTGCATGACCTAACTACGCTTCAGCTTCAGCTGACGGAAGGATGACTGGACATTCTCCTTAAGAATTTTCTGGTACAGAGCAGAATTCATGGTTCCTTTAATTATGGCAAGTCATCCAGGTCCTTAAGCAGAAGCATCCCCACACCATCACACTACCACCACCATGTTTGACTGTTGGTATGGTGTTCTTACTGTGGAATGCTGTGTTTGCTTTATGCGAGACATTATGGGATCCATGTTGTCCAAAAGTTCCACTTTGGACTCATCTGTCCATAGAACATTTTCCCAAAAGGCTTGTGGATCATCCAGGTGCTTCTTGGCAAATGAGAGACGAGCATTTATGTTCTTCTTGGTTAGCAGTGGTTTCCGCTTTGCTACTCACAGTAGCTCATTTTTGCCCAGTCTCTTTCTGATTGTGGAGTCATGAACACTGACCTTAGCTGAGGCAAGAGAAGCCTGCAGTTCTTTGATGTTGTTTTAGGATCCTTTGAGACTTCTTGGATGATTTTACACTGCGCCTTGGAGTAATTTTGGCAGGCCGCCCACTCCTGGGAAGGTTCACTACTGTTCCAAGTGTTCTCCATTTGGAGATTATGGCTCTCCTGTGGTTCGATGGAGTCCCAGAGCCTTAGAAATAGCTTTGTAACCCTTTCCAGACTGATAGAGGGCAACAAATTTTTTTCTGATCTTTTCAGGAACTTCCTTTGATCATGGCATAATGTGCTCGTTGAATCTTTGTGCTGGCAACGTGACTCTGATGGTAAGGGCCAAAATAAGTGAGGTTTATATTGAGCAGGGCTGGCTGTAATCAAACCTGGCTGTGTTCAATCAGCTGACTCTAATTATCCCTTTAATTGGGTTGATTTAACTAGGGCAATTACTTTTTCACACAGTGCCAGTTGGTTAGTTAACTTTTTCATTAAATAAATGAAATAAAAAAAAAGTGTTATTTGTTCACTCAGGTTCCCTTTATCTAATATTATATTTTGTCTAAAGACCTGAAAACATCCAGTGTGACAAATATGCAATAATAGAGAAAATCAGGAAGGGGGCAAATACTTTTTCACGCCACTGTATATTTAAAAACCACAACGGTTTCACTAATTCTAAACCAAATTGAAGCGTAATATAGAGAAACAGGAGAGGCATTTGAAGGCACAAAAATTAAAAAGTTTGAAAGCGACAGAAGGGACTACCAGTTGGAGCAAGTCTTTAACTGGAGCAAAATCTCTAACCCAAGATGGAGAAGTAAAAACAGAAAAAGGATCAAGTCCATACTAAAAAGAAATAAATACTCTACGTATTACATTTCAACAAGTGGCTCAGAGAGTGAAAACTTGGATATTTTTTTAGAAGAGGAACAGGAGACACTGGATCAGGGCCTAGGACCATGTCAGAATTCATGGACTGCCTTCTTTCAACTCCAGCAAACACAGACATAAACAGCAGGAAAAAAGACAAGGTGAGGTGGTAAAAAATGGAGAAAATGGAAGAAACCAGGAAACAACAGGTGAAAAACAAGCATTTGTCAATGTCAATTGTTGCTTGCTGTCATTAGCAGTGGAAGTGCAATAGTTAGACAGATGCAGTATAGGAATAGCAGTGAAATATTGAACTGATGCCAACTCCACCCCCACCCTGCAGAGACGGACAGGCATTAGGGTGTGCCTTTGGGTCATCGCCCATAACGGTCATGACATTTTACCTCACCCTACCCTGCAGACACAACTGCCGAGGTATGCTTTAAAGCTTTTGGGCTTTACACTCACCTCAATCCATAAGGAAATACACTGAAATGGGTGCAGTATAGGAGAATGGGGTGAACTCTGGGGCCAAAGGGTCCAAGGTGCATCTCGATACCTGCCACTGGCTGCAGGGTGGGGGTGTAATGACATAAGCATTACTGTCAACAGTCCCAAGTCACACCCCTGATGCCTGTCAGTCCCTACAGGGTAAGGCATAATGGTCGAAAACCCTAACACCCTGGGCCTTTCTTGGTATTATTACTCCAAGTTTTCAACATGGGCTTTTTGTGATCCCACCGCATGAACAGTGACACTATCAGTTCGTTAGCCAAAAGGTGATTTTGCACAGCAACTGCGCCATTTGGCGCCACAGATGTGAAAACACATTTCGAACAAGATGTGAAAAATGACAGCTGTACTGTTCATGAGGAGGTGTAAAAAATAGCAATGTTGAAAATCTGGAATGAAAATATAAAAACTCGAAGTCACGAGTGTGTGTAGAAACTGCACAACGACACCCGTGAATATAATTAGTTTGGGGATTTTTAGCAGATTTTCAACATTGGCATTTTGGGACCTCTGCTCATGAACAGTGCCACTGTGATTTTCTTAATCTATCCTGAACACTGATTTCCCACAGCGACCGTGCTATTCTGTGCTGGAAGTGCGAAAACACATTTTGGCCAGGGTGTGAAAAATGACAGCTGTACTGTTCATAAGGAGGTGTGGAAAAATGCCAATGTTGAAAATCTGGACTGAAAAGATTACGAATTCGTGAACTTACGAGGGTGCGTGGAAATTACACAATGCACGCTTGTAACACAGTCATTTTATGGACTTTTGTCACCACTTTTTCAACATAGCCAGTTTAAGACCTCTGCTCATGAACAGTGTCACTGTGATTTCCCGAACATTGATTTCACACACTGAACACGCCACTGTGCACTACATGAGCGAAAACACATTTCGGGTGAGATGTGAAAAATGACAGTTGTACTGTTCATAAGGAAGTGTGGTAAAATGGCAATGCTGAAACTCTGGAGTGAAAATATTCAAAATGAAGTTATGAGCGTGCGTAGGAACTGCGCAATGCACGCTCGTAAAACAGTCATTTTAGGGAATTTTTCACCAAATTTTCAACATAGAGTTTTTTGGGGCCTACATCATGAACAGTGTCACTGTGATATTCTTAATCTGTCCTGAACATTGATTTTGCACACTGACCGCGCCATTGTGCGCTACATGTGCGAAAACACATTTCAGGCAAGACATGAAAAATGACAGCTGTACTTTTCATAAGAAGGTGTGGTAAAATGGTAATGTTGAAAATCTGGAATTAAAATATTAAAAATGCTTGAAGTTACGAGTGTGCATAGGAACTGCATAACGCATGCTCGTAAAACAGTCATTTTTGGGAATTCTTTCACCAAATTTTCAACATAGGTTTTGGGGCTACCTCATGAATCTGACACTTATCATTTCATTACTTGTCCTGAAAGGTGGTTCCACACAGTGACTGTGAAATCACTTTTGGGACCGAATAACAAAATGACAGTGACTGAGTTTATGAGGTGGGGTCCAAGAACACCATGTTGAAAATTTGGTGAAAAAATTCCCAAAATGGCCAAGATATGCACCAAAGTTAAAAACATTTATGCCATTATACAGCTTACCGGCATTTCTTCAGTTCACGGTCGACTTTGAAGAGTGCAGATGTGTTCCCGTCCACCAAAGATCATCGCTGAGCTCCGGAGGTAAGTATGGGGTGAGGGGTGTGTGGGAAGGTGGGTATGCAGAGGGTGGGTGCGGGTTGGGGAGGGATCACCAGAATCAATGAGGGACCGTTTTCTAATTTACAGGTATATTTTAAAAAAAAAAAAAACCTTGTGAGAAGGTTTTCTTTTTTGCAGGGTCATATTTAATTTTGGCATGCTGGGGTGGGCTCCCAGCGTGCCACCTGAGTGTTTGGAGGGGCTGTTGCTGACAGGGGATTGGGCACCCCCGTCGGCACATACCGAGTGCTGGGGGGGAACAAGATCCTAGGGGATTGGGAACCCCTCAGCACACAAGAAATTGGGGAGCATTATGCTAACGGGAGTGGGCTCCCCATCAGCAAACTTACCAGGAAGGGGCATGCCGACAGGGACGGGCACCCCTGTTGCACAGGCGCGGGGTGGCAAGAACCGAGGGGATTGGGCCCCCCCTTAGCACACAACAATTTTGGGAGGGGGGATATTATGCCAATGGGGAGTGGACTCCCTGTCAGCAAACTGAACTGGAAGGGGGCATGCCAACAGGGGGATTGGGCACCCCATCTGTTTTTTTTTTTTTATTGAAATGTTTCACCAGGAAGGCACACTGAACAGCGGGCGGCGGCTTTCTGTCAGCTTCCTGGGGACTGTGAGAGGCCGATGGAGCAGCTGTCACCATGGGAACACAGCACAATGGAGCTGTGTAATTGGCTGCTGCAGTCAGGGATGCCCCATAGCAAAAACAGCTGATTGCGTAGTGATGGGGCGCTTCCTGATTGCAGCGGCTCAGTTCCTTTGATTTAGTGGTGTGCTCATTAACTGCCGATGATCAGCAGCATGCTCCTCCATTGGCCGAGGCAGAGACCAGCCCCTGAATGGGCTGCTGCCATTCGTCACGACACTGCCACGCCTCCACAACCCACTTGTGAAAGAAACCTGATGTAATGCATTTCTTGCACATGTGTGCAAGCAACACAGAAAGTAAATGTTATTAATTTGGCCATGAGGGAACTGAGTGATACAGAGGTGGCATTACTTGAAAAGGGTTTATCTTTTGTACAGACGCATGACATTAGCCCTTTTGAACTCTTTGTGAACCTGAGACATTTTGCAAGAAAACTTAATCTGAAGGTTTTTGGAATAAACACAGTCACAAAATGGGAAGGGGACCTGGACCACCGCATGACAGGAAGAAGAAAAAGAAATGGCTTTTTCAGATTTAACAGTCCTGAACACTAACGATTCTATACAAGAGACAGAAACCTCTAACAGTGCCACACTTGCTACGAGGGTAAGGAAAAGTGATTTCAACTGAGAGAAATTTAAGTCACCCTCTACATTCTGCTGAGTATATAACAATTGCATACAAGTTTTTGAAAGGGCCTGTGAAGAAGACTTTAAAGAACTACTAAATAAGAATGAAATGGGCTATGGCCATACCAATTTGACCAGGGCAGAAAGAGAAGCCATGAAGGCCCTAGAGAGAGAGAGAGACAGGGGGATTAAAATAAAGAAAGCAGACCAGGGCTGGGCAGTGGTCATTATGGACACCACTTAATATGTAAAAGAATGTTTGCGACAGCTCTCTAATTAATCATTTTATTGTAAATTATCAAACGAGCCAACCTTAGGTTTTAAAGAAAAAGTGGACCAACAATTGGAAAGGGCGCTAACACAGGGAATCATATCAGAGGAAGTGTATGACTTTTTCCATGTAGAACATCCTATTAGGGCATGTTTTTACATCTTACCCAAAGTACATAAAAGGTTGTTAGGTTCCCTAGGACATCCCATTGTGGCAGGCATAGGGAGTCTAATGGAACCCCTTTCACAGTTTGAGAATGCCCATGTTTGTAAGCTGCTGCAGCATATACTAGCTTACCTGAGGGATAAAACTGAGGTACTAAATGTTTTGGGAGACCCACAGTTAGAGTAGGAATGGTGGCTGGTCACACTAGATATTGAGGCATTGTACATCAGTATCACACATCACAAAGGGTTAATGGTCTTATGCCATTGGTTGGAAGGGGGGACTGACTTTGACCACGGACTTGATGATTTTTTGTGTGACTGTACCTGTATGGTTCTGCACTCTAACACCTTTTTGTTTCAGGACAACTTCTACCTACAGATTAAAGGTACAGCTATGGGGGCAACATTTGCTTCTGATCATGCCAACCTATATCTAGGGTACTGGGAAAAAGTAATGATCTGCAGTCCTGAGACTAGCCCTTACTACGATGGGTTAGACCTCTGGAGATGATATATAGAAGACATACTGCTCATATGGAGGGGCAGCAGCGGTGAACTGGATGAGTTTGTGAGGTTTCTAGAAAGCATGAACTCAAACCTGTGTGTCACAACTCATGCCAGTCACGAGGAGGTAAGTTTCCTAGATCTGATTGTACAAAAACAGCAAGATTGTACAATCAAAACAAACTTGTACCATAAGCCCTTGGATAGAACACCATCCTACATTCTTCTAGCTGCCACCCCAAGCATATAGTATTGAATATCCCCAAATCCCAGTACCTCAGAATAAAACGGAACTGTAGTGATGAAGGTAATGTAGAGGAGCAAAGTAGGTTGATGAGAGGCAGATTCAAGCAAAGGGGATACATGCCACAGGTCCTGGGTAGAGAAGAGGCAGAGGTGGAGAAGGTCAGCCAAGATAGCCTACTGATCACAAAACCTAAGGGTGATACTAGTGATCAGCCTCTAAGCTTTCTCACTACGTACAGTAGGCGGTCTGCAGCTATCAGGAACATAGTGGCTAAGCACTAAACTATAATACGCAGCAATCCAGTGCTACGTAATTGCTGTCCCAACCTACCAAGATTCACTTATAAAAGGGCACCAGACTTGGCAGGCACATTAACACACAGCCTACAACCCTCGGAGAATACCACAAGGGGAACTTTCTTTACCGCCACTGGCTCATGGCAATTTCTCTTGTGGCAGACATAAATACTGCCAAGTGATAGATAAAACCAACCATTTTACAAGTGTCAATACGAAGAAAAGTTTTGAAATATGACACTTTATTTAACTGTGACTCCAACTGTATAGTTTACCTTGCCACCTGTAGCTGTGGGGCATTTTATATGGGTAAGATCAACCATAGTTTTAAACTAAGAGTGGGGGAACACCAAAGAGCTATCCAACATAACTCTGCCAGTGCCCTCTCCATACATGTGAATTCCCAGCAGGAACACAGTCAACACAGTTTCAGATACTTTGGGATTGAGAAAGTCAAACTGAGGAATCAGGGATGGGACATAGAGAAGCTTATCCTGAAATGTGAAGCAATGTGGACAGTACAACTAGGAGGCATTTATCCCCTGGGCTGAATGACCATATAGAATTCATGTCCCTAATTAGATGAATATACATAAGTGTATCTCTAACAGCTACTAATGGTGTCTTTCTCTGTTTTTTCTTTCCAGATACCTGTTCCTTTAGGCTACTTTGAGTCATGGATTGAGAAAATTAATAGGCTGGTCGTCATGTGGGTTGGGGTACCGAGCCTTTTGATTCCTGGAGTGCCAATTTGAGCAGGACTGGACACATACACTAGGTTTGATAAAAAATAATACATGAAATATGGATAAAGTGTGAAAGCATTTAACTGTATAATTGCATGATAAATATAAAATAGTCAAGAAGAAGTAAACAGAGATTAGGTGTTTTTTGTAAATGTATGTAATGAAGGCTCCAGCACTGAATGGTTAACAATAAGTGAGTACCCATCTCCTCTCTTTATGGAGGAGGTATGTTTTTTAGGTATTGAAATTATGCACTGTCTATTTAAATTCCCATGCTTTATAATGGGATCCATTTCCTGGTTGTGGGACTCTTGAAGAAGCTTATAGCAGAACCGGTCGAGTCACTGGTGGCTACACACTAGCGTTCTCTGTCTAGTTATATACTGCCACAGTTTGAAGTCACCTGTAAGTATACTTTTATCTTTTCTAGTTAAATATAGTATCTTTGGTTATTTGTAGCCTGCAGTCCAGTGGCAGGTTTTTTTTGTTCTTTAGTTATATAAGAACTGAAGATACTATAAAATGCATCAGAGCTGTGGGGGCTTATAAATGAAGACCGGTAGATTCAGCAGTATGATAACGCACCTGGGAAGCATACAGAACTAAGATGTAGGACTTACTACTTGTGCTAGGCATACTGATCAGGTTAATATTTTTAAAAATACATGCAGTTGGAGCATTGAAACCTGGGGCACTTTAGAGAAAGAATTTTTCAACTTACCTCAAATGTCCAAGTAAAGCTTGTTCAGAAGTTATAATGTATAATTAACTATGATTTTTCAAAAGTGCAGACTTGGCATTTCAAAATACCAGAGCATCAGAACAACCCGGAGATAATTGTATAGTAAGAGAGAGCATAAAAGTATTTGACTTCTCTTTGATTCCCATGCAAAACAACTAGGTTTTGATGGCACCTTGAAAAACTATACCTCATTATGTAAAACAAGCTGGGATCAGTAGATTCTGGTGACACTGCCATGCATTTTAACACTACATTTTGTCCATTTGTCCTTTATGCAATTAGAAGAAAAGTTAACAGTGTATATGGCCTGGATTGAATCTTTTGCAGGACAATTTGATTTAAACAGTGTTAGAGGTGAGTGTCTTATTTTGTTTCCCTTGAGTACCTGCCAGACCTCCTATCCCCACCCAGAATTCCACCTATTCCCTCAGCGTCAACAACATCAGGTGCCTGCAGAAGCATAAGTACCCCAGAGCTATTGGTTGGATGCCCCCTGTTACCAGCTTCCAAACCTGTGAAACAACCTTAACCTTGATTGCAGAGGTGCTGAGTCTACCAGTGCCCTAAAGAAACTGCTCGCATTCCAATATGACCACAGCTGCTCTTGTTAGCCACACTAATAGGGCAATTCCGTCACTCTATATGGGTTAGTCACTTTGTTTACCTATCCAGACGGAGAATCCTAGATGGTTTCAGACTCCTAGTTCTGGAAGTACACTGTTCTGTTCTACCCTACATGATCTGTGCTTTTCATGCAGCACAAATGACCTTCTGGATAACATAATTTCCTTTTTCAGTTACAAAGTGCATCATTTTCTTTGTTCGTGTGTTATTGTTGGGGCCTGTGATGTGGACTATGTTCCTGCCACCTCAAAAAATAGTTCACAAAAGTGATGACAGGGATGAGGAATGCAATGAGAGGAAGAAAGGTTGGGGGGGATAGCGGAAGGGGATGGGATAAGAGAAGAGGCAAAGAAGAGGCAACACATTACACCAAGGAGACATTAGGAAAGAAGGCCAAGTTAGTCTCCTGATATTTTCTGCACACATGTCGAGAAACAGAAGAACTCATCTCCAGTATGCCCTGTAGGCTGTTTGCTTCAGCTGTATCTACTTTTTTTTATCACTGTGACCTCTGTATATCTACACTTCCCTCTCCTTGAAGACAGTACTTGAGGAAATGCCAACCCTTTAAGGAAACGTCCTTGCCCCCCCCTTCCATTTATTATACGTACACTGGCCCATCCAGTGAGTCAACTGAGACTCAAACCTGGCACTCTGAGTTTCATGTGCAACTGTTGCAAGCAGTCAGCTAACAGGAAATTCCCATTTGCAAGCAGGGCCAGACTGTGCAGTACTTCAGCCTCTCCTATCTCATGGGCTCTTCTGTTGCAGATTTTCAACACTATAGGAGCCATCTATTACAAATAGAATAATAGATAGGAGAGTGTGTATTACAAGGGAGTAATACTATTGAGAGGTTCCCAGTCCCCAGAATCTCAAGATGGTAATACTCCCATGTGATACACACTCTTCTATTTATTATTTTTTGTAATATATGGATCTGATTTGAAATTTGCACTATGAATTTATTTTGACATGACATGCTGTGACAACAGGCAGCCAACCACCACACTGAAGACTCACATGCTCCCTCTCCCCCCAATCCATCTCTGTCAACTTGTTCTCCTTTCACAGTGCCTCTGCTCTTGAGGTTTGGTAGGCAGTCTTACCTTTTAGTTGTTTTCAGGGCTGAGTGAACGCAGGATCAACCAGATAATTCTTTAAATGTAAAAAAAAAAAAAAAATTTGCTGAAAGAACAAAGGGCACAATTTACCCTCGCTAAGCAAGAGATGGCTGCCATGTTTTTGAAACTGTTTAGCCCACCCACAGAGAAAAAGAAGCCAAAGGTATAGTGTGTTTTGAAAATGTCATGTCGCTACTCTGATAACCGCACTTGACAGTATAGCAACTAGCTGCATAGTGTGGGACAGTCCTGCAGTTACGCTGTTCTCTTCAGCTGATAATACTATCATTCAGAGCTTCCATCGATAGTATTACAGGCTCTGAATGATAGTATTACGGCACACCAGTGATAGTATTATCACTTTCATCCAGTAGTAATACAGGGAATTTTTTATATGGTTTACTGACATATTAAAATGGCATATCCATATATTACAGTTTATTACATCTACAGTACAACCTCGATTATCCAAACCTCAATTATCCCGCTCTCTTGATTATCCAAACTCTGATGATGTCCCCCAGCTCTGGTTTGCCTAGTGTTATAGACCCCCCAGTTATCTGAACTCTCAATTATCCAAACAAATCTGATGTCTCCCAGGGCAACATTCAGATAACCGAGGTTGTACTGTGCGTGGCTCTACTAACACATTAAACAACAGAGCACCACAGCACAAAAGAACTCTAACAAGGGTCACCCAGGAAGGGCATTGGTAATAAATCTAGGTTTCAAAGAAATACAAAATCCATGTAATTACCCAGTACTACAAAGCATCACAGGAAGTATTTCCAAATCACTGTGAAAGAATTCAGACTGGCTCAGCTTTAAGTGCTTCATCTGTATCCCAGCCCTGGGGAATGAGGAACCAGTCCTACTGAGACCAAAATTGGAAAGCAATCTAAAAAAAGAAAGAAACTCAACAGAACAGCACTGAGGCAAGGGTCACACAGAAAGAGCATTGGCAATAAAGCCACATTTCTTTCAGATTCAAAATCACACAGGTATGATAATGCAAAGTATCATAGGAGGTATATGCAAATCACCACGAAAAAATGTAGACTGGTTCTGCTTTAACCAGGAGTATATGGTGCCAAATGTCCTTTCACACAATCTCTAAAAGCTGAAAACAAAAGATACAGACATATGTCCTTCTCAATTCTTCTCAGGCCTCATCAGTATGCCTTATCCGTATCCTAGCCCAAAGAAATCAACAGGCTGCTTTTCAAATCACTGGAGGCAGTATAGCATAGTGGTTAACAGCACTGGGCAGCAAACCTGGAGAACTGGGTTGAATCCCACAGCCGCCACTGGCATACCGTGTGACCATGAGCAAGTCATGTAACTTCCCTGTATTCCCAGAATGCACCTGGAAACAAGCCTTTGCTTTATGCCTTTCCTGGCCAAAAATCTTCAAAATAAAAAAAAATTTACAACACACAATGCAGCAGTTGGCTGGTGCATGAGTTGTTTATAAATATAGCTTAGAGATTGTATCCTTTGATATCTATTGATTTTGTACCTCTGTTGTTTTTACATTGTTCATATTGTTTTTACATTGTTCATTCTGTTGCACTTGTATTGGTTTTGACTTGCGTATTTGATGTTCGCATACTTGCTGGAGGTAGCACAAATTTAGTATTACTTACTGATTTTGTTTCTTAACTTTTTATGGAGCACAGTAGTGCATCGGCAGGGAGGACCTGGCATACTGGCTAGAGTGGAACAAACAGATGTAGTTCTCCCCATGACTTTATCAGCTTGGCTACTCCTGTTAAATTATTCTTCTAACTCTTTGTGTAAGTATTTTAATTTCCTCTTCTGTATGTGGCATTCTTTAATTCTACATTTTGAAAACAGTAGAACTCTGCAGCACATACGGGGCAACGGCATTTTGCAGAACAGAAGTCTGTGTTCCTTTTGTTACTAAATTATCTCTATCTCTGCACCCAGCAGTACCCCACCCCACTAAAGCCCAACTCTGCAGCACAATATCACAAACTGTGTAAATAAAAAAAAAAAAAAAAGTTGTTTCACTCTGATCCAAATACCAGAAAATTGGCTTCAGTGGCATGTAAAAGTCCCCCACACACAAATTATAAACAATATGTTGCTGTCAAGAGTGCAGAGTACTGAGGGCTTCCAGATCCTGGAAGTGAAGACAGGCTCATTAGAGCATTTGTCCACCTAGGGAAAAAGGATTAGATGGAGGAGCACTCTTTATCTGAATGCTAAAAAGATTTACATCCATATGTTTAACTGGGAAGTGCCGTAATGAAGCTCAGTGCATCCCACTCCCAGCATGCCAGCAATGGTACAAAGGTATTAGAGGTGGAAGGGGTTCATGAGAAGGGGTAACATTCTGACTGTTAGCCCTGAATGTGTGTCCATGCTCAAACTGGGACAAGCCAGTGCTGTGTGGTGGGAGGGGATGATTAGATGAACTCTAAGTCCCTTACGTCATCATAGTCACACGTTGCTATGTTACTATGAGGGAAAACAGCAAAGTTGGAATAAGAAAACAATAAGTATACTGTATGCGTCCTTCACCTGCAAAATGTCCTATTGGTTTTATATTGGTTACATGGGGTGTTGACCTAGGGAGTGGATGTAGAAGTATGTGATCAAGTGGGCTGGAACTAGGAATTAAGGGAAGGGTGAAGACAGGGAGAGGAAGAGGGACATTGATTACCAATGAAGAATGGTAGCTAGAATGGATATGTTTTAGTCTAGCTTGGAAGCTCAACTGAGAGTCAGTACATCTGAGCTCATGGCGGAGGAAGTTTGAAACTGTACCTTCAGCATGGGAGAAGGATCATCCCATCACCAGAAGAAAAGCAGGAGGCAGGAGAACTGAGAGGAAGTTGGAATTTGAACAGTAGGAATCACATGGAGGGAAGTAAAGGCTGATTATAGAAGAGATGTAGGAGGCAGTGGGTAATACTGCAGCACTAACTACCTACCATCTCCGTTGCTCCTGTTTTCGTATATTCAATCAGAGGAGGAAAGGTGATGGTGGGATCCCCAGACTGCTGCTATGGGAGCCTGATGGCTCTATGGTAGAGCACTGGGATGGCCATCTGGGGATCTTTGTTCAATTCCGAGTTAGGTCACATCATTTCATTCTCACTGTAGTATGTGTTTCAGTTAAATAGCTGTGGCTAAAACTGGTCTCTACGATGCCAGTTCGACAACTATGTTGTTGACCAACATCACAGTGATAGATTTATGTCAACTGCAAGTTGCGGTTGACATATATCCAGCAGGAGACCCCAGTTGTTCTTCTATTGGGGGCTTTGCCCCAAAACTCCCCATGTGGAGGGCTCTGCCCCCACACCGCCTGAACTTAAGGATTATCAACTCCAAGTCGGAGTTGATTCAGGGAGGGGGTGCAGGACCAGGGGACAGAGTGCCGGGGTCTTTGGCGGACCATTACAGTGAACTATCGATGTTGTTGGCATCGACGTGTTCACTGTAATGGTGTCACTGTACAGGGGGCATACCCTAAAACTGCACTAAGTAGCTAACTATGAAGTTCAGGACAGAAATCTTGGATTGTATACATTGGAGGATGTGGAGTCAGTGGACGGCCCTTAAGGTCAGATGTGATGTTCGAAGGCCAAAAAGTGATACAGGAGAACTAGCTGAGCAGAAGTATCTATTGTGGGAGATGCTAGAGAACCACACTCAAGACAAGAAGTCTTTCACCTTGGCTCTGCAGAAGACAGAATTTAAATGTTAAAAATAACTTTTTAAACCTGCAAAGCCTCTTGCTGGACTGCATATTTTGATTCCTTACAGCATTTGAAACTGAGCGATATAACTTTTAAGATAGGCAGATTGAGAGGAGTTACAGTCGAGCTAAAGGACAGCCCCATCTGCAGCTGCAAACATTGCAATAGGCCCTCCACACAGCAGGTAGCACTGAGGCCTGTAGCCTATCACAAATGGGTCCTGTACCACTGTGGGAGAGTGGGCTGAAGGCAGTTTGAGACATGGACACTAAAACTGAGACCATTTTGAGTTGATTCACTACACAAAACAAAGATTGACATTGCAATCACCATGGCCAGAGAAGTAGAAGACAGGTCCAAGCAAACACAGGTGGCAGCGAATAAACTAACCCAAGAAAATTCCCGTCTAAGAGCACAGCTTGAGACCATGGAGAACTTGGCTTGAATGATGAATATATGGGGGACTGACCTTCCCAAAGGGGTGGAAAGAGAGAATGGACTTACATTTTTCCGACAATGGCTGAGCACATCGATCCCCAAAGAGCAGGGTTTTGAAATGCACCACCTGAAGCATGCCTACCAAGTAAACTCTTGTACAGCCCAACCTGGCAACAACACTTTTCATATCATTTTCCTAGTCCAAGCAGGCCCTGAGACTAGAGACCTGATTCTTCAATGGGCCAGGACAAACTTCCCATACAGCACTGAAGATCACAGCACCAAGTTATTCCCAGACTGGTCCTTCACCACACGGTCGAGAAGGAAACTCTTTAACCCCGTGCAACACAGCTACAAGGGCTCAGAGCTGTACACTCATTGCTAGATCCAGTGAGACTCCGGATTATCAATGGAAGTTGTGCCTTCAAGTTTAATGACTCAAAGAAAGCACAGAAGAGAGGACATCACGGTGAGGGAGTTTCAACGGCGCCCCCCCCGGACTGGAAATATACGACCAGTCAGAGTGTGAAGACTTAAGACTTGTTGGCAGGGCTCACTTCAAGCCCTGTGGCACTACACACCATTTCTGGCAGTGCGCCAAATAGGTCTGCTGTAACTGCATCTGATTTTAGTAGGCCGGACACAGTTGCCACGGTTTACTTGATTTATGGCAGCTTGTACCAAATATCTGGTGCAAGCTCTGTGAAAAGGTTCCCTAGGATTGCCACAAGCTAGACCACAAAAAGATAATCCAACCTGAGGCAATTGCTGCATGGGATGGAACACCCCATTGTACTGCCGCAACCCAATGCACCATCTCGTTAGTGCACCTGGGGCTTGCAGCAATCCAGGGGCTTAGAAAATCTGATCTGATAAATTCAGTTTACGTCAGGTTTCTTATGTTCCTTGTTTTTTCTTTGTATGCACCAGTGCAGTGTGACGATTGCTAGTTCTATCTGTAATAACATTGTTTAATAGAAGTTTAATACTGCAGTTTATTCAAACAGAAACACTGTATATGGGTATGTTGTTGATGTTTGCATTTCATTAAGAAAGTTCTAGATTTATAAATGTAGTGAGAGTGCGTGACGTCAATATACTGTGACAAACTGCATGGTCGTTGTTATGGCAGTGGCCATGGTTCATCTACTACTTTCACTTTTCCCTTTAGAAAGGGGCATTTTACAATAAACAGACAGTCACATGCTGGGACACATTTCTTGTTCTGCAACACGGTGCCAAATAGACACTGGTGCAAATCCAAGACTGTTGCAACATTTGATCAGTAGATGCACACTGTGTACATTTAAACCCAGTGATTTGTTTGTTTCTCCTTTTAGGAACAGGAGGGTCTGGACTTGCAAAATGGAGACATTGGACTTGGTTGTCACTCTCTGAACTTTTTTCCTCGCTCATTACCAAATTGTTTTGTTTTTTTATACGCAGTGCTAGTTGACATTTGCATGTTTAGTTACTACTTAATATCAGCTTAACTTAAGGCAGTATAGCAATGTGGTTAAGGGCACTGAGTTGAGACCTGGAGACCTGGGTTTGAACCCCATCAGCCCCCACTTGCATACTGTGTGACCCTGAGCAAGTCACTTAATGTCCTTGTGCTCCCAGGTCACATCTGGAAGCAAGCTCTGGCTTAGTGTGCCTTTCCTAGTTAAACAATTGCCCCTTCCCCTTCCTAATGTCACCATGAGTCTAAGGGTGGAAACTATACCTACCTCTAACTTTTACAATAAAGCTGACTCAGTAGTTTAAGGGCCATTTTGATTCTTTAGGTCTGACATAACTTATCAAGGTATAGTACCACATGCCGTAGTGAGGCTTAGCATATGTGTTTAGACAATTGAGAATACAGTTATGTTTTAGATTCCCCCATTATGCTGTATCAAATTTACTATCAAATCCTGTTGCTAGAAAATGTGACAATATTAACCTTTTTTGATTAGCAAACTATCTGTATGCCTGTGTAGAATGTATGCTATGTGGTAAGTTTAATTAAAAATGAATCAAATATGTTTAAAAAAAGAAATAACTTGTTTTGCTTCTTTAAAATTGGTCATATAACCCCAGATGCAGCTTACGGGCAAGAGACTGCAAGAGATAACCCATCAATTAGCCTGAATTCTTAATATGACAATATATATATAATTGGATGTCATGAGGATTGTCCAGGGTGTGTGCCGTACGTACTGTAGTTTGGAACCAGGACCAACTTCACTGATTTGGGGTTGTATTGATTCCATTGGCTGGGTCCTTGCACAGATAATTTGGTGCTCCTTGGAAACAGGCAAGTTTCCTAGGCCCCTGAAGGAGGCGGTGGTAACACCCCTCCTGAAGAAAGCTTCTTTGGACCCAAACTGCCATGCAAGTTACAGACCAATCTCTAATCTTCCCTTTTTAGTGAAGGTGGTTGAGAAGTTAGTGGCCATACAACTGGAGAGCTATTTGACCATCCATGACATCTATGAACCCCTCCACTCCAGTTTCAGAAAGAGGCATAGTACTGAGACAGCGCTGGTTCGGGTGCTCAATGATCTCCTGATGGCTAGAGATCGAAAGAACTATTCTATCTTGGTCCTTCTTGATCTCTCATCAGCATTTGACACTGTGGACCATGGAGTTCTGCTTGACCATCTGAGGTTCATCTGTGGCCTGTTGGGTATAGTCCTCAGGTGGTTTACATCTTTCCTCACCGGAAAAACTCAAGAGGGTGGTGTCCAGGATTTATTTTTCAGACCCTATCCCTCTGTCTTATGGGGTTCCTTGGGGATCATTGCTGTCTCCCATGTTGTTCACAGTGTATATGCTGCCCCTCAGAGACATTGTAAGGAGGCATGGGCTGAGGTTTCACTGCTATGCAGATGATACCCAGCTCTACCTTTCTTTTGCACCCAGCCAGAATAGAGCTCTCTCAGTCTTTAATAACTGCCTGGTGGAAATCCAAGAGTGGATGGATTTGAGTTGGTTGAAGCTGAACTCAGGAAAGACTGAAGTGCTGGTTGTGGACCCAGGATGCTGGATGGGGGGGGGGGAGTCAGGGGTAGGCTTACCCTCGGGGCTTTTCCTTGGGGGTTTATCACTCCCGGCCTCTGAACAGTTGCGAAACCTGGGGGTAATCTTTGACGAAGGGCTGACCATGCATTTGCAGGTGTCAGCCATCATCAAGACCTCTTTTTACCACCTGAGGAATATCACCAGGATTAAGCACCTTGTTCTGTCCGGTGACCTTTCCAAGCTGGCTCACACCTTTGTGTCCTGCCACATGGATTATTGCAACTCCTTGTATATAGGGCTATCTGGGATAGAAATCCACCATTTGCAGCTAGTGCAGAATGCAGCAGCTCGGCTTTTGACAGGAATCTCTCAGTACTGCCATATTTCTCCGGTGCTGCTTGATCTGCACTGGCTGCCAGTACAATGGTGGATCACCCTTAAAGTCAGTCTTCTGACTTATAAAGCCCTACACGGATAGGGCCCGGACTACCTGAAAGAGCTCCTAGTACCTTACCACCCCAGGCGATCACTCTTCTCAGCTGGCGAGGGGTTGCTAGAGTTTCCAAGAGTGTGTTTAAAATCTTCTGGTGCCCGGGCATTTATGCATGTGGTCCCTTCTCTCTGGAATTCTCTACCCCAACAGTTACGTGAGCGTGTGACCGTGGAGGGCCTTAAAACGAGCCCTAAAAACTCATCTTTGGCACCAAGCATTTGGCAACTGATTGACTGATTGGCTGTATTTATCTTAATTTTAGAAGTTTGTTTTGATGTCTGTCATATTAACTAAGCTGCTATAATGTGTGTAATGTCGTATGTTTTTAAATTGTGCTCGCCACCTTGGTTTTGGAAAGGCACCATAAAAATAAAGTTGTATTATTATTATTAAATTACATCATAGTGTAGAAAATATACTGCATTTAGGACTTGCCACTCACATACTGACAATATGTCACAGAATATTGTAGAAAATATATTTAGCATTTACCACTCATATACTGAAAGAACTGGTTTAAAGTGTCACTTGTTTTAGCAGTCATTGGCATATTCCTCATTTCTTAAAGCAGGTAATATCAAGGGAACCCACAGATGAAGACGGTTTGGAATAAAAGCAGGTGGATATTCAGTTGGGCTAGTCACTCTGGTTAGCCCAAGCCACACTTGGTGTCTTTACCTGCTCTGCTATAAATATAATGAATATGCTGATTACTAAGGAATAAGGCATGATGGGGGGGTGCGTTATGGTGGGATAACGGCCTACCTTGGGTGAGTTGAAGCATGATTAAAGCTAAGTGCTTCCATCACCTGAGAAGGGCCATTAGTCCACCATAACACACTCCCTGGAGTGCCTTACTATGATTATGAAATGGGTCCTTTTTAGTAAATTAGATGCACTTTTTAAACATATTTTTATTGAGGTACCTTCAGTTGGGTAGTTGTGCTGGGATAACAGCATGGCTGAAAGTACCTCTTGGCCAATCAGGAGCCAGTATCCTTTCTATTGATTTTACAATACTGAATGAAACACACTTAAAGACCAGCATGTGGCTGTAAGTTATGAATACTAAATATGTTTTATCCAAGACCTCATGGCATATTGCCTAAGTAATTCATTCTTTTAAAGAAGCAGCACAATGAAAAATGAAAAAGCTAACTTCACCTACTGTTAATAAAAATGTTACCATTCCTGTCAAATGTACTTTTTTCTTGGTACCTCTTATGGTGTGCATAATGAGTTTTTTTTCATTTTCTTGATCCTAACCCTTGCCAGGTCTATAATGCTATGTCTAAGCCAAATGTGGTGGCCATCTGTTTTCCTTGAGGAAAAACTAAATTAAATAATTTATAAAATACTCAGACTTTAGTAAGACTAGAACATTTTACCACCACATAAAGCTGGAAGATGCCTGGGATCCTTTATAGTGAAAAAAATAGGATGAAATTGTTTGCCCAATTTCACTGTACTGGTGCTTTAAGAATGGGAGTCTGATTTAATTCATGTGAAACTCTGGTGTCTGTGATGTCAGCCCATTGGCTGTGCTTATTTAATGAGTGTAATGTTTAAGTGGTGGTACTCTCAAGCGGGGTGGCAAACAAAATTGTTCCATTTATCATTATTGGTGAGGGAAGCAGCACTTGCACAGGCTCCCTTGAGAGCCTAGCAGTTTTTGACTGACCTCCTAAGTTTTACTATTTTACTATTGTTTTATAGAAGAAGCTTTTTCAACTGTGTTTGCCTTCTCCGGCTCCCTTGGTTGTTGAAGTCATTGGAAATTTGTATTTTAGGCAGGGCGTGAGAAGTAGGGTTTTTAGTTTTAGTTAGGGGGTTCTCAGTGAAGAAGCTGCAGGAGATAGTTTTATTATTTTTTAGGTAGTGGAGTGCGGGCTCACCTGTGCGCTTGCTGCAGTGAGGAGAGACTTCAAAGTTACTGGCTTTCCTGCCCTGTGGAGGAGAATATCTCAGAGTTTTCTTCCTGTGCGGGACTCCATGTTAGTCATCTGTGGAGTTGTGCTGCTGTTAAAGCCGCTCTGAGTTGAGTGGTCCCTGGTCCAACTTATATGGTTTTGGTCAGTCAGGTGTTGTGGTTGAACACCAGCAGGGAAGTGCAGCATATCGACTCATTCGAGTAGTGGACCTGGACGTCAGCCTGTTTCAGGATCTTAGTGGCCGCTGGATTGAACTCCTTGTGCCCTGTTCCAAATGTGGGCTTGGTCATCAATGACAGGGGTGACCGCACCCACTGTTTCTGAGACTCAGTGAGTAAACTGTTGTATCCTCAGGAGTGATAATTTTGGCTTCAGCACTGCTGTATTGCTAAGATCTTCTGCCAAAGTACTTTTTTCATCTTGCCTACTTGTCTCCCCTTCCTGTGGATTGTTTCTGAGGTTGGCCAGTGTCTGGATCACTGAAGGGTAAGAGTCTTCTCTGAACTGATAATTTCAGGTCTGGCAACTGTTTTTCAGTCATCATTGACATTGGGGTTTGTGAGGGGGTAAATGCTTTATCCCCCATTATATCTGGATTTCGGGCCTGTTGAGAGGAGGGTCAACCAGGTTTTCACCATCAGTGGGTCTATTTGGAGTTCATAATCCCCAGTGACTTTAAATTATTCACTGTGTTGCTGAAATATTGGTCTTTGCCCTTATAGTCAGTATTATTTGCCTGCTCTCCTGTGTCATGCTTCTCCTGTGGGTATAATTTTGGGGGCTTTTTTAGTTGCTGGGATTGGGTGGTGTGGGTGGTTTCTTTTTGAGAGTATTGGGTGGGTTAATTTAAGTGTGTGAATGAGTGGGTGAGTGATTGGTTGTGTGGGTATGTAGTGCAGTTTGCTTTGCCATTGCACTTTAACAGCTGGAGCTATCGGGTTGCTTGAGGGACTGAACTGCCAGGTAAAGATGTGTTTGTGTCGCAGCCCTGCCCAAATCACCTATGCTGCTGCTCGGCTTTGGGACCTTCACACCTTTGCTGACTTTCCAGTTCCAGGCACTGCAAGGAGGTCAGGATAACTAGGTGGTGGAGGGGTCATGAGCCTAGGGCAGCTGAGGAGGGGGTGGTGAGCAGCACTGAGGTTGTTTGGTGCAGCAGACTCCCTGGATGTAAGCAGAGCATGGTGAGAAGCCAGACTTGTTTGGTCTCCGTGCCCAGGGTTCCCACCTGACCAAGTGGGCAGGTAGCTAGAGGGTCAGCCACATCCTCTAATCCTCTTCAGGTGGTACTCTGCAATACCAAGTCAATGAGGAACAAGACTGCTATCTTTGCAGACTTGATTTCTTCAGTCAACCTGGCTTGCATTACAGAGACCTGGTTGGGTGACGATGCTGGCCCAGTTCTTGAGGCCACCATTCCCTCCAGGTACTCCATGGAGCACTGCCCAAGAAAGGATCACAGGGGTTGGGGAGTGGCCATCATTTTTCGATCCAGCCAGGGCTTCTCGGTGCACCCAGTTGGTAGCAATCGATCTTTTGAGTGCATCGCTGTCCATGGGGGTACAGCTGTAGGTTGCAGAATTCTCCTTATCTACTGCCCCCCTGGGGTGAGGGGAAAATTCTTGTAGGAGATAGCGGACTTCAACATCAACCAGGTGTTGAAGTCCCCCAGTTGTTTAATCTTGGAGGACTTCAATACTTGGATCAATGATGAATCCTCGCATTTCTGTTATGACTTCCTCCAGTTGATGCAGTCACTGGGCCTGTCACAAGTAGTTGCTTCTGCTACCCACCAGCATGGCCACACACTTGATCTGGTGTTCTGGTTGGGTCTTAAAGTTGATACCTCAAGACTGATCAGGTCATTTGGTCTGATCATTACACTGTGGAGTTCATGTCTGGGGCCTTCTCTATAAGTCCCTCCCCTGCGGAGATGGTCAGCTATCGTCCTTTAAGGGGCTTGCACCCAGAAGGACTGTTGGTGGTAGGGTTGATGCGGCATGTGTGATTGGTGCCAGAGAGGTGGTGACCACCTATAATAGAGTGGTCTCTGAGGCTCTGGACACCATTGAACCAGTTTGTTTGTGATGCAGATCTTGTCACTTGAGATCCCCTTGGTTTGATGGGGATCTCAAAGTGATGAAGATCAGGGGTTGGAAGCTGGAGTGTTGTTAGTGGAAGACCCTGCTGGAATATGAGGAACTGGCCCTGCATGTTCACTGTGCTGAGTACTAGGGGGCAATTTCCCATAAGAAGGCAGAATGTCTGTCCAGAAAGATTTCTACGGGGAGGAATAGACCATCTCAGCTTTTCAGACTGTAGACAGGCTTTTACATCCTGCCTGTTTGCAGCCAAAAAAAGCCTTTTCATCCACATTATGTGAAGAGTTTGCTCTGTTCTTCTCTGGCAGAGTGTTGGCTATCCAATCAGGGATTCCACCAGGTAGGCCACTGCCTAGCAGTGGTCGGGCTGGGGGGAATAGAAGCACTCTGTCTGGAAAGATTTCAGGCCAGTGGAGGTGTCCAAGTGACTAACGTGATCTTAGAGCTGAAGCACACTTTTTGTGAACTGGATCCAGCCCCAACACATTTCTTAATGGGATGTGTTGATGCTGTTGGCCCGGTGTTCACCAAGATTACCAGGTGTTCGATGGTGAAGTGGTTTTCACAGCTCCTTTGAAAGAAGCACTGGTGAGGCCCCTCCTTAACAAATCTTCCCTTGACACTGAAATCCCAGGTGAAGTACTGTCCTATCTCCAACCTGCATTTTTTTAGCAAGGTTTTTGAGAAGCTAGTGGAAGAAAAGCTCGAGGACCACCTGGTGTCCTTGGACATCTATGAGCCATTTCAGTTGGGTTTTCAGGCTAGACACAACATTGAAACAGCTCTAGTGAGGGTCCATAATGATCTGCTCAGGGCTAGAAATAGAGGAGACAGGTCAGTTCTTGTACTCCTCGACCTCTTATCAGCTTTCGACACTGTGGACCACGGCATGCTATTGGATTGGCTCTTTGAGTTTTGTGGAAATGCGGTAATGTCTTCAGGTGGTTTGAGTCATATCTCTCAAATAGGGTGCAGCGGGTGGTGATGGGGAACTTCTCCTTCTCCCCAGTGCCTCTGTCTTGTGGAGAACCACAGGGCTCGATCCTGTCACCGATGTTGTCCGCAGTGTATGTGCTGCCCATGGGTGAGATTATTTGACAACACAGTATGGAATTTCACTGCTATGCAGATGACACACAACTGTATTTGCCACTTGCTCCCAGAACATCCAGAGCTGTCGATGTGGGTAACAACTATCTGGCTAAAATCAATGGCTGGATGGCTTTCAGTTGGCTGAGACTCAACCTGGCCAAGATAGAGGTGCTGGTGATCGAGTCTGGCCACTGGCATGATGTGTTGCCACCCGGGGCTGACTCTGGTCTTGTACTGGGTTTGATCCCATTGGTAGCTTCCCTGAGGGTGCAAAATCTGGGTGTGAGCCTTGATAGCTGATTGAACTTTGAAGATCAGGTGTCCTCTGTAGTCAGCAGTGTTTTTTCACCATCTGCGGAATATCGCCCAGATTAAGTCCCTCATTCCACCCAAGGACCTGCTAACACTAGTGCATGCCTTTGTTTCCACCAGAATTGACTACTGCAATGCTTTGTATTTTGGGGTCATGGGAGGGACCCTCCGCTGACTGCAGCTAGTGCAGAACACAGCCGCCCAGTTGCTGATGTGTCTTTCAGTGTCCAGTCATGTAACTCCAGTTCTGCATGCTCTGCACTGGCTGCCAGTCAGGTGGAGGGTCCTTTTTAAGGTGGGTCTTCTCACCTACAAGGCCCTAAACAGACTGGGCCCTGGCTATCTGTCAGAGCTCCTGACACCAGTGACCTCTGCTCATTCCCTCCACTCATCCTCAAGAGACCTCCTGGACATTCCCAGGATTTGGCTCAGGACCTCAGAAGATCGTGCTTTTAGCATTTCTGGGCTGTCCCTGCAGAACTAACTTCCACCTGCAGTTCGGGAGACCCCCTCAGTAGAGATGTTTAAGTGGAAGCTGACCACCTCTTTGGCCTGGCTTTTTATGATTTCTGAATTTCATCATGTTTTTTGCTCAAGTCCCTTATTATCACATGCTGAAAGTTTTAAAATTGATGTATATTGTATTTATTTAAAAATTGTACGAATGCAATTTTACTGTTTTATTGTTTATTTTATTGTATTTCTCTGTAAGGCACTAAGAACCTCCAGGACTGGGCACCATATAAATAACATTTGCCTTCCCTTGCCATGCCATTATCACATTTACGGCATCTGAAATAATTCAAAGAGCAATGCTATGCCAAAAGACAGGAGAACTGTGAAGAGCTAGGTGCTGAGAGCGGGTTCAGTATAGCTGTATTTGTATCTGTATCTGTATATCTTCTCAGTTCCTTTTATTTAGCCAACTAATCAGTTTATTTTAGTCTATCATAGTTCATGTTTTTAAAAAGTTTTAAATTTAACTTAACTTTGTAGTTTTTGTTGTACTAGTCTAGGTTATCTCAAGGTGGGTGGTAGTGGATGTAAGCACTGCCCTTCTCTGAATGTGGTGAACACTGCCGTGTTTGATTCTTGCACCTTGGCACGCAAATCGTTCACTGCTCAGCCATCTCCCAGCTCTCTGATTTTGACAGCGTGTGCAGAGGTGCTTGGACTGAGAGCCAGGCTAAACAGTTGTGCTCTGTGGTGGGATATTGGTAGACGTGGCTATCTGAAGCTGCAAGGCTGCAGCAGTGGTGTAGTAGTGTTCTGAATGGGAAATCAATTAATGGAGTGCTGAAGGGAGCGGGTAGCTGGTTCTCTTGGAAATCTCCAGAAATCAAGATGATTAAAGGGATTTTTTTGTGGTGCTTAAAACATTGAGATCCTAAGCATGTTTTATTTTTATAAAGTTGGAACAGCGAAACTGGATTGGGAATGTGTACTGTGAAAGGCAAGCTCAATTCAGTAAACTGATATAATTTGACTGAGCCATGGTTTTTGTTAAAAAAAAGGAAGTATAAAGGAAAAAAGGATTCATAAACCATTACTAGGGAGCATAACATTATATTTCTCTGAGTCTTTTAACATTAGTTATTCACTTGAGTGATTTAATTACATATATTTTCAAGTGTATGGTTCCTCCTTGTGCATTCGTGTGCAGCTAAATTGGTGTCTTCCATATATGGTGATAGCTCTTCAATCATTTCATCAGTTAATAATGGTGAACCCTTGGACATAAAAGGCTGTTGCAGTGCATAGATCATTTAACATATGGCCGTCTGAAGGAAAGCAACAGCAGTGGCATGTCCCGCCCTCTGTATAATGGAATAAAAGTAGCAAACTCTGAGATTATCAAAAGCTACTCATTTTTTAATCCCACTGAGTTTATAGCATTTGCAACCAACTAAAACACAACTGACTTTACTGTGATGAAGCTCAAAACTCACACTTTGACTTCCTCATTGCTGCACTGGTAAATTCAGGGAAAAGCAAAGCTCAACTTGTATTAACACATACTTTATAGTATATGGTTAGGGCTCATTATCTGTTAAAACAGTGGCTTTCTAATGCTTGTTGTTGGACAGTACAAATGTCAAAAAAGTTGTTGTACTATCGTTCTGACATCACATTGATAGTACAGCAACTTTTGAGCCTGGTGCCACTACATGATTGGCTGAAACAAAGCTGATCAAAAAAATACATTCTAAAATGGTGCCAGGACTTAATGAACAGCTCAGATCCAGTGGAGGTCTGGTATTCTCCACTATCACTGTCGGGTGTGCCATTCATTCACATAGTTTGGACATGGACTGCCATGGGCAGCTTCGTGTTGCCAAACTATCAATTTGCCAAGTTTTTTTTAATCACTGCCATAGTTAATCCTTGGAGTTGAAGCACAGTGCAACTGCAGGTAGGACCAGTAGTCAGGACTGGACCACAGTGGGACTGCAGCAAAGACAGTGGTGAGTGGGAGCATGTTCACAAGGTATGAACCTTGCGTGAAATTAAACCTTGTACATTTTGGGGAAACATATACTATAAAAAACAATGGATGGGTGACCATCCATAGCTAAGGCTGCGTTTTCATCTCGGGAGTTGATGACTTCATAGGGACCTCTCGAGCTTCACACTCGAGGTATCTATGATGTCATCAACTCCTTCAATGGGAACACAGCCTTGTTGTGGATGGTCACCCATCCACAATTCTATATGTTAAACAGGGTTGTATTTTTAAAATATATATCCTTCTAGTGCTTTTATACTCAGAAACTTGTTGAAGTTTAACACTAGCGGTATTGCTGATTTAACAACTGGTTCCAGAAAGGATTGAGGAGGGTGACAGAAGGAGACCCCCTTGCCGGTGATTCAAGGTTGCAGACTTCTGACCTGGCATTGGGAGCTTTTGTAGTTTGAAACCACATGCTCAACACCAAGTCAAATATAGTTTATACGAGTGGATCATTAATTGTTTATTGTTTACTTATTGCATCTTATGATAATTTACTGTCAAACAACTCATTATTATAAACAAATAAATATACCTAACAACTTGATGCTGGGAGACTGAGGAGATTGATGGGTTTTTGTTTTAAAATTATTTATAGCTTATAATTACTCTATGTGTTTCTGATGGTATTATTAAGTTAATAATAAAACAACATTATAAATGTAGTTACCTCCAAGTAACTTATCAGCTACTAATTTTAAAAGTACAACTGAGAAGAGCAGGAAACAACATCACATTTTCTAAAGGACTTATAGCCAACCCACTCATGCAGTGGTAGCACTAACACCTGCAGTGCTGATGGCCCTGGTTCAGAAGCAAATCTGGGGTGTCAGAGAGCTGGGGAGATCAAGCATCTGTAGGACTGCTCTCCTCCTCTTCCTCCTCCTTGGGGATGGTGGGCAGAGTCAGATACTTGCCTGACCCCTGGAAGAAGTTGAGGAAAGACTGCCTAGGGCAGGAAGGTTGGGAGGTGTGGCAGACATCAGTGCACATCATGCAGGAGTGCGTGGCATGCACCATTCCATCATTGCATGCTGCATCTCCCCAGGGACAGAAAATGGGAAAAGTCTGGTGGCAGAATGAGGAGAAGCACCCACAGGCCCTGCACTTGACCAGCTGGGTGCACCCACCCAAACTGGATTCATTCCCCGGTGGGGCTTGGGGAACCCCAGTGGGAGGGCAAGCCCTGGTGGAATATGGATGGCAGATAAGTCACTGCAGACATTGGGGTGATGGGGAAGGGGTGCTCCTCTGAAGATGGGATGACTGGGAGGAGAGAACTTAAAAAAAACAACTAAAGGACTTACTATCTTTATTTTTTTGCTTTTGTCAGCTTAAGTGCATGTGGATATGGTTGAAATAGTTGACTGGAAAACTGGTTCCTGCACTAATAGGCCCTCCTTAAAGAATCCTGCCTGATAGAAGTGTTAAAGACCAATTAATCAAGTAAAACAAGGGACTCTGTTCTCTACAACTTGAAAGGACTGCTGAAATCTGCACAGCACCTGCGACTTCACAAAACTACAGTGACAGAAAACCACAGAAAAATAAAGAAACCAAGACACTGTATCAGCTTAACCCTGCACCTTGATGAAAGGGAAAAGATTGGTGATATACATTTAAATTGATGTATTATCTAGGGACTTACACAGGGATGATTTTACTCTTGTGAATTGCTGTTTTAAAAACTAAATTGCATGTGCTACGCATTTCATATATACAAAAATATTTTTAGAGCTAGAATAAATATTTTGCTTTGTTGAATAGTTAAATGGATTGTGGTCTTTTTCTCTACACAGTAGTAATAGTAGAGAAAGGTCCAAAAAATAAAGGAAAATAAAAAAGGTGTGGAAAGTGCAGTTAAACCAGGAATTAATAGATTACACACAGGGTGGAGGAGAAACATGAGTCAATTGCACAAATTCACCTGATACAAAAATTGATGAAAAGAGAAAAAAGGGAAATGGAGAAAATTCAAATAAATACTGGAGATAATAATAAACAACTCAAAATACCAGAATTTTTATCTGTGAAATCATCACCTATAAAGACTAGGAAAATGGGCTTAACTGCAAATGAAAATGTTAATGACTCAAGGACAACCTCAACACCAATTAATAGCAAGGCAGCACCCAAAAGCCGGTGACCTTACCAAACTGAAAGACCTGAAAGTGACAGCAGAGAGTATGCACTACATAGATACATAGATACATAGACAGTGTCGGCAGATAAGGCCTATGGCCCACCTAGTCTGCCCATTTGAGCTTGTAAGTTCAGTTTGTTTTCCTAGAAGTCTGTTTCCCCTTACCCCTGCCCTCTAGAATTCCTTTATGTCTATCCCATGCATTCTTAAATCCCGTGATTGTTTCAGCCCCCACCACTTCCTCTGGCAGGGTGTTCCACTTGTCCACCACCCGTTCTGTGAAGAAATTCTTTCTCATGTTTCCTCTGAATCGTCCTCCCCTCCAACTTCACTGCAACTCCACTGCTGAATGATAAATCACCAAGAGAGGACATTAAAGTAAATTCATTAGAGACATCACCAGATTTGCTCATTGATTCAAGCACAGTAGAAGGAGCAGCACAGAATGATGAAAATAAACTGTATGTGAAGGGTTCGGATATCTTGAAAATGAGTTCAGGGGAGACAGCAAATTCTCAAGAAAATAATTTATCTCTACCTCAGCTTACTAATGTGACACAAATAAGTCTTATGAAGCAGATGACTCAGAAAACAGTATGACTCAGATCGATAATACTTTACTCCCGTGTGTATTGAAAAATCTCCAACAAACAATAAACGGTCTAAAGGTCTAAGATTCCATAAACAATAAACAAACCTCACAAAAGATGAATGAAAACAAAGATACAGGAAAAGCTAAAGATGAACCCGCTCAGGTTGATGGCTCTTGTAGATGTGATATTTGAGATGATGATTTGAATTTATTGTATTTCCCCTCCTTTTTGAGCAATGATATTATCAATCAATCAATCAACATCTGTATTTATCCGGGCAGGCACCATTGAGCAAGGCTCATTTGCAAGGTGGACCTGGTCATGAATACATCAAAGTACAGTACAGAAGCAGGTATACAAAAAGCAATAATATACAAGGAAGAGAAAGTATATACAGTGCATACAGTACAGTACAAGGTTGAAATAAATAAAACAAAAAACAGCATTATTTTACAATTGAAGAAGTCAGCAGATGTACAATCAACCATGGGCATACAGGGGTTATAAGCAGAGATCTTTTGAGTGAGGCAGCCAGCAACTACATATAACCACACAACTACATTATAAATAGCATGAGAAATAATTGCGCAGCCAATCTCATCGTAACGGAACAGCTTCCGATAATTAGAAAGGAGAATTATACAGTGAAGGAAGGATTAGCTATAATGGAGCAAAGATGAACGATGTTGTAAGAACTCTTAATACAATTGTTCCAATGACTTTGCCTGCTGATAATAAAATATTCAGACCAGAATTCAGTACTATTATTTTCAAAGATAAGTCAGAGATAGATAGAGGTGGGAATATTAAAAAGGGAAACAAAAAAATAGCATTAAATGCAAACAAAAAAAAAGAGAATAGTAGTGTTAAAAGGAAAGTACTGAACATAGCAAAAGATGATTCAATTGCAGTAAGGAACTAATTTTCAGGGAAGAAAGGGATCAACACAAACATACACCAGAAATGTTAAGAGTAGTGAAGAAAGAAATGATTATACAACCACATTCCAGATAAAAAAAACAACATAGAAACATAAAATATGTTGGCAGATAAGGACCATATGGTCCACCTAGTCTGTCCATTTCCCTACTCACTGCTGCAGCCCCAGATCCTGTTTGATCTGTGACTCTCCTCCTCTGCACATCTCCAGGGTACCCTTATGTCCATCCCATGCACTCTTGAACCCCCATATTGTTTTCACCCCCACAACCTCTGCTGGAAAGCTGTTCAACAGCTCCACCACCCTTTCAGTGAAAAGCTACTACCTAACATTACCCCTGAGCCTTCCACTCTTCGGCCTCATATCATGCCCCCTTGTACTTCTGCAGAGTTTTCTCTGAAATATGCTTTCCATCTGTACCCTGTTCATTCCCGTAACTTACTTGAAAGTCTCTATCATATCTCCCCTCTCTCTTCTTTTCTCCAGTGAATGGATATTAAAGTCCTTAAGTCTTTCCTCATAGGGCTTCTGGTGCAGTTCATGTACCATCTTTGTTGCCCTTCACTGGACTGCCTCTGTTTTGTCAATGTACTTCCAGAGATGTGGTCTCCAGAGCTGGACACAATACTCCAGCTGAAGCCTCACTAGTGATCTGTACAGTGGCATCACCACCTCTTTCCTCCTGCATGTTATGCCCCTCCCTTAGGTTGTGGGACAGAATCCATAATACTAATTAATAGCTATAGCCCTCTGTCCAATTCCAAATATTATAATAGCTCAGTTTGGGACATAATAAGAAATAGTTTATTGCCATTTCAAGACAAATTCCCAGAGTCCTATATTATGATTGTAGGAGATATGAAAGCATGCATAGCAGATTTTGATGGCTATGCTGTTTAATTCAGTGTCAGTGGCTCAGTAGGTAGCACACTTGCCTCTGAGGCTGGGAGATCAGAGGGCTGTAGGTTCAGTTCTCACATCTGGCACTTGGGTTAATATCCCAATACTGACGCTGTAGTGCAGCATGAAAGGGGTGCTGCACTTCTGAGGTGCCATCTTTTGGATGAAATGTTAAACCAAGGTCCCATCTGCCTGGATTGGTGGTAGTTCAGGTGGATGTTAAAGATCCCATGGCACTTATCGAAAAGAGTAGGGGAATTTCCCCTGTGTCCTGGCCAAATTTCCCTCATTCACTAAAAATACCACCAACAGTTTAATCTGGTTCAAGGTCAGTTGGCATTCATTTGTATCCCCCTCCTCCGGATTGTGCCTGAAAATAGGCAGGATTTGTCTAGTGCACTTACCCAGTCAACAAAAACTAAATAAATTGCCAACTGGTTAAGTGAAGGAGTTATGAAATGGAATAGATTGTCTAAAGATACTAAATTAAGTCAAATGGGAGGATATCTCATTGAACTGTTGAAAGAATTCCTACTTTTCCTTTGAAACGTAGATTGGCAGGAGATGAAAAAGGAATTGTTACCTTCTTTTCTCTTAGTGGCGTGTCAGTAATTGACAGCACTATGGGAAGGTGACCAATGATGGTGGGACACACTTCATGCTCAGAACAGGGGAGAAAGTGACCACCTTCCTATACTACTGTCTAAGTACTGTATAAATTAAATTAAAATGAAGTGATTGGTAAAGAAGAAAAAACATTGCAGTTTAACAGTATTATTAATACAAAAAGAGTAACATGTGATATCTAGCTGTAAGGAGGTAACAAAACTCTTATCCTGTCGAGGGAGTTTTAGAAAAATAATGACTCTTAAGAGATACAATATTACATTGGTGGAGGTTTATAGTGCCATGAAGCCCCTTTTATACAAAACACAAAATAATAATACATTCAACAAAGTGAGTTGGTTTGATAAAGCATGCAAAGAAAAAAAGAGAGAAAGAAATACATGATACAGGTCCTAGTTTGGAAAACAAAATAAATGTTCAACAAAAGAAAATTATAAATATCTCAATTAATGTAGAAAACAGTACAAAGCATTCTTATTACTCAAGAAAAAGACTAGTAAAACACACAATGGAAGGTAATGATGGAAGTCACAAAAATGAAAGATATGAAGAGCTTCTGGTGTTTGGTGATGAAAGGCTCATCAGTTCGCAGTTATAAAATTAACAATAATATTACAGTAGAAAAACTAATAAACCACTTTAAAAATATTGTCCATGATATAGAACAGGAGAAGGTGTGTGTCAATATCTTAGGGGATCTAGCCAAAAGTGAGGGTTTGCATCATATGAACTTTATGGAAATTAGTGGAGCTAATAAATCTTTGAAGAAGAAAAAAGGACCAGGGCAGAGGGTATACCTGCAGAAGTATACTTATGTTTAGAAGAACCATGGAGTTGAATTTTGACTAATTATTTTAACATATGAATTAAGGAAAGATATATTCTGAACTCATGGAAGGGTGCAACAGTACCAATGTACAATAAGTGGGACAGGTCAAATCACAACATGTATAGGCCCATAAGCCTTCTAGATATTCAAACTAAAACATTTTCAAAGACAATATTACCAAGATTATTGCAGTAGATTGATAATCTGGGTGTTTTTTCTCAATTTCAGTCTGGCTGTAGAGTGGGAAGAAGCACTACAGATAATTGTTTTGTGTTATGTCACCTAATAGAGAAATATGCAGCTATGAGATCTCAAAAACTGTTCACAGCTTTTATAGATGACAGCTCTGTGACCAATCTTATTTTGTGAATTTTTCTACAGGAAATTATGCAGACTGGGGCAGTGAACCAGCCTTAATAAATATTATAAGAGATCTATACACAGGAACACAGGAACATGGGCCAGGGTTCACATTAGGGGCCAGCTCTCAGGAACCTTCCAGACTAATCAGGAGGTTAGACAGGGTTGCGTCCTGGTCCCAGCATTATTCTGCATATATACTAACAAACTGCTTGTAAGTCTGGATGCACTTCCATCGGACTCTCCAAAAATAGGATTGCAGTTTTGCCGGGTCTTGACCTCTGCTGATGACTTGGTGTTTTTCTCATTATCATGATATGGATTACAACAAAATTAAATGCTCTTTGTACTGTATCAGAAAATGTAAAGTTGAAAATAAATCCAAATAAAGCAAAATTACATTATTTGGATTCAACAAATTCTCCTATCAATGAAGAGTGGGGGTTGAATACCTAGGTATAGAGAATATATTTATCTAGGTATGTCCTCTTCAGCCAACTGCTATTGGAGAAAGCTTATTAATAATACAGAGACAAAATTGAAAAAGACAATCATGGGTCTAAAATGTTTGAATTACAGATTTGGAGATTGTTCGGTTGTTTCAACAGTAAAAGTACTTCATGCTAAATGCAATGCTCAAGCTTTGAATAGGGCAGCAATTTGAGGGAATGCAGTTGGGACTGGTTTGGACAACCCTGTATCTCAATTTTTCCAGTCATTATTAGGTGTACCCATGTCAGTTCCACCAGCTTGTTTAAGATCTGAATTAGATTGTACAAGTATTGAGGCCCAGACTAAAGCTTGGAAAACTAATTATTGGAAAACTATAACTGGTATGCCAGATAATAGGCTGCCAAAAAATATCTTTATGAAATTTTATTGGGAAGAAGTTGTATCTTCCCTAAATATTTGTGCCAGAGGAACCTAACACACTGTCTTCATGAATGTAACTTTTTTGCACAATGGAAATACTTTAAAAACAGCATTTCAGTTTTTAATAAATATAAAAAAATACATGACAAATACAATTCAGGGGTACGGGCCTGTTGGAATCTTGAAGTAACTAGTGCATCTAAGTTTTCAAAATGGCTTGTAGCTAATGATAACAGACACAGACTAAAATACTATTTTCATGAAATCACAGATTAAAGAAAAGAAAAATGCACACTAATTTCAGATTTGAAACATTTCTAAGCAAAGTATTACGGACTCACTATAATAAATCTACTAATACAGCAGACAACAAATATTCTTGCGAGACTGATGGAACTGATCATTTAAATCGTATCCTGTTGGAATGTTCCTGGTATGAAGATCAAAGGAAAACCTGACTGGAAGCATTTCTTTGTAATAAACAGATAGAAAACTAGGAACTTTTTATAATGCTTATGTTAACAGAAGACTCATATTGGTTTGAGAGGGTTTCAGATTATCTATGAACTGTAACAAAAATCAGAAAGAAGAAATTTCCATTCTTGTTTAATTAAATATATGGTTCTGACAATATAACAATATAGTAAAAGACTGAAGGGGTTTGTTTATAAACTACCCACAGCATGGTGATTCCTCTGTCATTCCGGTTAGATGTCTATACTGCAGTGTTTATGTTATTTCACTCTTTCCTATTGACTCTTCATAGTAGCACTTAAGATGAGTAGAAGTATACTGCATTTTTAATGTTCAGAGGTTGAAGGGGGTCCAATAAAGGAGGGACTCGGTCTGGAAGAATGTGGGAAAAGGCCAGCTGGTAAGGTGCTGTCTGGAAGAAAATGGAACCCCCCATGGGAATGTGAGCAGGGGAAATGGAAGTATTCGGAAAAGGTGGAAGGTAGTCCTTCTAAATGCCAGGAGCTTGGGCAATAAAATGCCGGAGCTCCAGGTGATGCTAACTGAGGGAGAGGTGGATGTAGCAGCGGTCACTGAGACCTGGGCCACTGCAGAGCATGACTGGGACCTGAACCTGCAGGGTTACACCATGTTCAGGAAGGACAGGGGGGAGGGAAGGGGAGGAGGGGTAGCAATAATAGTCAAAAACTGCATTGGCATAGGAGGAGTGGAGGAGGCAGAGGGAACTGTGGAGGTGATTTGGGTCATCTTGATAACAAATGGGGGCAAGAGAGTAAAAAATAGGAGTGGTGTATAGACCCCCTGCACTGACAGAGGAGCTGGAGGAGAGTCTGGTGGCAGATGTTGGGAGACACTGCAAATTGGGCAGGGGAAGGGTGGTGGTGTTGTGGGACTTAAACATGCCAGGAATGGACTGGGAGACTATGACATCCTCGGTGGCCAGGTAACAGAGGTTGTTGGATGTCTTTCAGGATGCGTTCCTAACTCAGCAGGTGGAGGAACCAACCAGGGAGGCGCAGATACTGGATGTTGTCCTAGCAGACAGTGACCAGATTGGGGGTCTGGAGGTAAGGGAGCCGTTGGTGGGGAGCGACCATGACACGGTCTGGTTCTGCCTGGACCTAGGAGGGGTAGAAGGCTGCACAAAGATGGAGGTAACTGACTTCGGGGGGAGGATTTCAAAGAAATGGGAAGGATTCTTAAGAAGCATTTGGATGGGATTGGGCCAGACATGAACACTGACAGTAGGTGGGAAATCATTGGGGGGGGGTGCAGGATGCTACCAGCACCTGTGCAAAAGTAAGACGAAAATGTGGTAGGGCCCGTAAACCCTGTTGGTGGACATGGGAGGCTCAGGAGTTGGTGAGGGGAAAGAAGGCAGCTTATAGGCATTTCAAGTGCTCAAAGAGTGAAAGGGATCGAGGGGAGTACAAGCTGATGGCCAGAAAGGCCACTAGGGTGGTGAGGGCAGCTAAGGCAAGGAAGGAGCAGAACTTGGCCAGGGAAATTAGGAGAGGGAATAAGGGATTCTTTAGATACATTGGGGAAAAACAAAGGGTGAAGAAGCAGATTAGCAGGATTAAAACAGGGGAGGGATGGGCACAAGATCCGGGGGAGCAGGCTGAGGTACTAAATGAGTACTCCGCCTCAGTTTTCACCAAGGAAAATGGGGTGGCTGCATCATAAATGGGAGGAGATGGTGAAACTGAGGGGGGAACCCTTGCCGATCGTTGGGTCTGGGGAGAGGGTGGGCCATTACTGGCAAGAGGGGGGAAGGCAAAGCAGGGGGATGAGGTAGCGGAGGTGGAAATCACAGCAGAGAGAGTGAGGGAAGCCCTCAGGTCCCTTAAGACACAGAAAGCCCCGGGGCCAGATAAATTGGATCCAAGACTGCCGAAGGAACTGGCGGATGTCCCTGGTGGAGCTTTTCAGCATCTCTCTGAGCACAGGGTGGGTGCCCCAGGACTGGAAGGTGGCGCATATAGTGCCTATCCACAAGGGGGGATCAAGGGAGGTGGCAGAGAACTACAGGCCTGTCAGCCTGACATCAGTGGTGGGCAAGGTGATGGAGGGCATTGTCAAGGAGAGGCTAGGGGGGGACCTGGAAAAGTCGAGGTGCCTGGATGATAGACAGCAAGGATTCTTCCCGGGGAAATCGTATCAGACAAACCTTGTGGAGTCCTATGACTGGGTGATGAGAGCATTGGACCTGGGTAGACCAGTGGATGTCCTCTATCTTGACTTCAGCAAGGCATTTGACTCTGTTCCTCACGGGGGTCTGGTTTGTTTTTCTATTCACTCACATGCCCCAGGCATCCTTCGGGAGTGCCCACACGGAGTTAACCATACTCCCAGCATGAACCCCCGCATCTCTCCCTGATCTCCCTCCTACCCAAATGACCACTGGCAGGCCCAAACCCCAGTACCATCTCTGGGGCTGATTCTGCCCTCCCTCGGCAGCTGGCTCCTAAGTATGAGGTGCCTACGTGTCATCGGGCGGCCGCGTGGAGAGAGATCCTGAGCACGTCAGGCTGGCGTTTGGGATGTGGACTGATCCACTGGGGCCACCGTCATCTCCTGATGGTGTGAGAGGTGTTTCTGACTTTTTCTGGTCCCCCCCATGGAGCTCGGTCTTGTAATGATGACCAGCATCTGCCAAACTCCACCCCTACTTGCCTTTGGCTCATCGCATCCTCTCTGGCTACCCCCGACCACTGCCAGGAGTTGCACTGGAACAATGCAGTCCCTACTCCCCCCTGGAAAGGGAAAGCTGTACCTTGGTGCTTCATCCCTGCCCACCCCTGCTGACCCCCGACTTCCCAGGCTCACTCCCGAGCCCAAGTCGTCGGCGTGACGCGAGGTGAGGCATCTAACACCTTAACCCTCAGCGCCACTGGGCCAGCCACAGGGGGCCTGTTGAATAAGCTGGGAGAAATGAGGGTGGGGAACCAAATGATCAGATGGATTGACTCCAGGACCGGAACCAGAGGGTTGTGGTTGGTGGGATAGTTTCATCCCCAAGGAGGGTCATTAGTGGGGTGCCTCAGGGATCAGTCCATGAGCCCCTCCTGTTCAATGCCTATGTCTCTGACATAAGGAAGGGTATCAAGAGTGAGATGAGTCTCTTTGCGGATGACTCAAAACTGGGGGTGGTGGTGGATGGGGAAGAGGGAAGGGTGGCCCTACAGGGAGACTTGGAGGCTCTGGAAAGGTGGTCTAGAAAGTGCAAGCTGAGGTTTAATGCAGGGAAATGCAAGGTACTGCATCTGGGAGCCAGAAACCTGGGCCAAGTGTACACCCGGGGGGGGATGCTACAAGTCTCAATGGCTGAGAGGGACCTGGGGGTGGTGGTGGATGTCAGGATGAACAACTCTCAGACTTATAGGAGGGCAGCAGCCAAGGCCAACAGGATGCTGGGATGCATCGCTAGGGGGATTACATCCAGAAGGAGGGAAGTGATACTCCTCCTGTATAACTGCTTGTTGAAGCCACACCTTGAGTACTGCGTGCAGTTTTGGAGGCAACACTTAAAGAGGGACATTGAACTCCTGGAGAGGGCCCAGAGGAGGGCAACTAAAATGATCTGGGGCTTGGGGGACAGGACCTATGGGAAAGGCTTGAAGAGCTAAATATGTATACATTGGAAGAGAGAAGGGACTGGAGGGACATGATAGAGGTCTTCAAGTACATGAAGGGGTTAAATGGGGGAGGAGCAGTCAAGGTGCTCAAAAGGAAGGGGGGGCAACTAGATGGCATGGGTGGAAGCTGGGGGTGGGAGATTCAGGAGAGAAAGGAGGAGGTGCTACTTCACTGAGAGGGCGGTGGAGCCATGGAATGCGCTGCCCAGGGGGCTGGTGGAGGCAGAGATGGTGGAGGGGTTCAAGAGGGGGTGGGACAGGTACAGGGGAAGGGTTCTGGATGCAAAGTCCGGTGCAGTGGGAATTATCGGGACTGGGAAGGGAGAAGCCAGAGAGGGCGAGGGGGGCAGCAAGGGCAGATCCCAGGGTGGGGGCTGACCAAATGAGCAGACATGAAAGACCGTTAGGCCTATTCTGCTGGCATTTTAGTATGTTAGTATGTTAGGTGAGCAATTTTTCTTATTATTTATGGGGCTACTGTCTACACCATGTTTTGGGCCATGCACTGTAGGTAACCAGACCCGAATCTGTTATGTCCAGTTTACATCCACACAGAAGGATTAGCTAAGTGCAATACATTTCTCAGCACCTTAATCGTGCTAGGATTTTCTAAACTAGTCATCTTCTAAGTGCAATCATATATTGAAATGTATGACTTATGAACTATTTATATTGTGATGTGAGATATGATGATGGGTATTTGTAACCAACTATTTTGTGTTACATTTTTGACATATATTTCTGTCACACGACTGTCGACATTTTTGTCCATCAAATAAAATTTGAAACTAACTTATTGCATTTATCACTAATAGAGGTTTACCTTGTCTATGAGCAAACAAATGATTTGGTGGAATCTGCCTACAGGCAAGTGTTGCAAATATCTGTTATCAAATCCCAGTTAATATTTGTGCCAAAAACTCTGTATGTGAATGTCAAACTGCTCTTTAAAAAAGTACTTACTTTTTCAGATATTTGCATAAGATGAGATCCTTTTATGCTAGTTGTGTTCTGTTGTGTAAGAACTGGTACTTGTAATTTATATATGATTTTATATTTATTTTGTGAAAATAAGATCCAGTGTCCTAATCATATGTACCTGGATAAAAATAGTTTTAACTATTATAAACAACATAGTTGTGGATATGATGCAGCTTGACAGGTACGGAGTTTGGGAGGTCTGTAGTACTGTACTGTACACTGAGTTACAGTTGTCCAAGGAAGGGTGTTGGCAGGCATACTCACTGCATACATTTGTGTTCAGTATTCTTTGAAGTATCTGTCCCTAACCATTATCATTCTAAATTGGTATGGAGGGGAACACGCTGCTGCTGAATTTTGTTTTCCTGCTTAGTGGTTGTGACGGTTTAAATTCTAATTATTTAATCTGGAGCGTACATATAATATTGTGCCTGTTCTGACCTTAGATGTGACACTATTCCTTCATCTTGCAATCTTGTCAGACCAATGCTAAGCTAGTCCTGTGGTAATAATGTGATTTTTATGTTTATTAATCTAAGACCCTGCACTTACTGTATGTGTTAAACAGCATTCAATAATACAAGATGATATTTTTCCCAATTGTTTAACCAGGAGTAGCACACTAAGCTGAAAGCTTGTTTACAGGTGCGACCTGGGAACACAGGGAAGTTAAGTGACTTACTCAGGGTCACACAGTATGCAAGTGGGGGCTGTGGGATTCAAACCCAGGTCTCCAGATTTACAGCTCAGAGCCTTAAACCACTGCGCTATACTGCCTCATGGTTTACAGGTGGGGGGACAGGTGGCATGTTTGTGTGTGTACATAGGTGAAATTTCTGACTGCTTTCTTGTGTCCAAGTATAACTTTACAAAGGTATGTTATACAGTATCTTCTGGTAACAAGCATATCTACAGTATCCGCTAATCTGTCCCAATTCACTTACAGCATTGCGCAAACACAAATAAAATGCTGTAGCATGCTTACCAAGAAGCAGATCCAAAAGTAACGTGCTATAGTCTTTCATTTTCTTGACTGAAAATAAATCATTGGCTAAGTTCAACGAGAGGCCAAAGCAAGGCCATTAGTTTAGTTCAGATATAACATTTCTTTGACAAGACATTGGACTTGATTCTTGAAGGTTGACACAGGGTTTTAACAAGCTCTACATCAAACCCTGCACTATCCCAAACAATTTGTTGCATGGTGTGCCCAAATCTGGTAGGTCATGTGCCTTTGTGACACTTTACCCTTTCTTACAGTGGCTTGTGCCACATACTTGGTGCAAACCCATTAAAAAGGTCGGCAAAGGTAGCCCAACAAAATTTGGTCTAACTCACTGCATGTGGGGTATGGGGGGGCTAGGGGATTGAGAATCCTGACTGTCACCCGGAGAATGCTGCAAGTTGTATGCTCCATGTGTTCAGCGACCCCGGGGTGTGTGGCATTCAAAGCAGTTTCAGAATCGAGCCCATCGTGTTTTTCTGATTTTACTGGATCGCCATAGATGACAGTACACAATCCCTTCCTTTTGGGCTTCAAGTAATTTGAGGGGCCTGCATTGATAACTGCTGTGGAGATCTGGGGATCTGTTACCCAAAGATAGATGTAAAAAAATGACTGCACATCAACATGTACGTTCATGAAAAGGATGTTTCAGCCATTACAATTATCTAGAGAAAACATTTGTTTTAATTTATAGTTTTCTTTTTCAGTATTTATAACACATCTTATTGGCCTGTCTAAGGATTGTGTATAAGAAGTATCTGAATGTCCCCAACTAGCCTCATACTGCTTCTGCTGATGACATCATGGTGCTTACCATGGCAAAAGGCTGTGATATCACACACAAAACTTGTGAAGTCCATTGGGAAGAGTCAGACACTTTTTGAAAGACAGAGCAAAATAAGTACCGTATTTTCTGAAATATTCAGTTGACCGGCAACAGAAGAAAGCAGAAACACTAGAAAACAATAAACACAATTTTTGTAAATCTCAGATCTTTAAGTTTATATTTTAGTATAGAGCTGCTCCATATATTGTGTGGTGCCTCCTCCCAGGGAAAACATGTGGGCCACATAACAAGTCAGTACTACCTACTGGGAAGCAATACAAACCCACTGCAGTCCCCCTTTGTATGATTTACCCACTTCCCATACAGTGCAGTATATTTAACTCAGTCTTAATGCTCTATGCAGATAGCTAGACAGTTACTCAGATATCAAACATGCAGCTACAATAGAGTTTATAAACAGTACATAAGTGCTGGGGAAAGAAAAGGGTTAGTGCACATCAAATAATATTTCAGTGGTTGGTAATACTTTCAAATAAAGTCTGACCCCACCTTCACCCTTAAAGGGGAACAGTCAGAATCAAGAGCCCCACACCTGACTTTGGGGCTGGTCCAAATGTTCACTTTGTGTGCAAAAACATTTTCTTTTTACTTACTTTTCTACTACAGGGTAGAAGATTGTATTAGGCTGATTCTGCTGACGTCCGAGCTGACATCTGATATAACTGTAAATCCCAGAGTCCCCTGCCACTGACACTCAGGGGAGGGCTGTAGCAGAGGAATATTCAATAGTCTGCAGTGCATCTTAAGAATTTTTATAAGCTCTCATCTTTTGTTTGCTGGTTCTGCTGTCCTCCTGGGACTAAATACAATTACAGAGGATTGCACTTAGCCATGGAAGATCAGCGAGACCAGCAAACAACTGATCAGAGCTTATAAAAGCTCTAACATGCAATGCAGGCTATTGAGTTTCCCACTGCTGCAGCCCTCCTCTGATGTCAGCTGCAGGGGATTCTGGGATTTCTGGTTAAATTAAATGTCACCTTGGAAATCAACAGAATCATCTGGATTGTAATTGTATCCTAATTTCTCTGTGGGAGCACAGGGCAAAGAGGGCCCTGTGCTCCCATAAGTCTAAAATCATATCTGTATTTGCATCTGTGAGTGCAGGTCCTTCTGGGCCCTAGGCGCCCATGCATCCATAATTCTTGAGATAGTGTGGTGGTATTCTTATTTGCCTGTGGAAGTGCAGGGCCATCTGAGCCCTGCACTACCATCCTGTAGTGTGCAGCACCAAAAAACACCTCACATTGCAATGTTATTCTATAGAAAACTCAGCAAAGCCTGCTCCATGGCACCAAGTGAAGGGGTTTACTCAGTATACTGGTGATCCGAGTTTATACCCCAAGCCCGGGTACCAGGAGTGGAGACCAGGAGGGAGGGAGGGGAATTTACAAGTGGCCATTGGATACTTCCCTCCAAGGGGGGTGGGACTAGCCTTGGCACCTGGGGGCAGATTGAATGCCATGCTTGGGGGTTGTGCTGCCTTGACACATCTCCTGCATGTCCCCACCAGAGGTCACCTGCACTCACACAAGGCCAAAAGCTGTGGTGGGCAGGACAGAAAATGGGAAAATGGGCCTCCGTCTGACTGGGATGACAAGCACTGGTTCTTGTTGCCATGAAGCCCAGGAGTCAGCCCGGACCAGCTCCACAGTCCTGGAATGCAAAATTGGCTGGAAGGCACCCCCGCAGAAGAGAGAGACCCTCTTGACATAGGGATATGTCGGGCTACCCAGGTAAGCTGCACTTTGGGCCAGTGCATGGTGGTAGGAGCCAGGACAGCGTCATGGACCTAGGCCCTCCAAAGGAGTGACTGGACGGGGATGCCAGGTGAAGCACATAAATAGAAAATACAAAAATAAACACAGCAAAATGTGAAATCTTTGTAACTAGACACCAGATTAATATATTTTCATGAGACGAGCAAAGGGCACATTGGTGCCACAAGGCCTTTGTACCCTGAAAATTTCAGAGCAAAACTGAAAACCATTTCTGCACAGCGCAGTGACCAAGACTCAACTGTCTAAACCTAACATTACAATGTTATCTTATGGGAAACTAACCAAAATATAAAGCCTCAAAACTCCAAAGCAAAGTAATATATTTTCACCAAACTAGCAAAAGGCATGTCTGTGGGGTAAGCCCTTTGTATCCTGAAAATTCCAGACCAAAACTAATAACCGCTTGTGAATTGTGGAGTGACAAAGAAACAGCTGTCAAAATTAATTTTTGACAAATTGCAAAAAAAAAAAAAATACTTTTCTGCAGTTCCTTTTCTCACAATTTGTAAAAAAAGATAATCCTTTTTTTGCAAATTGTAAAAAAGGATCCTGTTTTGCGGCGTTTTCTTTTTCACGATTTGTGGTAGGAAAAAAATCCTTTTTCACAAATTGCAGAAAAGGATCCTGTTTCACTTTTTTTTTTCACAGTTTGTGAAAAAGGATTTCTGCATGTTAAGAAACCCATTTCTAAGTGACTTATCAAAAAACAAACCCCAGAATTTGATTGTATGGGCCCGATTAGGAAAAAACAACATTTGTTGTCTACTAAACCCATGTATTTTTTATTTAATTTTGTTTTCACCACTAAATGAAAGTAAGATGGTGATGGAACAAAAACAGGTTCTGCATTTGTGGCAAAAAATCCTACATTTGTGAAAAGGAATCTGCATTTGAGATAACAAATCCTTTTTCAAGTGGGACATCTGACTGATCCCATAGAGAATAATGGGAAACTTTAAAATGTAATAACTTTGGAATGGATTAATATTTTTACCCAAACCACTAAAAGGCACATGTGTGACCCAAGCCCTATATACAGTAAAAATTTCAGACAAAAATTCACACCGTTTTTCAGCAGCCTGACAAACAATTTCACCAAAAATGGTAATTTTTATATTTTTTGATAATCTGTATTTCTGCACCCACATATCTGATCAGAACAAAAACTGCCACACTAGGAGATCTTTGGTCATTGATGGCACATGCAAAATTTCCTATCAATCACATGAACAGTTGCAAAGTTATTAAAGTGCACAATTTTGAGTTCAACATAGAAGTGTACACTGAACCCTAACTATAGGGGTACGATCATGCCCCTATAATACATATTGAAGCACAGACATACTTTTTATGTTTGCTTTCACATGCACTGCAAATATACTGTTACCATAACAGGGTTTCAGAGGTGAGTCACTGTAGGGTCCAATGCAGCTCAGGGGCACAACAGTGACACCCAATGATTAGAGGGGCTGATCATGACATTGTTCTCTGGTTGCTGGGCAGAAACTTTGTGTACCTTAAAGGAGTCAGCCACTCCTGTCACAGAGCAGCTCCATCCTTTCAACTACATTACACCACCAAACAAGCAGCTGAGCAGTGTCACAATCAGCTCTGAGCTGCCCCCCACATCTATGCAGAGAGAAGACATGCAAAAACAACTTCCTCCCAATGCCAAGTGTAATGCCCACCTTCCAATTACTCTCCCTGCCCCATCCATGAATTGAAATACCCTCCCACTGCCAAGTATGTGACCCACCTCTTGATCCTTCCCCGTGCCCAATCCATAGAAATAAAATATCCTCCCACTGGCAAGTATCCTGCCAACCTCCTGATCCTTCTCCATGCCCCATCTGTAAACCTATAAAAGAAGAAAATGGTCCAAAAGATGACTTCTGCTCCCACCCCACCCAACCCCTCTCTCATCACCCCAGCTGCAGCCCCACCCCATACTTACCTATCCCATCTCCAGATTTTCAACATAGCCTTTTTTCAACCCACCTCAGGAACAAGGCAGGTGTAATTTTTAAAAATGTCATCCAAAACATGTTTTCACAGTGACTCCATGAAATCACCTTTAGGACAGGATTTTAAAAATTCCTCTTGTGATGATAATGTGGAACCAGAATAAGACTATGTTGAAAATTCGGGATCAATCTCAAAAAATGACAAAGTTATGAAGAAATGTTGAAATTCTTCATTGCTTACTCCTAACTTTACTATTTTACCAGATTGTGACCCTACGTTTTCAACATAGCCATTTTTGTACCATACGTTATTAGCATGACATCATTTTTCAAATCCTGCCCAAAACAAGTTTTCATACTTGTTCTGCAAAATGACAGTTTGGACAGCATTTAATAAATGAGACCTGTCTCATTCATAAGGCAGTGTAATAAAAGGACTATGTTGAACATTTGAGATCACAATTGAAAAACATAAACCGAATTATGAACACGACATTTTTCAATGATTGCTCATAACTTTGCAATAGTCATACTTTTCAACATACGTTTTCAACATATTCATGTTTTTTACCCCATTGAATAAACAATGGCAGGTTTTCACAGTCATTCCAGAAAACAATGTTCTGAGGTGCGTTTCATAAATGACACCTGCCGTGTTCATATGCTGGGGGCCAAAAAATAGTATTTTGAAAATTCAAGGTCACAGTCTAAGAAAATTGCAACATTATGTGTGAACCTCTTCATTTCCCAATCATGACAATTCCACTATTATAATTAGTGTTATTTAAGCAATAAGACATGACAGTGCGTGCATTATGGTGGAATAATAACGCACCTTGGGTTATAAAATTGGTCCAAGATTTCTTCAGTGTGGGGGGGTGAAAAAATCACAAAAATAAAATAATATTCAGCATTTTAATTACTATTTTCAAACATTTATCCACCATAATAACATAGTCCCATAACATCCCAACATTTGGCACATCATCTCAGCTTTAAATATAATGCACAGAGAAACACTTTTTTTCTAAATTAGCCCTTAACCCCTCTTTTTTTCAAACTCACACCCATTTTCCTGTTTCCTTGCCTTTTCTCCTTCTTCTTTATATTATGCCATCCCTTTTCCCCACCTTGTTTCTGTTCTATTTTCCCTACACTCAATATATGGAATATTTACTATGGATGGAATACAAGAATTAAAATCTCTACTCAGTCCTACTGGCAGAATGTTCAACCCCTCACTCACACAACAGAAGGCCTCAGATGGAATCAGGGCTCCTGCTGTGTCTGTAGAAGGTTAAATAGTAGAGAGTTCCCTAGTAAGCAGATAAGGTTAGGATGGCTAAGCCACCCTACCTCATCTTACTAGGTACATCATGAGACCTCCAGGGGCATTATCCTACCCTTCCTCTCCTGCCTCACCTCCTTTCAGCGACCCCTTCATCCTGATGCCTACCTCCTCCTTTCTCCAGCCCGGCCTTGCTCCCACATCTTCCTACTAACCTCTTTAATTTACTCCCCTTTCTGAATTATATTCATCATCGAGATTGTAAATAGTGTAAATAAGGTTGTAAACTTGTAACAAACATCCTTATTTATTGTTCTGTTTAATTTCACTGAATTGTACAGTTTGTAAATTATGTTTTCTTTTCAGTCATGTATCCACTCATCTATGTACCATTGTCTACTCATGTATTCTCATGTGATCGTTAAATATGTATTGTATACCTAGGACAACTTTGGAAATGAGTTCTCTCAACAGTATTTCTCCTGGTAAAATAAATATTGATTGATTGGTTGGTTAGGATAGTGATTTTTTCAAGGCCAGCAAAGAAACACCAGAAATTAAAACTGTAAGTACTGTGGCACTTCATTTTTAAATGTATGCACAGTATGTAAGAAGAGGATTGTGAGGGCAAATAACATTTAGCTTTTTTAATGCACTGCTTTTTTCAGGGCCTAGTTGAAGGTTTTAAGTGAGTAAAGGAGGCAGCCATGTTTGTAATGACAGCCAGAAAAATGTGGATAGTACTGATTTCATTGTGAAAAGGCTGCTGGATCTTTATCCAGTGCTATTGTGCTGAGATAACCGCACAGGTAAAGATGACCCTCAGCCAGTTAGGTTTCATGATTTTGTAAACCTATTTTATTATTAATTTGTTAATTGTCAACTTTGCACAAATGTCAAACACCCACACAACAAATAAAAGCAAACAAATATTCAGCATTGACAAAATGCTTATTAAATCTCCAGTCCAGTGGTGTTTGTGCTTCCTATTATGGTCAGTGTCAAATTCACCAAGTACAAAATAAGTAAAAGTTCAGATAAAAATCTTTTTTGTGTCCTCCACCTTCAAAAAGATTTATCTAGTTGGTTTCAACTGTCTACCCACAGAATATGTTACCAAACTGAAAGCAAGATGTGTCAACTACTTTTAGATACAGTTTAAATGTAATATGTACAGTATGTATTATATGCATTAATAATGTATTTTTGAATAATGTCATACATCTTGTAACAGAAAAAAGAAATAGGTCACCTAACAAATGCTTGAAATTTTAAATAACAAGAAGGAGGACAAGCAACTGATAGCAAATTCCATGTTTAGCCATGAAAGTGTTTTTCAACTAAAGCTTGCCATCTCAGATATATTGGGCAGCCCCCACAAACTTAGAATATAAAGATATGGTTATGATATTACATTGAAGCTAATATCTGTGGCTGTTTATGAAGGCTGACATCTTTTCTGCTTCTGATACAAATTTCTTCTGTACAATTAAAGGAAAAAAAACATTTTTGTAAAAATGAGCGTGTTAATTCAACATTAGTGACTACAGTTCCCCTTTGTCTTTAACTAGATGACAGTACACATAATTTATTTATAGAAAAATAACAAACATATTTTAACCTGCAGACATATATAAGTAGATCCTGACAATAAAGCATGGAACTGAAAATGAAAGGATGTGTACTGTATTAGTGCAAGAACATTGCCTACTGTAAAAATGTGCATGTAGAGGCTAGACATTAAGAGACTAAAGAACACTCAGAATTATCTTCATACTTCTTATTTATTAGATAGATTATACTGTCTTATGTTGCAATCTTTTATCATCACATTTCGTGCTGCTATGTATCTCCAGTACTGTTGTTTACTCTCCCTTTGGACACTGCTCAGTGCAGTATATTTAAAGTTCAATCACAATTTATTGATATGCGCTGCCTTGCATTGAGATTACATATAATGAAGTTTGCTCCCATGGAGGGGCAGACCGAGTTGTCCTGGGGAATCCCTTCCAGAGGAATGGTAGTGCTCAAAAAGGGAAGGGGGGGAGGCTATGGTGAGTCATAAAGGGAGAGTGGTTTCAATGGTCCAGGGCAGGTGGAACCTGGAAGACAGAAAATGTAAGGCCATAGGGGAAAGGGAAAAGAGGGTGAGGCTGAGAATCCTGGGATAAAAAGAACACAGCAGAGAAACTACCTCTTTGCTAAGAAAATGTTCCCACCTCCCACCCCTAAACATATGAGGAAGTGGAGAGCCTATGGCCTAGTTGAGAATGTTTTGGACTGCCGAAGGTGGATGGCAAAGGAAGAAAAGGGGAAAAATGGGAGAGGGGGAAGAAAATAGGAGGGGAAAAGAGGGGAGGGGGGAGTAAAAAGAGAATATGAGGAGAAAAAGAAATGACAGAAAAGAAAAGCGGTTTTGGTTTACACCTTTACCTACATGAGAAGAAGGCAAGAAGCCACCCAGGTTTACACCTGGGAGGGCAAGGAGGAGAGAAGAAAAATAAAGTGTATTATTATCAAAGAGAAAGACGATAAATTAATAAAGAAAGAGTGGAGTTTGAATAACGAACGATAATGGTACTTGTAAATATTAATGTTCAAAACAATAAATTGATTGCCAATTTGAGCACCACAAGAAGTTATCTGTCCTTTTTGGGGGGAAGAGTCTGGGACAACTACCACAGAATCTCATAACACTGTAAAGGTATCAGAAATTCTGCCATTGGATTGGTTCTCAGCATTCTGATAGCCCTGTGTTAATCTCCTTTTTAACATACCTGCAGAGCCTTACCACAAGGAATGGATTAATGATATATGACCCAAAGAAATAATTCACAAAATAGACAGTAGTTTCACAAGTCCTAATTCACACTTTAGAATGTTGCAGTTCCACAGCGTTCTGAATGGCGAATTATAACCCACGATACAACTGTGTCTGCCACGCATTCGCAAAAATTGACCCTTCCTGTTCTCAGCTAATGCTTTCAGAAAAAAAACAATGAATGTGCTACAGCTTTCACTACAAAACATCACTATCAATTTGCAATATTTGGATAGCTAAACTACCATAAAGAAAGTGCACCTACTGGTAAATGCCATGCTGTAGCGTTCGGTAAAATCCAACACTTCCTGTCTGTGAGACTCAGCAATAATGGCAAAATGCTGCCCTGATGAAACCTTCCTGGTACAATTTAGAGGTGTTGGGTGTTCAAATGTGAGCACTCTAATTATTTATCAAAATACTGTGAATTTACCTTGAGTGTTCCATGGTGGTGTGCGTGCACCATTTTTTTTCTATTTCCAGTTTGTTTTCCACTGCTAACAGATTATCTCTGAATTGCATGATCCACCAGGAGGGTATGGTATTTAGGAAACCATCAGGTTCAGTGCCATCCCACTGTATGGTGCCATAGATATGGTTCAATCACAGATCTACTGGCATTATTTCTGACACAGCAATGGGCAATAATGGGCAATAAGGATGGTACCTTATCTGACAAGTAAAGTCCAACCTACCTACAGCATTGTGGACATTGCAAAGTCGGAAAACTAGGACCATATGAAAAGAGAAATCCTTAAAAAATATGACATCTCAGGAGAGACCTACAGGCAGAGAGTTCAGTCCCTGAAGTACCACTCAGACAGCAATCCTCGAAAAACCTTCACCCATCTCAGAGAATTCTTCATTAAATGGCTCCAACTAGAAGGCAAGACAGTCTCATAGATCATCAACATAATTGCAATGGAGCAATTCATCAACATCCTTCCTACAGACGTGAAAAGAATACCAACAGAAAGTAGGGAAAATGCCATTTCTTTAGATGAGGACTATCAGATGGCCAGACAGACACTGCAGCAACAGCCAAGGAATGGTAAGACCCTCATTTTCCTGATTTAACTCCAGATCAGATAAGAACTCTAATGGGGGGGTAACAAATATGTGCCCAAACACTTTATTTGCTATAACTGTAATAAGCCAGGCTATATTGCAAGAAACTGACATAAAAATAAGGAGAGTTCACTGGAATAAATTTGGCCTTAGAAAGTTGTGGCAAGTATTTAACAGATGTCAAGGTGTGAGATAAGACTGTGAAGGGACTTATAGATTTGGGAAGCAGATAGACCCTGGTGCATATTGAAGTTTGGGAAAAGACTGTGCAAAAGGACTAGGAACTGAGGTCTTCTGCATCTCCAGGGACACTCGCTACTATTCCGCCACCCAAGTGATTCTAAGCATTAGTGCGGTGACTCACCAAATAAAAGTGGAGGGAGTACCAAAGTTACCTGTCCCTGTGATTACTGGCAATCACTTTCCAGGATTTGCTAAATTAATCACAGAGGGACTAAACCCTGCTATTTCAGCAGCTGTGATAACAAGAGCACAGGCAAAGAAAATCTCAGGTGTTAGGGATTATTTTCCTTTTGGTGACTTTGATTCAGACTTGTTTGAGCCCAGCTCCAAGACCCAGACATTCAGAAAAGGAAGAAGATGCCTGCAAAAACAGTGGCAACAAATAACTGATGGACATAAGGTGCTGATGTATAAAAATACCGAATGTAAACTGACAACTGATTATGATTTTGTTTCTGAGCAAACTAACAGTGTTTCTATCCAAAGTTATTTGAAGCAGCTGGGGGTGAAACAAAAACAGGATGAACAACTGTTTAAAAAAACATAATCAGCTACTGTACAGAGTTTGGGTTAATCCTCAGATGCAGGAATAGATAGAACAATTGGTCATATCAAAGAAGTATAGAACTGAGTTGTCATAGATATCACATGATGGACGGTTTCTTGGGGGGGGGGCAGTACCCTTGTCAGATTGTTGTACAGATTTTGCTGGCTTGGCATTCATGAGGATGTTGCTACCTATTGCAGTTCTTGTGCTGAATGTCAGAAAGTAGCCCCAGTGATTCAAAAAGACAAGATACCATTGGTGCCCCTACCCTTGATAGATGTGCTTTTTGGGAGACTTGCAATGGATGTGGTTGGCTCCTTAGACAAAAATAAAAAGGGCAAGCAATTCATTTTGGTAGTATGTGACTATGCTACTTAATACCCAGAGGCAATTCCCATGCGTATTGTCACAGCCCCAAAAGTGGCAGCAGAGCTTGTCAATCTTTTCAGTAGGGTGGGCATAGCAAATAGATTATTACTGATCAGGGTAATAATTTTGGTGCAGCATTGCTGAAGAAGCTATACAGACTACTAGGTATCACTGCCATAAGAACCTCCCCTTATCACCCTCAGACTGCTTGACACTCTAAAATGTGTATTAAAAGGATTTTTAAAAGGTGATGGGAAAGAGTGGGACCAGTACTTACCTTATTTGTTTTTGCTTACAGGAAGGGAAGTGCCACTAGCATCAACAGGTTTTTCACCCTTTGAAATGTTGTTTGGTAGACAACCTAGAGGGCCTCTCAATGTAATAAAAGAAACATGGGAAGATAACCTCACTCAAAAATATTCTATTACATCTTATATGTGTGCACTGAGAAAGAAACTGGCAACATATGTTGAAATTGCCCAGAGTAATTAGGAAGAAGCCCCAAATCAACAGAAGGTGCATTATGAAGTTTTTGAGCATGGTGAAAAGGTTTTGTCATTCTTACCCTCTACAGAAAACAAACTGTTAATGAAGTGGCAGGGGCTTTATAAAGTAGTTAGATGTACTGGTACAGTTGACTATGAGATGGAGATCCCTGATAGTAAAAATCCTACCAAGATATACCATGCTAACTTCCTGAAGAAATGGGTTGAAAAAACACCAAAGGTTGCTTTGTTAGTATTGCCAGAAACTGCTAGAGAAGATACTGATACAGCTGATGACAGACTGGAACAAACTGTAACTTCTGATGCTGTAAAGGTGACCGTTTCCTTATCCACAGAACACACTGCAGAACTGTGTAACCTGGTAAAGGCATTTCAAAGTACTTTTACCACAGTGCTAGGCCAAGCAAAAGGGGCCGAGCACTTAATAGTGAAAGAGAATGCTCACCTTATCAGACAAAAGACATATAAATTACTAGAGCGGTTAAGAGCAGATGTGGTTAAGGAAATACAAACAATGAAAATGTTAGGTATCATGTGCTGTGCTTATGCTCATATTTGAATATTGGGGCCCTTGTGTGTTAGCACCCTCATACTGTAAGTCATCTGAAGCACAATACAAAACAGGAGCCTGTCACTACAATTAATACATATTTAAATCAAAACAAGTAAAGGATGGTGGGGGGGGGATCAGTTGTAACATAAGTGTGCTCTCAAGGATTTTATGTATTTCATGATGTCCCTTGAATAGAATACTACATATCTTCAAAAAAATGGATGTGAATGTATATGCACCCCAGGCTCCCCCCATAGCTTTCTACACAGATCTAACAAAACTAATAGCAGAAAGGGCGAGGGGCATGGTGCTTGCAGGTGGAGACTGGAACCTGATTATGAATAGAGCAATGGACTCTACCTCGCAGATACCGTCCCCATAGAACAGCACGGCAAAAACCTTTGGTAGGTTGTTGGCAGACGTGGGACTGGTGGACGTGTGGTGGGCCAAGTACCCCCTGGCAAAAGAATACACATGTTACTCGCCATGATTTCAGACATACTCCAGGACTGAAATGTTCTTCACATGTGTGACAGATTTCTCACTAGTGGACTCAACCTGGGTGGGGACTGCGACGCATTCAGATCACCAACTGCTCTTTCTTGAGGTGGACTTGAGGCTCCCACCCAAGACGACACAGGGGAGACTGAATGTCACCCTTCTAAGAGACTAGGAAACAATTACTAAAAGCCAAAAAGCAATTAAATAAACAGTAGAATTACAGGGGCCCCAACATAACGCCCAAAATCCTTTGGGATACAATCAAAACGGTAGTGCGAGGAAAACTGATCTCCATAGCATTGTACAAACAAAGACAAAGGAAGGCACAATTAGAAGCACTTACCTCACAACTCAGAGCCTTGGAAACCCAGTAAAAACAAAAATGAGATAGACTAGTAGCAGAGGAACTTACAAATATCAGACCCCAGATACGGAACACACAAAAGATAAAAACAGAGAAAGCACTCTGGTACCTTAAACAAAACTATTATGAGGGACAACCAAGAGCGATGAAATCCATTGCACTCCATTTAAGGCAACAGGTGGCTAAATTCACCATAATAAAAATCTAACACCCAAGAACAGGTCATATAACACACAAAAGGGATCAAATAACTGATGCCTTTGTTACCTACTATAAAAAATTATATCAACCCCAACAGGAATCCCTACTGGAAGACAATGCCCAATACCTCCATTTACTGCAACTCCCAAAATTAACAGAGGAACAAGGACAACCCCTGATAAGACCAATCGCACAAGGAGAGGTGATGAAGCCATAAATAATCTCAAACCAGGTGAATGCCCGGGCTAGGATGAGTTCGGAGGGAAGTTTTACAAGAAGTTTTTGGGAGAGGACACTACACTCCTTACTCCCACATACAATAAAGTTTGGTCCAGCGGGGGAAAGTCCCCTCCCTTCTGGAACTATGCCACTATTACAGTAATACATAATGAGGGCAAAGACCCACAGAATGCAGCTCCTATTGTCTGATATCACTCCTTAACATGGACTACAAAATATTAACTTCTGTCATTGCATTCCGTCTTAATAAAATAATCACACATTTAATCCACTTAGACCAGACAGGCTTTGTCCCAGGTAGACAGGGCCCAGATAATGTTAGGCAGATGACTGACCTTATAGACATAATAAACAAAGAAGGGATTCCAGCCTGCATCCTTAGTCTTGATGCTGAAAAAGTATTTGACAGAGTGTCCTGGAGTTTCTTGTTCCAGGCTCCGGGGCACTTTGGATTCCTGCAGACCTTCATTGAGAACCTTAGGTTATTATATTCGAACCCCCAAGCATATGTAAGGGTGAATGGTGGTATATCATTTAGATTCTCACTGGGCAGGGGCACACACCAAGGCTGCCCCTGCCCCCATTATTATTCACCCTGTATATCGAACCCTTAGCTAAAGCTATCAGAGGGGACACCCAGATAAACTGAATAAAAATTGAAGAGGAAGATCACAGAATATCACTTTATGCTGATGATGTTCTTCTCTGCCTATCGAATCCAAATGATTTGATCCCTCGGGCCTGGGAGATTCTGGAAGAATTTAGATTACATGTGGGCTATACTCTAAATAAAAATAAAACTGAAGTCCTTGGCTTCCATTATAAAACCACAGCAGAAATTCTACAAATACTCCCTCTAAACTGGAATAAAATTAAATTTAAACACTTAGGAATCCAGATATCTAAGAACCTCCAAAAATTATTCAAGGTCAGTTTCACACCCCTGTCCACCCAGGCCCGACTGGATATAAACAAATGGTCCCTGCTGAACCTACCACTGTATTCCCATATTCAATCTATCTCCATGAACATCCTGCCTAGATACCTATATTTATTGCAATGCCTGGTCCTGAAAATACCTAAGGCAAAATTCCCGATATGGCAAGGGATAATCATGCAGTACACCTGGGCCTCAGGAAGGCCCAGAATAAAAGCACTCATTATGCAGGTGGATAGAAAGAAGGAAGAAAGGGCTTTACCAAACTTAGGAGACTATTACATGGCTGCACAACTCCATCTGGCCCTCCTATGGGACATAAAGGGATACAATTCCCATTGGAAGGACATTGAAATAGCAAACACAGAGGGCGTCCCTTTAGGAGCCAGGACAATGGACCCTAAAATATACAGAGAGAGAGAGAGAGAGAGAGAGAGACATCCAACTATTAACAGTTCAAAAAAACTTGGAAATAACACATAAGGCTTGGAGAAAATGTGGAATACAGGAGGCCCTATAACCCTGGAGACGGTTTGGCTGGGATGCTTCCTTCTCACCAGCCCAACTGGACCATGGGTTCTGGAGATGGTTGGGTAGGGGCCTGTACCAGCTAAGGCACCTGATGATGGGGGACACGATCCATGACTTTAGCACTATAAAAAACACATACCATCTTAAAAACTCGGATCACTATAGAGCCCTTCGGTTGAGGACATACATAAGCATCCTAAAACAGAGGATGCATGACCCACAGCATGCAGGTAGACTGCTGACAACCATCCAGGACATCCTAGATGGCTCAGTCAACAAGGGGCTGATTTCAGCCCTATATAAGGCCATTGGGCACTTGCATAGTGATGGTACTTACCATATAAAAACTAAATGGGAAAAGGAGGCCCAACTCCAAATTAGCAGACAGGACTGGGATAAAATCCTCATCTTATCCACCAAGACCACACATTCCCCCTTCTGGCAAGACTTTGAATAGAAAGTCAAAACCAGATTCTTCTATACACCCATAATTCAAAACAAATGGAGACCACAGAACTCTCCCAGATGCTGGAGGGGCTGCATGGAGGAAATAGCACATCACACTCATGTTTTCTGGCTATGCCCAGTTATGGACCCATACTGGTAGCAGATAAGGGAAGCCCTCTCATACACGTTTACCATCACTTCCCCGATGGAAATGGGTCGCCTGCTGCTGGGCCTGCCACCTACTGAATTAAGGGGAGTTACCGCTATTTAGTTCTGGAAAGTCCTGATAGCAGCCACACACAAAATGATCACTAGGAACTGAAAAAGGAAAAAAACCTACATGAACACAATGGATAGCAATTGTAAAAGAAATTCAAGACATGGAAGAGTTGACCTACCGGGTTAGCTCCAGGGTGCATACCTACACCAATAGATGTGCAAGGTGGGAGGTGTATCTGGGTGCCATACCAGATTCAGATGAAAAATGAGAGGTGAATGACTAGTGCTGGATTAGGCCCCACACAGCATACCCTGAGTTCATGGTAGATATACAGCCAGGAGAATACAGATCAATTACAAAGTCCTAACTGACAGTAGAATAGATTTAGGCTTGGAGGGAATATAGAAAATAACTAATAACAGCAGTGTGGACTTTGAATAAGTGGAGATGAAATGATGTGCTAAACAAATGATCTATAAGAACCCTGACTTGTATAAACTGTTCAACAATGTTCTATATCACAATATTGTGTCTATGATGAATCGTACCCAATGTTTTAATAAACTTGAATTTAAAAGAAAATGGATGTGCTGTCAACCCCCTTTGGCATCTAGTTATCATAAATTTAACTAGGTGCAGTATACAAGTGAAGCCCATTGTATTAGTGTAATTTCAGGGTTAGATATATCTTTACATGCCCTGTTACATATTGGGGTCCAGCCGTAAATAAGGAATTTAAGAACCAGTTACTTTAGCGTTTTAACTGTGTATATTTTTACTCTGTTTTTAATGTTTGCACTGTCATTTTAACATACCTGTATTTATTTTTGCCATGAAGTTTTTTCTGCCGTAGGGTGGACAGGTGGCTATCAACCTGGTCCCCATTCTCTCCAACCGTCACCTACCTCTTCCAACCACTGGGACTCCCCACTGAATTGCCCCCCATGGCAGGGTCAGGAAGGAGAGGTCCATCCTTCCGCCCATACAGTCAAGTCCAGATTCAGTGGTTGGCTAGCAGCACCAATTGGACAGGAGTGGGCCCAGCTTCATGAAACCCATCCCAGGCCCTTTTTGCATGTTCTAGTCCCTCCCTTCCCATAGCTGGGGAGAACATGTTGGCACATGCATGTGGAAGCATGCACACTCTGCAGAAGTCCTGCAGCTCCCTCCCTCCCTCCCTCCCTTCCTTTGCTGCTCCCATACCCATACTATCAACAGGCATCAATCTGGTGGCAGTCATGTGGTGGAGCTGGCAACCCTTCCTCCCAGGGAGAAGAGGGCAGTCCAGCGGGTGCTCAGTCCTCATCCCAAGTTTTCCCCAGCAAACTGAGATCACTCCTTATCCTGGGTTACCAGTGTGGTGGGCAGTAGTGCTACCACAGTGCCACTGGGGTGAACACACCTGTATAAAATGTATCACCAGTAGCGGCAAACATCCTTCGACAAAGTGCATGTATTTGGCAAGAAAAGTTTGGTCATTTGGCTTCCTGCTGCTTTGGTATGTTTGCACTGTTGCTATAAGCAAATCAAGTATTATTGCACAAAACATAAATCAGCATACAACTTCTTTCTTGAAGTGGATGAGTGGCCAGTTTTTTTTTTGTTTGTTTTTTCATTTGTAATTTCTGCCCCTCTGTGGAGCCACCAGGTGGCTTCAGCACATCCAACAGAGGGCTCTTCCTTCAGCCTCCGGTTATCCCTGCTTTGCTGATGCCCCACAATTCTCCAGTGGATTACCCACTGTGGCAGGCTAGGGTGCTAGGGTGAGGAGCGTCAGCATACTCCCCTCCCCCAAAGAGCACAATCTAGAATCGGGGCCAGCATTGCGGGGGAACAACCGGGCCATCATTGGTCCTGATGGCTCCTGGCCTTTTCCCTCCATTTTTCTTACCCTAGTCCACATCCATGCAATGGGCAGGGCAGCTGTCCCTGCCTCCACGGAGCAACATATCATCCTGAATGTGGGCCCTCTGCCATACGTGGCTGTGTGCTTGTGCCGACACCCTGCCACCACTGGGTGTCGGTCTACAGTGCACAGCACTAGTCCCCCCCTCCCCAAGGAAGGACAACTGTTAAAGGATGCTCAGTCCTTCCTCCCCCAGCTGCCCTCCATGCAACCCGAGTCTGTTTCTGAACCCGGGTCACCAGCGTAGTGCGAGGTGTGGCATCCAGCACCTCAACTTTCAGCACCACCGGGTCGGCATGAGTGGCCAGTTTTATGGATTAATACTCTATCAAGTCATTTGGTGCCCCTTGACCAAGTTATATAAAGAACTGGCTAGCAGATAAGTGAGGCAATAATTCTGACTTTAACAAGTACAGTCAGAAAATTCAGTCAACCCTAGACGCAGCTGCATGACGCAGTTATCTTCCAAGTGGGACCAGTTCAGGTCCACTGTACTTACCCCATTTATCCTTGCAACCACTGATTCAGGGACATCATTAGTATGTTTCAGTGATACAGCACCCTTAAGGCCAAACCACCTCCTTCAGGGATTAACGTGGGTGCAACTAATGAAAGAAACAGTAGTTTTCTGGGCTATAAGAGAGACAACATTATAGACAATTTATGTAGGCTACAGAATACCAATTCTTGTGTTTAACTTTTATTTATGGGTTTTTACACAAAAAAGCCTTCGATACCATCCCATGCAGAAGGCTGGTTAACAAGATGAATAGTCTGGGCATTGTGCATAAGGTGAGGCAGTGGGTTAGAAACTGGCTGACGGACAGAAGGCAGAGGGTGGTGGTAAATGGGGCCCAATCTATGGAGAGAGAGGTGACCAGCAGAGTATCACAGGGATTAGTACTGGGACCAGTCCTGTTCAATGTCTTCATTAGTGACATTGCAGAGGGGCTGGAAGGAAAGGTCTGCCTATTTACAGATGACACCAAAATCAGCAACAGAGTGGACACTCCAGAAGGGGTGCAAAAAATGAAGAGGGACCTGAAGAAGTTTGTAAGATGGTCAGAGGTGTGACAACTGAGGTTCAATTCAAAAAAGTGCAAAATAATGCACCTGGGTAGGGGGAACCCTGGGGAGATCTACAGAATGGAGGCGAGGTGCTGACTGTCACCAAAGAGGAAAGGGATCTAGGGGTTATCATATCTGATGACCTTAAGGTATCAAAGCAGTGCACAAAGGCTGTAGGGAGGGCCAGTGCCATGCTGGGGTACATAGGCAGAGGCATTACTAGCAGGAGACGGGAGGTGTTGATGTCATTGTATAAAACAATGGTAAGGCCTCACTTGGAGTACTGCATGCAGTACTGGAGACCACACATGCGTAGGGACATAGACAGGGTGGAGGCTATCCAGAGATGGGTGACAAAGATGGTGCATGGCTTGCATCACAAAACATATGAGGAAAGACTAAGAGTCCTCAATATGTACTCACTGGAGGAGAGGAGAGAAAGGGGGGACATGATAGAAACGTTCGAGTACCTCAAGGACATAAACAATGTGCAGGTGATCTTTTCCAACGTAGAAAAGATATCAGAACGAGGGGACACAATACGAAATTGGAGGGAGGTAGATTAAGAGGTAACGTGGGGAAGTTCTATACAGAGAGGATGGTGGAGACTTGGAACAGTCTGCCACAAGAGGTGGGGGGACAAGCATAGTGGAGGGGTTTAAACATGCCTGGGACAGGCACAAGGGAGCATTGGGTGGGGAGGGAGTGATGAAAAGCCATTGACCACTTAGGGTGAGTGGATGCATACATGTCTAGGGCCTACGGGCACTCTACATGGGCCTAGCAGTCTTTATCTGCCAACAGTTTCTACGTTTCTATGTTAAAAAGCAATATATACATATAAAATAGGTACCTAAGCCTAAAATAAGCATCAGATATTGTCTGTAATAGGTATCAGATATTATCTGTAATAGGCATCAGATATTATCTGTTCCAACCAACTTACAAAAAATATTAACTAGGCATACTCAGATAAAGCCCATCTGTCCCAGAAACTGACTAGGAGTTAAACAGTTCAGGAAAGTAAATCCATAGGATAAGATGCTCTCACCACAGAAAACATGACACACAGTCTGCGCACTGGATTTTTCCCCCATCGCAGATATGATGAAAAAACGGTGGAGGCTGAACCCTTGTAAAACAGTACACAGAACCAGTGAAAGACAATCTGAGCTCAGTTACATTATCCTTAAACCCTGTACTTCTGGGTATCTAGAAGAAAAGACACCCCCTCTGAAGACGGATGGCCATAAAGAGGTATTTAAAGTCCACAAACTGAGCGATTGTACCACGAATGCCTAAACTGTTTAACAGTCCCATTACAATAGAAAATAGCTTACCAGGCAATCTTAGATGCGAACCACAAAACAGAACTGTAAAAATAAACATTTAAACATGAATGCCTGTAGACGTTATAAAATGTAGAGCACCAGAGGCACTATACAAACAGTCTTTAAGCCCCAAGACCCAATTAAATGTCCAAGAAAACAGAGCAGAGCACATGAACTCCCAGTACCAGTCACTCAGGGTCTCCATCCAGATCAGTCCATTGTGCCTTGGATTCCAGTTGAAAAAGCATTTTATCACAAAACATGAAGCTGTCTCAGGGTTGGTAATGATGTGGGCCTTCTGCTGATAACTGATCTGCAATCTGGCTGCGAAAAGAAACTGAGCCATTATTCCCTTTCCTCCTAAGGTCTTTTTGATTATCAGCAGTTTTTTTCTTCCTATCCTGAGTTTGAGAGGATAAATCGGCAAAAAATCCCAACCTGCTTCCTTCTTATGTAAAGCTCCTTTGCAACAAGCGGCCTGCAACAATGGGATCCTGGCCTCCAGTGTGGAGAGGGTGGCAATTGTTGTAAGTGGTCATTCCCTGGAGCTGCTTTATGGTCTGGGTCGAAGTGGAATAACAAAGGCCTGGAGCACATGAATGCCCCAAATCTCATGAAAGGAGGGCTAGGTCATCAACGATCAATTGGTCCAGAAAGTCCCCCCCACCATGACCGAGAACGAAACCCAAAAATGCACACAATGCACTGTTGCTGTCCATTTTCTAGCATTTCAGCTTTGGCCAGTAGGAGACCCACATCCCGTATGAGACCAGCGCTGATTTCAGACTGGCGCTCCGAGGCAATGATAAGGTCCAAGATTGACAAATTATTTTCAGTAATTTTACCATCCAGGTCAGAGAGTTTCTGTTCTAGGGAAGACAGTCTTTTGTTTGTTTCATTCCTGGTCACCTGCAATTTTGTAAGGAGAGGCAGAATTTGTGAGAAGTATGGGTGAACTGAACAAGGTCAGCCAACCAGCTTTTGCTGACGCACTTGTCCCCAGAGAGAAAAAGTAAGTGTCCAAGCCTTGTGCCAGCTGCTGCTGCTTTTCTGGTACATTAGGAAGGCAAGGTGATGCACAGCCTGATCTTATGCCAGAGAGATCCAAACGAGCAGATTTACCAGCTTAACAGTTAGATGTTTGTTAAACCCAGTACAGAGCTGTAAAAAAAACAAGTCCACCATCCTGGTCGCTCCACAGTGTGCATCCCCCCTGAACCACCAAGAATGCCACTTTCATAATGATTTGACCAAGCTCCTCTAATTCATGACTTTTTACAGGAAAAGTTGGTAAAATATATTTACAAGTTTAGTTGAATTAGCTTTATTATAGTAGTAAGCATTAGTGACAGCAAGTTATAACTTTTTTTTGTCACCACTTGAAAAGTAGGCTGATAAGTAAAGGGAGCATGTGTCTTCCATTGAGTTTCACAGTACTGTTTAGCAATGGCATACATTTTGTCAGTGCCCTACTGTTTGGTAGTTACGTGCATGTAATGGAAGAAGCCCTGGTGCACATCTCTTATTTTCAATTTTCTAGTGCTGCCATCGATTACAACAGCTAAGTGGATCAGACTGCCTATCTTGGGTAGAACATTTATCTTAGGAGGAAACCTAGATAAAATCTGAACCTTTTCTTGAAGAACAAGTTGGTAACCTTCTATATCAGGTACATCACAAGCAAGAAACATATTAGTATGGGCTCATTCCTGCATCTGTCCTGGACTGGTTGTCATCATCTAGGGAACAGAAATTATAGCTCTGAGGCTGCAGTGTAAAAAGTCAATTTTCTGCAGTCAGTGATAAAATGAGAGCCATATACAAGTGGTGCGATAACCCCAGTAGAGCATAAGGTAGAGAAGTCTGCTACATGGAGAATGACAGCATGTTATTCACTTGGAAATGGCTATATGGCAACATATGCAGACAAGAAACAAGTGTTTTCCCTTCCCATTGGCCTACATTCTCACCCTTCTTATTCAGACTTTAAAGTACAGTTTACAGTCTACATGTCTCCCAGTTCCATCTGTAAACGTTTTACATGACTGAAGGTATGTAAGCTAATTCATGTTTAGTTTTATTAATGTTCAGCGTATTAGGGTTAGGCTTAATCCATTAGCCTGTGTATTCTAATTATCCTTATGTATATTAATGTTCAACTTGTTACTTGTGGACTATATATTCTGGTTAACAGGCTGCTGGGTCCTTCAACCTATGTGAGCTGCACAACACTTTTATCTTTGATGCAAACTGTAAGTAAATAAAAGATTTTTTTGTACTACAATTCTAGTGACTTGTCCTCCTTATCTGGGTGTTGGTGGGAGTGTGAGATACAGACATTCTAATTATCCCTACATATACTGTATTAATGCTTGATTTGTTACTTGTGGTCTATGGATTCTAATTATCCCTACATATATTAATGCTCAGTCTGTTACCTGTGGTTTATGTATTTTAATTCTCCCCTATGTAGATAAATGCTCAGTTTGTAGCCTGTGGCCTACCCCTGTATATATCAATGCTCAGCCTGTTGGGGTTAGTCTCAATTTGTTATCTGTGGCATATGTATTCTCATTTCATTTCTCCTAAAATCAAATGTTCTTCATCTTCAGGGTATTTTTCTTGCACGATATAGACAGTTTTCTTTGCCCAATAACATGCTGCGTAACCCTTTTTTTTTAATATACAGTACCTGACAATCACCTTCGCTAACAATTTGATTCACTATAAGACTTCCCACATCTCCAGATTGCAACCTTTTGTTTATCTGCAATCATGCCCATTTTGAACTTGCTCACACTAGACTTACTTTTATAGCAACCTATTCTTGCCCATTTTTCCATGTAATGTATCCACTGTATGTTAATTTTGTCTTTTCAGTCCTGAATACCACTTCACAACACTGCCTGTTTCTTTGGAACACTTCATTTTGCCAATAGAAGTGTGTTGCCTTTCAAGTGTTACCTCACAGTCCATTTTCTATCTCTGTGTTAAATTTGCATCCTTCAGACCTACAGCGGTAGCCAGGGACAAGATGTGCTACATACTGTTTCTGGATATATATTGGGAAATATCACAGGAAATCCAATTGAACTGAATGGGGACTTCCTGTGGCATGTCAGGATATTCTGCACCATAACAATGGCTGGCACTGTGCCATGGCGTAATCTTGAAACATCACCATCATATGATGCCCAATGACCACAATGTTCTAACAAATTGTACAAAGCAGTTATAAAACTGTCTGCACATTGCTTCTTTCTTGAATTCTGTACCCTGGATGGCCATTTTGTATCAGGTTAAGCAATGGATGGTTCAGATTTCAAATGGAGCTAATGACTCCAGGCATCTACAGATATTATGCAAGTACCATTATTACTGTTAAGCTGTTTATAGCTAGCAGAACTTCCCTATCTCCTGTTCTGTTGTTCTGTTACTCTCCTGTGCCACCTACTGACCATAGCTGTCAACACAGTCAGAATCATTGAAAATGTCAAGAAAGTATGTTTAAAGCACTATTTCTCTAATTTTGATGACTGTTACCTTCTATAGTATTTATTACTGGTGGTCAGCATCAGGCTACAAAAATTTGCTGGTGACACTAAATCGGCAAAAAGAGTGGGCACAGTGGGTGGGGGGGCCTGCACTAAAGGGGTACCTGCACACATTGGGGGATGGGGAAGAAATGGAGTTTAGCTTTAAAATGGGGAAGTACAAGGTAATGCACCTGGAGGCAAGAAATCTGGGTTTCACATGCAGCCTGTGTGGTACAACAGTGGACAATACAAGGAAAATGATCAAGCAATAACTGTGGGGAATACGTTGAAACCAGGTAGTCAATGTGCTACCACAGTCAAGCGACCTAAGGCAATGTTGGGATGCATTAGGAGGAGTGAGGAGTAGGTGAAGGAAGGTGACCTTTTCCCTTGTACAAGGGCTAGGTTAGACTACATCTAGAATGCTGTGTCTAGTTCTAGTCACTGCAGCGTAGAAAGGCCACTGAAGAGACTGAGAGGGTTCAGCACAGGGCTGCCAAGCTGGTTAGTGGCTTAGCAGGTAAGAGCTAAGAGGAGGAATTAGACATACAGAAATGATTTAGCCTACCCTTATAGAAATACAAGTGTGCAGCATGTGAACAGCATGCATGCTGCATGTTTAATAAGCATGTGGCATGCATGCTCCAAGCATGCTGCATACTTGTATTTCTGTAAGGGTAGTGAAAAAAAGCAAGAGAGACAACAACATTGCAGTGTTCTGAATACTAAACTAGGTAGACAGGGTGGAAAATTCACAGATGTTTCACCTGCAAATCGCAAGCTGAACTAGGGGACATGCACTCGAGTTGGGGGCAGGATATGGAAGAATAGCAAATAGCAATACTTCACCACAGAGGTTGGTTAACATATGGAACAGTCTACCCAGTGAGGTTGTGGAAGCTGACATGTTTCGTGTTCTCAGAGCAGGACTAGGCAGATTTCTGAGGGAGGGCCGCACTGAAAGATAATAAGATAGACTGGAGTAATTAAGGAAGATGGGACGGCGATAAAAATGAATCATGCTTGAAACGATGCGCTACACCAATGTTTTTACCCAGAAGGTGCTACCTTTCTCTAACACAGCTGAAAAGCTGCATTGAATACTTAGAGATTTAATTATTCATTTAGTTATCTTATTTCACATGCAGGTATTTTCTGTGCAGTGAGATGTAAAAAAAAGTATTGTCTTTCTGCTCTCAGGATAAAATCTCTGAATACTGAGACAAAGCTTCACATCACTCGGAAAAAAATGACTTTAAAATTCTTAATGTTTTTTGTCATCCTGACAGCCATCAGTGAAGCCTTGTACCAGACAAGAAACCTCTAACCTTCCTTCCTTGTATCCCACAATAGAATGCAGAACAAATGTTCAACAAACATGTTTCGCTGGGGATGTCAGGATTACTGTACCTCTCTTCCTCCACTGAGGCCCTGAACATGGACTTGCTGGAGACCAGAAGGGACAGGAGTGACATGATACAGACTTTTTTAGTGGCCATATATTTTGTTTCAGCGGGTAATGTTTGTCTGGCAAAAATATCAAGATCTTGTACTTTCTTGTCATTTCCATTCCTTCCTGAAATAAGATATGGGAAGTTTGAAGTTTTTTAAAGTTTCCACCCTCGCCAGTCATAAAAAATAAATATCCTGGTAGAGTTTTGGGATGTTTACCCTTAGAAATATGTGATAACACCATCTTAATGCAGCCACAGTAGGAATCTAGCATGTGCACTCAACAGGTATCCTCAAAGGAAGAGATTCATTTTTAAATTGTGAGTGCAGCCATCTTTAATGACAAGTCATTAGTTACATATTTAGCTGCAAAAGCTGCTTTCACAATATCTGAAAAGAAGAAACACAAGCTGAGCATGAATCTAAGGATGTCAGAAATACATTTTTACCCAAAAAACTATATGATGAAATTTTTTTGCAGACTAACAAACACTGCTCTTTTAAGTTACAAGTGGAATAAACAGGGAGAATTGTCAGGAACTATTCAGTAAATCGTGGGTCAGTAACAAGGGGGCATGAGTAGAAGCTGCTGGGAAGGGGATTCAGCAGAGATGTGAGGAAGCATTTCTTCCTGAAAAGGGTGGTTGAACCATGGAACAGCCTACTGGCAGAAGTATCTGGAGCAAAATTTCAATTTCACTGCTTTCACATTGAGTACAGATGGGCTTCTTGAGGCAGTCCAGAGACGAGCAACCAAAATGGTGCAGGGACTGCCTCAGAAAACACATGAGGACAGATTAACGGAGCTCAATACGTATACCCTAGAGCAAAGGAGGGAGATATGATCGAAACATTCAAACACCATAAGGGCATTAACAAGGCGAAAGATTCTAATGTTTCAATATAAGAAAAATTGCAGGACAAGAGGACACAACATGAGATCAGAGGGAGGCCGATTAAGGGGTAATGTGAGGAAGTTCTTTTTCACAGAAAGGGTGGTGGATGCATGGAACGGCCTACCTCAGGAAGTGGTGGATATGAATACAGTGCAGGGCTTCAAACAGGCATGGGATAGGCATAAGGGAGCAATACAGATGAGTATGAATAGATAGGCCATTGACAGAGCAAAGGCCAATGGCACATTCATAAGGTAGAATAAGAAATGGGCAGACTGGATGGGCCTTGCGGTCCTTATCTGCCATCAGCTTCTATGTTTCTATGTTCTTTAGGTTTCCAGGTTAATTTGTGCCCACTTCTTTCTATTTCTAGATTGTGGTCACTGGTTCTGCATTTGGTTAGAATTTGTCTGTGTGTGTAGCATTTTTTAACTGTATGCAGATAAGCAGCTAACATGAAGTTTTTGTGGAGAGATCTGTAACACTCTAGCTTTGCATGAGTTCTGATTGGCTGTTCCCAGTATAGAATACATTTGTTTTTTTCAAGGTTGTCTCCACTGCTCTGGATAAGATACAATCATGTTTAGGCTTACTTATGTTGTAGTCTTCGATGTCAATATTACTGCGATCTCGGAGTGTGGACACATAGGAGCACATCGCATGTTCACCAGTTCTCTGCTTTATTTATTTATTTATTTAGTTTTTGTTGACCGGCTAAGTGCACTAGACAAATCCTGCCTATTTTCAGGCACAACCCTGGGGGAAGGGGATACAGATTAATGACAACTGACCTTGAACCAGATTAAACTGTTGGTGGTATTTTAAGTGAATGAGGGAAATTTGGCCAGGACACCGGGGAAATTCCCCTACTCTTTTCGATAAGTGCCATGGGATCTTTAACATCCACCTGAACTACCACCAATCCAGGCAGATGGGACCTCGGTTTAACGTGTCATCTGAAAGACAGAAAATGGTAGGGATAGTCTTCATTTTTCTGTAGATGGGACCATAATTTAACTATTTGTTTTTGCATACAGGTATTTAGCAACAGAGGAACTCATCCTAATTCTGCCCTGCAGCCAGTATTGGGAGCATTTCTCTGAGTCTTTATCTTTAGTATGCATTTATAGAATAGTAAACACAAAAACAAGGTGCTGCATCAGCATGTGGTCTGAAAGCAAAACAAAATGGTTATAGTAAATGCACACTGAAAATAGAAAATAGAGTTAAAAATCTACGTTTTCTTCAGCAAAGCTTTTGACACTGTTCCACATAGAAGATTGATAAATAAGCTGGGTAGGCTCGGGGTGGGTCAGAAGTTGGTCAACTGGGTGGCAAACTGGTTGACGAGCAGAAAACAGAGAGTGGTGGTAAATGGTATACAGTCAGAAGAGATGCAAGTCACAAGTGGGGTACCTCAGGGATCAGTCCTGGGGCCAGTCCTCTTCAACATCTTCATTAGTGACCTTGCAGATGGACTAGAGGGTAAGGCTTGTCTGTTTGCAGATGACACCAAGATCTGCAACAGAGTAGATGATCCAGATGGGGTGGGCAGAATGAGAAGAGATCTGGATAAACTAGCAGAATGGTCAGAAGAGTGGCAACTGGGATTTAATGCAAAGAAGTGCAAAATCATGCATATAGGGAAGAGAAACCCTGAAGCCACCTATAGGCTGGGAGGGGAGTTGCTAGCAGTCACAAAGGAAGAAAGAGACTTGGGCATCATCATCACTGATGATCTAAAATCATCCAAGCAGACCTCTAAAGCAGTAGGTAAGGCTAGGGGGGTGTTAGGGTGTATTAGTAGGGGTATCACAAGTCGAAGAGGGAGTAATAATCCCTCTGTACAAGACACTGGTTAGGCCCCATCGGAGATACTGCGTGCAGTATTGGAGCCACACCTTCACAAGGACATTAACCAAATTGAGGCAGTCAGAGAAGGGCAACAAAATGGTGCAGGGACTGCATCAGAAGACATATGAGGACAGATTAACAGAGCTCAATATGTATACCCTTGAGCAAAGGAGGGAGAGAGGTGATATGATCGAGGCATTCAAACACCTTAAGGGCATAAACAAGGTGAAAGAGTCTAACATGTTTAAATATAAGAAAAATAGCAGGACAAGAGGACACAGCATGAGATTAAGGAGGCCGATTAAGGGGAATGTGAGGAAATTCTTTTTCACAGAAAGGGTGGTGGATGCATGGAATGGCTTACCACAAGAAGTGGTGGCTATGAATACAGTGCAGGGCTTCAAACAGGCATGGGATAGGCATAAGGGAGCAATACAAATGACTATGAATAGATAGGCCACTGACAGAGCAAAGGCCGATGGCACATTTATAAGGTAGAAAAAGAAATGGGCAGACTGGATGGGCCTTGCAGTCCTTATCTGCCGTCAACTTCTATGTTTCTATGTTTCTATGTTTTGACCTTAGGTTTTCTTCAGGAAATATCTAAAAGAGAAAAAAGTCAGTGTAGAGGGGAGGTAAAATAAGGGATATATGTGTGGGGAAAGAAAAAAATGGGAGGCTCAGGGAGAAGAAGTAATAAATGGCAAGATTAAGAGAGAATCTATGAAACAAAAAGGTGATGATGGGAAAGACAAAGCATAATAGGAGTGAAAGAGCTAGAGAGGTCCCCAGATTGGGACTAATTAACAGGACTTAGTAAGAAGGCCAAAAGGCGACAAATATGAGAGAAGGAGACCGAGATAGAGCCTTATGGTGAAAATGAAGAATAAATTAAATGTGTACAGATACAAACAGACTGTAGGGAAAACAAGGGGTGGCTGAAAGATGTTAATAGAAAATAAGTATCATTTAAACCAGAGGGCTGCTGGGAGCCAAGGCGGATGATCAGCTTGGCTTCCATGTTTTTTCTTTGGTCAGGATCCCGGAAGCCCTGCTGAAGGACACAAACAGAAAGGTCATTGACACTGCCATCCCTGGAGATAAAGTGGGATACAATGGGTTTAGCAGTGTCTCCATTCCTGACTGCTCTGTAATGTACAGTATAGTAAGTGCATTCCTTCTGCTGGGGTTTTATCCCATTTTGTATAGTATGAGTTTATTATTAATCCCCAAACTTCACTCCCATATAAAATGATTGTTTGAATTATGCTGTCAAATAATTTTAGCCATAGCTTTATAAGAGGGTTAAATGGGACAAGTCATTTCTTTATAGCATAGAAGGCAGGGAGTGCTTTTTCCTGCAGTGTTTTAACAGCCGTATTAAAGCTCCCGATGCACTTATTGGTAGGCCAAGATGACTACTGCATATACCAGGGTGTGATCTATTCAATTGCCATTAATATGAAATTTAAGTTTGTTTTGGTTGTTTTTTGGATTTTTTCTCTCGCTCTGTCTCCCTCTCTCTCATGCTATGTTTCTCTCTCTGTATCTCTCTCTCTCTCTCTCTCCCCCTCTCCTCTCTATGTCTCTCAGTCTCTTTGTCTCTCTCTCTCTCTCTCTCTCACTCTCTGTTTCTTGCTCTCTCTCTCTCTGTCTGTCTCTATCTCTGTTTTTGTCTGTCCCTCTCTCTCTCTCTCTCTTAATGGGTGGGTCATATCTTGTCTTCCTCTGGCTATTTCAGTCCTATTTTATATACTGTTCTGCTCTTTCTCTTTTTTTCAGTTTTGTTCTTACATCTCACACTGGCATTATCCATTTATGGAAAGGGGCTTTGCCAACATAACTTTAAGCAATAAGGCATTACCAGATATTAGAGTAACAGTCTGCTCATCAACCCCTGGGGACATACTATGGCCCAAGGTGCAGCCGAGTGCCATACTGCCCTTGAGGAGTGAGTAAATGACTGTTAATCTATCTCCTGGGAGTGAGTGCCTCACTGCTAGTATGAAGAATATTCCAAAAGAAAAGTGCTAGAAGTGTACCTTTTGAATGTTTTCCTCTATGAGAGGGGGCCTTTTAATACAATACTTCATCCACATACTGCTAAAGAATGCTGGTTCAGAATCAGAAAGTATCATGCCAGTCATTCAGCAGTGCTAGAGGATGGAATGCTGACATGGAGAATTCATGCATCAAAATGCTAAGGCTGTACATGGCAGTGTAACAGAGATTAATGTAAGGGTCTCAGAATGCTGACAGCCAATCAGACTCCAGCATTTCTTAAACCTTTTTTTTTTGTAATCATTTTTCATTTTTTATTTAGTTTTTGTTTACTGGGTAGGTGCACTAGCCATAGCAATGACTATTTTCAGGCATGACCCGGGAGGGTACAGAGCAAACAACAGAAAAAAAATTTCAGTACATACAAATTATAGTACATAGTAGACAATAGCATACCATATGAACAGTGTTAGCAGGCGTAAACAACAAAGTAGGGGTAAATACATAACAGTGTGAAAATACAGCAAAAATACTGGTAGTTATACATTAAATCATAGCTACTTAAGAAAATAGGGGAGGAAAATACAACCATGGCTATAATCTATGAAATAGCCAATATCAGGTAGGTGTAGCAGAGAAAATATGAGGCAAGGAGGGTAGAGGGTGGGATAGGGTAGGGCTAACAGCAAGATAAGAGGGAGCATTTAGTTGATTTAAGGGCAGTAAGAGAAAGAGAAAGTAGTTTTTTCCCTCCCTACTTTGCCACAAAAATTATTTTTGATTTTGCCTAATCACTTTGATTCCCTTTATTACAGTGTGACAACAATTATCTGGTTCCCTAGTGGAGACAGTGACATTACTGCCATGTGGACTGCATATAAGACAGTTCCATATGAGAGCCCACTGATCCTTGGTGAAATAAATGTTCTGTGATGAGATACAAAACCATTACCATAACAATTAAAAATCAGTGGCACCGAAACGTACCCACACCTAACTCCATTTATTTGTCACCAATGTCACTGTTGGAGATCTTGCCTTATCATAAAGTGCCTGATTTCAGAGCATGTACAGTTGAAACCATTGACATGGTCTGATATTTCTTGAAATTTCTGTGATCCCTTTAGAGAAAATACCTGCCTGCCTGCAATACCATTCTAGGGCCACAAGAGAGAATCTCTTGAGAAATGTCACAAAAATATTTGGAAATATGTGACCATGTCTATTTCTGCAAGAGTAGATGCAAGACAGCACCAGCAGTAGCATGTTACATCTTAGTCATTGTACACTAGACAAGTTAATTCCCCTCCCCCCCAAAAAAACACTCCCATAGCTGTAACTGGAAATGCCAGGTTTGACTATAGTAGATTACACCAGTTGAACATTTTTATAATGCCCCTTCCCCACCCCTTCCCAATTGGTATACTACATACCCTACACTTTAGAGATCATTTCCCACCCTGTTCCCTTATCTGTCCCAGAAGAAGAGGCTCATACATCATGGTAGCTGTTTTAAAACTTAAAAGTTTATTAAGTTTTCGCAGTACAACAGACATAAAAAACATAGTACAGATATGTCACAGATACCAAGTAGGCTCATTGGTATGAATTATACAAATACCAAGGAGTCTTGCATAACAGTCACTTAGCAATATTTGTCACCCAAAGGCCTTACGTATACAGTACTCCTGATGGCCGAAGTCCTTTCCCCAGTGGGTGGGAGGGATAAGATCTGTCCAGCACTGTCTATTGTAGACACAATGTAGGTCCAGAGACCTAGGGGTGATATAGAACTAAGGTAACACATCAGCTCTGTGTTCTATAATATACTGTAGATATATGAGCCAATTGTTCCACCTGTTCTGTGGCATGGGTAGCCTGTTCTGGAGTTGCGCAGTCAATTTTTCTAGTTCATATATATATATATATATATATAGGACTCTATCTTCCTACTGGGTGTGTGTGAGAAATGCAGGTTGCAGCCATAATCTCATTATTGCTTTTCTGACCATGGAGACAATATCCCTGGTATATATAAGTAATGTTTGTTTTTGATGTGGGCTGGGTAATGTAGGAGAAGGGCTGCATCTGGCGTTAAATTCCCAAGTCTTGTCACACTGTCATTGGTCACCCTGTCAATGTGTGCCCAATATGCTGTCAGGGAGGAGCAAGACATAATAGGCATGTGTGTGTGTGTGCGTGTGTGCATGTGTGTGTGTGTGTGTGTGTGTGTGTGTGTGTGAATCCCTTGTCCACAGCCTCTTCAGCATGTGACACCTTTTGTGGATAAGAATTTAGCTGTTACATACAGAGTTCATAAATACCTAATAATTGATTTCCATCTGAACTTTCTCCATTGATAAGAGCTGTCACTTTGTGTTGTCTGAACCGTGTATTAGACCAGGCTGTTGCAGTTTTTCTATTCTAAGTTTAGCCTCTCAGGTGATTTTGGTATTCTCTGTGCAGGTATTCTCTCCACCAGCAGTGCCTGTTAGCATGTTGAAATAAAGTGGGCCAGCTACGGCCCCTACGTATGGACCAAAAAAGCAAAGTGGCCTGCACTCAGTCACCGAAAAGACTGCAATGGGCTGGACCAGAAATTTTTATTCTGAAGACTTACAATCATCCATCATCCACCAAATACAAAGGCATACAAATTAGTGCAACTTAAAGTGTCTGCTATAACACATCAGACCCCCTGACGAAGCTCACAGAGTGAAGCGCTGGGGCAAGTGTGCTAAGGTTCGATGAGCTATGGCAGACACCTTCATTTGCATTAGAAGTCTAATTAATTATTCATGATCCTAGTGAGCCTCCTGACTGGCTACTGGATTGGTCATTAACATCTTAGAAATGACCGATCTAGCTGCCAGATGATGCTGTACGGTATGCATGGCTCGCACCACTCTGCTTAAAACTTTAATTAATCGGAACAAAGAAAATTGTTGCTGCAATTAGACTTATAATTGCAATAACAACCTTGAAGTCAGTCATTTCCTTGGATTAATGACAGGCTAGAGAAAGATGGTCCTCAGCTGTGCCTCAGGCCACCCATCCCCCCAACCAGTCAGTAATACCTTGGAAATTACCGGCATCTCAGCTGTTATTCACTTAACTAATTTGAAAATACAAAATCACACATGCCCCCACAATGCAAAGCATCATGGGCTGCATATGCAAATCACCACAGAATGTTATGCTGGTCCAACTTTAAGCAGAATTGCATGGTACTAATTTGTATGCATTTGTGCAGTGAAGCTCACCAGGATCAAGCCCAACTCTGCAGAATTCTGCAGTAGTTACTACAGGAAACAATGCAATTTCAACAGGAGTTAATCTTTTTTGTCATGCAGGGGAAACTGCGACACTGCGCTTGGTCCCAGTGGGCTTCACTGTATGTGGTGCACATTGGACTATTGTAAGTCTTCAAAATAAAAGCTTCTGGTCCCACCCATTGTGGTCTTGTTAGTGAATGAGTGCAGGCAACTTTGCTTTTTCAGTTTGAAGTTCAGGGCTGGCAATCCTAGTAAGCTGTACCAGCCCTGTACCACTGACTCCTGATTCCAGCCATTGGAAGTGTGCCCCTGAGTATGACAATTATGAAAGAGAAGACTGGTGAGAATGCTCCTGCTTCTGTCATGGAACCAGTGTAGCATCCTAGGCAAGCTCTAATCTGGAGATATCTGTAGGGTCCCTCTTGTCAGCCTAAAACTGCATGGATAATTGTTCCATAGTTTTAAAGGTGCCATTTTCATAGAACTGAAAGACATGAGTGAGGCCATATTTTATCTGTTGTTTAAATTTATAATCTAGCTTAGCTGGGAGGAAATTTGAATCTAATGCTGGTTTACGTAACCATCTGGCCCTATTTCTGTTCAGTTTCTCATGTAGGAATTGTCACAAGGTTTTTAGTAGGCCAGTTGTAAGTTGTGAAATGGAGGGGAGAAATTGGAATTTGTTTGTGTGGCCGAACAGAATGAACTCCAAATCTGATGTAAAAATATCTAGCCCTAAATCGACCCAGTAAGGTCTGGTTGGATACTACATCCATGCCAAGATATGTTTCAACTGTGCCACCAGGGAATATAGCATGAGATCTGGGAATGCCAAGCTGCCTTTAGATTTGGGGCATTATAGTTTTTTTTTTGTATGCTATCTGTGGTCTTCCCCCACCCCAGAGGAATTAGGAGATTGACATTCCAAGTCTGCAACTCAGAATTTGGTGGCATTATGGGGAGTGTCTTACAAAAATATGAGTGGCTAGGAAGTATAGACATCCAGACTGGGTGAATCCTATTGACAAAGGACAGGGGTAGAGGTTGCTATAGGTGGAGATCCTTTAGTATTCCCTTACAGAAATACAAAAGCACGGCATGCATGCTGTGCACCTGTATTTCTGTAAGGGTAGTTTATTCTGTAGAGGTTGGTGACAGCTTCACAGAGTTTTACTCCTAGATACTTAATATAACATCTGTCCCATTCGTAGGGGACTGTTACTTTGGGTAGGGTATTTCACTGAAAAGGAATTTGCATTTCTTCGGTTTTACTTTCATCTGCTTATAACCTGCCACAGCCTTTATAGTGTAGAAACAGCTGGTCAGTGCTGAGAGACAGCTGTCAGGATTAGTCATGTATAGTAGGATGTAGTCCGCATTGTATGTTACCTCATGAAGGTGGGATCCCACACTATACCCTCCTAGGGAACTCACTTGATGCAGATATTGGGCTATGGGTTCCACATACAAAGCAAATAGGTATGGGAAGGGGGCATCCTTGGTGTGTGCCTCTAGTGAGTGTTAACATAGTAGTGACCATAGCTTGCAGAGAGGTTAGGACCCAGTTAGAAGGGTTAGAAGTTCCTCCAGGAAAGCAGATGTTTGAATGATTGGTGCAAACATGGCCAAGACACCCTATCAAATGTTTTTTGATGTCTAATCTTAGGATCAGTGGGGGAGGGGGGGTTGTCTTATGGCTTGGTCAATGAGCATAAAGGTATGCTTAATATTGTCTGCTGTTTGTCTGCTATGATTAAAGCCTAATTGGTCCAGTTCAGTGATTTTTGGAGAGGATATGGTCTATACAGTGTGCCAGTATGCTGGTGAATATTTTATAATCAAGATTTACACTGAGTTGCCTCCTTTTGTGGTCTAAGTATAGCCAAAATATTAGACTACCACCAGGTATCTGGGCATGGCAGCTATTTTAAGCGCGGATGTAATACTTGGTAGAGAGAATTCAGTAAATCAGGATCAATACACTTTCACATAACTGTTATAATGGTGCATCAATCATGGAACTATTCCTGATATATTTTGATATGCTCACATATAGGCAAACATTTATATGTCTCTGGATCTTGACATGCATTGGGAGGCTTCCCTAAGACAGATGCTGAAACCAGTGCAAACCTGAGAACCAAAATGAAAGTAAAGCGATTTGTTTCAAAGCTTTACAGCAAGACTCAACTAAATGCAAGAGGTAAAAAGAGAATAAACACTTCTCAAAGAACACAACTTCTTTTTACGTACCTGTCAATGTGAAAGTGTTGGATCCTCCTTTTAACTCACTGACATTCACAATACAATCAATGTTTGAATTTAATGGGGGTGGGGAGTATTTGAAGCCATTGCTTCTTAATTTGATTCTAGGCAGGCAGCAAGTACAGATAAGGTAAGGAATGCCATAGGTCAACTAGAGTATAAAATACCTCGCCACAGGTGGGAGAACAGTACTGCTGGCAGTAATATCAGCATGCCAACATTTCCAGGAATAATCATCTTCATCAGGGCTGGCAATTACTAAAAGATAACACAGTATTCATAATAATGCTTACAAATCATGTTATATATTTCTAAACCAATATAAAACATAGTGGTATCTCCATAGTTCACCAATAAACCAAATACTATTTATAAAATAGAGAATAATATATGGGGTGGTGTGTGTAATGAGATTTTACACACACCTGAGTTGTGGGTTGCTACATAAACCCCGAGGGCGAAGACTGAGAGGTTTATAAAAAGCATCCCACAATGAGGGTGTGTGTAAAATCGAGTTTTACACACACAACCCCATGTTTTATTTTTCATAATTGCTGGTGTGTGCTTTTTTGCCTCAGTAATTATTAAAAATAAAATAAGATTGCTGTTCAGGAAGCCGCGGAGCAGTCTGGATTCTGTGTGGTCTGCGGTCTTCGTAGTTACAGTACTACACTTGTTGGGGGGGAAAGGATGTGGATATTTTCTTTAAAATGTATAGAAACGTTGATTTTACTGCTGAGTGGCAGTTGCAGCATCTTTCCCGGCTTCACAAGGCAGGGACAGTCTGTGCCATTCACTCGGCTGTGATCACATGCTGATGAGAAACACGGCACTAGTTTTACTTTTATTTTGTTTCCTTGGTTCAGTCAAGACAGAGTTCATTTAAAAAAATAAATAAAAAAGTAAATTACCACTGAATAAGAGGTAGCCGAAAGTGTGCTTTGGGTTTGCTGCATGGAATGTGAAGATCAGAGACTGGGGACTGCGCATGGCTGCTCCGAGGGAAACCTGCCGCATGTTTGCCATTATAACCAGCCCAGCTGGTTATAACGGCAAATTATAACTGGGTTTCCCTATGGGAGAAAGCGCTACCCAGTAATTATAATATCGATTATAAATGGTGAAATATGGAGATACTGCTATGAGTTGTATTGGTTTAAAAATATATAACATGATTTGTAGGTACTATTATAATTATCTTTTAGTAACTGTCTGCCCTCATGATAAGGATTATTCCTTAAATGGTTGGTGTGTTAATGTTACTGTCAGTAGTACTGTTACCTCATCTGCAGTGATATTATAAATAAAATACTAAAATCCAAAATTCAGACTGTTGAGGTAAGTGAGTCTCATTACCAATATCATTATGAGAAGGCTTTATTGAAAGACTCCTCCCAGTGCATTTTCATGTTATAGGTGGTGGTGGCGGCCATACTGGATTCCAGTTTCCTACAAAATATCTCACCACTCTCTGTTCTGATGTATTGTAACAATAGATCTCCTACCGATGAGGTGTCTGACACATTGTTTTGTTTATAATGAGTGCAGATACATGCCCAAAGGACACAGTTTAAATTATTATTTATATTTAGCATCCACCAAATACACAACATTAAGATAATCTTTCTCCATATCATGGGTGTCCTGGGTGATGTGCACATGCAATAATGCATAAGAATTAGAATATAAACTAAGGTGTATTAAAAAACTAATTATTCCAGCAAGAGCACAGCGTCAGGATATTTGCAAACATATTTTTGCAGCATATGAGTCCAGTGTCCTTCATTCTGAATTAAGTATTCTTCAAGGACAGTACAGTAATCATTAAAACAAATAGCTTTAGTTAACAGGGTCATTTATTTTCTAGTCATCCGTGGATGTAGTGTTAATTTCCCAAGCAGCCGCAAAGAAAAAAATATATACTTACACCTTTGCCAGAACCTTCTAGGGTTTGTTAGATTTATTCTTCGCCGAGTCTTAACATAATTTGCTTTGTCATTTGTTGTTGTTTTTTAAGAATAACAATGTATCGTTGTTTGTAACTTGCAAACTCCATTTTGATAGCAGGCAAAGTCTGTAAATCATTGTAATAAACTGTCTCAAGATAACCTTTTCTGTATGTAAAAATCACAAAGAAATGATGACCTTTAAGTTGGCATAGTGATACAATGCTAACTATTTTAAGTAATAAAAAATGAGCTTTTGTAAACTGTTAGAAAAAATAAAGGGCAGCATTTTTAGTTCTCAGTCCTAAAATGATGCTGTAGGCACAGAAATGTAAGCCCGCCAGCAGCATCCCTCTTTATGGATGCACACCGCCACCTACTTAACAGCACATGTATTGCACTCATAACCAAAAAATCCATTGCACTATTTCAAGTTCATTGCAGGAAAACTCCATTGAGCAAGCTCATTCACAAGGAGGTCCTGGAACATTTACACTGACATACGAACACTACATACAAGGTATTATTACAATAAAGGAAATAAGTGCGAACAAAGTTCATCTCTGTCACCTCATGAATGGGTACAACTTATAAGGCAGAATTCAGACAGTAACCTGATTTGGTTATCAGCTAATTCAGTTAGGTGCACCCAGACAGAAGGTAAGAGAGCGCGGATGGTGAAAAGAGCATCAGAGGACAAATATGGATATGGAGTAGAGACAAATGTAAGAGGACAGATATAGTTAAGGGTTAAAGAAAAGTAGGGGGGTTAGGAGTAAGGGAGAAGAAGGTGGAATGATGTAATTAGGAGATCAGGAGGAAAATGACAGAGTAAGCAAGAGCTGGGTATCTACACTATGACAAATTATTTTTATCCGTTATGTACCCAGTTGGGCCGCACACAGGCAAACAGTACCCAATTGAATAACATAAGGAAAAAGGGGGGGGGATTAGTGACAGCTACAAATATCTTTTATTTTGGATGAGGCGAAAGCTTTATAGAGATTAATTGAGACTGTGCTGGTAAGTTTCAGTACAGATTGGATTTGGTTCCGTGATGTGGGAAGGAAGAAAGAAACTGCTCACTGACCAAAGACAGTACAAGTTTGTGGTACGTCAAGCAGGATAAAGTTTGATTTCCTAAGTGAATATGAACTGCAAGATAGGTGAATAAGAGACGTCAAGTAATCCGGCAATTTAAGAAGAAGTAACTTGAGAGTCCAGATGCCAGCATGGAGCAAGCATCTGGTGACAAGTGAGGACCAGCCAACAGCTGCATACAGGTCGCAGTGGTGGGTTCTGTAAGGGGAACTGGTGATGAACCTTAGGGCACGATGATAGAGAACGTCCAGCTTACTTAGACTAGAAGTTGCAGAAGAGACGTATATAAGATCACCATAATCTAGTAGAGGAAGAAATGTGGCCAACACAAGCCTGGTACGGACTGTAAGAGGGAAGAGGGACCTATTTCTAAAGAAAAACCCTAACCATGATTTTAGCCTCCTGGATAAGTCTTCAATGTGGTCATTAAAGGAAAGCTTATTGTCTATCCAAAAGCTGAGATACTTAAATTTAGTAACAACTTCAAGGGGTTCACCCTGGGATGCCCTCTGACCTTAAGCAGGCATAGATTCACACAAGTAATGGAAATTCTCCAGCAATATTTTTTCTAAAGGTTTTGCAATATTGCATTGTCCTTGGGCTGATACCTGAGTCTGTACAGGTCAAATACGAATTTTATTTTTACCTCCCTGGGAGGACTTTAGTCCATTTTTAATTTAATTATGCATTTTAATAAGATTCAGAGAGTCTTCAAAATGTCAGAGTGTGACATTTTGCGTAATGTCAGCAAAACTGCTTGAAACTGCATATATAACTTTTGCACCATTTCACATTCATGTAAGTTGCTTCCAACTTTTGCAGTTTTCATTTGGACTATTGTGCAGTGGATTGAAAGTGCCCATCATCTGCATACTGAATCTTTGCATGTAAACAGTGTTTCAAATGTAAGTCTGTAATAAAAAATTCAGAGTTCATCTTGCTTTATACATTCATGTGCTTCAGTTGCTCAGGTCAGACGACTGCTCCTCAGGAACCTATTTGGCTAGATGGCCAATCAGTAAGCTCCTGTGCTGTCTGCTTCCTAACCTGAGCATAGCTATTCTTTGTACTATAAAAAACCCTGTTCAAAACTACTCCCAGTCACAAGAGGTATCCCACAAGGTTTCATTCTTAAACCTTACTGTTTTCAAGCACAGAGTTACATTTTGCATAATGGCAGCAAAACTGCTTGAAACTGCATATGTAACTATTGCACTATTTCACATTCATGTAAGTTGCTTCCAACTTTTGCAGTTTTCATTTGGACTATTGCAATGGATTGAAAGTGCCCATCATCTGCATACTGAATCGATTTGAAATGCATAATTAAATTAAAAATGGACTAAAACTGGAAACAGGGCACCACCATACAATGCTGCTCTGATGTGGGCCCATGTAACTACTACTTGAGTTATAACAGAGTAGCCGTGGGTGCCATCAGGTTCCTCCTCCTCCTCCTCCTGCAGTAACTATACAGTATTTGTGAGGGAACAAAGGAGTACTGGATACAGCAGAAACAGGTTACAGGAAAACGTAGGTGTTCAGGGCCATTCATTGTCTGAAAGGCCATGAAAAGCTCTTTCAAACAAGGCACGGTACTGGAATTTGCCTGTCGGTGTTAGCAGTCTACAGATAACACTGTCTAAAATGTGAACCCTGAGACAGAGTGTGATGACTAGTGATGGCCCAAACTTTTTTTTATTATGCTTGTGAAACTGTGCAAAGGCCATTTTTATGCAATTTTATTTAAACTGGTGTAATTTCTTCAACACATTTTTGTTCAGATAGCACCATTTTCTATAAATTTGTGAATTTGTAAGAATGTAAGTTTTTAAAAAAATGAAGTTTCAATAAACAGCACCATTTTTTTCATACAGATTTTTTTAAACATACCATTTCAACCCAAATCAAAAATTTTAAACAAAATGGTATAGTTATAAAATTGCGTGAAATTACATGGAAATGCTGCAATTTTCAGGAAAAGTGTGCAAAACGGATTTGTGTAATATCACCTGGCACTTGTGATGACAGTACTGGGCAAACTGTATGTGTTTGACACAGCTTGTCCAACAATGACATCACTTTCTGTCTGTCTCAAGGTTTCCTGATGTGGCTGCTAACTTGATTTCAAATAGCAAAGATTCAAACAATGGCATAGCATGCTAGACTGCTCTGCACACCTTAGCAGTTTAAGTAAAATAAAAAGTTCCTTAGAATTATTCTGGGGCTGTGCAAACATACCGTCTTCACTGCCACTCCTTTCCTGATCTCTCAGTCCCACACAGCACCTTGATGATGATACAGTGTCACCCCCCAGGATGACACACAGTATCACAGTTTCTGCCAGTGATATCCTGCAGAATACTGCAGGATTCTAGTGCAGTCCAGTGGTAATTACTCCAATTTGTCATTCAGGCAACCATGACACCTATTACAGAGGGCTCTATTCTGGTGGGTGGCACTGTATGTTAGTCCTTAGTCGCTAAATATTTCTACCTCAGCCCTTTATGAAAGTTTTTTTTCTTAAAAAAAAGCAATAATACTGCACATAAAGTTTTGGTATACAAATGAGTTTTCATGAACCAAGATGTTGATAGACTTGTTTTTAGCAGGAGGGATACTCTGCTGTGTCAACAATGACATCATGTTGTTTCTTATGGAATGCTGTGCCTTAGAAAGCTCAGGGCAGAGACAGCAGTGACAGCAACACAATTCAGAAACATAGATTGCATTAACAGAAAATGTCTCAAAGGCCCATTCATCCAGCCCATTTCCCTGCCTAGCTCCATGCTCAGTCTAGAGATCTGATAGCCCGGAACGTCACCCCCTTCCCAAGGTATGCCTTTGCCTCTTCTGGCACCGGCTCCCACTATTCACTCATATCTGTCCTACCCAAGTTTAAATCCTGTCACAGTCTTGACTTCACCCACCTCTCTGGGCAATCTATCATACAAATCCTGTTCTTTCCTGCTGCACCTGTGAAGGGTGGTGAACTATCAGCACTAGCTGAGTTCACAGGAAATTTTAAAGCAGTTTAAGCTTACCTTCACCTATTCATCCATGGAGGGGGGGGTAATTATTTTCTTCTGTTTTTGCCCCAAATTTCTACTTGCTAGCTGCCAGGTCCTTCTTCCACCTGCCCAATGTCTTCTGACTGCTGTAGGAGACCTCCAATGGCAAAATCCACCACCAGCCTCTGCTCAACATCCTCCACATTTTGTCCCCTGTAGGTAAGCATCCCCCTTTAGTTCCACAAGTTAGGAGGAAGATACTTCACTTGATTATCAAGATGTGGGAATATGACCTGGTGAGGTGTCAGAGGAGCCATTACGGCCCTACTATGACATGGAGGGTAGGGGGGTTTAATCTGCTGAAGACTGCTGGGGTATTTATTCAAATAGGGTGTGGCCCTAAGGAGTGGCTTGGCACAATGCCTATCAGGGTCACTGGAAGGGCATTTGACCCCCACTCTATCTTCAGAGCTTCCGTGCCAGCTCCACTCTGGATGTGTGATGCCATCATGTCACTCAACAGCTGTATGATGTGTGCCAACATGGGGCCACTCCAGGGGGACCACTTATTTCTTCCCACATGACACACCCTCCTGATGGACCATCAGGGGGCAGTCATACAGAGGAAATATGCGCCCTCCCACCCCAAGGCAGGAAACATCCGAGATGGATGCCAGAACCCACCTTGTGTACCCACCTCTCTGGTAGGCACAAGACATCCTGGGATCCGTATGCAAACTCAGGTCATTTGGACAACAAGAGGTAGCTACACTGCCATAGCTAGCTGGTCCAGAACCCAGTATTTCTGCATAATTCAGCTAAATATACTGAATGCAGTTAAATACTGTCTTCTTTCCAGAGTAATTTTCATGAAGTAAATATTTAGGATCAGTAAAAGTAAAACATGTTGATTTTCAGATTTTCTTGACATTTTTCAAGCATGACAAGCAAATGATTTTAAATGATCAGTACTGTTGTTCTTATTAGTCACATTATGGACTCTTCATGTCTTCCCAAGAAGAGCTTAACCCTTTATCGGAGTTATTAACTGCAATTATTAAACCCCACCCCATTTCAGTTTTGTACAGATATCTTTTGAAGCTGAAATATTTAGATAAACCATTTACTAATTCCTTTTGGGACAACTATGCCTCACCTTGCTCTTTAAATTGGACAAATTGTGGAATAACATTTATAAAATAGTTCCCCTTGACAACTTAAGAATGATCCGTTACAAAGTATTACATAATGCATACTTAACTCCTTTACGACTTCACAAAATGGGTCTTAGACAGTGTAAACTATGACACAAATGCAATCTCACTATTGGCTCCTTAGGCCATGTGTTATGGTCTTGTCCATCTATACAAAAGGTCTGGCAGGAAATTAAAGGTGATATTACAGACAAAATAGTTCAATCTTATGACTTTAGCTTAGATAATTGTATTTTGGGTAATTTTCCACATGATATGCCATTCTATGACAAAACTATTTAATCTATAGTGGTAGTTACTACTGCCCAGCTGATACTTAGATACTGGGTGGAATGTTCTACCCCCCCCTTCAAAGAATGTGTTGCTTAACTAAGACAAAATCTTACACTGATGTGTATAATTTCTTGCTTCCATGGTAAGCAGTCTTCTTTCTTGGAACGGTGGAAGACACTTTTGGATCACATTAATACCTCGTGATTTACTGTAAAGCTTTACTTTACCCTTTTCAATTGCAGATCCTATATAAGTGTTCTTTACGTCTTTTATAAAGAGTCTTTTATTTAACTGCAAGGTTCTATTGATGGTTCTTTTATTAATTACTCTTTAACCGTTAGGTAGCTTTATTGTTTGTCCTCTGAAGAAATCACTCAAATGATGATAACTTACTTTCTTTTTTAATGAATATATCATTTGTACACTTTGGGCAGCTCCTCTGGGGTGGGCTGGTTGTTTTTGAGTGGGGGAGAGTATAGTGTGGGTTAATATTTTTCTTCTTTGTAAATTATTGTCTATTAATTTATAATAACTGGGGAGTGTTTTCTCCCATTGAGAAACCAGGTTGTAATTCACCATTACGCGCCCGATTTCTCTCACTGTGTGCATGCACACACTGCATCAATGCACAGACTGTTCCTGGAAATTAACTTCCCCCTCGCAGTCTCCCTGACTGGCGAGTACTGCACAGACAACAAAAATAATGCTTTTCTGCTCCTGCACCTACCCACTTTGTCTTTCTCAGCCACCACACCTTCCTGACTCATGCCCATTCAAAGACCAGTGGTTCATCATTTTCGCAACTGCCACCATGGACTCTCTGTCTCTCGCACTGATCACAGGTCAGCACATCAGCTCGGGGCTAACATGGGGGCAGTTGCTAATCTATCAAGTACTCTGTGGGATTTTTTTTTTGTTTAATAAATGAGCAAGCAGTTATTCGAAACAACGTGCATGGGATGAAACAACAAACTTCTTAACACTATCCCCATCTGCTGGCCAAACTGTCACTCACATTTAAAAACCGATGTAGCTGAGAAAACACTCCCCAGCAATTAGATAAAACAATGTATGGAGGTGAGAGTATAGTGCGGGATGCTTTAATTAACCCCTCAGACTTCGCCCTCAGGGTTCATGTAGCATCCCACACCTCGGGTTGGCATTCAATTCTTGTTATACACTGACCCCCCCATACATTATTGTATATGTTATTTTGTCTTTTGTGAATACATTTTTTTGGTTTATTGTTAAAATTGAAAATATTAATAAAGAATAGAAAAAAAGTATTGCTGTTATTATTTAAATAATAGGGATCCAGGACAACTCAACAAAAACACCCACAGCGTGATAAAACGCCATGTAGAAAACTCTGCACAGAGAAATAACCATGATGGCAAAATGCAGCTAAAAGACACACACTGCAATACAAAAACCATACTGAATGGGGGGGTGGATAGATTATGGGGGGTGCAACTCAAAAGGAGCAAAACTTGAGGTTTCAGCAGAACAACTCTGCATGGGACGCAACATGGGGGAACATGGGGGTAGGCAAACACCACATGGAAAACTCAGGGGGTACAACTCAGGGGAGGGCAATGGAAGCTGGCTGGGGCTGGACTTAGTATCCCAACCCTTGGGGGGGACAAACTTGGGGCGGACGGTGGGGGGAATGATGGCTAACAAAAAAACCCAAACAAAATAAAAAGACCGGAGCAGGACCCGGCTCAGCTGTACCAATGACATTCATAGCTCATCACCCTAACCTCTAAACCACACCATCAACATGCCAAAGCAGTACATATTTGGTGGCTTAGAGTGTTAATAATCCACAACACTGGAGTAGGCTAAAATATTGAAATTTCTCTCCAATTTGAATTATTGACATGTCTCTGTAATTATTTACCCATGGGGGCTGTGCCTCTGCACCCCCCTAAACCTCCCATCATATAAATATACAAACTCCAAGACCACACAAAATACAACAAAGTAAACAGTGTGCCAGGACAAGTCAGCGGACTTGCGGTCTGAGACTACACTGTAATTTCTCCCTTGCTGCTATACCCTTCGGGCATTTCAATGTGTGATTTTTGACACGTGCTAATCATTCTTGGGAAGTTGTCATGCTACTGGATGGGCAGCCTTGCACAACCAGACTGTGCTGCCATGGTGGGTTCTGATTCTATCACACCTCAAAAGTGAAGCTCAGGAATGATGAGGTAATCAGAACCCCAAGGAGGCAGCATACACTGGTTGGACATGAGGTTGTCAATCCAGCATTTTATATAGCGTATACTTTTTTTTTAGTTTTTTTTTTTTTTAAGAATTAGGGCCTGATCTGCGGCGGGGTTGATGCATGAGGTGGGGTGGATGGAATGAGGGGGACTTGGCAAGGTTGGAGGAGTGGTCGGATATGTGTCAGTTCGGATTCGGTGCGGGGAAGTGCGGGGTAGTGCATCTGGGAAACGGAAACCCAGGTAAAGGGTACACAATGGGGGGTGAGTTAATAACAGCAACAGAAATCAAAAGAGACTTGGGAGTGGTTATGTCAGATGACCTAGAGGTGGGCAGGCAATGTGGGAAGGCGGTGGAGAGGGCTGGGGGGTGCTAGGTACTAGGAGAGGCATCAACAGCAGAAAACAGGAGGTTGTTGTCCTCTCTGCAAACAGTTGGTGGGACCCCATCTGGAGTGCTGCGTGAGTCTTGGGGCCCCTGCCTCAAGGGGACATGGACGGGTGGGCTGTTCAGAGGGTAGCCGGGATGGTGCAGGGTCTGCACCGAGGACATACGGGAGAGACTGGAGCAGCTTGGTATGTATGCCCTTGGGGAAGGGAGGGAGAGGGGGGACATGGTGGGGGCTTTCAAGTATCTCAAGGGAATTAGAAGGGTACAAGAGGGTAATATCTTTCGGAGGAGGGGATGTGCCGGAACAAGGGGGCACAGTTTGGAGATGGAGGGGAGATGGCTCAGAGGTAATGTTAGAAAGTATTTTTTCACAGGGAGAGTTGTGGATGCATGGACCGGCCTTCCTGGGGAGGTTGTGGGGTCGGGAACAGTAGGGGAGTTCAGAAATGCATGGGACAGGCATGGGGCAATTCTAGTGGGGGGCAGGAGGAGGTGGGCAGTTGATTGACTAGAATCTGCAGCTTATCCATCAGCTAGGGAGGTGGGCGGACTGGGTGGGCCAAGCAGTCTTTGTCTGCCATCAAATTCTATGTTTCTATGTTTCTATGATCCAGGGAGAGATGATGCATTTCCAAGTGAATTATGAAAGTGGAAGTGGAGCTGTTAGGCGACTCACTCTGTCAAGTTTTAAAAATGCCAAGTTATAAAACAAAAAGAATACAACAGTTAGTACATGATATATTTGTGTATTTTTGAGTTCCTTCTGTGGCTATTGAGTTTATATCTGATTATCTCCCTTCCCCCACCCTGCAGCTTGGCAGCTTCACTTTAAAGAAAAAAAAATACTTGTGCATGCAATGGTTCTCAGTGCAGGTAGCCTGAGGATTTCTAATCAGCTGATATGTTGTTTTTGTACCAAAGAAGGGTAAAACAATGTTCCATGGCCTTTGAACCACAGTACAACAACATTTCAAGAAGGACAGAAATCTATGCTGAATAAGGACTCATTATAAGCTGTAAAGCACATTTTATATTTCCAGTGATTTTTCAGAAAAAGACAAAATACTGCAAATGAACCTGCAAAAATGCTAGGTAAAAAATTATCTTTTACTTTTGAAAAAACAAACAACTTGTGGTTAAAGGTACTGTTTCACTGAAAGATTCCTAGATTTGAATCTTAGTTTGGGTCACAACTAAAAATGAGCATAGCATTGGAGCCATGGCAGCACCCATAGCTGTACCACATGCTTGTTCAAAGTGTATACCCTCAAATTCAAAAGTGCTGTGCTTAAGTATGAATTGTAATGCTTTCATTATGAAATCTATGGGGACACCTTCGTTTTCTGGATATTTCTTTAGAAAAAAATGTGGTGGCTGCCAACCCTTGTTCATGACGTATTGATGTATAGAGGGGCTCTACATCAACGCCCAGCCATTTAAAGTTTTCTCCCATTCAACCGTGATCAGTTTATCTAATAGGTCAGTTGTGTCCCTAATATAGGAATCCAAGTTCTTAACACCATGTTGTAGGAAAAAAAATCTATGAATTTCCCTAAATTTTTTGTTAGGGACCCCACCCCTGAAACAATGGGTCGCCCTGGTAATTTCTTCCTGTTCTTGTGTATCTTGGGTAGTATGTAAAATCCCGGTGTCACTGGGTACTCCTTCCAAATAAACCCACACTCTAATTCTGAGATGTCACCAGCTGCTACAGCCTCAGACAAAAGTCTGAACAATTCTTTTTTCTGTTGTGGTAATGGATTGGATGGTAACTGCCTGTAGTTTTTCCCCATTAAAAAGCAAGCCCCAGACTATCGCTCTATAATGTTCTGTATTCATAATCACAATATTTCCACCTTTGTCTGAGGGCTTAATTATAATAGAGTCCTCTTGAGAAAGTCCAAATAATGCAGTAATTTCATTCTTAGATACATTGTATCTGGCAACTTTTGATTTCTCTTTTATCAAGTCTCTCACCTGTTTAGTCACTATTTTCTGATATGCACTAATAACATTATTATAGGTATTAGGGCAAAATGTAGATTTTGGTTTAAATAGTTGTTTCCTTAAGTTCTTTATATCTACATTCGTTCGCAACACCCCATGCCCTTTTACTAAGTGGGAGGTCAAAAGATCATGTTGTGCACTATTTTCAGAAAAGTTTATTTATTTATTTATTTAAAAGTTTTACCAGGAAAGACATACTGAGCAGACTGCTGCTCGATTCCAGATGTGTCCTGGGGAAAGGGGGAAAATGGGATAGTACATACAAGTCATCTTACAGAACTTTTCGGACAGCAAAACAAACGTTATATACAATGGCCCAGATATTCAAACTGCGCTCAAAAGTAGCGCAACAGCAGGAGCAAGCACAAACCCGTTGCGCAAATGCGCAACAGGTGCGATATTCAAACATGGAGCAGAGCAAATTGCGCAAGCAACCAACGTCTCAATATCGCACATACTGCACCATGGCACAACCAGGTAGGAGAGGCTGAGCCAAAATGCTGCGCTATGGCGCAACCATGGAAGCTCAGCTGAGCAGTGCAGAGCTGCCACAGCGCAAGCACAGCCCCCCCCCGAGCAATGGAACTGCACATCAGGGAGGCAGGCTGGGGCCCACCGCCAGCCATATGCCACATGGGCACCGGAACTCACTGCAGAACCCACACCACTGGCACACCCCAAGCACAGCATCACTGGGGGTGGGACGGATGATCCACGTGCCATAGGGACAAGCCAACTAAAGCATAGCAGAGCCATGACACCCCAGCACAACCACTGGCAGGCAGAAGTGCCACACCCAGGGGTTGACAACCACAGTGCACATCAGTCCCCTGTACGCACAGCACAGCGTGCACCGTGCCTCAAGACAATTGCTCATGTGCAGTGACACAGGCACTGCAGGAAACACCATGCACCCCCCGTGCCACACGTCAACCCCATGCTGCAGAGAAGCAGACCACCCAGACCCACCCTGTGCACCCAGCAGTGGGTGGCAGCAGATGGCGAGAGCAACAGAAAGGCAATGCTATGCTGGTGATACCTCCCCATGGACACACACACACACACACACACACATATACCCAGGACCATAGTAGCCCAGATGGCATGTACACCCCTGCAACGGAGCACCCAGAGCCAGTTGCAAAGCAGACACCAACACAGCAGTTGTACCAAAATAGAAATCTATATTGAAACAAAAGAGGAACAATACAGTAAAAACTATGTACAATTTGGGGGACGGGTAAAAGGCAGGGGTGTTCAAGGGGGAAGGAATAAAACTTGAGAGGGAAGGCAGGGTGAAAGGGATGGGTGAAGAGGGCAACTGAAAGGTAGGCTACGGCCCAGCAGGCTCCTGCTCCTCCTTGCCCGTCGTCTCCTCCTGCCATCCGGTAGCCGCCCGTTCCTAAGCTGTAGGGCTTGGGACCTCCTGGTTCTCGACCACAACCTGGGGTCAGGGCGCCAAGACATCACGCCGCCTTGCGCCTCAAGCACACCGAGGCCTAGAAAATGGGAACACAGTCAATGGCTGAGACCGACCACAACCCTGAACACCACCCAACCTGCAACCCATCTAACCCAATGTGCTGCACATGTGATGGCATGCACCCACCCACAGTGAACATGCACAAGGCATATCACAAACAGGCGGCACCAGCCATGCGCACCACCGCCCACACACACCTGCCCACGCCAATCACAGTACAAACTATGCTGTCATGTGATGTTGCAACGGCAGCATGCCAGTTACACAGCTATGTGCCCAGTGCATGCCTGGACCACCTGTGATGCATACACAGACGTGTCGTGATGCTGCACTGTGATGCAGGTCACCGTGTCACGCCTACATACATGGATACATAGACAGTGTCGGCAGATAAGGGCCTATGGGACACCCAGTCTGGCCATTTGGCCTTGTACGATCACTCTCTTGTCCTATAAGTCCATTCCCCTCACCTCCAGAAGTCCCTCATGGAGAACCACACATACAGATATCCCGTGACCAAGTCAGCCCCCACCACATCCTCTTGCAGGGTGTTCCACTCGTCCACCACCCATTATGTGAAGAAACACTTTCGCATGTTCCTCTTAAACGAGCCCCCTCCAACTGCATCCCATGCCCTCTAGTCCTGGAACATCCTTTACGCTGACAAATATTGTTTCCTGCACTCTGTTCCCCCCTGTACAATACTTGTATGTCCCCATCATATCCCCACACCCTCCTCCCCTCCAGGGAGTACATGTTCAGTTCCGTCAACCTGTCTGCATAGGACTTGTGATGCAATCCATGCACCATCCATGTCGCCCTCCTGTGAACGCTCTCCACCCAGTCCCTGTCCGCACGCAGGTATGTTTTCCGGAACTGCACACAGTACTCCAGTGTGGGAAGTCACTAGTGTTTGCCCAGTGGAACTACGACCTCCCATTTGGTTGTGTCCATCATGGTTGGTGGTCCTGCCCCCAGCATGCAATAGCATCCATGATGTAATGATACTCACACTCCTCCAGCAGCTCTGTCTGCCGCTGCTGCTGCTGCTGCTGCTGCTGATGCTGCTGCTGCTGTTGCTGCTGCTGATGCTGCTGCTGCTGTGGCCTGACGGCCTGTGGCACTGGGGCCCTGGCATGGCCCACATCAGCCTCGTCCGGCCCTCACTATCCGCCTGTGGGAGACATATGGTGAGACAAACATCAGTGTGACTCAAAGCAGAGTGCCCCCTGCCCCAGTAAGACTGCCTGCCCACAGCCATAACCATCCATCGCACAGCTGCACACACTGACACACCCGATGCACAGCCACCCAGGCACACACACACTCCTACAGAGGATATAGGTGAATAGGATGGCACACTCACGTGGGCTCAGGCACCAGGCCCCCGCTTGTACGGAACGCAGCCGCTAACAGTTCCGGGTCCCTCCGCAGAGATCACTGTACCGTGCGCGCACTGCTCCGCGGACCGCCCCGCCAGTGACCCACCAGGTCAGTGGCCACTTGCTGCCACACATGGGTCCTAGGTCCGGTGAGGGGCCTCACCATATAGTCCTCATAGTGGGCTCCACTAGGGCCACCAGGTTGGCCACTTCAACTGCGCCCAGGACACCCCTCCTCCGAGCCATGGCTAACTTTACAGCAGGCAATATGGCGCCCGCTGCGCTGTGACCCCGCGTGGAGTTGTTGCGCAATAGACCAGCACAGGCTCCAATCGCGCTGTTCGCACAGCGCCATCACTTTGCATGGCGCTGTAACCAGACAGCGCATTAGGACGCATACGGCATGCCCACAGCGCCAGGGGCAGAGGGCATACACAAGGTCACGGAATGACGCAAGGCTAGGCACAGCGCCTTGGGATGTATAGGCATCCTGCGTGACTGCTAAGCAGAGCACCAGTGCCACAGTGGACTATCGTGCAGGAGTGCCACAGCGCCATATAGTGCCCAGTGCTGTAGCGCCACTGGTACAATGGTGGCCATGGCCAGAATCACCTATCGCGCTCAGCAGGTCTGCAGCGCGATCGACACCTGCGTAACCTGTCTGGGCATGTGCAATGCAGTGCAGCACACAGCCACAAACATGCGACATCGGCTCAGCTGACCTTCCTTATTGCGCTAAGCGCAACACGCTTATATTCAGCCGACATATGTAAATCAGTCGATCAGCTATGCAAAGGCGCAGTGGCGTGATTAGCATGTCATTAAGTTGCGCCACACCTCATTTGCATGTGTTGCGCTATAAAAATGCGACACTGGGTTGTGGTGGCCAGATTTGGTTGTTGCAGCTGAGAGGTGAGTTATGCTGTGTGATGCTCAGGACAATGCTCATGGGCAGGGGTGCTGGAGGATGTCACAGGTTGAGGGGCTGAGCATGATGAGGGCACTTAGAAAGGGCAGAGGGCACCTTTCCATCAGTATCTGCCATGCGGCGAGGAAAGGGGGCTTCTGCCCCCGCCTGCAGCTATGCTCATGGGGAAATGCTGTGGACTGCACAGTGACAGGTGTCCACTTCCACCCATACAGATCAGCATGACTGACGAGAACCAGGCCGAGGGTGTGGAGCGGGCGTGGGAGGAGGCCGAACTTCACCACAGGAGACCCGAGGCCTCTTCCAGGCCTACCTGGAGGATGAGCCGCTTTTGAGTGGGCGGAGGGCACCTCAGCAGCGTGCAGCTGCATGGGAGGGGTAGCTCTGGCGTCAACCTGCACGGAAGCCACCAGCGCTCTGTGCAGGAGTGCCGCAAGAAGATGGGGACTGACCGCAGGAGGCTGAAGGAGAAGGTGGCAGCCTTCAGGGTGGCACGTGCTGCCACTGGTGGGGGACCACTAGTGGTGTTGCAGCTGACCCCGACCGAGGAGACACTGGTCGCGGCCATGCAGCCGAGTGCCATTGTGGGTGTTCCTGGCGGAGGATTCCAGACAGGTGGAAGCCCATCACTGCACGGTATGTCATGGTGATGTTGTGGGGGCGGCTGTTGTTCACATGCACTCACATGTACTCTCTTTCTGTTTCAGATCCTGTTCGTCTGCAGGAGACGGTGGTGGTGGGTGCTGACAGTGAGGCAGACCTGCTGGACCAGGAGGAGGGACCTTCCACCTCCGCCAGCAGCCTGCACGCACTGCAGCAGCAGGCCGGCTGGGCCGACAACTCCGCCGGCAGTGATACGGGTGCAGGGGGTGCACAGCCTGTGTCACAGCAGTCTGGCATGCAGGTGTGCCAGCATGCTGTGCCTATGGCAGTGGCACGCACCGCACTATTGATGATGGCAGGCCTGCAATGGCCAGTGAGAGTGTGTCCCACGAGGGACACATGGCAGGCCAGCACGTGCCCTGGGCCGTCCAGCTCCACGCCTGTGTACCAGCATGCTGGCACAGTCACAGGCTGGGCCTGTCAGCACTGGTGGGGCAGCATCGGTGGCTGAGCAGGTGTCTGGCACTGTTGACAGCACAGGGGTGGAACAGGTGGACCTGGGGGCTCAGCAGTTGGAGGGGCGGCAGTAGCAGTTGCACACCAGGCCTGGGGGGACAGCGTCAGGCAGTGGCACTTGTCCACCGCCCTTAGATCAGCCCATACCTGGTCCTGGCGAGCAGTGGCCACCCTCAAGGGGTGCTGTGCACCAGGACCATCCACACCCTGGGGGTCACGATGCCTTTGGGGCACAGTACCCTTTGGACGCGCACACCCGCCTGCTGCAGGAGTCGGTACAGCTGCAGGGGCGGGTTGCAAGGTCCGTGGAGGCACTGACTGTGTCCGTGGAGGCGGCATAGCAGGGAGTGTGCTCGGGACCAGGCCGAGATGGTCATATGTGGACGGATGTGACCGCTGCCATCGACAGACTGACCCAGGCAGTGGTCTCTCGTGGCGACCACATTGACCACACGTCTGGTGACCCTGTACCACGCACCGCACACAGTGCGCGACTCCACTCCCGTCTCCCGGTCAGGCCGCACACCAGGCCTGTCGGACGCCTGGTTCTGCTGTGGGCATCCCGAGCACCCCTGGTGCAAGTTTGTTTACGGGAGCCGCAGACCCCTGTGCGGGCAAGGTCACGGCAGGTCACAAGACTGGGACTCCTGGTGGTGCACTAGCGCCATTCGACAGGCCCTGCACAGCCTGCCAGTGCTGCTAGGCTATGGCGGGCCGCCCATGCATCCGTGGTGGCCGGGACAGTGCTCCTGACTGAGCTGTCTCCCAATGCAGGCCCTGTCTGGTGCTGCCCTGTGTGCAATGTTGTCATGGTGGGCAGTGCACTGCTGGGTGCTCTGCTCACCAAGCTGACACACGGACCACCTGCACACTCTCCCAACTGCTGTCCACAGGTGCTGTGGATGATGATGCCTGCATTGCACTGTCACACCAAGGTGCAAGGTTGCCCAGGTCCTGACACACGACGTGACAGTCCAGGTGGTGAGGTGGTTGGTGGTGCTGTGATAGCGTAATATCTACAGTGCTGTGCTGCTGCCCCTGTATGCTGCCTGGTGTGTGTGTGTGTGTTCATTTGAGTGCTCACCCTCTCTGATGATGTGTTGGTATGCCTAGACCCTTCAACTCCCTGACCTTCATGCACGGTGTGTTCCCCTGTGTGCCTGTGGTTTCATGACAGACAGTGTTGCCTGCACATGTCCCTTGACTTACCTGTGTTGGGCGAGTGCTCTTCTGCAATGGTGTCCCGTGCAGCTGGGCCTGCCGGGCCAGTCGGGGTCCCTCCGGCCCCTAGGGGCGGCTCATCACCCATATCACCGCGCCACTGGCATCCCATCGCTGTCCTCTCTCTTGGACCTGTCACGGCTATCCATGGTCTTTGGCCATGTTGTGCAGGATGCAGCAGGCCAGGAATATCCACAGGCCTTTTTGGGGGCTGTACTGTGAGGGCTCACCGAGGTGTCAGGCATCGGGCGTGCCTTGAGTATCGAACACCCGCTCCTATGATGTTCCGTGTTGCGGCTGTGCCTCATTGAAACCCGTGCTGCTATAAGTCGTTAGGCGCCCGGTATGGTAATGAGCAGCCAGGGACGAGTGGGTATCCACAGTCACCTGTGTGGAGATAGTGGAGATCAGTGTTAGGTCAGGTCCATGTTGCCCTTATCCTTGTGTGCCACTACCATGGCACCTGTGTCTTCCCACCTTGCACAGAGTTTGCATTCCATACATGTGTACTCACCCACTAGATGACCCGTGGGGATGTTCCCACTCTCTAATCGATGGCACAGTGCAGATTGGTGCCATATGAAGGCATCATGTGCTCCGCCAGGGTGTGTGGCACAGACATTGATGATGCGCCCAGTGGCATCACACACCACCTGGCAGTTGACACTCGAGAAGCCCTTCGGTTCCGATATGCTTGCCGTCGGGGCCAGGTGGCGTCCGAATGGCCACATGCGTGCAGCTATGGCACCTAGCACGCCAGGCATTTGTGCTACCCTGTGGAACTCCTGCATGTTTGCTGTCACGCTCTGCCGCGTGCTGGGGAAATGGATGTACTCCAGAGCATGAGGCAGCATGCGCTGAGGAATTGGGTGAGGATGCGGACGTGGCCGACTGCGTAATGCCTGTGGTGTCCCCTGTCGGCCTCTGGAAGGTGCCCGTGGCGAGGCAGGCACATGCAGGCTGTCACCTTGTTCTCCACGGACAGCAGCATGACTCTGTCATGAGGGTGCCTTACATCACATCACTGCACAGCTCACTGAGCTGTCTCAGTATTGCCCTGTTCAGGCGGTGCGGGCCCGCGATCTCGACATCGCTGTACAGCTCGCGCTGATGCGGCGCGATACCGCCTGTCGAGGGTGTATCACCGACGGGCCCCTCCACGCCACGCCCCTGCAGCATGCTGTCTCACCCCCTCATTACAGCTTCCATGTGGAAGCTGACACTGTCCATCTCCTGGCTTCTGCCTCCCCAGCTGCTGTTCCTGTGTTACCCCACTGCCCCACTGCTGCTTCCACTGCACCGGCACCCCCACTGGCCTCTCTGTCCTCCAGGACCCACTGTCCCTCTCTGTCCTTCCTGCTCCTGTCTATGTCTCTCTCTCTCTCTGTCTCTTTCCCCGGTTTGCGGCCTGATAGAGTTCTTGCGCCGCTCCCTTGAGCATTTTTATTTTGGCTCACATCCGGTACAGCACATCCTCTGGCTGAGCCACTCTTGCGCATTGCGCAAGTGTTCAAATATCGCATTGCACACTTTATGATTCATGGACCCGCCCCTTCGCTGTGCGCATGCCTTCATTTCCATTGCGCTGTGGCTCAGCGTGTTTTGGGTGGCTAACTGGCCCCTTCTCAATATTGCAGGAATGGCGCATTTTGGAGTTGCATACAGCGCAACCCCTGTTGCATGGCGCAACCCTTTTGAATATCTGGGCCAATATGTACAAGGTTGTATAATTATAGCGAAGAAAAAACACAACAATAGTTACAAGTACAGGATGCAAGAGCAGAGAGTGACATCGTATTTGTAGGCAGAAAAGAATGAAAAAGTAGTGGCAAATTGAGATTTGATAGATTAAGCACTTGGGTGGACAAAGAAGGATTGCATTTGGTGGTTTGCCATCACATTTTTTGCTCACAAGTTTAGTCATGGCCCATGCTATTGCATGCCAAGTTGACATGAGCAGCTTATGGGGACTTGCTTTTTTAATAGGGAGATTTGTTGCCCAGAGGAGGGGGAGAGCCGGATGTCAGCCGGCAGAGAGCTCCATAGTTTAGGTAGACGGGCTCTAAAAGCCAACTGCCCAGCAGAGGTAGTCATGTGCGGGATTTGTAGCAGGCGGGAGTCTAAATTTCTGAGTGAGTATACTGATGGTTTTTGGGCTTTTAGGGTAGTGGCTAGGTAGGAGGGCAGTAACTGGGTCCAGAATTTTGCTGTGAATCTGTTGCAGTGGTAAAAGCGCCAATTGATGAGGGAGGGTAAGCTAAGGTGACAGTAGAGATCACAGTGGTGAGTGGTGGGAGGGCAATCCAGTGCAAAGCGGCAGAAGGAGTTATAAAGATAATCCAGTTTAGCCAGGGTAGAGTTGGGGCAGAGCTATAGACTATATCCCCATAGTCGATGATAGGGAGGATCATTTTCTGAAGGATCTCTTTGCAGGCCTGGAGGGGGATGCAGCTACAGTTTCGATATAAAGCCCCCAGCTGAGGGCATAATTTTTTAAGGGTTGCTTCAATATGCATGGAAAAGTCTAGATGTTGGTCCAGCCAGACCCCTAGGTATCTGAAAGAGGTGCAGACTTCTAGAGGGGACCCTTCTAGTGTTTTGAGAATGGGGAAATCAGGGAGACGGGAGAGTCTTTGTCTTGTACCGAAGGTCACAGAGATCATTTTTTTAGCATTTAGGATAAGTTGATTCCTACATAACCGGTGCTGGACTTCTGTGAAGTCTTGCTGGATTTTGGATGCAACTTCCTGCGGGGAGTGACCTGAGGTGTACAAGACTGTATCGTCAGCATACATATGAATATCAGCATGCTGGCAGATCGAGGGAAGGTCGTTGAGGAAAATGGAGAATAGGATAGTGCCGAGGACCAAGCCTTGAGGGACTCCAATGGAGACGGGGAGGGGGTCTGAGGTGGAGACACCAATTTTTACCGATTGGGTCCTGCCTCCCATGTACGAGTTGAACCAGTGTGTGGCTGCACTGGAGAGGCCAGCTTTAGAGAGTTTTGATAGAAGGAGGGTGTGAGAGACTGTATCAAAAGCCTTGGCTAGGTCAATGAAAATGGCAGATGTGATGAAGCTATTATCCATGCCGGTGAGGATGGAATCAGTGAGTCTGAGGAGGGACGTAACAGTGGAATGGGATTTTCTAAAGCCAGACTGGTAAGGGGTAAAGAAAGAAGAGGAGTCAAGGAAGGTGGTAAGTTGCGAGAGATCGAGATGTTCCTGGATTTTGTCTAGGGTGGGCAGTAGGGAGATTGGGCGCTAGTTGCTGGGGGAGGACGGATCGCCACTTTTCAGAAGGGGGATGACTGTGGCGTGGCTCCATTTTGAAGGTAGGGTGTCAGAGGTGAAAGAGAGGATAAAAAGAGATGCTAGAGGCTCGGCGATTGCTGGTGCGGAAAGGTAGAGCATTTTGGCATTTATGCCAGTAGTGCATCTACCCTTTGAGGGGTTTAGGGCGAGTAGGGTTTTAAGTACTTCTGGTGGGGTAACCAGAGTGAAGGAGAAAACTGGGTGGGGAGATGGCATGGGTGGGGGTGAGGGTGTCGCAATTTGTGTGGCAGGTAGGGGGTTTGAGTAGAGAGGGGACCCGCTGCTAGTAAACACAGAGTTGAAAGCTGCCGCAACTGCTAGAGGTTCAGTTATGATAGAGCCACCCACATCTAGGGCAGGAGTGGGTGGCTGAGCAGGAGGGGAGAAAAGTGACTTTATAGACCTCCAGAACTTGGCTGGATGATTGAGATTATTTTGGAGGAAAGAAGAGAAGTAGTGGGCATTGGCCTTGCGGATAAGCCTGGTGCAGGTACTTCTGAGCGTTCGGTAATGTAGGTGATCGGTGTGCAACCCTGATTTCTTATAAACTTCCCACACCTGATCCCTGGGGGTCAGCAGTGATCCATGGCAGATGGGCACCTCTTACCCTAACCTTCCTGGGTGGGGCATAGTAGTCCCAGAAGGCAAGAAATCTTGACTTAAAGAAATCATAGGCATGATCCATGGAAGGGGCCTGGGACATGAAGGACCAATCCACGTTTGCTAAGTCTTGTCGAAGTCCATCTAAGTTAAGGGATTTATAGGATCTGATATGGAGCATTTTTGGAGGGGGTGGTTTTGTTTTGAAAACTTTGTGTATGATATATATCATATGGTGATCGCTCAGTGCGTCCAGAAGGAGGCCTGAGGTTATAATCCTATGTGGATGAGAGGTGAGTTCTTCTAGTGCTAATAGGTTCAAACAATCAAGTTCTGTTGTCTCTATAGTCACGTTACCTGTACCAGGCTGTGACACCTCCAGCGACTCCTGTGGAACACCTAACGTTGTAACTGTCTCGGTTTCTGCAGGGGTATCCAATCTCCCTCCTATTTCTTGAAATAGTAAATCAATGTCCTTGAGTAAAGTTTCTGTTGAAAACCCCATCTCTGAGATGTTATAATCTGGTAATTTCCAGTTGTCTCCTTCGAAGAAATGAAGTTTCAAACGCAGTTTTCAAAAAATTCTCTAAGATCCACCACTACTTGAAATTCATTCACCTGTGGTGTAGGAATGAAACTGAGACCCCTTTCAATACAGCTTCTTGATTTTCAGTAAGGGTCACTTTCACAACAACAGTCTTCTTCCCATCCCAGTGACCTGGTGGCTTACCGATCATGATTGCAAAACCGGAAGTGTCTAGCTGGTTACGGCTCCTTTACATCCCAGTTTCAACTACAGCTCCTTTCTCTTTTACATCATGGCTTTAGCACAGCCCCCCCCCCCCCAAAAAAAAAAGCAGTTCACATTTTCCACCTGGTCCCAGTGCAAGCAGTGGGACCAGGTAAATTAAATACAGATGCAAGTGGGGGGGACCAGATAGAATAAAACAAAAAGAAGGGAGCTATGTGTGTTTGTGGACAAAATGCAGCACCACCTATTAGCCAAAAGAAAATGTCAGCACTATTTTTTGGTCTGTACACCTACCCTTCATAAAATCATTCAATGAACTACTTTTAAACAGCAGAATATTTTTAATCTGTTTTCTTTTTTGATTTTATATGAACTATTAACATAGAAACATAGAATTTGACAGCACATAAGGACCGTTTGGCCCTCCCAGTCTGCCCATTTCCCTACCCAATGGATAAGCTGCAGATCCTAGTTAACCAACAGCCTACTTCCTCCTACCCCCAACCCATAGAATTGCCTTATGTCTGTCCCATGCATTCCTGAATTCACCCACTGTTTTTGACTCCACAGCCTCCTCAGGAAGGCCATTCAATGCATCCACTACCCTCTCTGTGAAAAAATACTTCCTCACATTACCTCTGAGCCGTCCCCGTTCTATCTTCAAATTGTGCCCCCTTGTTCTTGCACATCTCTTTTTCTTAAAGATGCTACCCTCTTGGACTTTGTTGATTCCCTTGAGGTACTTGAAAATTTCTATCATGTGCCCCCGGCCCTCCTTTCCTCAAGGGTATTCACATTAAGCTCCTTAAGTCTCTTCATATGTCTTCTGGTGCAGACCCTGCACCATATTAGTTGCTCTCCTCTAGGCTGCCTCCATCCTGTCTATGTCCTTGTGGAGACTGGGTCTCCAGAACCGCATGCAGTACTCCAGATGGGGTCTCACCAGCTGTCTGTACAGAGAGATAGCAACTTCCTGTTTTCTACTGGTGATGCTTCTTCCTTTACATTTGAGTATCCCCCCAGGCCTCCTTACTGCATTCTCACATTGCTTGCCCACCTTTAGGTCATCTGATATGACTACCCCAGGTCCCTTTCCATTTTTGTTGTTGTTAGTACCTCACACCCCATAGTGTACTGTTCCCCTGGGTTTTTGTTTCCCAGGTGCATTACTTTCCACTTCTTAGCATTGAATCTAAGCTGCCATACATTTGACCATTCCTCCAACCTTGCCAAGTCCCTTCTCATCCTTTCCACCCCACCTTGTGTATCAACCCTGTTGCAGGTTTTTGTGTCATCTGCAAAGAGACATACTTTTCCTTCCAGTCCTTCTGCAATGTCATTTATAAAGACATTGAAGAGGACCGGTCCTAGAACTGAACCCTGTGGTACCTCACTAGTAACCCTCCTTTCTTCAGAGTGGACTCCGTTTACTATTACTCTCTGTGTCCTGTTCGCCAGCCAATTTTTTTACCCAGGTTACCCTCTTGGGAGCCACTCTCAGGCTGGCTAACTTATATATTAATCTTTTGTGTGGGACTGTGTCAAATGCCTTGCTAAAGTCAAGGTAGGCCATGTCCACAGCCCCTCCCTGGTCTACTACTTTGGCCACCCAGTCAAAGAAATCTATTAGATTTGCCTGACATGACCTACCCACTGTGAATCCATATTGTATAATAGCAATAATGCACTCCAGGGTGCATTTCGTGCTGGGATAATGTCACTTCTCGGGTGCTGAACGCACTCAGCCTGTGGTCTTTTTCCCAACTACCCAAGGCATGATGTTATCCCAGCATGACACATGCCCTGCTGTGCATTACTGCTTAATTATCTCTGGCCTTCTCAGGCAATAAGTACATTTCAGGCAGCCTTCGATATTAATTTTCTTTTTGTGTTTTGTGCCAGGATAGATCAGGAGGACCTGTGAGAAGAGTAGTATGGTGATCTTGAGGGACTTCAACATGCCAGAAGTGGATTGGAGTACCCCAACAACCAGGAATAGAAGGGAGCAGGTACTGCTGGATGCCTTCCAAGACAGCTTCCTGATGCAAATGGTTAATGAACCAACCAGGTTAAGGAATACCCTTGACCTCATGCTGGCAAATGGGGAGTATGTGAGTGAACTTAGGGTGGAAGAACCACTGGCGGGGAGTGACCACCACTCAGTATGATTGGATATGGGTAAGGAAGGAGTGGAATCTGGCACAAGGGTGCTAGACTTCAGGAGGGCTGACTTCGGGAAGATGGGGAAGTGGTAAAAGGGTACCTGGCCAGAATTCAACCTAGTATGAGCACTAACCAGAGGTGGGAGCTCATAAAGCTGGGGATAGTGGAGGCAACCAGAACCTGCAGCAAGGCCCAGAACAAGAAGGCCAAGGCAAAGAAACCTAGCTGGGTGAGCAAGGAGGTCATGGAAAAGGTTAGGAGGAAAAGAGCTGCTTTTAGGAGGTACAAAAAACAGGGAGGGGGGAGGACAGGGAGGAGTACCTGAAGGAATCGAAGGAGGTGACAAGGGCAGTATGGACAGCCTAGGCATCTAAGGAGCACAGGCTGGTGCAGGGCATTAAGAAGGGGGAGAAGAACTTCTTCAGGTACATCAGGGAGAAAAGGAGCTGTAAGGACCATATAGTAAGGATTAGGAAGGAGGGGGTGGGGGTGGTAGCAGGGGTGATAAGGCAGAAGCACTAAATGATTACTTCTGCTCGGTATTTACTATGGTGAAAGAGGAGTGATACCCGAGAGAGGGGGAGATGGATGGGGAAATCATGGAAGGCAGGGTTCTGGAGGGCTTGAGGGCACTGAGGGTGGACAAGGTGCCAGGCCCAGATGGCATCCACCCCAGAGTACTGAAGGAGCTGGCAGAGGTCCTGGTGGGACCTTTGGCAGACCTATTCAATGCCTCCCTACACTCAGGGTGTGTGCCTCAGGATTGGAGGATGGCTCATGTGGTGCCCCTCCACAAGAGTAGTCCCAAGGATGAACCGGGGAACTACAGACTGGTAAGCCTCATATCCATTGTGGGTAAGCTGATGGAAACTATTCTGAAGGAGAGGCTGGGGGCCCTCCTGGAGGCCAGAGGGCTACAGGAGAGCAGACAGCATGGCTTTGTAAGTGGCAGATCCTGCCAAACCAACCTGGCAGAGTTCTAAGACTAGGTAACTAAGCAATTGGACAGGGGCCACGCAGTGGATGTCCTGTACCTGGACTTCAGTAAGACATTTGACTCTGTGCCACATGGGAGGCTGGGAAGTAAGTTAGAAGGCACAGGAGCAGGTGAAAAGCTGGCAAGATGGGTAGGGAACTGGCTTCAGGGAAGGCAACAGAGGGTGGTGGTGGGTGGGGAGCTCTCATCTCCAAGGGTAGTGACGAGCAATGTTCCACAGGGCTCAGTGTTGGGACATTCATTGCAGACATATCATTGGGCATCAAGAGCAAGACCAGTCTGTTTGCTGATGACACCAAGATGGGAGCAGTGGTGGATGACCTAGATGGATGACAGGGGTTGCAGGATGATCTGGAAAAGCTGGTAACCTGGTTGGACACCTGGCTACTGGGTTTCAATGTCAAAAAGTGCAAGGTGCTGCATTTTGGGATGAAAAACCCAAGGAGTTATCAACTGGGGGGAGTGCAGCTAGCTGAGACAGAGGAGGAGAAGGATTTGGGGGTGCTCATTAGGGGTCAATTAACAACTCAGCACAATGTAGGAAGACAGATGCAAAGGCTAACAAAATGCTGGGTTGCATTGCAAGGTATATATCCTCAAGGGGGGGGTGATTCTGCCACTGTATAGGTCATTAGTTAGACCACACCTGGAGTATTGCATGCAGTACTGGCACCTGTATCTGAAGAGGGACAGTGAGTTACTGGAGGGGGTGCAGCGCAGGGTGACAAAGATGATCCAAGGGCTGGGGAACTTACCATATGAGAGGAAACTGAGGGAGTTGAACATGTGCTTGCTGGAGGAGAGGAGGGACAGGGGGATAAAATTGAAACCTTCAGGTACATGAAAGGAACAAACATGACAGGGGCTGTTCAAAGTAAGGGAGGGGAGGGACACCCAGGGCCATGATATGAGACTGGAGGGAGGAAGGTTCAAGAAGGAGATGAAGAGACACTTTTTTACAGAGAGGGTGGTAGCCAGCCGGAATGCGTTACCGGCAGAAGTGGTATCCAGTAGAACAGTGGGCTGCTTCAGAAGGGGCTGGGACAGGGCAACGGGGAGGGTCAAGGGAGGGGAAGCTCCAGAATAAGGGGTGCTAGCTGCACATTTGAGCAGACCACTAAGCCTTTATCTGCTGACAAATTTCGTATGTTTGTCTGTTCATATTTTTATTCTCATAAATATTTTTTCTAAGTATTTTTGTGTAGCTATTAAACTGGGTTGTTCTGGTGGTTGTATAAGCTGCATTGTTTTGTTTGTTGCAGCTGCTATACTGGTGCTCTAAGCTTTTGGAAAAGGGCTGTTTAAGCAATAAGGCAAGACGGGGGTCCGTTATGGTGGGAAAATGTCCCACCCTGAGTGGCTTGAAGCAGGAGGTTAGCCCATCGTAAAGCACCCCCTGGAGTGCCTTATTGTGATTATGAAATTGGTCCTTTTAGGCAAATTGGACGTAATTTTTAAACATAGTTTTATTGAGATAATTTCTGTCTGTTCATTGCGCTGGGATAACTTCCTGGCTAAAAGTACCTCTTGGCCAGTCAGGAGCCAGTATTCTTTCTTGTTTTTTTAACTCAGCTCTATTATGTCAAGATATGTAATTACAAGTTCATAGATCACTTAACACATAAGAAACATTCCTCTTTTCTTGCTTGTCGTGTTATAACTACGTACATTGAATTACTTTTCTCTCATTAAACTCATATCAGAAGTTTGTGCTGCAGTTTATTATGTGTCATCTTATCATTGGAAAATTTCCCTTACAAACATTAAAACATTTAATTATAATGACCCTGAAAAAGTCCATAACTTTCAAAGCAATACAAAGTCTATAACTTTTCCAACAGTGGTGTATCTTGGCTGACACTGATACTTATACAGAGAAGGGAAAGAAACATAAATGGTTCTGTGGATCAGGTGAATTCCTATGACAGCTATCATACGGCATGGCTTTTTTCCAAAGGGAGTTTCTGAAGCTTTGGTTCAGTTCACCAGTTCCTTGTTAAGTACCACATCTTGTAGAATATGTGGTTGATCCCCTTTTAAGCTGGCATCCTATTTGGACCAAACCTCAGTGTATTTTTCAAAGGTTGGTCTTAATTTGGCAGCTATCAACTCCATTTCCCTTATGTCCTCTAGTCAGTTAATCCAAGACTCGAATGAAGATGTCCTGACCTCTACCCACCTACCTAAAACACTGATGACTCAAACAGTGAAAATAGGAGGATCACTAGGGAGTATGGGGAGCCAGGAGGTTGCAGGTGGTGGTGAAAGGTGAGCCTGGTGGGCAGTGGGAGGAACTGTAGAGGCCTGAAAGTAGGTTCTGTGTGATGACAGCGATCACAGACTAGTGATCGCCGTTAGGGTGAGTGTACATCACCAAAAATAAATTTCGGCAATGCACACTCATGGCGAATGGGAAGAGGGAGCCCGAGATCCGTGGTATTTTCTTTAATGCGGGGGAGCTTCACCCCCCACACCCCACTACTAAAAGATTCTCAGCTCCAGGGCGGGTGCATGTTAGGGGGGGTAAAATACTTAAAAAAATAAAAAGCAGCCTGCTGGTAAAAAATGTACCATGCCACGCCAGACCTGAACCCTGTACCCAGCACCTCCCAACTGACCACCCTCCCCACCACGCTAGTGGACCAGCTCGGCAGCTGCCTGCCACACCCCTCCCACATACCTTCCCCCTTTCCTCTCCCCCCAACATGCACGTATACACATATACATCCCGTCAGCGTACCTCGCCTTCCCAGGTATCCGGTTGCTACCCGGCCAGGTAGCCCTGAAAACAGGTGCCGTAACTGAGTCACCGTTTTTGTCAGTGTTCAATTACGGTCGCCCTGTTCACTGGATACCTTGAAGGTTGGGGGTGCCTGTGGAAGGGTTGTGGGATGGAAAAGCAGGTGAGCAAAACAAACAAAAAAAAGTATACAATTTTCTTCATGCTGCCAGTCAAAAAGTCTGAGAAAATTAATCCTGAATCTTTACTATTTTCATAGAAGACACCTACAAATAAATTATTCAGACAGCAGAACATGGGCTTATTCTAACAGTGCCAGTGCTATTATGTTTGGTTCCTATAACATTAGACTGACAACTCTTTTTCTGTGTTTGGATTGCTTTTCCTTTTACACACTGGCTGCTGTAATGATGTTTGGCAGCTCTGCTGTGTGTAAAATTAGTACGGCTTTCTTGAATGCCTTCTGAATGAACGCATGCCACCATCATTAGAACACAATGACAGTCAGCTTGGGGCCTGAAGAGTTATAAAAGGCAAACAGAAAATAATATCAGAATTATGACATGCTATAATTCTTGCTATGAAGAAAAAAAAAACAATGCAGGTATCATGAATAATGAGGTACGAGATTAACGTAGAAAAACTGAATGCAAGCAGATACCAATTCACAAGCAGGTTTCCATTTCATCTCTCTGCAGGCAGAATGGTGATCCAACCAAAGATATCTTTTATTCTGCTATAAAAGTTATTAAAAGGAAAAACCTTTCAAAAACTCATTAAAACATCAAATATTTGAGGAAGACATTATTTCTAAACAATTTTTTTTCCTGAGGAAACTGCATCATGTATCATAACACACTGATAAGAGCAAAAAGTACAAAGAGAGAACATTGATATTAATTCATACTGCAGTATTTACAAAGGGGTTTCAGACTCCAGTGCCTATTTTTAGTTGAGTACATGTTGTCATCTATAATTCAGGCACTGTGTGTCCATGCAGAAATGCTCCTTCAAGATAGGTGGTGACAGCACCAGAATTTATTATATGCCTACATTATGGTGCTTATCCCTGCAGACTGTGAGGGGGCAGCTTCTCTAAAAATGTGCATTGCTTTAAAACATAAACAGCTAAATGTGCATGGTGAAAAATTAATGAGCATGGCTAAAAATAAATATGCATGGATAAAAATAGATGTACATGGATAAGAATAATTGCACGTGGCTAAAATCAAAATCTATGGCTATAAATAACTGTGTACAGCTAAAAATAGCCATCTAAGCCTGCTGGTCCTAGTAGCATCAGGCTTAGGATGCCAATGTCACATTTCAGCTTCAGAATAAAAAGAAATGGCCACATGCTCACATCTCTTACAGTGGAACCGGGAAAAACAGGTAAGAATTAAGAAAAAAAACATACTCAGGGAAAGATTTACTGTACATGTGAGGCATTAGATAAACATTTCATTGTGCACAACAGCAGTAGCAGATGGTAAGCATTCATTGTGCTAAATTAAAAACAAGACAGTGCTCTATACTAGCACCTAGGAGATAGAGGACTCATAGTTCAATAGTTGCTAAACATCATTCTCCACTCAAAATGGACAAAGAGGACTTACCTATAGGCCTTTACAAGATGTAATACAGGGATAGAAATTTAAAAAATAGTCTGGTGTGGGGGAAGAATATCAAAATACCCAGTTTGGTATTCTGAATCAAGGTCGGCCATTCCACCTATACAGAATACTGTATGTGAGCGATAAATTAAATAAGTAATACACTACGAAAGGGTTTTCACTGGGTAAGCATTAAGCCATGACAGGGTGTGCGTTAGAGTATTTCAATGCACTCCCCTAGGAAGTGAGGCACAAGGCCGAAGGTTGAGTGTCCATAGACCCCTGGGAAGTGTATTGAAATCTTTTAACATACACCCGTGACTTGTTGTGCTCATAAAATGGGTCTCTACACTTTTGTATTATATTGAAAGTGAAACATTTTAATAAGATTTGTTACTTAAATTATTTGTTTAGACACATTTTCAATAACAGAATATATACATTAAATAATTCCTTGTTTTGTATGTAATCAGCCATTTTTATTTGTTAATGTCATGTAGTGTTAGACATTTCATGCACAGTCAGTTGATGTCTCTTGGCCAATGATGTTTCCAGATTTTTTTATTGTCATATAATTACTGGTTCATGTTGTTTTCCCTTGGTAAAAACCGGTTGTAATTTGCCGTTATAACAGCAAAAATGCGCCACTTTCACTACGGGGAAAACACGAGCCACAGCGGCTCCACCTCTTGGGAGTTTTTCTTTCAAACTGTCCAGTGCTGTAAACAAAATACATTTACTTTTTTTCTTCATTTTAATAAATTGAGCCATTGGTATGAAGGAAACTGAAGTTGTGAAGGGCCGCTGGGGTCATTTCCAGGATTTTCTGTTCCGCCCAACACTCTCTTCTGTGTGTCTTTGTTCACAGCCGCCGCTTGTCTACTGTGTCTCCTGCTTACCTCCAGACTTTCACTAAAGAAAAATAAATAAATAAATGGGGCTATACAGAGTCCTTACCACCACTGCTGGATTGCTACTCACAGGGAACCACCGATGCTGCTACAGGTACTGCTCCTCCCCTTCTTTTCACTGCCTCTCTGCATATTTTATATAATTGCTCGGGCAAAAAAAACATGACACCAGCAATTATATAAAATAAAATATGGGGTGCTGTAAAACTCAGATTTTACACACTCCCTCTGTGTTGGATGCTTAGATAAAACCCTCAATCTTCGCACTCGGGGTTTATGTAGGATCAAACACCTTGGGTGTGTGTACAATTTTCATAACACACACCACCCCATATATAATTCTTTATTTTATAAAAAAAAATGTAATGCACACCCCAGGGGTATAAGGCTTGTTGCCAAATGCCAAGTATCCTTATGCCCCTGTGGGGAATAAAAATCCTTTAATGCATATCCTGGAGTGGCTTACTGCAGTAATAAGATGGTTCACTGTTCTTATGTATATGTATAGTGAAACATTTTTAATATGATTTTTTTACATAACTCATTTGTTTCAACACATTTTAAATAAAATACCTACATGAAGTGGTCCCTGATTTTGTAAGTAATGAGGCTTTTTTGCGTTGGTAATGAGACCTGGCACCTGACCGCACAGTCTTAGGAATTTAACATATGGTCAGGTGATGTCTCTCAGCCAGTGAAGTTTCTAGATTTCTTTACTTGCCATTTTACAAGTAAAGATAAGCCACTCCAGGTTGTGGCTTAAAGGATTTTGATGCACGTCTCAGCTGTTTAAGGAGATGTGGCCAAAGGCCAAGTGGTCTTACAGACCTGGAAGTGCATAGAAATCCATTAAACCACAGCCTACAGTGGTTTATTCTGCTTATAAAAGGATACTTTGAGATTTTAGTTTACTGAAATGTACAGAAACATGATTGTTTAAATGCATTTAAGGAAGCCATTTTATTTGTAAGGAGCAGAATACATTTTTTTTCCAATTGTTTAACCAGGTGAGGCACACTAAGCTGAAAGCTTGTTTACAGGTGCAACCTGAGAGCACAGGAAAGTTAAGTGACTTGCTCAGGGTCACACAGTATGCAAGTGGGGACTGTGGGATTCAAACCCAGGTCTCCAGATTTGCAGCTCAGAGCCTTAAACCACTGTGCTATACTGCCTCCCTTAAATTGTCCCTTTTAACAGAAGTGTGATAGATTCTGGTTGTTGAGTGCTATTGATTGTAATCAAAAACCCAGCTGTATGGGGTCATCTCTCTGCAAAAGGCTTCAAATAAGGGACAGTGTGAGTAAGAGAGAGAGAGAGAGAGAGAGAGAGAGATATGAGGAAGCTCTGACCAAGGTGCTGAATAAAGAACTAAAACTCAGCTGTGTACGCTGCAGTTCTACGCACAGATATGCAATCAAGGGACAGAGATTTATAATGATCTGTAATTAGGTTGCTAATACTGTACCATGACAACTATGGATTGAGCTTAGAAAGGAGATCCAACATCTAACAATGCATGGATAGAGTTTTAAATCATGGTCAGATGATGGCTTTTAACCAATAAGGTTTCTAGAGTGTCTCCTACCATTTTATAACGTGTTTTGGTACTTTTATGAACACTTTGATAAACATATAATTTAGACACAGTTCAGTTTATTATTTATTTTCTGTATTTCTATTTCTTTTATTCTGCATTACTGGTTCATTTACATGGAAACAGGACCTGTGTCCCCTACACTGAATGTGCTCCTGCTGTTTAACCCTTTGCTGAAGTCATAACCCTCTGCTTGTGACATCATAATCATTTTAAGAACAACAAACTACTTCAGCAAAGGATTAAACAGCAGAAGCAGATACAATCCGGGCATCAAGTATCCTATTTCTATGCAAATTAACCTAGTAATGAATTATAAAGGGATGAGAAATGCAGAAAATTATACTGGTGAAGTAGCGCCAGTATTGTTAGGGCCGACTGGCAGGTTCTATGTTAAATCCCCAACATCTGCACCCTAATAGCTTTGGTTGTGTTCAACAAAATTGCCTGAAATTTGGCATGCACTGTCTAGGAGGCAAGGTTTAAATATATAAAAAGTTTTGAGATGGCACGTTGTATGGTTTCTGAGATCTGTAGGTGTCATTTTCCCGAAGAAGTCTAATTTTTTCCCAATACTTAACATGGGTTTTTGGCTTTGCTCTCAGGTACAGTCTAGATGGAATGGATTTTTTTACTTAAACTTTCATGATAGAAATGTACTGTGCCAAGGTAGTGCCTTTGGAAAGTTTTGTGAAAAAAATATTAAATGGTTCCACAGTTATAAGGATTTAAAGTTTTTTTTTTGCTGTCCTGAGCATGCTTAGTAGTTTGTTTGTTTTTTGATAATGTTCTGAGACAACACAAAATATTCTGTGTCACCATGCCATTTTTGATCTCTCACCACTTACTTCTCACAACATGAAAAATGTTTTCCTGTCGAGCCACCGTCTTATTTTTTCCCCAATCTAAAACATGTGGGATAAAAATTATTTATTTTTTAAAAACAAACACCTGATTCTAGCGAATCAGGACCCATTAAGTTACATTCTGGTGTTTGTTTTAAAAGAAATACTCCAGAAATGCCTTTTCTGGTCATCCTATAATCCAGGATATCCAGCTTAGCGACAGAAGCCATTCACTTCCATTTTTCATATGAGAACAGTGGAAGTTTCTTGATTCCTTCAGTTGCAGATGGAGGGCTGCTGCTGGCTTGAGTGCTAGCACTGAACTGGTGCTCACTCTATCTATCTATCTATCTATCTATCTATCTATCTATCTTATTTCAACAAGGAGGGTGCCGGATGGGAGCAAGTGATGATACAGTCCTGGGGGGAAGGAGACAGGACAGAAGGGGAGCTGGAGGCAAAAGCAGACATCAGGCTTGAGGAGCTGCATAGTGCGGGGGGGGGGGCAGGGGGATCTGGTTAGCAGTCAGGAGTGGGAGAATTAAGCCACATGGTGCAGTAACTACAGCAAGGGGTGCTGAATGTGAGCCGGGCTTAGGGAGAGGTGAGAACTGCATGGTGTGGGTGGGGCTAAATGGATGCTGGGCTGAGGAGTTTCTGGCAAGGGGCAGTGGGAGTCAGGAGCATTCCTGGAGCCACCCCTTGCAGATGGATTTATACTGATGCCCTTTGATGGGCCCTGGCTAATGTGCACACACCCTCACCCCCGCCTGCACTGCCCACTGCGGCTGTCTTGCTACTTGAGTGGGTGAGTTGGTAATAGCAGTGCTACCTCAGCTTTCAGGCAGGGCAGCAGATGCTGCCAGTGAGTGACTAAACCAGGGAAAGTTTGGTGCCGACGGCTGTGCAGAACAGCTGCTCTTAGATTTGGTGCAATTCTTCTGAGAACTTGTGTGGTTAACTTGTCATGACTCCCTGACTATCTCCACTATTGTCCATTCAGTGCACAGGCCACCCTTGTTGAGGAGGCTAGTTGTTATGGTTGGGCCTATGATGGTCAAAGCGAGACAAGTAAGTGAATATGTTTAGGGAATCAGAGATCTTATTAAAAAAAAAATAACCCCCCCACACTGCTGTTGCACCTGTCCCCATTCATCCCACCCGAGAGTGTGGCACCAAGTGGAGCCATCTGGAGCAGGTCAGCCTTAGAGGGTGGTCAGAAAAAGGAGTTGTCCAGCAAGAGTTTTGGAGGAGGACAAGGGAGCCAAGTCAGAAGAGATGGCAGACATAGTCTTACAGACTTGCTGTATATAACAATACCTCCAGTAGTTAAAGACAACCCATGTATACAGGGTTCTGTCCTAACATTGAAAAAGGTTAATAATATTGTTAATAAAGAGACAGTAATCCTTCCTGGTATGCATATTTGGAATAATAGAATACTCACAAATTATAGAATGGGGTTGTCAAGTCCAGAATGGGTTAGGGCCAGAATTAATAAGCTATACCATCTAATCGAGCAAGAATCCAGGGCCCTCCTTTCATTTCAACAGCTCTGAGAGAGATTTGGCCTTCCAAAATACCATTTACATTATTATTTAGGGTTAAGGGAACTATTAAAAAAATAGTTTTCTAACCGACAACTATACTCTAGCCCAAAATGTGGAATGGGAGCAGCTAATTAAGATAGGGTCATTTAGGAAAGGTGCTCATCTCACACATAAAATGCTCACAAATAAGATCTGGTCTTCTGGATCCATGACGGGTGTTCCACAAATTTCTCGTTGAACGCCCCGACAGCAAAACCGGCAGGTCGACCGCATTTAGCAGTCAGCAGCCGGTTTCTCATGACATGAAGTATTTTCTTCGGGGGGCAAAGCCCCCTGAACCCTCCCCACTAAGGATTATCAACTCTGAGTCAGAGCTGATTCAGAGGGGGTGCAGGACCCCCGACAAACAGTGCCTGGTTCCAGCGGGTCCCCTACAGCGGCATGGCACTGTAGTCTCTGTGGGGGACCTCGCTGTTGAACTGTTACTGTCGGGTGGGTCTTCTTGTCCTACAATCAAGGCCAAGTTTTCCTGGGAAGAAGAGCTCTCATTGTCACTCTCTATGGCCGAATGGGATTCCACCTGGAGGATGGCTAACAAGGCCTTTAAAGAATTGCAAGGTAGGCTCATTCAGTTTAAAATAATACATAGATACTACATGAGTCCTAAAAGACTTTTTACAGTGGGGTCACTTAGTAATCTTGACTGTTGGAAATGTAATAGTGGAGAAGCTGCTCTCCAACACATGTTTTGGGACTGTGCTAAGCTGAAGGACCTATGGTCAGCAGTGCTTCAAGTGTGTAACTAAGATACTGTGCTGAATCTCACCTTCTCACTGTTAATATTTATTCTAGGGGTTTCCTCTGAATGCAACGATCTAGACAGGTTTCAAAAGATATGGTTATGCCATGCTTCCCTTAGTGTTAAAAGACTTATTTTAAGATACTGGAAAGACACTAAAGTCCCCTCAATGCAAGAATAGTATAACAAAATGGAGTTTACCTAAACATAGAAACATAGAATTTGACGGCAGATAAGGACCGCTTGGCCCACCCAGTCTGCCCATTTCCCTACCTGATGGATAAGCTGCAGATCCTAGTTAACCAGCAGCCTACTTCCTCCTACCCCCACCCCCTAGAATTGCCTTATGACTGTCCCATGCATGCTTGTATTCCACCACTGTTTTTGACTCCACAACCTCCTCTGGAAGGCTGTTCCATACATCCACAACCCTCTCTGTGAAAAAATACTTCCTTAAATTACCTCTGAGCAGCCCCCCTTCTATCTTCAAATTGTGCCCTCTTGTTCTTGCACACCTCTTTTTTTGAAAGATGCTACCCTCTTGGACTTTGTTGATTCCCTTGAGGTACTGGAAAGTTTCTATCATGTCCCCCTTTCCTCGAGGCTATACATATTAAGCTCCTTAAGTCTCTCTTCATATGTCTTCCGGTGCAGACCCTGCACCATTTTAGTAATCACCTCTAGTCACACTTTCATTACCTCTAGTAATGAAAGTGTGCACTGCCATTTACAAGACAAACTGGAAGTATATAATAGCATTCGGTCACCTTGTATTCCACTTGAAGTTCTGCAGAAGATACCTAGACTCTAGTTAGAGTTAAGAGGTGTGGGAAGTCTAAGTATAAATGACTCCCTTAATTGGTCGATAACTGAATTTTGTATGGTAAATACACTGTGATGAGAGAATATAAGCTAGATATGTAGTCAGGTTAGACATTTTTAGACCAATATGGTATAGAGTACAGGTTAACACAAGTGATGTATGATATTATGATTTACTGCTAAAGTGGTTGCTTTTTGATTTTTTAAGGTTCCATATCATATGGGCAAACGAAAAACAGCGACCCATCAGAAGGGCACCAGACCCCCAGGGCGATGACATTTGGGAAAGTTTTTTTATGCGAGGGTTTGCCCCTCACACTCCCTTGTGGTGGGCTTTGCCCTGCCATGCCTCACTATAGATTCCTACTCGGGGCATAACTTCGGGAAGGGTGCAAGTCCATGTTGCCCAAATTGTCAGCACGTTATTCCATCGCTTCTTCTGACAGGTCATTACTTATTCAGTCAATTCCTTGACGTGTTACTTTTTTTTAATTATAGCAATGTCAACATATCCTGTTATGTTTGAAATTCCAATAAAAACTATTATGGTAAAAAAAAAAAGAAGAGATGGCAGATAGGACCGGAGAGAGATGGTTTTGTGGGCAGTTTTGTTTCAAAAAATTGTGTAGATACTGTAATTGTCTGCTGTATTGTTTGTCTCTTCCCCACAGGAGCTGAACACAGTCCATGCTAGTGACTAGTAATAACAATAACCCTGTTTTTTTTATAATTAAATATGCTTTATTTGAGCATCAACCAGGTGACATAACATACAATTGAATTAACATAAACAAATACAATTGCATCCTGCTCAAGCATTTTACCATTTTTACATAGTACAAAAGGAACAAAAAAGAAATACAAACAGCCACTAGGTGCCCTATCTTTACCCTCCACCCCCACTCCCCCCTTTTCCCCGCCAACTGTTTAGTGACAAGGTGTGTTGATATTTTTTTGTACCATAACAAGCCATTGTAAGAGAGATGTTAAGGTTTCCATGACATCAATACAGCATCCAATGGGCCCCATAGACTTAGGTAGGTTTGGTTACTATGTCGCATGGAGGCAATATGCTATTCTAACTGTAGTGCCAAGAGCATCTCTCTATACCACTCCATAACCGGGGGTAATTGGTCATCTTTCCAATGTCGCATGATTACTAATTTAACATTTGCTGTCACTAGGGTAAGGTGGGCCCTTCTAATTTTTGCAGTCCCTTGGGGAAACAAATGCACTAAACAAGTTTCTGGAGTAAACAACGAATCCAACCCCAGAAGGGGGTCCATTACCCCTTTGACAGCCTGCCAGAAAGTTCGAACCTTTGAGCAGGTCCATAACATATGAAACAGCGTGCTCTCTGTCTTCTGGCACTTTATACAAATGGGAGAAGCTATAAGACCACATCTAAAGAGTTTCACTGGTGTATAATACAGATTATGCATTATATTAAACTGAATCAACCGAAGTCTGTCCTGTTTTATAAATTTATAACAATTTTGCCAGATTTTCTTCCAGGTGTCCACCTCTCCTGCGAGGAGGAGTTCTTGTGTCCAATAATAACAAATACCAGTGGGCAAATGTGGATCTACTGCTTGCAATTTTTTGTAAACCACTGAGACAGGATGAGGTTGACTTGCTGCCTGCATTAGTGTCTGCACATCTGATTCCATTGGTATCTGGCGGGATGCACCTCCTATAAAGGAAGAAATTGCCTGACTAATCTGGATAAACTTAAATTTGTGCCAATCTGGCACTTTGTGAAGAGATTGAAAATGGGAAAAAGATACCAATTCACCTTGCCAGAAAAAGTCTGCTAACTTATAAGTTTTCAGAGGAGCCCAAATAGAAGGCAATATGGGTTTATTATCAATTTTAAAATGGGGGTTGCCTATAATAGGCTGAGTGAGTGCCTTATGCCAGTTCAAAGAGAAGTGTTTTTGCATTTGGTGAATTGCTCTAAGTGACCATCCTAGCGGTGTATTTCGAAGTGGCTTTGGAATATAAGAGGGAGTAACATGTGAAAGGGCAGGTAATGAGTAATAATATTTAGATATTAAATATTTCTCCACTTCCACCCAGACAGGGACGTATCCATTTGATCCTAAGGGGAGCGTATTTTGTGTCCAAAAAGCAAGTTTGCTAATATGCTAGGCACAATAATAAGCGAAAAGGGAAGGGGTTGCCAATCCACCCTGTGTTTTAGGAGCCGTGAGTTTAAAATATGCTCTCCGAACCTTTTTCCCTCTCCATATGAAAGCATTAAGCATTTTCTGCAATTTAATAAACCAAACCTTAGGAAGATAACATCCTATCATTCCCAGAGGATATAGAAGGTGGGGAAGCACATTCATCTTAACTATGCTGATTCTTCCCCAAAGGGAAAGGGGTAGCAATCCCCAGCTACCCATATCTGCCTTCAATGTTTGCAGCAAAGTGCTTAAATTTTCTGTCACAAGTGAATTTATATCCCTTGTTAGCTTAATGCCTAAATATGTAAGTGATTTTGACTCCCAAGAAAAATTATAGGGTGCTATTTGGGCCTGCGTAAACCAGCTAGTCAGTGGGAAAATTTTAGTTTTTGAGTAATTCAATTTATAATACGATACTTTCGAGAAAGCATCTATTTCTTTTAACAAACTGGGGATAGTTTGTTGTGGTTCCTCAATATGCAGGAGTAGATCATCCGCGTAAGTGGAAAGTGTGAATCTCTGTTCACCAGCTTTAATTCCTATAATATCTCGTGAGAGCGAGAGCCGCCGAATTAAGGGTTCTAACTAAAAATTAAATAGAAGGGGGGAAAGCGGACATCCCTGTCTGGTGCCACGTCTAAGACAAAATGGATTCGAGAAGATACCGTTGCACCAGACCCTAGCTGTTGGAGAGGTATACAATAGACGGATCCACTTAATGTACTCATCTGGGAGACCAAAGCGGGTTAAGGTTTCAAAAAGAAAGTCCCAGGAAACCCAATCGAAGACCTTCTCAGCATCTAAGGAAATTAAGACAGCGGGTATATCTGAGTTCCTTGCAATCGAGATGAGATGCAATAACTTACACAGATGATCTCCTGAGGACCTTCCAGTCATAAACCCAACAACAATAACCCTGTTTAATTGCCCACTGTGTTTCCTGTGAAGTGAAAGGAAAATGCTGTTGGCTCCTCCCACTCTGACTTTAGAAATAAATGACATGTCCTTCCTGCAGTCATTCAAAACTATGCTTCTCAAGGGAAATTGCGTCCTCGCACTGTGCTGTATTTTAAATGTTATTACTATAAGAAGACAGTGGCGTTAGCATGGCAGTTCACAGTTATACAGTATGCAGGTCTAAAAGTGTACTCTGCTTTATACTGCAAACTTTTTATGTCAGTTTCTGTGTTATACTGCCTGCTAGTGTGTGTGTGTGTGTGTGTGTGTGTGTGTGTGTGTGTGTGTGTGTGGTGATGCTGCAGGCATTTTGTATGAAATTTAGAGAGTGAGTTATAAAGTTGATGGAGGAGACTGAGACATGGCTTTCCACATTTGTTGGTATAAAAGCAACCTGGTGTAAGGTTTGATCCCTCCAGCTCTCTGGCTGTTTGAGAGAAAAGAAAGCGGTGTGGACAAAATTTGTCGAGAGAGGTACGGCCCATTGCTGGTGATTAACCATAGCTGCGGCTTTGAATGGGTTTCTGTGTGGCTCAGGGTGGTGGCAGCATCAGTGATCTGTACTGCTTTACTTGTGTGATTTTATTTATTTATTTAAAGGTTTAACCAGGAACGGCATATTGAGCAGACTGCTGCGCCATTCTAGATGTGCCCTGGGGGTAGGGTGAGAGGGAGTGCAGTCAGATTTATACATGTTCAGGCATATTATACATGTCCAGAAACATTGCAAGATAAACACACAAGATAATCACACGAGGTAAAGTGCAGTACTACAGCCAGATGTACGAGTCATGTGACATGGGCTATCTTAGATCAAATCATTGGAGCGAATTGGGGGACTGACCCAGTTACTTTTTTGGATGGATGGCCTGAGGGGGGCTGGGGTTGAGAGTGACCCAGTCACTTTTTTGGATGGATGGCCTGAGGGGGGCTGGGGTTGAGAGTGACCCAGTCACTTTTTTGGATGGATGGCCTGAGGGGGGCTGGGGTTGAGAGTTACCCAGTCACTTTTTTGGATGGGTGGCCTGAGGGGGGCTGGGGTTGAGAGTGACACAGTCACTTTTTTGGATGGATGGCCTGAGGGGAGCTGGGGTTGAGAGTGACACAGTCACTTTTTTGGACAGCTGTCCTGCCAGCAGTAAACAGGATGAGCAGTCAAACTATGTGGTACAGAAGCCGTGCATTTTCTTAGTGAGAAGATTGCTGATTTTAAGGCAACAACAGGGGACAAACAAAGCTGGTACTTCTGGGCCTACTCTATCTGCACCTCCTGCTACTGCAACCAGTGCTAGGGTGCCGGCAGCAGCCTTCTTCGAAAAGGAAGCTTATCTGTACTGGACTCCACTGCAAAGCCCTACCAGTAGCAAACTGGCACATGTAGGCATTACAGCACTGGGCTTTGTCAGGTACTGTACTTGGTTTTGGTCCCTCTTCCCAGATTTTTTGCTCCTAGTTTCAGGGGCACTCCATGGATTCAGGAGGATGGCCATTAAGCACTGATAACGGCTCAACTGTGAAGTCGCTTCTGACCTTTCCTTAGCCTTTTTCCCCAACTGACTGCTTCAAACTTTCCCTGACATGGCCTACCAAATGCTGTGCCTTGGTTCCCCAGAGAAGACAAGATGAACTTTTTGCTTCCATATTTTCCTGGACTGTGAATGATATTGGATATCCTTTTTCTATACTGAATCTTAGTGGTTTCTTGCTTAGGGGTGGTGGGTGAGGTGTACAGGAACACCATATGCCACAGGTGTGCTTGTACCCCTGTCCAGTAATGGTAAGTGCCAGTGGAAACTGACTGCATGCTGAGTTGGGGTGTGGTTCCTCTTTATGGGTGGCCTCCCAGGTTATATGGTTCTATTGGGTATGTCGTGTTGTGCTTTGCTCTTCCTGTGCTTCTTCTCTCAAGCCTGAAAAGCAAGCTGGGTATACCTGTAGACAACTTCCCTGTGGTTTAGGCAGGGGTAGCCCTGCCTTTTGTGTCACACAGTACTGCCCTCCCCATGGCTGGTTTCTGGCATTAGCCCATGGGAGGGGTGGAAGTGTACAATGTGGGGGTAGCATCATGGACCGTGGAGGGAGGGCAGTAGTATTGGAGGCCATGGAGGGAGCAGGGTAGTGTTGGGACTGTGGAGTAGGGATACTTTCAATTGGGTCATGGAGTGAGGTGGACAGTGCTGGAGGGCTGTGAAAGAAAGGAGCTACTGTCTGGTGTGGAGGGAAGGGGCTAGTGTCAGTCAATAGAAGGAAAGAGCTAGTGGCAAATGCTGTGGATTGAGGGGGCTGCAAACGTATGATGTGAGAAGTGGGCTAGTTTCATGGGCAGTGAAGGGACCAGAGCTAGTGTTGGGGGCCACGCAGGGAGGGATCTAGTGTATGGGGGTTTAGTGTCGGGGGCCATGGAAGGAAGGGGGCTACTTTCAAGAGATGGAAAGAGGTGGGGTGTAGTGACTGGGACCGATGAAGGAGGTGGTGCTAGTGTTTAGGACTGAGGATGTGGGCTAGTATCTGGGGTTCTGGATGATTAGGTAGCAAGTGTCAGGGTCTTTGAAGGAAGGGGGGCTTGTGTGGGGGCCTATGGAGGGAGATTGTCTGGACCTGTACAGTGTGAGTGTGTGTGTGTCAGCAATCTGACAGGATGTTCATTTTCTAGACAGCTTGCTGACCTGTGTGGTAGCTAAAAGCTGTGTGATAACAACAGCAAACCCTTGCTGTTCTATTAGTGTTGCCATGCATTTTAAATCAAGGCTGCGAATGTGTTGTATGTGTGGAGGTCCCTGCTAGTGTACTAGGCAGGAGACAGGAAGGGGTGGAAAACTGTAGTCCATGGGAACGCCCCCATGAACTACATAGAAACATAGACTTTGACAGCAGATAAGGACCACTTGGCCCACCTAGTCTGCCCATTTCCCTACCTATTAGAGAAGCTGCAGATCCTAGTTAACCAACAGCTGACTACTCATTGCCTGTGGCGGCACTATTTTGCTGCAGGGTATCGTAGCCTGTTACAGTATTTTATTATTCGTGTTAGAGAATTTCTTTAAAGATGCATTACTGAGGGGCGCCCTGATTGCCAAGAAGCAGTGCATCGCAGTACTGTGCAGACAAGTGGAGTTCAGGAACAGATGCCTTTCGTCACACTGGGGGCCAAGCCAGTCTGCAGACAGCTGCTAGAGGGCAGCTTGCCTCAGTCAGGAAGGATTTGCCAAATTATATTACCCTGTTTAAATATAAATACTGTAAATTCACATTCAAAATATTCAAAATTGGCAGTGGGTTCCGGTGTAAAGCAACATCTACAGGTGGGCCAGACAGCTTACTCCTTTGCAGTGATATAATAGCAAAAAAGGGCAGACTACGTGGCCAAGCGGTCCTTATCTGCTGACAAATTCTATGTTTCTATTTTTGTAAGTCTGTAGGGCATGTCCTACATTAAAGGTGAGGAGAGAGAAACAGGGAGAAAATGAAGGGAGAAAACATCCCTGCTGTTCATATGATGGCAATTGCCTGAACAAGCTACATCCCTGGGAATATGTTATATCCCTGGAAACAGGTTATATCAATAGGAACAGGATATTTCCCTGGGATCGGGCTATATCCCCGAGAACAGGGTATATCCTCAGAAACAGGACATATCCCTGGGAAAAGGGTTTATCCATAGGAACAGGATATATCCCTGAGAACAGGGTACATTCCTAGTAACAGGGTATATCACTGGGAGCAGTGTATATCCTTGGGCACAGGTTATATCTCCAGGAACAGGATACATCTCTGAGAACAGGTTATATCCCGGGAACAGGATATATCTCTGGGAACAGGACATATCCTCGGGAACAGGATATATCCCTGGGAACAGGATATATCCCTGGAAACTGGGTCTATCCCTGGAAAGAGGTTATATCCCCAGAAACAGGATGTATCCCTGGGAACAGATTCTATCATTGGGAACAGGGTAAATCCCTGGGAACAGGATATATCCCCAGGAAAAGGTTATTTCTCTGGGAATAGGATATATCTCCCCGAACAGGATATTTCACTGGTAACAGGTACATCCCTTGGGGACTGCAGGGACATGGAGAAAATGCTTATGGGAAAAAAAAAAGAATATGATGCCCAACTGATATCCAATCCAATCCAACTTTATTTATATAGTGCCTTTCAGATCCAAGGCGCTGTAAAAAACCATATACAGAGTAATAAAAATTCCATACATTTAAAAATGTCAACCATGACTAACTAGAATATGCTAAATTAAATAAATATGTTTTTAAAGCAGCCTTAAAACTATCGATGGTTGGGCATTCTGTCAACCAATGAGGTAGAGAATTCCACAGGGTTGGTGCTGAAAAAGCAAAAGCACGAGATCCTGATGTCTTTAATCAAACCCTGGGAATCTCCAGCAATCCCTCATTGGCGGAACGGAGAGGACGGAGGGGGCAGTAGGGAATCAGGAGATCTTTCAGGTAACTGGGTCCTTGATCATGTAGAGCTTTAAAGGTTAGTAAACCAACCTTATGGGTGATCCGCCACCAAACAGGCAGCCAGTGCAGTTCGCGGAGCACAGGCATAATATGACTGGTTCTAGAAGTCCCAGTCAAAAGCCTGGCTGCCGCATTCTGCACCAGCTGGAGGCGACGGATATCAACCCCTGGTGGCCCTAGGTAGAGGGAGTTGCAGTAATCCAGACGAGTAGTGACAAAGGCGTGGACCAATGTTGGAAGGTCCTCTGGGGAATCAGATGTTTCACCCGAGCGATATTCCTCAGATGGTAAAAAGAGGATTTGATGACAGCTGACACCTGAGATTTTAGGGTCAGACCATCGTCAAAAATAATGCCCAGATTTTGCACCTGATCAGAGGTAGAGAGTGGTATACCACCAAGTAACAAACCTGATGGTTGTCCAGCTCCCAAACCCACCCCCGGATGACCTGGATCCACAACCAGTACCTCAGTCTTATCCGGACTGAGTCTCAGCCAGCTGGAACTCATCCAAAGTCTGAGCTCCGCAAGGCAGTTATTTAGTACAGAGAGCGCATCACCCTGACTGGGTAGAAAGGACAGATACAGCTGAGTATCATCTGCATAGCAGTGGAAACCCAGACTGTATCGCCTGATGATTTCTCCCAATGGCAGCATATACACTGCAAACAGCATGGGAGCTAAAATGGAGCCCTGTGGTACCCCACAAGGCAGGGAGGAGTGCCAGAGGAATAAATTCCAGTGACACCTCTCTGAGACCTGTCCGTGAGGTAGGAACAAAACCATTTGAGGACTGTACCAGACAGCCCATAAAAGAACCGCAGATGCTCCAATAGCACTCCATGGTCTACAGTGTCAAATGCAGCAGAGAGATCGAGAAGGACCAGAATGGTACATGCCTTTCAATCTCTAGCCATAAGAAGGTCGCTCAATACCCAGACAAGGGCAGTCTCTGTGCTATGCCTTTTCCTAAAGCCAGACTGGAAAGTATCATAGACACTGTGAGTTATAAGATGATCATCCGATTGCAACGCAACTGCCTTTTCAATAACCTTACCAACAAATGGCAGGTTAGAGATAGGCCAGTAGTTAGCTAGACAATCTGGATCCAAGGAGGATTTTTTAAGGAGTGGTCAAATGACCGCCTCCTTAAGGGGGTCAGGAAAGACCCCCTCTCCAAAGACTTCCAGAAAATGTCAGCAAGGATTGGGCAGATAACTTCTACACATCCTACTAAAAGAGGTATAGGGCCCGGATCCAAACTACAACTAGTTGGTCGCATTGTTTGGATGATCTTCACAATGTCCCTGAACTCCGGCCGGTGAAAATCTAACCAGACAGACCGAGGACATGCCACTTCTAGTCGACCACCGCAATCCCCCATAGGAGAGGTCGGACCGATGCCGGACCTGATGCTGGCAACCTTATCTGCAAAAAAATGAGCAAACTCCTCACATCTTAGCTGAGAAAAGGCTTCTCTGGGCTGAAGACAGACTGGATTGCACAATCTGTCCACGGTCTGGAAAAGCTGAGCCTGTCGATTTTGTGCAGCAGAAATCTCTCTGGACAGGAACTCTGCCTTCTTACGGGTGATTTCTGATTGATAGCCATCATAATGTGCCATCAATCTAAGCCTGTCAGCATCAAGGCCCGACTTCTGCCAGGCTCTCTCCAGCCTTCGGCCAACTGTATCACCGCCTTAAAGACCACATCAAACCAGGGGCTCCATGGACGGAGGGTGAGAGGCAATACCTAATAGGAGCAATTTTGTCCAGAGCATCTCTACAGCCTTATTATAGGCTAATACAAGATCATCAGGACTCATGCATTCACCCGACAAACTCGATAGATCCAGTACTGCCATTAGGTCACTGGAGTTAATACCCCTTAAAGGGCAGAACCGAGCCATCTCCATAGGGGCAGACCTATTAGGGGTGCCCTAAAACTGAACCTTATGGTGTGATGGTCAGACCAACTGACAGGTTCCACCCCCAAGTCAGCGATCTCCATACCCAAAAGAAAGATCAGATCCAGTGAATGACCCCCTATATGGGTCGAGGAGGTAACTACCTGTGTTAAGCCCAGCATATTCATCAGCTGGAGGAGATTTTGACCATGATAAGCATGATAAGCAACTTGCCAAGAAATGCAAAGTTATGCACACTGGAGCCAAAAATCTCAGGACAGAGTACTACCTGGGAGGTGTCCAGCTATCTGCAGCAGAGGAGGAGAGGGATCTGGGAGTGATTATCAATAGTGAACTGAAGAACTCCACACAGTGCAAGAAAGCAGTAGCAAGGGTGAATAAGATGTTGAGATGCATAGCTAGAGGAATCAGCAGTAGGCAAGAGGAGATTATACTGCCTTATACAGGTCACTGGCAAGGCCACACCTGGAGTATGGAGTACAGTACTGGTGTCCATACCTTACAAATGACATTAACTTGCTGGAGACAGCCCAAGAAGGGCAATGAAGATAATCATAGGTAAGGAGAGACTGGGGGCCCTGCACATGTGCTCCTTGGAGGAAAAAATGGAGAGAGGGGACATGATTGAGACCTTCATGTACTTAAAAGAGAAAAAAAGGGTGGAAGAGGAGGATCTCTTTAAGCTAAGTGGCAACCAGAACACAAGGGGGCACAGTCTTAAGTTGGGGGGGAGGTTTAGGAAGGAGATAAGAAAGCACTTTTTCCCAGAGAGGGTGGTGGCCAGTTGGAAAGCACTGCCAGAAGGGGTGTTCTTGTTGAAGATTGTGGGAAGCTTCAAGAGAGAGGCTGGAATACACATGGGGGAAAATAAGGGTCATGAGAGAGGCATATGGAAAGGATGGGAGGATTGGAGAGGGGGGAGGGGTCAGTAGCTTAGGCTGTGGACCCTGGAATACGGGCAGACAAGATAGACCAAATGGCCTAATTCTGCTGGCTTCTTCGTATGTCCATATGTAACATCTTATGTTGCCATCTTAGTAACAGGTTTGTCTCAGACATCATTGCAAAGATCAACAACCCCAGGAATAAGATTTTTAAGAAATCTTCTTCTGTCTCACCACCTGTACTGGGTAGAGCTCCAAGGTTGATGCCTCCTTCATATGTATGACAGCAGAGTACTCATACTTTTAAGCAGTGCTAATGTTTCCTTTCCAGATTCAAATGAACCACAGTGTAAAAATTGCAAATACAGTATCATAAATTGCTTCAAACATAATTGCTCTAAGTGTCACTGAGGAACTGTATGTAATAATAACAAGCTTTAAGGCTGGTGGGTTTCATACTGCTATATCTCAAAGTCAGTGAACTGGAGAGGCTCACAAGGTTTGTGGTAGATTGCCTAGATAAATAAAGTTAGACAGGTCCTACTGAAATTAGCTTGTGGATTTACTGCTCACAAAATGCATTACCTGCCAATGAACCCTATAATTACTTTCTGTTGACAGGTTATGTCACAGAAAAAAAGGTAAAAAAGCTACAGGTAGGATTTAGTATTACTACATATTTGCTGCTGTTCCTGAGCTGCCATTTATATAGTACACAGTATATTCATTGCATAAACCTGAGTTAATGCAGACTTTAGGATTTCCTATTGAATTAACCAAAGTAAGGAAATACAATGTTAAGAGTTTTTCTGTACTGCCCTTGTGAACCCCGCTGAATTGAATGTCAAAGCATAACTCAGATTTTGAAATTTAGTTATTTGAAAACTGGTAACCAGGAAAGGCACACTGAGCCGAGGTTGGTTTCCAGATGTGACTGGGGGAGAACAGAAAGAATGAGCAGATGCTGAGCAAACAATAACTACTGGCGATGACAAGGGCTTGTAGCACAAGCGTGCAGGTATAAAATAAAGTGCACCGTGCCTGAGGAGGAGGTTATGGTGCTTTAGTGATGTACAATTAGCCACTGGCATGGTACCATGTGATATCAGCTAAGAGACATCGGCGACTACCTAAACAACGACTGCAAATCACTGAAACAAATATTGGCGATCTGCACTACAGCGAGGAGAACAATGAGTGACCAGACAACACTACCAAACAAAAACCACATGTACAACTACTTTCTATGTGGGGGGCTGCACCTCCCACCCCCCCATATCTAAATAATCAACTCTGGGGGGGGCAGACAGACACTGGGGGACACAAGAAAACATAGGAGGGGGCTATTCCAAGGGACAGTGGTCTGCAGGGGGAGAACATTGGAGAGGGGCAACCTGTGGGCGGGGGGGAACAAAGTCGGGGAACCGGGACAGACAAAAATAAAAACTAAATCTAAACACCAAAGCCACAACATGACTAAAAAAAGAAGGACCACATGCCAGACTCAAACCCCAGACCACCAGCTTCCCAGACCATAACCCTATCCACTTCGCTAGACGGCCAGCTGGAATCAGCCCTCCCAAACATACCCTTTACTCTTCTCTTACAGTCTCTCCCTCACTATTAACCCCATTGACGTCTTCCCTATTAGCTCTTCTTGCACCTTGCTATTTACTTCCACTAGCTATTTAGAAAGGCGCTCACATTGAGTCGCTCAATCTGAGTAGCTCATATCATGGGTCACCCATTGGCACAGCCTAATAATGGGGAAAGAATGCATGAGGGGAGGAGAGGAGAGGAGAGGGGAAGGAGATTCAGAGGTGGAGTTTTAAAAGAGAGCTGCGTTGAAGCTTAAAGTCATTTTTCCCAATAGCACTGGATTTTTAAGCACTGTTTCCAATAATTCTGTTATTGTTCCATCTACGCAGGCATTTTAGTAATTGCAATAGGTGCTTCTGATTTACACTCTTGTGTTAAATACCATTTTAGAACTCTGTAATCTTGCACATATCCCTCCCAACCACATAGTTCTATAGTAGAAGATGGATGCATTGTGCCAACAATGGAAGAGTTGAGCAAAGACATAAACTACATCATACAGTTCTAAAATGGTACTCACTACCTGTGTGTAAAGCAGAAACACCCACTAGGATAACTAAAAAGCCTGCATTGATGGATCAGTAACAGACTTGGAACCTGTATTTAACACGCATTTGACAGTGCCGAATGTTTGTTTGCAGTGTAACAAGGCTTTAAAGAGCCCCTGATGCTAACATACTAAATGCCAGCAGAGTAGGCCTGTTGGTCTATCAAGTCTGCTCGTGCTTCAGCACCCTGATTGGGTACCATAGCCCTCTATCTGTCTCCTTCCACTGTTACTCCATCTCCCAGTCCTGCCCCCCCCCCGGGCAAACCAGCCTCTGGCTTCACGGATAATCCTGAAAAACATATTATCTAAACACAATTTAGCTAAATAGTTCACCTTTTTTTGCAACTGTCAGCTTTATTTGTTTATTACAAAGGACATTTGCATGGAAACAGGATTTCTGCCTTATTTGCTCTGTCTGCTTGTGTACTTCCTTTTTCCTCAGAGCTTTTTCTCCATTGGGCAGGCATCCAGGAGGCTGTTTAGCCATGTCCCTGCCTCTCTCACCCAGCATCCACCATCTCCGACTCACCTTGCCCCATAGTTTCCCTCATGGATTGCCCCCTGTGGCACAGCCAGAAAGGGGAGGACCGTCCTACCCCCAAGCTCCTACCTCACATCCAGATCTGGGGTCACAGGTCAGGTGGCAATGTAGGAATGGGGGCAGGCAGGCAGGGCTTCATTAAGGTGCCACCAGCCCTTTTTCTCCCTTGTCCCCAGCCGTGGCAGCACACAAGCATGCACACATGCAGGCGCACACACGCTATGGAACCGTGGCTCCTCCCTTCCACATTGCTCATACTCTGGCACTGCCACCTGGCCTCCACCAGATGGCAGCCAAGGGGTGAGGCCGTGGATCGCCCCACCTCGGGAGAGGAGAGGAGAGGTGTCCATCAGATGCTCAATCCCCCCCCCCCCAGTTGAGCCCTGGTCACCTGAGCTTATTCCCAGACCAGGGTCGTTGATGTGGGAAAAGGTAAGGCACACCAGACACTTCAGCCCTCTTCACCGCTGGGCCAGCTCTGCTTGTCTACTGGTGCAGTCACAGTTCTGCTTATGGCATTCCAGTTTGTTGCTGTGGAGATAATTATGATGTCATAAACAAGGCATTATGATGTCTTGTGTAGACAAGCAGCAAAAGCCAGTGAAGTCCAAGAGACAGTAATCTTGTTTTTCTGTCACTTTTCTCAGTAATAAAGAAATAGGAGAGAAAATCACAAAAAAAACATAGTTCTGGCTGAACGGTACAGAGGATCAAAGCCCAGAACTTTAAAACAGTGGGTTGCAGGTTCAGTCCCCCTTCAAGACAGCAAACGATACTGTCAAAGACAATCAGAGCTACAGTAAACCTGTAGCCAGGATAGCGATGTGGTGGGCTGAGGAGCTGGATGCCTCGCCTCCTAACACACTGGCGATCTGGGTTCAGGAATGGACCAAGGTCGCTCGGGGGGCTGGCAGGGGAAGGAGGATTTAATATCCATCAATGGATCTTCTCCTTTGGAGTGGACTACTGCTTGGCTGCCACCTAGTGGAGGGTAACTGGCACAGCAGTAGTCACCAGAATTGAAATTCGGAGGTGGGCGTTAAAAGCATGCACCATCTTCATGGTCTGCATGGGCACCATTGCATGCCACTAGCTCTGTTCCATCACAGAGACTCATGCTCCCATGTATAGCTAGACCAATAATACTTTATAAAATATATGTACAATTGTGCATCCACTTTGAAAAGTGCAAAAAAAAAAGGCAAAAAATGAGCAAAAATAGACAAAATAATGTAGATATACCTAGGACTTGCCAACCCGTGCAATCCTGCCAGCTCTGACTCAAGTGGAGTAACAGGCGGAAAAGAACCCATCTGCCAGATGATGCTGTGACCCTGAAGGCACCAGACTACCACCATCCATGGCACCCACTCACACAATGAGGTTAGAAGTAGATGGGTAAAGTCCTGGAGATGGGGCAAAGAGGCTGGGGGTCGACAGCAGAAGGAAGCCATGGGGAGGGGCAGGAGGATAAAGTCCATATGGGGAAAAAAAAGGATTGCAAAAATATTTGAATGATAAACTGAATTGTGTCTAACTCTCATATTTTTCAAAGTTATCCAACTGGTATCTGAGACTATTTAATGAGAACATAAACAATACATAATTTGAATCAACTATTGTTGGTGTTTCCTGTTCATTATTAACATGCTGTTGACATATTTGAAGTTATTATATTTGTATTCTGCATGCTGCTTTTCCCCCCAACTCTGTTTAGTGCTTTCAGATAAGTGTTTCCTGTTTGTAACTAGGGACACACACACACACACACACACACACACACACACACACACACACACACACATGCACACACGCATGCACAGTGTGAGGCCTGATATTTAACTGCAAAGCCTAATGATGTCTGCTACCTGACTAATGGGCAGAAAAGCAGTGTGATTGGCAGGGCTTTATCCTTTGAATTACAAGAAGTTTGCACCCATAAATCAGCTGGACACTGTCATCATCAGACTTCTCAGCAATGACTTTTGAGAGGCAAGCCCCTGAATTTCTATATCCATAGGCTTGTACAGTACACACCTACACAGTGTCCCACCCTACAGTAACAATATGTTCATTTTGTGCATGCACACAAGTAAACATACAAATCAGTTTTCACAGGGGAAAATGACTTACAAATCCTGTGCAGTTCAACTTTTACACCACTATGGCTCTCTATCTCTAAAAGATAGAAAAGTAATTGTACAAAACTATGTTTGTGCACTCTTGATTATCTGCCCACTCTGGTAGAAGGCAAAAGTTGGCGGATAATTGAGGGTGGTGAATAATCAAGGTTGGTAAATAATGGGGGTCAATGACAAAATAAGAAATTGGTATGAGGCAAAAGTGGACGGATAATAGAGGATGGCAGATAATAGGGGACAGATAATCAAGGGAGCACTGTATTGTACACTAACATAGTTAGGTACAATTAATTTTCTGTCTTTTAGAGATAGACAGCCACAGTACCTTACTTTGTATTGGGCCATATGCAAAGCAACTGCCCTGTCAGGCAGATCGCGGAACCTCTAGCTTGCTTTGCACACAGCTCAGCAGATCATATGTAAAGCAGCTGCATTATCTCACACATTGAGCCAGATCTGTAGCAGACTCCGTAAGCAGCCACTCATGAAGTAGCTCCATCATCAAATGCATTGTGCCACACCTGTCACAGACTTGAGCCACTCATGAAGCAGCTGCTTCATCTCACACAGTCTGCCAGACCTTTTGCAGACCTTCCAAGTAAAGCAGGTATATCACCACAAATATCGTGCCAACTGGCACCATAGGCCACTCACAAAGCCATTGCATTGTCACACGCATGGCACCAGACCTGGAGCGGACTATGCAGGTAGGCCTACAGGCTGCTTTCAAAGCAATGGTATCATTATATGCATTGTCTTAGACCTGAAGCTTGCTTTACACATGACCCTGCAAAGCCACCTATATTTTTTTCTCCCTTCATGATTGTATCAAAAAGCAGAAAGTCTGTCTTATATAAATGGGCTTGTGAAACACAAAAAACAGGTTTACAGGTTAGAAAACGATGCCTGCCTTGTTTTTGTAACATGAAATAAATAATTTCATTAGTAGTCAAAAAACTCATTTTTAAAAAAGAAATTTGATGAATCAACCTCATACCCCACTTTTCCAAACACTCAGACTACAGCTCTAAGTGTTTTTTTAATTTTGTTTTGATGTGCAAAGTTTTAACTTCTTTTACCCAATTTCATGACTGCTAAGACTCACAAACACAGTAGTCTTACCTCATGAAAACAGATTTTGACTCACAAAAATTGAAACTATCGCTGTCATGAAAAACACCTTATGAAAAATTCATGAAAAACTGAACAGTGCATATGCAAAAAAGAAACCAATTTTATCAAAAATTTAAATCAACAAAGTTGTCAAACAGCATAGCAAAGACTTATCCTTGGGCAGAACTCTAACAAACCTGAAATTTCAGGTTTGTGCTCACATCCATTTTAGCGCTACTGGTGAACAAATAAAAGGCCCTAAAAATATTTTTTTTATGTGTTCAACCTTCTAAAACTTATAAACCACTGAACTGATAATTAAATTGTTAGGATCCAGAGATCCTGGGCTTAAAAATGCATATTAAAAATTGTAGGTTATTCCTTCTAGGGATGGCGACGATACTGACGTCCACAAATCTGAGTTTAACATAGAATAGCATTTGTAACTCTAGCTACAGTTGAGCTATTGCAGCCCTATAATGGACTACATTAATTACAGCAAACACAAAGTACATATAATTTGCCTTCCTCTTAAAGCCATGACTGGGACCTCCATCTGATAATGCCAGGCTGTGAGCCTGCTTCCATAGCCCAACATGCACCCCATTCAGCACCACTACAACTGCACTGAGTGGTTTATCCCCTGAATGCCACCTCCATATTTCAGTAGTCAACAGAAGAGAATGGGGTGTGGATTGATGATGATGCAGCCCTCATGAGCACAGGGGCTAGTACCATGGCTTCTATCTATCCAGGGGCCACATCAATTCAGTCCAGTCATTGTGGCCTGCATGAACTTACTGCTGAGTATTGGCTGTGGTATCAATCGTGTCCCTGGAAAATTTGTTCCCTTCCTGTTCGCTCCCACTACCTGTCGGACTCCACTCCAACAACAATTACTGTACAAGTACAACTTTTAAAGCTCTTGGTCATATTGGTTCATCTGCTGAGCAAATGGCACCCACCTGGAGTTTATTTTATAATATCTATCATAGGGGTGAATTGCCATGGAACAGCTTTGCCAGGGATGCAACTGACACCACAGCTAATACTCCAAAGTGAGTTCTCGCACAGCACATTGACCAGAGTGAATTATAGGTCTCATAGGTCACTTCCTAGCATAAATAGGCACATTTTCCCATAGTTGCTCACCTTTTCTCAAAGGTTATATCCATTCATTGTTGTCCTTATGCAGTATTTGTCCAATTTGGTGTTGAACTCTAACATATTTCGACTGCCAGCTACTTCCAATGGTAAACTATTCCAAACTTTTCCCACCCTTTGGGAAAACCACATTCCTCTTTTTTTAGTACAATTAATTTCACTATTTAGTTGTAGTAAATTAGATCTTGTTCCATATGTCAAGACGTTCATCTCCAACCCTATACAGAACTGACATGAAGCCATTAGTCCCAATTGGGCATTTTCTTCTGTACCTCCCTCTGCCATCACTGCAGGCGGAGTCATGGGCCAAGCTCATCAATGTCAAGCCAACACCCACAATGCATTGTAGCAAGCATTTTGAGGTTGTTGCTCCCTGGGGTTCCTGCAGAGAAGACAGAGAACAGTGTGGATGCCCTCTTCCCCACCCAAACATGAGAGACTTCTAACTAAACACACATCTCCCCTGAGTGGCTTGTCCCTATGCAGCAGCACAGTTACCAAAGCATTTGCAGAATTCTTAGTACAATTGCAAAAGTTGATTTTCATTAAATTTAGAATCATAGGCAACATCAGAGACTTCAGCCCTATACCCTAGGTCCTTGATATTGGCTCTGATTTGAAATTTAATAAAAAAATATCAGCTGTCGAGAATGCTTCAGTAAGACTGTTGCTGCACTTAAGTTATCCCAAATGAAGCACCGGTCACATGTGTCATGCATGCTCTGTACTGAACCTTTGGCCTGACACTATGGCTTGTGCTTGTGATGCAAAGCAGCCCATCTGTCATTCAATGTCAATATTTGATTGTGTACTGTATATCTTGCCGTGATTCTTTATTGTTTGTTGCTGGATTGCACAGTGAATGAAATCACTAACCTTTCACCTCTACAAAATCTGCTGTGCCATCCAACAGGATAAAAAGGTCTTATCACAGTTTCTGCCACTGATATCTTATAGAATTCTGCAGAAATGCAATAAAATCCAATGGCAGATAATCCAATCCATCAAGCAGGAAGCTGCGGCATCTTAATTACAAAGTGTATGTTCCCCAAAGGCTGCACTACAGGTTCAAACAACACCTGTTGTTACAGAGCTAATGATTTTTGTACTCTCAGCTTGAAGCCAAGGTGACAGTAGTTGGCTCAGGCTGTCATAAAGAAGTGATAATTACTAATAATAATGAGTGAGACTGTTTCTTTATGAAAGGATGAAATTGCCTGTAAAGGTATTCAAGTTCTATTAGGAAGCACAAAATGCATCGTGGGTAATATATGAAAATGACCACGAAGGAATTTAGGCTAACAGTGTTTTAGAGGGACCAGGAAATACGTGTGACTGTATAGCATCTTGTAATGTCCCTATCCTTAGAAATTATTTTCATACCCCTCAGATGACCCATATTTAAAGCAGTAGTGCAAAGAAACTGGGCAAAACATTTGACCCTGTCTTTTTTTCACTGTATATGACTGCAGGCATCTTTCAGTTTTAGTTGGTTGTACAACTTTCGAATTCCACAAACATCTGACTATTCTATAAATGCTTTAGTTTTTTTTCCTCAAAAAGAAATAAAAAAGGTGGTCACCACATTTTACATAGAAATAGCATTGAAGATCTGGCATGGGTTAGAATTGAGAAAATGAAAAAAAAAGGCGCATGGCATAGGAGGTACCTAGACAGGTATATTTGACAAGCATGCTAATATTTTTATCATTTATAGCTGAAACATAGAAACATAAACTGTGCAGGTGGTGAAGCGTACCCAGGGTGCGGCTGGTAGTGGCAAGGTAGATTGTGGGTAAGGGACGGGGGTGGCATGGGCCTGGGGAGAGAAAAGAGGGGGAGGGCAAGGAGGGAGAGGAGGGGAAAGACTAGGTAGGGAAGGGGACACACGCCCAGAGTGGGGCAAGAAAAGACGAGAGAGGTAGTGAAAGAGAGCTGAGAGTGGGCAGAAACAGCAGGATGGGATATGCAGCAGCTGGGGAGAAGGAGCAGTAAGACGGGAGAGGTAGTGAAAGAGAGCTGTGAGTGGGCAGAAACAGCAAGGACTGGGTATGCAGCAGTTAGGGAGATGGAGCAGTAAGACGGGAGAGGTAGTGAAAGAGAGCTGTGAGTGGGTAACATAGAAACATAGAATTTGACGGCAGATAAGGACCGCTTGGCCCACCTAGTCTGCCCATTTCCCTACCCAGAGGATAAGCTGCAGATCCTATTTAACCAACAGCCTATTTCTTCCTACCCCCAACAAAAATTGCCTTATGTCTGTCCCATGCATTCTTGAATTTGCCCACAGTTTTAGACCCCACAACCTCCTCAGAAAGGCTGTTCCATGCGTCCACCACCCTCTCTGTGAAAAAATACTTCCTCCCACATTGCCCTGAGCTGTCCCCCCTCTATCTTCAAATTGTGTCCCCTTGTTCTTGCACATCTCTTTTTCTGAAAGATGCTACCTTCTTGGACTTTGTTGAGTCCACTGAGGTACTTAAACATTTCTATCATGTCCCTCCTTTCCTCACGGGTATACATATTAAGCTCCTTTAGCCTCTCCTCATATGGCTTCTCTTGCAGACCCTGCACCATTTTAGTTGCCCTCCTCTGGACAGCTTCCATCCTGTCTATGTCCTTGCAGAGATGGGGTCTCCAGAACTGGACACAGTACTCCAGATAGGGTCTCACCAACTGTCTGTACAGGGGGATAACAACTTCCTGTTTTCTGCTGGTGATGCCTCTCCTTATACATCCCAGTAACCCCCCAACCCTCCCTACCACCTTCTCACATTGCTTGCCAACCTTAAGGTCATCTGATATGATTACCCCCAGGTCCCTTTCCATTTTTATTGTTGTTATTACCTCCCCCCTCCATTGTGTAATCTTCCCCTGGGTTTTTGTTTCCCAGGTGCATTACTTTGCACTTCTTTGCATTGAATCCAAGCTGCCATACTTCTGACCATTCCTCCAACCTTGCCAAGTCCCTTCTCATCCTTTCCACGCCTCGTGTATCAACCCTGTTGCAGATCTTTGTGTCATCTGCAAAGAGGCATACTTTTCCTTCCAGTCCCTCTGCAATGTCACTTATAAAGACATTAAAAAGGACTGAACCCAGTACTGAACCCTGTGGTACCCCACTAGTAACCCCTCTTTCTTCAGAGTGGACTCCATTTACAATTACCTTCTGTGTCCTGTTGTTCAGCCAATGTTTTACCCAGGCTACTACCCTGGGACCCACTCCAAGGCTGGTTAATTTGACTACTAATCTTTTGTGTGAGACTGTGTCAAATGGCTTGCTAAAGTCTAGGTAGGCCATGTCCACAGCCCTCCCTGGTCTACTACTTTGGTCACCCAGTCAAAGAAATCAATTAGATTCATCTGACATGACCTTCCCACTGTGAACCCATGCTGCCTTGGGTCCTGTGCCCCACTGGTCTCTAGGTACTCAACAATTCTTTCCTTCAGAAGTGATTCCATCACTTTCCCTACCACAGAGGTCAAACTGACAGGTCTGTAGTTTCTTGCCTGTGTCTTGCTCCCACTTTTGTGAAGGGGAATCACATCTGCCTTCTTCCAGTCCTCAGGTACCACACCATCCTCCCATGATTTGTTAAAAAGGGTAGTCAGTGGTGTCACTAGTTCTCTGCTTAATTCTTTTAGAATTCTGGGGTGAATTCCATCTGGCCCCATTGCTTTGTCCACCTTCAGTTTTAGGAGTTCTTTCAGAACCCTTTCTTCTGTGAAAGAACTAGGATCAACCCCCCTCTCCAGAGTGCTTCCATTAATTGGATTAGGCACCTCCCCCACTTCCTCTTTTGTGAATACTAAACAGAAGTATTCATTTAGTATCCCTGCTTTTTCACTATCACTCTCTGCCCACCCACCATCCATTCTATTCAGCCTCACTATCCCTCCCTTTGTCTTTCTACGCTCCCTGATATACCTATAAAAGGTTTTATCCCCTTTCTTAACCAAGTTGGCTATCTTTTCCTCAGTTTGTGCCTTTGCTATTCTGACTACCATCCCTGCTTCCTTCTGCCTTAACTGGTACAGTTCTCTGTCCTGCTCCTTCTGTGTTTCCTTATACTTCCTAAATGCTATCTTTTTCTCCCTAACCTTCACCGCCACTTCATTTGAGAACTATAGTGGCTTTTTCTTTCATTTTGATTTGTTTATTTGCTTCACACAAAGGCTTGTTGCCTCTGTGATGGCAGTTTTGATGTTTCCCCATTGTTGCTCCACACCTCCTTCTAGCCTATTTGCTAGTGCTTTTCTAAGGCACTCTCCCATCTTGCCAAAGTCAGCCCTCCTGAAGTCCAGAACCCTCACTTTTGTATGGCTTGACTCTGTAGCTGAGTTTATCATGAACCACACTGTTTGGTGGTCACTTGTTCCCAAATGGCTACCCACTTCTAGATCTGAGATCCTCTCACTATCCCCATTTGAGAGAATGAGGTCTAAGATTGCTCCCTCATGAGTAGGTTCCAAAACTAGCTGTCTGAGGCATGCCACCTGAAGGGCATCAAGAATGGCCCTGCTTTTGGATGTGGCTGCAGCAAAGGTTCTCCAGTTAACATCTGGCATATTAAGGTCCCCCATCAACAGTATCTCCCCTTTTCTCTGCCATCCTAAGTATGCCTTCTATCATATCCTTGTCCATTCCCTCCCCCTGACATGGGGGTCTGTATACAACCCCCTGTGCAGATTGTGGTGCCATTTCCAGTCTCTAAGGTGACCCACAGTGCCACCTCTCCTCCCTGTTTACTCTTTCGTTCAGTTGCTTTTATCCCTTCCCTTATATAGAGAGCTACTGCCCCCCATCTTCTGCCCTCCCTGTATCTCCTGTAGGTTGTGTACCCTGGTATGTTAACATCCCAGTCATGGTTCTCTGTGTACCATGTTTCTGTGACTGCTACAGTATTCAGGCATCCCTCTTCCATCAAGGCCACCAGTTCAGGGAGCTTGTTGCCCAGACTATGGGTGTTGGTACTCATTACCCTCCATTTCTTGATGGCCTTACCCCTTTTTGCCCCATCCCTGTCCTTATTGCATTTGTCACTTTCTCCATTTACCCTAGCTCTCCCCTATTGACATCTCTATGTTGGTGTCTACTTCACTTAGTACCCTGATTTTTGGGGGCTAGGATTTCCCTGCTCCTTTCCAGTGCCTCCCCTTGGTTAGTTTAAGCACTTGCCAATGAAGTATTTAAACCTATCACCCTAGGATCCTGGTTCCCCTCCTGGACAGATGCAGACCATCACACCAGTATAGGCCTGCATCCCTCCAGGTGGATCCCCAGTCCCCAATGAAGCCAAATCCTGAGCTCTGCACCAGTTTTCAACCACTGATTGAATCCATGGTGTGGAGCACCCTACCTATCCGTGCCATAGACAGGCAGCACCTCTGAGAAAGGTTACCGTGTGTGCTATTTGTCTAAGACCCCTTCCCTTCTCCACAAATGCTTCTTGCACTGCTCTGATCTCTTTCTTAGCCAGGTCATTTGTCCCTAGGTGGACAATGACAACCAGCTTCCTCCCCTGTGCAGCTGTTCCTGTGATCCTGAGGATTCTCTCCCTGTCCCTCCAAGCCATGATTCCAGGCAGACACCTTACCTCCCTCTCCCCTTACTCCCCCAGTTCTACCTTCCTAACAATGGAGTCCCCCACCAAGAGTTGTTTCCTTCCCCTGTGGGGTCCCAAGCCACCCTCCTGTGGGTCTCCTTTGTGGAGGTTCCCAGCATCCTCCTTGGTCTCCACTGTGGGTGCCTTCATAGAGGAACCACACTTTTCCAGAACAGCATAGAAATTGTGGAACGGCACAACTGGAGGGATGTGCCTCTGTTCCACCACCCTCATCCTCCCTGAGCCCACTGTGGTCCAACCATTCCTCTTTCATGGCAACCTCTGAGGCAATGGCAGTGACCCTGGTGGTCCTTGGGTGGGAGAGGAGGTCCCACAAATCCTGGCCAACTCAGCCTGGAGATGAGCAACCTTCTCCTTCAGCCCAGAGAGGTGCCTGCAGATGGGACAACATTGCATCCTCCAGAATGTCTCCCAGAAGACTGCTGCTCCACAGCCACTGCACTGCACTACTCCCATCATGTTTTTTTTCTGGCCCCCTAACTGTTGTTTGGAATACTTACTCTTTCCTCTGTTTATTTTCTTTTTTTTCTTCCCCTACTTATTTACTGCCTCTGTGCCCTTTTATCTCCTGATCTTCCTGTTCCGAGACAAGAAGTTCCTATATTTCTCAGTAGTCTCCTTACTTGCTCAGAGTCAGACCTCCAGCAGCTAGGGGGGGACGGAGAGCTACTCTTGCCCTTCTAGGATGGTGAGTCTTTGGTGGCTCTGTGATCACTCATGTCCTGCTCCCAAACAGGAAGTTCCTGTTGTCAGTTAAATCCTGTGCCTATAAAAGTAGAATTGTTTAGGGTGGGGGTGGAGGGGGGAAGGAGGGCAATATAGTCCCAGTAGAGAAGTTTTAGTTATACCAGTAGCTCCTTCCTCCTGGTGTTCTGTCTGTTCTCTGACATAAGCAATCTAGGGCAGTGCTTAAATCTGGTTTTAACCTGGCTCCTTCTAGCTAAGCCACCCCCCTACTTTGCAAATCTTTCTACACTTAGTTAATTTCACAGATAACAATTCCCTTCTGACACCTGTGACAAGTACCTAGATAAGTACACAGATAACAGATAACAATTTACTTCAACTACCTCTGACAAACACACTAACTCTTTTTTTTTTACCCTCAATTGAAGGTCCCAGTAAGAGTTCTAGTTCTTAGTCCCTGTAGAGAAGTTTTAGTTGTACCAGTAGCTCCTTCCTCCTGGTGTTCTGTCTGAAACTAACTTTTATGGAAAAACATTTTTCGATGCAGTGCTGCTTTAATAGTAACTAAATAAATGTTGATGTAAAAACTGTGTTTTATACTGTTCTCCTTTTATAGATAGTATTCTGTGTTGTTCTCTTCATGGAATATGGGATTTTGCATTTTGAGTCTATCACTGTATGGATTTGAAACCATAGCAACAAGTTGTAGGCCTATCAGAGAGCTGTTCAGGCTTCCTGTCAACTGATAACAGTAAGTGGGTGATCTCTGCCTATAACAGCTTATTTTTGAGTACACTGACTTTAAACTAGGGTGTGTTGCCCCTGGCAGTCCAACACTGTTAATTTTAACTTGCTTCTTTTCACAAAACTGTTGTAAACTATTACTATTTGCCACAAAGACAGTGACTAGCTTTGAGGCCCTTAGATCATGCCCTTTCAGCAAGCAGTTTATTCTGTAGCTGGTGGCGAAGTTTCTGATGATAATACCCCATGTGAAGTGACCTTATGATTGTTCAAATCTGGTTCCCAGTGTACAAGAGGAAGTCTGTTTCTTCACTTGTAACATACTCAGTGATAGTTTTACTTGGTTGCTGTTTTGGGCTGCAAAATATACTCCTTTCAGATGCCACAATTCTCCATAGTGAATAATAATCTCTCAGTGTTACAAGAAGTTCTGAAAATGCACTTGCATCTACTTTCGTTGGTGCACGCAGGTCTCTGAGTAGTGCAAAAAGTAATGTTTCAACAACTGATACGAAAAATCCCTATATATTCAACGACCCAAGTGATCACTGTGCCATTGCCTGCATCAGACACTCGCCCCAAATAATGTCAGCCCCTAAATTTAAGCTGAAAAGGTGCTTGAAAAGATTCTGCCAGAATGCCTTCCTGAATGACCTGGGCAACATCAGATGGCAGGACTTCTACCTAGCCCCTTCTCTCAATGAGGCATTTAATATCTTTTACAGCCTTTTAGAGAGTCTAATAGACAAACATGCCCCCCCTAAGGCTGATCAAGTCCAAGAAAAGACCTCCTGGCTGGTTTTCTCCTACCCTGAAGAAAGCCCACAAGGATAGAGACTTCTGGTGGAAAAGAGCTAGGAAATCTCACTCGGACACCGATTGGCTTGCCTTTCGTGTCTCTAGAAATGCCTGCACCAAACTAATTAGGTCTGAAAAAGCTAGATATTTCCAAGCAGCCCTGGAAGACAACAAAAACAATGCTGCCAAGTTCTGGAGCATCCTCAAAGAGGTTGGTTATACCACCGATGCCTCCCTTCCAGCCAAAATAGTGTCCGGTGACACTACCTTCACGGACAGAGCTGATATATTAGAACAACTCAATGAACACTTTGCCACTGCGGGGCTGGCCTTCGACACCTCTCCAGTCAGTAAGTTCAGCCCACACAGGGACACCACTGATGACGCTAGCTCCAGAATCAACACTAACCAGAGTTATTCCTCCTCCTTCAGCTTCCGTCCTGTAACCTTCAAGCAAGTACAGGACATCCTATTGTCATTGGATACAAAAAAGAGTGCTGGTGCCAACAATATCGGACCTTTCCGATAGTACTGCCATTAAATGGTTCACCAGCTACCTTACTAACAGATTACAACAAGTTAAAGCCTTAGGAGAATTGTCTCCACTAAAAATGCTACCACGAGATGTCCCCCAAGGCTCCATTTTGAGCCCAGTCTTATTTGCAATCTGTATCAATAACCTTGACTCACAACTGCTCACAGCTAATGTGCACTTATTTGCAGATGATACTGTCCTCTATACCTCTAACTCTTCTTTGGACATGGCCCATGAGGACTTACAGTGAGACTTTATCTCTCTCTCCAATATAATCTTACTAAGTATAAGCTTCTACTTAACGCCAAAAAGACCAAAGCCATGATCCTCTCGCCGAAGGCAGCCTCAGGATCAATATGCAACCTCAAGATTCTAACTTTATTGGGTAAACCCCTCGAAACCGTGGATAACTTTAAATACCTTGGGTTCTGGCTGGACAATAAGTTTAACTTTCTGTGCCACCTGAACAAGGTCATGAAAAAATTAAGACAGCGCTTAGGCATATTCTACCGCATTAAGCATCTTCTCACCAAAGAAGCTAGAAAGAGACTAGTGCAATCCAGATTCCTGCCCTTACTGGATTACGTTGACTTCCTCTACAACAATTGCCCCTCTTCAGTGCTCTGTAAACTGGACACTCTTTACCACCAGGCCTTGAGGTTCATCCTCAATCTGCCTTCTCGCACCCACCACTGCCTGCTGTACCGGGAGATGGGATGGTCCTCACTTCCTACAAGGAGGAAAAGAAACACTCTCCTCTGGTTCTATAGCGTTCTGTCTGATAAGCTTCCTGCATACATCTTGAGCTTCTTCGAATGTGCCAAGGGGTCGTACGGTTTGAGACGCTTCTCCATACTCTGCTTCCAGATACCCAGAGTAAAAACATTTCATGGCTCGGCTGCAATTAATTTCTCCTTCCCTTCCCTATGGAATACCATGCAAATATCTCTAAAGCTCTCAACCCTCCCTGGTCCATTCACCTTCAAAGCACTAATAGCTGAATACCTGAAGGAAACCTGCAACTGTTTTAGGTGACTATGCGCCTTTAATCTCTGGTGTCCCACACAAATCGTCTGACACTTAGTTACGTTCAGCTCCCATCCCACCAATAGGGGGACCCCAGCACTTTGTAACCTCTCTTCTGTCTCTCCCCCCAGCCCCTCCACCCTATCTCCCCCTGTCTCATATACCCCTCTCTCTACCCCTCTCCCTCCCAAGTCCTGTAATAGAATACCCACCAGTCTACATATATTAGTGAATGTACTGGTCCACATATACTAGTGAGTGCCCAGGGTCTAAGATTTTTTACCTTCTTTGCTTGTTTGTCTAGTGTATTTTAATTGCATTTAACGGTGTTATCTCTGAATATATAGGCCTGATCGATCTTTCGCATGTACAATGTTTTGTTTTGTCTACCATATTCCTGCCTGTGATTTGTTTGATGTCCAGGGCCACCTTGAAAATGAGCTTGCTCAATGGTGGTTATGCCTCATTAAATAAAGTTTGATTGATTGATTGATTGATTGATATTCATCCTCAATGTAGTTAGCTTCCACACCTTGCTGCAAATGTTCCTCATAATTTAAGAAGTTCTTTCGAGCTTCATATAAGCTGATCTGACTCTTTGCCAAAATGGGCCAATGTTTTGCCTTTATGTTTCTTGAACTTTCCAGTTCTGCTGTCCCTTCTTCATTACAATTAAACTGTTGTTTCTACACAGAAGAGCCTTTAGATCAGTGTTGCAAACACAAAACGTCAATTGGAAACTATACACAGCAAGATGCATCCTTATATAATTGCTTGTTACATGACAAAATTAACACTGTGCTAAGTGAGAGAAACAATTGGGCTAAATAGGTCACTTGCCACTAGTTCAACATGACATTATTCTACTGATAATGCCGTGTTGCTAGTGAAGTACTGAATTCAACTACGGAGGAGTCAACAGCACTGTGTTAAAATGCAGACACTGACAAGCAGATGTCTTGTCTTTCCCACTCACCCACCCGAATGCTTGTAGCAGTCGCACCATTTCACAAATCTCAGTATATATGTCAATTACATATCATGCTGTGTGCATATTCCTATAGAAGTGTGGTAAACCTTTTTAGTCAGTGAAGAATACATGCCTGCAACATGAGAAAAGTAAGAGGGACAGAAAGTGAAATACAGATTGGTGCAGATCAGTCAGGTGGCACGAGAGCAACACGGCATTATTGAAGCAGTAATGCCATGTTCGATGTGAAGCACCGAAGTGAACCATGGTACAAAAAGAGCACTGTTTGTAAACAGCAACCTTAGAGTACATAAAACATGTTATCTCTCCCACCCACCCAAATCCTGGTAACACTCGCACGATCCCCACAGTCACAAACAGCCGTATACAGAGCAGCACTGCAGAGTGTAAAGCAGTTCTGTAGCAACACGACTGGCTGGAAGTGGTGCAACAGGACATAGCTAGTCCCTTTACTTTCCAGTCCTGCACGGTTCACGGAACCAATAACTTTAATTTCTATGGAGGGGCGAATCTGGGGAACCTAGCCAACTAGCTGCATAGAGCTATACACGCAGCCGGTATCAAGAAATACATGGTGGAGAAAGAGCATCATGAAGCCGACTGAAGAGCAACACACAGGACATAAAGAGAAGGTCAGAAATTATGCAAATGAGTAACAGAGCAAAATGCCAAAACAGAAAGAGTAGCGCACTGCAGTCCTCCTAAGCAGGCTATGACAATAATAGCCATATCGATTGGCACAAAGCTGTTCATTTTAGTTACAATAAACAGTAATGTATCTGTATACATTGTAGCTTTGCCGTGACATCAGTATGTAAAAAGGCATCTCCTCCATTTTTGAGAAGTGCAATAAATATTTATCAACAAACTATATATTGTTTGTATAACATTTATTTAAAAACTTGTATAACATTTATTTAAAAACTTGATATACATTTATAACACTCATACCTACTACAACACCATGTTACAAGAGCATTAAGCCACTCTGAAGGTGGCATTAATGGGGAATTACTGCATGGTTGGCCCGTTGTAGGCACTTGGCCCTTGGCTCATGCCACAACGGTCCCAACCATGCATTAATTCATTAGATCACTACCTTCATCGGGGTAAACTAATGCTATCTCCACGTCAAATAAACATTGATTGCAACATTTGCAGTTAGAGCACAGTAACAGATAGAAATTGTGCGTAGGTCATTAGTATTTAGAACTCAACCCTTGGAGAGTAACACTTTGTGTAAGCTAGCGAAGACGATTATTTTTTCAGCTGAACTCTTTTGATGACAAAAAAGGTAGCATCAACAAATGAGGAATTTATTTTTTAAAGTATGGTTCAACCAAACAAAACAATACACACATTTAAAGAGAACGTAAACAATATTTACAGTTTTTAATATATCTGTGAATTTTAACATGTGCAAAGTCTGTTTTGTCACCCTAGTGTATTGTTTTGTGTGCTTGTTTTGAAATTGTCCTATTTTTTTCCTTGTTCACAGCCCCATATTAATGCAGCCTTTTTCCCACACAGTATTCATTTTTTTATAATTACATAGCAGTCCCAGAACCCCATGACATCAGTTGGGCCAAAGACTACAGTGAAGTGGAACACAGTGACATTAGCTTAGTTTATGTGTTCTGTTTCATTGTCATCTTCATTTCAGCTGTTGCCACTGAGTTCCAGATCTGCTAAGCAATTACAAAAAAACAACAACTATTGGGCGGGTGAATAGACTGCATTAATATGGGGTGTTATATAAGGCAAAATAGGACAATTTCAAAACAGACAGACAAAACAATACACTGGGGTGACAAAACAGACTTTGCACATGTCCAAATTCACACTTATATTAAAAAACGTAAACAACCTTGTTTACTTTCCCTTTAAGTGTGTGTATTTTTTTTTTGTTTGGTTGAACCATACTTTAAAAAAGAAATTCCTCATTTGATGATGCTACCTTTTTGTCTTTAAGAGAGTTCAACTGAAAAATAATTGTCTTAGCTAGCTTACACAAAGTGTTACTCTCCCAGGGTTGCGTTCTAAATACAAATAACCTGTGCACGATTTCTGTCTGTTACTGTGCTCTAATTGACAATGTTCCAATCCATGTTGATTTGCCATGAGACATGAATTCATTTAAAGATGCATCTTGCTGTGAATAGTTTCCAATTGAATTATGGCTAAACAGAACATTTTGTGTTTGCAATAATGGTCTAAAGGCACTTCTGTGTAGAAACAACAATTTAATTGTAATTGGGAATTGTTGACTTTCTCTTTAAAGGTCGAGTGGCTATAGGCTCATTGCTGATACCACAGTCCCATTTTGACTTGAGTCCTTGGGGAACCCAGGATCAGCACAATCAACATCAGCGAACCTTACTTAGAATAATTGTTTTGTGTGATTAATGTGGAGTGGTTCTAAAGAAGCATAGTTCTTGAAGGAAACCTTGCCATGTTACCAGTTAAAGATTTTTTTTTTATATTTGCATAATTATTCTTTATTTGCTCATAGGGGCTTTTCAAGTGAACGGAATATATTTTTTACTTACACATTTTACTTTTTGTCTTAACTCTATGCACCTAAATTATTGTATTGGAGGTGACCCTGAGATAGCAATCTTATACAAGAAGTGGTTTCCTTCCCTGTCACAATGTCTTGTATACTGCGCGAAAACAACAACAACAATGCAGTGCAACCAACAGAAAAATGATCAGTTTGTGTGAACACAAGCAAGCCACTTGATCTTCCTGTTCTTCAGTTACCCCAGCTGTAAAATTAGAATATGGTAAGACTCTCGCCTAACATGAGATATTCGATCTCAGGTAAGCTGTTCTTGGTAAAAATCAAATAAAAACAATTGTGAGGAAGATTAGGATTGAACTAGTTGTTTTACAGTGAATCCTTCAATCTGTCATTTTACAGTAACTTATTCATGAATTTTTCTCAGCATACTACGCTACAGTTAAAGGGAAAGTCCCCTCAGCCTTTAATTCTGTTTCCCTGTGTAGTTTGCAGGCATGCACAATGATTGCCTCTATTGCACTCTCTTAATTTCATCAGCATTTAAATGTAAGTGAAGGTACCTAAATTTGGTGTGAAAGCTGCTTGACGCAAGTGCAAAGGTCATGACCTGACTCATGTAAGGCATCCTGGAATTTTGTGATGTTTTGGTGCTAAAGTCCGCTGTAGTTACATAAGGATTAAGCCATGAGATAGGATGGGTCTACTGTGGAATTAATCCATGGTTGGGGGGGTACTGTAACATGGCATATAAAACTGAAAGAAATTAAGCATTCAGATAGGTGGAAAGACACCATGTGGTACACCAACAACCATGGTCTAATACCATAGTAGGCCATGGTTTGTGATGTAGTACCCCGGCAATCCACTGTCGGTAAAACCAGTATAGAAGTGGAACTAATATGCAAATAGTTTGCTGTTTTGCACTTGTTCTAGCTTATTTGTGGTAGTTTATTTCTGGCACAGGGTTTTTGACATTTTCAAGATTGAATTATGTTGTAACTGCCATATAACTTTATGAATTACTAAAGATTCTACATTTAAACTCCACATATACTGTTGATTATGCTGTATCAATATTTCTTTAGAAGTGAACATTTACACACTGTTACAGTCACTTGAAATCTACTGCTTTCTAAGCAACTTTGGGTGCAATGCATTGTGGATGACTGAATAATATTATGTGTCCTAGCCTTTTCTTGGTGAATACACTGTGGTAAAGATGAGCATTCACCTTCTATAATCAAGAGCAAAAACAACAGAGAAAGTGAGAGAAACAAAGCAAAATCAAAGAAAGAGGCTACTTCTACGTGTAAAAAGAAAAATAAAGTGAGAGAAACAAAAGGAAATCAAAGAAACAGACTAACAATACTAGTCAAAACAAATATTTGAAAGGTGAACGCAGTAAACGTTATGTTCTATCTCCTGCTGAGTTAGATAATTTAGAGAGGAAAAAAGTGAAGTTAATACTCAGAAAATGAGTACTTGTTCAATAAAGTTTTTTTCAGATTGGCTGAATTTGGTACATTTGGAAAAACAGTGCTGTGCTGCAAGGATTGTTTCACGGCCACCTACTGGACTGCAAAGGAACTGCAGGAAGAAAATGAAGATGTGCCCTAGCACAGTCCCATCATGCAGTGTAACCCATATCTTGTAATACACACACATGAAAATCAAAGCACTTAGCGTAGAAAGTTAACTGCAAGTTTTTGAAAAGCTGTAAAATATGTTTTGAAGTTAGAAAGCTTAAAGCTTGTAATGAAAGTTTTCTTTTTACAAAAGTGAAATAGTAGCCACGATATTTCCAATAGGTGTGTTCCAATTGTTTTGTACTGTATGTACCCCATGTTTTAATAGCTCAATATATAGCATTATAAAACTAAATCAGTCTGTCTGTTCTCATTTATTCCGATACCATTAGTCATACAATCATTGCCATGTTACAAGAAGATTAAGCCACTTGAAAGGATGGGACTACTGTGGAATTAATCCATGGTTGGGTCGTTGGATGCACTCAGCCTTTGGCCTTGTGCTCCAACCCCCCCCCATCCATGGATTAATTCCACAGTAGACCCATCCTTTCTCATGGCTTAATCCTTACTTAGACCATGGTTGTTGGTGTACCACATGGTGTCTTTCCACCTATCTGAATGCTTAATTTTCTTTGTTTTATATGCCATGTTACAAAAAAGACTGGAACACACCTATTGAAAATATTGTGGCTGTTATTTAGCTTCTGCAAAAATATATGAAAATTACGTACCTACCGTAATTATTGATCTTTTTGTGTATCTTCACCATTCATCACTACTGGGTACTCACCTTTCAAATACTTGTTTCAACTAGTATTGTTAGTCTCTTTCTCTAATTTCCTTTTGTTTTTGTTTTTTCACTTTATTTCTTATCTTTCTTTTCACCCATAGAAGCAGTCTCTTTCATTGATCTTGCTTTGTTTATCACACTGTCTTTGCTATTTTTGCTTTCTGTTATAGAAGGTGCAGGCTCATCTTTACAGTAGTGTGTATTTACCAAGGCAGTAATGCCCACTACTCCACACACAAGCTGACATTAAAATTATCCATTGCTCTCCTTCTGGGATTCACTTGTGAATGGTGATCCACTAGGTGGGTGGGTGGGAAAATCAGGAAATTCTGCTGTTTTACGATGGCTGTGAAATGATGCTAGCAGCACAGCACTGTTTTACAGCCATCTGTTGGGCTGCCTTGGGAACTGCACAATATCACGTCAAATCCGCGTATGCATTTCAGTGCGAGCATTTCAGCATGGGAAATACCGCGAAAAACAATAGGACTAATAAAAAAACTCAGCGTAGTAACATTTTCAGCACATCGCATCACCAAAGCTCACAGTTCATTAATTTGTACAACTGGTGCAGTAGGAACAGTAGGAAGGACAGGCTACACTGTTATGAGAGGCAAGCAAATATGTTTTTTTTATACAGTTGTAGCTTGTTGTAACTTTAAGGTAGTAGCTTAAAATCTATGTTACACCTAGCAGCATCAAGAATATTGTTATCTTAATATACAAACCAGTTGATTGCAGCAATCCCTGACAGTTCAATGCAGCAATCCCTGTCCGAATGATGATTATGTCGTGCAGTTTTCCGTATTGAAGCAGAATGTCTGTATGAAGCGGTTTGCAGACGTGTAATGAGAAAAGTTCAATTATCAGGAGCGATCCAAAATCCAGATCTGATCTGACTCCCTGCACCATCGCTGCTAAACTGAGTACTTTTCAGTGTCCATCTAAATCCAGTTAGCAGCATACAGAAAAGCCAGTATGATGTCGCATTCTACATTAGAGCATTTATCCGGTTCGAGGTAATTCTGGCCAAATAAACATATACAGTCCAACACATAAAGCAACTTGCAAAACAGTCCATGAGCAGGAGATTCAGCTTCCCATGTTGCGATGCAAGGACTTGCAATCAGTGTGCAGCAATTATTAATTAGTGACAGTTTAAATAAAGGTGGAAGACTGGGCTCCAAAGTACTTGTTGCGATGCTCTGACTTGCGCTAAAGTACTGATGCGCTGCTTTGCAATGCGGCAAAATAACTACACTCATTTACCGCGCTGAAATTGAATGCGTAGTATTGATATGGAACCAACTGCACTTGGGCAAAGAATTGCTGAAGCAAGCATGGATTAGAGAACTGTGATATGTATTTTATTGTGGTTCATACTGGTATTGCACAAGCGAGCATGGTTCTGCTGTGGAATTAATCCATGGTTGCTTAATGGTCACCTGTTGCTGTTTATCCAGTCTGTGTTAATTATTTTAGTCTCTTGTTTAGAGCCATGTTACAAACTGTATTAATCAGTGCTGTTGCTGTCCTAGTCCCTATGTTCTTGCCTTATGTTGGCCGTGAAACTTTTCAAGGCATGGTAAGTACCCTGTTGTCTTTGGTAGTTTAAAGTGTATCTGAGTTAGAAAAAAATGCTCTTAGAGAATATAGGGACTTCACAAGGCATGTAACAGAACTGAATGAGAGTATAACTTCTACTGGCTTGTGCATGTATGCATCATCAACTCCCATGCTGCCTTACATGAGTGGGGTGATGACCTTTGGAATGGAGACAAACCGGTTTCCACACCAGGGCAAAACAGAGAGATGCAACCTCATTTATATTTAAATTAGTATAACATTAGGGGGAAGCAAGAGAGGGAATCATTGTTCATTCTTACAAACTACACAGGTATACAGAAAATAGACCAAGAGGACTTCTGTTTAAGTATTGTACTGTATGCAACAGAAGCATTATAGCCCCCTGGTGGTTAGCATGGAAATGTTTTAGCTATCCTCATGGTCTAGTGGTATGGTGTCTATCTGCCACACTGAGGATCTGGGTTAGTGTGTCCTGAGTTCAGATCCTCATCCGGGCTGGCATAATGCTCAAGCACAATCCTAGAGGATGCCTTCTGACTTCAGGGTGGATAGGAGGCATTCCTCACTGTATTCCTCAATCCTGCTGGTCAAGGGGGATTACAAGCATTTAACAACAAAACTGTGGGGGCGCATTGATCCAGCTCTGTCCAGACAATGCCATACTATACTGGTCTGGCAAACATGTTTCCGCTATTCAATCAGACCTGGAAAAAGACTTCCAGAAACTGGAAGCCTGGATCAAAGAGAACATGCTGGTGCTGAACTTAAAGAAAACTAAATCTATGCTGTTCCATCATACCTCCTTTGACTTAACCTCCCAGCCTCCTATGGTTATCAATCTTCTGGTCTGCCTCTTGAAGGGGTGGGAACCTTCAAATACCTGGATATGACACTCGATGAACACCTATCATTCGACACTCATGTAAACAGCATTATCAAATCAACCAACCAGAAATTAGGTCTCCTCTATCGAACTGCTCCCTACCTCACTCCATGTGCAAGGAAGACTGTTGCCTGACCTACCCTCCTCCCTAGTTTATTCTATGGTGCGCCCATAATTCACTCAGTCAAGACCACTACTCTGGTCAAACTTAAACAGGCTTATCACAGGATAGCTCGCTTTGCCAATGCTGTGTCAGCACGGGGCCATCACTGTGATGTTCTTAAGTCCCTAGGCTGGCCACCCTTTGAGCCCAAAATGAACTTCCCCGTAATATGTACAATCTTTAAACTCATCCATCTTCATCATCATCATCAACAACATTATTTATAAGAAAGTGCCTTTCAAAAACCAAGACACATGTACAAAATTCATTAAAACAATTAATAAATCCATAATAAACATATAAAACCCCATGGCTGCAATACTAATAATCGGCATATGCCATATTAAAAAGAAAAGTCTTTAATGCTGTTTTAAAAGTTTGGAAGGTTGGGCTATCTCAAACCTGACAAGGCAGAGAATTCCACAGGGTTGGGGCCGCAAAACTAAAAGACCTGGGAATCTCTAGTAATCCCTCATCAGTGGATTGGAGAGAGCGGGAGGGACAGTAGGGATGAAGGAGATCTTGCAGGTAACCAGGTCCCTGATTGTGTAGCGCCTTATAGGTCAGCAAACTGACCTTGAAGGTGATCCTCCACTGTACTAGCAGCCAGTGCAGTCCACGAAGCATAGGCATTATATGACTGGACCTAGAGGAACCAGTCAATAGCCTGGCTGCCGCATTCTGCACGAGCTGCAGGCGGCAGATATCAACCCCCGGTAACCCAAGGTAAAGGGAGTTGCAATAGTCAAGGCGGGAGGTAATGAAGACATGGATCAAAGTTGGAAGATTGTCGGAAGGAACCAGGTGTTTAACCCAGGCGATATTCCTCAGATGGTGAAAAGAAGTTTTGACAACTGCCGACACCTGCGATTTAAGTGTCAAACAGTCATCAAACATAATGCCCAGGTTCCGCACCAGGTCTGAGGTAGTTAGCTGTATACCCCCAAGCCATAAGCCAGAAGGTGATTCAGCCAACAAACCCACCTCCCGATGACCTGGGTCCACAACCAACACCTCGGTCTTTTCTGGGTTTAACCGCAGCCAACTCCCATTCATCCATTCCTTGATTTCTGTGAGACAGTTGTTAAAGACCAAAATGGCAGCATCCTGGCTGGGCACAAAGGACATGTATAGCTGAGTGTCATCTGCATAGCAGTGAAAACTCAAGCCATACCGCCTAATAATCACTCCCAACGGCAGCAAATACACCGCAAATAACATGGGTGCCAAAATGGAACCCTGTGGCACCTCACAGGATAGGGGGAGTGATGCCGAGGAAAATATCCCAGACACCACCCTGTGAGTCCTACCCTCGAGGAAAGATCAAAACCATCTAAGGACCATACCAGACAGTCCGCAGATGAACCGCAGGAACCCTAATAACACCTCATGGTCTACGATGTCAAATGCCGCAGACAGATCAAGAAGGACCAAGATAGAACGGGTCCTTTGATCTCTCGCTATTAGGAGGTTATTAAGTACCCGGACAAGAGCTGTCTCAATACTATGTCTCTTCCTAAATCTGGACTGGAGAGAATCATAGACATTGTGGCTGGTCAAATGACCATTCAGCTGTGATGCGACCACTTTCTCAATAACCTTACCCACAAAGGGCAGGTTAGAGACAGGTCTGTAGCTAGCCAGACAGTTTGGGTCCAAGGAGGATTTTTTAAGAAGGGGCCGAACCATGGCCTCCTTTAGAGGATCAGGAAAGATCCCCTTCTCCAAGGACATCCAGACTATCTCAGCAAGGAGTGGACCAATTTTATCCACATAGCCCACTAAGAGACGTGTAGGGCCTGGGTCCAAACTACAGTTGGTTGGACGCAAAGACTGAATGATCATCACTATGTCACTGATCATGGGGAGGCTGAAGTCACACCACAGAAACTGGGCATCCGACATCTCCTGCCAGCCATCGCAGGCCCCGTTAGGAAGGGACAAGTGAACACTCGACATGATTGTGGCAACCTTATCTGAAAAGAATCGAGCAAACTCCTCACACCGTTTTGAGAAAAAGCACCTCCAGACTGAAGACAGGTTGGACTGCACAATCTGTCCACAGTCCGGAAGAGCTGAGCCGGTCGACTCTGTGCAGCAGCAATCTCCCTGGACAGGAATACTGCCTTCTTACGGGTAATTGCTGATTGATAGACTACATAGTGGTCCATCAAACTAAGTCTGTCGCAATCCAGGCCGAATCTCTGCCAGCACCTCTCTAGCCTTCGTCCTACTCTCCTCCACTCCCTCAAAGTCTTATCAAACCAAAGAGACTTGGGACGAAGAGTGAGGGGATGAACCCAGACAGGAGCAATGGAATCCAGAGCCTCTACCACCGCCTTGTTTTAGGCAAGTACCAGGTCCTCTGGATCCATGCATTCACTCGGTAAACCCAATAGGTCCAGCACGGCCATCAGGCTATCTGGTGAAACACCCCTCAAAGGGCGGTACCGGACCATCTCCGTAGAGGTTGGCCTACTACGGGGTGGCCTCGAAACTGAACCCAATGGTATGATGGTCAGACCATCCGACTGGTTCCACCACCAAATCGGATATCTCCATCCCCAGGAGAAACACCAAGTCCAATGAATGACCACCAGTATGGGTCGGGGAGGAAATAACCTGTGCAAAGCCCAGCAAAATCATTAGCTGGAAGAAGTCCTGACTAAACTGTGAGAGTTCATCATTGACCCAGGCATTAAAATCTGACAGAACCAACCATCTGGGGGATCCCAGTGTCAGGTAGACAATGAAGTCTGCAACTTCCTGCAGAAAAATATTCTCGTCTCCTGGCGGACGGTAGACAAGAAGTATCCTGCACCCCACACCCTCGCCCATGATACATTCAAAGGAGTTGGTAGTTCCCACTGGCACTTCCGTTAGGCCCAGATCAGATCTAAAACAGATGGCAACACTCCTGCCCCTATGATCCATCCTTGGGTGGTGTATCACCAAGTACCCGGCTGGAACTGCTGATGCCAACACTGGACCAGCGTTTTCATCCAGCCCGGTCTTGGTGATACAGGCCAGGTCTGATGATCCAACAAGATCCGCTATTACAGCGGTCTTGTTCTTAATAGACCTGGCATTGCTTAACACTGCCCAAATAGGATGAGAACCCGAGGAAGACCGAGTTACCTGCCTGCTACAAGCAGAGCCCTTGGGTATGGGAACCAGACATGGAGAACCCCTTTCTTGGACCCATTTCACCCCAAGACGTCTCCTTGTCCCCACTATTCCTATCCGCCCACTCCTTTCCAGCCCCTCTTCAGGCCAGGCCCTCGCCCTCCTCCCTCTAACAATCCCCAAGACTCTACACCTTCTATATACTGTACCTCTGGGGATAGTGGAGGACAGGAAAAAGAATGAAGGTCCCTGAGCCTGGAGGGGGAATAATACTCGACCATCCTTATACCTTCCCAACACATATTCAAAAATCCAACAAATCACAAACCTAACAAAATAAAATAATATAAATTTATAAAATTATAAATTATAAAGCATTCAGTCACATTCAGTCAGGCTATTACAAACCATACTAATAAATCCACAACTTTTAAATATACCTCTCGATTAAAAGAGGACTGGTTGTAATAAATCAAACCAATGTCAATCTTAATGAGCAATCCCAACTTAGTCAAACTAAATTGACGCAAAACAAAGTCTTAGTCTTGGTGGCCAAGAAAAAATGGGTCGCAGGCCAAATTAAAATCATATATATCATATAAACCTTCGGGATACAATTCAGGAAATCCATGACATAACAGTGGACTGTGGCGTGCAAGCCAGATCTCAAGGGGGGGCCTCCTCTCCAAATGCACCAAGCTCACTGGTCCCAACACCCTGCTGCCCATGACCCGCAGCTACAAATCCCCCCGAGGTACGCCACAGGGAATGACCCACAGGGGATCTAGAAGATGCCCAACCAGCACTCCGACTCCCCAGAGATACAGGGGGCAACTCCCACTTGGTCACAGGAAGCCGGTCAACCACTACCCCAGGTGCAAGTAGGAGACCCCCCCCAGCACAACACCCAGACCATGCCGCTCCTTTAATCCCAAAAGCCCGCAGACATCTCATGTTCAAGGCAATGTCTACAATCTTCTTGGGCAATCTGTTTAAATTACTCACAAATTCAGAGCTACAACCTGTAGAATCCAATCAATTTGATTCAAAACTCCCAGCCTTTGGTCTTAGGCCATTAAGCTTTCCAAGCAGCAGTCTAAACAGTGTGGTGTTCTCCCTCCCAATCTCTCACTTAAAGAGGGAGGAACTGCCAAATCGGCAGCTAAAACCACGGGTTCCAGATTTAAATCACTTTTTCATTAAAGAAGCCACGACCGAATCAGGAATTGTTCAATATCCCGCTAAACAAACGATAAGCAAAAAACAGGCAGATCATCAACTAATACCCCTGATACAAACCACGGGAGGCTCTTACCACTCCCGATAGTGCCAGGGAAAATATTCAGTCTCAACTAGGCAAACAGTGAACAAACAGGGGATCAGCTCACTACCCCTGGAGCAGACTAGGAGACTCTCACCACTCCCGATAACAGCAAAGTCGTCTCCAGCTGGGCAGATCATAAACAGGTGACTCCCTTATCCAACCACACTCCGGTCCTCATGGTTTATCCACCAAGAAGATAATCGATTCTGTTTGCCATAAATCCTGTAATGGTCCCCAAAGAATCGACCGACACAGGAGACAGAATGACAGACTCTTCAGCACTAATCCCTCTCGGTACAAACACTGCCTCCGAGAAACACAAAATAAAATACTACTCTCCTATCACTAACTCACTGCTTGAACCCTGACTATCACTCGCACCCCTACACCTAAATGTTGACCAAACTTAAACAAAAAACAATAAAAAAAATGATAAGATCAAATAAAATTTGCAGCCAAAATGATCTCCTCACTGACGGCAGCCCAGCATGGCCGCCATCTTCAAGTTCCTAAAAGGAATCCTACCAGGTTGGCCTTCAGTTCCTAATGAAACCAAAATCCACCTCTCAGTAATCAGATCAGTAACAGGAAGAACCTTCCTTCCCTGCCCATCCTCTCTGGTCTGCTGACTGTGAGATCCCTACCCAGGACCCTCAGACACTCCCGCCTTCCACTGCTAAGCCTTTCCAAAGCCTGCCTAGCAATAGGAAAACGGTCCTTCACTTACTCAGCACCACAAAAATGGAATAGTCTCCCCCATAGCCTACTTTCTTGTACGTCCCTACCCCTGTTTAAAAGTCGCTTCAAGGAAATTTTCTTTCCCCCCCTCCTATTTGCAACAGCAACTGCACCTAATCCCTTCCTCTTACCCTATGCACCCTCCTACCCTCCTCCTCTCTCCAGCCTTCCAATCTTCTCCTAGTCCCCTTCCCTATCCTGGCTCAAGTCTTTCCCAGCTCTTATATTTTTGTACATATGTAATATAGGTCATTATGAAACTGCACTGTGGTTTGTTATAATTATGTAAAGTTACTCTGCTGAAATTATTACTGGGCATGCACATCAGCTTGTACCATGGTTCGACGTCAGATCACAGGATCACTGAAGCAGGACTTCACTGGACCAGACAGGATTCATCATCCTACTGCAGAGGAAAAAGGCTTACTGCCCATTGCATACCTTTGTTTATACTTGTAGTCTCTTGCTTTAGTTTGTACTCTTGCCTATTATGTGTTAATTCTAGCATCCAACTGTATCACGTATTACTTCATGGAATTGTCTCTATTCCCCAGGCCTGTAAAAGGGCCACATGGTCCAGTGTGCTTACCCAGTTAACAAAATTAAATAAATAAAAACACGGGGGCATGAGTGGAAACCGACAGGGGGAGGTTCAAGAGGGAAGCGAGAAAGTTTTATTTGACAGAAAGGGTGGTGAAGCCATGAAACAATCTGCCCACTGATGTGGTGGGCACCAAAACTATCAATGGTTTCAGACATGGCTGGCACAGAGTGAAAGGCTTAGTGGCTGCTCAAGGTGGTAGAGCTAGGGTGCGGAGCATGGGGATGGGTAGTGTGGGTCAGAACCCTGTATGGATAATACTGCTGGGTGTGCTAAGGTTTTGTGGGCAGATCAGATGGACTCATGGGCCCAGATATTCAAACTGCACCATATAGTGGTGCAAGCCCCTTCGCCGCTCAAAACAGTTGCGCAGGGGTGTGGCCAGGGCGATATTCAACGGAGTTGCGCTATGGCGCAACTTTGAATATCGCCCCTTCCACCAGTGACCCGTAGGAACTGCGCCAGCGCAAGTGGTCGGGAATGGAGCATTGAGATGCAGTGGCGCAAGTTCCATTGCGCAGCATGCCAGCACCTGCGATATTCAAAGGGTGACATGCAAATGGGGCATAATTTATGCAAGTGCCGGGGCCATTTGCATCTGATTACGACCCATTTGCATGCCATTAGCATGCAGGTGCGCCGATCCCCGACGACTTGCACCTGGCGCCTTGCCGGCAGCAACCGTCGGGGACCGGCCGCCCCGCCAGCCGATCGCGGGCATAACATTGTTCCCCAGTAGCCTGATCGCGGGCAGCAGTATTCCCCACCCACGGTAGCCCGATCGTGGGTAGCACAGTATTCCCCCACCCCCAAGTAGCCGATCGCGGGCATCAGACCCCAAGTCCAATATCCTGGTGGTCCAGTGGACGCGGTAGCCGATGCGGCGACATTCCTCACCCTCAAGTATGATATCCTGGTGATCTAGTTGCCCCCACCCACAGGCCCTGCCCGCTCTCCCCGTCAGTTGGTGGGAGGCAGCACCCACCGCTGCCGCCCGCCCTGGACTGACTTATGCGGTATGGGCTGCATGCCCGTGGCTCATGCTCTGGACCAATGGGCGTGCAGCTCCTGCTGTCAATCGGCGGCGAAGGTGCAGGTAGTGGTGGTGCTGCCGCCCGCCGGCTGATGGGGAGTGGGGTGGTGGGGCTCGGGCGGGTGGGGTGGGGGCCACAAGATCACCAGCGATATCATACTTGGGGTGAAGAATGCCGCCCGCGATCAGGCTACTCGCAGTCCACTGGACCACGGGATATTGGATTTTGGGGAGGAGGTCTGATGCCCGCGATCGGGCTACTCGGGGTGGGGAATACTGTGCTGCCACTATCGCGCTACTCGGGGGATACAGTTATGCCCGCGATCGGACTAATGGGGAGGTACAGTTATACCCGTGATCGGCTAATGGGGAGGCACAGTTATGCCCGCCAATCGAGCTAATCTTGGTCCACTGGACCACCACGGATATTGGACTTGGGGGATACTGATGCCTGCGATCGGGCATGGGGGCGCCCAGATGCGGCAAGCATGTCGAGGGCCACCCACAGGTGGCAGCTGCAGTGTTGGCGCCCTGGTAATGCGGCAGCTCACCTGTAGGTGGCCCTCGACTTGTTCTTTTTTTTCGTAATCTTTGTGCAGGCGCAGGTAGGTTGCCCGCATAACTCTGCACGGCCCGGGCTGAATATCGGGCTGTGCAATTTATGCATGATTCCTTCCCCTTCAGTTGCGCATGCCTTCATTATCATTGCGCTGTTGCTCAGCATGATTTGGGGGGTGCAACTGCCTCCTGCTGAATATCACAGAATGGTGCATTTCGGACTTGCGCAGGCGCAATGCTATTGCGCATGGCTCAACTCTTTTGAATATCTGGCCCATGGTCTTTTCCTGTCATCACTGTCTATGTCTCTATGCATTTTATAGAAGAAGGAGGAGGATAACTTCCATGTTAGCTGGCAAGAGCAACAGTGCACTGCACCACTACATACAGTACCAGCAATGGTAGGTACTTTGGGTACTGGCGTAAAGCTTGCAGGTACATGAGTACATCAAAGCATGCCACAAGGGATAGAAACATAGAAGCTGATGGCAGATAAGGACCGCAAGGCCCATCCAGTCTGCTAATTTCTTTTTCTACCTTATGAATGTGCCATCGGCCTTTGCTCTGTCAATGGCCTATCTATTCATACTCATCTGTATTGCTCCCTTATGCCTATCCCATGCCTGTTTAAAGCCCTGCACTGTATTCATATCCACTACTTCCTGAGGTAGGCTGTTTCATGCATCCACCACCCTATCTGTGAAAAAGAACTTCCTCACATTACCCCTTAATCGGCCTCCCTCTAATCTCATGCTGTGTCCTCTTGTCCTGCTATTTTTCTTATATTGAAACATGTTCAGCTTGTTAATGCCCTCAAGGTGTTTGAATGTTTCGATCATATCACCTCTCTCCCTCCTTTGCTCTAGGGTATACATATTGAGCTCCATTAATCTGTCCTCATATGTTTTCTGATGCAGTCCCTGCACCATTTTGGTTGCCCTTCTCTAGACTGCCTCAATTTGGTTAATGTCCTTGTGAAGGTGTGGCCTCCAGTACTGCACGCAGTACTCCAGATGGGGCCTAACCAGTGTCTTGTAAAGAGGGATTATTACCTCTAGAAAGCAGCTGGAGGGGTGGCTGAAAGGGAGGGGAGTATAACTGTCTGGCTTGCACTCACCCAGGGAAGACCCCAGCATCACATAAGATTGCACACAATGGTGGACCCATGATGGTGGATGAGGTAGGATTTGTAATAATGGATGAACAAGCAGTAGGGTCCAGAAAATACAAGCTGGGGTACCTTGAGGATATACAAAATCACACATGCCCCCACAATGCAAAGCATCGTGAGCTGCATATGCAAATCACCACAGAATATTGTGCTGGTTCAACCTATTAGCCCTGCCTCATCAATCAAAACCTGAGGGATATTTTGCTAAGTTTCTTAAAAAAGTGGGGTTGTGGTTAAGAATATGTAACTCATTTCCATAGCTACTTTTAAGTGCCAGCAAATCCTGCAGTCGCTGGAGGCTCCATGCTGATGTGGGGCCCCCAACCACAGCAGTTGATGTAATTCATTTTTTTTTGTAACTCAGCTTTAGTTAAGCGAAAAGTAAACAATCTTCTTAAACCAGTGAGAAAGGGCTGTGCAACTCCTTCTGATGTGGCATCATGATGTCATGAAATGCCTTACCAAGCTACGACCCAGTCAGTAAGATGGGCAGCAGTGGGTGGGATGGGAAGAACTCAAGGACTAACACTGCTGTCTCCCCCTAAAAATGTTAAATACACCACTGATTGTACTGCAAATAAAATAAAATGATCTTGTATGAGCAACAGTCAAACACATGGGATGAAGGTGGACCAAGTAGAGAGGCCACATGACTTCACTAATCCTGCTGAGGGCCCCCAAATCCCTAAAGATGGCCCTACAAGTTTCCCTGTTTCTAGGCAGCACTGTGATGTCTTAAATAGAAACCTGACCCTAGGCTGCATAAGGTCAGTGTATCCATTCTCAGTTTATGTAAATTTATTTTGTTATTATGTGTGCATCTACAATGCTTTACAATTTAGTATAGTTTGTTTAATAATAGATACAGTATAACTGCACATGCATTATGTAAGCAATAACACACAACAGGGCATTGGTTATTAGGGGTTAATGCATGGTGCGTAATTAAGCAATTAGGCATGACAGGGGGTGTGTTATGGCAGGATAATGGCCCACGTCAGTTGGGGTGAAGCATGAGGCAAAGCTGAGTGCTTCCACCACCTGAGAAGGGCCAATAGCTCACCGTAATGCACACCCTAAAGTGCCTTATTGTGATTATGAACTGGGTCCTTCTTAGTAAAATGGATGTATTTTTTAAACATATTTTTGGTGAGCTACTTTCAGCTGGGCTGTTGTGCTGGGATAATGGCCCAGCTGAAGTACCTCTTGACCAATCAAAAGCCAGCATTCTTTCTACCTATTTCATAATTAAGCAAGAAGGCTGCGTTATGTTGTGATAAGGGTTTGCTTCAGGTGGGTTGAAGCATGAGGTGAAGTCAAGTACTTCCACCACCCAAGAAGAGTCATTAGCCCGCTATTACACACCCCATGGAGTGCCTTATAGCGATTATGAAATGGGGTCTTTTTGGTAAATTGGATGAATGTTCTAAACATATTTTTGTTGAGCTACTTTCAGCTGGGCTGCTGTGCTGGGATAACAGCCAGCTGAAAGTACCTCTTGGCCAATGAACAGCCAGCATTCTTTCTACCTATTTCATAATGAGACAAAAGGCACTTGCTCGAAGTACTTTTAGCACATGGAAATGTATTAACCTCTGATAACTGATGCCCTGGAGTGTCTTACTGCACTTAAAAAAGGGCAAACTGAGAAACAATTTAAAATACAAATATCATTTTTCATAATTAAAAACATGTATTTTCTTTTGTTAAACATAACTAGTAAAAAGTAGTCTTTTCCCACTTGTTAATCATCTGTCTTTTGACACACTCAATAAATGGAATGCTTGTTTATAATGGAACACAGAAATTCAAACTGCTGCATAATTCCTCTGGCAGAAATGTTTACCCCCCTCATAGACAACAGAAGGCCTTATTTGGATCCCAGGGGCAGGATTCACAAAGGTAGCGCAAAGTGGGCGCAATTGTTTGCGTTGCACTTCCTGGCTGTGCTAGTGGGCAAAGGAGCTTTTCACACTCGGATAGACCAGTGGGTTATCCAGCTGTGAATAGGGACTGGCGAGGGGCAGCGCTAACCCAGAAAAAGCAGTGCAACACATGGTAGCGATGCCCCCACAGTCAGCCAGGAAAATGGCTCCGCAGCCAATAGCGCTCAGGTGCTAAAGTGCAATTTATGAAAGGAGGCATGCAAATGAGCCCATTGGGCGTGCAAAGGGCTAGAGGCCAATATCATGCCCATTATGGGCTCATTTGCATGCCATTAGTGTGTGATTGTGCCCCCCCCCCAGCAGCCCAAGCCTCACGCAGCAGCACTCCCTGGGAGTCTAGTGCCCCCCCCATCACCAATCTCCCATGTAAACACACTTTTTCCATAGTGTAGTGGTCCCATCCCACCTCCCCATCCCCCGGTATTAATGTGAACTTTTTCTGTAGTACAGTGGTCTCACCCCCAGTCCCCAATCATCCGAGCACCCACCCGTATTAATGTAATTACTTTCCATAGCCTAGTGGTCCCACCCCTCCTCCATCTTCCAATCACCGCCCTGTAGTAATGTAATACTTCCTGTAGCATAGTGGTCCCCAGTCCCCAATCATCCAGAGCACCCACCCGTATTAATGTAATTACTTTCCGCCTAGTGGTCCCACCCCACTCCCGATCTTCCAATCACCCGCTCTGTAGTAATGTAATACTTCCTGTAGCATAGTGGTCCCACCCCAATCCCCGATCATCTAAGCACCCACCCAGTATTAATGTAATTACTTTCCATAGCCTAGTGGTCCCACCCCACTCCCGATCTTCCAATCACCCACCCTGCAGTAATGTAATACTTCCTATAGCATAGTGGTCCCCCCCCCCCAGTCCCTGGTCATCTAAGCACCCACCCGGTATTAATGTAATTACTTTCCATAGCCTAGTGGTCCCACACCACTCCTCCATCTTCCAATCACCCGCCCTGTAGTAATGTAATATTTTCAGTAGCATAATGGTCCCACCCTAGTCCCCGATCATCCGAGCACCCACCCGGTAATAATGGACACTATTTTCCATAGTGTAGGGCCACACCCCGTTGTCCGATCTCCCACCCAAAATTAATAGTACAATATTTCCATAGTGCAGTGGTCCCCACAACCCCCCACCTGCTCCGGTAATGGCATACCACCCCACTCCCCCCCCGAACCTAGCACGGCCACCGGTCAACAAGCAGCACAGCCCTCCACACACCTCCATGGCTGCCTGCCGACTGAACTGTGAATGACAGTGTACAGTATATGCTACAAGCCCATTGGTTGACACTCAGACTGGCCATGGCCCTCGGATCCTTGTGCTGATATCCCAGCACAACAGCATGAGAAGAAGATCCGAGTCCTCTTTGCCCTGTTCAACCTCCGGGATGGCACTCCCTACATTCTCCAGTCATCTGCTTGCTCATACTAACAAACTCTCCTTGCTCAGAGTCTTCAAACCCAAGAAGCTGAACAGGTTGTACTTTAAAACAAACAAAAACAGATGATAAATCAAAGAAATAATACCAGCTCCCCCCCCCACCACCACTGCAACGTCATTACCTTTTGCCCTCAGCTCCCAAAGCTTCAGCCGCCAGCTGTGGCTCCTGCTAATGACTTTCAGACCCATCTCCCTCATTTCTCCTGCTCTCACTGCCACTGTAACAGCAGTACAACTCCTACTGTCTTCTGACTTCTTCCACCAATGATTGCGGCTCAAACTAATGGCTTTCAGACCCATCTCCCTCATTTCTCCTGCTCTCACTGCCACTCTAAGAGCAATACATCTCTTGCTGTCTTTTGACTTCAGCTGCCAATGACTGCGGCTTGAAGTAATGGATTTGAGTCGTGCCTCCCTCAAGGGTCTCACTCTCACTGCTGGGCACACTTCAGTTCAGCTCCTGCTCTCCTTGATGCATGCTGTTTCTTCAAAACTGCCTATACAGTACTTACACAGGAGAAGAAAAAATATCCTTCAGCTCCCAACTTCTGGTTGCCCATGAACTCAACGTGCCCTCAGCTGGACTCCTTTTTGTATTTCTACTGCATCCTTCCTTATTTCTTTTTTTTTTATACTTACTTAAAATTACTGTTAAAAAATTGTATATATAATTTTATGGTTGACCCAATGCATACTCACAGTAAAGCACTCCAGTCCAGGGTGTGCGCTATGCTGGGCTAACAGTATAGTACTTCTTGGGTGGTGCATTCAAACCACCCAGGGTTTGCTGTTATCACAGTACAGCACACACCCTGTCATGCCCTACTGTGTAACTATACAGTAGACACAAGAAGTCATGTAACCTGATAAGGTAAAGGCCTCATCTGACCATTCTCAATAAGGCACTCCAGACATACGAATTGGGGATTACCCACTTCTCATGTGGTTAAGTTACGGGACTGTACCTTGTGGCATGTCACACAATGCATGGGTAAATCCTCCACTAACCCACACCCTGTCATGCCTTGTTGCTTAAATCACAGCTTTACTATCAGCAGACGTTTTCTCCCTCCCATGTCACTACCTCCATTTCAATTGAGTTCTTAAGAGAAGGAATAGAACTTTTGAACACTGTCAAAGGTTCTACACAGAACACAGAACTTCTGAGGAGTTCTGACAACCACAGTTACAAGACAGAAGTTTCCACTTTGCTGCTTCCAAACACTGCAGTAAATACAGCAATAAATAGTACGCGTTTACAAACCAGAACTCAACTCGTCTAACACACTGTCAAGTACCTGTTTCCCACAAGACGGCAATCACTTCTGTGTAAAACAGCACTGTATGCCACCTTGCAATAGCTGACAGGCTCTCTGAAGTGCTGAAAAGAAAATTCTGCAATACATCATCAGCCTTTCTGTAAAATCAATGGGACCATCACACTGCTGCTGAATCTAGACTGCTAACCCAGCTGCACGACACTTACAGTAGATATACAACTACAGAAAGTAGTAATTGATTTGTAACAGCAGTTTACATTGAAGAGTTGCTATTATTGAGTCAGGAGAACTCTTCTCTTTTCATTTTTGGACAGGGCAGATGTTTTTATATGAACCTTGTGCCGCTGACAACAGCAGGACACTGTGACGCAACACGGTTTTACTTGGTGAATGTGGTTTGTTACGTGTATGCGACAGACTGCATAATCACTGAAGTAAATGCTCTGTTTTGTATATACCAGGCCTGTGGCACATGCAGTTTTTGCACAAACCCAATACACTAATTAAGGCGTGAGGGATTTACTTGACAGATACTTAATATAGTGCGGGTGTCAGGTGTGTAATAATGAAATAAGAAAGACAGGGGTAGTGAAACAAACACTCATGCTAAAAAGACAAAGAACCTCAGCATAAAAGCACTGAGGCAAGGGTTACCCATAAAGGGCATTGGCAACAAGGTCAGGTTTAAGAGAAACTCAAAATCACATATACCTCCATAATGCAAAGCATCATGGGATATATATATATATATATATATATATATATATATATATATACACACACACATATATATATATATATATATATATATACACACATATATATATATATATATATTCAAATCACCATGAAATTTTAGGCTGGTTCTGCTTGAAGCAGGACAGCATGGTGCCAAAGGGCCTCTCACACAGTCTGTGAAGAATGAGAACGGAAGACATGAAGCCGTGCTTCATTCTTCTCAGGACTCATCAGCGTGCCTCATCAGTAACTCACCCCAGGGGAGAACGGAACCGGCCCTTATGTGTTCTTACAGGTTTGGGCCATGGTGGGCCCAAAATAAGAAAGCAAGCTCAAAAGACAAAGAACTTCAGCACCAAAGCTTTGAGGCAAGAGTTACCCATAAAGGGCACTGGAAACAAAGCCAGGCTTCCAAAAAATACAAGCATTATGGAGTATGTGTGACTTTGTAAAAACTCAGGCTCCTGTGAAAGGTCCAACAAATTCCTCTTTTTATATTTTACAACCAGAATAGCCCAGCTGAGATGCAAAATCTCATTTTCGGTGGAATCCTGCTTCTGCTCTTTTCCACTGCATGTTGGAGAGGAGCACTTCAAATTTAAATACCAGCAGTAGTAGTAGGTGTGGGCATAGTCTCATTATTCTTTTCTGTATGTATTTTAAAATGTTTTATTTAACTTTATTAGTATGTATGTCTGCTGAGTCCGTATACTGTATCTGTTTTTATGTGCCCTTTGTAAAGTACTCGGAGCCCTTATAAGCTCTGATCTTTTGTTTGCTGGTCCTGCTGTTCTCCTGGGGCTAAGTACGGTCTCAGATGGCTGTCCTTATCCCCAGGAGAACAGCAGACTGCAGAACATCTGCCTGCAGTGTATAAAAGCTCCAACATGCACTACAGGCTATTCAATCTCCCACTGCTGCTGCCCTGCTCTGACATCAGCCACGGGGGATTCTGGGATTCCTGGCTACAGCAAAGGCCAGGGTAGGAATCAGAAGGATCAGCCTGATACAGGCAAATACATTGCAGTAAACGGTAAGTAAGAACACGTTTTTTTTGCACACGAAGTTCAAATTGGGACTGTCTCCATAGTTGGGTGTGGGGTACTTACTGCCAACTGTTCTTCTTGCTTCACATTTATGTAAAAGAAAAAAAAAATATGTTGCAGGTGATGCCTTTTTTTGGACTAAACCTGTTTTTATTTATTTATTTCAGTTTCGGATTTACCTTTGAGTCAAGGACTCTTTTCCAAAGGTCCCATGTCAGTCAAACATATTACAGTGAGATAGAATACAGGGCAAAACCATACAGACAGAAACACACAGTTGTTACAGCTGATTTCAGTTCGCGTCATACCCGTGAACATACAATCAAAGTTTAAGAGGAACGAAACAAGCAGAAATTCCAGAGGCAAAAAATGTGGGTTTTCTGAGTACATCCAATCAGCACACTGCATGTGCGGTAAAAGTCATTGGGAAAGTGCTGGGAGACCGACAGGTTGGGAGGAATCCCAGTAGTTGGAGGAGTGGTATACAGCCAGAGGCTTTGTCATGGGTTGGATACAGGGATAATTCGGCCAGAGAAAGGCTTTGTGAAGAGAACATGGGGCAGCGTGGTGGTGTGCTTTTGAGAGGGGGAGGATGGGGTAAGAGGGGGGTAAGGGGATTAAGATTGATGGGGATTAGGAGAGGGAGTGCAGGGAAAGGGGGGAGTAGAGGGAGGATGCAAACAGTGAGAGGTTAATGGGGGGTATTTGGGGAGATTTGGGTGAAGACTGCAGGGGTCATTACTGGTTAGGGCATCAACAGACCTTTTGAGACTAGCTTTCAAGAGTTATACTCTCTTCTTCAGGCAAGGGAAAGCAGAGTTGAATAACTTGTTAGCTATAGGAGTTGGATGTGGAAACAAATGAGACATGGTATAACTTGTTTAAACATCAAAGCACTACAAAATCTATTCACAATTTGTAAAAAAAACAGATACGAGGAACTCCGATATTGGGATTTGAATTTTATTAAAAAAAGTTCAGCAACAGAAACAGAAACAGTTAAACTGCAATAAACAGCAACACAAACAGATAACTTACGTTTTGGATTTAAAAACTGCCCTAGATAGCTTCTGGCAGAGAACAGGCAGAGATCAGCAAGAGGAAGGAGGTGCCATTAGAACTATACTTCTCTACTGGGACTAAAAAAACTAGAACTCTACTACTGGGACCTTCAATTTAGGGTAAAAAAAAAAAGAGTTACTGTGTTTGCCTGGGTTGGCTTGAAGTGAATTGTTATCTGTGCAGTTATCTAGGCATAGAAGGAGCTGTAAATTAGGGGGAGTGTCTTAGCTAGAAGGAAGCAAGGTGTTTTGGATTTAAAAACTGCCCTAGACAGCTTCTGGCAGAGGACAGGCAGAGAACAGCAAGAGGAAGTAGGTGCTGTTAGAACTATACTTCTCAACTAGGACTAAATTGCCCTCCTTCTCTCCCATCCACCTCTCCCAGCCAGTTCTACTTTTATAGGCATAGGATTTGACTGACAACAGGAACTTCCTGTTTGGGAGCAGGAAGGGAGCGATCACAGAGCCACAAAAGACTCACCATCCTAGAAGGAAAAGAGTAGCTCTTCGCCCCCACCACACAGCTGCTGGAGGTCTGACTCTGAGCAAGTAAGGAGACTACTGAGAAATATAGGAACTTCGTGTCTCAGAACAGGAAAATCAGGAGCTTTAAGGGCACGGAGGCAGTAGATAAGTAGGAAGAAAAATGAATAAATAAATAAACAGAGGAAAGAATAAGTATTCAAAACAACAGTTAAGTGGCCAGAAATAAGACATGATGGGAGTGGTGCAGCGCATGGCTGTGGAGCAGCAGTCTTCTGGGAGACATTCTGGAAGTTGCGGTGTTGTCCCATCTGCAGGCACCTCTCTGGGCTGAGGGAGGAGGTTGCTCATCTCCAGGCTGAGTTGGCCAGGATTTGGGGGATCTCCTCTCCCACCCAGGGACCCCCAGGGCCATCACCATTGCCTCAGAGGTTGCCAAGAAAGAGGAGCAGTTGGACCACAATGGGCTCAGGGAGGGTGAGGGTGGTGGAACAGAGATGCTCCCCTCCAGTTGTACCTCTCCCCAATTCATATACCGTTCTGGCAGAGAGTGATTCCTCTACAGAGGCACCCGCTAGTGGAGACTAAGAAGGATGCTGGAAACCTTCACAAAGGAGACCCACAGAAGGGTGGCATGGGACCCCACAGGGAAGGAAACAACTCCTGGTGAGGGACTCCATTTTCAGGAGGGTAGAATTGGGGAGGAAGGGGAGAGGGAGTTAAGGTGCCTGCCTGGCGCTATGGCTTGGAGGGACAGGGAGCGAATCCTTAGGATCGTGGGAGCAGCTGCACAGGGGAGGGAGCTAGATGTCATTGTCCACCTAGGGACAAATGATCTGGCTGGGAGAGCATGCATGGTAACCTTCTCGGAGGTGCTACCTGTCTATGGCATGGGTGAGGCTAGGGTGCTCCACACCATGGGATTCAATCAGTGGTTGAAAAACTGGTGCAGAGCTCAGGGGTTTGGCTTCATTGGGGACTGGGGGTCCACCTGGAGTGATGCAGACCTATACTGGCGTGATGGTCTCCATCTGTCCAGGAGGGGAACCAGGATCCTAGGTGATAGGTTTAAATGCTTCATTGGCAAGCATTTAAACTAGCCAAGGGGGGGGGGAGGCATTGGAAAGGAGCAGGGAAATCCTAGCCCTTCCCCCCCAAAAAAAATCAGGGTAGTTAGTGAGGTAAACACCAAGATAGAGACGTTGATAGGGAGAAGGGCATGGATAAATGGAGAAAACGACATAGGCAGTAAGGATAGGGATGGGGCAAAAAGGAGTAAGGTCATCAAGAACTGGAGGGTAATGAATACCAATGCCTGTAGTCTGGGCAACAAGTTCCCTGAACTGGTGGCCTTGATGGAAGAGAGAGATGCCTGGATATTGTGGCAGTCACAGAAACATGGTACACAGAGAACCATGACTGGGATGTTAACATACCAGGGTACACAACCTACAGGAGAGACAGGGAGGGTAGAAGAGGGAGAGGAGTAGCTCTCTATGTAAGGGAAGGGATAACAGCAATGGAACAAAAGAGTAAACAGGAAGGAGAAGAGGCACTGTGGGTCACTTAAGAGACTGGAAATAGCACCATAATCTGCACAGGGGTTGTATACAGACCCCCATCTCTGGGGGAGGGAATGGACAAGGATATGATGGAAGGCATCCTTAGGATGGCAGAGAAAGGGGAGATGTTGTTGATAGGGGATCTGAATATGTCAGATTTTAACTGGAGCACCTTTGCTGCAGCTACATCTAAGAGTACGGCCACTCTCGATGCCCTACAGGGAGCATGCTTCAGACAGCTAGTTTTGGAACCCACTCGGGAGGGAGCAATCTTAGACTTCATACTCTCAAATGGGGACAATGAGAGGATCTCAGATCTAGAAGTGGATAGCCATCTGGGAACAAGTGACCACCAAACAGTGTGGTTCACAATAAACTCAGCTGCAGAGTCAAGCCATACAAAAGTGAGGGTACTGGACTTCAGGAGGCGACTTTGTCAAAATGAGAGAGTGCCTTAGAAAAGCACTAGCAAACAGGCAAGGAGGGGTACAGCAACAATGGGGAAACATCAGAACTGCCATCACAGAGGCAACAAGCCTTTGTGTGAAGCAAATAAACAAATCAAAATGAAAGAAAAAGCCACTGTGGTTCTCAAAAGAGGTGGCGGGGAAGGTTAGGGAGAAAAAGATAGCATTTAAGAAATATAAGGAAACACAGAAGGAGCAGGACAGAGAACTGTGTCAGTTAAGGCAGAAGGAAGCAGGGAAGGTAGTCAGAATAGCAAAGGCCCTAACTGAGGAAAAGATAGCCAACTCAGTTAAGAAGGGGATAAAACCTTTTATAGGTACATTAGGGAGCATAGAAAGACAAAGGGAGGGATAGTGAGGCTGAATAGAATGGATAGTTGGTGGGCAGAGAGGGACAGTGAAAAAGCAGGGATACTGAACAAATACTTCTGCTCAGTATTCACAAAAGGGAGGAGGGGAGGTACCTAAACCAATTAACAGAAGCACTCTGGATTGGGGGGTCGTTCCAGTCCTTTCACAGAAGAAGAGTTCTGAAAGAACTCCTAAAACTGAAGGTGGACAAAGCAATGGGGCCTGATGGATTCACCCCAGAATTCTAAAAGAATTAAGGGAGAACTAGTGACACCACTGACCACCCTTTTAACAAATCATGGGAGGATGGTGCGGTACGGAGGACTGGAGCAGGGGGGATGCAATTCCCCTTCACAAAAGTGGGAGCAAGAGAGAGGCAGGAAACTACAGACCTGTCAGTTTGACCTCTGTGGTAGGGAAAATGATGGACTCACTTCTGAAGGAAAGAACTGTTGAGTACCTAGAGGCCACTGGGGCACAGAACCCAAGGCAGCATGGATTCACAGTGGGAAGGTCATGTCAGATGAATCTAATCGATGACCTTACAGTTCACAAGCAATGTGAGAAGGCAGCAGGGAGGGCTGGGGGGATACTGAGATGTATAGGGAGAGGCATCACCAGCAGAAAACAGGAAGTTGTTATCCTGCTGTACAGACAGTTGGTGAGACCCCATCTGGAGTACTGCATCCAGTTCTGGAGACCCTATCTTTGCAAGAACATAGACAGGATGGAGGCAGTCCAGAGGAGGGCAACTAAAATGGTGCAGGGTCTGCAAGAGAAGCCATATGAGGAGAGACTAAAGGAGCTTAATATGTATACCCTTGAGGAAAGGGTGGGCATGATAGAAACTTTTAAGTACCTCAGTGGACTCAACAAAGTCCAAGAGCGTAGCATATTTCAGAAAAAGAGATGTGCAAGAACAAGGGGACACAATTTGAAGATAGAGGGGGGGATGGCTCAGGGGCAATGTGAGGAAGTATTTTTTCACAGAGTGGGTGATGGATGCATGGAACTGCCTTCCTGAGGAGGTTGTGGGTCTAAAATTGTGGAAGAATTCAAGAATGCATGGGACAGACATAAGGCAATTCTTGTGGGGGGTAGGAAGACATATGCTGTTGGTTAACTAGGATCTGCAGCTTATCCAGTAGGTAGGGAAATGGGCAGACTAGGTGGGCCAAGCGGTCCTTATCTGCTGTCAAAATCTATGGTTCTATGTATATACCAGCACCATTCAGAACCAAAAAAATCAACTGATATATGGATTTCATTACAATTGGAGGTACAAAAAAGACACATCTTTCGATATATCCTGGACAAGCTGTAGAGGCATCCTTGAGCATTGAATAATATGGGGACATATATAATTACACTAAACATATGCAAAAAAGGAAGAGTAGAAATTTGTTGAGAATAGGGGTCTGATTGTTCCCCATAAGCAGAATTCTCTGCTAAGAGTTTGTTGTAATATTCTTTGATAATGATTTTAGAGTACTAATGTATGTTTTTAATGTAACATGTTTTGAGAAACAGGACTTTCTTATTTAAAATAGAGGTTTACTCCTCCAAACTTTGCTACCTGTATAATAATACATTTTTAGCATTCATTCATCATTCACTCAGTGATCACTCCCCTATCACTTTCTCCTGGTCGTGGATGGGGCCTAAACATCCACCCAAACTGTCCACTCATCGTCTCTTACACCTTGGTAAACTTGCCCAACTAAAAGAGCACCTTGCTGGTTGTGATTGGTCCCCCATTGATTGTGCCCCTGCCATTGACTCCGCCCTTCTCTATTTTATCCAAGTTTTTAACAAGGCCTGCGACACCTTTGCTCCCCTTTCCAAGGTTGTCTCCAAGGACTGTGAATCTCCCTGGGTCACTCCATCTCTGTTTGGTCTCATGCGCCACAGAGACAACCTTTGGCACAGGGCTGTTGAATCCGGTAGGACTGCGGACAGGCAAGCGTACCCTACCACTAGAAATAAATGTACCTGGGCTATCCATAAAGCCAAGGCTGAACACTACAGGGCCACCCTTGCCTCCTCCTGGGCTCATCCCGTAATTTCTGGAACAATATCAAGGAACTTAATGGCAAGGCTGTGACCCCCTCTCCTGCCCATCTCTTTGTCAATGGTGCCTTGTCTACTGAGCCTATGGCCATTGCTGACTGCTTAAATAGTTCTTTCTCTGACCTCTTGGCTGTCCTCCCTCAAAACTTTTTCAACCCAGTCCCAACCCCCTCCTCTAATCCAGTTGCTCATCCCCCTTTCTACTTCAAGGCCCTCTCCCCTCATGAAGCAAAGTCCTACCTGCTCAGATCACTTAAGGGCATGGGTCATAGCAGTGACCTCCTCGGCACCAAACTGCTTAACAGGGTCCTAGATGCTGTCCTCAGCCCCCTTACCAAATTGCTGAACCACTCCCTCTGCCTCAGTCAATTCCCCCTTGCCTGGAAAACAACAGTGATCAGCCCTCTTCATAAGTCTGGTGACCGGACCTCCCCCAGCAACTATCGTCCGATCTCCATCCTCCCCCCCCCAAGGCTCTGTAAAAAATCGTGGCTGAACAGGTCTCTGACTACCTCTTCACCTATAACCTCCTCTGCTGTGAACAACACGATTTTCATCGTGCACACAGCACCACTACCGCCCTTATTGAATTCTCCAGTTTCCTTCACACTGCTCTTGACAAAGGTCATGTTGCTGGCTCTGTCTTCATTGACTTGTCGAAAGCTTTTGACATTGTCCACCACTCCCTTCTCTTCTCTTCTCTTCTCTTCTCTTCTCTCCAACCCCTTGGCCTCTCACAGGGTGTGTTGAATTGGTTCTCTAGCTATCTTTCCTCCTGCACCCAGTGTGTCAAAATTGGGTCTACTGCCTCCTGCCCCTGACAGGTTCGTTCCAGTGTTCCTCAGGCCCTTGCTTTTCAGCCTGTATCTGAATTCTCTCCCCTACGCTTGCAATGGAAACCTTCTACTTTATGCAGACGACGCTGTTCTGTTTGACTCACACACTGACCCTCTCCTCCTACAAAACTCCCTGCAGGACTCCTTCACCCAGGCTGAATGCTGGTTCTCTGACCACAGGCTGGTTTTGAATTTAAAGAAAACTAAAACCATGCTTTTTGCACATAACCACAGTAAACGTAAAGATTATCCACTCCAGGTTTTATCTAGTACCCTCTTCACCCTTGAACAAACCTCCTACTTCAAATATGTTGGCGTTCTCTTTGATCCCTCCCTATCCTTTCACGACCACATCTGCTCCCTTTGCACCACCATCAACTCAAGGATAGGCCTACTGTATCCCCATCGTGACTGTCTCCCACTGAAGCACTAAGGCTGGCCATCTCATCTTTGGTACTGTCCCTCGTGGACTATGGTCTGCTTATTTATGGTGCCGCTGACAACACTGCTCTGCACAAAATTAAGCTATCCCTCAATGAGGCCTGCCGGCTGCTTACAGGTTCCCCACGTCTTAACCATACTTGCACACTGTATTCCCTTTCTAACTTCCTTAATCTGGAGGAAAGGCTTATCAATCAATCTTGCCTCTTGGCCAAAAAAATCACTGCAGGTTTGACTCCCCCTGTTCTGTCTTCTATCATAAACCTATCTACCCCCTTCCTCTCTACCCGCAGCGTTGTCCGCTCCCCTCTGCAAGTCCCCAGAGTTAGGACCTCCCTTGCACAGAGGTCATACTGTTACCATGCCCTGTCCTGGTACAATTCCCTGGCTGTAGCTATCGCCTCCCTACCAAGACTGGGGCCTTTTAAAACTGCTCTCAAGAACCATCTCCTTTCCTCCCGCCACTGTGACTGCCCTGGCTGAGTTTTCCCCTGCCTTTCCTCCTCTCGGTCTGCCTAATTTTGACTCTGCCCTTCATTTGACTCATTATAGCCCACATTATTGTTTGTCTGTTTATTATTGCTAATTTACCTTGCAGTGGGGCATTTGTAACCAGCCCTTAATGTTGACTGTTTGCTTTTATTCAAGCTCATTTACTTTGTTTTCTGTTGCTTGCTATTAATGTATTTGTCTTCCAGACGAGGAGCCTTTGTAAACAAGTCCCTGACTCAAAGGGTTGTAATTCTGATTACTTCTTAAAATAAAAGTAAAATAAATCATGTCAGTTGTTGATTTTTTTAGTTGGTTTCTATGTTTAAGCACAAATTCCTGTTGGAGGCTGGGTGTTTTGCCATTCTGCCTGTAACTGTCATAATTCCACAGCCTGACCTCGAGGTTTGTACCTCAACCTGTTTGTCATCCTACCTGACCTAGTAATACTATTCCCCCGACTGTCCTCACCTAACCTGGATTTTGCTCCTCTCTCCCTTTACCCTGCAGATAATGCTCTGTGACTAATATTGTGATATCTGTATACTCTAGATGCCCTGTCCATTCTTTCAACAATTTCTGTGATTGCCCAGTAAAATTCCTTTTTAAATTTTAAACCTATGCACACCGGATGCATTTCTACCTGTAACCGGTTCCAGGTCACCCCTTAAAATGGACATCTAGTTCCAGTGGGCTTACCAGGTTACCAAAAACAAATAATTGATAAATAAAGACACACGGCTAAAAAGCTAGACTACTAGTAGCCACGTGTTTGTACTTATCCAACACATTTAAAAAGCAGCAGTGAAAAGTAGTGGTGAAAAGTTTGACCCATACTTTTGATTCTATTTTAGATTGACCCTGATCTCCTGATCTGTGTGAAGCCCTTTTTTCCAGATTTGACGCTGCTTTACCACTTACATTTACGGTTGAAATAATAAAAGGAGCGCTCCTTTTAATGCAACTCAGCCCAGGCTTTCATCAGTATTCTCTGTTGTTTTCATACACCCACTGGTTAAACTCATTTTCTCCCGGTGGCCATTTTGGGTCGGGTTCAGCAATGGATGGTCCCAACGCCATATGGAGGCTACGGGACCGAAAGAGTTTTAAGATTACTTTTCTTGTGACTAAAATGAACTAGCATGCAGCAGACACTGCTCCCAGACCTTATGGAACAACAGGTGTACAAAAAAAGCTGAGAATACTGATGAAAACCTGAACCAGTCCATATTAGGAGCAGTGCTCCTTTTCTTATTTTAATTGTGAAAAAAGGTGCTAAAGCAGACTCAGAATGGGGCAGAAGGGTATCATAGCAGACAAGGTAAGGGGCAATCTAACACAGAATAAAAATACATAGGTCATATTTTTCACCGTTATCATGCACTGCCACTTTAAATTATTTTAGGCAGACAAAATGCCCCGTTGTCCTTTGCACCTTTGGTTATAACAGCAAAAGCCAATCAATAAGTAATACACAGGCATGCTTGAAATAGTGCTGCAAACAGAATTATCTGCTAAGAGTTACAGCACTAGAAAAAACAGCAAAAATTGTGCTTGTCAAATAGAACAGCCTCAAAGCTTAGCTGCTTGTTCCTCAGCCAACACAGAACAACTGGTTACCTGGAGCTAGTCACTGACTCGTGAAGTGTTGGGGCATTTCTGTTTTTCATCCCCCTTTGTAAGTTGAAATTCTCTTTCCTTTTTGCTTCAGTGCCATTAACCTTTATTGTTTGTTACTGTCACCCCTATTCCTTGTTTGTCATTTTCAGGGCTCCCAAGTCAGTGTATAGTATTTTCCCAGTAACATCAGGGCAGTTTTCCTGTGTTTTCTTGTAGTTTACATTATTTTCTATGGAAGTTAAATTGTTCTGTTTTGCCAGGTAACCAGTGTAAGTCTATGGGAACAATTTCCCTGTCGCAGGCACCAATTCTTTATAAAATGCAGGAATCTCTGTAGATCAGGGAGCCTTAAGTTTTCGGTCTTGTATTGATAGAAAACATGGCTCTTCATGTATTTTAGAGGTCAGCGACTCCCTCAACACTTTGAATGGAAATCAAGCACCATCTAGTGGTTTTAAGGTTTAATTACCTGTATAGCTATGTGCAGATCAACTATGCAGTCAGTCACACCAGTCTTGGAATTTGGCATGGCCTTTCTTTGGGACGAAGTCTTCAAACCAATGGTTTCTCACACACCGGCATGTAGCCCACCTCACCTAGCTGGTCCCAGACCCATCTCTCCATGTCTCCGGCACTTAACGGGGGTGGGAGTTTCTAGGGTTTCCACATGTGGCTGGTAGTGGTGACTGGGGGTCTGAGCATGCCAGGTTCATCGTTCCCCATGCAAGCTTTTTCTGCTTTTTTAGTCTCTCCCCCTAGGATGCCAAAATGCCATGAGGGATCCAATCTGAGGCACACAGCATCATGCTGACCCCAGCTGATATCCTTCCTCCCACATGTGCTGGCAACTGCACTTCCACATGTGGTCATACAGGTGGCAACAAAGCAGCGGAAGCTGCAACCTTCCCTTCCCAGAGAAAGATAGTGCCCTCTGGGATCTTCAGTCTTCCTCTGCCCCCCCCACCCCAGATGGCCCTTGACAGATTAGGTTTATGCCCATACTCAGGTCACCAGCAATGTGAGTGGTAGCGCTACTGCTGCATCGATAGGCTGTCTTCTAGCCATTCATCTTATATGCTATTAAAGGAGAACTAAACCCAAGTTTAAACTTACAAAACCCCAGTCTCTGCATTAGCTTTTAAATCAACTGAGCACTTTTTGTGTAATCCCCCACCCCTCAGTGTGGAGCTTACCTATTTGGACTATGAACAGTTGCAGACCTGATGTCCTGTTTTCTGCCTCTGGTCCCCAAGACTGCATGGATCAGGACTAGAGGGCCGTTTTCAGGAGCCCTGGTGGGATTCAGGCCAGGGCTCATGTCTGCAGTGCTGCATGGCAGCAGCCACCGGATCTCCCTGTTCCTTGGCCCCATAAGGGTAAGGAAGCAGTGGACTTTGTGCTGTTTTGTGCCCCCATGCACTGAGGGGAGGTGTCTGCCCCGGTCTGGTAGTAGCAATGGCCGGCAGGGATGTAAACAAATATGGCTGTGCATGCAGTAGCTGCAGCTCCCAGTGTAGCTTCTGGCTGTGCAGCCATAGTTTTCAAAATCATTGCCGGCTCCAGAGCTGCTAGCGGAGCTGGGAATCAAGTGTAAAACACCTCTGGCTGCATTAGTGGGGGTTCCCCCAGTCCTGCAATGGCCACTGGGACCGGGAACCATGGTAGTGAGGTGCCCATGCACACCCCCAGCAGGAAAGAACGTGAAATAGGCACTTCATCTTTTTGGAGCACTGACAACCAAATGGGGCTCCTCCAAGCACAATATGGGTTTCCCTGGACCCTGAACAGCAAGCGGAGCCAGGGCATATAGTTTTCTGCCCTTGAATGGGATTAGATATAATATGGATGGCTGCAAAAGGCAGGTAGCACAACTGTAAATAAACATGGTGACCCCCAGTAGTTCTCCCTGCCACCAAGGTTTATAGGAAAGGGTAAAAGGGCACCCTCCAGAGCCCGGGAAAAGACTGGCCAGTCAGGTTGGGAGCTGTGGGTCACTACATAATGGGTGGTACCCTGGTTTCTGGGAGGAGTCCAGCTGAGAACAGAGAGGTGGAGACTGCTTTAGGAAGGCTGCACGAGCCAGTAAGCTAGCACTAGTGCAGTCAGGCCCCCTACAAGTGCAGAAAAAAGCTTGAGGCAGAGTGCCTTCTAGCCCATTTTCCCAGCAGTGAATTGAATTGGACTTCTCAGCTGTTTTTCCTAGTGGGAATCTATGTGAACTGCTTTTCTTCATGTTTCAAGCCTGTAAACTTACTGGGACTGTTTGAACGGTTTCCCAGCCTGGAAGAAAAGTTATTTGGGCTGGGTTTGAGACTGTTAAACGCCCACCTGTGTTTAATCTCCAGCTAAATCTGTGTATCCAGCTGGCTGTTTCAGGGTGACCACAACTCTGCCAGGTACCCTGTTCTGATGGAAGGCCTGAGGGACAAAGACGACGAAAGGCCCAAGGGGCGAAGACAACGAAAGGCCAGTGGGGCAAAGATGCTGAAAGGACCATAGGGCAAAGATGACGAAAGGCCCGAGGGGTGGAGATGACAAAAGGCTCATCATGAGTGAAGGATCCTGCACCTGCTTAAAATCTCCAGCCTACAGGTGGTGTTCCCTGAGAGACTGTCTGCTGATTTCAGAGTGGTACTGCTAGTCTGCATCATTCCTCAGCAACCCCTGAGACTTTCCACAAACTGTGAGTACCTCTGGGCTGCGGACCCGAGCAGTTCTTTTCAAAAAGTAGTCAGTTTAGCTAGATAATCAGAGGGGGTGAAGTCCTGGGTAGGACTTTGCTAAACTTCAGGAAAAGTCCAGGTAGAAGATTGAAAACATTACTTGCTTACTCCTTCTGAAATCCCATTGTGGCCCCTTATGCAAAGTTTATCCTGTTCAAGTTAAAACTGTGGTTCCCTCTGCATCCCAATTGTGCAGCACCATTATGTTATCTAGTTGGCCACCAGCAACCCAGTGATGTGCCCACCGCAACAGACATTCACTATCCTTATGGCCATGGTGGGGAGCTGGGTGCACCCACTGGGGTGGTACGGGGACAGTGAGGGGGACCACTGTTAACCAGTTGTTTTGTGCTTTTTGTTTCTCCTGTACCCCCCTTTAATAAATCTGAGGTTATTTCATGCTCTAATTATCGTTCATGGTTATTACTTGGTGTGTATTACTGTTGTGTAAAGAAAAGTTACCTGTGTGTCAGAGGGAAAATAATATTTTTTCCGGGGGGAGGTTAGGGCCACATTGGGTAGCCATATATGCCCCTACCCCAGGTGGAGGCACCAAAACCTATTACTGGTCTTCAATTTGTGTATTGCACCCAAACAACCCAGGCTGACCCCAGGGTAGGTTGGTGTGTGAGGGTGATGCCAGGGGGTACACACAGAAACACCCCTTTACATGTGTGCCCCAAACCTGGCAACACTGACCTTTACATCCTCCTGGAGTCCTCCCATGATGCCTCTTTCAAAAATGGGATTGCCATTTTCTGTTTGTTTTCAAAGAGCTACATTTACACTGCAGGTAGGTACAACATAAAATTATTAATGCTGCTCTGGGTCAATTCACTTTAACCCTGTCCAGGAAGGACACTCTCCTTTCCTGGTGCAAAGGAATTTCAGCTTCCAGGCTCACTTTGTCCTAGAAATCTTGGGAATAGTGTTTTGCTGAACCTCACAAACATTATTTGTTGTGGTCCTAAAGCCTGATTTAAACAGACTTAAGGCCACCAAATGCATATCAGAACTCGAGATAAGATTTGAACCTCAGTGCTGTATCCATTTTAATGAAGGGTAAATTTGGGATATTTAAGGATTCAGCAAGTGAAGGTCATGGCTGGATTTGCATTTGAACTACCTTGCCCAATATTCCTTCTATATGTTATTTTATGGAGAAGAACAAGAAATACAGCTGAAAAAAGTTGGCATTATAGCAGAACTGTACACGACAGGAAAGTTTAGTGTAGACAGCAGTGTGAAACAGATCCTAATTGTGGTCACAGCCTAACCTCAGTAGCACAGCCTGATGAAATGGGTATAGGGCTATTCCATGAAGTATAGACAGTTTTCTCAAATTGTAAAAATATTATTTGCCATATCAAATACAAAAAACTATTTTGTTTTCTTCGATCTACCCTAGTCAGACGATGCCCAGCTTACCTACTATTTCAAAACTACAATAAGATGACGTCTGCAGAAAAGTTCCATCAAACGGTTCAAAATAAGGGCTCAGTTCATGAGTAGAGCACTTTCTTTTAGCTGCAATTCTCCCACACAGTTATGCAAGCACCCACACACCAACCCCACTCTGCCTATGGACCTATGCAAGCGAGCTGGTCAGGAGTGCTGCTGCAGTTTATGGACATCTCCAAAGTCAGGTACACTGTGCCTGGTTTGAGTTAAGGGAGTGCACAGATGGCACACAGGTCAGACCCCTGCTGTAGCTGATCCATGTTGCCCTGCTTCTACTCCATGTAACTAATGCTTTCCTCTGCAGCTTGCCAAGCCTTCTCATAAGCTGTGGGAGGCTGGGAGAGATGCTGAACAATGTGAACCTAGAGAGGATAACACTACTCTGTTGAGGGGATGCAACAGTCCAGTCCGAGGCAGAGAGCTGTGTCTAACAATTCCCTGCTTATATGGAGAAGGGGACTTACCAGGCAGTTGTCGGGGTTCCCCATTGGAGAGACAGTGTTCGGCCCAGCTCTGGCTCTATTACCAACCCCATTTCTGCTAGGAGCTCAGTGGTTGCAGATGGGAGAAGTGGATGCTGCCCATGAGTCTGGCTCACAGAGTGGCACTGAGTGGCAAAACTGTGAAGGCCAGCAATCTATGACAACACATATGCTGGCCTGTCTCCAGATCAGACCATAAGTGATGAGACAACTCAAGAAAACAGCAGAAATTAAAAGCAGATGTAACTGATGAGCCCTACCCCAACACACACTCACACACACACACACACACACACACAACACACACAACACACACTCACAAATACACACACCCAAAACACACTCACAAATACACACACCCAACACACACTCACAAATACACACACACACCAGCACACATTCACAAATACACACACACACACACACACACGTATCTCAATATTAATTATTGTTTGTGTAATCTTTTAACATTTCCACATGGAATTTTTGTTACTGAGCATCTAATTTTGCTTGGATGCTAGGACACAGTAAATGGAATGTTTAATTTCTTTCTCGCTAGAGTTTGTGAAATGGAATATTGAAAACTCTCATCTGCTTCTCTTGTACATTTTCTTTGAATGTCTGCCATCACAAACTGTATACAAGTTTTCATAATTACGCGAGTTCACATAAGGCAACACTTAAATTCCATTTAATGTGAAAACGTGTCGCTGTAGCTTGCATACTCCCTTGCTTGTTTGCAGTCTTGCATAATATACATTGCAAAGACCAGTTCCAAAGGTTTTCTAAGCTGTGTATCGATGAGTAGCTGAAGCGCCATCTGGAACTGCGTTCACGTGAAACTTGTACCATATGAGGGGCCGTAGTTCTTGCAACTGCAAACAGATTTCTGGAGAACTACCACAGTACAACACTGAACCCAAATTTAATGCTTTCGTATGAGATTTCTCTAAATTTCACATATTTTTTTTTTTGCCTCTTGACATTACAATGATTAGAAGTTACAGCCACATAACGCTATACATATACATACAGAGAATAAATTATGGCAAAGTGCAGTATATAAGGAAACAATACCACTGAGGAGTCAAATAAGCCACAAAGCCACAGACCCAAAGGGCAAGTGGCCTTTTTGAGCATGTTCAGCCCCAAGATGATATTATTTCATGAGTATGCCAAACTTTGCTTTCTTTTATTTCATATAATGCATTAGGTTAGACACTTTTTGCTGTGTCCTATGTTTTGCCATAGTCTTGGGAGGGAAGGGTGGCTTTTACATGTGGTGTTAAAGGCTTTTTTACTTGTGTTGTTAAGGGGCTTGTTACTTGTGTTGTTAAGGGGCTTGTTACTTGTTTTATTAAGAGGCTTGTTACACATGTTATTGGGGTTGTTGGTAGTGTGTTGGGCAGTAATGTGTTAAGGTATATTATATTGCTGTATGTTTCCACTGCTGTACCTTCCCAATGTATGTGTACTTGTTTTATGTAACAGGACGTGGAGCCTTTGTAAATGAGTCTCTGACTCAAAGGGTTGCAATTAAAGGTGTTAATAACACTTTAATACAGTAAGTGGTAGTATATCTAATATATAGGTAGTATATACATATAGTTCTTGTTAGGTATTAATGTGCTATTAAGGTGTTAATAACATTAATACACTGTAATTAACTGATATAATTTGCTAATTGGCTACCATGATATGTGGGGAAACATATGATGGATTTTTCTGTATATATATATATATATATATATATATATATATATGTTAATAGATATACCACTACTAAGGTGTCTTGATCGTGCTCACGATATCATGCAGCCTTGGTGTCCTGTGATGCATACGAGCCCACAAGCCAAGTGCATCAACCGCTAAGGCGTGCATATATCAGAGCGACGCACACCTCAGAGTGGTTATCTATCTTATAAAATGTCAAAATTGTTTTGGAGGGGTAAAAGTGCAGGTGTGCGGTCGCGCTCTGATATACATACGGTCATGTGATGGTGTTTGTCCAGTGCCATTGATTCTTTTTTCTTGCCCATTTCATAAATATATATATATATATATATATATATATATATATTTATGCAGATGTGGACTCTGAATCCTCCTGATCAATTTGTTTATCAAAGCATCGATACTAATAAATCAGTGACCATGGATTTATTAACATAGTAAGTTTGTCATCACCAATTTATTATGGCTGTGGATGGAGCCTACAACCGTTTTGCTTTTGTAGCTTACAAAATGGTCGATCATGGCACCTTCCATTGGACTTTTGGAAGTATCCTTCCGAAAGTCCAACACAGCTTGTAACACTCCACCATAATCAGCCACTACAGAGTAACAGCCACACTATTTCAACTATTACTTCTGCACTTCGGGACAAGAACTGCACATGCGCGCCTCATGTGCATGCACAGTTCCGCTGGTGGCACCATCTTGTGAATGGCATATTGCCATTCACCACAACTGCACATGTACGAATGCTGCACATGTGCAGTTGTGTCGCCGCCACCATCTTGGAGATGGCACTCAATGGCACTCTCTCTTCAAAGCTTCACAAGTTCACCACAGCAGTGTTGGCTCTGGCTAGTGTTTGTTAGTATAGTAAGCATGTTATCCTGCCAGCCCCTTACCTGCCTGCCAGCACTACTTTACTCACATCTCAGCCCAGACCAGGCAAACAGACACAACATTCCTTGACCCCATAAAATCTCCCAGGAATCAAATACAATCCCCACTCTACAAATCATTTTCTAAACCCTTTCATTTACACTCCTCAGCATAAGCATCTCCTGCAAGAAACAAAACACTGCCTTATGTTTTGCACTTTACCACTGAACTCCACTCCCACTTGGACTCATCATCTATGCTGGCCCAGTGTTCCCGCTCGCCTGTAGCTCCTTGGGCTCCCCAGCTTCCCAGGACCATCGTACCTCATACTCTAAAGCTGACTAAATAAAATTAATTGCTCCTTTCATTCTCCCCACAAATCTAGTCATTGTTTTTTGTGCCTTCCAAACTCTGATTGTACTCACGCTCTCCAGCCTCACTCTGTGACTACCGCTCGCTCACTTCTGCAATCCTGGTGACTCTGTACCACTACATAGGACATCTGAAATCCTCAAACAAATTTAAAAAACAACTTTTGACTCCAGCTAGCAGTCACGCTAAACTGACGCTGGGACGCCTGGGCTAGTTTGTCTTCTTCACTAAGAGCAGCTGCCATATTAAAACTTAAAACATTTTTAAAAACCATACTCTCACCACCAATCAAAATGAACATCAGGGCATCAGCATGCCTCAGTGGCACATCATTTTTTTTTTTTTTTTACCAGGAGAGATACACTAAGCTGAAGCCTGTTTCCAGGTGTGACCTGGGAGCACAGGGAAGTTAAATGACTTGCTCAGGATCACACAGTATGTAAGTGGGGACCATGGGATTCAAACCCAGGTCTCCAGGTTTGCAGCTCAGAGCCTTAAACCACTGTGCTACACTGCCTCCTAAATCCTACATCATGTCCATGACAACCCCCTAGCAACCATTCAGTCCAGTGAAGTAACACATGACCTCACCAACAAAAGTCCACAGCATTTGTATTTTTTTTTTAAACAAATAGTACTTAAAATTAGTCTACTGCTGCTACCTTAGCCTATCCTTATTGCATGAATGAAATATGAAATTGGGTGCAGTTAGATCATAATCTATCTATATTCATGCAGTTTGCCCATGGCCACCTCACTTGTGGCTTACACCACGAGGTTACCCGATTTCAGACTGCACTCATATAGATAAATCATGTATCTAACTGTTCCCCATTGCATTTCCTTTATACACTGACTGAACACAAGGTTATTTTTAATAGAAGCAGCAAAAAATATAGGCATTTGTTTGATTTATTGATAGATCATCAAATTATTTTATTTGATGTTGGGGTAAATATTTTAGCTATTTATTTATTCAATCGGAAATACACCTTTGAGCTCATATAGCTCATTTACAAAGGTTCCTCATCCAGAAAAGTAGTTACATAGAGAATAATGTACAGTCATCCATTGTTAACCAATTTGTTAATCATCGAGAGGTTGCCAGGGCAACCATGTAAACCTCGAGAGTGAAGTTCGAGAGGTTTACGTCGCCATGGCAACCTCGAGATGGGTTTAAAAAAATCGGTTGACGATCAATGTACCATACATTATATTTTATAGTGTATGGTACTGTTTATGCTTAAAAAATGAGAAATCAGTTCCTTACTGCAGTTTTTTTGTGCCACCTCTGCTCTGCCCCGGGTCATCCTCTCACCCCGTGGCCATTTCAGGGCCACCCAATCAAGTTGCACGCATGCTCAGCCTGTTCTTGGTTGTTAACCCATCGATGTGACATACCATCAATGGGTTAACAACATCGTGACATCGCATCGATGGTAAAACGTTGTTATAAAAATTTCTACCTAGAACAATGTTCTTCCATACATTATATAGCTATATACAGATAGAGAGAGCAGATCCAACGAAGCCTTGTCACAGCGAGTTACAGGGAATTCAACAGTGTTCAACACTTCAGGGTGTAATGTTACATCAATATTAGATAATGCTTAAGTAGTCTGTACCTCATTGTAGCGAGCAGGCATTCCATTAGGTCTGAGAGCAGTTGCATCTGGAGCCTAATGAGAGAATCTTTTTTAGCTCTGTTTTGAACTGGGCTATGCTGAGGGGGCTCATCAGGGATTCAGGCATCTCGCTTTACCAGAGTGGTGCTCTGTAAGTGAAGGAGCACTGGGCCTGGCTAGTTTTACAGAATGGTACAGATACTGTTTTCCTAGTCATACTCCTAGTTGAATATTGGTTTCTGACAGGGTGCAGGAGGTTTAGGATAGTGGGGTGGGGGAGGCCCTTGAGTGCCTTCATCCCTTGCAGGCATACCTGGTACTTGAGCCTATCTGGCAGTGGGAGCCAGTCAGATTGGGAGTATAGGGTACATGTTCGTGTATGGAACAAAGATCCTTTTATAGGAATGACACTGGCCAATAAAATTACAACATCACAAATTTTTTAAAATAACAGTGAACAACAATGAATACAAAAATATCAAAAAACATTCAAATATTGCATTATCAGTTGCAGAACACATCATGAAACATTAACTGAAGAGATGCATTGTCGGTTACAATGTTACATCATATAGTTTCCCCCATGAAAAGGCATAAAAGTCACCTTGACCATGCATGATGCGAGTGCACAGTCACTTTTGGAAGAAGTAAAACACTGATGAGCAGTGCCCACCATAGTTTGAAAGTCCAAGAAAAGCTCTTGTGAAGAGGTATTGGGTGTACCTGTAGCTGGCAGCACTCTGGAGACATTGATGGCCAAGTCTGCCCTATATTAATACTACATTATACAATGGCAAGAAATAATCTAGGGCTCTGATTGGTCAGCGTGGGGCTGGACCCATGATGTTATCCCAGCATAACATCACAAGCTAGTCCTAACACACACAAGACCACGTCAAAAGTAAAAGAAATTACTGCACATGCCATCTCCAAGCTGCCCACACTTGCTATGGCCACTGCGCAGTTTGCCAGGACTTCCCTTTTTTTTTTTTAACATAAATCCCTCCCTCCTTCATTCACAAATAGAGCCCCAAACCACAAAAAACTAAACTAATGCATCACACGTCACTAAAACACATTCTTTGTGCTACCTGTACATCTTTGAATTAAAACAAGTGAAAATGAAATAAAGTCGTCATTGCAATCGGCTTCTGATGTTATCAGCTAACCATTTTTAAATTTTCCAATCACCAGCTGGCTCCACTAACCCCACTCAGCTGCCCATAACCTCATTGTTCAGAACTGCTACTACTTTGTCTGCAGATACCAATAAATCATTTTTTGTGGTATAAACACCCGCCAACAATACTGGGAGTAAGCTGGCACAGTAACTAGACCTCATCACCGTTTCCCATTCCCCGGCTTCACTAACCTTGCTCGACTGCCCATAGCCTGCTTGTTTGGAAGTGCTACTGCCATGTGTACAAATAAATAATTTTGTGGGGGTACAAACACCCACCGACAGTACCAGTAGGAAACTCAGACAGCAAACAGACCGTGCACACGTGTGCTGTTTAAAGCACCGCGCTCCATTTATCAATCCTCAGCTTCACTTCCCTTTCCACACAGAGACAGCATAACAATTCAGGCCCAAAATGTACAGTTTCAGTCACTGCTGTTGAAGCTGTTGCTAAATTAGAAATTTGCTTCCAGGGGCGGAGGGTGTGAATGAAAAGCAAGTCGGGGAAGGGGGGACAAACAAAAGACACAGTAAGACCTACACAGACATACTGTGAGACTGGGGACAGCATTTTGAAGCAGCAGCCCCACCTACAGGACAAAACAGTACATCCGTACTATTTTTTTTTCCTGTGCATACCTACCCATTAACAAAAAACTACTAAAAAAACCATTTTTAAATGTATTTTTTTTTACATCTTTTTTTGCTTTTCACACAAATGAGCCATTGTATAACAGAAACAATGCACTCCAGCGTGTATGTTGTGCTGGGATAATGTCACTTCTCAGGTGTTGGATGCACTTGGCCTGCAGTCTCATGCCCAACCACCTGAGGCGTGACATTATCCCAGCATGACACACACCCTATCGTGCCTTATTCCTTTATTGCTACCACTGTTGGAACCTTGTGATGTCACACAGGGTAAAACTGTGCCTAACTACAATATAATACACTTTGAGCCTGTTTTTTGGGTGTTTTCAAAACCTTGTTCTTCACGTTTTGGAATTTAAAAACCTATTGTTCTTAAGATTTTGGAATGTGAAGAACAAGTTTGCTGTCTAAACCAATTAGAGCAGTGATCACAAGTTCCATTATGAAAGCACATGCTGAGCTGAGCTGCCACAAACAACAGACAGCATTGCACACCGATTCAAAATCGGCAGTTTGAACCTCAATATGCCACATTTCCCTACTGAAAAAACAGGCTCAAAATGTATTATAAAAAAATAAATAATCCACCTCTTCATTGAGAACTCACCAGATTCTCAATGCCTCCTTACTTCGGTGACATCAGTAGGTCATTTGAGCTTCACTCCCATGCTCTGATGTCACCAAACTAACCTGGCAATGAGAATCTGCTTGTTCTCAATGAAGTGGGGTTAATTAATGTACGGGTAATGAGGCACAGCTTCACCTCTGCATTATATCAAGAGTTCTAAAAATGGCAGCAATTTCGTAGCAATATATGGCAGCTGTCAGACTTTGTCTTCAACATTTCTGAAACGCAGCCAGCTATGGATGTACCCAACATCTCATTTAAAGGAGCTTTTTATGGCCTTTCAAACTATAATGAGCAGTGTTAATAAATGTCCCCCTTTAACAGGTGACTGCGACTTCTAATTAGTTTTGTGTAGCAGCAGATGGAAACTTGTTTTTTTAATGAGATACCAAGAAAAATTGTCCCTCACTAGTTTTGTGTGGCTTTGCATAAAGTGATTTAAAAGTTGAAGTAGATATGCATTTAAGCTTTCACCCAATCAAAATCATATACCTGCATTTCCTGACAGCCCATTAATGGTGAACAGTGTTATAACCTGTGATATTATAGCTGGAGAGCTGCAGGATGTTCAAAAAGTAAAGGCAGCTTTTGGTGACTTCAAGAACAGTTGGATGCTTCACACTCTAGTTATTTTACCACAAATATGCACTTAATTTTCAGTGCACGAGTTCACACACATGTCCACTATGCAATATAATTGCTTGCAAACTGCTCTTGGGCAGAAGCGCAATGTAAACAAGGAATCAGGCTTAACAGGGAAATCACAAATACAATAGATACTTAAAGAACTTTCAGAAAGGGCAAGAGAAGTGCTGCTTGAGAATTTACAGTTGGGTACAGAGCATTTACCTGACTTTTATGAAAACACTTGTTTAATAATCAGTACTGTTAATGTGCTACATTCCACAAACCAAGCATGTCAAAATCAAGACCAAAGCAGCCTCACCCCTTTTTTACCTTCTTAGTTTCAATAAACAGTCTGTTTGTGCAGAACTTAATTCCTCCAGGTGGATTTGTATGGCTCCTTAAGGTCATAGCCTTTACAGGAAGAGCCCAGAAAATCAGGTAAACACTGCAAGAATGTTCTGCTGTAAGTTTATAGGGATGATAGGAGGGCCACTTGTGGATAATAGTGTCACCTCATGCGTTTTTAGAGCATTAGAACTGTGAACCAAAGGTAAGCAGTTCTGGTGTCAAAAGGACACAAGAGGCAAAACTCCTATCCATAAACAGGCCCTAATAATATTCCTATAAACTTATTATAGACTGTGTGCTATTTTATTTAAACATATTTTACCAGGGAACCACACACACACAGCCCAAGGCTTGCTTCTAGTTACAACTAGAGGTGGGGAAGGGGAGAGGGAGCCTCTGCTGCGACTACCTGCAAGCAGAAGCCAGCATTACTTGCAGAATTGGCTTGTAGGGTGTGGGGTGGTTAGAGGTAAGGACCCTGGGCCTTCAGTGAACAGTTTGTCGAGGGCTTCCGCAGTAAAGGGGGGAACCATGGGTGGACTGAGCTCCACTGGGGGAGGCTGTAGGGTTGGCTAAGCTACAGACTGTCTTCCAAAATTCAGAGGGGTCTAACTTGATCTGGAAATAACTGGCCTTGGCTACTTGTGTGATCCTAGTGCAGCGATTCTGGAGGGTAGTGTAGACTTCACCTCTTTTGGGCTTGCCCACTTGATTTATGCCTGACCCAAGCCAAGTCTCTTTGCTTGAAGAGATTGATTATGTCTGGGGTAATCCAGGGGAGGTGGTGGCCTCGGACTCTAGACTGCTTACCAGGGGCATGTCGGTCACAGATTTCTAAGCAACCTTTTTGCTGAACAACAGTCCCTGGCTGTGCAAGGTGAGCAGAACTATGAGAAAGCCATTAGTTCAGCACAGCATATGAGATACTCTTATGGTATCTAAGCACAATGGAAGAAAGTGATGTGACTGGACAGGGGGCATCACATAGCACTCCATGAGCGCACCAGCCCGAATGGACTGCACCACGGGAGGACGGGATGTGGTTTCTTGCCGGTCACCTCCTGCTCCACACTGGCCTGCCAAGCTCCATCAGCCACATCCCAAGGCTGCCGACGGGCACACCAGCCCGAACAGACTGCACCATGGGAGGACGGCACACAGCTTCTTGTTGACTGTCATCTGCTCCCCACCAGCCCACCAAGCTTCATCAGGTATGCCGCCCTAGGAGCGCTTTGCTCCACTAGAACTCTGGGACTCCAGAGACAATCCAATTGGCTGTTCCATTCCTAGATCAAGCTCATGATTAGCTGGTTCTTCCAGCCTGAGCTCCCCATTGGACTAGCTTGCAAATCTCTGCCAAGACTTAGCTCGGATTCCCCTACTGCTTTCTCCTCTTGCTTTTGAATTTTCTCCCACCCCAATACCCTTTAAATACACTTTTGCTCTACCCCAACCCACTACTTTTGTAGCCCATTGGCTTTCCCTTCATCTAGTAATTTACTCTTAAAAACACTTCCATTCTCACTCCTTGAGGGTAGCACTCTCTACTCCCTCACCATTTCTCCCTGACATTCTGTCTTCCCCTAAAACTTCTAATAGCCTGGTTCCTGAGGACTTTGCTCTCCCCCTTCTTCCCCCGGTGACCTCCTTTTGCTACTGTAAACAACTTACGTACCAATTCAAAATGGCCAGTGGTGTACTGAGCTACCTGATATGCTGGGTCTTCCTGCTAGGCATCCTCCTTCACCTGGTAAACCCCTACATAGATGGTGTCGACCTACACACTCCATCAAGTTCCCTACCCCCATGACACATCATCACTTCTCCAGCACGATTGCCCTGAGCAGCACAGATTATGACCACAAGCTAAAACCAGCACCATTCATTACTCCCCTCTTAGTTATCCCTGCCCGGACAGCAGTATATGCATCCTCCACCCTCCATTATCTAACTCCACAGCAGTACCTTCTGCGCCTCTCATAAACAAAAGGGGACAATGCCTTGCCCTCAAAATCATTCTTAGTGGCCTCAAGAAGTTTCTTCTTTTACTGTTCTTCTCTAGGAACACTGAATTAAACCCTGGCCCACCCTTGCCAATCGTGCACCCTCTGACCTTCTGCAATTGAAAGGGCTTAGTTTCCTTCACATCAATGCCTGTAGCATTTTAAATAAAACTTGACCTCATCCAGGCCTGGGTCTGCCACACTAAACCCAACATCCTAGTGATTATGGAATCCTGGTTAAAAGTTTCCACGCCCAACAATGCCATTAATATCCCTTCTCATAATATCTTCAGATCCAATAGATGTACTAGAGGCGGGGGAGGGGGAGACACAATTTATGTGTTGGACAAATTTTCAGTCTCTATCGTTGACTCTTCTTCAGTCCCAAAAGGGTTTGAAAGTTTGACTTTTAAGTTGTTCCTGCCCTCGGAGGAATCTATTCTTATCACAGGCTGTTATAGACCGCCATCAGGGGGCCTCCAACTTCTATCCCACCTATGCAAATTGTTGGAAGCTGCTAACTCAGAGGTGGTCATCTTAGGTGATTTTAACCTTGACTGGTTGTCTCCCTGCTCCACACCTCTCAAGGATATCTTTGACACCTATGGCCTCTCACAGCTAGTCCTAGAACCCACTAGACCAAATGCAAAAAAACAAGCCAACAGCTCCCTCTTAGATCTAATCTTAGTCAATAAGCCTCACAAATCTGCATTTACAGGGGTCTTCCACAATGATATAAGTGACCACAGAGCAAAGGCTACCCCTTCCCCTAAATTTACATTTAAAAGGAGTCTCCGTAAATTCAATCCTGTGGCCTTCTTGGAAGATTTAGCCCCGATTAGATGGCAAGACTTCTACCTTGCTCCTTCCACATTCAAAGCCTGTATGTTATTTCCGAACCTTGTCTCGACGATTATTAATAAGCATTCTCCCAGGGTCAAACTTAGAGCTAGCAGAAGAACCGGTCCTTGGTTTACCTCATCCCTTAAATCTGTGATCTGCACCAGAGATGCTCTATGGAAGAAGGTTTACAAATCTAAGCTGCCAGCCAATTGGGCATTCTTTAGGGCATCCAGGAATCTCTGTACCAAACTAATAAGGACCGCAAAAGCCAGTTACTTTCAAACAGCTTTAGATTCTTCCAACCACAACTTTGCTAAGTTCTAGCAAATCTTGAAGGATACTGAGGGGCTAGCCATGCTTCATCTCTACCGACTAAAATTGTTCACGACAACAGTATCTTTACTGACCAACACAATATCTTAGCCCAGCTAAATAACCATTTTGCAACTGCAGGGTTAGCTTTTGACACTTCCCCCACTAGTCAACTGCTCGCCCAGCAAATCGGTTCAGATACTTCCTCCCTGTCCTCTACCTCCAGGTGTCCCGCTGTCAAATTCTCCTTTACCTCAGTCTCCTACAAGCAGGTTGAAGACCTCCTGCTGGCCCTGGACACCAGAAAATGCGCGGCAGCTGACCAAATTGAACCCTTCTTTCTAAAGTTGGACTTCCACCTATTGACCACACCCAATCACCCACCTCTTTAACCTGTCCCTTTCCCAAGGAGTCCTCCCACATCAATGGAAATTAGCACGTCATTCCACTTTTCATATCTGGTGGCCCATGTGATCTCAATGACAGTCAGACCATATCTTTGCTCACAATCCTATCAAAACTCCTTGAGAAATTAGTAAATGCCCAAATAAGACAATTCCTTGAATCCCATGACATTCTTAACCCACTTCAATCCAGCTTCAGGCCTAACCATAGTACTGTTTCTTCCCTGGTCAAAGTGATGAATGACTGGCAAGTTGCACTGGACACTAGAAAACATGTCTGTGCCTTATTCCTGGATCTGAGTAAGGCATTTGACACCATAGATCATGAATTACTCCTATCCATATTACACAACACCGGGCTTGATGATATATCCCTCAAATAGTTTAGCAGTTACCTTGTTGGCAGACAACAGCATGTAAAAACTCAGGGCACCATCTCACCCCCAAAAACCTTGTTAAGAGGCGTCCCACAAGGTTCAATCCTGGGGTCACTACTATTCTCCTTATATATCAACATTAACTCAAAACTCAACTTAGCCAGTGACCACCTATTCGCGGATGACACCGTGCTCTATGTTGCCAGACCTTCCCTTGAACTTGCGTGCAAGGACTTACAGCATGACTTTGACATCCTCCAGCATAACCTCCTGCATCTGAAATTACTTTTTTTTTTTTTTTTAACTCTATTTGTGCACTGACTTGTGGAACTTTCTCGGGCATCCTCCAGTGCCCCCAACTCTACCTCTATGCCTGAGGGGCCTCCTACTTCCTGGCACCAGCCTGGCTATCCTTCTGGTTCTAAGCCCCCTGAGGTAGGACCGCCCTATCCACCCAGGGCGCTCTATCTTGACTTGGGCGGGCTGGGCTCGGCCCAGGAAGGAGGCGACAGCGTAGTGGAGTGGTCGGGAGGATGGAGTGCCGCCACCTATCCACGAGCTGGGGATTTTCTGTGTAGGTTTTTTCCCCTCAGGAGTACAGCATGCAATGACGTCCGCACAAGGCTGCCTGCTGAGGTCTGTCGTACTCCCGCCCCAATGTTCTGGCTGGTGCTCCTGCTGTACCTCCGATCTCCATCGGGGGTCGTGAGGACACCGAGCAGTCCCAGGATTCCCTCCCCAGGGAGAGGAGAGCTGTCCTCCAGATGCTCCTCTCCCTCCCCCGCCGACCCCCGGCTCCCTGAGTCCATCCCCGAACCCGGGTCACCGGCGTGGCACGAGGTGTGGCGTCCAGTGCCTCAACCCTCAGCACCACCGGACTGGCCGCAGAAATGACTTCTTAACGCATAAAAGACCAAAATGATGCTCCCATCTCCCTCACTCCCATTCGGTGAGTGTCTCCCCCCCCCCCCCAGTTCACAAGTTCCAGATCTGGACCCTGCTGGGTGAGCCACTTGAAACAGTGGACAAATTCAAATACCTGGGCTTCTGGCTCAACAGCAAGCTTTCCTTCTCTATTCACCTGAGCTGGCCAAAAAATGTAAGTAATGATTAGGCATCTTCTTTAGAATTAAACACCTTCTTAACCAAGATGCCAAAATAAGATTGGTACAGGCTAGTTTTCTACCTTTGTTAGATTACACTGACTTTTTATACGGTCATTGCCCCCTTGGCTTCCCTAGCTAAACTGGATACCCTATACCACAGGGCTATCTGATTCATCACCAGTGCCCCTTACAATACCCATCATTGTGATCTTTATGCTCAGACTGGGTGACAGTCACTGAAAGTTAGAAGACTAAAAAATGCCGCCCTCTGGATCTTTATAGCTCTCATTAACAAGCTCCCTAAATACGTCTCTGACCTCTCTACCTTTTCTGCAGGAACTTACTCGCTCAGAAGATATTCATACCTCCTGCCCAACATTCCCAGAGTCAGAACCCATTACGGTACATCCTCCATAAGCCATGTCCTCCTGACCATCAGGAACAATACACAGGGTATCTTAAAACTCTCGAACCTAGTAGGGCTGTCCACCTTCAAGTCACTGCTGAATTACTCCTTTAAGGAAAGTTGCAGATGCTTCTCCTGGCAATGCCTATCCTCTATTTGGACTCAAACCATCTATAGCCAACTCTTCTCTCCCCTTGTATTACCATAGGCCTTCCCCCTCCTCCCTCACCTTTCCTTCTACCCCAGCTCCTTTTATGTACCCACCCCCCCCTTTTTATTTGCCTCACGAGCACTTGAACAATCTCTTAGCCTACTTCTAATATGTCATATTGTCCCATGGCACTTACTCACCTGCTGTTTGAACAGTATATTATTTATGCAGTCTTTGCCAATTCATACTGTTGTCATGAGTCGTACAGCCCTTTTCATTGCACAAGCTATCATTTTTTGTGCCGGCGGTTCTCTCAGCCTGATGCCACTGAATGTTATGGAATCTCTTTGTATTTACCCATGTTACACTATTATTAAGAATTGTAATGTTATGCTATGTCCTTGTAATGTGATTGCTATGTAATATTACTATGTATTTTGTATCTATGTACCCAGGACCACCTTGTAAATGAGTGCTCTCAATGGTGTATTTACTCTTGGTAAAATAAAGATCGACTGATAATTATAATGCCTCCATATGAAATTCTGACTTACATAATGAGTCTAATTATTCATGAAGTAAGCACAAATGTTTGGAAAACTTGGCCCATGAACTGTGAGCAGCACCCAAATCTTATATACATCCTATGCCACTGTGTATTATACTATATTACTCTCCCACTCCATGTAGCACTTTACTATACTTGATCCTTGCAATTCTTGTGAATGTGCATTTTATGGGGTTTTTTTGTACTTATTTATGTCTTTGGTAACTGGGTAGGTGCACTGATCCAGAGGACCATTTTCAGTCATGACTCGGGCCACACAGTGGCAAAAAAGTACATATACATACAAGATACAGTACAATGCGATAGAACAGATGGTATAGGTTACATACAGTAACAGAATACAATTACAGTAGATCAGTTTCCATATAGTTTGTGTTGCAATACATGTTACATACAATGCCAGTATACAGTTACAAAGGTACAGGATTCTATTGCAGTAGCAGCAACAATACCCTGTGCAATACCAGACAGTGTAACACATTCAATAGAGACAAATGGTATAAAAAGGAGATCGGGGGGTAGGGCTAGGCAAGAGAGAGGTAAGGAATAGGGTGGGTGGGAAAAGGCAATACACAGTGCAGATTTAGATACTGTAGATCAATACTTTCATTGCATGATTCAGATAGATCAACACTTTCACTGCATGATATAGGATCAGAGCCAGGGGAGAGATCGGGGGGTGGTTAAGGCTAGGGTGTCATAAGGGGGCAGGGGAAACAGGGGTTTAGGTAGTGTTGGGAGCTGTGAAGGAAGGACAGCGGTAAGGAAGGAGAGACATAAAGGAGTGCGTGAGTGCTGCTTATTCATAGAGGTTCATGTGGTATGTTGGCTCTAGCATCTTTGCATGGTGCAGTGTACACATTTCTATAATTGTATGCATTTATCATATTCTGTTACTACCCTTTTTATTGCATTATCCCTGTATGTACCTTCCCCTGGGTCGTACCTGGAAATGAGCTTCAGCTCAGTGTGGTTCTCCCAGTTACCAAATTTTTAAATAAATAAATGTGAGGAAATCTGGCAACTTGGAAGCCCTCCCAACATCAAGGCCCTGTTACATCATAGAAACACAGAAGTTGTCAACAGGTAAGGACCTCTTGGCCCATCTAGTCTGCCCTTATATTCCCTACCTACTGTGCTACCGCAGACCCCATTCAATCTCTATTCTTATTGGTGAAAAAAACTATATAGTGACTAACAAACACTGTTGTTGCTTTAAAGTGCTAAAGAGCTTACATTAATTTTTAATGCAAATGCAGAGCATAAGCATGTAGGAAATGAACCATGTTCACACCTCACAAGTCTTGATTTTTCAGAAGGAAACAAAAACTCACAGATCAACTAACTTTGGCAGGCACATGTGGTGCAATCTGGGGCCTCTGTCTCTCCATCCATTGTTAGCTGCTAAAAATAGATTAATGACCAAGATAATCATTTTGAAAATGTCTGCAATCATGTTAGTTTTAGAAATGTAAGCGTCCTCTTGCCTCTCATGTAGTCACACCCTCTCCTCACCGTGCCTTTGATTATTTCAGCCTCAGAGCTACCTGGTAGTTATTTAATGTATAAAAGGGCTGTGCTTAAGCCAGTACAGTTAGGCACAGCTTGTTCATCAGTGACATCACAATGTTCTAAAAAATGGCTGTAATGTAGTATTAATACTGAACAGACTTGGTCATCTGTATCTCTGAAGTGCTTCCAGCTATAGATGAGCCCAATACCTTGTTTGAAATAGCTTTTTGTGGGCTTTCAGACTGTGATGGCCACTGGGTATGAATGTGTCCCTTTAACTATAGCAGAGTACCAAAAGTATCTTGGGAGTTTGGGTACAGAACCTACTTAGGGAAAAGGTTCTGCAGTACTGCAGTGCCAAACCTGGCATCACTCTTGGACTGTATGTCCAAACATTAGTGCTCTGTGAAGGTGTGTACAGTTTTCCACGTAGCTGCTCTACAGATTTCCAACAAGGGAACATCCCTTGCTGCTGCCACCAATGCAGCTGTTCCACAAGTGAAATGAGCTCTGAGGCCTTGAGGAGGCTGCTGGTCAGCTTTGATGTAACAGAATTCTATGCAAGAGACTATCCAGCATGCAATTATGTCCTTCAATGTTAGCCTACGTTTACCTACGTCACCATATGTCAGGAACAGCTGTGAGTGGTCTGACCAGAAAGCCTTAGTATGCTCAAGATAGTGGCTAAGTGCCCTCTTGACATCCAGGCTATGCAGCTTCAGCTCACCTGAGCTGGACTTGGTTGTGAAAAACACAGGGATAGATTGATTTAAGTGGAACTCAGAGACCACCTTAGAGAGGAACATTCTGTTGGTCCAGAGGACCACCTTTTCTCTGTGGGAAGCAATGTAGTTAGGGTCCATGCTAAGGCCTTGCAGCTCACATACCCTCCGAGCAGAAGGGATGGCTACCAGGAAGTCTGTCTTCAAGGTAACATACTTCAGGTCTGCAGTTGCCAATGGCTCAAATGGGGGATCCATGAGCTTGGCTATACATAGGTTCGGTTCCCAAGGAGGGACCAGCTCCCTAAGAGGTGGATGCAGATGCAGGAGTCCCTTGAAGAACTTCTTGAAAATGGGGTGAGAGGCCCACTCTTTACTTATTGAGATATAAGCAGATTGGTGCCAGATGGACCTTAAGAGTGGAAGGCCCGAGACCTAGGGTCTCCAGGTGAACCAGGTAATCAAGGAGCACAGGCAGGCCTGCTTGCAGGGAACTGACTTGCTTAGGCTTACACCACAGGGAGAACCTGTTCCATTTGGAAGCATAGGTTTTTCTAGTTACAGGCTTCCTGAATACCCTCATAACCCTAGGACATCCCTACAAAACTGAAGGTTGGAGAACTCTAGGTCTTCAAGAGCCAAGCCTTGAGGTGAAGTGACCTGAGACTGGGGTACAGAATTCATGGTCGCCGGCTGGCTCTTCAGTTTGATGAAAACCCTCAGCAATAGGGAGAAATGGGAGGGAAGCATAGATGAAACTCCCTGTCAAATCCAGAGTCAGGGCATCCAAGGGTACTACGCCCAGTACTTGAGCCCTGCAACAAAATACAGGTAGCTGGTGATTCTCCCTGGAAGCAAAGAGGTCTATTTCAGGGGCACCCCACCTTCTGAAGATGGTGTCCAGTACCTGTTCGTTTAAGGGCCATTCATGGGTGGTTCTGATTCTGCTGAGAGAATCTGTTAGAATGTTGTCCTTCCATGGGAAGTGGACTGCAGACAGAGTGACCTGTCTGGAGTAGGTCAGGTTCCAGATTCTCATAGCCTCTGTGCAAAGCCTTGTGGATCTCGTGCCACCCTGCATGTTGATGTAGTACACTGTGGTGGTACTGTCAGTTCTGACCTATAGTGATGTGCCCTGGATCTGAGGGGCAAATGACTGTAGGGCAAGAATGATTGCCCTGAGCTCCAACAGGCTGATATGCAGGCTTGACTCCTGGGGTGACCAGGTACCACTTACTGCAAGGTCAACCTAATGCGCTCCCCACCCTAACAGGGAGGCATCTGTTCTGGCAATGACCGTGGATGCCTGCTGTTGGAAAGGCAATCCTTCTCTGAGACTGTCCCTTTCCTTCCACTGTTCAAGGGCCAGTAGGAACGATTTTGTGACTGGAACCAGTTTGGAAAGAGGGTCTCTTTTCTGGGACCAAAGGGATCTCAGGTGAAACTGTTAGTTCCTCATTTAGAACCAGGCACCAGAGACCACTGTTGTGGTGGCAGTCATGTGGCCTAAGAGCTGCAAGAACTGTCTTGCTGGTCTGGGCTTCCCTAGGACAAATAAATTTGCCACAGCAAGAATATTGTTCACTCTGTCTTGTGGCAGAAATGCCTTTCCCCGCAGGGTGTTTAACTCTGCTCCTATTAACACCAGGACCTGAATAGGTTCTGTCTGAGATTTCTGGGAGTTTATAAGAAATCCCAAGGATTCCAGGGTGCCCTGTGCTAGGCTGAGAGAGTCCTTGACCTGCTGGCAGGACTCTCCAATGACTAGCCAGTCATCCAGGTAAGGGAACACTGCAACCCCTAGTCTCCTGAGGTGTGCCACCACTACTGCTAGGCACTTTGTGAACACTCTGGGGGCCAAGGAGAGACCGGAGGGAAGAGCTGAGAACTGGTAATGGCCTGAGTGTAGCCTGAACCACAGATACTCTGTGTGACTGGGCTGTGTGACTCGGCTGGATCGGAATGTGGAACTATGCATCCCTCTGGTCCAGTAAGGCCAACCAGTTTCCTTGTTGCAAGGAAGGGATGACTATGGCTAAGGAGACCATCATGAATTTGAGCTCTGTCAGGTGTTTGTTTAGCAGTCTGAGATCCAGGATAGGTCACCATTCCCTGTTTTTCTTCTGGGTAAGGAAGTATTATGGGAACAGAAGAACTTTGCATTCACACATGCAAAGAAATATAGTGCATAGCAAGGAACAGGATGCTCACACTTTATTGTGATAAAATCCTTCAGTCACCACTCATGTGGACACAGCAACCACCAACCCAGAACAGCCTCAACGTTTCACGCAGGCGCAGCTGCGCTTTGCCAAGAAGTAAGTGTGAGCATCCCATTCCTTGGGATGCACTAAATTTCTTTGTGTGTGTGAGTGCCAAGTTCTTCTGTTTTTCTGCTTGATTATTTACTTAGAGTACCATTCTCTGTGAGCGACTCTGACTGTTCTTCTATATCATGGGAACAGTCTCCACTGCATTCAACTGCAGGAGCTTGAAGTCAAGAAGAGCGTTCCCTGTATCAATTATGAAAAAGGATGGAAAAGAGCAGAAAACTCTTGAGACCTAAGCTAAGGTACCTTTTTTCAAGAGAAGCACTCCACGAAACTGGAAGTGCCCCCTGTGGCAGACAAGCAGAATGTAACGTAATAAAGGAGCACGCCACAAAACTGAAAGTGTCCCATGGCGGACAAGCGTCATGTAATGCAATAAAGCACATGACTATTCTATGGCTACATGGGCAAACCTGAGAATAAAGTATGCACCTTTCATAATTTTCAATGCCTTATGCACTGGAGCCCTGAAAGTCATACAGAATAAGAAAGGACACCTGCTGGTGTCCAGGCAGCAGTAGAAGGCACATTAGTCTTCGTGGGGGTACATTTTTAGTTGTTCCTGTGATGCAAGGGGTGGTTTTCATCAGTCTCTAAACTTTGGCAACAAGAGAAGAAGAGGGGCCTACATAAGATTTAAGTTAATTCACAACAGAGCCTTTTTTGCTCACAGATGCAACAAACAGCCAGGCAGAAAAGGCAGATATTCCCAAGGAAGATAAGCAGGTCCATCTCTGTCTCAACCCCTTACTGGCCAATTTTTTCTTTTTTTATTACAACAGATAGACCCAAATCACAACAGATTTCTGGGCTCTTAAGAGCTTGTTGCTAGGCTATGCAATAGAGTTCTCAGCCGTACCCTCAAGAGACCAGTTCTTTCAGTTCCAATGTATTAGAATTCAGTAAAGAGACAGACAGTGAGTCAAATTCTGAGCCACCAATCCACCTCACTTTAGGTTCAGGTCTGGCAGCTGCATGGTTGGATAGTGAACAGGGAGAAAAGCTCTGACACCATCAGATAAACTGTTAACACCGGAGTGCATAATTCCGACTGGGCTTGCAGAAGTCTTCCTTACCACAAACAAGAAGGAGACCCTAGTCCAGGTGACACAGGGTTAAGATCTCAGACAGTCATGTCTGCCCAGAAGGTTCTTCAGGTGCTAAGCCTAATGATGGCAGCAAAAGAGCTAGTACCATGGGTACAGATTCATATGCGGCAGCTCTAGAACTGGCTGCTGTCCGTCTGGTCCCCGACACTGAAGAACTACCATAAACTTGTCTGGCTACCATAGTCAGCCACCAACCTCTGTTGTGGTGGGAATATCCAGAGAATCTCATACAGAGCACTCCTCTAGCCTCCACACAAAAGATAATCCTCACCATGGATGCCAGCCCCTACTGGGGAGCGTCACTGGACCAGATTCCTGCACAGTGAACCTAGAGGCTGAAGGAACAGAACCTACAAATAAAAGTTCTAGAAATAGTGGCAGTGTTTCTGCTTTGATATACTTCCAAGCCCAGATTTGGTAGCAGACGGTGAAGGTACACTTGGGCAATGCAAAGACCTTTGCGTACACTGGAAGCATGCTCATGGAAGGGAAGCAAACAATGGGCTCTAGATGGTGGAAAGAAAGCTTTTAACAGTAACAGCCATACATCAAGCAGAAGACCTAAATGTACAGATTGGCTAAGCTGCCAGACAGTTCTTCCAGAAGAGTGGGCCACTGAACCTGGTGGTGTTCAATCTGCTGTGCAGAGAGTTTGGAAGGCCCAATAAAGACCTTGAAGAAAGCATCCACTTTGGCAGCTTCTGATAGGCTGTGGAATAGTTTTCAGAATGGGTTACAGCTCAAGGAATTAGGCCCGCCATGGCAACTGTTACACAGATCATAGATTTGTTACAATCTAGAGTAGACAAACGATTGGCTTTAAGTACCTTCAGAGGTTAAATGGAGCCATCCTGAGTTAGGTGTTGCACTCCTCCCTAGAAGCCAACACAGATGTCATTTGTTTCTTTGGGGTGGTTAATCATTCACGACCATCATTCTAGTCTCCTCTTCAGCCATGGGATTTGAACCTGGTGCTACAAGCACTGTGTAAGCCACCTTTCAAACTACTGTCATTAGTGACTGCTTAATATCCTCTCAGATCAGATCTGCAACACAAAGACGTATGTAGCAAAAAAAAGAATATGAAAAAAGGCACTCCACTACTACCACTAGGGCGCTCGCAGCTGCCTGGGCAAAGGCGTCGGTCACAGAACTGGGCAAGGCCGCAACGGGGTTCTCCACTCACACTTTTACAAAGCACTACAGACCTGATGTAAAGAGCTCAGCTGATGCAGCCTTCGGGTGCAGAGTTCTGCTGGCAGTTGTTAAAAAATAAATCTAGCATTTGCACTAAAGGCTGTACATGGGACAGTTTTATCCCCCTCCCTATTAAGAATGGGTACTGTTTCTTACAACCCATATTTATGAACTAGAAAAAGAACAAGACAATGTATTTCTAGCACGCAGAAGAGAAATAAGGTCTGTCCACTCGACATCTGCAATGTAAATGGGGTTGCACTAGATCAGGTAGATGCGTTTCAAGTACCTAGGACTTATCACAGACCAGTCTCTTACCTTTGCTCCACATGTTGACCAGATTGTGAGCAATGTTAATAGAAAACTGGGGGCGCTCTACAGACAGAGGCACAACCTCACCCCTGGGGCCAAAGAGGTAGCAGTTCTCAGCTTCATTCTCCCCATAATCGACTACGACGGTGTATGGGGCTGCCTCTGATATAGTATTAAACAGGGTCAAGCTGGTTTTAAACAAAGCCTGTCACTCCGTCATTGGGGCAGAACCACCCACACCTGCACACTCTATGTCCAAACTAAATGGCTCCCACTACATGACAGAATCAAGTATCAGACTTGTCTGTTGGGTATGAAAGCCCTATTGGGCGCCCCCCCCAAACTGCAGAACCTCCTAAACCCTGCCCAAAGCCCATACCCCACCAGGAGCAAGATGTGGTACCCTCTCTGTGCTCTTCTACAGAACAAGTCTGGCTAAACATTCATTTGCAGCCAGAGCCCCACAGCGGTTGAATGAGCTGCCAGTGTCACTGGCGGGGCTATCCAAAATAGGCCATTTCACAAGGGAACTTCAGAAGGTCCTCTTACCTGGTGCCACTTGTGGCTGCAACAAGCAATAACCCTTTCCTCCCGTCACACTCTTTACCTGCACCACTGATCACTTCTACTGCATTACCTAGTCTACGAAGCACCTATATCTGCTGCCTGTTTCTACCGTTTCCCTACTTTTGACTTCCTGCACAAGTGTTGCTTGACAATGCCTCTTGGATTCTACCATTTTCTTTCTGTTGGCTTTTTCCTTAAGTTCTGCTTGACAATGCTTCATAAGGCTGCTACAATATTGTTCAATACTGATTGTAAAAACCTTTGTGTATGACTTTACATCATTGTTTTGTTTTCTGTTAATGAGAAGGAACCTTTGTAAATGAGCATGTGTAACCACCCAACCCCTGGGCTTACTAGAATCCCATCAGTGCCAGTGCTAGGTAGAAAAGGCAGCTGATGAATAATTGGTTAAGTAGGTTTTGCACCTGCTCACTCTCTGTTTACTTGGTCTCAGCTGAGAGAAGAGAGATGATGTCATTTAGAACTCTCGCGGCAGCATAAGCCATGGCAGCTGGCTATGAGTGGGGGTTTTAGAACCTTCAGTTAGTGTTCTGAGTGGAGTTCAGTGTGAGCAGTTGGGAGCTGCAGTGTGGGTTCTGTGAGAAGAACCTATTTTCTCACCCTTGTGCTGAGAAACATCTGCCTGCCAAGAGAAGTGGTGGAAACTGTTGTCTAGCAGGAGTTCCTGATTTTTCATCACCTGTGAGTTGGAAAATGACTGCCAGGATGGATCCAAGGGGCAATCCCCTGACTGATCCAGGACTTTGAAGCTGCCTGTTTTGTTTTCCATGAGTAATGTGACTTTGTGCTTCCCAGGAAGAAAGTATCCATTTTTGGGGGGTGTACTCTAATAAAGGGAAATATACACCAGTTCTGTTCTAAGCTGAGACTGTCCTCATGCTTTTAAAGTTGGCTGACAATTGTGGAGTCCCCAGAGAGACTTGGCACATTGTTCAGGATTTTAGTTCCACACTCAGAAGTAGTGTTTTCTTATGCAGGATGTGAAGGACATTCCAGGATGCACATTGCTGTTTACTAGAAAGCTGAGGTGTAACTCTGAAAGAATGGCTGGGTATGGACTTAGAAGCAAAAGGTGGGCAGCCCCCCCCCCCCAACATCTGAAGTGACCAGTTCAGCACTACAGGTTCTGTAAGGCTGCCTGCTTATTCATGACATGGTGACCAATGTCTGAAGAGAAAGTTTACCCCCTGATGTGGGTTGTGCTTATTTTGAGCACCAGTGTGCTCCGTTGTGGCCAGCTGCCATACTGTCAAAATGTAAAATCCTATGCCGTATGGCAATTGTGTGCTAAGTTGTGGCCAGTGCCTCTAGAAGAGAATGTGTGTTCAGCTGAGACCATTGCCACTGAAGAGAATTTAAGGTCCTATGATACATGGGATATGTAGAGTTTCTGTCCGATACAGATTTCTGTTGTTCTGCCATGGCCTTGTGTCACGATGTGTAAACCTTGGGGGTCCACCTTTGCTTTAGTGTCCCATCTTTGGCATAAAATCACACTCTAGAACCCCAATCTGATTTGGACATTCATGTTACTGCTTCCTGTGTGGAATTACTGGGTACCCATCCAAAACTACAGACCTAGCATAGCCCTAAGCAAAAGTTCTCTCCTCAGGACCTGGGTATTTTGGTCATTTGTGTAAATTTGCTTTTATACACCCCAACCCCTTTCTGAACTGTAGAAATAGTGAGCCTGGTATACATTCCCAAAGCTAGGGATGGTACCAAAAAAAGTGTCCAAAGTAGTTTTGGGTGCCCAGTCGAGAGTACCAAGGGTAGCTTACTGCAGTAGCTGGGTATATACATGCCTGCTCAGAGGTGTTCATCCTATTACTTAAATAAGATAAAAAAAATGAACTCACCCCACTGACAATATGGAACAATACAAAAAAGAGAAATTCTTTTATATTTATTGTGATTTCCTTTTCTGTTAGCTCCAACGATGTCAATAGGGCCACTCCCTGGAGCCGTCGTTTCCTCTGAAGAATACTGTCTCATGTATACACATCTACCTAAGAATTTCTTACAGTAGTCTGGGTTTAAAGCAGTACCTGAATATAAATGTAAATTTGTAACATATGTTGTTAAAGCTGATCAGCACCAAAGGCTAACAACCACAATGGAGGGGCTATGTGGCTAGTTCTCGCCTGTTGTAGTGGACAAGTGCTAGTGATCACGTTGGTTAATGTTTTGTCAAAGAATAGTTACATAAGCACTTACTGTAACAGCAGAGCTTCAAGAGACTCTTTTCCATTAGGCCATACTTTTGGAACTCTACCTGTGCTAGCGCTAGGACCATACAGAAACTTATTGCTAGCCGACTGAGGACTGACGGTTGCATCACTGCATGCTGTTGAGCTGAGGAGAAATCCAGAAAGCAGGGTCGAATATAAGCTTATTTTTTCCTTATAAAAGGTATGCCACCACAGATGAATATTTGCTTACCAGTCTTTCTTGTGCGTTGTGCCGTCTTGTGTGCGGTCTTCAGGCTGTTTCCTTATTCCCCGCAGGAGGATAGCAGCGGTGGAGCTGGACAGCGAGGAAAGAGGAAGGCCCTTCGGAAAGGTCATGTCTGGAGGTCAGCATGCTGAACTGTGGTTGGTGAACAAGGAGCAAGGATCAACAAATAAGAATTAAGGATAAAAGGTTTTTTTAATTTGAATTGATCCAAGGAGATAAAAGAAGCAGAGAATTTAAAACAAAGAACTGTGTCCGAAGCTATTGAAGTGACTGAAAGTGTCCTGCTGTTCTTACTTTGTTGCCTTAAAGGCTGAATTTTAGACTTAAGTTTGATATATGCTACAAAAGTAGCATTTTTTTTTTGGTATTTAGTATTTCGCGCTGTTGAGTGAATTCTGAGTTTTGATTGGTTCTGGTGGTCACATGCTCTGTAAGCACAAAAGCGCATGTGTGGCATGGTATGAGCAGATCACCATTCCTAGCCAAGCTGTGATGGAGCTTACATCTATGCAGGTAGCGAGGGATTTCTTTATGCAACTGAGTTGATTTGGCTGTTATGTTAAAAAAATAACTTTTAGAGCTTCTAGAGAGTGCAGGCAAATGGTTCTTTAAAAACTTGTGTGCTCGTGTATGCTTGTAAAATTCGATGCTTAGAAAATAGGAGAGTGAAGCACTTTAAAGTGAGCTCCTTTTGGATTGGAAGAGGGAAGGGTTTACTTGCCTTCTACTTCCTTTTGCTCTTATAAGTCCTAGAGTTTAGAGTCATAGAATAGCCTGGAAAGGTCTGAGAAGGCTGAAGTATGAGTACGTTTCAAGCCAGAATGAAGTAAATTTTATGTGAACAACTTTCAGCCTATTTAGTGTTTGCACAAATATAGGTAGACATCTTTTTAGTATTGTATAGTATTGTTTTATTTAAAGCTACTGTGTTCTGTTTTGGAACTTTTGCAGTCCTGTGTACCTGTGGGCATGTGCCAACAGTGCAGCCTACAGCCACCAGCTTTTAGATTTCAGATTTTAAGGTGTTTTGTAATCAGTTTAGCATTCTAGTGGATTCTCTCAAAATGTTTATTGTTTAAATTTAAGGTGCCCTGGAAATGATCTGCTACAACCAAAGAGTCGTAAAGGAGTGGTGATAATGACTACTAATAGTCCACTGAGGAGACGCCATCTCCCAAGTGGGTGGTTGAAATCCATTGAGTCTTCTTGGAGGCCTTTGAAAATTTGTTGGTGTCCACTGGAAAATCCTTTTAAAGAATTGGAGGAGCCTAAAGGGAGTAAGAAAGTGGCTGAACATAAATCGGGCAAACGGCACCTAAAACGGTATACAAGGAAGAAACTGCTGTGGAACTTTTTTTTCATTTTTGTAAGAATAAGCATTTGTGTAGTGTTTTCTATTTGTATGATCCTGACATTTATCTGTATATCCCCTTGAGGTTTTTCTCTTTTCTCTTGAGTGTTGATTTGATATAATCTGAGTTGACTGAAGTAGATTTATCCTCTTATAAGAGTATGCCAACTATTACGTGCAATCGGAATAAGATTGTTGACTCATTGGAGACTGACGATATGTTAATTGCTGAAGAATGTAAACGGAGGGGAGGGAGGGAGGAGTAAAACCTAAATGGCCGTTGTCTCTGAAGACGCTGGCCAACAGAATATTGGGTAAAAATTAAGATAAACTGTATAATACAGGTAAGGCAAGAAGAAACAAAAGCAGTATATAAAGCAGGCACAGTTGGTAAAGGGAATTATATCTCAACTCCAAATGATGGTAATGGAGATATTAGGCATTTTTGTTTGCACCCCGGTTAATAAAGTAAATTTGGTAATGCCAATTGTTATAAATAAGGACAGTAACCCTTTTTTGAATCAAATGAGTCCCTTAAAGGTGATACTATTGTGGATAATCACCACTTAAACAATACAAAAATGGGAGGAGTGGACAGGGAGTTTGAAAATGGGAAAATTGACTTCACTCAGATTTTTCAGAATTTGTCTGATTTAGATGTGGAAGTTGGAAGTTTAAGAGGAACCTTACAGCATGATATTATAGGCTTTGAAGCTAAAAGAAGCATAAACCAGAACCCTTTTGTTTTTAGTCAGCAGCTAGTTGGAACATCTTCTGATACAATAAATAAATCTGAACAAGTTCAGCTTCTTGATAAAGACAGCCCAAATATAAATATAGGCAAGGTAATTTCCCCAAATGTGGGTGGTAAATCTTCCTTAAGCCCTAGTCATTTTAGTTCATGGATGATGAGCCCAGAGTCTTTGAATATATCAGACATTGTGGGGTTGTCAAGAGATTTGCTAGCAGTTCTAAGAGACCCAGTAAAATCCAATATACTTGTATTTAAGCAGTTTACAGAGATTAAAAAAGATATATCTTTTGTAAAATGGGTTTGTCTTGAAAATAGAATTAGGTTGATGTCAATAGAGCAAAATCTCTCTGAGAAAATTGATGCTGGGCAAATGATGACTCAAAAATAACACAAATTGATAAGGGCCAGATTGGACTAAATGATAGAGATATAATTGATCCTAAGGGATCAATTAGGGGGAACATCTGAAGCCGACCAGAGTGGGATTAGTACCAGCTCAGAATATATTATGCTGCCTTCTAAAGATCTAAGAGATAGCAGCATTTGTAGAGAATTACCTGCTGACCACTCAGTTTTGTGGCACAAGGGTGAGCTACAGGAAACGGAAATGGATTCTGGTTTTCAGAAACTAGGTTTAGCTCCCGTTAGGAATATGTCACCTAGTAAACCAGAACTCATTATGGATACTGAGATTTCTGGATCTGACTCCTTAAAAAAATAAGGGTAATGATAAGAAAATGGAAAATGAAAGAAAAATAATGAAATAAGAAGTGCGGAAATCAGTACTAAGGGAAAACATCATGGGAATAATGGAAATGGATCAAACCCTGTTGTTAAATCAAAAGCTGTTAAATATTCACAAATGACTAAAAAAACAGGCAAGGAATGATAGGGTAATTGGGGAGAACAAAACAAATGGACAAACAATAAAAAAAAGAAAAAAGTCTGCAAATAAAGATAGATGACAGAATCCAAATTGAGGAGGTAGATAAAAATAAGTTGTTAAAAAATAACACTGAGGGACTTCTGGAACTAAAATCAGGAATGGCTGACAATGTTGAACCAGTGGACAATGGGAGTCCACTGAGTAAAACATCAGTAACAGGTGTGGTTGATCATTTTAGATTATTTATGGGGGAAAACTTTGGACTCAGATTTTGTTACTATTATACAAGGTCTCATGCCTTCTCAATGAAACTCCAGGAACACTTGCTGATACTGTAATGAGTTTATTATTGTTGTTTGATGGTTCCAATCTGGTAAGAAATTCAATCAGCATTTTAAGACCAATAATTGGAACTGAATTGGTTTTGTTGGTTACTGACCAATTTTATGTCCTGAATGCAATAATCCAAAAATCTAAGCGACTAACTGATATGGATATTGCAGCAGGTGATATAGTGGAGATGAAGGATCTGTTTCCTTAGTTTTATGTAAATAAATCTAAAAATGTTAGTAAAATTGATGCTTCAGTTTCTATATATGGTATGAAACAATTTCCAAAAGAAACAAAATTTAATCTGAAACAAAAGCTGATTGATTTTCTAAATGTGTGTTTGGATTTACAGGTTGGTAGTCATCACAATAGTAAAGTCTCTAGATTATATAAGAATGGCCAAATTATATTCTTTGTCAATCAAGAATGTATTTTAAAGGACATTTAAAAAAACAACAAAGTATTCTGGACAACCTGGAAGTCTATTTTTTGTGTTGAAAAAGAATATGAAAAGGTTATTGGCAATCAGAATGGAAATGAAGTTGCTTCTCAAAGGTGGGAGACCTTGGTAGAGATCTTCAATAGATATTAGCAGCTGGCTCTTTTGAAAAATTGACAATCTGTTTGTTTGGGAGGGAGACCACGGGGACAGGGCACAAACATTGGGGGGCTAAACTATACAGATCTGGGAGAGTCTGTTGACCCTGATACAAAGGCTATTAAAATTCTGTCTTGGAATTCTACTGGTTTGGAGGAAAAAATAGGAGACCCTGATACAGTTAAGTTATTTTAAAACAGTTTAATATTGTTGGAATACAGGAAACCTGGGCCTTAGGTGATTTACTGTATTCACGAGTGGGTATTCTGTGTATTGTAAGAAAGCAACAAAAAATAAAAAGTATGGGAAGGCTGTAGGCAGTTTGGCAATTTTTGTTAAATTAGATAGGGATGTTACATCTGAGGAACTAAGTACTACAAGCAGCAGTATACCTGCTATAATAATAAGACAAACTGGTATATAATTAATGTTTATTCTCATAATTTGGGTAGCACTAATTGAGATAAAGATTATCTTGGGGATATTGGATGACAATCCAAAAAATACAAATGGATAGTCCTAGTCCTCTTAGTAAAATTATTATAATGGGAGACTTTAATGCAAGACTTGGAGATCTCCAGGGTTGCTCTGATGAAGTAATGGAAGTTATTACTGCTAATCCAGACTGTAAATTACAGTTACTAAGGAATTCTAAAGATAAGATGATTAAAAGGGGAAAGGATTAAAATGAAATCTTATCAAATAAAAATGTGTTATTGCTAAATGGTAGATTCCCATTATATATGGATGGTCAATATTCATTTTGGGAGGTAATGGGTGTTCTATTATTGATTATATTTGGGTGAATCTTAATTTGATTAATAACTGTAATTCCTTGTGCATGGTTCCTAGACCTGAAAGTCAACATATGTCCCTAGAGTTAGAGATTTTTGTGGAAAGTAAAAATAGTAAAATGGATAGAATGGCTATCTCTGTAAAGAAAAACAAACAGGGTATTGAGTGGAATTTAATTGAGGGGCACGCTTTTTATGCATTGCTTGAGAATAAATGTATTATTTCCAACTTACTACAGCTCTCTGATCAACCTCTTGACTCTACATTAATATCAGAATATAATAACATCATAAACAATTGCATATATAATCATAAGAGATTTTCCTGTTTAGCCCATGCAGAAATTCCCATGGTTTAATAAAGACTGTAAAAAAAGGCAAAGAAATTATTAAACCAAAAATTTAGATTATTAAAACAAAATCCAAATAAAAATATACTAACAGAATAATGAATAAGGTTAGAAAAGAATAGAGAAAGATCTTGCTTAAACATAAAGATAGTTATATTAACTGTGGACAGAACTTCAAAAAGCAGTTCTAATAAAGGATAGTAAAACTTTTTGGAACATTGTCAATCATGGCACAAGGAATTATAATTATGTCGATACCCATATTGAACTGGAGACTTGGGTTAAGCATTAAAAAAACCTCTTTTTTAGAGATGATCAGGATTATCTGACTGGTATGGGCAATCAAGATCAGATAAGGAGAGAGTTTACTCCAATTACTGAGATGACCCTATTTGAACTCAAAAGTGCTTTGGGTTCATTCAGGAAAAGAAAAGCTCCTGGTCCTGATAGAGTTCCTCTAGATGTAATAATTAAAACAAAAGATTTCTGGATTCCATTTTTACATAAGCTGTTTAATTATATCTGGAAATCAGGAGATGTTCTGAATAGTTGGAAATTAAACATAATTGTCCCGGTATTCAAAAAAGGGGATAGAAAGAATCCAGAATGTTACAGGCCAATCAGCCTTTTGGATATTGTAGGGAACATTTTTTCCAGAATTCTGAAAAATAGATTACCGAGATGATCAGAAAGTGATAATATAATTGATGAAGCACAGTCAGGTTTCAGAAATAATCATTCTACGATCGACCAATGTTTTACATTGTCTGATATAATTCACAAATATAATGCAATTATAAAACAAAAAGTTTATTGTACATTTATCGATTTAAAAACAGCCTTTGACAGGGTCAGCAGACCACTTCTTTGGGAAAGATTAAATAAGTTGGGAATGGATAAATCTTTACTGGAAATGATTAGAATTTAGCATAATAATTTTACCAGTATTAGATACAGTGAATCTGGAGATTTGAGTGGTTGTTTTCAAAATAACATTGGGGTTAAACAAGGATCTACTCTGGTTCCTCTATTTAATTTATATTTTTCCACTGTATTAAATGAAATGTATAACCAAGAATTCCATATACCTAGAATTGGAACAATAATAATTTCGTATTTAGCGTATGCTGCTGATGATGTGCTTTTTTCCATGAGTCATTTGAGAATGACGAGAAGTTTAGATAAATTTCAAGTTGAATGCATAAAGGCAGATTTGCAAATAAATTACGAGAAAACTAAAGTTTTGGTTTTTGGAGGTAATAAAAAGAGTTATCAGTATTACATGAATAACTATAAACTGGAGGTAGTGAAGAGTTTTTGTTATTTGGGTTTAACTGTTAGTGAGAATAGAAAATGGGATGTTCATCATAAAAATGCTAGAATTAAAGCTGAAAAATGTTCTCCAGTTTTATTATCTTTTTCACATAAGTGTGGTGGTAAAATCATTAGAAGGGAACTTATTAGTAGCCCGAGCAAAGATTAAATCTTAACTCTTATATGGTGCTGAAGTATGGGGACTTGAATATAAAGGGACACTGGATATTAGTTTAAATAAGCTTTATAAAAAAATTCTGGGTCTCCCTAATAGTGCACCTTCAGCACTGGTTAGAGCTGAATTAGGCCAACTTTCAGTGGAGTGCTCATGTCCAACGGCTGACTAATTACTGGATAAAGATTTTTATTATGCCTTCGTATAGGCTCCCTCGATTGTGTTTAGAAGAAGCTGTGAGATACAAGCATCAGGATTTAACTTTTTCTTGCTTGCTGGTAGTGGAGAAATTTATTAAACCATATGGCTTATTACACATAATTATAGTCTCAGATATACCTTTGAGATTATTAAAATGATTATTAATAACAAAGTTGAAGATATTTTTAGATAAAGAGATCTGTAACTCTGTAAACAATCAAGAGCCTGTCTTTGGATGGCAAAAAATAAGAGAGAGCATAAGACAGAGGAATACCTCCGTGTTTTAACAAATCCAATACAGAGGAAGTATTTCACTAGATTTAGATTTGAATGTTATCCAAACAATAAAAAAAAAAAGGCACAAGTCACACGAGACAAAAAAAAGGGAGTTCGTATATAATTGTGGATTGGGCCAAGACAATCTTTTGCATTTAATAGAACTGTGCCCATTGTATGAGAAATACAGATGTACTCTTTTAGGTGATATATTGCGCAAACAGCAATATCAACCTAATCAATTGTTAGCTTATTTGTTAAAATCTAAGGACCCCAAAGTGCTGGTCCCCCTATTAAAAATAATCACACAAAAAGGATTTCATTTGAATGTTTAAATATAATGTTTCGATACTGATTATTAATAATTTTTTATAGAAGTACTAAACTTTTGCGGTTCTTGCACACAATACTGTCTGAAAGATTTAATTGTATGAATATAAATTGTGGTACAAAGATACATTAATACATGAATGTTTTGATTACAAAATGGTGGAAATGTCACTTTATGAATGTTGTTTATGTGAAAAGTTTTTATTATATGAATGTTATATGACTATTTATGATACAATATTTAATATTTTTATATGAAAATGATTGTTTTGTAATGATCTTTTTGATCGAACAAATAAAAATTACTACTATTGCTAGCCAGAGGCTGCCCACATCATCATACATCAGCGTCTATATAAACATAGGTGGCCCCATCTCTCTTCAGCTCCCTGCTGCAGATTATGCTCAGAGGACCTCCTATTTTGGGGAACCAGGAGCTCACTGCAGAACCTAGCATAGTAGGCGAGAGAGGGTGCTGGGCACATCAGCCATGGAAAATCACAAGGCAGAAATTGGATGCCATAGTCCCCTACAAAGTTGAGGGGACAAGGAAGGAGGGACGGCATTCCTAACAGAAGAGATTCTCTCCAAGATCTACTGTTATGGTAAGTTCTTACATTATGGGTCTATCTTCTTTGAGGATATCTTTTCCATTAGGCCACACCTTTGGAATGAGTCCCAATGGCTAACTGGGAGCCTGGTACAGTCTGGGTCAAGACAGCAGGCCCTGTAGAACAGCAAGGCCAAAAGTGGCTTGTCTATGAGAAACTATATCTAGACTGTAATGCTTAGTGAAGGTGGGGACAGTACTCCATGTGGCTGCCACACACATAGCAGCAGATACATTCCTGAAACATGCACTGGAGGTGGCCACACTGCACCGGGAAGTTCCTTAACATACTTTCTATAACAGAACATAATACAATGTGCTAGCCATTTGGACAGGCAGTGTTTAGACTGGGGCAAAAAAATCAACAGCTGAGAAGACTTTCTATAACCCTTGGTGCGATTCACATAATATCTTTGTATTCTACGTACATCCAAAGTATGTAGCAATGCCTCACCCTGGCTAGCATGCTCAGGGTAATAAACAGAAGGTGGATGGTTTGATTAACGTAAACTCGGACACCACCTTCAATAAAAACATACACAAAGAAACTCTGTGGAAAATCAAATAAGAAGACTCACACATAAGAGCCTGTAGCTTGGAAATCCTTTCAGCAGAAGTGACTGCAACTAAAAATAATGCTTTCCAAAATAGGAAGTGTAAGCCATAACTTGTGGCTGGCTCAAAAGGAACCAAAGTCAGTTTCTCAAGGGCATAATTCAGATCCCATGGTGTGTCTGGATTATGAATAGGTTTTATGTGCAGAATACCTTGCAAAAAAGTATGAGCTACCTCTAACTCAGCAACTGTACACCCATTAGTAGGGGCACTAAAAGCTGATAAAGCATACAGATGCGTCTTACATGAGAAATACTGCAGATGAGAGTGACAGGAAGTATTCCAACACCTCATTTACTGGACAGATGAATGGGTCCAGATGCCTGAAAGCAGCCCACAAAGTGAACTGCTTTCATTTCATAGAATGTCTAGTAGAAGGCTTTCTGGGCACCACCAGCACATCAGCAACCTTGGGTGATGCACCAAAATGTGCTATGGCTATATCTTCAGGAGCCATACATGCAGATGTAGGGACTTCAGGTCTGGATGGACCAGAGATCTTGTGTCCTGTGACAGCAGACCCCTGCACAGAGGCAGAGGTACTAAGGGCTCCACTGCCAGCCGTTGCAGAAGTGGAAACTATCTGATGAGGCCACAGGGGATAAACGAAGATGACAGCAGCCCCTTCCATCTTCAGTTTGATCAATACCCTCTACTAATGGAATGAGCGGGAAAGCATACAGAAACCTTCATTTCCAAGAGAGGGACAATGCATCTCACCAGAAAACTCCAGACCCTGGAGTGGGCAGAAACATGGCAGTTTTGCATTGTGTAGAGATGCAAAAAGGTCCAACTCTGGACATCCCATCTCCCACTTGTGCATCTCGGACTGTGGCTGAGCTTGTCTACCAAGACGTTTTCGACACCTGGGAGATACATGGCTGACAATTCTATGCTGTGTTCTAGTGCCTAGTACCAGACTCTCATGGCTTCCCTGCATGCAAGATTGGAATAAGTCCCACTTGTTTGTTTCTATAGTGTATCACACTGGCATGGCCGTCTGTATCAACAGGGGACCTGGAGTGAGATGCTCCCGAAATGCCTGTTGACTGTGCAGGGATAGCGCTTATCTCCAAGATATTTATATGCAGCCTGGCTTTCACCTGTGTCCAGGAACTTTGTGTCTGATATGGTTCCAGGTGTGCCCCCCAACTGGATCCAGAAGCATCCAAGGTGAGGATCTGCTGGTGTAAGAAATGGAACGCCCTTTAAGAGGCTGTGGCGGTCCTTCTATCATAGCAGTGTTTTGAGCAAGGGAGACGTGACAAGCACCTTTTGGTCTAGGTCATCAGTCAACTGATCCCACTGTACTGTTAATGTCCACTGAGGGATCATGTGTAAGCGGGCCAGTGGCACAGTAACAATGACTGCTGCCATGAGTCCCAGCAGACACAGACGGGCTGAGACTTGATGACTGGTGTATACCAACTGTGCTTGAAAAAGATGCATTCCACTCTGTTCAGAGGTAGGAATGCACAGCCCTGTTCTGTGTCCAAGATTGTTCCTATGTATTGCAGTCTTTGGCAAGGTGTCAGTACTGACTTTGGCAAATTCACTGTAATCCTAGGCAACTGAAAAACTGTCGTGTTCGAGACAGGGTATGCAAAAGTTGTTCCACGGAGTTGGCTTTTAAGAACCAGTCATCCAGATACAGGAAGACATACAGGCCTTCCCTGCAAAAGCTGCTGCTGCCACTACAGTCACGTAGTTGGTAAAGATCCATGGTGCAGAAGATAAGCCAAGGGCAATACTCTGAACTGGTAATGCTTCCCTTTTGGCATAAATCTCAGATACTGTCTGTGAGCTATCCTGATACGAAGGTATGCATTTGCAACAGGGGAATCGGTGCTTGTAGGAAGATCATGCAAAACTTTTTGTACCCTATGTAGAAGTTTAGGTCATACAGATCTAATACTTGCCTTAAATCTCCTGTCCATTTGGGGATGAGGAAGTATCTGGAATTGAATCCTTTGTTCTTCTGATTAAAAGTAAATGGAAATTACATACCTACCGTAATCGTGATCTTCTTGGATGAAGTCTCTACCATTCATTCACACTAATGGGATCTACTCCGGAGGTGCTAGGACCCAGCGGGAGCAAACTGTTTTGCAAGAGGGCCCGGTGCCATCTCGTGCGCCAAAGACTATCTCGGTGTCAATCCTCCAACCACCTCAGTACCTTTTTTTCTGAGGAGGTGCAGCGTACCTAACCTAGAAGGACTAGCCTAACAAAAAAATCAGACAGAAGATAGTCCGAATGACCCGTATAAGAAGGGTCAACAAAGAAGTCTTCACAGCCTAGCCAGTGAGGGAGTGAAGACCAACAACAGAGAGGTGAGCTCGGGGGGATGGTGGGTGGGTGTGAATGAGTGGTGGAGACTTTGTCCAAGAAGATCAAGAATTACGGTAGGTATGTAATTTCCATATGTTCCTGGACATAAAGTCTTCACCACTCATTCACACTGATGGGAGAGTACCGAGCTAATAATCCCGAGAGGGCGGCAGGAGAAACCAAGAGCTCACATATTCAGGACAGAAGTCCGTTAAGGATAGTCCTGCCAAACGAAAGATGTCGCCTGGCATGGACATTCAAGGCACTGAGCTTGATGAATGTATGCACTGAGCTCCAGGTAGCTGCACTGCAAGTGTCCGCACTGGGCACATTGCGGATTTCCGTCAGAGATGCCGTGACTGCTCTAGTAGAGTGAGCGTACACTCTGCCTTCCAGCTTAACCTGTGCCATAGAATAGCAGTGGTGAAGGCATGCCACTAGCCATGCCGAAATGCATCTGATAGTGACAGGCTGACCCAGCCGGTTCTCGATGAAGGAAACAGTTGTTGAGCTTTGTGAATCTCTTTTGTTCTATCTAAACAGAAATGCAGTGCTCTTTTAACATCTAAAGAATGAAGGGTACACTGTCCTTCATTTTGGAGATTCGCTAAGTAGGTAGGACCAAAGGTTGGTTTAGATGGAATTCTGAGACAACCTTACGGAGAAACTTAGGATGAGTCCTAAGAACTTTGTCCTTATGAAATACAGTGTACGGGGGAGGGGGGGGCCATAACCAAAGCATGTATTTCAGAGACTCTGCGGGCTGAGGTGATGGCCACCAGGAAGGCCGTTTTCCAAGTGAGGAATTTCAGCTCACAGGTAGCTAGAGACTCGAAGGGCTCTCGAGTGAGCATGTCTAGCACGAGATTGATGTCCCAGGCTGCGACCAGACATCTGATACGGGGTTTGATATGCAGAATACCTTTAAGAAACCTCTTAACTACAAGTAACAGAGAAAGCATCGGCTCATGATAGGCTGAAATAGCACAAAGGTGAACTTTGACCGTAGAGTATTGTAGACCTGAATTTGAGAGGTCTAAAAGGTACCCTAAGACTTTATTTGGTGGGCAGGAAAAAGGGTTCAAAGAGGATTTTGCACACCAGGGAGAAAAATGCTTCCATTTGGCTGTGTAGGTTTTTCTGGTGGCTGGCTTGCGCACAGCCACCAGAATATCTGAAACTCTCCGAGAAACATTGAACCGATTCACCTCTATCTCCTCAAGAGCCAAGCATGAAGGTGAAGTGACCTCAGATTGGGATGGACCACGGGACCCTGGGTAAGAAGGTTCATCTGAAGGGGAAGTGCCTTCGGAGGGGTTTCTGACATACTGTTGAGTAGCAGAAACCATACCTGTCAAGGCCAGAAGGGAGCAATGAGTACCATTCTGTCCCCCTGAGACACGAATTTGAGAAGTACCCTCTGAATTAGAGGAAGAGGAGGAAAAGCGTACAGAAAGCGTTTTGTCCACTGCAGCCTGAACGCATCCTGACAGAAAATGCCAGGCCCTGGATTTCTGGATCAGAAGAGAGGCTGTTTTGTGTTCAGTGGGGATGCAAAAAGGTCCAGTTCTGGAGTTCCCCACTCTGTGAATAGTGACTAAACTACGGTTGAGTCGAGAGACCAATTGTGAGGATCTATCTTCGTTCTGTACTCCTGGCAGGTACACCACCTGAATTAGAGCCTTGTGCTCTAGGGACCATTCCCACACTCACATTGCTTCCCTGCATAAAGGGTAAGAGTGTGCACCACCCTGCTTGTTGATGTAATACATCACTGCTTTGTTGTCCGTTTGAAGGAGAATGTTCTTGTGACAGAGAATGTCCTTCAAAGACCGGATTGCATAGAGAATGGCTCTCATTTCCAGGACGTTTATGTGAAGTTGGGACTTGACCTGAGTCCATGTGCCTTGGTTGTGGAGATTGACAGTGAGCTCCCCACCCCATCAAGGACGCATCCATGGTAATGGATATCTGATGATCCAGAAGAGCAAAGGGATACCCTTTCAGAAGGTTGTCCTCTTGCAACCACCAGGTGAGAGACTTCTTTAGAGGTTCTGTCACCTTGATGAGAAAGGACCGAGGAGTGGAGACCACTGAGCATCCACTGAGAGGTTCTCAAGTGGAGATGTGCTAGGGGTACAATGAACACTGAGGATGTCAAGAGACCCAGCATCCATTGCATTGAGACAGCTTGAACCGAGTTGTTCTCTCTGATGTACCAGGCCATCTGTAAGATGTCGCTCCTTGTGTCCTCTGGAAGAAAGGCTTTCGAACAGGAGGTGTCCAGAAGAGTTCCTACAAAGTGCAGCTTCTGGGAGAGTTGCAACTACAATTTTTTGAGATTTAGTACGACTCCCATGGATGTGAGGAAGTCTGAAGCCGTGGCTACGGCATCCAGAGTTTCTTGTCTGGAGGTACTTGCTAGGAGCCAGTCGTCCAGATATGGGAACACTTGTATTCTGATTTTCCTGAGGTGCGCTGCCAGAATTGCTCAACACTTTGTAAAAACTCATGGCGCCAAGGATAGCCCAAAGGGCAGGACTCTGAACTGATAATGTTGACCCAGCGCCACAAACCTTAGGTATCTGTGGTGCTTCGTATGTATAGGAATATGTTGGTAGGAATCCTGCATGTCCAGGGAAGTTAGTCAATCGTGTTAATGAAGCAAGGGTAACAGGGTCCCTAGCGAAATCATCTTGAACTTTTCCTTGGGAAGAAACCTGTTTAACTTTCTGAGGTCCAGAATGGGGCACATGCCACCGGTTTTCTTTGGGACCAGGAAGTAATGGGAGTAGAAACCTGTGTTTCGTTGATCCAGCGGAACTATTTCTACTGCCCTGTTGTTAAGAAGGCCTTGTACCTCGGAGGCAAGAAGGTCCGACTGAATTGCCAATAGCCTGGGCTGTCATTTGGGGGGATGATCTGAAGGGGTTTCTGAAAAGTTGAGTGAGTACCCCTCGTGGATTATCCAGAGGACCCATTTGTCTGATGTTATGCATGTCCACTGACTGTAGAACCGAGTCAGACACCCTCCCACCACTGAGGAAGAGACCCCCCTCAGGCAGTTGAGGTGGGACCTGGGCCAGAAACTCAGAAGGTGGCACTGGGCGCTTTGGGCCCTTGCACCTTCTGTTGTGTTTTCCTTTTAGGCTGGGCGGTTTTGCTAAAACACCATGCCCTTGCCCCAAAAGGACTGACGGTTATGAAACTGACGCTTGACGCCCCCCCCCCCGAGAAGGGGTGGGAGTGGGTTGAGCCGTTTTAATGGCAGACCTAGTCTTCTGTGTGGCATCCAATGCTTGCTCTACTTGAGGTCCGAACAGATACATACTGTCAAAGGGTAAAGCCATGACCTGCTGCTGGGCATCATTCATGAAGTCTGAAGTATGTAGCCAGGAGTGACGACGGGTGCAAATGCCCACTGCCACTGCTTAAGAAGCAGTATCGAAAGCATCCATAGCTACTTTAACCTGCTGGTTGTTGGACTCGATACCCCTGGTTATCGTCTGAAGTAGCTGTGAACTAGTGTCCGACTCAGGCGGAACTTCCACCATCTATTTGAACGAATGCCAAAGAACATATTCATACTCGGAGAAATAGCCCTGGCAGCTGGCAATACGCATACCCAGGGTGGAGGCAGCAAAGACTCTCTTATTTAAGGTGTCTATCTTATGAGATTTTTTATTTTTAGGCCGGGCTGTAGATGCCTGAGAGAGAACTGCCTTATCATTCTCTGCTAGGACTACAAGAGGGTCAGCAAAGGCCTGGGAAACATAGAATTTGACGGCAGATAAGGACCGCTTGGCCCACCCAGTCTGCCCAATTCCCTACCTACTGGATAAGCTGCAGATCCTAGTTAACCAGCAGCCTACTTCTTCCTACCCCCACACCCTAGAATGGCCTTATGACTGTCCCATGCATGCTTGAATTCCACCACTGATTTTGACTCCACAACCTCCTCCTGAAGGCCGTTCCATGCATCCACAACCCTCTGTGAAAAAATACTTCCTTAAATTACCTCTGAGCCGCCACCTCTATCTTCAAATTGTGCCCTCTTGTTCTTGCACACCTCTTTTTGAAAGATGCTACCCTCTTGGACTTTGTTGATTCCTTGAGGTACTTGAACATTTCTATCATGCCCCCTCTCCCTCCTTTCCTCGAGGTTATACATATTAGCTCCTTCGTCTCTCTTCATATGTCTTCCAGTGCAGACCCTGCACCATTTTAGTTGCCCTCCTCTGGACAGCTTCCATCCTGTCTATGTCTTTGCGGATATTGGGTCTCCAGAACTGCACACAGTACTCCAGATGGTGTCTCACCAGCTGTCTGTATAGAGGGATAATAACTTCCTATTTTCTACTGGTGATGCCTCTCCCTATGCATCCCAGTATCCCCCCAGCCCTCCTTGCTGCCCTCTCACATTGCTTGCCCACCTTTAGGTCATCTGATATGACTACCCCAGGTCCCTTTCCATTTTGTTGTTGTTAGTATCTCGCCCCCATTGTATACTCTTCCCCTTGGTTTTTACTTCCCAGGTGCATTACCTTGCACTTCTTAGCATTGAATCTAAGCTGCCATACATTTGACCATTCCTCTAACCTTGCCAAGTCCCTTCTCATCCTTTCCACCCCACCCTGTGCATCAACTCTGTTGCAGATCTTTGCGTCATCTGCAGAGAGACATACTTTTCCTTCCAGTCCCTCTGCAATGTCGCTTATAAAGACATTGAAGAGGACCGGTCCAAATACTGAACCCTGCGGTACCCCACTAGTAACCCTCCTTTCTTCTGAGTGGACTCCATTTACTATTACTCTCTGTGTCCTATTCTCCAGCCAATTCTTTACCCAGGCTGTCATCTTGGGACCCACTCCCAGGCTGGCTAACTTGTATATTAATCTTTTGTGTGGGACTGTGTCAAATGCTTTGCTAAAGTCTAGGTAGGCCATGTCCACAGCCCCTTCCTGATCTACTACTTTGGTCACCCAAAGAAATCTATCAGATTCATCTGGCATGACCTTCCCGCTGTGAATCCATGCTGCCTAGGGTCCTGTGCCCCTCCAGCCTCTAAATACTCGACAATTCTTTCCTTCAGAAGTGATTCCATCATTTTCCCTATCACTGAGGTGTTTCAGTCAGGCTGAACTGGTGAGGGCAGATCCACTGGCTCCAATGACCCCAGGTGCCTTTAAATGAGCACGTGAGGGGAGAGGATCTCGCAAGGCACCACCACTCTTACCTTGGCCTTGTTGATGGTAGGCTTGAAGGCCACCTCAGGCAGCAGGCTGATGAAAGGATCCCCTTCCATGTACCCTACCAGGCATGGGATAGAGATTTTACAGACCTTAATGTCATCTTGGATATCTGAAGATCTCATAAAGCTTTCTCAACATCATAACCAAACAGTTTGGTGCCTCTAAAAGGGGATTTCAAAGCTGTTTGCTGTGTGTCACCATTCGCAAACCCAGCAACCCTGAGTCAAGAATAACATCTCATGCAAATACACAAAGCAGCTGCCCTAGCAGAGACATCATATGCTGAGCGGAGCAAGTGTTTGCCAACCTTAGCACTAGAAGTAAGAGTTTTAATTACCTCATTCCTGGCAGCACCTTCTGGAAGAGCCTAGGATGCAGCTTTGGCAACTTTCCATGGGCTATTCTGATTATCATATGAACTTGGTAGTCTGCAATGTGCAGGCCTAGTGAGGCAGAGGCATAAGTGTGCTTGCCCATCACATCTAGAGTATTTGTCAGAAGGTAGAGTACTCATTATGCCTGGATCATGAACAAATGTGGCATTCTCCAATGCAGGATAAATTGGAGTAATGATGGAAGGCATACATGGTACTTGAAAAACCTCCATCAGATTCTTCTTTGTGGAGTCCTCTTCCTCCACAGCAAAGCTTATTGCATTTTGCATTTGCTGAATCATAGACTGGAAGGTATCTTCCTCTGGAGGAGATCTGGGTATGTAAACTACAGAATCCTCACTACAAGAAGAAAAAGTCGAGTTAAAATGTGGGACATATTTTTCTTCTCCATAACCATCCTCCACAATGAGGTCCAGATTATAGTCCACCACATCGTCACGGCAGCTGAAGACCTTGATGGAGATGCTGGAGGCTGCTGAGCATGAGATATAGGCAGTGAACTGGCTAATGTCATCTACGGGGTCTGCAAGGTAAGAACACTCATCAACAGCAGCACAAGCTCACACAAGTAAGCCTGGAAGGATATATATCATATCATATATCTGAAAATGCCGCCAGTACTGTCTGTGCATTGATGATGCCCTGACCAGGGGCCATGACTGCTAGAGTCGATGACTGGCCTGGACCTGCTGAAGTACTATTTGTAGTAGGTACAGTAGTGCCTAAGTTAAGCTCCGACCTTTGTGTCTGGTTGACAGCTGGGGGTGGGAGGCTAGGGTCACCACCACTGGAGTGGACAATAGTAGGCAAAGTACCTACAGACTGCAATGGTAACCTGGGTCTCACCGGGGATGCAGATTTTTTCTTTATCCCTGTGCTTATGCTTGTGTTCTGACACTGCTCTTTATCTCGGTCCTTTGATTTCGATGACCAGGAGTCAGTCGATGGGGCAGGCAATGCCAATTTCTGGCCTTGGGCCTCCTTCATGGCTGCTAAGTTTTTTCCAACAAAAACTTTTCCAGCCCCTTTCTTCTGCATCGCCTCTAGCTTGACTGAAGCCCTGGCAGATCTCACAAGTTCTGACACTGTGAGAGAGGCCTGGACAGCAGACACACACTTTGTGTGCATCGTCCTTACAAATTTTCTCACCACACTCACAGTACCGAACAGCATCACTGGTTTTAGTGGCATGCAGAGACGACAGTATCATGAAAATTAGTGATTAACAATGCAAAAAATAAATGACAAATGCTAGTTGGTCAATGTTTCCGCAGCAGGTCGGAGTATGATCGGTGGCAGGGAAAAAACTGAGGAGAGATGTGCTGCCCAAGTATATATAGACAGTGACACATGACGTCGTCATGGGTAGCCCTTGGTTAGCAAAATGTTTGTGTGGTCCAAGCGCTGACGCAGGTAGAGTTCCAAAGGTGTGGCCTCATGGAAAAGATATCCTTGAAGGCTAATGATTAAGTTGGTTAACTTTTTGCGTATGTTATTTTTTCAAAGAAATCCTCAGCAAGTTATCCAGAGAGAAGCTAAAAGATGCATGGCATGGAAAGGTCTCATATTTGGTATTATTTTTATGAGGCTGCAATATTACATTTGGAAGAAGACTCTCTGGTTCGTGAACAAGTAATATTTTCTTATTGGTACTGTGTGACAAAAATGTGAGTTGGCTAACTGACACAAATGGGATGCTCACGATTCTAGGGTTCAGCAGCCTTACCTAGGCTGCAGCTTTCCGGTCTGGTCAATCCTCTTGGTCCCACGCCGATGCAAGAAGTGCATCCACATGACCCCTTTCCACACCAATGCAAGCCGTGCCGGAGAGGCACCATGCATTGAGCAGAGGAGGTACTCCTGACATCAGGGATGACGCATCGGATGACATGCAGATGGCTTCCATACAACCAAGAAGTGGTGGAATCACATTATTTGCTCTGTGTGTGTGTGTGTGTGTGTGTGTGTTGGGGGTGGGGGAGAAAAATTGGGGGACCCACAACTTCCCACCACCCAAACAGTGCTGCAGCAGGACCCAAGCTCCCAAAATACACTGATCTTGGAGCATTTACTATTCTATTTTGTTTTCTCATTGATGCTGCTGGTGCTCCATGCTGCTCCTGTGTGCCATCAGGAATCAAGGGAGTGCTGTGAAGGATCATGTGACCCGAGCATTCTGCGCCAGTGTGAACCATTCTGCCAGTTCACATGGCCGCTTATACCGCTGGCTCTGCTAGGCACCCTCCACTCTGCTGTGGCTCTGGTGGCACAGTACTAATCGACTTGCTCCAATCAGGTAAGTGTCCACACAGTTATATTTGCAAAACATCAACAGGTCAGCTATATCTGCGGTGGTGCAAACGGCACTGCAATGTAAAACCGCCTTAAAAGGCCAGACTGTACCACTTATCCCCTGATAGGGGTGCACATTACCCATATTTATGAACTCTCCCCATTGACAATGTTGGAGCCAACACAAAAGTAAATTAAGGCAAGTATGAAAGAATTTCTTCTACAATACATTATTTTACATTCCAATATGACAAACTAATAGTGCAAGCCAGGCAGAGCTACGAGTTGGGAGCTCTACGTAGGAACTGCCAGTATCAGACTGGTGGTGATTTATGCAGGAAATAAGCACTAGATGGACCACGAGTCTTTTTTTCCCCCCATATATGTCTTTGTTTCTATGTTTTTGATATTATCAATTCTAGCGGGTTTTCAAAGGAAAACAGTCATTTGTAGAAACTCTCTCAAACCCCCAAAGCAAACCCCGATTAGGCTTGTAAGCCTGTAAAATATTTTTTTGCTAACTTCCTTGTGTTAATAATCCTTATGTTTATGTGTTACTGCATATTAACAATGACAGTGCTGCACGGCGCCATTTCCTATGTACAGTGCGGCTCTGCGCCGCTTACTTGTATCACTTTATACAAGTACAACAAGAGTACAACAATAACCTATCATTTACAAAAATAAGGCATTCTACTGAACCAGATTAGCGCCCCGATCCAGGGACGACAGGTGCAGAGGTCAGCAGAGAGGCATTAAGAATGTCCCTTGTATACTCTCATCTTTGAGAGGTTTAAATCACTGTACAACTATAGCAACTTCTGGCAACAGCTTGATGGTGACGCCCGTGGCAGAACGGGTGACCATGTGCTGCTGCTTTCCCCACCCGAGAATACTGCTGCGTGTGCACACTCACAATAAGGAAGATACATAGGAATACATTAGGAATCTGTTGGCAGAAAAGGACAGTCAGGCCGACCCAATCTGCCTAGAATTCGACCAGGCTTCTGATATGGTCCCCCCTCCTCCTTTTCCAGCAACCCCCTTTGTTTATCCCAAGCTCTTCTGAATACCTCTACAGTCGTCTCCCCCACCACTACCTTAGGCAGCCTATTCCAGTTGTCCTCCACCTTCTCAGTGAAGAACAACTTCCTGAAGTTACCCCTAAATTTCCCTCCCTTGATCTGAAAATCATGACCAATCGGCCTCCCTGTCAATTGGAAAAGGTTCTCCACTGGCACCTTATTGATATCTTTGAAGTATTTAAAAGTCTCCGTCATATCTCCCCTATCCCTCCTCTGTTCCACAGAGTACATACCCAGGTCCTTAAGAATCCCCTCATAAGGAAGGTGCTGCAGCTCCCTCACCATCTTTGTCACCCTCCTCTGAACTCGCTCCACCTTCTCTACGTCCTTCCTGAGAGAGGGCCTCCAAAACTGGACCTCGTACTCCAGGTGAGGCCCAACCAGCTGTGTGTATAGTGGTACTATGACTTCCCCCCTCCTACTGCTGATCTCTATACTTAGTGCTAGACATAAGGTAATGGTCTATTCTACTCCCCCCAAATTTAAAAAACACTGTATAGAGAACTGTTTTAATGTCTATCAATACTTATCCCAAGACTTGGAAATGCTTCCCACCTAATGGAAGAGTGCTTCCTAAAACCGCTGGTGATTCTAAAGGAGTCTTCTCAAGATTTAAAGCACTTGGACACATTCAAATTTTGTGTTACTCACATGCTGAAAACAGGTGAGTAATTTACTCTTACCTGCCAATATAATCTGGAGTACTGAGTGGATGGGAATCAGAACAGGGAAAATGGCAGCAGAAACATCGAATGACTCCTCCCAGAAACCAACTCCCACCACAACGCCTTGCCCTGAAAGGCCCTATCTCTGCCCCGGGTGGGTGGATGGGAATTGGAAAAAGGAAAATGGCAGCAAAAACATTCACACCATCTGGCCCTGCAAGGCCCTATCTTTGACCCCCCGGCCACTGCACCCACATGTACATACCTCTCAACTGTCACACATTACGAGGAACAGTTCATTTCACCTCAGAAAAGCCCTTTTTTCCACACCGAGTAGTATCGTCCCACATATCACGCTGCAATTTTAAAGCAGAAATCCAAACAATAAACGTGAAAAATGTGTTGGTCAATAAACAGAAAGCCCTGTGAACATGAAAATACACATTTACACATTGTTCTGAGCTTCGCTTTATAATATGAGGTGTTCACCATTTTGCCTATAAGTTCCACATTTTGAAGTACAATGTTGCACATTTTGGGGTCGAGAGGTATGCACATGTACAGTCTGCTTCTTCCTGGTGACTGCAGGGAGCCCCTGTCAGGGTCATGCTGAATGTGGCAGGAAGCAGTGGACCAGGGTATCTGGTGGCACATCTCAGTAGCAGGAGGGGAGTCTTGTGGGCAGCTCAGACCCCCTTGGGAAGTCTTAATATAGAGGGGTGTCGCAGACACACAAGAGAAATAACTGAGGAAAAAATAAGTTTTTTTAAGCTGAAAAAGGGTACATGCTAGGCACTGCAGAAACAGCATAACTCTAAAAGAACAGTTAAAATATGCTCCTTTAGCAGGTGAGAAAATATAAATATGTCAATCCTCTGATTTATCTGGGGCTTTTCACGGAACATGAATTGCATTTAAAAAAAAAAATTATTTTTTTTTGTCCGGGAGAGCATCAGTCAAAAAGCTTTACAATGACCCTTCATGACACGACAGTCCAGTAAATATCGACGACACAGTCAATGTTTAAAATAAAAGATGGTGAACCCTGGAGATCAATATATTTTTGTCACGAGCTAAACAGCTACAGAAACTCCAAAAATAAGGAAAGGGTGTGGCGAGATGGACTCATTACCCATTATCTGCAGTTTTTAGTTCTAAGTTATCTACCTCCTCCATAGAAGGGGCAGCTGCCAAATCCTGTGTTTTCTCATGTAATGTACTCTGCCCTGCAGAAGTGCTCGGCATCTGACAGGAAGCAGTTTCCGGATGAGCACTGTCCACTGATGACGATGGTGGGGACGACGGCGGGGAGGACTTTATTGGCAAGCTGGACACGGACGACAGTTGTGGTCGCTTCAGTTTAATGACTCTACTGGTAGTGTTTTTTCTCTCTGGTATATAGACTCTAATGGTCGGTTTGCTTGTTTCAATGGTATTTTCAGTCCTTTGGCACTTGAGAGGCTCTGATGGCCCTGAAGAAACTGAATCCGAGACGGCAGACAGAGTTTCAGAGGAGCTGTGGTTTACCGAGATCCCAGTATCAGTTTTTTTCAGGGGTCTAGTACTGAGACGAATTACTGTGCTCGGGGTAGTCTTTGAGGCATTAACAGTGACCCCAGGTTTAATCACTTTTTGAGAGTTTTTTACTTTAATACAAGTACTGGTGGATGGGCCAGAGTATTTAATCCGCTTTAGACCAGATTTGGATTTCGTCTCCTCTTCCTCCTCCTCCTCTTCTTCATTCAAAGATATTAGCCTCCTGTAAGTGCAATAAGAAAACTTTTTCATTAAAGGTAGCCTTAAATTTGTACAACTAACCATTCACAAACAAACAATCTGTAATCTTAACAGCAGAATCACCGAGAAAAGGTATCATCCGCCAAAATGCAACAGGTCGCTTTATTAAAGTAAAAAAGACAAGTTAAAGTGTCAGTAGCTGAAACAAATTGTCAGTAGCCAAAATAAAGAGAATTTGTATAATACTTATATTATAGTAGTAATATGTTGTCACTTGCCTTAGAACTGTTTGTCTTTAAATACAGCCGACACGCTCTCACAATTCAGGCAGGCGGCTCATACCAAGGACTTGCCTGCCTGAGGAGCTACATTCGTTAGGTTTCAAATTTTTTTAGCCACTAATAAAATAAATCTCATCTTAATCTGCTGGCTCGTATCTTCCATGTATGAGCCAAGTAGCCTCCGAGTGCTGCAGCTCCTCCTCTAAAATCAGCATTCCAAAAACATCGCATACGGAATGGAGTACAGGTGCTCTGTGTAGATATTAACAGGACTGGGGCAGAGGAGGGCTGTCTAAATGTACTTACATTATCTTTTCAGGAAGATGAAAATCATGGGGAGGGATAAGCTGAATTGGAAGCATCTCAAATAAATGTAAATTCTATACTATTTCACAGACCACGCACTACCAGTAATCTAAGTACCAAAGGTGCTAAGAGATGCCATGGTCATCTTTCTAATTTTGCCTTAAATACTTCTGTCTTCTAGACTGTTTTTTCCCAGTCCCTTTCCTGGATTGCAGGGCCACACTAAGTGTCAAGTTGCTTCATCAGCAACACAGGACACAGGGTGAGCAATCAACTAGTGTAATCACTGCTAGCCACTGAGGACCAGCACAGTATTTTACAATGCACATACTTCTGTTATAAAACTTCCAGACTAATGCATTCAACACCTAACAGAGTTAGCATGATAACCATGACAGCAGCCTAACAGAAAGGCAGTTTGCAACAAGTGCAGTGTGTAGAATATATAAACAATCCCTCCAAGGCATAAACCCACGATATATAAATAATAATTTATAATTCATAAGGCAGACAGAATGGAATGCAAGTCTCCTGTTGTCATCTCTTATGTAGCTACAGTATGCATCTATATGAATGCATTCTAAACCATAAAATCCAGCGCGAAGCATAATGGGTTCGCAGCTATGCAAATCCTGTGGTGTACTGGGGACATGTGGGAATTATCTAGGAAATCTCTCAATGAAGCGCTTCTCCGCCAAATCTTTCACTGTGCAGGTGTGCCTACGGAGTGAAGGATCTGAAGGAGAAGCGCTTCGTTAGTGTTATTTCAACAGTTTATTACTAAAGTCCCCAATCAGACTGTATTATCACTCTGGGGCACTGTCGCTCCACTGACTTCACCACGTAAGCATGTAGCGGCCATTTTAGGCAGCTACTAAAGCGTGGTGTTTAAACAGCAAGCAGGACTTTGTTTATACGTCAGAGAGACCTTTACAGCATAGCGACTGTGGATTTACACATATTCTGAGGCAAAAGGAGCACAGCATTATGTAGGTAAGCTAACCTACAGTGCTGTGTTTTTGTTGGACAGATTCTAAAGGCCCTGCTTAGGAGTCCTTTAAGTCTTACCATGTAACTTAAAAACAAGCATGGCAACCCATGTCTTTTGTCGTGGATTTTAAATGTTTAGATGATCATCATGTACTGGGCAAAACATTATAAATTTCACATGGCAGGGTTTTAAATAATTGATTAGCAGTTTTTTTCTTGGGACAATGCTAACTGTACAGAAAGCATTTATATAGGTTTTCTAGAAGTGTTATGTTTGTTAAACACAATGAAGCAAGTGCTATGCATTTTCACAATGTTTTAGCACTTTTATGAGCAAAACGCTAATCAATTTTTGGAGTTAAATAAAACCCTGCATGGGATTGCTAAAACACCAAAACGTCCTTAAATGTAACCATTATCTTTAAAGCCTGGACAAGAGAATACACGTGACTCCAAGATGTGCTGCAAGCTATGCCTGCAGGCAAAAAATGAAGTAAATACATTTTTCACTGTTTAACTTCGTCTGCTGTGCCTCTTGATACAGAGGGCCTGGATTCTGGTGCAGGTTTGATTGTTTTTCTGCTACGGGATCTTCCATCTGGACAATAAACAGAGAGAGGCAGAAGGGACTTCAAAGTAACATCTGAAAAACTACACCTAGCACTGTACTGCAGAGTTTGGGGTGGGTACATGACTGGTATGGGACTTGAACTCATGTCCTTCTGGTTTGCTACACAGGCCTTCAAGCTATCATAGTAAAATCTGCGATCTTTGTTCCATGGGCCTTCAAGCTGTCACAGTATACCTGTACGTGGCAATGTTTGTTACAGGGTCTTTCAAGCTGTCACAGTATATGTGGCAAGGCTTGTTCCATGGGCCTTCAAGCTGTCACAGTATACCTGTACGTGGCAATGTTTGTTACAGGGTCTTTCAAGCTGTCACAGTATATGTGGCAAGGCTTGTTACATGGGCCTTCAAGCTGTCACGGTATATGTGCCTGGGGAGGGGCTGTAATACCAAGGGAGGCAAAGACTGTCTTCCCCAGATGATGAAGCAACAAAGAGGGAGGTCCAGAGGGGCGGAAGCTCCCCCACAGCAGGGGGCAGGGTGGGGACAAGACGGAGGACAAGGGGGTTATAAATCAGGATAGCAAGAAGAGAGGAGTAAAGGAGACCAGTAATGGAAGGGGTAACAAGGGAGGAGAAGAGATGGGGAGCTTCGGCAAACAGCAGGGGGGGAGCAGGAGGCAGGTGGGGTAAGGCATGGAGAGCCATGTGCACCAATGAAGGAGTCTGAGAAACGAAATTCCAGACTGGAAGGCCATCATGGAGGAGGCTAGCAGAATCTGGTGGTAATAATGGAGTCATGGTGCACTGACAGCCATGAATGGGATGAGGTCATAGCAGGCTATTCCCTATTCAGAAAAGACAGGGAACGGAGGAGGGGAGTAGGTGTACTGTATATGAAGGAGGGAATCAAGGCTACAGAAGTACAGTGGCACCCAGAGGAAAAAGGAAGGACTGGAGGTGCTGTGGGTCATCCTAGAGACAGGGACTGGGGCCACTACCCATACAGGGGCAGTAATCAGACCTGAAGCACAGGGAGAGGAGCTGGATAAGGCACCTGGGGAGGACATCATCAGGACAGCAAATAAGGAGTAGGTGTTGTTAACCAGAGACTTCCATCAGACGTGGAACGGAGCCTTCCAGCTGCAGCTTTAGCACGGAGCAGGGCCATCTCCGACTTCCTACAAGGGGTCTTTTTCTCAGGCAGCCAGTTAACGAACTCACTAGAGACAGGGCAGTGCTGGACCTGGTACTTACAAACAGGGACAGCACTGCAGACATCACAGTGGGCAGTCCTCTAGGGACCAGTGATCACCATACAGTGTGGTTTAACATTAAGATGGGAGCAGAGACAAAACACACAAGAGGGTCTTGGACTTTAGAAGGGCAGATTTTAAGGAAATGGGAGACCTCCTCAGAACTGGTCTGACAGAGTGGAATGCCGGGGGTTGGGGCAGACTAACAGTGGGGAAAAATAAAAGACAGCATAAGTAAGGCAACCAGCCTCTGTGTTAAAGAAGTGAGCAAAAGCAAAAGGAAAACAGACTGTTATGGTACTCTAGTGAAGCGGCCATGGTGGTCGAGGAAAAAAGGGTGGCATTCAGGAGGTATAAGGAAACACAGAGGGAGGAAGACAGGGAGGTGTACTAGGTGAAAAAGAAGGAAGCAGGTAAGGCAGTGAAGATAGCAAGGCACAAACAGAGGAAAGGATAGCAAAAGGAGTAGCAAACCGGGATAATACTTTCTTCAGGTACATAAGTGAGAAGAGGAAAGCAAGGGGAGGGAGACTGCGCAGGAGAGGACCAAGAAAGAACAGAAATCCTGAACTGGTACTTCTGCTAGTTTTCACAGTGGAAAGAGGAGGAAACGGACCACCAGTGATCAGCAGGAACAAGGGGGGGGGGCAGACTTGTTCATTTTCAGAGGAATGAGTCCTGAAGGAACTTGCAGCTCTAAAAGTGGACAACGCTATGGGACTGGATGGGATACACCAAGGGGTACTGAAAGAACTCAGGGTGGTGCTAGCTGCCCCACCGATGGCCTTATTCAACAGCTCAGTGGAATCAGGTATGATTCCAGTGGACTGGAGGAGAGCAGACATGGTCCCTCTACGTAACGGCAGCAGCAGGGAAGAGGCTAGTAACTACAGACGAGCAAGCCTCACCTCAGTGGTGAGGAAATTCATGCAAACACTGTTAAGGAAAGATTGGTAGAGTATCTTGAATCCAGTGGGCTCCCAGACAAAAGGCAGCATGGATTCACAGGGTGGGGTGGGGGAGTAGAATTCATGCCAGGCAAATGTGAGTTTTTTGACCAGGTGATCAGGGGAGAGCAGTGGAGTAGCCAGACTTGACTAAGGCCTTCAACACTGTGCCCCACAGAGATTAAGAAACAGAGAAGCCTAGGGGTGGGATCCAAAGCAGTGAACTGGGTTAGAAACTGGTTAAAGGATAGGCAACAGAGGGTGGTGGTTAACGGCACTCACTCTAATCAGGGGTCGAAACTGGCACCTGCCCACCTGCCAAATGTGGGTAGATTTCAGGTTGGGTGGGTTAAACTGTGTCCGTGGAGCGCCCGGTGGGCACCTGTAAAAAAGATAAAGTCCAAACAAGTGTGGCCGTGGTGTCCTGGTCGGCCCTTTGTCATGCTGGTGCCTTTTACTCTTTGTTTTCAGCAGGGAAGGGGAGTTTGCCGAAGTAGGAAGTGTTCAATTCAATGCTGGCTCAGTAATGCTCCCGTCTGGCTGTGGTGTCAGGGCGGGGGAGTGACTTCGTAGGAGCGGTGCATTTAAATATGAGGTTAAACCTATGGAAATGTATGCCTTGCATTACAAGAACACCGAAGAATAAATCTACCTGCAGAAAGAAGTCCGAGAGAGATAGAGAGAGAGAGAGAGAGAGAATTGGAGCCAAGGATCACCCTGCCACAGTCACCGGGTGAAGCTGCTTTTGGGCACCAAGACTTTGGAACTCCGGTCAGAAGAGTCAGTGATCATAAGACTGGGGGCTGCCTGCTGTCAATGAATGCCGCAACTTCTGTGCCGCATCTTTGGGAATCCAGTGAAAGAAGACAGACCCGGCTGCCTTCCCCTTTGCTGTCAACGCAGTGATTCAAAGCTGCAGAGAGCCGCTCTGTCTTTCAGACTCACTGTCCAGTGTCAGTGGCCAGTCCGAAGGGAAACTTGGGAGACAGCCGCGGACTGCCAGATTGTGACAGAAGCACAAAGAAAAGCCGAGCAGCGCGGCACAGCACAGAAGTTCTGATCGGCCCCACGCACTAAACTTCTGCTGTCTGTGAGCATCGTGAGGCTAGCTCTCAAGGTATGTAACTTGGGCACCGGACTGTCAGTCTTACAAACTTGCAGGTAGGGATGTTGATCGGCATCTGATTGCTGAGGTGGTGGCACTTGTCTGAGTCAGGACTTCGCCACCGTGATCCTGCAGAACTGTTTGTCAGGGAGCGAACAGGTTAGACAAACTGCTTGCGATTAGTCTTCAATGATATTCTAGCAATGTACAGGAGGGAGCACTTAAAAAAATAAATAAAACGCCCAGCTGTGTAGTCTGCAAATTAGCACGAATGTAATTACAGTTTGCAAAAACAAAAAAAAAAAAAAAAAAGATTGTCTGCAGACTTCTGAGCTGATTTTCAGAGGTAAGAACTGAGCTGTTATGTTTGAAAACCACAAAAAAAAACCACTGCTTTAGTTTCTGCAGTAGCCAAAAAGCCAGATTTATAAGTGTGCGGCTTGTGGACCCTGCTAATCTCTTACTCTGTATGTTGGCAGGACAGGCAGCGCAAACATGACTTGAAACAAACTGAGTGAACTGGTTTGTGAATCATATTGAAAAGGTTGCACAGTGTCAGGGCTGATTAAGAAAAACAACTATTTACATCAGTGTGCATTCAGTGAACCAGAATGCCTACTACTGTCAGACCAGGCTCATTATCTGCATATGTGATCTGACAAGAGTAAGCATTGGTGTTTTAAATGGTCTAAATGGTTGTTTTCCTTCAGCAATGACACTGTGCACAATTTCAGTCAGTCTGTGTAACACTGTTGCCCATATTATATCTACACAGTTCTAATTAATGATGTCTTTGAATTTTTTTGGGGGGTTCTTGTACTGCTGGTAATTTTAATGTTTCTTTCCCAGTTCAGAACCACTGAAGGAGGTTCCAGTCTGGGGAAAGAAACACTTCTGAGGCCTGCTAGATTTGGGTGCCGGGCTAGTGAAAATCAAGGTGGGCCGGTGGCTTTTTCCAGCCACTAGCCCTGTGGACTGGTGGCTGAAAAAGTTAGTTTCAACCCCTGACTCTAATGATAACGAGAGTGACCAGCGGGGTGCCGCAGGGCTCAATACTGGGACCAGTCCTCTTCAATGTCTTCATAAGTGACAGCGCAAATGAACTGGAAGGGAAGGTATGACCTTTTGCAGAGAATACCAAAAGCTGTACTAGGGTGGACAATAAGGAAGGGGTTGAAGGAATGCATAGAGATCATGGGACACTTGAGAAATGGTCAACACCATGGCAGTTGGGGTTCAATGCCAAAAAGTGCAAAATCCTGCACCTAGAGGCATAGGAGCCAAAGAACAGAGTACAGGATAAAGGGGAGGTACTGTCAGTCAAACAGCAGGAAAGGGACCTTGGGGTTATCATATCTGATTACCTCAAAGTGGCAGGGCAGTGTGACAAAGCAGTGGGTAGGGCCAGTGGGATGCCGGGGAGCATAAGGAGAGTCATCTCCAGCAGAAGAAAGGAGGTGGTGTTGCCAAAATACTGCTCACTGGTGAGATCCCGCCTGGAATACTGCATCCAGTTATGGGGGTCGCACCACAGAAAGGACAGAGAGGGTGGAGGCAATCCACAGGATGACAACTAAAGTGGTGTAGGGGTTGCACCAAAAACCCAATGAGAAGAGACTGAGGGATCTCAACATGTACACCTTGGAAGACAGGAGAGCAAGAAGGGACATGATACAGACCTAGAAGTACCTTACTGGGGTGAAGAGGGTGCAGAAGGGGAGTCTCTTTCAAATAAGGAAGAACACCGAGGGCATGAAATGATGCTGGCTGGGAGAAGTTTAGGAGGGATGGAAGGAAGTAAAACTTCACTGAAAGAGTGGTGGAAACATGGCACAGACTGCCTACAGAAGTGATGGAGATGAGAACAGTTGGGGGTTTCAAGCATACGTAGGATGGACACAAGGGAATATTAGGAAATGGTTAGGCAGTATTGCCAGAGACCAGTTAGGGTCTGTGCAAACAACCTAGACAGGGACCATCTGGGCAGACTGGGCTAGCCAAGCGGTTCGTTTTCTGCTGACCAATTCTATGTTTCTATGGCAATGTTTCTTACAAAGGCCCTCAAGTTATCACACTTCATGTGGCAGTGTTTATAATACTGGCCTCAAGTTGTCACACTACGTGGCAATGCTTGTTACGTGGGCCCTCAAGCTGCCACACTACACGTGGTAATATCTGCAACCCAGGTCCTGAAGTTGTCACACAATGCGTATAGCAAGTTTGTTACCCAGGCCCTAAAGCAGTCACACTATATGTGGCAAAGTCTATTACACAGGCCCTATATAATACATGGCACGAGTTTCCTACACTGACCCTCCTCAAATCATCAAAGTATATGTGGCAATGTATTTTACACAAGCCCCCAAGCTCTCACTGTATACGTAACAATGTTTACTACATAGGCCCCCCAAGTTATCACAGGGTGCATGGCAATGTTGGTTACACAGGCCTTCAGGCAACCTCAGTGTAAGCCCCTTGATCTTCCCATAATAAAAAAAGCTGGGACTCAGCCTTGAAGTTTAATACATGGTTATATCAGATAAGACAACCCAGCTGGCAAGCCAATGTTGCCCTGTATAACACTTAAGCAATAAGGCATAAAAAGGACACGTTATGGAACAGATAATCCACTACAGGGTGTGTGGTCATGCTCTGACATATGCACACTTTGGTGTGTGTGTGTGTGTGTGTATACTGAGGCAAGAGGCTGCAGGCTGACTGCATTCAACCACCCAAGGCATGACTGCACACCTTGTAGTGAATTATCTGTCTTATAAAATGGCCAAAATTGTTTTGAAGGGGGGTGAAAAAGAGAAAGAAGTGCAGGTGTATAGTGGGATAATGCACAGTCACGCTGTGTTTCATCCAATCAGGAGACAGCATTTTTTACCTAGTTTTCTCACACATTTTACAAGCTGAGATAAAGTCATGCCTTGGCAGCATTGTAAGAAAGATACAAGCTGCAGTCAAGTGTCTTCAACCACCCAAAAAGTGATGTTACCAAGCATAACACATGCCCTGGAGTGCCTTATTGCGATTATGAAATGGATCCAGTAGAATATAAAGGCTTTTCATTTACTTTTGTTTTTGTTTTTAAATATTGGTTTCAGACCTTGATGTTATATTGAAATAACATTATATCTGGAACGGCTATGGACCAAGCCATTTTATGGATTTTCATAAAAAAGGTTAAATGTGGGTTGTTGAGCATACACATAAAGTACGTAGTAGGTCATAGCTCCAGAGATTACAGCGCTTACTCCTGAACCAATCAATGTACATTTGCTTGATCAATGAACTGCCAGATCTCAAGCCCTTCCAGGCGAGTTTTGAACTGTGCCAGCCATGAGTGAGAAGACAACTGTAAACAAACACTAGACTTGTCATAACATACCTCTTTTGAACTGGAGGAAGACTTCCATGCAAAGACCATCCCTCTAGGGTCCAACACTCAATAACCTCCTGTGGCACTCGCCAGTAACTGATCCCTGTAGTTACAACAATTCTGTTTTGTTAACAAGTTAAAAAAAAGGGCAGAAGTCCAATCTTCACAGTTACTCTTTTTTGTTGTGTACAGCAGACCACACATATAAAATCATCAAAACTTGGGATAAAATTAGCTATGCTCAAACACAGGTACCCCATCCATTCTCACTTACAAGAAGAGCTGCAGTGTTAAACGGGGGCAAATTGTGACTCTTCTGCATCACACTCACCCTTTTATGCTGTACATAAAGTCCTTAACTGGTCACAGGGAGGTAGGGTCCACCAGCAACTATATCACAAAGCAAGCCGAGTATCTACATGTTAGCAGGCACAAAAAAGTTCTTATAAGAGACAAAAGCCCTCGCACTCCACAGCCAGGATTAGTTACCTCCAGTGAAGACAGAGATGACCAGGTAAACTCAAATCCATTTATTGGAAAGTTTTCCACTTAGTAGTAGGTAGTAATAGAGACACACCAATAGAAAAATGTCCACATTCAGGTACCCCCCTGACGAAGCCTGACATGGCTCTGGAGTGCGAGTGCTAAGTCCGTTGTAATTTACAGTTGGCTCGTAGCCTGCACTCGCTTCCCATCCTGGTCGACAGAGCAGCATCAATGTCCTCTGCATAAAAAAGTTCTTCCCCCGCAAACATGCAGGTTTGAGGCACTAAGGCCGTGTACACACTAGGGACCGATTTTAGAACGTTATTAAAACTGTTTTATAAACCAGGCCACAGCACGGTTGTCAAGAGTGTACACAGTGCATTCCGACAACCGTGTCTGGTCGAGCTGGTCCCCAGGCATGACTGTGGCACCAACTCAAAGCATTACGGGTGCCACAGTGCACGACGGGATACCCCTCGATTGGGCACCGAAACCAATCTGGGGTAAAAGTACAGAGCGGGGACCGGAACTCCTTTGCCAGCTCAGCAACACTGCACAGCTGGAAAAAAAAATAAAGCTTTTCTTGGAGGATGGGTTGCCTTAACCAATGTTACAGCACGGTTTGCATACACACTGCTGTTAACATGGATTAAGGAAACAGTTTTTATCTAAAACGGTGCTAAAGACTACCTCTAGCAGGGTTTTAACACAGTTTTAACCATGTTACAGTGTGGACGCAAACCGTGTTCTGGGAGCTTAAAACAGTTTAAGGCAGTTAAACCGTTTTAAGCTCCCTAGTGTGTACAGGGCCCCAGAGAGTCACAGCATGGCGGTCCATTGGCACTGTGCCAGTCATGTGGCACTATGCCATGTTGAAAATCTGTGAAGACTGTGACTTGCCCCAGAACGTCCCCCTCCTCTACTGCCCCTTTTCTCTTAGCCAACTTCTGGGTATGCTGGTGCCTAATTTTCCATGGCCCACTAGCCACAGCCCTGGTAGTTCACTGCCCCCTCTCCCGACTTCCTTCCCAATTCATGATCGCTCCCGGGGGAGTCCCCCATCCTAATCCTTCTTATTCTTAAGCAAGGTTACAAGTTACAGCCATCTGCCCATTACATGTTTAACAGATGGGGTTGCCAGCAGCTGCAGCCGGAATTGTGGTGCCACCACGCTCTGCGTATTATGGCCAAACTGCATAAATTAAAGCAAGACTAGGAATGGACATACATGTGGCATCCTAATCTTAGTATCCCTTCAACTACTTAAATTACTATTCTGGTGGCCAATTGCAAATTTTAGTTGGTCAGTAGTTGCCGGATTACTGACTTGTTTGGAGAGAGGAATCAGTATGCATATGGCACAGAGTTTGCGGCATCTCCTTCAGGTCAAATAAAATTAGTTAGTTTCCATAATAACCTGTGTTTCAGGTGCTTTATAAATTTCTGTTAGAACTTTTCTGGTAATATGAAACTCATCCAGGTTTTTAAATAAGTTATTCAAATGGTGAAGTAAGGCTCTATGGGCCAGTTGTGTTCAATTTAAACTAACAGAGGGCTTTGACAGTGTGTCAAGCAGAGAAATAATTCTGTCCCCCATGGGTACTCCATTGCGCACTTCCCCAGAGTGGAATGCAGGGGCGGGGGTGTGGTCATCTGTTTTACATCTCAGCTGGGCTTCACCATGCGCCCAGTGAGAACACTGAGTTCATTTGAATGTGTGGCCATCTGTGGTGGTCCGGGCGCAGGCTGCAGGATTCTCCTAATTGAGCATTCCTGCAGGAAATAGCTGATTTCGTTGTCGGTGGAATACTGGAGGCCCCCAGATGTCTAGTTCTGGGAGACTTCAATGTTTGGGCCAACGATGAATCGTCTTGATTGGGTTATCACTTCTTCCAGATGATGGCATCTCTGGGCCTGTTGCAAGAGGTTTCAACCATGACTTATCAGGGTGGTCACATGTTGGACTTGGTGTTCTCACTGGGGCTTCAGGTTGATGATCTTAAGACTAATCGGGTCATTTGGTCTGATCACTGCATGGTGGAGTTCTTGCTCTGGCTCCCCGTGAGCCTCCCCTGCAGAGATGGCAAGCTACCGCCCTTTGAGGTGGCTGACCCGGAGGTTTTTCTGGCGGTAGCTGACCTATCTAGTGTGGGCAGTGCATGCATAGAGGGTGTGGGTGAAGCAGTCACTGCCGATGAGATGATGGCTGGGGAACTCAACTCCCTTGCACCAGTCCATGTACAAGCCAGATCTTCTCACTTGAGGTCCCCATGGTTTGATGGAGAGCTCAAGGCGATGAAGATCAAGGGTCGGAGGTTGGAGCGCTGCTGGCGAAGGTCCGGTCTGGAGGTGGACAAACTGGCCCTGCGTGCACACTATGTTGTGTACCAGAGGGCAATCAACCATAAGAAGGTAGGGATTTATTTAACTCTAAAAATTGATTAGCGTTTTGCTTATAAAAGTGCTAAATCTTTGTGAAAATGCACAGCTCTTGCCTTACTGTGTTTAACAAACACAGCACTTCTAGAAAATCTATATAAATACTTTCTGTACGGTTAGTATAGTCCCAAGGAAAAAACTGCTAGTCAATTATTTAAAACCCTGGAAGGCAGTGTTTCTGTCCAGGGAGATTGCTGCTGGGAACAGCCAACCAGCTATGCTTTTTCGGACTGTGGACAGGTTATTACATTCAGATTGTCTACAGCCGTAAAAGGCGTTTTCCGATGCTTCGTGCAATGAGTTTGCTCTGTTCTTCTCGGACAGAGTGTCCGCCATCAGGCAGGGAATTCTGCCAGTTTGCCACAGCGTGGCTGTCAGTGGTTGCTTGGATTGTCCGAGGTGCACTTCGCCTGGTTGGGGGAGTTTAAACCAGTGGAGGTGGCTGAGGTCATTGAGGTTGTCTCGAGGCTGAAGCACACATATTGCGAACTGGACCCAGTGCCAACTCATTTCTTAATGGGATGTGTTGAAACTGTAGGCCCGGTGTTCACCTTGATTGTCTGATGTTCTTTGTCAGAGTTCTTTGTCAGAGGGGGGCTTCCCAGATGCCTTGAAGGAGGCACTGGTAAGACCCCTTCCGAAAAAACATCTTTAGACCCGGACATCAGGGCAAATTATCTTCCTGTCTCCAACCTTCCATTTTTGGGAAAGGTTGTAGAGAAGATTGTGGTGCAGCACCTGGGAGAACACCTCGTGGCCTTTGATATCTATGAGCCGCTCCAGTCTGGGTTTCGTGCCGAGCACTGTACGGAAACTGCGTTAGTTTGGGTGCACAATGATCTCCTCAGGGCGAGAGATCAAGAAGAAGGGACAATTCTTGTCCTCCTTGATCTCTCCACAGCTTTCGACACAGTGGACCATTGTGTGTTACTCAACCGCCTGAGGGAATTTTGTGGACTCGCCAGCACTGTCATGCGCTGGTTTGAGTCCTATCTCACAAACAGGAGGCAAAGGGTTGTGATGGAGTATTTCTCCTCCTCCCCTAGCCTTCTGTCTTGTGGAGTACCTCAGGGTTCGGGTCTTGTCGTCAATGTTGTTTGCCGTGTATATGCTGCCCTGCGGGGGGATCATTAGGAAGTACAGTCTGGAGTTTCATTGCTATGCCAATGACACCCAGCTGTATCTATCCTTTGCCCCTGGAACATCCGATGCGGTGGACATACTTAACAACTGCCTGGACAAGATTAATGACTGGATGGCCTCTAGCTGGTTGTGACTGAACCCCGATAAGACGGAAGTACTGGTGGCGGAGTCGATCAGGAGGCGTGATAGGATGGCCTCTGGTGCAGAGACTGGATTGTTTCTGGGTTCTGTGCCATTGAAGGCCTCCTCTAGGTTGCACTATCTTGGTGTTTTCCTTGATAGTGGGTTGACATTTGAATCTCAGGTGTCCGTTGTCGGGTCCAGCTTTTTCCATCTAAGGAATATCGCTAGGATCAAACACCTGGTTCCGCCCCTGGACCTCCCCACCTTGGTACATGCATTCGTGACATCTAGGCTTGACTACTGTAATGCGCTCTACCTCAGGGTCTCTGGAGGTACCCTCCGTCGATTGTAGCTAGTGCAGAATGCAGCTGCCAGGCTGTTGACGGAACAGTCTAAATTTTGTCACGTTACCCCGGTGCTGCGCAAACTGCACTGGCTGTCTGTTTGATGGAGGGTTCTCTTTAAGGTGGGCTTGCTCACCTTTAAGGCCCTACATGGACTGGGCCCTGGCTACCTGTCAGACTTTCCAACACCTGCTGCCCCGGTCCGCTCCCTCCGATCCTCTTCTAGGGGCCTCCTTGCGATTCCCAGGACGAGGTTAAAAACTGCCGGCGACAGAGCTTTTAGTGTCGCCGGCCCCGTCCTATGGAATTCGCTTCCTCCATCAGTAAGGGAGGTCCCTTCAGCTGAGGCATTCAAAGCCTGCCTCAAGACCTTTTTATTCAGCCGGGCATTCCCAGACACTGTCTTTCAGTTAATATCTCAGAGATAATTGCATAATGGCACTTTAAAAAATTTCTCTGCTGACAATTTGGACTTATTTTAGTGTTTCGATTGTAAATATCTATAAGCATGTTTGTATCTTATTTGTGTTTTAATTGTTCTGATGTTGATTGTATGGTGCCCAGAGCCTCCAGGATTGGGTGCCCGAAAAATACAATTTACCTTGCCTGAAACTCTTAACAACACGAAAACATAGAATCTGTTGGCAGATAAAAGCCTGTCACTCTTTGTGTCTGCCCATTCCTGTTGAAGGAGAGAGCAACAGAGGCTCTTCATTCTCACCTTCCCTTCTCCCTTTCTGCTGTGGTCTTTAACAAACCTTTTTTATCTGTCCCACTCTCGTTTGAATGTCCCCACTGATCTCACGCAGATCACCTGCTCCAGCAGCCCATTCCACTCCTTCACCACCCTCTCCATGAAAAAGTACTTCTGGTATGTCTTTTAAACCTGCACCCCCCCCCACCACCACCAGCATCATGGAGTTGCCCCCGGCGTTTGTGTTCACACTCAACATGAACAGTTCACACTATTTACCACATGGGCATAGCTGTGTATTTTAATCATGCCCCCTTTCTCCGTTCTCTCCTCAAGCATGCACTTGCTCAGATCTGCCAAGGTTTTACTCGTACAAAGGGAAAACCCATTTAATAGAGAAAGGGTAGCAGTTGCTGCAGAAATGCCTGATTAGGGCTTTCAGTATTAAAGTAAAATGTTTACGTACCAGTTTTAAATGTTATCTTATTCTGAAAGACCTGCACCAACCATCGTGACACTGATCCACCTGCCACCATCTCACGCACACCAGGCGACTTCCAGCACATGAGGGCTATCAACTAATGGCCGAGTTGGTAGCCCTCACTAGCATGCCTGGTGTGCACAGGAAGGTGGGAGATGGCTCAGTGACATGTCAGTTGGTGAGAGTCTTTCAAAATAAGGTAACATCTGAAACAGGTATGTAAAAATTTTACTTTAATGCTAAAAGCCCTAATCGGGTGTTTCTGCAGCAACTGCTACCCTTTTTCTACTGACCGGGTTGTCTCTTTAGAAAACTATGAAACAGAGTGGCACCATATTAGTCTAAGCACATAAGACCCCCCCCCCCCAAAATAGAGCTGTATTAAGCACATTCCTAGAATCCAAAACAATACCAGTCGCTTGCCTTAGTGCTACTGGGCCATTTTTAACTAAACTATGAAGAACACGACACAAAATCAATCTCTTTTTTTTTTTTTTAATTAATCCCCTCCTCCGGGTTGGCCCTCCTTCTGAGAAGTGCCCTAACCCAGTCACCCTGATGTCCGCTGGGACTTACCTGCTTGCTGTCTTCCTCCCATGGCTTGCCTCCCTCCCCAACACCCCTGCAGAGTCGGCAGGGTTCCCCAAACCCCACCGGAGGACAGATCCAGTTCGGGCCAGCACACCCAGCTGGTTGGCTGCGGGGCATGTGGGTGCTCCTCATTCTGTCGCTGGACTTTTCCATCTTCTGTCCTGGAGAGGTGCGGCGTGCAATGATGTCATGGTGCATGCCATGCTTTCCCGCGCAATGTGCACCAACGTCTGCCATGCCTCCCGACCTTCCTAGCCCAGGCTGCCTTTCCCACAGCTTCCGCCAAGGGCAGGCAAGTACTGGGCAATGCTCACCCTCTCACTCCCCCCACACTCCTGGGAGGAGGGCAGTCCTACAGATGCTCAATCCTCCTCTCCCCTGCCGGCCTCCAACACCCAGATTCCTTCAGACCGGGTCACATCTGGCGGTGGCGGCGCTAGTGTTGCGCCAGAGGGCCAGCTCTCAATCCCACTTTTAGTTAAAGTAGGGTGATGACTGTGCCCCTTTAGAAATCATTCGTATTTGTGAAACTCTGGAACAAAAACCCATTTATCTATTGACATGAGCCAAGTTAAATGCCTGCTTCTACACAGTGCACTATCGGCACAGTGTTCTCATTGAGACCACAGATACGGGGATACACTATGCCCTCTGCAGAAATGATTCTGGCTGCACTGCTTCTCAATCCCTCCTCCCATTTTCCATCCCCTTCCTTACCCCAGGTACCTGTATACATGTCTGCCAGTTTATTTCACAAATCCACAGTTTCCTACAACACACTGATGCCACTGGTGCTAATCACAATATCTGTAAAGTACTTCCTAATATATAAAGCACCTTTTTTTTTATTTATTTTTTTGCAAAATATGTGGCTGCAGACAGAACTATTTTCAGTATATGAAAGCACTTCAAAACTGCTGCGGACAGCATGGGCTACACCGATGAGCTGTTTATCTGGCCCAATGGCAGTGAGGTTCGAGGCGCTGGATGCCACCTTGCACCATGCCCAGGCGACCCGTGTTACTTGACATGGGTTGCGGGGATCGGCAGAGGCGGGAGAAAGGATGGGCGTCCTTGGACAGCTCTCTTTCTCCGGGGTGGGGGGACTCCCAGCAGTCGGTGCTTGTCTGGCCCCTAGCAGTGGCTGGGGGCTGGCATAGCAACGCTGTGTCTACAAGGGGGAGGCAGAGAAGCAGCCCTCAGATGTATTGCGGGTGGACGCGCGTGTGGTACGTCCCCCGATGGCACTGCACACTCCACAGCCTAGGGTGAAAATGTGGAAAAAAAGATGCCATCCTGGTCGAGCGGCTTGATGGCCGTCCGACGAACACCGGCTATGGGGGCGTCGCCTGAATCTGGACAGGGTGGGCGAGTTAGGGGCTCCCTACCACCCTGCTGCGAGGGGTAAGCCTGAAGACCCTGAAGGAGTGCAGATGGACGGACGGCGGCTGTAGTCCCAAGGGGTTGCCAGAATACAAGGAGCAGACCAGGTATGCCAGGAGAAAGAAACAGCCAAAAAAAAAGAAACCAGATTTCTGAAAATACACTGGCAGACATTAATATAGGTACTTGAGAAAAGTAGGGACTGTCAAATGGGAGGAGTGACTGGCATACTTGTACTGCACCCTTCCCACAGTAGAGATGTAACTGAACCATAGTATTCTAAACGTGAATCGTGTACATCTCTACATGAATAGGAATCCTGCAGTATACCTGACCCTTCTATCAGCAGGGCAGAAGAGCATATTAGCCTTATATATTTTATTTTAGCCTTAAACATTTTAAAGTGATGCCTCTAGCTGAATAAGCATTGAGACAGAATTACCATCTAATCTCAAAGGTTGTCCTTTACAGTAGCACAGAGTGGAGAGGTTTGCACTGCAATGAACCTGACCTATGAAAAACAGGACTTCAGTTTCTGGTTCCACCAATCAGTTGCTTTTCACAAGAACTAATTTCCATAAATTACGTGTACAGGAAGAAAGACTGCAGTACTGCCATTACATGAGCAGACCCGCTGGGTGGTCAAAAATCCAAACATTTGCTTCTATACCTTGTGCCCCAAAAAAAAAAAAAAACTCTGTGTCACTTCACGTTAAGAGTTCCTTTGTGTCCATCGATCAAAACCTGACTTAGGGGAAAGGGAGAAGTCTTCCATTTTCTCAGTCGGCATGGAGTCTCCAAAAGCAAAGGCAGACAATTTGCTCTAGAGGGCATGCCAACAGCATGCCTCAAAGCTCATACACGAGGCTTGCCTCGTAGGACCAGGCAAACATGGAGAAAACTTTTTCTCCATGGAGTTCAGCTTCTTGTCAGGAGGTGACTAGAAGACTGCTGGCTGTGCTTGTTAACTGTGGCCACTGTGACCAGACCCTCAGCAGGAGGTTGAGAGAATACAAATACAGTCTCATGACTCAGGACCAAATACCCCCATCACTCCTATCAACCTTCTTGCCCATGACTGGGTTAAAGAACCGATCAAACTACAGGCATTTAGCAATGGTCCCAAATGCCCAGATCACAGGGAGAGACATACAAATATTACTGGCTTTTCCCAGGATATCCAGAAAGAGAGAACTTGTCCTCTGCCTCAAAAATTGGACTAGAACTTCCTAGGTCTGGACCATCTCTCTTAAAAAGGAGAGGAAAGTGGTAGTGTCCTCTGGAGGGAAGACTCTGGGATTATTACCAAAATCATGCAGGCCAGAAATAGCTACAGTACCCCCATCACCATCTTTCTCATAATTCAAGTCTTCCACCTCATCCTCTAAGGGTGTAAAGGTGTGGGTGAAGAGAGGTTATGTGGATCCATTGAGACAACTGGGTGCACTGGTATGTTTTGCAGAGGCACCTCTATATTGGCCTCAGAGCTATAAAGGGCATGGAAGAGTGCACAGATAAACAAAAACTGCACATATAGAGAAGTCAAAAAACATAAATAAACGGCTCACATAGCCAAATTCATAACCACAGTGAGCCAAAATGGAAGATACTAAGCCCTGGCGGCTTCGACCAAACATGGTCTTCATCAGGCGATGAAGCCACCGAGGCCTGGTATCTTCTCTTTGGGCTAAATAAATCACTGTGGTTATGAACTTGCCTATGTGAGCCTTTTATTTTGTTTTACTTCTTCACGAGTGCAGTTTCTGTTTTTCTCTGCATGTTATGAGGATAGCAATCTCAAACTTGCACGGCCCATTTGCATCTCTGAGACACGCTGCATACCACCGTCCGTTGGGTGCAGGGATGGTCTGGCTGGTGAGCCCAAGATTGAGGGTGTTCTCTCCTGGCCCCCCTCACCCCAGCTATGTTGATACACAGCATAAAACATAAGTGGGGGTCCTTCAAGGTTGGGCAGCCTAACTCCATCCAAGTCAGCATGGGGCACACCGAACCTGCACCTATAGCCAACAGTGTCTAGGATACTGATACAGAGGCCTGGAGAAGCCCCGGGATGGGGTCTTCAGTGCTACGCCTTATAGCACGGAGAGTCAAAGTCTGACATGATGCCTCATTAGTTACAGTGTGGGCTGAGGGCATCCTCGGAATCAAGAGGCCTTTTCCAACTTGGATGCTCTTCAGTACCACACCGGTCCAGGCATTTGGTACACGAGGGATTTGCACAGATTGAATGACCTGAACAGGGGACACTGACTGAGCCAATCGATACTAGCACCAGACCTTTTGAGGCCTTTATCCAGGTTATATCTGTGTTACCTCTCAATCCTAGACTTGCTGACATTATGTCATCCATGCTTGTTTGTACATGACGTACCAGTATTGTGCCGGTCTGTACTACTTGTGGGTACTCTACAGCCCTTCACACAGTGCTGCTGGGGACACCACCACAGAAGTACCCCAGTGATGTAATGTTGGGAGCAGAGGGAGGCCTTGTCAGTACAGAAGTACCCCAGTGATGTAATGTTGGGAGCAGAGGGAGGCCTTGTCAGTACAGAAGTACCCCAGTGATGCAATGTTGGGAGCAGAGGGAGGCCTTGTCAGTACAGGAGTACCCCAGTGATGCAATGTTGGGAGCAGAGGGAGGCCTTGTCAGTACAGGAGTACCCCAGTGATGTAATGTTGGGAGCAGAGGGAGGCCTTGTCAGTACAGAAGTACCCCAGTGATGTAATGTTGGGAGCAGAGGGAGGCCTTGTCAGTACAAGTACCCCAGTGATGTAATGTTGGAGCAGAGGAGGCCTTGTCAGTACAGGAGTACCCCAGTGATGTAATGTTGGGAGCAGAGGGAGGCCTTGTCAGAACAGAAGTACCCCAGTGATGTAATGTTGGGAGCAGAGGGAGGCCTTGTCAGTACAGAAGTACCCCAGTGATGTAATGTTGGGAGCAGAGGGAGGCCTTATCAGTACAGAAGTTTTCAGAGCAGTGTCGGTCAGCACTTGAAGAACCGGTACTAAGAGATGAGCACCTGGATCCAGAATAGCCAATCATCATTAGCGATACAAACACTGATGAGGGAGCCTTTTTTGGCTTTCTACAGCTTGGCCTGCCTGTTCTGAAGGGGCTGTCCTGTTAGACTTTGCAATATATAAAATCCTCAAAATGATGGTATGGGACAATCTACACTGGATGTGCCTGAAGCTCCCAGTGTGGCCTTCTTCAGTAATGGCATGAAAAGATCCCCCTTTCTGTTTTTTGAAGACTGCAGAAAAACAGGCTATACTGACTTCATACCCCCAAAAAAGTGTAATTTAAAGAAACACATAGAGGATTGTGTATCATAAGCATACACAACAAAGACAGATTCTTGATCGAGAGGTTTCCATAGTAACCTGAGACCTCGAGGCGTAGTTTCGAGTCCATTACCACGAAACCTCAAGATCGCAAAACTGCCTTGTTTGTGTATAATTGCTCTTCACGCAATCTTTATAGTGTATGGGCAACCATAAATACCACTTCGTGAACACTCGGGAAAAACTTACTTCTGTGTCTGCCGTAAAGTGCACTTCCGTGTTACGTGCGGCATCGCTCTATTAGCGTAACATGGAATGTATTCGATCTTGTTGTGCTGCACGGTGGCGCACTGGGTGCAACAAGACTCGTGGCTTGATCGCAGTGAGGATAACAACGCTGTTCCAGGCATGGGTTTCATGCGGAACAGCGTTCCACCATACACTATAAACAACTACTATTATTTTCTAACACCACTGGGAGCTGCCCACCTTTGTAGAAAGAAAACGATCTGATGGTTGCTAGTAGTTAGGTGCGAGGCTATGGGGAGTGACTTAATTCATAAAGTTAAATGGGCCACAGCACATGAAAAAAAAAATGCTGGACGCATAAAACCACTAAACCGGGTGTCGAAACAACAAGAGATACTCCACACAAAGAATAAATGTAAACTGCTTGTATTTTGTCTGGCCTTTCTAGGTTGAACCAATCAAGTTTTGTTTTTGCACTTATTCTGTTCATGTGCCCCAGCACATGAAACTGCGCTAAAGCAGAAGTACAGCTGTGGATAAACCCATGCAGACTGATTCACTGTCTTCATACACTTGAAGCAGCAGTTGAAGCAATGAGAATGATCTCTTTATTGTACTAAAATAATGATAATCAGAATGATACCAGCATAAAAAGTAAATTAAGAAAATTTGCTTTGAAAAATGGAGAAACAACTGAAAAGCCATCATATGAGAGCAGAAAATAACTGAAATCCAACACCTAAATATGAGCTAATAGATGGACAACTGGGTGCAAGGCACAAAGGCAGTTATATGTACATGAACTGCCAATATTCTAGCATGTCCAGGATTGCTCAGGCAATACTGCAGCTGTGTGGACAATGAATAAGACTGCAAAAAATATAATATTTTTTATACTTCAATGTTCTTAAAACTATAAAATATATGGCACCATGGACTGTACACCGTAGCATTGGGGGCTGACATATTTGATGACCGCTAACTTTTGTTACCAGCTGCTATGGAAAATACCACAGTTCTATTTACAATACCTTTAAACTATAACATTTAAAACCCTGAGTTGGTCAACAAAAATAAATTTATCAAGTAACACAGAATTGTTTATGTTTTTTCTACTAACTGGCATTATAAACGTTATATTGTTATAAATAAATATATACAAGCCTTATTTCTGAGCTGGTGCTATAATAGGGAGCTTCATAAATGGAGCTGGAGTGTAGTTAAAGCCAGTACCTCTTCCCTGCCAGACGTCAAAGGCATCCATCATCCTTTTCAGATCAGCTGCGGAATAATAGCTCCAGATATACTGAAGGTTATTTCCTGCTTCCCTAGTAGATCGGACAGAAGATAAGGATTAAAATGCGATACAAGAAAGACACTTAACTCTCTATGTACAAGTGATACTCGTACAATCTTCGGTACTTGGTCCGTGTTGTATCTAGTCATGCAGATGGAAAATGTTAGTATTTTCTCATCAACATCACAATTTGGGTCAGTTGAAAAGATAAAGGAAATGAAAACCAGCAAAGACAATTTGGAAATGAAAACAAAATGCAGCATTTAATGCTTTTTTTGTCATCATTTTGACATCCACCTCCCAGGTCCTCAGCATCATCACTGAAAATGTTAACTCATTGGCTCAGAGATGCCATTCTGAATTAAGGTTAAGCAACGGAACCCTTGGATTTCGAAAAGTGCTGTTGGAGCCAGTGCATAAAATGCACAACTTCTCTCCCAAGAATTAAACACATCACCTTCACAAGGCATACACTTTCTGCCATTCCAAGGCAGCGGAGATGCAAATATCCCTTTGCAACCTTATTCACCCCGCATGCAGCAGAGTACACTGCCACAGAGCCACTGGCTCCTGGCAGGCAACCCATACCATGGAGTTGCCAGTCCTAGGTGCTATTTATTTGTTTAGTATATAAATATTCACCTTGTAAAGCCCGGCTCATAACTTCCTTGAACGAGAGGCCTCCGGGTGCTTCAGCCCTGCCCCTAAAAACAGCTTAATGAAGATGCTAAGTAGGGAACAGGGCTGCAAGCACTCTGTGGAGACTGTAACAGGATCAGGGAGGGGGCCGCCTAAATGTACTTAATTACCTCTGCTGGCAGGCCCCATAAATGCACACCTGCAAGCAAAGATAATCTAAGCATATTTAGGCGTCCCCCCCAACCCCGATCCTATTACCGTACAATGTCCACAGAGTGCCTGCAGCCCCGTTTCCCACTTAGTGCCATCATTAAGTTGTTTTTAGGGGCAAGGTTGCAGTGCTCGGCAGCTGCTTGACTTACACAAGTTAGTTATGAGATGAATATCTATCATTATACTAAACACAAAAATTCAATGTATGGCTAAAATAGTTCCTAGGGCAGGCAACTCCATGGCATGGGCTGCCTGCCTAGAACGTGTCAGCAGTTCTTTAATCCTTTGTTGAAGTCACATTCCTGGTCATGACTTCATAATCCTTTCCACTGTCACAAACTGTGATGTCACAAACAAAGGACAGCTGCTTCAGCAAAGGATTAAGGAGCAGACGCATACGCTAGAGGCAAATGTTCTGTCTCCATACACATTAACCAAGAAATGAAGAACAAAGGGAAAAGAAGTACAGACAATATAAAAACACATGTTGAATAATCTCTAAACATCAAGTTTTCAAAGTTTTCTCAAAACTGAAAAGCACACTTCAAAACTGGTCTTACCTCATAAACATGCTTTTACTGTGTATCCTGCCTCCCAGCTGTTTTTCAATTGCCTGAATTCCATCATCCTTTGTGCCATACACTCCAATGATCTTACTCTCGCAGCTAGCACCTGAGGTGTTGAGGTAGTGCAGGATCCACACTTTGGGTGTTGAACAGCACAAACCATACGAATCACACAAGTCTGATAACGCCTGAAACCAAACACAACACCCTAAATAGAACCTAGACACCACAAAAATAAATGAATAAACGGAGAGGCTACTGCCTCAGCTTATGCGCAGGAAATTAAACAGACAGATTTATCAGTAATGCTCACTCACAACGGAAAGTTAGAAACATTTTGCCTATGGCCATGAGTCCTTCTTTAGGAGACATTCAAAAGGGAAAAAAGCACTACTTCTGAATCTCTTTATAGCTTCTTTACAGGTCACTCTTTAAAGGATTACATAACAAATACAACCTCCCCATATTTCCCTACAGATTAGACTTGCAATGTATAAACAAACGTTTTGCTATAGCTGATTACTTAATTTTTTCTCTGGTACAGCTTCGTAACTTCTCACTGAAAGAGCTGCCCGGATCATAGACAGCACACTTTGGCTGCTCATTTCATGCAAACATGCGACGCCGGGCAATGGCAGACCTGGCCGCACACATCTGCATAGAGTAAAGGGAAAGGGAATGTTGTTTAACCAGGAGTAGCACACTAAGCCGAAGCTTGTTTCCAGATGTGACCTGGGAGCACAAGGAAGTTAATTGACTTGCTCAGGATTATACAGTATGCACCTAGGCGACTAGGGGATTCAAATCCAGGTCTCCAGATCTGCAGCTCAGAGCCTTAACCCACTGGGCTAAACAGCCGCTGTACTTAAAAGAAATAGGGTAATTAGAACAGCAACATTTATTTTCACACTTCCCAAGACTAGCTGGCATGGCAGTGTTTTAAGGCATGAGAATTTACATTTGTGGTGTTTTCCTTGAAGACGGCCTCATCGTTAAAACATTATTTTTTAATTTAAAGATGACCAGGCGAGCTCACTTAAAACCATATTTAAAAACAAATTGCAGCCCATTTTATCTAAACCCTCCCTGCATTTTTTTTTTGTTCCATTATTTGTTTTTCCCCCCCTTCGTGCTCCGGAACCCGCCACTCCTTCGGGCCGCCATGGTCCCCGATGTGCCTCCTACTACCCCCCTCGGGCCTCCTTACCTCATATTGCAGCCCTCCCCGGTGTAACCCTTCGCCGGATGGGTCCCTCTCCTCTGAGAGGGAAGGCACCAGTGGGGACTGGCCAGCACACTCTATTTCTGGCCCCAGGGCACTGCTGAGGTGAACATGGCTCCTTTCGGGGGTTTCGGAGGTGTCGGCGGACCGGCAGTCGTCATCCAGCTGATCCTGGAGCGGTTTCCACTTTTCTGGTTTTTCCACTGTTCGGCCGCTCATGCAGTGCTCCCAGTCTCCACCGGGGGGCGCTGCAGAGCGATGCGGCCCTGCTACCCACACCAGGAGAGGAGAAGAGAGCAGTCCCGCGGATGCTCAATCCTCTCCTTCCCCTTCCAGCCCCCAGTGTCCAGAGTCCAGAGTCCGTTCCCAAACTCGGGTCGCCGGCGTGGCGCCAGGTGTGGCATCCAGTGCCTCAACCCTCAGCACCACTGGGCCGGCTTCCCTGCTATATTTAATGTTTGAAAAAGAATACCCATCATTCTCTAATCTACCCCTGGTATTTCTATGGTTTGATGCATATTTTTTATGCATCTCCATCCTTCAAGTTCAATATTTAACACTATACGTCACATGGGGACAACCTGCAGCAACAGTGCTAGCAACAGTCTCGCCGGTTAGCAGTGACATTACTGCATGGGGAGCGCTGCGTTGCTCTCCATGCAGGACCATGGGGAACACACAAAGAGCAACTATCAGAAAATGGCTTTTGACTACTATCAACATTGTCTACATATGAAAGCAATCACAATCCTAAATATGGAAGGACACACAGCGTGTTGGTTAGGGGAAAAAGACTGAGCAAGGATACGCTAGTTGGGATTCCATTTTAGTCCGCCTCATTGTGGACACGCTGGTTGGAACTACATTAATTTTATTTATTTATAAAAACTGTTCTCACTGAACAGCGATACAGTTATACTGGAATTATTTTCTATTCTACTCCTGTCTGTATTAACCTGTTGCTGATTGTATCCCTGCACCCTATTAACCTGGTGCCTTCTATTCTTCAACAACCATACTAGCTATAATGAATGTGAGTACCCATTATAGAGAGCTGACAACGCTATCTAGCTGCTACTTAAGAGCCTCAACAAGACTTGTGCACTGTTGCACTTTAATGCACCTTAATAATCTCCTCCTGCTCAGAGATACTGTTTCCTCCTGCATATGTTGTATCTACACTAAGGACTCTGCAATGCTTATGTTATGTTTTTATTCTACGCTGTGGACTACGCAATGTGTTTATTACTTAATATTCTACAGACAATGCCCATTAGCTGTTACTGTCTCTCCTGTCTCATGTGATTGCTGTTTCCCTACCTTCTTGTCTGACGAGGACCCTTCGTAAATTAGCTCTTAGCTCAAAGAAAGGTTGTAATTCTGATCTTGTAACATGTAAATAAATAAAAATTAATTTTTTAATCAATGCTAGCTAACAAGTCTAGATTCCTAAGGACCTACAAGGCACAGGCATCCAGTCTTAAAAATTGTACATAACTTCTGTATCCCTATTCGATTCATGAATGACATGAAAACACTAAATTACAACTAAAAGTAGACATGCTGACGCAAATTCATGATGCCCAAGTTCTGTAAAGTTTGCATGTGCACTGTTAGTTCTTAATAATGAACACACTCTCTGGCAGGGTAAATTTGCAAATAGATATAAAATAAAGATCCAGACCTTTCTAAGCTCCACATTTGACCGTAAACAATAGCTCTCCATCTCGTTGGCCAAGTGGTCAGTCAAATTGTAGGGGTAAGGAATACCAAAGTAATCGGCCTCATCCTGCAGAGCAAGTCGGCTTTGTTCATCATCAGGAAATACAACATCGCCATGCAAATAATCCAGCAGGTATTTAAACAGCTTTCCATCCCGATTTATAATGCACGCCCCTATACGACAAAGAAACAGAAATGGGTAGCTAGTTCATTGTACAAGAAATAATCCACAGTCAGGTGTGCGACAATATGCACAACTAATCTTTTAAGCTTTTATGAAAAGGTTAGCTCATACTTAGGGACGGTCCACACTTCCCCTCTGTAACGTTACAGAGTGCCCAAACCATTACCGCAACCGTTTGCGTTTACACCTGTAACGTTACAGGCGGCGTTTTCGTAACCGTTGCTGAAACCACCTCATATATATGTGGTTTCAACAACGGTTATGAAACCGGTTACGCCTCGGTAATGTTACCGGGCATATTGTGGACGCGTGGCACCAGTTCCCTAGCGCAGCGCGAGCTGCATTGTGGGATCAGGTGCCACGGTAACGGATGCCTGGCTTCCAAGTGTGGATCGCAGTGCCGGTCCCAGAACGGACACCGGCAGTAGGATATTACCCGCACCGGCCTCGGGTTGTAACGGTTTCTATCCGTTACAGGGTCTGAGCGGTGCAGTGTGGACAGTGCCTTAGACAAAGGAATACCTGCAGATGTCATTTTTCTAGACTTTGAAAAGACGTTTGATACAGTCCCACATTTTGATTTAATAAAGAAATATAAATTCAAGTTAGATAGTAAAACTGGTAGGATGGATCGATAGTTGGTTGAGGGACTGGAAACAGAGGGTTAGAGTCACCTATCTTCACCCGCCAGTGTGACTAGCGGAGTGCCCCAGGGTTCCATTTTGGGCCCAGTACTTTTTAGACTGTATATAGCTGACATTTACTATTTATTTATTTTATTTACTTTTTGTTTACCAGGTGGGTGCCTTAGCCACAAATATGACTATTTTCAGACACAACCCAGGAGAATTACAGAACAACTTTACAGGACAGACAAATCACAAAACAGTTTACAGAATTCAGCAAAACCCAAAAAAATAGATGTAATAAGATTCAGGAAAAATACAGTAGTGATAAGTACTGACCAAAAGAGTAATATTAACATACTAAAATGCCAGCAGAATAGGCCTAACGGTCTTTCGAGTTTGCTCTACTTTCAGCACCCGCATTGAGGGTCGATTTTGGTGTCTTCCCCTCGCCCTTGGGTTATACTGTCCCCAGTTGTAGATGTACCAGCTGCACTGGACCTGGTCAGATTTATCCTCCCCCTGTACCTGTCCCATCCTCTTCTTAAACCCAGCCACAGTCTCCGCCTCTACCAGCTCCCTGGGCAGTGCATTTCATGGCTCCACCACCCTTTCAGTGACCAAAAAACTCCTCCTCCTCTCCCCTCTGAGCCTGCCCCCTTCCAGCTTACACCAGTTTCTTCTCGTTGTCCCCTCCTCCTTCCTTTGGAGCACCCTGACTGGGCCCCCCCTTATTGATCCCTTTTATGTACTTAAAGACCTCTATCATGTCCCTCGCCCCGTCCCTTCTCTCCTCCAGAGTGTACATGTCGAGCTCCCTGTGCCTCTCCTCATAGGTCCTCTCCGCCAGGCCCCGGATCATTTTGGCTGCCCTCCTTTGAACCCTCTCTAGGATTGTAACATCCCTCTTTAAATGTGGTCTCCAAAACTGTACACAATACTTGAGGTGTGGCCTAACCAAGCAGTTGTACGGGGTAGGATCACTTCCACCTTTCTGGAGGTAATCCCCCTGGTGATGCATACCAGCATCCCATTTGCCCTTGCTGCTGCCCTCCTACAGGTCTCAGAGTTGTTCATTTTGGCATCTACCACTACCCCCAGGTCCCTCTCCCCCTCCGTGACTTGAATTTTGTCTCCTCCCAGGGTATACCCCAGCCTGGAATTCTGACTCCCAGGTGCAGAACCTTGAACTTCTCCGCATTTAATTTTAGTTTCCATTTTCCTGACCATCTTTCCAGAGCCTCCAGATCCTCCTGCAAGGCCACCCTCCCCTCCTCCACCACTGCACCCAGCTTTGGGTCATCTGTAAAGAGACTCATTTCACTCCTGATCCCCCTTCCTTATGTCTGAAATATAGGCATTGAGCAGGAGTGGCCCTCACTAGTAACCCACCTTGGGGATGAGGCTAGCCCCTCCAACCTCTACAAGAACAAGAATACAAGAACAGTTTTCTAGAAACAGTTAAACATATCAAAATCGGCAGGCATTAGAGCGATGTTTACAAGACTATAGTAAGTGCTCTGCATAACTGATTAACAAATTCAAGAGAAAGGGGAGGACACAGTATGGAAGAAAAATACCTTAGTGAGCTAGGCAGAGGAATGCAAGCTGCCCGAGGTGGATTGAAACAGGTGCATTGGGCATGTCTGACAAGTAGGGTGTGGTGCATCGTTTTAAATGTAGCATGACTAGGTGCTGAGCGGACATCAAGAGGTAAGGAGTTCCAATATTTTGCAGCAAGATTTGAGAAAGCTGTTGTACCTTTCAGGGTTCTACACCTACTGGCAACAAGTTGCAGTCCTGGTATGCAGTTTACACAGATGACAATAAGCTCGGAGGTAAGGTGGATACGGTCCCAGGGGGTGTGAAGCCATATAAAGGGATCTAGATAGATTAGTGCTGTGGGCAGAGAAATGGAGCATGTCCTTTAATATATCAAAGTGCAAAGTTATGCATTTTAGGAAAGGAAAGGGGGAAAGGATTTAGAAATTATAACAACAAATGATCTCTCGTCTCATACCCAATGTGCTAAGGTATTCAGGAAATCAAATTATGTTCTGAATGCCATCAGTAGACACTTTAGCACCAAATCAAAAGCCCTAAGATTGCCCCTATACAACACTTACATTAGGGTATATGTGGATAATCGCTCGCAGTTCTGGGAAGGGCTGGATAACTGTGACATCATGAAACTAGAATGCATACTCAGAAAAGCAACTAGAGCAGTTACAAGAATGGAAAATGTGACTTATCCCGAGCGCCTAAAGGAACTCAGGCTAAATACACTACATAACAGAAGAATGGGGGATGGGGGGTAGCACTTTTGATATCTTTAAAAACAGGCTGGACAGGTACTTATCACTGGAGGGGCTAGTGGATTATTATCATTGAAAATAAAGGGACAGTTTTTATGGGCCATTGGCTTTCTGCTGTTTATAACTTTCAAGTAAGAACCAAGTAACACTTTAATAACCAAACAACCTGGGTGGGCTGTAAGGCCAGAGGTGCAGCCAAGGGCCTTCACTTAACCCAGGAAGTGAGGTTATTACAGCAGTGACGCACACCCAAAGTGCAGTATTACACTTGCTACATTTGTAAAACGGTCAAAAGTGTTATAAAATAAGTTGATGTAATTTTTTAAAAAGTTTCAGTCTTTCTCTCTCCTGTTTGTGCATACAAATACACCATTTAAATCGGTATCCAACTTTTTTTTTTTTTTTAATCTGTGCCTTAGGTTTAAGAATTATGCAGCACTATTTTGCAGTGTTTTAGGCTTCATTTTACATCAGCCATGTTGCTGCTCTATCAACCAACCCCAGATTATTAATCTGAAACAAAATGAGATCTCACTCAACTCCTCGCTAAGATATGCTTCTGCGTCATTTCTTTGTCATACAATAGTCTGCCATAGTAATTGATTTTTTTAAGATTGGAAGAGACTCCTGGCCCATCATATCCACCCCCCACACTTCAAAAGAAGGCTGACTAAGTATGCTATGAAATTTTCTGTACAACACAGGAAACCACATTTTTGTTCAAAGTTAACAGCTACTACATAAAGGCAGGTTTGATGCCTTTTATTGGATCAGCAAGCAACTGTACTGAAAATTACTTGTTCGTTCAACAAACAGTAGTATGTTACCCACTTCTGGGTATATTTACCGATGATACGTTTATTTTATTTAATAATTGTGTACGAGTGTTGTTGTTAGGTGCCCTGAGCATCGAGGGAAGGGGCTCCAAATACATAAAATGTGCCATGTCTACTTTGTTTATACATGAACCAATACAGATACAAACATTTCTGTGCACTTACTATATGCAGAATTGTTTTCGTGCATCACATTCACCATGTGGCAAATGTTCTAGGGGAAAAATAAAACCTGATTAAAAAAGGGCAGGAGATTACAGCTGAAATCATACCAGAGCTATTCACTCACTTGTGCTGTCTACATGTAGCAGTGAACACTTACCCCGTTATCAATTCATTTTGATCAAGATGTATTCCATTGCAATTTACATGGGGCCAGCGTTTGATTACCATTGCCGCAATCTCCATTTACATGCACTGCATAACGTAATTACTGAGTCATCGACTACCCAGTAATCAAGTTACTGGTGCATGTAAACCTTTCACAAGCGGACTATGTCTTTCTGTGCATGTGTTCAGTGTTAAAACAGACCTTGAACAAATTTACAGAGAGTCCAACCTTATTACTGGAAATCTATCAGTTCACCTATACTTGTGGCTCCAAACTAATTCTGGTTCGACTCCTTAGTCCTCATTTGTAGGATTTACATGCACCTCTATAGCTCGATTACCAGGTACGTGATACTTCAGTAATCGAATTACCCCTCTTACCTCCCTCCTCCTTCTACCCGCTCCCCTTGACTCCTTCTTGCCCTTCTCCTTCTTCCCCCACCCCTGACCATGCCCCCTCTTACTCTCTCCACCCCTCCTCTCTTGCCCCGTTCCCTAACCTGTGTGGCCACCTTTTTTCTTTTCCTCTCTGACCCACTTCCACCTATTACCATACGCACTCTAAACTCCCTTCTACTACCTCTACCTGAAGAGCACTTGTGTCCCACAGTTACTCCTGTCTTGCCTCATATACAATATTTTATGTCATGGTCCTCCCTGTGATTACCTCTTTTGCGAAATTGTAACCCATGTATCTATCCTCTGTAAACATTATGTTTTCTATTGTTATTCCTCTTGTTGTTACTCCAAAAATGTATGATTATGTTTATCACTTTGTCACTGTATTGCTATTGTAACTTACGTCCTTACAGGACCGCCTTGTAAATGAGCTCGCTCAATGGCGTTTATTCTGGTTAAATAAAAAAATTGAAAATTGAAACTGAAAATTGAGTTATACTGTATATGTAAATGGAATAACCATTACCTCGTTTACATGCACCGTTTATCTCGATTACTGGGAGATCGTGGAGGACTCTGGACTTACGCAAGCAGCGTAGCGGTACATCATGGAATTTGCATACATTACGTTCAACTACTGCTATGATACTTGCGTGCATGAGAGCCGAGCACTACCGTTGTCAGTTTGGGAGAAGTTGTAACAGACAAAAATATGGGTGTGGAAGATGCAGCACTCCATGTAACAAAGCATGAAAAGCTGGTTTTGTTAAGAACAATGAGGGGCCCCCCCAACCCATCTTTCATTAATGTAAAGGTTAGCATGTTTTTTTATGCCAGTGCATCACTACTCCTACAGCACAACGTGTGCAACTGTCTCACAGAACTGCAGAGCAGTCAGTTCAGGGTTGAGTGAATGTAGTGTGAAGGGGGCGCTGATGTGCCGTAGAGCTTTATGCAGTTAGCAAAAGAGAGTAAGTGGGTCCAGAGTCCTCCACTATCGCAGATTATGGAGTACTCGGTTATGCAGTAAGCAAGAATTCAGTCCACATAAACCCAAGTACCAATGCTCCAGGAACACTTTTAGAATATGACCAACGTGCACTGATACAAGTGCACCAATACCCTACTTTTCAGCAGTTGGTAACTTGTAAACAGTATCGGTACACTGTATCGATCTTGCTGCAGGGGTTTTCTGTCACTGTGTTGGAAATCCCCACTACCTGCAGCGCCCCTGCCAAAAATGAGTCTTTTCCACTTTGTGTCAGACAGCTACAACAGTCCAGCGCTCAGGTGAGAGGGCGCACCTGAACCTGCTACAGCACTATGCACCACACACCAAGGTTAGGCATACTAATGAGTGTAGTTAATGCATTAAATTAGTCATCATGATTAAATTAAATTAACAATGAATCATTTTTGTTGCATTAATTAAATTAAATTAACAGTACCACAATTAATTAAATTAGCACTTGACTTTTTTTAACTTTAGTAAAAAAAAGAACAAAGCACATAAATTGCACTCTGAATCTGCACATGCAGTTCTATTTGCAAACTGACAAAGCAACATTATGACTTCAGTAACAGTAGGCTCTGCTGCATTTAACAAACATGAGGCATTCAAATGTCTCATCAAGCATGCGGTTCCATTCTGGAGACAAAATGCTGCCTCCAATACTGAAAACACACTCAACCGAAGCTTAAGAAGGCATTAGACAAAGGACATTCATAGCTACGTGGGCCAGCAATGGAAGGCAGCAACGTAAACTCCTTCCAGAATAATAACGGCGATTAGTTTTCTGGAGGAAAATCATCATCCAAGTATCGGTTGAGCTCCATGCATAGGTTAGCGAGCAGCTGCAGCTGCTGTGATATACCCGCGACAACTGAGGCGTAATGCATTATATGCAGTGAGCCAACACTTTTTGCAACGATGACAACAGAATGCAGAATACCAGCGATTGTGTTAATGCATTAAATCATCAGAAGGTTCAATTAACTGGGGTCCTATTAATAATTAATTCACAATTAACTAGGTAACTTAATTAAACTAACATTAACACTAAAACCTCTCAATTAAATTAAGCAATAAAATAACTAACAATTAACCAACCCTGCCACACACTGGAGGTGAAACACAGAAACACTGCTTCTGTGTAAACACAGCAACACTGCTTCTGTGTAAACACAGCTTTAATTCCACCTCTTTGCTTTTTTTTTTTTTTTTTTTAATATATCTCTCCAATCATGTTTTGTCAAATGCTTCTATTTTGCAAAGTATAGACAGTTGCTTAGCGTCTGACATTTACCTGATTCATCACGTTTCAGTGAAAAACGCCCACTGAACATCGCAGCAAGCATGGAATCCTTGAAGCGACACAGGGACTCCCTCCTAGCTGTGTATACACAGCCTCCTACATTCAGCCGAAGGATATCTTCTACCTCTTCTATTTCTTTCTCGTCCATTTTCTATACAACAAATTTCATAGGCGACTCTCTGAAAACCAGTGCTGAAAAAGGTAACAAAAAAGGTAAATGGTGTGCTTCAACATTTAAAATTTTCTGCAGCACTTTCTTTCCATTACAGAGCATCAGTTCCCTACCATCATGCTACAGTATTTCTATTTGACAATGAAGTCACAGTTTCAAAAAATGTTACTAAACCCTTGCTAAACCTGAGCTAGCAATCTCTCACAGAAAGAATCCTTGCTGTGTTTACATCTGATCAACTGAGTCGAACTTCGTGAAATAAATGTAACCAAAGTTTCAGTGCTCAGACTGTAATGATTGAAATAAGACACGACAAACAGTGGGTTGCTATTCCTGAACCTCATGCATAGATGCAACATGAGGCAAGACTTGCTTGCGCGGAGTGCCTTTAACCACCTAGAAGTGCGGATCAGGAACAGTAACCCACACCATGGAGTGTCTAAATTGCACTTATAAAGTGGGTTTTCATTAACGACAACAAAAATACGTGTTGTCTCCACCAATGAGGAAGCAGGATTTTCCACACCCATTGTATAGTGCACACAGATTTTAGAAGGCTACCCAGTTAACAAGTACAGGATTTTGTGAACCTGCCATATTTGTTTTTGAATGGCATCATCAGTTCCTAGAACAGGCATCAAGAATGGATGCAGAACGTGTGGCTATAGCGCTGGGTGTCAAACTGCACAGAAATGGATACTGGGAGTCCCTTTTGCCAGTTATCTTAATGGACTGGGGGAGGAGCTGCTCCATTCCGCTACATGCCAGACTCTGGATAGCAGGCAGGAAGGTCGGGTGTTAGGACCCCAGTGCGTAAATGCTCAGTACTGCAAAGGTGTCTGTGTGTGTGATTTAGAACCTAATATGCACTCCAAGACACAAGAAGCACAGACCGTTACAGAAAAAAAAAGGAAACAACTAAGAATCAAACATGGACTCCATGAATATCAAACAGGTGCCAAACAAGCTGACCTGTTGCTGTTAGGCAGTGACAAATACGTTCACAGACCCCTGACTCCTGACCATTTTAAGAGCAGCACCAATTTTGGGTTTTAGGACTCTGGGTACTAATCTGGGCTCAGTGCTTGTGACCAGGTGTTGCACTGCCTCATGCTGCAGCATATTGTAGCTTAACCCAAATAATCAAGCAAACGTGAATAGAATTCAGTTATTTTGGCTTACGTGTTTTATAAATTGACCTTTAAAACTATGAATACGCATGAACTATGTTTTAAAGGTGAGGATGAAAACAGCTTTAAAAATTCACGAGAAGAGAATGTTACATTTTTCAATCTGCATAAATAAGCAAAGAAACACACTTTTTTTGTTCAATGGAATGAAATCAGGATTTGTTAACCACAGGCCAAAGGTAACTAATTCCTTGGCACTGTACCAGCAGTTTTCTTGGCACCAAGCATTAAAGCCAATCAATCCCAAACCGCCTTGTCCCTTTTAGCTAGAATACGTACTTTAGAAGCCTCGTTATCTCCCACCACGGAGAATTCAGACATGGAATTACTGATAGGGTTACGAGACCAATATAATTTGCTGTTAAGGGAGAGAGCCGAATATGCAATCTTAAAGACAGGTGCAAAATATATAGACCAGGGAGAGAAGGCAGGACATCTTTTGGCTTTACGCCTTAAAAAAAAATGGAATCTTCTTGGGTAGTTCAAGGGATCAGGTCACAGGGGACCGGGAAACTTTGTCTTACCCCTCGAGAGATTACCTCGGAGTTTGCAGCATTTTATAAAAATCTCTATAGCCCCATGCCCGATCGCCCAGATTCTCAGATGGCGGATCACTACCTCCACCCTCTTACTCTCCCTCAGGCTCAGCAGGAGAAGCTGGTCACTCCTATTTTGGAGGCAGAGATCAAGATGGCAATCTCTTCTTTAGTCGCTGATAAAGCACCTGGGCCTGATGGATTTTCTCCAAACTTTTTCAAGGTTTTCTGTAAACAGCAAACACCCTGGCTCTCTCATTTATTTGACTGGCTTTTGGAAGGAACCCACTAGATGTCTCCCTATTAGAGGCCATAATTATTGTTTTACATAAACCAGATAAAGACCCCGAATTGACAAGCCGTTACAGACCTATATCTCTCTTGAATTGCGACATTAAAATTGTCTAACCTCCTCGCTACTAGACTCAAATTGGTCCTACCATCCAATATTCATGTAGATCAAGTAGGCTTTATGGAGGGCAGACATTCTGTGGATCATTTTCATAAACTGGCACACATCTTCTCCACGTCCAGTGAACTGGACATCCCGGCTGGGTTGCTTTCACTGGACGCGGAGAAGGCGTTTGACCGGGTGGACTGGCAGTTTTTGTTTCAGGCGATGCATAAATTTGGTTTTCCTCCAAAATTTATCAAGTGGGTCTCGTCTATCAAAACCCTCAAGCCAGAATTTACTGTAACAGTGTGTTTTCAGAGAGATTCCCCTATATTTCGGTACCAGGCAAGGGTGTCCCCTCTCTCCACTCCTGTTTAACATTTACCTTGAACCCTTATTTTTTAAGTTAAGGGCCCACACAGGGGTGCCGGGAATCCCTATTGGGAATCATGTATTCAAACTCTCAGCATACACAGATGATGTGCTTCTTCACCTGATTTATGCGGCCCAATCTTTGTCGTTGGCTCTATTCATTATTACAGAGTTCGGGAAATTCTCCAATTATAAAGTTAATTTGGCAAAGACCACTACATTTCCCCTTAACAGCCGATTTCATAAAGATGCCATTTCGTAACTTGGGGTACAATGGAATCCTAAATGTATTAAATATCTAGCTCTGACACTCTCCAGAAGTGACAGATTGATGAAGTCAAAATTTTGACTCCCCTCTAGAAACTGTACTTCAGGACTTTAAAAGGTGGCAGTTCTCTTCCCTTCTCTCTTTGGGGAAGACTGAGTATCCTCAAAATGAACATCATACCTAAAATTTTTTAACCGCTAAGTATGCTGAATATCTGGTTACCTTTAGCATGGTTTAAAAAATTGCATGCTTTTGTCTCATTTCTCTGGAGAGGGAAACACCCAAGAAGGGCCTACATGAAACTTGCCACATCCACATCAGCTGGGGACCTTACAGTCCCTCACTTTGGCTTATATTTTGGGCCAGTCAAGCAGCTAAGTTTATGAAGTGATTTTTAGCCCGGGAAGAGATGGCCTCCTGTCCTTACGTACCAGAATGGTTGCTCCTGGAGAGGGATCTAATCTCAGGCATAAACATATCCCGTTGGGCCCTCCTGCATATGTCGCCGAAAGATCTCCCTACAGAACTCCGTAGATCTCCCATTTTATCTTCTATTCGAATATACTCACAGTTCTGTGACTTTCTAAAATACCAGCATACTAAGGACCCCAATTTGAAGATAGGGGGCAACATTATTTCTCCTTCTTGGCTTCCCCAACTTAGAGATCTTAAAGTAAAGGATTTCTTCTTAGTAAGAAACCTCTTGGACTCTGGGGTTATTCTGGCTCTACATAAGTTGGACAGGACATCTATCTTTAAAGTCTACCAGCTCCTCCACCTTTTACTGAAAACTTTTTCAGGAGTAGGGGTCAATGGGACAGAGGAGGGTTATACTGACTCTCTGATTTCTCTTTGTAGCAAACCCCATGCAGTCTCCCAAATGTACAGCTTTCTTAGGCAAGGAATTCTTGATGCTAAAGCAAGGGCTCCGAGTTACTGGGCAGCGCAGTTTCTGGCATGTTCAGAGAAATGGCACTCCATTTGGCAATGTGCTCACAAATACATTTCCCAAGATAGACTGAAGCTTACTCAGCACCAGTTTCTCAATGACGTACTGGACCCCAGTTAAGTTTCACAGGCTGGGATGGATACCAAATGCTTTATGCCCTAGATGTAGACAATCGTCCGGAGACCTCAAGCACTTATTTTGGGAATGTCCTTCGACCAGGTCTCTCCGGGAGAAGATCAGGACTAAGGCAGACCCCCTGTTGGGCTTGGATGAACTATTCACACCAGAGATTTGTCTCCTAGGGGATCTATCCCAAATTGAGGTTAAAAACCGTAGATACCATATGGCCATGATATCTCTCACTCTGAAAAAGCTAATATTACGGCACTGGTTGGACAATCATGACATCTCCTACACTGAATGGTTGAGAGATCTTTTATTCAACCTTAGTGCCCAACAACTTAAGTCCAGTCTTGAGGGATCCCCTTCCCGATATAATGAGATCTGGAGGAGCCGTCATAGTATATATCTCCTTCAAACAGGTCTTACACCATGTTAGTTGTAAGGTCTTCTCATATCAATGAATATCCAAGGTGCAAACCATTCGATCCAGCAGGTAAAATGGTATCTATGTTGGGTGGATGCTCAGTAGCTTGGTGTTGGTTATGTAGTGCCATGCCGGGGGGATGGGGCCTTACAGGGGATCCTGTGACTGTCATGTATCTGCTTTGATATGTTATTTCACCCTTTAAGGTATCTGAAAACCCTAATAAACTTGGAATTTAAAAAAAAAAAAACAATCAATCCAGGATCTGAACAAATTAAGATTATAGGAAACATTAGGACACAGTGGCAATTCTGTTGGTACATGCAGTTTCTCGCCTCCTAAAATCAGAGAAGCAGCGGAACTGACATTTATATTTAACTGTTGGCTAGGAAAGGCACACTGAACTGTGAGTTCATTTCCAGGTGTGTCCGGGGTTGTTTACATGGACCTCGCTTTTGTGACAGGGGAATGTCAGCTGGGACACCAGGGAAAATCCCCACATTCTGCAACGTGCCAAGGGGTCTTTAACTTCCAACTTGACAGGAACCAGAGATCTGCAGAAGGTACCTTGGTTTTGAACATCTCATCTGAAACACAGACACATAGACTTTGACGGCAGATAAGGACCGCTCGGCCAACCCAGTCTGCCCATTTCCCTACCTACTGGATAAGCTCCAGATCCTAGTTAACCAACAGCCTATTTCTTCCTACCCCCCATAAGAATTGCCTTATGTCTGTCCCATGCATTCTTGAATTCTCCCACAGTTTCAGACCACAAAACCTCCTCAGGAAGGCTGTTCCATGCGTCCACCAAACTCTCTGTGAAAAAAATACTTCCTCACATTGCCCCTGGGCCATCCCTCTATCTTCAAATTGTGTCCCCTGTTCTTGCACATCTCTTTTCTGAAAGATGCTACCTCTTGGACTTTGTTGATTCCACTGAGGTACTTAAAAGTTTCTATCACATCCTCCTCTCCCTTCTTTCCTCAAGGGTATACATATTAAGCTCCTTTAGTCTCTCCTCGTATGGCTTCTCTTGCAGACCCTGCAACATTTTAGCTGCCCTCTTTTGCACTACCTCCATCCTGTCTGTGTCCTTGCAGAGATGGGGTCTCCAGAACTGGACCCAGTACTCCACATGGGGTCTCACCAACTGTCTGTACAGAAGGACTGAGTTGTCTGAAGGACAACACCTCAATAGTACTGTACTAGTGTCAGTACTGGGTATTATAAAATGGGTACAAAGAATGTAGACTGCTGATGGGCTGACACCTGTACTTTTAACTCAGTCTAACTCAAGCGGAGAAAAAAGGACCAGTGCCAGCCTGCCTCTGCCTATCCCATTAACACACATTAGTGGGCACATGCCACACACCTGTGCATTTTCACTTTCATAGCTGCAAGCTTTGGGACCATTCTACCCTTGAAAAGTAACATTATGCTTAAGTAAAACTTTAAATTAACTGTTATTCTGTAGTCTGTCGTATTATTTTACTGTAAAACCCATGTTATAAGTGCAATACAACACTCCAGGCTGCAAGTTAACCCGAAGCTATAAACTTCAAGGGCTGAAAGGTCCTCTGCATCAGGTCTCACTACACCTCTGGTGTGCAGTTATCACCAGCCTAACTCACACGACATATCTCACTGCTTACTTATCCCATGTTCCTAGTGTGGGACTAGAGTCCACAACCTTCTGGTCCCAGAGGCGAGTGTGCAACCTAATGAAAACACATCAACAAACCATATAGTACCTGTTGCAGTGTTCAACGCAGACAATGACAGTATCAAGTACAAGTCTCAGTTCAACTCTGCCGTGACACTAATGCCGTCAGGAGGCAGTGCCTGGAGCACTTGTGAGCTGGCACCTCTAGAGACTCATATGTTAGATAACAAAGGCACTGAGACCATGGGCACTTGGTGAAAACCACACTGTCAGAGCTGGGCTCAGACAGTAACGAAATGGGCAGGAACTGGCAAAAGCCAGCTGAGGAGGGGCTAGATCCTGAGATCAGTAGTGGATCTCGAAAACTTGGGCAGACTAGCTGGACCATCGGTCTCCTTCTATGTTTCAGATCAGTATATGCTGAATTGGCCTATCTGGCTAGACCGGGCACACACTGTGCAAATGTTTTCAGTCCAGCAGGATGGATCCGTCTGGTTTTTAATGATCTAGTCAAGTCTGGTTCCAGAAGTCCAGTTTTCACCCATGCCCAGGACAGGGTGAAAACTGGACACCAGGAACCGGCTCAAACTAGACTGGTAACTATCGGACCAGAACATCCAGCTGGACTGACAGGGCCAACAAAATTGATGCAACTTGCACCAGGGAGATCCAACATGTACCAATTTTGTATGGTGATCCAGTTTTCACTCGTACCGGAGATCCTATACTCAGTGGCACACCTCTCAAGTGTCCCTGATATTCAGGGACGTCCCTGATTTTGCCTCAAAATTTACTCTGTCCCTCTTAAAATGTGTGTTTCCATAGCTAAACAGTGGGGACTGCAAGCAAAAAATAATGTCAAACATTAATGCTACAGATTTGTTTTTCTTTGTAAAATGCATTTTACACTAAGCACCTTATTCTACTTGCTTCCTGAGTGGGTATCACCTATTTTGGTCCTTCGTCCCTGATTTTTGTATGCCTTGACCCTGATGTATGAGGCAGGAGGTTGAGAGGTATGCTCAGTGGTTAAACTAGAAATGTTAAAGTGGCAAGAACTCTTTTCTCTAGATTTGTAAATAGGGAAACGTTCCTGTAGTATACAAAAGTAACAGATAACAGAGGTGCAAAAAGTAAGTCACACAGTTTTGTAAGAGACGAGGAACCGAGTTCCAGTCCATTGTAACCCCTATCTACCTATACCGAGTAGTTCCTCGCTTCCCAGTCAGCGATCTCCCCAGTTTGGGGCCACCTTCTTTATTTTAGCAACAGCTAAGAACTAAAACTACCCAGCAGGCCATCCAAGCGGTAGCCTGGCCCTGGGGGGCCCACCAAAGCACTCGGCAAGAGTCCTGACCTGCTCAGCAACAGCCACCAACCCACAACGTTAGCACAAACCGTCCCCAACGGACTTCCGAGCGCCACGCCACGAACCTCCAACCGAGGCAGAAGGATCGACGCCTCCTACTCCTACAACAGCCGAACCTCCGTCGGCGGACGCAGTCATCTTGACGCGCCTGTGTCGCGTGCATGACGCTAGCACGATGTGTGCGTGGCGTGCTGCCACGCCGTTTCCATGGCTTCCTCAAACACCTTATACCCAAATTTTAGGACCAAGATTTCTATGCTCGCTTAGTTTCCGCATTGAGCTTTCACTCACTTTACGCACCTCGGGAAGGTGCTTCCTTGTACCGTTTACGCAGGATAGCCCGGATGAGATGCAGCCTCTTGTTTACAGTGGGGACTTGCTGCTGACAGTTTCCTCCGCTGGGTGGAATGCCTGGACCACTAAGTGCACTAGTGTTCAAAGTCATATAGTATTTGGCTGTAATGGGGTTTCAACCAGACAGTGATCTCGTTTTTGCCTGGCACTCAAACCCCTCAAAACGTGGGACACGTGATCAACTATGGAGATATAAGCACCGAACATTGTGGAAATTACTGCAGTGCTTAAACTGGAAATGTTTATGTAGAGAAATTTTCACCTCTTGATTTGGAGGTGGGGTACCAATCTTCTATAGCTGTTGGAACTGACCTATCCAGTGCCAGAAAAGACAGAGGTGAAGGAACACATACAATTTTGTAATAGGTGGGAGACCTTGTAATGGGTTCAGCCACCCGTTACAGTCAACCTACCAAAATAATATGTAAAATAGAGGTACTTACCTGCCGCAGGGTGCCAGGGTAGGAGTCTGAAGGGATGATGCCAGTGTACCTGTAAAATAAAAGATAGGAAACGGGGTCACAAAGGATCAGCAACTAACTCTTAAGGGGGTCCAGAAGGGCAGAGAGGACAGGTTAGGTAAAACTATGTTTATCTGGTGAAAGTAGGAGCCCTTGTCCTTCAGGAGGAGGAAAAGAGGGGGACACAGATGTAGTGATAGAGGAGTATAGGGTGAGTGAGGAGCTGGCTGGCATTGAAGGTGGACAAATCACCAGGCCCAGACAGAATACATCCAGGGGTACTAAAGGAACTGGCTGAGGAGCTGGCAGGGCCACTGGCAGACCTGTTTAATAGTTCACTAGATTCTGGCATGTTACTGGGACTGGAGAACAGTACATGTAGTGCCCCTCCACAAGCGGTCCCAAGGATGACCCAGGGAATTACCAGTCAGTCTGACCTCCATTGTGGGCAAGCTCATGGAGACCATACTAATGGAAAGGTTGGTGGAATATCTAGAGGAGCATGGTTTCCAGGATGCAAGGCAGCATGGGTTCATGGGAGGGAGATCGTGTCAAACGAATCTGATTGACTTCTTTGACTCTGTTACTAAGACCATAGACAGGGGCCAAGTGGTAGACATCCTCTATTTTGAGTTCAGCAAGGCCTTTGACTCTGTGCCCCATAAAAGGTTGATCTGGAGGTTGGTGGATCTCGGGTTGGGAAAAAGATGTCCAGATGGGTGGAAAACTGGCTGAGGGACAGAACCCAAAGGGTGGTTGTGGGGGGAGAGTTATCTGGCACCAGAGAAGTAACCAGTGGGGTCCGGCAGGGCTCGGTGCTGGGGCCGGTGTTGCTCAATGTCTTCATCAATGACATTGGGGATGGCATTAAAGGCAAAATGTTCCTATTCATGGATGACACCAAGCTTTGCAGGAGAGTGGACACAGCTGAAGGGATATAGGACCTACAGGATGATCTGGATAAGCTGGGGAGGTAGTCCAGGATCTGGCAGCTTGGCTTCAATGCCAAGAAATGCAAAGTTATGCATATTGGAGCCAAGAATCCCAGGACAGAGTACTACATGGATGGAGTCTGAATATCTGCATCAGAGGAGGAGGAGAAGGACCTGGGAGTGATGATCACTAGTGACCTGAAGCACTCCACGCAGTGCAAGAAAGCAGCAGCAAAGGCAAACAAGATGCTGGGATGCATATCTAGGGGGATTAGTAGTAGGAGAGAGAGGAGGTTATACTGCACTTGTACAGGTCCCTGGTAAGGTCTGATCTAAAGTATGGGGTTCAGTACTGGTGCCCACACCTCAGAAAGGACATTAACCTGCTGGAGAAGATCCAGAGGAGGGCTACAAAGATGAAAGCGGATCAGCAGGGTAAGGCATATGAGGAGAGGTTGAGGGCACTGAACATGTACTCCCTAGAAGAAGACAGGAGAGAGAGAGAGAGGTGACATGATTGGGACCTTCAGGTACTAGAAAGAGATAAATAAGGTGGATAGGGAGAGTCTCTTTAAGCTGAGTGGCAATCATAACATGAGGGGGCACAGTCTTAAGCTGGGGGGGGAGGTTTAGGAGGGAGGTCAGGAAGCACTTCTTCACAGAGAGGGTGGTGGACACTTGGAATGCACTGCTGGAAGAGGTGATCTCATTGAAGACAGTGGGCAGCTCTAAGAGAGGCTGGGAATAGGCATGGGGAAGGTAAGGATCATGGGTAGAGAGGATGGGAGGTGTGGGGAGGGAGGGGCAGGACAGTAGCTCAAGCTGTGTACCCTGCAATACGAGCAGACTAGATAGACCAAATGGCCTTCTTTTGCTGGCTTGTTTATATGTCCTGTTAGACCTGTAAAAAGAAAAAAGAATAACGAACAGGTCACTGGGCATTACCGGTGAGTAATACCATCGAGAGGTTCTGAACACATGGGAACCTTGAGAGCGAAGCTCGAGATGGTAGGTCACCAGTAATGCCCAGTGACTTATCCGTTAATTTTTTAATATATGGATACAGTTTTTTATTTGTTTGTCGCTTAAGGACTGTGTTAGTCCTGGCCGTATAGCCCGACATTTTCTCCGCCCACCCAGTCGCCACTCACCACCACTCACTCCAGTTCACTGAGCACAGGCAGTCCTGCCTTTTCTTGTTTTGGGGAACAGGGAACGGGATCAACCAGATATCTCCATTAAAAAAAAAAAGAAATGGGGAACGTTTTTGAGGTAACTACTCTCACTAAGTGAGAGGCTGGCGCCATGTTTTTAAACTGTTCTGCCCACCTACACAGAGAAAGCGGCCAATTAGGAGGCACGCTTAGGACGTAGGGGCAGGAGGTATCTTTTCGTGGCTTGCAACAATAAGATTACCAGCACAAAACTATACTATTAAAAGTGATTGACAATACTATTATCATTGAACCTTTGAGGGTATTACCGGATTTTTTTTGTATGCTTTACACACCTATTAAATTGAAGATCCATATATTAAAATAGGTTAGTTAGAAGAACCAGTAAAAGAAAGCATAAGTAGAGAAAAGGAAGTGTGTTTGGGGAAGGGGTTCAGCTAAAGACCCTATTGCCCATAATGGTGTGAAGTATTGATGATTTATTCTGCTCGGGTGAATGTTCAGTGAAGGTTAGAGGAGCTAGTAGCCCTTTTGTATAAATAAAGAAGACATTGGTGGTAGTGAGGCTAGGAAATGCCCTGGGGGGCCACAATGTTTAGCCCTGGGTAGTGGGGGCACCCTGAGCCCTTTTATTGCTAGAGGGCTAATTTTGAATGGTGGCAGCAGGAGAACAAATTGGGGCTGCAATGCAGCCTGCTGTTAGCGTGACCATGCTTAAGAAAGAGTGCTTGTGGGTGCTCAAATCTCCCAGCCTGCACAGAGCTCAGGCTGTGGCCTACTCCGCACAGGTGGGAGATAGAGGGGCAGAATGGAGTTAGCCAGAGGTGGAGAAGCCAGGAAATGAAGCGCCTCCTCCCACCTTTCTGATCGCCTCTCCAGTGGCTAGATTTTCAATTTGTTTATGCCTCTACGGGTTTAGGGAGGCAGCCAGAGACAGAAGGAGCACAGAAGCAGCAAGGAGCTGCTATTAAGTAAAGCTGGTCTGGCAGTGAGAGAGAGAGAGAGAGTGAGGGGCAGAGTTGAAGAGCGCAGGTGTCAAGAATGGAAAGCCGTGACAAGGGCTTGTGAATGGCTGATGGGCCAATATTTAAATATTATTTTAAAATGCCTGCAAGGGATGCAGGCAAGGGCAGAGTGCTCCCTGAGGACAGAAAAATAAAGAGCCACACCACGGCTATGTGGGAAGAACTGGGGGAGGTGAGACAGTGAGCATTTGGGCTAAGAGAGCACACAAACAGTGCAGCAGACAGCAGCACAGTCCAAAAGGGACTAAACATAAATGAATAAATAAAATATATTTTAAAGATGAGGCTACCTAGGGCAGAAGCAAACAATCCTCCAGAGGTAGCATCAGGCGAAGCCGTGTTGTGGTTGGAGCATGCTGGCTAGCACGTCAGTAGGATGTCCTGACATCAGTATCGGAAGCAGGATCAGCCAGACAGTAAAGAAAGTGGGGGCTACTGCAGCTCCCCATGGAAATCAATAAATTAACCAAAAGGCGAGTTACAGTAGTTGGGAATCGCCAGCCCTACCTACCCACACCATAGTTTGACAGTGTTACGCCAGGAAGGAAGTAAATGAGGGCTTCAAAAGGGGCAAGACAGCAGTTGGGAGGAGCAGCTCTAGATGCTCCCGCCTCTAGGGGGGACTTGAGCTCTCTTCTGATTGGCTGCCAGAGGTCTTGGCAGCTACATGCTCCAATCGGGTGCCGAGTAGGGTGGGCAAAAGTTCTGAGGAGGAGTAGCTCAGGGTTCTTTCTCTCCTCCTCCTCACAAAGCTGACAGGAGTGCTGGGGGAGGGCTCTGCCACAGGCAACTTCTACCTGAAGAAAGAAGAAAAAAGTAGGGAAAGTTTAAAGTGACAGGATAGTCAGGGGGCTATCTCTGCCAAGGTAGGAAAAAGTATTTAGACAGGAAAAGTTAGATTAATTGAATTACCGAGCTGCTGGACCTTGACAGTCCAGCCAAAGGAGGAGTAGAGAAAGTCCATTTATTTTCCAGTTAATTGCCAGTACACCTGCAAAGAGTTTGTTATTTTATAATATAAAGTTCATAGGAGGTTCACCTGTCAAAGGAAGACTGAAGAGGACCAGAAGACCACAGGTGCAATGGAGCAGAGCCAGAGGACCAAGGGTGCAGCAAATTCATCACGGGACTTCAGGAAGATGACGCCTCACCAATCCCTGGCCAGGGCAGCACATCAAAGAGCTTCATCATCCTTGTGGACTTCACCTTTGGGTTGAGATATCCCTAAACTGTGACTGCTAAAAGAGACTTGAAGTGTTTCTGGGACATTTTACTGTTTATCTTGGGTTGGCTTTAAAATTTGTGTTGCAACCAAGTTGAGTTTTTTGTCGGGAAAAGAAAATACTGATACAGTATGCGCCACTTATATCGGCTCCGTTTGTACTGGACATCGCTTCTAGCGGACGTTTTACATTTGCCAAATGCCAGTCGCTATACTTTCAATGTTAAAATAGCAGTTAAAGTGGACCTTCAATTCCCGGCAGTAACAGCCGCCGGAGCTTTAAATCCAGTTTATGACAGTACTGTACTTAATCTGCTGATGGCCAGTCGAACGTTTCAGAAGCAATCTTTATCAGTTACTTCACTAAAAAGATCTTTAACAGGGCCAGTCCTGAGAGAATGGGTTCCCCTTTTTAGCTCCTCGATGGTTTAAATGTCAGGTCTGGATCCAGCCCCCAATTCAGGCAGCAGAGCACAGCCAATTCCCCCAACCTACAGAATCTATCTGCAAAGCTACATGTCAGGAGAAAACTTACACGAATCGTAGCTTATGAGCTACGGCGATCACGCTCCTCAGCAGTGCAGGACTTGATGGCCGACAGATCATTCCTGTGATTGACCACAAGCAGGAATTGTCTTTGAAAAGTTATTGGGCACCATCAATCTCTGAAAGAAGTCAGTGGAATGGCATCCTTTCTGAAATGAAACAACCCGCCGACACACAGACTCGAACCGCACTTCCTCTCGCTGAGCTCACAGCACCAGTGATTGGAATCCCTGTCATAAGTTCCCTAGGCATGAGTAAATGCGTTGCTGAAATGATGCAGCAAAAGAGCTTTTCACAGGACTATAACTAGTAAATGAGTGGTGCTTTCTGGAAGTTGGGTGTTAGAAGAGTCTGAACAAGTACCGCCTGCAGTGATACCCCTTTTTTTTCCATATTGATGTACCGGATGCCGCTTGTAATGGACAGATTGCTTATTGTCAAATCAGTCCGTTACAAGTGGCGCATACTGTACTTTGTTTTGTGCAAATGTCATGTTGCTGTTAGACTGCATGGCCATTTTTCCAGTCACCGATACAGCAACTACTGAAGTAAGAAAAGTAACAGTAATTCTCAGCTTGCTAAATAAAACTGGTTCTACTTTGAAAGATATTTCTGCCTCTGTAGTTATTCCTATAGCACTGTTGTTATGGTTCGAATTTTATAACCCCAATTAATATCTGCTAGCCTTGTAACTAACCTTCCTTGCAGCTAGCCAGACTCCATCTCCCAGGTAGGTGAAAGTAGGGTACGGGCAGGTGTTATAACCTGATCTTCTGCTCCATTTAACCCCTTGAGATTAGTGACTTGACTGTTTTATATTTCAAATTGTACTAAGAAAGAAATAATGTAACCTACTGGGAGCTGAACCCCGGTCTCCAGAATACCAGTGTGCTCTAACCACTGAGCTACAGGCTGACATGGTTGGACCTAGGTTTGGTTAGAGCACAAGGATAGTTTCAGGCATGGGTTCAACTCCATGAAATCATATTATTTTTTTCTCACTACAGTTTGTGATTTAATTTCTAAGCCATGACTAATATTGTGTAGGGTGTACCCTCCCAGCATGTCTAGGGGTCTCTTGGTGTAACAAAGTCCACTCACTTGACCTCCCAAGCATTGGTGTGACCTCCAGGCATCCACTGACAAACAGCAGGGCTGGTTAGGCTACAGATTCAAGGGGGTTAATATTTATTTATTTTGTTTTTGATAACTGGATAAGTACACTAGACATTAAAAATGCCTATTTTCAGGCACGGCCTAGGAGAGTACAAGTCAAAAACACTCATAACACCGTGGTACAAGGAGCATAAAATTACCAATTGAAAAAGTAGTCAACTAGCGAGATACAAATGTGGTTGAGATAGTAAATACAGTGTCAAGGATAAATAAAACAATACAAAATATAACATTTCAAAACTCAAGGTGAGAGCAATGGATACAGCAGAATTGAGAGAGAGAGAATTGCACAGAGCACCAGTCACAGCAGAAGAAGAAGAAAACAGGCAAGATGAAACAGACGTGAAGCAGTAAATATTTATTTATTTAGTTTTTGTTGACCGGGTGGATACGCTAGACATAGGGATGCCTATTTTCAGGTACGACCCTGGAGGATTACAAAACAAGATTACATGACAAGCAACAAGTGGATAGAAAATACAGTAGTGGTCCACAACAGGAAAAACAATAGTGGCAAAATATAGTTGTACTAATAAGACAGAGATAAAATGCAGCAGTCGAGCAAGTAGTACAGGGTAAGGCTAAGTGCAACTTGCTCCAGGGAGCCTTCAGATACATACTAGAACAGGCATAATCCAGCAATGAGGGAAATACATAAGTGAAATGAGTACGTTTCCAATACCACAAGTGTGGCAGCAGGGAACTCAGCAGCAGGGTGACACAAATTACAGGAGATACAGAACGGTTAAAATGCAGAACCTGGGCAGATGGTGCCAGAGGGCAAGCTATTAGTAAGCAGAGATAGTAAAAGGCATAAGAGGTGGAGAAGGGGGTAGGGATGTGGAAGCAGTAGGAGGAATCAGAGAAAAGGACAAAATGTGAGGCCATGCAAGAGGCAGGTAAGAATAGGGGAGAGTAGGTGTAGTGGACGGAACAGAAGTGTGACAACTGGGTAGAAACAAAGTAGGGCTAGGCAGTATGGGGTGAGGAGAGACAGGCTAAGGTGGAGTAGCGCACTGGCAAGGAGCAGCTTATGATAGGAGAGTCATAACAGCACGACTCGGGGCATGTCTAAGAGTCAAAGGGAAGGGAGTTCCAGAAATGGTATTTATTTATTCGTTTTCTGTTTACTGGGTGAGTACACAAGACAAGAGTATTTCCTGTATTTTGACATGATTCAATGAGGGTACAAAACAGGAGAACCAAGTACGAACAAGAGAGACATTGTTTGCGACAACAGAAACTGAGAACAAAACAGCAATGACTACAGACCTAAGAGCAAGGAAAAAGACTAAACCAAGAAGACAAATAGCTTATAATTATTACTTGCACTATAGGTGGTGAAAGTACTTGTTGAAATCTGGCAATCAATAAAAGTTATAACAATAGGATTAGTGAGGGAGAGGAGACTGCGGTACAGAATGCAGAGAGCAGTAAGTGCCATAAAGAGCAGAAAACAACGAGGAGTAAGCCTCAAGTTTCAGAGCAGGAGCAGTCGTTAAGAGTATGTTAGGAAGGATCGTAGACTAAGTTTGAAGACCTGGTGGGACTTGAAGAGTTTGACCTGTTGTGGGAGGAGTTCCAAATGTATGGTGCAGATGTTGCAAGGATAGTTCACCCTTTTAGTGAAACACCTTGGAATTTCTAGAGGAATTTGTACCGACAATCTAAGGGGATAAGCTTGGGTAGAATGGGTTAGCAGCCTTGAGAGGTACTCAGAGGTCCCCATTCTGATTATATTATCAATCAGGTAGCCAACAGTATAGAGTCTATACGATGAAGGGGAGAGCCAGCCCAGTCTTGAGTAGAGTTGACAATGATGAGTTAGTCTGTGAGCAGAGAGGCAAATCTGCATATGGTGTTATATCAGGTGCTCCATTTCTGGAAACTCCTTTGCTAGCATCAAGGTATGTCAGGGGAGCAATCGTAAGACTGGGAAGGAGAGAAACCTTGAGCCAAGTGGCATCGTTGAAGGAAGACCTAATTTTGTAAGCAAGTCCCAGTTTGGTGTTTACCTCCTACAGGTAGCAGCAATGTGCAGATTAAAATCCAGAGATGGGTCGAGTGTAACGCCTAGATACCTAAAAAGAGTTAACAGATTCCAAAGGGAGTCATCAAGATGTGATAGAAAAGCAGAGATACAAGATTTGATCCTAGGAGAAGAACCAAAAGCATGGCCACGGTTTTATTGGAGTTTAATATGAGCTTATCTTGTAGAAGCCAATCTTGTAAACAGTCAAAATCCTCCTGAAGATTTGCCTTTATTGACATGGGGTCTTTACCATTTGAGAGAAGCACCATATCATCAGCGTATAGGATCATAGAGGAACAGGGCAGTGAGGGCAGGTTGTTGATAAACAGAGATAAAAGGAGAGGGCCAAGTATCGATCCCTGAGGAAATCCAACACTGGTGGGGGCAAGGTCAGAGACAGCAGTTTCAATTTGAACAAACTGTGTCCTCCTGGTGAGGTAGCCATCAAACCAGGGGATGTCAGTCTGGGAGAAGTCCAGGGAAGACAGACTAGAAAGTAGTAGAGGGTGGTCCACAAGATCTAAGGCCTTTGTGAGGTCGATAAAATGACCCCGTCAGCAAGCCCTTATCCATAGCCATTAGGATGCTGTTTGAAAGTTGAAGTAGAACAGTTGTGGTGCTGTGCCCTGTTCAGAAATCATGCTGAGTAGGAGATAGGAGATTATGAAGATGCAGATATTCTGTGACCTGGGAGGCAATAACCTTCTCAAGTAATTTATTTAGGGTAGAGAGAATGGCAATCGGGCGATAGTTTGTCATGTTTTTGGTGTCCCCTTTTTTGTGTACTGGAACAATATGAGCAGTTTTCCATAGAGTCGGCACTGTTTGAGTTAAGATGGCTTGATTGAAAATTCTCGCAAATGGGGCTGCAATAGCAGGAGCTGCCAGTCTGATGAAGTTTGGCAGTAACCTGTCAGACCCAGCAGATCCATGGGGAGGGATAGTTTTAAGGAGACACAGCACCTCAGCAGTGGAGACCATTCTAAGGTTGAAAAATAATATGTAAGTGCATACGATTGAACAGTGGGGACAAGCAGTAGTCATGTGTGCAAAGGAGAGGTGAATTAAGAAGGGGTGAAGCAGGTGCATAGGTCAGAAGCTAAGAGGTAGTTGTGTAGTCCCCGTTTGAAGCAGGCATGAGTAGCGGAGAGACGGATGGATGCGGTAATGAGTTCCAGTAATGCGGAGTATAGTGGGAGAAAGCCCAGGATCCCATGGACATTTTGCATCCAGGAACCAACAGCAGAGTCTGATTGCCTGAGCGAAGGGGATAGTGTAGGCTTGGCAGAGTCAGCTTTAGGGCTAGGGAGGAGGGAACACCAATTCTAACAGTGTTATCAATCAAGATGCCAAGAGCACTGGAGCAGTTTGCCTCGGGAGAGCCAGTTTAAGCCACTGCTTAGTTGACAGTCATCCTCTCCGATTCACCGATGAGGGATTGCTAGAGATTCCCAGGGTTCATTTGAAAACTTCTGGGGCTCGCGCTTTTTCATTTGCAGTACCGACCCTGTGGAACTCTCTACCTTGTCGGTTAAGAGAATGCCTGACCGTCAGTAGGTTAAAACTATGTTAAAAATGTATTTATTTTCTCAGGCTTATCCAGACTGATGTTAAATAATTTATACTGTTGTTGTTTTATATGCTGTGGCTTACTGCTGTACAGCGCCTTGATTTCGAAAGGCGCTTTATAAATAAAATATTGATTGATTGATTGACAGTGATGAGTGAGATGATACGAGGCCAAGGTGAACCAACAAATGTTATTATAGGTAGTGTCCCATTTGAGGAGATTAGCTTTGGCTGCACCTACATAGGTGACAGATCCATAGGTGAGAGCAAGGAGAAGGACACCCTGCACAGTAGCAATTCTGGCAGAGGGTGTAAGAGCATAACTACACTTGTTTTGTAGGCCAGGCCAAGCTTGCAGTTCACAACTTTGCAAGTGTTTGAGATGTGTAGGGCAAAGTCCAGTGAGGGGTCAAGGGTAATGCCGAGGTATTTGAAATTAGTGACATTTTCAAGGAGAGAGACATCACAGCAGGAAATAGGTAACTGCCCTGTACATTTCCTTAATCTTGGGGTAGAACCCAATAGCATGGAATGAGTTTTGCTGGAGTTAAGTACAGTAGAGCCCCATTCTAACGAACTTCCATTTACCAAACTGCCCTAATGAACCCATTGTGTGTCCCCCTAGTTTTCGCACCTTTTTCAACTTGCGGTTTGTGATTTGCAGTTGCGATCAGCTGAAATAGATAAATATCTCTTCATGCCCATTTCACCTAGATTTCCTGGATTCTGCAGGCTGTTTGTCCTGAGCTGTGCTGACGATGGCCACAAAGAGGAAACGGAATGTACTGCCCCTGGCTGACAAACTCCATATTCTGTAGTGTCTCGAGAATGGGGAAAAGGCTATGCAACTAGCACAGGAGTACAGGGTTGGAAAATCAACCATCTCTGACTTTAAAGAGGCCAAAGAAAAGCTGAGGAAGTTCTCAATGACGATGGAGGGTACCATTGGCACTGAAAGTCGCCGCAACATGTGGATGTGTGCCGATGTGGAGCTTGACGCAGCTGTTTACCTCTGGTTTAAGCAAGAGAGCGAGAAGGGAGCTCAATTTCTGGCCCCATTCTCAGGAAAAGACACTCCAATTTCATATCAAGCTGGGCAGTGAGGGCCAATTTACTGCTAATGTAATGGCTGCACCACTTTAAAAGCGGTGGCATTCGGCAGCTGCATCTGTGTGGGGAAAAGTTAAGTGCCGCTTTGAGACTATTGATCCTTTCATCACCAAATCAATCTGGTCATACAGGTTGAAAAATTCTCCATGGAACAGATTTTCAATGCCGATGAAACTGGCCTTTACTGGTGCTGCCTTTTGACAAGACCCTCGCTCCATGGCTGAGAAAAGAAGCACCTGGTTTTAAGAAAGCCAAAGATCAGAGTGACCCTGTTGGGGTGTGTAAATGCCAGTGGTTCTTTCAAGCTGCCACTTCTGCTTGTCCGCAAGTCAAGGAGTCCTGGTGCTTTAAGCATGTCAACATGGTAGCCTCCCAACCTTGCTAGCCATCAAAGTGCCTGGATGGATGGTGCCATATTCACTAAATGGTACACTAAGGACTTTGTCCTAAGTATGAAGTGCTTTCTGAAGTCTAACAAGCTCCCAATGAAGGCACTGTTATTGCTGGATAACTCTCCCAGCTCATCCGGAGACGCCCATTGTAAAAATAAGAGATGGCACCATCCGGTGCATATTCCTTCCCCTGAATACCACATCGAAACTGCAGCCCTGTGATTAGGGCATTCTTGAGATCATGAAGCATAACTAGTGCTGAAAACTCCTGCAGACAGTGCTTGGTGAGAAAAATGAACAAAGCACTCTGCAGGAGACTGTGAAATCTCTGACGCTTAAGGATGTTGTTTATATGGCGGTAGAGGCGTGGGATGCTGTTCGGCCAGAGACTATACAGAAAGCTTGGGCAAAGTCTGGCATCGGTCATCCACGTCCTGCCTTGCCTGCCACTGTTGTACCTGACCCAAGTGTTGCACAAAGCACAGCAGCCACCCCCGACATCGCTGACATGTCGGCACCTAATCCTGAACTCGCAGACCCCACAGAACTTGCTGAACTGACTGATCTCACCAAAAAATCTTGGCATGCCAGCCACAGAGCAAGATCTGGAAGAGTGGTTTGCATGTGATGCTGCAGAAGACTGTCGAGCATCTGGACGAGGATGCCATCATAGCAGCAATATGCACCCTAAAAATCACTGCTGACGAGGATGAAAACAGCGATGATGAACCACCTGGCAAAGCTGTCCCAAGCCATTCAGAGGCAGAGAATGCATTCAAAGACTGCATCATTTGGCTAGAGAACCAACCAGACTGCAACCTGCTAAACCTGCTGTTGCTATGTAACCTCAAGGCTACCGCAACTAGGAGGAAGGTTGCATCATCGCAGCAGAAAATAATCAGTGACTTTTTCCCGAAACATCAAAAGCAGTAGTCGCTACAAGCAGTCCAGCCACTGTTGCTAGTACAATACAGTACTGACCTCAATCCGTCTTACACACACATGCATTAAAAAAAATAAATACTGTCTTCACAGCCTACCTCACTTTATCACTTCCCATAGTAGTACCTTTTCTAGAGAATTAAACATAATGCGGCAATTTTACAGTGCTGTACTAAGTGAGAGAGATCCAGACTACAAAACAAAATACTGTGGTGATGATATGCCATCGCCCCTGCTTATTCGACTGCTCATTTATTCTGAACAAATCAGGTGTCCACGGAGCAGTTCAGATAAACGGGGCTCTACTGTAATAACGTTCTTGGAGAGCCAGGAATGGATGTTGTGAAAATCAAATGTAAGAGTAGAATTAAGGTCAGTGACACCACTAGGGCTAGTATAGAGAACAAAGTCATCAGTATAAAGCAAAGAGAAATGAGCAGAAGCATTCAGAGATAGGTCACTAATGAAAATGGTGAAGAGAAGGGGGCCAAGTATTGAGCCTTGGGGTACGCCAATGTGGGTAAGTCTGAAACGGCAGAGTTATATTTAACAAATTGCTGCCTGTCAGTTAGGAAGCTGTTATACCAGGTTACCACCTCAGGGGAGAAGCTGAGGGATAGCATTTTAGATTTGAGAAGAGAATGGTCGAGGCGGTCAAAGGCCTTTGTTAAGTCTATAAAGACAGCGCCATTTAGCAGACCATTCATTGCAACTTTTGTATCATTTGTGAACTTGAATAGAGCAGTGGCGGTACTATGATCTTTCCTTAAACCATGTTGGGCATCAGAGAGGAGGTTTCGGTCGTGAAGGTAGATGATAGTTTGGATAGAGCTGAGCTTTTCTAGGAATTTGCTCAGGACAGAGAATGGCTATGGGACAGTGATTGGAGATGGATTTGGGGTCACCCTATTTAAAGACAGGGACAGTCTTGGCAATCCTCCAGATATTAGGAACAATTCCTGAGCAAAAGGATAGATAAATGTTCTGGCCAGTGGTGAAACAAGGAGAGGTGGTGCCAGTTTAAGCAGCCTAGGCTCCAAGCTATTAGAGCCAACACTGCTGCAGACAGAGATGGAAATAAGCAGCCTGCTCACTTCTTGATTAGAGACAGTATACAAGCAGAAGCGGGTAATGGTGTTGTAACTTGAAACCAAACAAATGGAATGTCCAAACAGGAAGTATTTTAAAACACAACAGGTCCTTTACTTGCTTGAGCTCAAAAGGTGTTACTAAATTTCCAGCAGGCACAGTTATTTGTCAAATACTGTAAGGTGGTATCTTCCAGAAACTTCTGGGATGGACACAGATACTTATGTCACATATTTCTGGCCTTGAGAGGAAGCACATTCGTTCCAGGGGGTCTCCACTCAGGAATCTGAGTGGAAACTTGCATGGACTTTTGGTAGTCCATTTTCGTAGTCACTAGCCAGTAGTGACATGGCTAATTCACAGTCTCTTGGCTGGCAGCGTTTCAGTGCCACTTGATCCTGTGAGGGTTTCTCAGCACATCCGTTCTCTATTTTCTCCACAGGCTTCACTGTAACTTCCCAGTCACAGCCTCTTAACCCATCTGGGCATAGCTGAGGTGCCTACTGGGCAGTACACACTTTCATTACAGGCAAAACAGTCCACTTGACACCTCTTATCTGAGGCAAACTCTACTGGCTGACTGGAATTGGCATTCTGTCAGAATCTACACCACATCCTGAGGAGGGTAGGCACAGCTGAGTGCCGCATAATCACAGTACATTCAATAAAAATTAAATGTCACTTAAGATTTTCGCCCACAGCACTCTCTGGTACACATTTCCTCACAGACAGACCTCTGGACTATCCTTCAATATTTTTTTCTCCTTTGGAAGCCCCCCTCACGGTCTTTGTTCGAGACCTCCACCATGTACATCGCTTATACACAATGCCAGCCTCAAAGAGAAAACTTAGTCAGTGAGAGCTGGCACTGTGTGCCAGGTACTAGCCTTCCGCCCACCCTAACTCAGCAGAATCCCTGCCTCCAGCGGAGAACACTGACTCCTTTGGCATGACAGGGCAGACCAGCTGACCCGGTTCTCCAAGGGCATAGAAAGTGGCATTACCCTAGATGTAGAGTGACACTTTTAAAGAGATAGTCGACAACTCCTTTGAGGGTTACAATTTCACAAAACAAAACAAAAAAAACATCTAATTTTCCTCTCTTGTACTATGTTTGAAATAAAAACGTGTGTCTTTTATACATGGCTGCCTCCAAGCTTATTTATTTGTAGCCAATTTTGAGCAATCATTTTTCAAAAAGGTCAGGAACCAGTGTTTGTAGTATTCTAGTTCACCCTAGTCAAAAAAAGCATGCAATGTTTAACAATGGAAGTTGAAATACAGCTGTGAATAATGCTGAAACCTTAGAGGCAGAGCAATTCTAAGGAATAAAAGTGAGGAATGTCTGTCATGGTGTGGGACGGTTACCAGGTATGATATGTTGTGTATCTGAAAGAAAGTGTAGCGGACTGCCTGGGGCCCTTGGGGTTCACTTCTCCACATCCTCCAAGGGTCTGGCCTCGGTTAACTAAAGGTGTGCTACACTGGGTACGCTGGCCTAACTTGGCATGGTGCCTGGATGCTAACTTACAAGGCTATTACCCCCCAGGAAACAGTGCATAACCTGTCTGCACAGTCTCACCCCCAAAACAAGTGACACAGAAATGCAATAACAACCCCCCAAACCAAGAAGTGCAGTTCAAACAAATAATTTATTTAAAAGGGAGGGTGCAGAGAGAACAAGGGGGCAGAAGGGTAAAATGGTAGCAATGGGGGTAGTAATAAAGACTGTATGCAGTAAAATACCAATACTTTAGGCAGTCAATAAAACAATCTAAAGATTTATCCCACAGAATCTGCCCACCCCCTAGCAATACACAAACCTACTTAATCCTGGGTGATCTGAACAAAAAAAAAAAAAGGAAATCAAGGAACACTCTATCTGATGCCAACCTGGCCAATTGGGAGGAGATAGGATGAGCATTCACTGAACTGTTTTCTTCTTCCGGGGTGGAGCCTGGCGTAAGTGGGACTGCCAGTGGAGGCTGGGAGTATAGCACCATATGGGACCACGTGATGGGGTGGAGATGACAGCGATATCTATAGGATGCATGCAGGGTGCAAGTGCCCCATGCTGATGTCATTGCACTTCCACATCTCCAGGGGCAGCTGGACTAGTGGGAAAACCCCTGTAGCAGTCACAACACACCCATAGCAGCCTCACAAGTGCTGTCTCAATGCCCACTCTAAGGGATGTGGGGGGGGCTGGATGAGCATCTTGGTCCTCCCGCTTGGGTCCAGGTGAAGCCCCAGCCACAGTCTCCCAGATTCCTCAGTAGGTCCCTGAAGCCAGAAAGAGCATGGGGTGAACTTGAAAGGGGTCAGAATGGTGGATATGGGATACATCCTTAGCCTCCTTCAGGAGAATAAAGAGAATTAAAAAAAAGGAAAAGAAACACCCTATCTGGGGTAAGGGCATAAATTCTGTTTCAGGTTATACAGAGATGGGAGTGGAGCAGTGCAGTGGCTGTCAAGTGCCAGTCTTCAGGAGACCATCTGGAGACAGAGGTGCTGCCCATCTGTGCCTCTCTGGCCTGAGGAGAAGGAGGTCTCTAGACAGCTGGCTGAGTCGGCTAGGCTTCAGGGACCTCTTTCCCTACCAGGGCCACCAAGGCCTCCACTGTTGCACCAGAGGTGCCAAGAAGGAGGATTGGCTAGACTGTGGTGGGCTCGAGAGGGTGGGGAAGGGAACACATTCCTCAACTGGTGCAACTACACAACTCTTTTGCCACTCTGGTGGGATGGGACTGCCAAGACGAGACACCTGTGGTAGTGATAAGGAGGATGTTGGGGTCCTTCAGAGTGGAGACCCCAAGGTTGGAGGCAGAGGACCCCAGCAAGAGGAAGCAAATTCTGGTGGGGGGACTTAGTCGTTAGGGGAGTAGTTTTGGGAACACCATGGGAGAAAAGAGGCAGGTGGGCTTCCTACCTGGTGCCTTGGCATGGAGGGATTAGGAGCAGATTCTTTGGACTGCTATGGTGGCAGGGCAAGTGGGGGAGCTGGAAGTCATTGTCCATCTGGGGCTGAATGACTTGGCAAGGGATTCAGCAGGGATGGTGCAGGATAGGTTTAGGGAACTGGGTAGAGGCCTGAAGCAGATAGCACACACAGTGGCCTTCACTGAGGTGCTACCTGTGCATGGCCGTGGGGAGGAAAAGGAACAGTGCACCATGGTCTTCAGTGACTGGTTGAAGGCATGATGCCAGGAGAAGGGGTTTTGCTACATTGGGGACTGGACCCTTCCTGGGGGATAAAGGCCTGTACAAAGGAGACAGCCTCCATCCATCCAGGGCAGGAAGGTTTAAATGCTACTTTGATGGGCATTTTAACTAGCCAAGGGGGGAGGCAATGAATACATCCCTCCTAGAAATATGGAGAAACAGTGAAGAAAATCCAGGGAAATAAAGTCCCCAGGATTAGTGGGGAGTAAAGGCAAGGGGGTTGTAGCAACAAGAGTGTAGAGAGGTGGATCTAAGGTTGAGAGAAATACTATGGAGGATGGGTAAAGGGAGGATAAAAGGGGAAAGGACAGTACCAGGGAAAAGAGAAATGTGAAGGATGGACTTAGGAAGGGAGGGCAAAGTACGGGCAGAGGGGGACAGAAATGGAGAACCATGTGCACCAACACAAGGAGCCTAGGAAATAAAATTCCTGACCTTGAGGCTATCATTGTGGAGGCAGACCTGGATCTCATGGCCGTAACAGAATCATGGTGCACCAACAACCACATCTGGGAGGTGGCTATACCAGGCTACAACATGGAAACATAGAAACATAGAATTTGACAGCAGATAAGGACTGCTTGGCCCACCTAGTCTGCCCATTTTCCAACCTAACAGATAAGCTGCAGATCCTATTTAACCAACAGCTTACTTCCTCCTACCCCCCACTAGAACTGCCTTATGTCTGCCCCATGCATTCTTGAATTCCCCCACTGTTCTTAACTCCACGACCTCCTCAGGGAGGCCGTTCCATGCATCCACAACCTTCTCCATGAAAAAATACTTCCTCACATTACCTCTGAGCTGTCCTCCTCTATCTTCAAATTGTGCCCCCTTGTTCTTGCACATCTCTTTTTCTGAAAGATGCTACCCTCTTGGACTTTGTTGATTCCCTTGAAGTACTTGAAAGTTTATATAATGTCCCTCTCTCTCCTTCTTTCCTCAAGGGTATACATATTAAGCTCCTTTAGTCTTTCTTCATATGTCTTCTGGTGCAGACCCTGCACCATTTTGGTTACCCCTTCTCTGGACAGCCTCCATTCTGTTTATGTCTTTGCAGAGACGGGTCTCCAGAACTGCACACAGTACTCCAGACAGGGTCTCACCCAACTGTCTGTACAGAGGGATAACAACTTCCTGTTTTCTACTATTGATGCCTCTCCCTATGCATCCCAGTATCCCCCAGCCTTCCTTACTGCCTTCTCACATTACTTGCCCACCTTTAGGTCATCTGATATAATTACCCCCAGGTCCCTTTCCATTTTTACTGTTGTCAGTATCTCACCCCCCCCATTGTGTACTCTTCCCCTGGGTTTTTGTTTCCCAGGTGCATTACCTTGTACTTCTTTGCATTTAATCTGAGCTGCGATACATTTGACCATTCCTCCAACCTTGCCAAGTCCTTTCTCATCCTTTCCACTACATCTTGTGTATTAACCCTGTTGCAGATCTTTGTGTCATCTGCAAAGAGACATACTTTTCCTTCCAGTTCCTCTGCAATGTCACTTATAAAGACATTAAAAAGGGCCAGTCCCAGTACTGAACCCTGTGGTACCCCGCTAGTAACCCTACTTTCTTCACTGTGGACTCCATTTGCTACTACCCTTTGCATCCTGTTGTCTAGCCAATTTTTTATCAGGCTACCACCTTGGGACCCACCCAAGGCTGGCTAACTTGTGATTAATCTTTGTGTGGGACTGTATCACATGCCTTGCTGAAATCTAGGTAGGCCATATCCACAGCCCTCCTGGTCTACTACTTTGGTCACCCAGTCAAAGAAATCTATTAGATTTGTCTGACACAACCTTCCCATCATGAATCCATGCTGCCTTTGGTCCTGTGCCCCACTGACCTCTAGGTACTCAACAATTCTTTCCTTCAGAAGTATTCCATCATTTCCCTACCACTGAGGTCAAACTAACTGGTCTGTAGTTTTCTGCCTCTGTTCTGCTCCCACTTTTGTGAAGAGGAATCACATCCACCCTCCTCCAGTCCTCAGGTACCACCCCATCCTCCCATGATTTGTTAAAGAGAGTAGTCAGCGGTGTCGCTAGTTCTACCCTTAGTTCTTTTAGAATTCTTGGGTGAATCCCATCAGGCCCCATTGCTTTGTCCACCTTCAATTTTATTAGTTCTTTCAGAACCCTTTCTTCTGTAAATGGCAAGGCAAGGCAAGGCAAATTTATTTAAAAGACGCCCAATCCCGGAGGCTCTGGGTGCCGTACAAATTTTAAAACATTATACACAAACAATCGAACAAGTAAAAATAATAAATCACAGATTATATACTAAATCATACTCTAAACATCAAATGCTTGTGAGAATAATAATGTCTTCAAGTGAACCTTGAAGACATCTATCGTGGGGGCCTCTCTGACCATAGCTGGTAAAGAGTTCCATAAAACAGGAGCCATAACACTAAAGGTTCTGTCACCGGCTGATTTAAGCCTTGTTCTAGGAACAGTCAGGAGGCCACCACTGGAGGATCGAAGAGGGCGGACAGAGGGAGTAGGTGTCAGAAGGACTGACAAGTAACCAGGGCTCTGTCTGTGTAGGGCCTTAAAGGTGAGAAAACCCACCTTGAAGAGGATTCTCCACCTGACTGGCAGCCAGTGCAATTCAATAAAACCGATGTAATATGATATAACTTTTCTGCCCAGTCAATAACTGGGCAGCTGTGTTTGCACCAGCTGCAGTCTGTGGAGAAGTCCCCTGTGACCCCGAGATAGAGCACATTATAGTAGTCCAGCCTAGATGTGACTAAGGCGTGTATCAAGGTAGGAAGGTCCAGAGGCGGAACAAGGGGCTTAATCCTGGCAATGTTTCTGAGATGGAAAAAACAGGTACGAACCACGGAAGATATTTGGGCCTCCATGGTCAGGTTCCTGTCCAGAATCACTCCAAGATTGCGCACCCAAGAGGAGATCTTCAATGACACAGCCCCAAGAACAAGTCCAGTTGCTGAGTCAGAGGCCATCCTATCACGCGCTCTGTTCGACTCCACTACCAATACCTCTGTCTTGTTAGGGTTCAGTCGCAACCAGCTGGAGGCCATCCAGTCATTTATCTCGGTCAGACAGATGTTTAGCACGTCTACTGCATTGGATGTTCCTGGGGCAAAGGACAAATATAGCTGAGTATCTGGCATAGCAATGAAAACTCAGGCCATATTTCCTGATGATCCCCAGGGCAGCATATACACTGCGAACAACATTGGGGCCAGTACCGAGCCTTGAGGGACTCCACAGGGAAGGAGACAGGGTATAGATGAGAAATTTCCCATCATAACCCGTTGCCTCCTACTGGTAAGAAAGGACTCAAACCAGTTGATGACAGTACCGGTGAGTCCACACAGCTCCCTGAGACGGACAAGCAACACACAATGGTCCACAGTGTCAAATGCTGAGGAGAGATCGAGGAGGACAAGAATTGTCCTGTCCCCCCGATCTCTAGCCCCTGAGGAGGTCATTCTGCACCCAAACAAGTGCAGTTTCTGTGCTATGTCTGGCCCGAAAAATTGACTGGAAGGGATCATACAACTTATGAGTCATGAGGTGCTCCTCCAATTGAAGCGCTACCACCTTCTCCACCACTTTCCCCAAAAATGGAAGGTTGGAGATAGGATGGTAATTGCCATGATCTCCAGAGTCCAAGGGTTTCTTTAAAGGGTCTCACCAGGAGCCTCCTTCAAGGCATCTGGAAAGACTCCCTCAGATAAGGAACACCGTACAATCATGGCAAACACCGGCCAACAGAGCAACACATCTCATTAAGAAACGCTGCTACACTGGGTCCAGCTCACAGAAGGTAAGGTTTCAAATTGGTTGCCACTGCAATAACCTCACTCACCTCCACTGGTCTAAACTCCCCAACTCGTGGAGTGCACTCAGAACACATTTGGAGACCACTGTCAGCAATAGTATTGCTTGGCTGAAAAAGCTCCCGCCGGATCGAGGACACCCTGTCCAAGAAAAACCGAGCAAACTCCTCACAATCTTATGAGAAAAACCTCCGGGCTGCAGACAGACAGGATGAAGAGTCTATCCACAGTCTGAAAGAGTGAAGCTGGTCGTTTTTCTCGGCAGCAATCTCCTGGACAGGAACACTGCCTTCTTACGGTTGATTGCCTCTGATATAATAGTGTATCGCAAGGACCAGTTGTCCCTAAGCGGGACCTTCTCCAGCAGCACTCTAATCTCCGACCCGTCCTCTTCATCTCCCTGAGGTCTGCATCAAACCATGGGGACCTCAGGTATGAAGTTCTGGGTCGTATGGACTGGTATCGACCCCTGTCTTCAGAGAGTTTCTCTTGTTTGGTTTAGGTACCTCCCCTTCTCTTCCTTTGTGAATACTGAGCAGAAATATTCATTCAGTATTCCTGCTTTTTCACTGTCGCCCTCTACCCACATTCCCTCCCCTTTATTAAGCCTCAGTATCCCTCCTTTGGTCTTTCTTCGCTCCCTAATGTACCTATAAAATGTCTCATCCCCCTTTTTAACAGAGTTGGCTATCCTTTACTCGGTTTGGGCCTTTGCTATTCTGACTGCCTTTCCAGCCTCTTTCTGCTTTAACTGATAAAGTTCTCTGTCCTGCTCCTTCTGTGTTTCCTTATATTTCCTGAATGCTATCCTTTTCTCATTAACCTTCCCTGCCACCTCTTTTGAGAACCATGGCGTTTTTTTCCTTTGTTGTGTTTTGTTGATTTGCTTTACACAAAGGCTTGTTGCCTCTGTGATGGCTGTTTTGATTATTCCCCATTGTTTCTCCACCCCTCTTTCTTGCCTGTTTGCTAGTGCTTTTCTGTGGCACTGTCTCATTTTCCCAAAGTCAGCCCTCCTAAAGTCCAATACTCTTTGCTTTTGTATGGCTTGATTGTATGGCTGTGTTTATCGTGAATCTACACTGTTTGGTGGTAGCTTGTTCCCAGATGGCTACCCACTTCTAAATCTGAGATTCTTTCTCTGTCCCCATTTGAGAGTACCAGGTCTAAGATTGCTCCCTCCTGAGTCGGTTCCAGTACTAGCTGTCTGAGGCATGCCCCTTGTAGGGCATCAAGAATGACCCTGCTCTTGGATGTGCCTGCAGCAAAGGTGCCCCAGTTAACATCTGGCATATTCAGGTCCCTCATCAACAATATCTCCCCTTTTTCTGCCATTCTAAGGATGCCTTCTATCATTTCCTTATCTGTTCCCTCCCCCTGAGATGGAAGTCTGTATACAACCCCCATGTGGATTGCGGTGCCATTTCCTGTCTCCAGGGTGACCCAGAGTGCCTCATCTGCTCCCTGTTTACTCTTTAGTTCTGTTGTTTTGATCCCTTCCTTTACATAGAGAGCTACTCCTCCTCCTCTTTTACCCTCCCTGTCCCTCCTGTAGATTGTGTATCCTGGTACATTGACATCCCAGTCATGGTTCTCTGTGTACCATGTTTCTGTGAATGCCACAATATCCAGGCAACCCTCTTCCATCAAGGCCACTAGTTCAGGGAGCTTGTTACACAGACTACGGGCATTGGTACTCATCACCCTCCACTATTTGATGGCCTTACCCCTTTTAGCCCCATTCCTGCCCTTACTGCCTTTTTTTAAATTTACCTCTGTCCTGCTCCTAATGACTTCTCTACCTTGGTGTTTACCTCACTAATTACCGTGTTTTGTGGGGGAGAGTGGGATTTCCTGCTCCTTTTCAGTGCCTCCCCCTTGGCTAATTTACATGCTTTTAAATGTGCTTCAAAAAGTTAAGCAGGGATGAAAGGAAGGTTGGTTTTATGTATAAGGGAACATGTAAAGGCAATGGAACTACAAGGATACAGCGGGAAAAGGAGGGGCAAGAGGTTCTTTGGGTTGGCTTGAAACAGGGTCTGGGGCCTTTATCTGGTGTGGGAGTGGTGTACAGGCCACCAATGTAGGGGAGGAATTGGGACAGGGTTTTGGGGAGGCCATAGAAAAAGTGGCAGCAAGGGGAAGTAGTAATTATGGGGACTTTAATCTGCTAGATGTAGACTGGAACATCCTGATCATGGCTACAGCTAGGAACAGGGTTATCAAGGGCATTTCTTAGGCAGCTGGTTACAGATCCTGAAACATAGAATTTGATGGCAGATAAGGATCGCTTGGCCCACCCAGTCTGCCCATTTCTCCCTTCCTACACTATTACCACAGACTGTATCCAATCTACAGCTCTTTCTCCCTCCCCCACTTCCCTCTAACTATGATTACCTTGTGCTTATCTCATGCATCTTGAACCCTACCATTGTTCTTGCTCCTACCACCTCTGCTGGAAGGCTGTTCCAGGAATCACCACTCTTTCTCTGAAGAAGTAATTCCTCACATCTCTCCTGAATCTACCCACCCAGCTTCATAGCATAACCCTTGTTCTTGATAACCTTTTCTTCTGAAAAATTCTCCCCTCTTGTATCTTATTACCCCCATGAGGTATTTAAAGGTCTCTATCATATCCCCCCCCTCTGTTCCAGGGTGTACATATTGAGGTTCTTTAGTCTCTCTTCGTAGGGCTTTTGATGCAGACCCTGCACCATTTTAGTTGTCCTTCTCTGGACCACCTCCACTCTGTCTATGTTCTTCCAGAGATGAGGTCACCAGAACTGGACACAGTACTCTAGGTGGGGTCTTGCCAGCGATCTATACAGAGGTAACACCACCTCCTCTTTCTGCTGATGATACCTCCTATGCACCCAGCATCCACTCACCCTCCCTACTGCCTTGTCGACTGTCACACTGCCTGGCCACCTTTTGGCCATCCAGTATGATTACCCCAGGTCTCCTTCTTGCTTGGTGGTCGTCAATACCACTCCACCCATTTTATATCTATCCCTGGGTTTCTGTGCCCTAAGTTAGAGACAGTGCAATGCAGAGAATGGTGCAATGACAGCAGGGTAAATCCTATGAGGAGCTCCTCAGTGCACTAAATTTGTACTAATCGGAAAGCAGAAGGGAGAGGGGCGATATGATTGAAACCTTCAAATTCCTCAAAGAAATTAATAAAGTGAACTGTGGGGAATTATTTAGCCTAAGTACAAACTCAAGGTCACTGGGTCATGAGTGGAAGTTGGCAGGTGGGAGGTTCAGGAGAGACGCGAGGAAGTACTTCTTTGCAGAAAGGGTGGTGGAGCCCTGGAACAGTCTGCCAGCTGAGGTGGTGGGGGCAATCACAGTAAGGGGTTTCTAACAGTCCTGGGATAGAATAAAGGGAATAGAGGCTACCAGTGCTGACATGACCGGGGAAGTTAGAAGGTTAAAGTCCGGGAGGGTTACTACCCTAGGGGATCATTAGGTTCCAAGAATGATCCCAGGGATTTAGGAAACCTGGGCAGACTGGATGGACCACGGGTCTTTTTCCACCATAATTTTCTATGTTTTTAAGTGCATTATTTTCTACTTTTTCTCATCGAAACCCAGCTGCCATACCCTTGACCACTCCTCTAGTTTTCTCAGGTCTGTGCTTATCCTTTTCACCCCCCCTTCCCAGAGTATCCACCCTATTGCAGATTTTGGTATCATCCACAAAGATGCAGACCTTCCCTTCCAATTTATCTGCAACGTCACTTATAAAGAGATTAAAGAGGACCAAAACCAGCAGTGAACCCTGAGGTACCCTGCTGGTCACCCTCCCTTCCTTGGAGTGAACTCTGTTTACCACCACCCTCTGTTGCCTATCCCCTAACCAATTTCTTATCCAGTTTACCACCTTTGGACCCACTCCTAAGATCCCCAACTTGCTTACTGGTCTCCTGTGTAGAACGGTGTCGAACATCTTACTGAACTCTAGGTAGGCCACAGCCACCACCCCACCTGGATCTAGTCCCTTGGTCACCCAGTCAAAGATATCTATCAGATTCATTTGACATGTCCTCCCCCTGTGAAACTATGCTGCCTCTGGTCTTGTCACACACTGGATTCAAGATATTCCACAATCTTTTCCTACAGCAGTGATTTAAATAACTTTCCCACCACTAATGTCAGGCTGACTGGCCTATAAATGCCAGCCTCCTCCTACTACCACTTCTGTGTGTGCGACAGCACCTGCCTTCATCCAGTACTTGGAACCACTCCCATTTTCTAGTCAGCTGTTAAATAGAACTGTTGGAGGTATAGCCAGTATTTTCCTGAGCTCCTTCAGTACCCTTGGATGCACCCCATCTGGTCCCATTGCTTTGTCCGCCTTCAGATTAGCAAGTCCTTCAGGACTCTGGCCTCCAAAAAAGACTAGTGTCCTCCCTCCTCCTCCTTCCAAACATTCTGTTACTTTTTGTGGCCCCTCCCATTCTCCTTCCTCTGTGAACACTGAACAGAAGTATTTATTCAGGATATCTGCCTTTCCCTGGTCCCTTCTGCACAGTCCCTCTTTCCCTTTTAACCTTACATTCCCACCCTTGGTTCTTCCCTCTTTTCACTTACACACCTACAAAATGTCTTGTCACCTTCTGTTAGTGAGAGTACCAGTCAGTTTCCCCTGGCTGCTATAGTGAGAGTATTGTGTAGTCCAGGGGGTTATTTTTCTTTTTTTTATTTTTATTTGGTTTCTGGCTTATTACTTTTGTTTTATTTATTTATACCTAGATAAGGGTTGTTCTAGGGTACCAGTTAGTGAGAGTATCTGGTACCCGAGGATTTTATTCTGTTACGGTTTTGTTTTATGGTTTGTTCATTTATATTTTGTTTTGTTGGTTTTGGGGTTTTGGGGTGTTTATGTTTTAGGTCTTTTAGGAGCTTTTTTAAGTTTAAATTGCAGCTTTACTTTGATTGTATTAAGAAATTAGGATTGTTTAGGCTGTTTTGCTACAGTTTTTGTGGCATTTTGTGGAATGCGCCTGCTTGCTCCCCCAGTCCTGTGCTATTCAGCCTCCTCTCTCCGTGCCCTCCACCCGTTCTCTCCCCATGCTTTTACCACCCCAGCAATATTGGGTGCTGGGGACTGCCCTGAGGGAGAGCGCAGGGGCGGGCAGTGGGGTGCGGACATTGGAGCCCGAATGAGCAGCTCTCTCTCATGGGGTTGTTAATACCAGAAGACGCCCTGGGGCGAAATGGTGTCTGGAACGTGGTGATCCATGGCTGGTCCCCATACCCAAGGGCACCCCCTTTTTGGGTGGGCAAATAACCGGGATGACTCACAAGCATCATCCGACCCGGGCACTGTTATGCAATTCCAGATCCATTAAGAACAAAATTGCACTTATTGTAGATTTTGTTGGAACAGCGGATCTGGTTTGCATCACTGAGACCTGGTTAGATGGAAATGCTGCCCCAATGTTGGAGGCAGCGATTCCTCCTGGGTACTCGGTGTTACATCGCCCGAGATTGCATCGTGGGGGAGTAGCGGTCTGTTTCAAGACTGAATTGGGCCTCACTGGGATGCTGGTCGAGGGAGGCCGAATCATTTGAGTGCACTGTGGTAACTGGTGTGGGGTGCAGGATAGCTCTCATTTACCGTCCACCAGGGGATGAGAAGTTGTTCCTGCAGGAAGAAGCAGACTTCACCGCCGACATGGCATTGGAGTTGACCAGACTGATGGTTCTGGGCGACTTCAATGCCTGGGTCAACGATGAATCCTCGCTTTTTGGACAACACTTCCTCCAATTGATGACATCACTGGGCTTCACACAGGTTGTTTCCTCAGCTATCCACAATGGTGGTCACTCTCTTGATCTGGTCTTCCTCCTGGGGATCGAGGCCTCCGATTTGGGGGTGGAACCTGTCAGTTGGTCCGATCACTGCATTGTGAGGTTCAACTTTTCTGCCCCCCCCTGGGTAGGTCGGCCCCTGTGGAGATGGTCAGTTACTGCCCTTTGCGGAATGTTGTCCCTGAAGACCTGGTGGGGGTGATTGACCTCTCGATGTTCGGTGAGATCAGTACAGATCCAGAGCTGTTAGTCGTGGCCTATAATAGGGCTATTTCTTCAGCTCTTGACCTGATTGCTTCTGTCCGTGTTCGCCCCCTACCGCTTTGCCCCCGAGCCCCATGGTTTGATGGGTGTCTGAGGGAGCTGCGGGAGGTTAGGAAGCAGGTTAGAACGTTGCTGGCCGAAATCTGCCTTCGATACCAACCACCTTATTTTGTTAGAGCATTATAAACTCTACCAATCAGCGATGTCCCATAAGAAGGCAGAATTCCTGTCCAGGGAAATCGCTGTTGCTCGGAATCGACCAGCTCAACTCTTCTGAACTGTGGACAGGTTGTGCAACCCAGCTTGTCTGCAGCTCCGTCGAGTTTTTTCACAAATGGAGTGTGATGAGATTGCTTGATTCTTTGTGAACAAGGTGGCTGACATCAAGCAGGAAGCACATCAATTTCGTTCTATGGGGGATGCTGTTGGTCAGTGCTCGGACACTATGACTGGTGTTTCCTGGAGTACCTTTGACCTGCTAGAGTTCATTGATATTATGAGGATTGTCCAGGGATGCACCCCATGTGCTGTAGTTTAGATCTGGGCCATTTAACCATCCATAATTTATATGAATCTTTCCAATTGGGTTTTCAGGAGGCATAGTACTGAGACTACTCTGGTTCGGTGCTCAATGATCTCCTGATGGTGAGAGATCGGAGCGCCATTCCATCTTGGTACTCCTTGATCTATCCTCAGCTTTTGACACTGTGGACCATGGGGTCCTGCTCCAGCACCTGAGGTTTGTCTGTGGACTGTCTGGTACAGTGCTCAGATGGTTTCATCTTTCCTCACCGGTAGAACTCAGAGGTTGTCTCAGGAATATTTTCTTCTGAGTCTCTCTCTGCCTTGTAAGCTGCCCAGGGCTCGGTGCCATCTCCCATGTTGTTTGCAGGTACATGCTGCCCCTCGAAACATCGTAAATGGCACGGACTGAGGTTTCACTGCTACACTGATGATACCCAGCTCTACCTGTCTTTTGCCCTCGACCAGGCTAGTGCTATCTTGGTATTTAACAGCTGCCTCGTTGAAATCCAGGACTGGAAGAGTTCTAGCGGGTTAAAATTGAACACAGGAAAGACTGAGGTTTGGTGGTGGACCGGGTCACAGGACAGAGGGTTGAGGACTGATCTGCCCTTTGGTTTATTTCTGGGGCGCCAGCCTCACCTCTGAATGGGTACGTTACCTGGGAGGATACTTGGACGATGGCTGACCCTTCAATATCAGGTGTTGCAGTCATCAGTTAGCCTTTTACCATCTTAGGAACATTGCTAGTATCAAGCATCTCGTTAAGTCCAGTGACTTGCCTGTTCTGGTCCACGCCTTTATGACCTCGCGCCTTGACTACTGTAACTCCCTCTACTTAGGGCTTCCTGGGGTTGATATCTGCTGCTTGCAGCTAGTGCAGAATGCTGCTGCATGTTTATTGACTGGGGTATCTATTAGGTCTCACATTACCTCAGTGCTGTGTGATCTGCACTGGCTGCTGGTTCAGTGGCAGATCACCTTAAGGTAGTAGCTTGTTAACCTACAAAGCCCTACATGGACCTAGCCCCACTACTTGAAAGAGCTCACGGTTCCTTACACCCTGCGTGACAGCTCTGCTCGGCTGACCAGCGGGTTGCTGGAGATTCGAAGGTTAGATTAAATTCATCTGAGGCTCGTGCTTTTGTGTTTGTTGCCCCCTCTGGAATTCTCTGTCCCGTCCGCTACGGGTGCAGGACAGTGGGAGCTTTAAGCAGGACTGAAGACTTTCCTATAGGGTAAAGCCTTTCCGGATTGTTTGGGATTTTATTGATATTTATTGAATTTCTTGAATTTTTATGTATTTGTAAGCGCCTTGATACTATGAAAGCTCCTATTAAATAAAGTTATTATTATTATTCATTATCATTATTATTATTACCTCCTGGGCTATTCTTTCTTCAATTTGCACCACTAGAAACGAGGGTAGTACTGGATCTGAGCCTTTATGAACAGAGACAGCATTGCAGATGTCTGATGGGTAGCCCTCTGGGTACAGCGATCATCGTACAGTGTGGTTTGGCATATGGATTGGACAGGAAAAACATACTAGAACGAGGGCCTGGACTTCAGGAGGCAGATTTTAAAGGAATGGGAGATTGTCTTAGGAAATACCTTGAAGGGGATAGCTGGGGGTGAAGGCACAATAGAAAAGAACAGAGGAATAACTAACATAATGGCAAGCTGTTTTAAAGGTAGTAAGCAAAGGTAAGAGGAGAAAGAGACCACCATGGTTCTCAGAGAGGTGCTGAGGCATTAAGGGAGGAAAAAAACAGCTTTCAGGAACTACAAAGAGACCCAAACAGAGATGGACAGGAAATATATCTAGATGATAACAAAAAGGAGGCAGGAAGGAGGGAAGGACAACAAAGGTTCAAACTGAGGAAAGGATCGTCCAGGAGGTCCAAAATGAGTCTAAGACTTTCTTCAGGTAAGTGAGCAAAAAGAGTAAGGCAAGGGGTGGTATAGTGAAGATCAGGAGACTGGAAGGGGTAGGACTATACAGAGAAAGACCAAGAAAAAGCTAAAATTTTAAGGGAATTTTTCCGCTCGCTCTTCACAGTGGGGGGACAAACCGACATGCATTAACAGGCACTGGGGGGGGAGTGGTCACAAGTCCTTTTATGTAAGAGAAAGTCTGCTGGGGGTTGGAATCTGTAAAGGAAAACAAGGCAATGGTGCCTGACGGGATCTACCTAAGTGTACTAAAGGAGAGCAGAGTGCTAGCCGCCCCTCTGGCAATGCTGTTCAGCTCCTCATTGGAGACGGGGTGGTTTTAGAGGACTGAAGGAGGGCTGATGTGGTCCCTCCGCACAAGAGCGGCAGCAGGGAGGAGGCTAACAGCTGCAGACCAATCAGTCTTATATCAGTGGTGGGGAAATTAATGGAGTCCCTGCTGAAGGAGAGACTAACGAAGTACCTGGAGACAATTGGACAACTGATAGCACAGCTTCACAGGGAGGAGGTTATCTCAAACAAGTCCTCATAGACTTCTTTGACTGGATAACTAGGAAAGTGGATCGGGAAGGCAGTGGTGTGGCCTATCTGGACTTCAGTAAGGCCTTTGACACTGTACCACACAGGAGGCTGAAAAAGAAACTTAGCAGCATGGGAGTGGGTGAGCAGGTGGTGAGCTGGGTATCTAACTGATTGAAAGATAGGAAGCAGAGAGTGGTGGTAAACATCAGTCACTTGGAGGACAAGAGAGAGACCAGTGGAGTACTACAGGGATCAGTACTGGATCCAGTCCTCTTCAGTGTCTTCATAGGTGACATTGCTGAGGAACTGGAAACACCCAGGAGGGGGTGTGGAGAATGCAAAGGGATCTGGGGAAGCTAGAGGAGTAGTCTAGTGAGTGGTAGTTGGTTTCAGTGCCAACATGTGCAAATTCATGCACCTGGGACAGGAAAACCATGGGGCTGTGTATAAGACAGAGGAGGTACTTAAGAGTTTTTTTTTTTTTTCCAATTGTTTAACCAGGTGAGACATACTAAGCTGAAAGCTTGTTTACAGGTGCAAACCTGGGGAGCACAGGGAAGTTAAGTGACTTGCTCAGGTCACACAGTATGCAAGGGGGCTGTGGGATTCAAACCCAGGTCTCCAGATTTGCAGCTCAGAGCCTTAACCCACTGCACTATACTGCCTCCCTAGAGTTACCAAGAAAGAGAGGAACTTTGGGGGGGGGGATCATATCTGATGAACTCAGGGTGGCAGGGCAGTGCAACAAGGCAGTAGGCAAAGTGAGCTGAATGGTGGGGTGCACTAGGAGGGAGTTTCTAGCAGGAGAAGGGAGGCGGTACTGCCTCCATATTGCTCACCTGTGAGACCACACCTGGAGTACTGTGTCCAGTTCTGGAGGCCACACTCCTGCAAAGATAGTGACGGGGTGGCAGCAGTACAGAGGAGCACTGCCAAAATGGTGTAGGGTCGTTCGAGAAATCATATGAGGAGAGGCTTGGGGAGCTCAAAATGTACTCTCTGGAGGAGAGCACAGGAGAGGGGGGACATGACTGAGACCTATAAGTACCTCACAGGGGTGAACAAGGTGCAGGAGGAGGAGGAGCAGCAGAACATGGGGATATGCTATTAAGCTTGGGGAGTTTAAAAGGGATGTGAGGAAATACTTCTTCACAGAAAAGGTGGCGGACACCTGTAACAGCTTGCAAGAAGAGGTGGTGGGGGCGAAGACAGTGGGGAGCTTGAATCATGCATGGGATAGGCACATGGGTATAATACATAGAGGTAAGGGGGGGAGGGACACCTGTGACCAGACAGAGTCCGGAGAGTAGTAACAGGCAAGGAAAGTAGGGTAAACTAGATGGGCCTGCTGATCCTTTACTGCCGACACATTCTTAGCCTCTGTGTTTCTTATTCTTCCCACAGGCTGTGAGTGAGAACTCTGTCTTACACTGCAGTGGGTACCACACTGGGGGTGCTGATGTTGCTAGCAAGGTGGAGCTCAGTGGCATGCTTTAGATGTTTGCAGGCAAACACACCTTAAACATAACTGGGACAGAACACAAAACTGCAAACAGGCTGGAAAGGTTTGCAAATGGGACCCTATTTGTAATCAGTAGGATGGGCAGCCACATGGCCTCCACAGGTCTTCTGCCTTGGCCTCCCACACTGGCAAAGTCCTGATCAGGACTTCAGCCTCAGTCCCTGGCACAGTAAACTTTCTCCCCAGTTGTAAGGCTGAAACCCCAGTGTTTACATATGGTTTCATGCCTCGATCAGTACCTCTGGTGTGGGTTGCTAGGACAGGCAGGACGGACGGAGTTGCTCACAGGTGATATACAGGTTTCCCCAGGCTGGCTGATGGTTTCTCACTGATGTCATTTCTCTCTCTCTTCCTCTCTTTGTCTCTGCCTGAGACTCTGGACCTGGAACAAGGTGGTGATCCTCTTGGAGTGTAGACACTGCAGGAGCTAATCCCACAAATGGGAAAGTCTGTGGCGGGAGCAGGAAAACCCCTGCTCCAAACTTGCCTTCAGTCTGTAGTTTTGATTAATACTGCTTCTTTTCTTCACACAAACACTTTCACTGGCATCCCAAACTCTTCACGTCTGTCAGCCTTGCAATGCTTGGACAGACTGTAGCACACCAGCCCACACTTCAGTATACATAGATACATAGACACTGTGGGCGGATAAGGGCCTATGGCCCACCCAGTCTGCCCATTTGAGCTTGTAAGTTCACTTTATGTTTTCCTAGAAGTTTGTTGCCCTTTATCCCTGACTTCCAGAATCCCCTCATACCTATCCCATGCATTCTTAAATCCCGTGATTGTTTCAGCCCCCACCACTTCCTCTGGCAGGGTGTTCCACTTGTCCATCACCCATTCTGTGAAGAAATTCTTCCTCAGGTTTCATCTGAATCGCCCTCCCTCCAACTTCATCCCATGCCCTCTAGTCCTGGAGCATCTTTTTCACTGGAAAATGGTGTATTCCTGCACCCTGTTCCTCCCTGTAAGGTATTTGTATGTCTCTATCATATTCCATCTCTCCCTCCTATCCTCCAGGGAGTACATATTCAAGTCCTTCAGCCTGTCCTCATAGGACTTGTGATGCAGTCCCTGTACCATCTTTTTTGCCCTCCTCTGAACCTTCTCTACCCTGTCTATGTCCTTACATAGGTAAGGTCTCCAGAACTGTACACTGTACTCCAGGTGGGGCCTCATTAGTTTCTTGTATAGTGGAATTATCACCTCCCTTTTCCTGCTGGTGATGCCCCTGCCTATGCATCCCAGTGTCCTATTTGCTTTACCTGCTGCCTTGTCGCACTGTTTCCCTACCTTGAGGTCATCAGAGATGATAACCCCAAGGTCCCTTTCCTGCTTGATGCATGCTGTATCCTCACCCCCCCCAACTGATATGTTGTTCCAGGGCTTTTGTGCCCCATATGCATTATCTTGCACTTCTTTGCATTGAATTTCAACTGCCAAACCCTTGACCATTCTTCAAGCTTCTGCAGATTCCTCCTCATTCTGTCTACACCCCCTAGCATGTCCACTCTGTTACAGAGCTTTGTGTCATTAGTGAACAGGGAAATTCTGCCTTCTAGGTCCTGCACAATGTCACTGATGAAGATGTTGAATAGGACCGGTCCCAGCACTGATCCCTGTGGTACCCCACTGGTCACTCTTCCCTCTGTGGAGTGACAGCCATTTGCCACCACCCTCTGTGTCCCACCGCCCAGCCAGTTACCTACCCACCGCATTACTGTCTGGCCCACCCCATATTCCCCAGTTTGTTTAATAGCCTTCTATGTGGAACAGTGTCAAAGGCCTTGCTGAAGTCCAGATAGGCCACATTCACTGCCCTCCCCTGATCCACCTCCCTTGTCACCCAGTCAAAAAATTCAATGAGGTTGGTCTGACATGACCTCCCCCCTGGTGAAACCATGCTGCCTTGGGTCCTGTAGTCTGCTGGCAACCAGATGTTCTGCCAATCTCTCCTTCAAAAGTGCTTCCATGATCTTCCCCACTACTGAGGTCAGGCTGACTAGTCTGTAGTTCCCTACTTCCTCTTTGTTCCCGCTTTTGTATGAGAACTACAACTGCTGTCCTCCAGTCTTTGTATACCTCCCCTGTTTTCAGTGATTGGCTAAACAGGATTGCCAGAGGTTCAGCCACCACCTCTCTTAGTTCCTTTAGGACCCTGGGGTGCACCCCATCTGGCCCCATTGGTTTATCAACTCTTATTCCTTCCAGTTCCTTCAGGACCCTTTCCCGTGTAAAGGGACTTATGTGCATTTCTGCGCCTCTTCCACCCTTTGTACTCCCTTCAGGTCCATTACTCTCTCTTCCTCAGTAAAGACTGAGCAGAAATACCTGTTTAGTATGTGAGCTTTTCTGTTGTCATCCTCCACGCAACCCCATCCTCCCCTTCAGTCTCACTATCCCTCCCTTTGCCTTTTTTTTCACTTTATTTATTTATTTATTTATTTACTACAGTCTTGGATTAAAACCTTTGAGTCACAGACTCATTTACAGATGCTCGACGTCATGACAGGTAAGAAAACATCAGGTAATTATACAAACAGTTAAAGATATCAGGAAAGGATTAGACTTAAACAATCAGGTAAGCTAGTAAGAGAATCAATCAGGCTTGTACAACTGTAGAAGACAGTAATTTAAGTAGCCAGACCTTTAAATGAGAGCAGATATATTGTCAAAGTGCAATACAAATTAGGCCACATAGAGGAAACGAGGAATATATGAAGTACTATTATTGGTAAAACATGCTACAGGGTGCAGATTGTAGGAGAGAGATGGGGTTCAACAGGTTGAGGATGGAGGGAGGTAAGGCAGTGGGTGGTTAGGGAAGAGGGGAAGAGAACAGGGAGACGGGAAGAGACTAGGGGAAAAAGGAGAAGGGAGGAGTGAGAAGGGAGAGAGGGGTGGAAGACTGTACTGGGAGGGTGGAGAGTATAGGAGAATGGAGGAAGTAGTGAGACTTAGAGCAGCAGTGCTAATTTACTCACCGGTTTAGAGGGGGCCAGAGAGGAAGGCACCGGGGAGTGTCATGACTTGTTTATTGTTTATTTAGATCTAGGATTACAATTACCTTTGAGCCAAGGCTCTTTTACAAAGGTTCCACGTCAGGAGAGTACATGCATGTTAAACATGTTAAACATGTTAAACAAGGGCATACAACATTAAAGAGAGCATACAACCATAGAGGCTTAGAGGGAGAGAGGAGATGAAATTATGGACCTGTAAAAGGTTTTATCCCCTCTACCCACTGATTTTGTGATGTGCTCTTCTGTCTGAGCTTTGGCTTCCCTTACTGACCTCCCTGCCTCCCTTTGTTTCTCCTGGTACTTCTCCCTATCCCCTTCTGCCTGCATCTTTTTGTGATGCCTGAATGCAATCTTTTTGGCTTTCACTTTCTCCACTACCTCCTTGGCAAACCATAATGGCCTCCTCTTCCTTTTCCCCTTGCTAACCTGCTTAATACATAATTCTGTTGCTCTTGTAATCCCTGTTGTAAATATTGTCCACTGTTCCTCAATCCCTGATTCCCTCCCCATTCCCATTAATGCCTCTTTCAAGCATCTCCCCATTTTCCCAAAGTCTGCCCCCCTAAAATCCAGGATACATGTTTTTGAGTGGTTTGGTTCTGCTCCTCCTGTGATTTCAAACTACAGTGACCGGTGGTCACTATTCCCCAGGTGCTCCCCCACTGTTACCCCATCACACTGTCCCCATTTGTCACTCCATCTGGCAGTTTGACTGAACTGACCTTGCTCTCTAGGAACAACCTTTTTATCTTATGGGAAAGTTGGCACCTGATTGGCCAGGCTTGTTCCCAGGCAGTCTTTAGTGCATTGCTGGTTCCTGACTGGCCGAAATTCAGGGGGCAAATTTAGCGCTGACCCCCCCCCAACCCCATTCCCATAAGGCTTTTCAGGCAGTGGAGTCATGGGGCTGCCATCTTTTTTTCATATCTTGGCAATCTTTAGAAGCTTCCTGCAGCTTTATCTGCAGTTCCAAAATTCTGTTCTTATTATGTCCTGGCACCACCGATTGTCCTGGGGCCAGAGCTGTACAGGTTTAACTGGGATGGCAGTATAGCCTAGAGGTTAGAGGAACGAGGTATGAATGAGCTTGGTACATCCAGCAGACCAGACCTGGGTTTGATTCTCACAACTTCCACTTGCATACTGTGTGTGATACTGGCAAGTCACTTAACCCAGTGCTCCCAGGTCGCCACTGGAAACAGGCACTTGTTCTAGTGGGCCTTACTCAGTTACCAAAGACTAACCCCAAAAAAACTTGCCACTTTCCTGTTTTTCAGGTATAGTGCTTTGATGTGGAGGTGGCCTCATAGCTGCCCTCCTCACGGTACAATCGCCATTTTCCCTTCCCATTTAAACATTTAAACTAGCTAAGAGGGGTTTTGAGGAAAAGGAGGCAGAAACTGCCCCCACAGGCTAAGATAGATAGTAGGAGATTCTGAGGGAGGGAGTCTCCATCAGGGTGCAAGTTAATCAAAGGAACAGAGGGTTAGCAAAAGTGAAATGAGGGAAAAGAAGCAGTAAAATGAGAAGGGGAGCCAACCCAGTGGTGAAGAGGGGTGAGGCACCTGGCATGCCTTATCTTTTCCCACGCTGGCGACCCGGGTTCAGGAACAAGCTCGGGTCACCGGGGCTCAGCCAGAGCTTCCAATGGACAGTTTCCCTCTGCCGGCATGGGGAGGTACGCCGTCTTGTTCCATGGTTGCCACCTGGTGGAGGCCAGGGGCAGTACCAGCATCCGAGCGACATGGAAGGGTGGGGCCATGGTTCCTTAGCATGTGTGAGCCTCTGCATGCACACACTTCTGTCCCGCTGTGGCTGAGGATAAGGGAGAAAAATGGAAAAGGGATTGCACTGGCTTAATGAAGCCATGCCCGCCTGTTCCCATTCCCGCATTGCCACCTGACCACCAGCCCTGGTTCTGGAAATGAGTCATCAGGTAGGGGTGAGCGGCCCTCCTGTTCCTGGCTGCACCAGGGGTGGGATAATCTGTGGGGAAAACTATGGGGCAAGGTGAATTAAGGATGGTGGATGCTGGAAGGGAGTGTTAGGGACAGGGCTGAGTAGCCTGCCAGACGCCAGCCAAACTGAATAAAGAATAGCTCAGGCAGTATTGAAAGGGGACAAGACATTTTTTAGGTACGTTAGTGAAAAAAGAAAGACTAAGGTAGGGATTGTATGGTTAAAGAGGGAGGGGACTATACAGAGGGGACCAAGAAAAGGCAGACATTTTGAACAAATACATCTCAGTGTTCACAGTGGAAGAGGAAGGGAGGGACTGCGAAAAAGCACCAGGAGCTTTGATGAGATGGAAGTGGACTCTAGTCCTTTCTCTGAGGAGAAAGTCTGGAAAGCACTCGCTAACCTGAAGGTGCACAAAGCTATGGGGTCAGGCAGGTGCATCCTAGAGTGCTGAGGAGCTCAGAGAGGTATTAACTGCACTTCTGACAGACCTGTTTAACAGATCACTAGACAGTGCAATGGCTCTGGAGGACTGGAGAAGGGCAGATGTAGTACCACTTCACAAAAGTAGCAGGAAGAGGTGGGCAATTATAGTCCTGTCAGCCTGACATTGGTAGTGGATAAATTAATGGAAAACCACTAAAGGAAAGGACTGTGGAATATCTGGAATCCAGCAGGTTACAGGAGCCGATGCAGAACGGATCCACGGGGGGGGGGGGGGTCATGTCAAACAAATCTGATAGATTTCTTTGAATAGGTGACCAAGGAGTTAGATCAAGGTGAAGCAGCGGACATAGCCTACCTGGATTTCTGCAAGGCTTTCAACTGCATTCCACATAGGTAAGCATACTGGGTAGGCTGGGGTGGGCAACAAGGTGGTAACCTAGATAAGAAACTGGTTAGGAGATAGGGAGACAGAGGTTAGTGGTAAAAGGAGTTTGCTCTGAGAAAGGGAGGATGATGGGCAGGGTACCTTAGGGTTCAGTGCTGGGACTGGTCTTCTTTAGTGTCTTTATTAGTGATGTAGCAGAAGAGCTGGAAGGAAAGGTCTGCTACTTTGCAGATGATATCAAAATCTGCAACAGGCTGAACACTGGGTATATGTGGAAAGGATGGGCAGAGATGTGAAACAACTGAAGGGGTGGTCAGAGGTATGGCAGCAGGGTTTCAATGCAAAAAAGTGCAAAATAATGCACTTAGGTCATAGAAACCTGGGGGCTGAATATAAAATGGGTGGAGTGATACTGACAATGACCAAGTAGGAAACAGACCTGGACTTAATCATGTTGAATAATCTAAAGATGGCCAGGCAGTGTGACAAGGGAGGTCTAGTGGCATGCTGGGGTGCATAGGAAGGGGTATCACCAGCAGAAAAATGGAGATGGTGTTGCCCCATGTGGACTGCTAGTATTCCCCACCTTGAGTACTGTGTCCAGTTTTGGGGTCTGCATCTCAGGAAGGACATAGAGTCGAGGAGGTCCAGGAGAGGGCTGCCAAAATGGTGCAGGGTCTGCATCAAAAGCTATGAGGAGAGGCTAAAGGAGCTCAGTATGTACTCCCTGGAGGGAAGGAGGGAGGGGGGGAGGGGAGGATATGATAGAGGACTTTAAATACCTTACAGGGGTTAGTAAGGTACAGGAGGAAGTATTTTTCAGAAAACAGGTGCTCTATAACAAGGGGACATGTTAAGAAGCTAGAGGGGGTAGTTCAGAAGAGATGTGAGGAAGTGTTTCTTCACAGAAAGAATGGTGGAATCCTGGAATAGCCTTCCAGCTGAGGTAGTGGGGGTGAAAACAGTTCAGAAATGCCTGGGATAGGCACAAGGGAATCTTAGGGGTGAGAGGGGGAAGAAACAGCACCATAGATCAAGTGGATCTGCTGCAACAATTATGGTAGGTAAAAATGGGCAGACTGGATGGGCCAAGTGGCCCTTATATGCCATCAGATCCTTTATTTTCAGCCCGCTGTCTGCCTGGCACTGGAAAACACCTTTGTTGGGCACCCAATGGACTTTTGACCCAGATCCCAGCCCCACCACCTGCTATGGAGAAGGGATCCTCTGATGCTGCAGGCACATGGCCCACTTACACAATCAGAGCTTGGTGGCCCAAATGTAACTGACCTCTTCTTCCCTCAGTAGTCGGCTACTGTGGGGCTCCCATCCAAGGGTGCCAGTCAGGAGTCTTTTAAAGAGGAACAGGGCAGAACCCCATACCCAAGAGTGGGTTTTGTCCAAATTTGCACTTCATGTTGAACATTTTTTTGTTATTTCTGTTTACTACAGTGTAGTAGATTGTATCAGACTGATTTTGCTGACTTTGCAAGCTGACATTTTCTGTAAATACAAATCCCAGAATCCCCTGCAGCTGACATCAGAGGAGGGCTGCAGCAGTGGGAGATTCAATAGCCTGCAGTGCATGTTACAGCTTTTATAAGTTCTGATCTTTTTTTGCTGGTCCCACTGTCCTTCCTGGGCTACATACAGTCTACAGGAACTGTACTTAGCCCTGGGAGAACAGCGGGGCAGGCAAACATCTGATACGATGAAGCAGTCATGTTATCGCTTTATTGGGTATAACGACATATAGTGCTTTTATCAAAAGCATGCTGCAGGGATGCTTCCAACTTAGAGTGTGAGGCATCTGATGCAAAACGTACAGTGTCATCTGCATACATTTGTATGTAAGTGGAGAAACAATGTTAAAGGGGAACAGTCATTAATAGCACCCCGCACCTATGTGTGAGGCTGGCCCCAATTTGCACTTAATGTGCAAATCAAAAATTTCTTACCTGCTCATTTTAAATGAAAAGCCTTCATATTTGGTTAATCCTGTTGTATTGCAGCCCTCAGATGTACTATCTGCAGATGGGCTGAAAGCATCCCAGAATCATAGGCTGGAAGCATCCCAGAATCTTCTGTGGATGATGTCAGGGCTGGGCTGCAGCCACAGTCAATTCAATCGATAGGAAGCTGTGTTTGTAGTGTTTATGAGTTTTAGTCACCTGTCTGCATGTCCCGCTGCCCTCTGGAGGCTAAATATTAGCTAAGTATAGTCTCCATAGGCAGTGGGACAGGCAAACAGCTGATTAAAACACATAAACACTACAAATACAGTTTCTTTCCATTGAATCTACTGTGGCTGAAGCCCGGCCCTGACTTCAGCTGTGGAGTATTCTGAAATGCTTTCTGCCTACCTGCAGATAGTAAGTGTTGGGGCTGCAGGATGGCAGAATCAACTAGATACAAGGGCTTCTTTTTTTTTTTTAATTCTATTTATCCCGCCCCGGTCCGCCAGCCCCCATCCACCGGTCCCTCCAGTCCCATCACCCTAGCATCCATTGGGACTCACCTCTCACACTTTCTCCCTCCTCTGAGGTGCCCAACTAGCTGGGTGTGGAGCCTGCGGGGGACCGTTGTCATCCTGCCAGCTGGCCACCTTTTCTGCCAATCCCCCCCCCAAAGTGGTGCGAGAGAGTGCAATAATGCCAATGGCCGAGCCGTGCACTCTTCTGCATGCTGCACACCAGGCATCTGCTCCGCATCCACCACCCCATCTGCAGGTCCACTGTGCCAGCCCCCAGCTGCTGCTAGGGGCCAGGCAAGCAGCAGACTCTGACCCTACCCCTCCCTGGGAGAGAAGAGCTGTCCTCCGGATGCTTGATCCTCTCCCTCCCCAGCTGACCCCCAGTGACCGGCTTGCACCACGAACGTGGGTCACTGGCATGGCAGGAGGTAAGGCACTGATGCCTCAGCCCTCCACGTCACTGGGCTGGCTGATACAAGGGCTTCTAACGAGCACTGGCGCCAGACCCACTCAAAGTGCAAAATCCTAAGTTAAAAATGTGTTTTTGTTATAATTTTGGACAATTTAATAGTAGCATTAATACACTCCGGGTTATGAATTATCATTTGGAATAATATCACTTGTCAGATGATTGAATGCACTTGGCTTATGACCTCATCCCTCAGTGTAACCAAGGTGTGGCATTATTCTATGATAACACACACCTTGTCAAGAATTATTGCCTAATAATCAGTGGTCGATACATTTAGTACATGCCCACATAATGGTGTTGTAATTATCCTTTACAATTTGCCATGTGTAATTGAGATCTGTCAATAAAGTGGCTCTCAAACAGTGTGATACAAACTCATCAGGAGGCAGGCAAGGCTCGCTCACTCACTCACTCACTCACTCACTCACATGCTCTTGCTGGACAGGCAGGTGGCAGCAGTCCCCATACCTCCTCTGCGCAGCCAGGCATGGCCTCTGAGCAACAGATGACAGCTTTATTCAGTCAGTGGAACTAGCAATTAAAAAAAAAAAAAAAAACACGTGGTGGGTGGGAGTAATCCAGAACTTTATATACTCCCTTGGTATGTAATGCTTTTATGAACTCAGAAAGCATTAATGTACTGTAGCATCACACAACCAACTTGGGTGCATATAAATTGTGGGTTGCACCCACCTACTCACCAGTGTATTATTCTCTATATTATCTTGTGGCTTTTCTTGAACATCATATATAAGATGATAAGGGTACTGAGATTTATCACATATGGTACCAGTGTCCTCCCATGTAAGTTTAAGTGCAAGGATAACAAAGCAAGGCTAATCAGTTCTGGCTCTCCAAAGGTGTGCAAAGTGATGCTTTATGCCATAACAGACACACATCTCAGTGCCCCTGCAAATTTATTCTGATTAACAGATACATGTAAGAATGAAACACACATGTTTGCTTTAAAATTAAAAGATTTACTTTAAAATAATTTTACAATTATTTGAATCCCTCTTTCAATGGTAGATGGTAAGGCTGGGTGACCATGCCATTTTTAGGATTCACCCAAGTCTGCATAATGAAAGTTCACACTTTTTTATGTATTTTTTTATGTAAACAAGAATATCTGAAAAGATGTTTTATGTAATTTTTTTTTTTATGTGAACAAGAATCGCTGAAAAGATGAAAAACCTATGACATGGTAAAAAAACTCCTCTAGATGATCGCTTTGTCTTTGGCAGATTTTGTTTCTGTAAGAAGAGAAAATAGTGGGGCAAAACATTTTTTGCCATGAGTAAAGGTGTTAGCACAATAACAGTTCCATGAAATATTATGCTAATTGACACAAAATCTCACAGATGTGAAAAGAAAAATAGAATTTTCACAGATTTTGCTGGAGGAAAATTTGTACGCACCCTAGCGGAGGAAGTAAATATCCAACAGTTTGCAGAAGAGCAGAGCTATATGCAGGATAAAAGAAGGGTGGTGTATATCAAATAATGCACTCTGATTGGCTGGTACATTTTAAGTGAATTATAATGCTATTTAAGCTTTAAAGTGAATTATAATGTTATATAAGCTTTGCAGTGCAAGTCATTTAAAGTATGCCACTAATAAAATGATTATTCTATATTATTAGGCAAACCTTTTTTGGTTCCTAGATGAACCGCTTCTACGTGAACCTTACAAGATTCTAAATGTTTAACATAATACTTGCATATATTTACATATTAATTAATACTAAGTTGCATATATTTACATATTGATTACATGTCAATTACTGTTTTGCATTTTGAATTAGTCAAACTATTTCTAGGGGTGTTCTTTTTGCATCTAAATTTCAGAATTAGCCAGGTTCTAATGGGTTCTTTTTATTTCTAGAAGCATTTAACTCATTCCCAGTAAACTGATCCCCAGATCATAAAGAACAGAAGCATTTCAGTGTAATGGCTGGCGTTCCTCAGCCTGGTACAGAACCTACGAGAATATGCTTCATGAAAGCATGCCAGCTAGAGTAGAGGTGCGTGTCATCCTAGGTTTAAGATTTAAATATGGAAAGATCTTAGTGGTGCCAGCAGGAATTGAGTCTCATGTTGATGACATACAGGACAAGAGAAGCAGCCATTCCTGAGTAGTTCCTGACCTTCAGCCTGCTCTACTCCACTCTAGAAGCAAATCAAGGCTCATTCTCTAGTACTGCCATTCATTCCTTCTTTTAAAGGTGACTTACAGCTTATAAATATATGATGCTTTATTGATAAATGTCATACCGTCAAGTACAAATTATAATTTTCCAGTTGAGTCTACTGAGATCTCTATATAGAGGATTCAGAATAACTGATTCTTAAAATCTTGTTAATGGGGGTGTGGTTACTGACTATATGTATTGTCTGCAGCTTCACTACCTTGGAGCCTGTTCCTGTCAGATGCCAGAAGTTAAAAAAGGTCTGGCCTGGTCAGTCATCTGATGGGAGGCCACCAACAAACACCAGGTGTTGCAGGAAGTGGTTCTGGTAGCTCTTCAAGGGGCACTCTCCCATTAGTTATGAATAACCATACCAGTACTCAGCATGGCACTTGGTAGACGCAGTGCTGTTGTGAGGCACTGTCTTTCAGATAAGAGATTAGACTAAGATCCCGTTTGCCTCTTCTGGTGGTTGTTCAGGTGGTTTGCACCTGGGCACAGAACACTGGAGAGCTGCTGTGTAGTGTGCTGGTGTAGAATGGCTGCTGTGTTACATCTCAGAAGTGGCTGAACTCTTAAGACTACTAATAGTAGGAACTAGGGGTCAGGATAACAGATAGCCTAAAAACAACAGCACAAATTTTTTTGGCCCCTCTACCGGATGGCCCCTGTTTGCCCCAACACAGCAGCCCCATCATCCTGATGCCCATTGGGACTTACCTGCCAGCCAGTACCCCCAGGACTTGCTCCAACTGGTGGGGTCAACGGGGTACCCCTGATCCTCTGTCACAAACCAGATCTGGTCTCTGATCTGGTGAGCCCAGCTGGTTGGGTGCATGGCCTGTGGGTGTCCAGGTATCATCTTGCCACCGGCAGCTTTTTCCCATCTCACCCTGAGTGGCATGGTATGCAATGATGCCGTGATGTATGCCGCACAGTCCCATGCACTGCAAGTCAGTATCTGTCCCGCCCCTCCTGTCTTCTAGGCAATCCCAGCTGCCTTTCCTGTAGCTTCCACTAGGGGCAGGTAAACACTGGAGTCCACAAACCCTCCCCCTGGCTGACCTTCTGACACCCCAAATTCAATTCTGAGAATGGGTTGCTGGGGTTGTGAGTGGTAGCACTACTTTTGCACTGACAGGCTGGCCAACACCAACACTTTGTAATAGAGCAATGGGCAAGGCAAGTAGGATGCTGGGTGTCATGGGGGGGGGGTAAGCAATAGAGTAGGGAGGATAGCCTCCTATTTTACATGTCACTGATATGACCACACCTAGAATACTGCATGGGGCACTGGAGTCCATGCCTGAGGAGAGACTGCAACAAGGTGGAAACAGTACAGTGCAGGGCAACCAAGATGGTTCATGGGCTAGGGGGCAAGACATATGAGGAGAGACTGCAGGACTTGAAGATGTACACCTTTGGGAAAAGGAGGGAAAGGTGGCATGACTGAGACATACAAGTGCCTGCATGGCATAAATGGGGTAGATGCCAAGAAACTTTCCTCCTTGAGTTTGACTACAGCAAACTCACTTAAACTCACTGGTGGTGATTCAAAGGGGGTATCTGTAATCACTTTTTCACAGACAGAAGGGTGGACAAGCGGAACAAGGTGCTGGAGGAAGTGGTACAGGTCAAACAGGCCCATTTCATTATCTCTATATAGCTATGTACTTCAGACATCATTTGATGTGAGTTCTGTGTTGATTGTAAAGCGCTCTGAGATTCTTGCATGAAAGATGCTCTATAAATAGAGTGATTACAATAATTATTATAATATAATTATTATTATAGTTGGTATGTTTTGTAACAATTTTTTAACACCTTGAATTAGGAACATTTTACAGGATTCAAAGGGCAGTGCATTTCAGTAACATCACTGCATTAACAGTACCCAACTGATCCAAGTAACCAATAGCACCAACACCTGTTACTTCAAGGATACAAATTCTAAACATGTACAAAAAAAAAAAGCTTAACAGAAGAAGAACAAAAATGCACTTTAAATACAGTGAAGTGTTTTTGCACATCGGCTATACATATAAAGCTCCAAAAATGGATTATGGCAAGAGATCATTATTCATTTGTGATGAACTAGATACTTGTGATGCTGGTCATTTAATAAACATTAGGCTACTAAAGTCACAGTATGTGCTGACAAAAGTAGCATCACCAGAAGCATCTGTGATCACTGGATGAGAGTTACAGTGAGAAGCGCCATTGCTGAGAACATCATGGTCTGTGATTTCCAATTGACATTGTATTTGGAGACTATCGTTAGGTGATGAAAGAGTTTCAATGGAAGTTGTAGGAGAGGGTTGATTCTGGTCTCTTGGTAGACCCTTGTTCTTTGACCTGAAGCTTCCATACTGTTGTTTCCTACTGTCATTTTAAATGATCCTTTTCTGCTATGACCAGTGTCATCATTTGATGATCCTAACTGGAAAGTGCCATTTATGCTTTGCCCTTAGGGCGAAGGTTAGATCTCCGTTTCTGAGTGGAAGAACTGTTCTGTGGAAAAGAAACAAAAATTCTATATAGCTTTCACAAGGTTTGACAGTTGCACATTGATTGTGAGATGTAATGCATGTTGTAAGGTAGCAGATGTAAACTAGCTGTGCAGATAAATGTGTGACATAAAGAAGCACAAATTATTTAGCTGCTTTGTAGATTTGTCTACAGCCTTTGACTGTGTCAACAGGAACATATTATGGAGCAAGTTAGAAGAAATATCACTTGATCCACACATTATCAATATAATCAAGAAACTATTCAGATACATGGACACAAACACACTACAATCAATAAGGACAATTAACCCATAACTTCCCCACTAATTGCGGAGTAAGGCAAGGTTGCCTACTTGCACCCACTTTATTTAATATCTACATTAATACAGTGCTGGAAGACCTATATGATCTGGATTTTCACTCACCCAAAATAGGCAATAATTTGATTCCTGCATTAGCTTATGCAGATGGTTTAGTCCTGCTCTCCACATCACTGTTGGGATTGCAATGGAAACTGAATCACTTTTCCAAAATATGTTTGGATCACAAGTTAAAAATCAATAAAGATAACACAAAACCATTAATTTTGGAAATGGACAAAACACCCCCAGTGGTTTGGTGAGAGCAGGACAAACTAGAAATAGTTAAAACTTATGACTATCTTGGAGTGAGATTTTCACAAAATTGTAAATAGACAAATCACAAAACACTGATTTTAAACAGGCTAAGTACAACTTCTGATGCTCTTAGATCTTTCAGTTCTAAACTAGGTTGGAGTTCTGTCCTGGGCACTTAAAAGTTTTAAATGCAAAGGTTAAAATGAGCATATTGTATAATGTGGAAGTTTAGTACCGAGGGGTCTGAAAGAGCTGGAGACTCCAGTAAGTAGACTTTATAGACACCTTCTTATGGTGCCACAATCAATTCCATTACCTCTTTTATATCTAGAGTTAGGACAATACACATTAGATGCTATGGCAAAAGACAGAATACTTATTTTTCCTTTGAAGCTCTTTCTGCTCCCAAGACAATGTTTAGAAGAGCAAATCAAATACACTGATCATGGTTTTCAAACACCCTTAACTGATCTAATCAAAAAAGAGCTTTTTACACTGGGTCTAGGTTCAACTTTAACTGAAATTTATTTCAAACCTTGGGTTGAAATTAAGAATGTATTCGTACCCAGAATCTGAGATATACATAAAGCAAAGAACTTTGAGTGCTTAGCTAATTATAAATGTTACCAACGGTATAAACAAATCAAAACAATACATCGTCTTGAGCCCTATTTACTTAAACTGATCCAGATCTGTGACGATTAATGACAAGATATAGAATGGAACTGTACAAAGCAAATTATATACATTTCATTCAGAAAAGATCTGAAACCCTCTCTCCTTAATGTAAGTGTGGAAAATCCTCAGAAGATGATTTGAAGCACATAATCCTCCTACGTCCTTTGTTTTGGAAGAGTAGAGACAAATGGCTGGGTGATGTATTAAGCTTTTTAAAACTCCCCCTGGACAAAATTATAGTGGAACTATTTAACAGCAAAGATTTAACCACCTTGAATAGTATTGTGAGCTTTTCACGATCTCTCCATTTATGATGTTCACTGTCTCCTAGGGCAGTGACTGAAAATTGCCCCTAAACTTATATTTTATTTGTCTCTCACTCTCTTCTAAATTTGGTACATCATAGAACTTACAGTGATGAAAGTGAACAGAGCAGCACAGGAACTCAGTTCCTGTACCTTTTTTAGCAGAACTGAGTTCTGTACTTCTTCCACTGACACTGAAACTGAAATTCTTAAACCAGTAACACAGTGACAGTTTCAGGACCTGTGATCTGCAGTCAGGGTTTCCATAACAGCATTTGACTTGTACAACAATGCTGTTTTCCTGGAAATACTTCATTATCACTAACTGAATCTACTAGAGTTGAATTAGATAGGTGTGTCTTGACACCGCTGTCCTTTAGATTGAGTATCTTCATTCGGAATTTCATAACTGCCAGTGCATGAGTTCCTGTACTTCTTGTCTACCACTTGCACCACTGAGAACTTAGACATGCTGTTAATGCAATTAACCCCTGGTTTTATTGTTACACAACAGCTCACTGGATCATTTCTATGTACAAATCTCTATGGTGCGAACAGAGAGACTGCAAACTTAATGCTGGATATAAGATAGTGTGTCTAAAATTAGCACTTTACATCTGTCTACATTGTTACTTCTGAAACATATTTATTGTATTTTATCATCTAATGGTTTTTATCTGATCAATAAAACTGAACTGAACTGATAAATGTGTGATGAAATATATAAAAATTAGGAACACTCACATCAAAGGGTCACATTCCCAAAAGAAATAGGATTAGTTTAATTTATTACCGCTGTCTGGTTTAAACTTTCTTTCCAATGCACCCACCTACATAATTTAAAGTGCTTTTGTTTGCTCAGTTCTCAACTGTGTTTGGGGAGGTAGTCCATTGTGGGGACTGTGGGGCATTCTTCTCCACAGTTATGCTCTGGAGGAGAGGGCACTGCCCCATCTGCAGGACCTTTGCTGCACTGTCACCACAGCAAAACCCCTACAGTGATGGCACTGTTGGTACTGCAACCTGATTGACAGTCATTCCATTGATCAGGATTTTGCAGCACCAGCCATCTTGTTGCCCCAGGGGTTTTGCCATTTTTCCCCCATACAGCTCTGACCCAGAGGTGATTATATTAACATTTGGGGGCACAGGGGCAAAGCCCCCTGCAAACTGCCAAGATTGTTGCCACGATCGTGGTCAGTTGGCACAACTGCTTGGTGATGTGGTCACCACTGGCAATTTCTTGTCACTGTAAAGTTGGTCGACATCTTTGATGTTGAACCAACTTGGTGGAACCGACCTTTGCAGAGCTCTGTGCTCATCTGGTAGTAGCAAGAGATGAGATATTTCAGCTGCAGAACTGGCTAAAATTCTAAAGTTTTAAGTTCAGTTGCCACAGCCCATTTCCCACAAAAGGGGATTATCTAATATTCTGCAAACTAAAATATTTTGCTTTAAATTAGAATTAAACTTTTTCAGAGGTCTTTAGCATGATTTATATATAGACTAATGCACAGGGTTGTGTGTTTAATGAATTTTTACACACACAAGGTGTTGGATGCTGCATAAACCCTGAGGCGAAGCTTGAAGGGTTTATTTAAGCATCAATACTGAGGTGTGTTTAAAACTCAAGTTAACACACAACCCCAACTATTTTATATCATTGCTGGGAGCATCATTTTCTCACCACAGCAATTATATAAAGTAAAAGCCACAATCTGTTCAGATGAAGTGCTGTGAGCAGTCTGCAACCCAGTGACTGCTGAACATTCTTTTTTTTTTTTAACACCTGGCGGGGAACTAGAAAAGTGGAATCTAGTTTAGAAAACTGTAATGCTGAGAGGGCAAGTTTTTTTTTTTTAACATTCACTTACCATTGAGTGATGGTGGCAGAGTTGACAGTGCGTCCCATACCATGTGACTGGAGAGGGGAAGCAGGTGCATGCATGGAGAGAGGGAAACCCAGCACGTGTTCGCCGTTATAACCCACAGGTTATAATGGTGAATTATAACTGGGTTTCTCTATGGGAGAAAACACTCCTCAGTTATTATAATACATTTATATATACAGTTCCTGTGTCTATTATGGTTATCAGAGTTTCTTCTCAAGTCCTTTGTGTGCCAAAGCTGCTCAGCTTCCCTTCACAGTTCTCTCACCCAAAGAACTTGAGAATGCACTCTTATAACCTTGAAAGATCCAGTAACTGTGCATATAAACCTATGACCTTTACCAATAATGACACAGTAGTTTTGGTTACCACTACCCCTCAAAACCTTTTGTCAAGCATTGTTGAATATTTTTATAGACTAGTCAGTCATTTTGAGTGCACTGTCACCCTTTCACCTTAACTCAGTTTTGCAGTCATTTTTGACATGCCTTCACCTGTTCACCTACTCAGTTTTCCATAACCCTATACCCACTTGTGCCCCTCCCTATCTTCAACCCCCTACCCGGCCAACCTACTCCTTTCCTCTGCTCTTCCTACCGTTATTCTAAATCTTTATTTCACAAAGCCCTCATCCTTCTCCATACCTGTCATGTTTGCTTCATTTTGACAGTATCAGAGCTGTATGTGACGTTACGATGTTTATTACTGATTTTGTCTTCGTCTTTTCATCTCCATGCATTTGCTGCTTTAGTGTAACTGTCCTGATGTTAACTTTTGTAACCCCCATTAATTTGTTGTTAAATGTTTTTCATTCTTGTTTTTTACTCTTTGCACACAGTGACATTTGCACTAGGTTTGAAAACCTGGTGATGCCTCATATCTAACTTGCCACCACTCCTTTAAATCAGGGCCTATAAATGGAGGCATACCAATACTCAGACTCCGCCCCTTGTAGAAGTGTCAAAGTGACATGAAACATCTGGAGCCTGGTCAGCCACTCTTCAGGGGTTCTGACAGCATCAAGGTTGCACCTTTCTTAATTTTTGCACTTTTTGCACTTGTGATCACTTTAGTGTACTATGCAATAGCTAATAATTGCTGTCATACTTTATTTCCAGGCAGCTGCACCACACTTTGAACCTAACAGAGGTGTTGCTCCCCCTCCCATTTTACTTAGCCTTTGGAATAAGCCATTGACACCACAGCTAAACCTAGATGGAGCAAGGTCCCTGCCCCTCCTCAGGGGTTGCTTGTTGCACTGATTGCCACAACATCCCCTCCACAGGCTGGTATTTCTCAGCCTCACCACCCACCCCAAGCCTACTGCTGAATCTGGGTCACTGGCATAGAATTGTGGTACACTTTCAATGTGCCAAGAAGAGCCAGCTCTTCTGAGTTCTAAGCTGAAGGGTTTGGGTCTTTAGAACAGTATCTCTTCTGGGTAAGACAGTGTTAGTCATAAGCATTGCATTAATGATGTGACATGCCGGCTGTCCTTCTTCCTAGTGCAGTAAACCTCTGGTTGGGTTTATCACTATTTTGTGAGTGTGTGTATAGATATATATATATATGTATGTTATCTTTTATTATGAGCGCTGCCATTGTACACTGTTCTGAGTTCCCTTTTTTATCATAGTACCCATTCCTGAAAGACAGCACATGTTACTGTTTGTTTTTGTACTCATAATAAGGCCTGGGGTCACATGCAAGTACAGTTTTTTTCCTGTGGCTCCAACATGCTCCCAGACATGCTGTGCTGACATTTTTCACTTGTGTGCTGTTTGCACTTTAAAACTGACTAGTGAGTTTTGGAATGCTGATACTACCTGGCTGGAAGTAGAGAAAACAATGAGGGCTACAGAAAAAAATGCTCAGATACAATGAAGATGAGAGAGAGAGAGAGAGAGAGAGAGAGAGAGAGAGAATGAGAGAGGGTCTTCTACAGAGTGTATTTGTAAACCATACAGATAGCAGCATCTCAACCCTGAAGAGTTGTCCTAGAGATAGAAATTTCAAATGTTTAAGTTCAGACTCTACAGTGTGGTCCATAACATTCCAATGGCAGATTTTTTCACTGAAGAGCCGCAGAACAGAACAGAGCATTCAACTAACCTATGGTATGTACTGAAATCTACATGCAATGAGAAATGACAACTCACAATATGAAAAATTGTAAAAAAACTGCAAGGACTTGAAAATGTAAAATGTTTCAGCAAGAGCATTATTTTGAAAACATTTGCTCTGACTTAACCAAGAACCCTTTTAATGCATCTTCTAGAATGTGGTAGGGAGGCTTGTATGATTCACAACTGCACCCTGTAAAATAAACATCATTACAATGTTGAGTAATTTATTTTTTCTAGAAAAAAAGAGTGTATTTGTGATGTAGTACAAATAACAGACTTCAAGTAGGACTTGGGAGGCAGGGCCTAGAATCTATCTGGGAAAAGATTCTGAAATATGGAAGCATCAAAGCTGGAATCCCTTCTAGTCTGGATGTGCAGACCATAGTGAGAAGTGAAGATGTGTACTGTAGACCATGTGGCTATCTTTCACATCACTAGCAAGAATATGCCCCTTAATGCTGCCACTTGTGGCAGCGGTAGCTCTGGAGGAATGTGGCCTAAAACCCATGGGTAGCTCCTTGCTAACCTTACCATAGTGGAGTGCAGTACAAGAGACAATCCAATCAGGGATTGTCTTTTTGCAGTAGGTTTACCTTTTCATATACTATGTTGCCAGAAGTGACAAACAGTTGTCAGTTTTCAGTTCTGGACTGTTCAGTCCTTTGTGTAGAAACTTAAAGCCTTCTGACATTCAGGCTATGTCATTTCTCCTCTCCATATTGGGTGAGGCTTTGGAAAAAGCTCAGGCAGATTCAGATAAAATGAGATAACCACTTTAGGTAAAAACTTCACATGTTACGCTTTATCATTGTGAAACACCATAAAATTTGGGTCTGTGCAAAATGCTTGCAACTTAACTAACCCTTCTTGCAGAAGTAATAGCTTCTAAAAACAGTTTTCCAGGTTAAATATTTGAGCTCTGACCAAGACATAGGCTCAAAGGAGGACTGAGCAATTATGACAGAATCCAATTTAAAGAGGACAGGAAATTATTTCTAATTGTCAGCTGTTGTAATGTTCTTGGGTTCAAAAATGATATTTATGCCCCAGACTGATCCTTATTTAACTGTATCTGAAAAAGTTTATGTGAAAAACTGTATTTTGTATCGTTTTGTTTTTAAGGGCAACATTCTGTACAGTTCCTTTCATGGTACAGGTAATTTGGAGTTTTAGCTATGTCATGGTTTGTGCACAGAACTCTAAACTCTATTCAGACAGTTCAGCAGCTTTTGCATTCTATACAAAAATCATGACATAATCAAACTCCAAATCTCTGGTTCCGTGAAAGCAACTGTACAGAATGTTGTTCGTAAAAATGAACAAAGCAAACACATTTTTCACATCATTGTTTATTTAGCTACATTTACCTGTGGAGCAGTTGGAAGCATAAATTTTATCTCTATAAATGAGAACAAAATAAACAGTTGAAAGCAATGCAAATTTCCTGTCCCCCTTTAATAATCTAGTGGTTGGATTGGTTCCCTTACATGAAGATTAAGGAAATTTAGGCCTTTAAAAAAATCTCTTAAATACTTAGTAGGATGCAAAGGATTTTTCCTGCCTGTAGATTTGAAAGCAAAAATATGTGCCAAAATATCTCTTAAGGGTGGAAGGTTTCAAGCTAGGGATTTTTACATGTACCAAATAGTACAAAACGTAGCCACAGTTTTTATAGTAACATGATGCTAGCCATGCCAAATGCTGAATATTTTCCTTTTTGAATTATACAATAGTTGGCGTTCTAGCAACTTTCAAAACTTATAGGACCTGGTTTGAAAGGTCCAAGTTAGAATATTCTAACTCAGGAGCCATTATCTCTAATGAAGGGATTTGAGGTCTGGGTGAGACCCCCTGGCCTGGAACAGAGTCAGCAGGTCTTGCCTCAGTTGCAGGTCTGTTGGTATTCTCTGTGACATTCTCAGCAACAGTGAGTACCAAGACTACCTTGCTCAGTCTGGTGCTGTCAGAATCATTGTAGCAGCCACCCTCTTCAATTTCAAATGGGGGAAAATTGTGGTTTTCCTGATTCTAGGAACTGCAGTGGAATCAGCAAAAATGCTAAAATCATATAAAACTAAGCTAAATAAACATGAAATATTGACTAAACTAAAAAAAGATGTGATAAAATAATAAAACAGTACTCAAAACTATGAACACTTAGCTACAGGGACTGGGACAGGACTCCAAGGTGACTGATCTCTTCAGCGAAGAACTAAATCTGCCAATGGAATATGAGGGGAGCATGACTACACTGCAAAGTTTTAGTTCTGTCTCCAGGGCAACACCATAAGGCTGTGATGATGCTGGTTGCAAGACTTCACAAATACACTGTCATTGCTAGAAGCAGGTTTAAAAGGGAATATATATATATATATATATATATATATATATATATATATACTGTATATATATTTATATACACACACACACGCATCTATGATAAGAAAAAGGCAACAAGGAAAAAAATACATGTTGCTTGACATGTTCCTCAGGGTGGGAATGATCTCTGGAATTTGACCCCTCAAGAAAATATTGTGATTGTCACTGGGGTAAAGTAAGAGAGCAACACCACTAACCCCAATTGAAAGAGACTCTTCTGTATGCAGCAAGTCAACATTCATTACAACATGGATGCTTGCATTTCTTCAAGACCAGATCTTGGTCCTATAGGAACTGACCTTTTTGACATTATCAGGGAGACTGATGATAATAAGGATGATGATGATGATGAAGAGCACTATATCTCTGGACAGGATATCCCTCAACTGATTTAAGCCCAACCAACAGAGGTGGAGTCTGCTAAAATAAAATGACTTCCTGATAAACAATGGGAATGTCAAGCCAAAGAGAATTATAAAATGTGAAAAGAAGATAAGCATTGGTGGAGATCTGTGGAGCACCACAATTAGCGTGATGCTAAGCAATGGAATTTGCATACTTTACACTTGTTTTTTCTATTAGTGCTATGGAAACTGTGGTGGCCCATAGTAACACTACCAAGCATGAGCAGAGATATGCCTGTAAGTAGTAAGGTTAGTAAATTCCTAGCTGGTGTAGGTTTTTTTTAATCAATTTGAGATGGAGGATCCGCCACCACCTCTCCATTTTTTTTAATTAATCATGATGGTGTGGGGGGGAGCATGAAGCCCCCCAGTGCAAATACATTAATAAAATACTTATACGTGTAGGTCTGATCAGCAGGGCTGATCACAGACATGCTGTTGAGTGGCTTAAGCAGACAGAACAGTGAGTAATGGGGAGGGGGAAACATAAGTGGGTCCATAAACAGAACAGCACACATGATCAGGATTTTTGCATACAGCTCCACAATAGCCTAGATGGGTCTGTAGATCTCCACTAACACCAGAAGCAAAGATGTTGTGAAGGTTTACTTCGAAGGCCAAGTTCCGTCAAAGTTGCAAAATTCGACCTTTGCGAATAACTTCATGAACTGTCCACTTTTTCACTTTGCAATAAGTTTGCCTGGGGAAATGGCACTTTTTTCAGATGAAGTCAGGTGAAGTCATAGCAAAGTTGCAACTTCACCAGTGAATTTCCATGATTTTGCCTGGAAAAGTGCCACAGTTGCCACTTTGCCTGCCAAAGACTTTGCAAAGTCGGCACTTTGCAAATGTGGTAGCTTCACACATTAATCCAAAGCAGAAGATTGCCAGCTTAGCACATCTCTAGCCAGAAGGTTGAGTTTTAGTCCTAATGCTTCTCTATGGGTGCTGTCACTAAGAATTTCATGGTCATCTGGGTACTTATTAAATCATTTGATTCCTTACCTGTTTGCTCATTGAGATAGCTTTAGCAGATAATTCAGATCTGCTCAGAAGGTCTTTAGAACTGGTTGCTTTTACAGTAGCTGCTGTACTCTCAGAGGTACTTGAAAGACCAGGAGATTTTTGAACTGAGAAAGTGTGCTTCCTGGTTACAGCGTGCATGCTGACTGAAGACAAAACTGCTGCACATGGTGTTCTAGTAGAGTAGCTGTTCTTTGGGTGGGAAACTGCGGAAATAACACTAACCATTAGTTTGATTTATACATCCAACAAAGAGCTAGCCAATCTGGTCTTCACAATCAATATCTCATTTGTGATGTTTCTGAGGAAACAACAACTCAGCAGTTGTAAAGCACAATATACACACAGAAAAGTGTCAGCAAGAAACAGAATAATAGATGACCAGTGATGCGCTAGGCTGTGTTCCCATTAAGGGAACCATGTGACATCATGAACTACAGAGCAAAGCTGAAGTGGTGCATGCCATCACAAGGTTTCCAAAGATGGCAGCTCAGCCTTTTGTTGCACTTCATTTGGCTATTTATTTTTTTTATAATATATGACTAGTCACTTAGGCTGCCACCGACATAATATTCTGTCCTAAAAACCTATGCATTCTAAATCTTCTGGCATCCTAAGGCAGTTCATCAGGATCACACCATGCCTGACAGTCCAGCATCCAATATGTTTTCCGAAGTTTGAATAGTACTTCTTACCTAATACAATATGCACTATTTCAATCCTTCTGTTTGCCAGAATCCAGATTCTGCAATGAGCAGAACTACTGTAGTGAGGACTGGGATATCAGTCTTTAAAAACCAAGATAAAAATAGAAGCTCCTAATATAAGGATTGAAACAGAGCACATTCTATAACAAATACCATTCAGACTTACGATGAAGTATTTTCCAGCTTGTTTATAACCATGTTGTTTCTCTTAATTTGCACTCTTTACTTTGCCCACCTAGGCATGGGTTGTTCCTGAAGAAGGTCCTTTAGACCGTCAATACATACATACAGTACATACATACATACATACATACAGTACATACACACATACGTACATACAGTACCTACATACATATAGTACATACATACATTATATACATACATACAGTACATACATGCATACAGTACATGCATGCAGTACATACATACATACAGTACACACATACATACATACAGTACATAATACATACATACATACATACAGTACATACATACAGTACATACATTCAGTACATACATAAATATTACAAAATGCAGTCTGGACACTGAACTTTCTGGCATGTTTTAATCCTGATGAAGTGGTCCTGAGAACCAGAAAATCTTTATTAATTGTGTTCTTCAGCCTGTACGACTTTTTACTCACATTTTATCTGCCTTCTTGGGTCTCTGCTGCTGTTCTCTCAGAAGTCCACAGTAGAGGCTGACTGACCCCATCTCTGATGCCACACTGCCCCTCCATGGAGTCGCAGCTTACCCCTCTCAGTGGGGCCAGGATATACTCCCAAATTTTCCAGTCTCGTCAGGTGGCAGCATGATGGACACACATGGGCCCTGATGTACTTAGGGTCCCTTCACCTCAGGAGCTGGGGCCATTACTTTTTCCTAATTTATCCCCTGGTTGTCAGCATACATGGGGTTCAAGCATAAACATGCACGGCGGCATACTGTATGCAAGCCAAGCTGACAACTGCCCTAACCTGCCTGCCTCCACTGCACTGCCATTCATGGCCACCTAGGTGACAGCACTGCAGTGGAGGCAGCGATGCTCCCTCCCCACAGGAGGAAAGTGCCCTCAGAGATGCTCAGTCCTTCTCCCACTGGCCAGACTTCGACAACCTGGACGTGGTTCTGAATCTGGGTCGCTGGCACCATGAGCAGTGACGCTACCTCTGTGCTGACAGGCTGGCCTTTGTACAGACTTTTTACACCAAAAAAAATTCTGTAACCTTACACCGGTGAGCGGGTGCTTATCTCCACTATGCATCTGGATTACATTTGAGGTTGTGTAACAGATAAAAACATAGAATTTGCCAGCAGATAAAGACCGCTTGGCCCACCCAGTTTGCCCAGTTTGTCCCTGCCTATACTGTCACTGGAGACCCTACCTGATTGGCTACCTCGCCACTACTTTCCGTCCTAAGATTCCATTGTGCCTATCCCATGCGTGCTTGAAGCCCTCCACTGGTGCCGTTCCCACCACTTCTGCTACAGCACTGTTCTGGGCATCCACCACTCTTTCAGTGAAGTACTTCCTCACATCCTCCTAAATATCCCCACTTCCAGTGTCACTGCATACCCTTTTCTCCTGTTGCAGCTTCTGTTCTGAAAAATACTCCCTCCTGCACGTATTCACCTCCATGAGGCACATGTAGGTCTCTGTCATGTCCCCCTCTCCCTCTTCTACTCAGAGGTGTACATATTGAGATCTCTCAATCTGTCCTCATAGGGCTTATGATGCAACCCCTGCAGTGTTTTAGTTGTCTTCTTCTGGACAACTTCTACCCTGGCAATGTCCTTCCTGAGATGTGATCTCCAAAACTGGACACAGTACTCCGGGAGGTGTCTCTCCAATGATCTCTACACTGGTAACACTACCCCTCTCCTTCTGCCGGTGACTCCCCTTCCTATGCATCCCAGCATCCTGCTGGCCCTGCCGACTGGCTTGTCGCACTGCCTGGCCACCTGATATCTCCTGGTGTTCTAATTTTTTCCTGAGGTACTGGGGCCACACCACTCCCCTATGTTGCTGTATCCACTTGAAATGAGCACTCATTTCTATGAAAACACAATTGACATACCCCAATAATGCAAAACATCAAGGAAGCATATGCAAATGCCCAAGAATTAATTTAGATTGGCTCAATCTTAAGCAGAACTGCATGGTGCGAGAAGGCCTCACAATGCAATCAGCAAAGGCTAAGAACAGCAGGCTCATTTCTATGAGTTTTGTAGACTGAAAGTGACAGCCTCTTTTGAACTTGTTATGTGAACAAGCTCTGACTTCCAAATGCAGTTGTACTATCAATCTGACAGCAAATGAATGGCACAACAGCATCCTGATGTCACATTGATGGTATAGCAAGGCTGTCTATGGGAAACATGACCAGCCATACATTATAACAGTAGCAACCAAATGAAAAAGCTGTGGCTAAAAATGTGTCTTGACTTCAGATTTAAAATAGTTCAAATTGATTAGCTGGCCCAGTGGCATGAAGGGGTAAGGCACTGTAAGTGCCTCACCTCTTGCCACACAGACGACTCAGTTTGGGAATGAGTTCCGGTCGCTGGGAGTTGGCAGGGGAGGGGAGGACTGAGAGATGATTGAGCAGCTGCCTGGCAACTCTTCTCTCTTGGATTGGGGTGGCCGGCCTTCCTGGCTTTTGGCTGCCACCAGCTGGAGGTCTGCTGGTAGTGCTGATGGACTGGAAGTAAGACATAGGCCTGAGTGGGTAGAAGGGGCTGCAGTTCCAGAATGCATGTGCACCTCCACGCACCTGCATCCTCTGTGCTACCACAGCTCCGGAACCTAGAAGGGAGAAAAAGCAGGAAGAAAATGAGCAGACCAGGGCATCATAAAGCCTTCTGGGGACACCTTAACGCACCCTTCCACTCCATCTGGTGGACTTTCTGGATGTGAGTGCTCTGGGGGGGACAGGACAGTCCTTCCCTCCCTGGCCCCACTGCAGGGGGAATCTGTGGGGGAATCTGGCCACCAAACATGGAGGGAGGAAAGGGATGATTAGAGGTACCCAAGAAAGAGGCTGTTTAATCTGCCTGATCTAGGGAGGTAACATATGGCAAAAAAAAGTTCAGATTAAAGACCCTTTTTTTTAGTTTTATATAGAATGAGAGATGTTAAAGGCCATGCAGCTAAGGCTAATTTCCAATTGTGTCTCTAGTAAAAATACACACACACATATATATATATATAGTAAATAGGCTACAGTTTCATTTACAAGAGATGAAATATGTATAAAAATCACAAAACTACATTAAACAGATATAAAAAATTAATGTTCTGTATAGACTTGGCATGAACAGGTACTTTACAAGGAAATGGACGGTAACCATGTACCATGCTAACAAAAGTTTATGTCAGGAAATGCCCACTGTATAAATATAAAAGAATATGGTTGATTAGTCAACTGATTTAATATGAAAACAGCTGTCACATTTTAGACCTCTGGCAGGATTTTCAAAGCCTCTCAGGGGTTTGCATTACATTGTTGAAGCAGTTCCACAATTTGTGTCAGAAAACTGGACACCCTAAAAGTGGTCTAACTTGCAGCCAGATTTCCGCAGCTGGCATCCTGAAAATGACGCATGCCTCAAATAACTGACATAATGTTTTAGCTGTAAACTGCAGAAACTACTGCAGATCCATCCAAACCTTTGAAAACAGCATTTAAAGGTTTAGACACATTTGGCATGACACAGGCAGCGCCAGAAATGGGAAATTATGTTCTGTCATGCGCTTTGAAAAATCCTGCCCATGTCTTTTGTTTTATTGATAGAACGCGGCAGGTGGAGTGATTGCCATAAAACATAATGAATGTGAAATGGAGTGCTTTCCCAGTGAAAAGCTGTAACATGAAAGCTTCCCAACTGTGGTCAATAGAGCAGAGACTAGGGTTGTGTTTTCAGAGAGATGCAATGGACGTAACAGCTAGTTCTAACCCCAGTAATACTCAGGTATTCATAACTTTATGCAGTCAGTCTTCTAAGTAGAACTGCCCAGAAAGAATCTGGAACATATGCAAATGATGGAATCTTTTGCATAAGCCACTTTTCAAATGCTGCCTTATACTAACTGCCTTAGTTCTAAACCCCTCAGATTTCTCTCTCTGCCTGTCAAGACTAGATGCTCAGAGAGCCTCTCCTCATCATCTTTTGTTCTGACGTGAGAAACCTTATATAATATTATAAGTATTCTTTACATTTCATTTGCTGCCTTTTACGGTTTGTAATTTTAGGTAAACCCATAATTTTAGTGTTTAAATTGTAAGTTTTCTCGGTTTCTCCAGGTTCAATATGACCGGGGTAAACTGAGGTTTATTTATATTTATCGTTTTCTTACTAAAAACTCCATTAGTTATATTTAATTTTATTAAATTAAGCTTGTTTTAAGAGCGCTAATACGGTTCCTGAACCTATAGCCTGGGTTCATTATATCTCAGTTTCCAGATCCCACAATGGTTCCAGAACCAACCTCAACTGTTAAACTTAAATTAACATTTTTTTAGCGGTTGCAACTGTTATTGGCTTTACATTGGAAATGTTATAAAAAGAAACTGGTGATCCCCGTTTCAAACCTTGTATTCAGTGTGGTGAAATTTTGTTAAGTCAAACATTCTCTTGTTTTACCTATCTGGACATGAACATTTAAAAGCAGAGTGAAATCTGCATTACATGTCCTGAAAAAGCTACTGTAATGCCTGGATAAGGCTAAAAAAAAAAGAAAAATGCTGTCACCACCTAAGGGTCCCTCGAGCTCTGATCATCTGACATCCTAAGTTACTGTGGCTGAAACCACAACAATTAATGTAACTGCTACCCCTGAGAAGGGTATACAAGCAGTTCCTAAGAGGCTTGCTGAACCGATTGACTCCCTGGTTCCCTCAAAAGAAATCTACAAAACTAAGCACACAGAACCCCCTGCTGGACAGCGTCTGGGGACTTCTGTGCCTGCTATAAAGCCTGCCAACTCCTTCAGAAATTGCAGGCTGGTTCTGATTGGGGAAGTATTTGCAAAGACAGGTAAGCACAGTTGTGTGTTGCTTTCCTTGGCTATGATCACCTAAATGAATATTGTGAAATTTGTAAACTTTCCAGGGGGAAAAGTGTGGAGAAATGCCTGGAATGGCTAAAGAAAACACTCTCAGGCTTACAAGGGCTGTCTGTCTCTCAGCAGCAGACCTTTGCAAAGCAGTCTTCATAATATTTAAAAGGAAGAATATGTAATTATTATGAAATGGAGGAGAACTTATTGATTCTGAGGTTTCCTCTGAACATGAGTTTGTCTCTCCCCACAGAACATCTGAGGATTATTCCTCATTCTTCACATTGGTGAGAAAGATTAGGCTGACACCCACTAAAAGCTTCCCATTCCTGTGAATAAATTCTTCAGGGAAGATACTTTTAAGATTTTACAAACTCCAAGCTCTGTTCCCCCTCTGGATAAGAGGATGTAGAAAAATTTCAGCTGGACAGGGAGGGAACTGAAATTTATTCCCCACCCTGTCCACCAAGGAGTGATTAAAGTGACAGCCTATGACAAGGCAAAGATACCCCTGTCATCCTATCCTCTTAACAAGGATTCCAGGGAAGAATTGACAACATGGCTTAAAAAGGAATATTTATGAGGTTCCTTGGCCATCAGGCAGGCACACATTTCAAGCCTATGTCAATACCAAAGTCACCATGGTAGTCAGCCCCTGCTATGTCAGCCAAGGCCCACACTCCCCTGTCAGATGATCTAGCTGAAACAGCTAAATTTGGTTTCAGAGCAGCCAAATAACAGTTGGCAAGGAGGTTTACCTGGCTGTGAGTCACAGACCTCACTTGGGATACTCAAACCAAGGTTATAGACTTTCCAGTCAAGGGTAATTCCTGTTTGGAGAAAGATAAAGGCTTACATGAAGAAAAGGTGGATCTATACACCACAGCAAGCCCCCTTTTTCTCCATCAGGCTGGGGCTGCACCTCAGTATCAGCAGTACCCACAGCAGGGGTATGTCAGGCACCACAGACAAGTGGTCCTGGATGTAGTGAGTCAGGGATTGCCTCTGAGCTCAAATTCCTTCCACTGAAAACAGTGGAAAAAGGACTAGAAAGGTTGCAAAAGAGACCAAATAAGGTGCTTCAGGTTCTGACCAGCCAACACCCTCCAAATCTGCATGTCAAACTGCTGTCTCTTATTTACATACCCTGAGAAGGGTGAATCAGGCTTTAAAAAAACCAAAAAAGGAGGGGTGAGTGGTCTGGCTGTCTCTCCGGTCCCCTCGATGAAAACCAAAAAGACAAAGCATGTCAAACCCCAGGAAAAACCTAAAGGGGTTCCTGGCATCACTGTATTTAAATAATTTCCATACTCCCATAAGGAGGTCTCACAGAAAGTACTTCAGGTTCAGTATCTCATCAGGTCACTCTCTAGGAGTGTACACAGTGGTTGGAGCACCTTCAAAGATGAGGTTTCACAATTTCCCATATTTAGATGATTGGCTGGTGGTTGTAGAATCACTCCAGCAAGTGAGTCTGCAACTCACCTAGGGTCTCCTGGACTTTCTAGGGTCTTTGATAAATCTAAAGAAAGTCTGACCTTCAGCCTGCTCAAGCACTCCAGTTCATAGGAGCAGAGCTAAATAACCTGCAAGGCAGGGTCTACCTGCCCTACACAGGGCAAGAAGTATTCCACTAATAGCAGGCTCATTCAGGCTGAATGAACCAAAACCACAAGACAGTTTTCTTCAATTACTGGCCACATGGCACCTTGGCACAGTCTTGGAATCCAGGTTACAGATTAGGGCCATTCAGTGTAGCCTCATGACTCAATGGTGTCAGAGACAGGACCCTCTTTTTGAAACTAATTCTAGTAACAAGGACATTGTTACAGGCCTCCAATGGAGAAAAGAGGAACCAATCTAAGGCAGGGGCTTCTTCTTTTCGGTGAGAGCCCTATCAGTTGTCTGACAACAGATGCATCCCTACTAGAGTGGGCTCCCATCTGGGGGTTCACACCACCAAAGGCACATGGTCAAGTGCGGATTCACTCCTGCACATGCACCTGCAGGGGCTAAGAGTAGTGTCACTGCACTAAAGGTCTTCACACAACTACTACAAAGGTGGTACAGGTCAGAACAGACAATACCACCACAATGTATTGCATCCACGGATAGGGAGGGACAAGGTTAAGCCCTCCCTCTTCAGGACTTATGAAGATATGGAATCTAGCATGTTCCATGGGTCCTTGCAGGATATTAATTTGCCAGGTAGGGACACTACCTTGGCAGATACCTTGACTCAGATCAACAAGTCCCATCAGGAATGGGCCTTGAATAGTCAGGTGGTGCAAGTTGTCTTCAGGAGGTGGGGCATACCAGAGGTAGACTTGTTCACATCCCACCACAACCACCACCTTCCACAGTACAGTACAAGTCACATTAAACTGTTCATCCAATGAATTGTTTAAGCATTTCTGACTGAGTTGCACAAGTGTTGCTGGATCCAGTGCAAAGCCCTGCACAAACAGTTTCTTAAGAGTTAAACCTCAGTTTTGCATTGCATTGTGACTGAAGTACGGATGCATTCCAAATGAGTTGCAAAACCATTTTACAAACATTTCTCTTGAGCTGGTTAAGCATTGAAAAACAATGCAATATGAGTTGCCAGTGCATTGCCAACTGTGAAAAATAATGCTAAACCAACTCATGGGTGGAACAGTTTAATGTAACTTGTACTGTACTAAGACAATCAGATCCAGGACTAATTCCCCTGGATTCTCCAGTTCTGAGTTGGCCAGGGAAGCACATGTTCGCTTTCCTTCCTTCCCTCTGCCATACAATGCATTTCTCAAGCTCAGGTCCCAGCCAACATCAATGGTCTTGATAACACCAGACTGGGCCAGGCAGACATGGTTCTCTCGGCTACTCTCCATGTCTGGTTCTAAACCAATATACCTTTTCTCAGAGGCACAACCTGCTAACCTCCAACCGGGAGGCTTCTGTACCCAAACCTTGGGTCACTCAGGCCCAAGTCATGTCTCTTGAGGGCCTACTGTACAATATGCACCCTTGCATCTTTTTCACAGTGTCTTAGACATTTTATATGGTTACAGGAATCCTTCCATTAAGAAACTGTATGTTTCAGAAGCGAAAAGGTTTACTATGGTGTTCAGCCAGAAAATGATTTCCAGCACATGCTGGGATCAAGCAGTGCTTGACTAACTTACCTTTTTATATTCATTGGACTTGCAGGCCAGCATCCTCAAGGTCCACCTAGTTGCAGCATCTGCTTGTATATTAGTTGGACAAAATGTTTCAATGGCCCCAGATCCTAGCCTCAAAGAGGCTTTTTAGGGCCTGGCACATACCAGCACAGGCTGGTGTTCCAGCTGTGCTGGACTATTTTACCTATTTGCTTTCACTGGACTTGCAGACCAGTACCTTAAAGGTCCACCTGGTCTCAGCATCTAATTACTTCTCAGTTGGACAGAATGTGTTTTCAAGCCTCAGACCCTATCGTCAAAGGGTTCTTTAATTGCCTGGTCCATTTGCACCCCTCACAGGGAACCAGTGCCAGCACAGGACCTAGATGTGTGCATAGTTAGGCTCATGGGTCCCCCTTTTTTGAGCCTATGTTTTTAGCTTATTTGAAATATCTTAAAAAAAATAAAGAAAATATTTTTTCCTTGTGGTACTGATTTCTGCCACAAGAATCAGTGAGCTCAGCTCTCTCTCTGCATTGAACAGGAGCACATTTCATTCCACAGGGACACAAAATATTCTGGGAATAAGCAAGTTTCTCCTTTAAATGACTTCTGATTCCCATTTAAATCAAACCATTATACATAAATACATATATACATAGACAGTGTCAGCAGATAAGGGCCTACAGTCCACCCAGTCTGCCCATCTTATCTATATTTTTCACTGAACTCTTTAGTTCTGGTGAAAAAGAGTCTTCATGGTCTGGACATCAAATGATCTTTTAGCTGTTACTTAACAGCCACTAAAGTCCAGAGGCAGGACAGAAAACAGCTGTTCCTGACCTGTGAGAATGTGGGAAAGGGTAACCCAACATCAAAAAAGATCAAGATAGTACAGCATTTTCAGTTTTTGTTATTCTAAGGCTGGAAAGGAGCCCCCAACAGGATTGAGGGCCCATTCCACAAGGGGCACAGCTGCTACCATAGCAGCTGTCAGGGGTGTTCCCCTGGTGGACATCTGTAAAGCAGCTACCTGGAAAACAGTACACACCTTTACAAAGCATTACAGTCTGGATATTCTCTCCAGGGGTGATGCCAGGTTCGGCACAGCAGTCCTGCAAAGTCTGCTCACAAAATAAGGTTCTGTGCCCACTTCCAAATGTACTGCTTATTAGTCTGCATAAAGTTATGAATACCTGAGTATCACTGGGATTAGAAGAAAAAATTACTTACCATAGTAATCTTGTTTCTTTCAAGTGATACTCAGATATTCATAACTTTCCCACCCTACCACCCTGTGGAACCTTTAGCCTCTGCACTCCTGAATACTGTGCTCTGAGGGGTATAAATGCCATTTCTGGCATGCATGTTGTGATTGTGTTCACTATTGTTGTCCCTCCCTTTTCAGGTGATTTGGACATTCAAGGGTATCCTTTCATATGTTATGCCCTCCAGTTGAGGCCCCTTTTGGGTGTTAAGGAAGTTCCTCTATTATTATTATTATTATTATTATTATTATTATTATCATTGTAATTATCATTATTACACTTAGTCTCCATAGGCCTGTCTTTCCAGCTTCCAGGAAATCTGAGAGGTTTAGAACTAAGGCAGTTAGTATAAGGCAGCATTTGAAAAGTGGCTCATGCAAAAGATTCCATCATTTGCATATGTTCTAAATTCTCTCTGGGTAGTTCTACTTAGAAGGCTGACTGCATAAAGTTATGAGTACCTCAGTATCACTTGGAAGAAACAAGATTACTATGGTAAGTAATTTTTTTGTGTCATTTTTGCTTCATAAGTCGCAGCTGTGTCTGTGTCAGAAGGGTGCGCTACCATCAGAAGATGGCTGCACCACAATCTCAAGTGCCTGCAATTGCATCCAGATTAGTGAAGCAGCTATGATGCAACCTGCATTTGTGCTGCAAATATGATGCATTTATGCACCTATGACACAAGTGTAAGTGTAGGTTTTGATACAGCTATGAAAATGCAGCACAATTGTATGTCGCATCTGTGTGATGCAAATTAACATGTCTTGATGTAGCCGCATCATTTTGGAATGTTTTGAAAATACCACCCAACATCTAAGACAGCGGTGGCAAGCAAGGCCTGAAATGTATCCAGTGGTATTCTATAATACTAGCTGGATTACAAAAGGAGAGAGCGCTAGAGCCTGAACAGCTGCAATACTGTCTAACTTGCAACGTGACTGGCATCTGTATAATTTCTTAAGGAACAAAATACCTTTCAGCTGTTTGTCATGCAAAGGGATAAAGGGTGGGATTTTGAAAAAGATCCATCCGTGATGTGTCCACCACTATTTTCAAAAGGAAAATGCATCTAGACCTGCTAGACCTCCTTTTAGATAGTCTAACAGCATCCAAAGTTCATATCCAAACACAGACAAAAGGGTATACCATTAGAATGGCAACTGAATTTTGTTGTCACAATTAGGGCATGGCAGTAAGGGCGACGATGATAGGGGCAATCATGATTTTATATCACCCCTCGGTCATGCTGCGTCTTGTGCCCACACGATTTCTGTCCCCTCTGGTGCATGTCTGCCCCAGAGGAGGTTATAGTTAGTTGTGGGGGTGCAGGGGGCAAAGCCTCCACAAAACATGACTATTTCCCAGGACAGGGCTTTGGTGCTCTCTGTCCCAGGAGCCACAACGCCTGGTGCAGACATGCTGGGAGGCATATTGCTTGCACCCATATTGGTGTCGACAAAATGACTGTTGAACCCACGTGGGTGAACCAGACAAAAGTGTGTTCAAACTGGACGCAACTCGCAGTTGCATCCTCTGTATGGTACAAATTGTGACTTTTTTGTTGTAAACAGGGGCAGCTTGTGAAAACAGCAGCAGGGCTGTCTGGATGCAGGTGGCTGGATGCAGGCAGAGACACAGCATTTATTTGTGTCTGTGTCCAACCCTATTGAAAAAACCCACCCCATAATGTCTAATACATTATTTTTCCCAAAAATCCAAGAGCCTTTTGGAATGTGGCTACTTCTTTAGACTCTCCCCACATTGAACACTTGCCTCAATTATTTGATTTAAATAGTATTGTTATAAGTGACCCACTTAAAATAGCTGAAGAATTTAACTTGCTGTTCGCTAAAAGACTTAAAGATCATCAGTTTTGGTGCAATCCCCAAACCCTCTTACCTGTTAGCTTACCTGTTGAGGGCTTAAACAGTTAAAATTTTAGAAGTTTTATGCTCAGTACTTTCTTTTGGAGAAGGAATGGTAAATCCTTGTATAGGGGAGCTAGCTACCAAATCCTTTGCCCTTCCTGGTAACTGCCAGTGAAAGTTTTGCCCTTGGCCATGAAGTTTTATGACATAGGGGTTTGTAGAGCATGGGAGCACACCCTGCTGATTTCAGTGGGGTGTTTGTTTTAATTTTATAGGTTCACTGGGTTTAAATAAAAGCCTTAATGTTGGGTTTTCTAAACAAAGTTGTGATGATTTGTCAAACTTGGAATTTGATAAACAGGTAAACTCCTTTTCATTTAAATAAACATCTCTTGACTGCTTTGAAAGTGTTAAATAAATTAAATATAAATATGCCTTCACATCAGGATGGAATAAGTAACAGCTTTTTGAAATATGCAGCTTCAATCATTGCCATCCTTTTAAAAAGTCATTATCTTTTTTGTGTCTTCCTTAGCTCTTGTAAAATTGCCTTAGTTAAACCATTTTATAACAAGCATTTGTCAATGCCGAACGTTCGCTTGCAGGTATTTGCAGTGGTATTTGGCACTTGGACATGGCTTAAAAAAATCAGTGACAAAGAAGTACAAGCATTTGTCAGTGCTGAATGTTGCTTGCTTCTATGTGCTGTTTAGGTATTTGGAAGTCATTGGAGTGCAAATATTGAAAATTCGCAAACTTACGAGCGTGCGTAGGAACTGCGCAACATACGCTCGTAAAACAGTCATTTTTAGGAATTTTTTCACCAAATTTTCAACATAGCCATTTTAAGACCTCTGCTCATGAACAGTGTCACTGTGATTTTCTTAATGTGTCGCATACATTGAGTTCGCACACCGACTGCGCCATTGTGCGCTATATGGGTGGAAACACATTTTGGGCAGGATGTGAAAAATGAAAGCTGTACTGCTCATAAGGAGGTGTGGTAAAATGGCAATGTTGAAAATCTGGAGTGGAAATATTGAAAATTAAGCAAACCTATGGCGTGGGGAACTGCATAGCATATAAATAAAACAGTCATTTTTAGGAATTTTTCACCAAATTTTCAACATAGCCATTTTAAGACCTCTACTCATGAACAGTGTCACTGTGATTTTCTTAATATGTCCCATACATTGATTTCGCACACTGACTGCGCCATTGTGCGCTACATGGGCAGAAACATGTTTTGGGCAAGATGTGAAAAATGACAGCTGTACTGCTCATAAGGAGGTGTGGTAAAATGGCAATGTTGAAACTGAGTTGAAATATTGAAAATTCACAAACTCACTTGACGTGCATAGGAACTGCGCAACGACACACTCGTAAAACAGTCATTTTTAGAATTTTTCACCAAATTTTCAACACAGTCATTTTAAGACCTCTGCTCATGAACAGTATCACTGTGATTTTCTTAATGTGTCCCATACATTGAGTTTGCACACTGACTGCGCCATTGTGCGCTACATGGGCGGAAACACGTTTTGGGCAGGATGTGAAAAATGACAGCTGTACTGCTCATGAGAAGGTGTGGTAAAATGGAAATGTTGAAAATCTGGAGTGAATCTTGAAAATTTGCAAACTTACGCCGCACGTAAGCACCCGCGCAACGCGCTCATAAAACAGTCATTTTTAGGAATTTTTCACCAAATTTTCAACATAGCCATTTTAAGACCTCTGCTAATGAACAGTGTCACTGTGATTTTCTTAATGTGTCCCATACATTGATTTTGCACACCGACTGCACCATTGTTGCTTAGTGACGGAAACACATTTTGGGCAGGATGTGAAAAGTGACAGCTGTACTGCTCACAAGGAGGTATGGTAAAATGGCAATGTTGAAAATCTGGAGTGAAAATATTGAAAATTTAGAACTTACTAGCTGCGTAGGAACTGCCCAACGACGTCAGAAACAGTCATTTTTAGGAATTTTTCCACCAAATTTTCAAAATAGGATTTTTGAGAGCCCACCTTATGAACACTGGCAGTGTTGTTTCATTAATCATTCCAGAAAGGTGATTTCACACAGTGACTGCGAAATCACCCTTCGGGCCTGAATAACACCATGACAGTGACAGCATTCATGAGAAGGGGTCCCAAAAACCCCATGTTGAAAATTTGGTGCAAAATTCCCAAAATGCCTGAGATATGCAATAAAGTTGAAAAAACCCTATCTATCCCATTATACAGCTTACCGGCATTTCCTCAGTTGAGGTCGGCTTTGAAGAGTGCAGGCGTGTTCGGTCTACCGATGATGCGTTACTCCGAGCTCGAGGAGTAAAGTATGGGGTGGGGGGTGTGGGGAGGCAGGGTGCGCAGTGGATGGGTGCGGGTTGTGGGAGGGTGGGGAGACAGCGATGGAGCGTTTTCTTATTTACAGGTTTGTTAGTTTTTTAATTCAGGCGGCGGGACGTTTGCCACGCTGGGGTGGGCTCCCAGCATGGCAGCAGGGAAAGTTGTTTGGGGGGACGTGGAGCCGATGGGGGATTGGACACCCCCGTTGGCCAAAACAAGATTTGCCATGCTGGGGTGGGCTCCCAGCGTGGCACCAAAGCTTTGGGGGGGGGTCGTGCAGAACGGCCAGGACAGCAACAGCGGTGGTTTTCTTTGAAGTGAACACCACTGCTGTCATACACAGCACCCGCATCCATTGGTGCAGGACCGCCATGCCTGCTCAACGGAGCAGTGGATTGCACAGGACAGTCACACCTCCAAAGTGTGCTATTCTCCCAAGAGGTTCCTTGCGCATGCGCGCAAGCGAATGTAAAAATGGTGCATCCAGTTTGATTACTAATTTTCATACAATTTTTCTTCTCCCAGCTATTTAAATTTTTTTTTTTTAGAAAAGTTAATTTCTGTACAGTTGGCTTCATTTACGAATTATCACAATTGTTTTATTCCAAATCAGTCTAGAAACTACCATAGCACTGCTTTTACCCTGGTAAGGGTAACTGATGATTTGCTGATTTCTCTTGATAATGGCAAGTGCTGAGGTGCTTTTTTCTTAGTTTTCTAAGAAATGTGGTTGCTTGGACTATTCAAAAATGTTGTCTGCCATGGATTGTATAGGGAGTATAAGAGCTTGGTTTGAGAGCTACCTTTCAGATCATTTTCAGTTTGTAACATATAGAGGGACAAAATCTGAAAGTTTGCCATTGAGTTAAGAGGTTCCTCAGGAGTAAATCTTGGGACTACAACTCTTCACCATTCATGTAGATGACCATGACAAGAACTTACTTTGTTTCTGAGTTAAAGATCCATGGTGCTTGTTAAGGGTAGGGGACTTTCCCTGGTATCATGATCAACATTCCTGTCAATAAAATGGGTCCATGTAATACCGTCTACTATACTGCAGTAAACAGTAAGTAAAAACAGGGAATAATGCACAGGTAACTATGTGTTATGAAGTTTTTACACACCCAAGGTGTGTGATGACCCATAAACCTCAAGAATGAAGCTTGGAACTTCTTTCTCTGATGCCTACTTCCAGACATTTGAACAGAGCTCCTTTGACTGTGTTTGCTTTCATGTCCAACATGATTCTGACTCCTGCTGATTTCTTTTGCCTCCGCTTAAGACTCCACTGTCACCACCATATGCTGAACCCTTCTGCACCGTTTGCCTATCAGGGCATTTGTACTATGTGCAGAGATCTATACTTATGTTCTCCTGGTTTTCCATACTCCTTCCCTAGCACATGTCTCTTTTCATAGGTCTCATAGGTAAGTACAGAGCTATATAGATGTTAGTCCTTTTGCTCGCCATTTATTAATAACCCTGAATATTATGCTTAAGTAAGAAGCTATCTAGTTTGTTTTTAAATGCATTCACAGTTACACTAGCCACCACCTCTAATGGCAACCTATTCCAAATATTGGTAACTCTCAGCGTGTGCCAGGATTTTCTTTTTTTGGTTTTTGGACATTCCACATAAAGTTGTAGAGGATGTGATCTGGTATTACCCGACAATTCCTTGTATCTCAAACCCAGTAGTTCCCATAAATCTGGATCAATAGTGGCTTTATAGATCAAACACATATCCCCCCTTAAATGCCTATATTCCAAGGAATATAAACCCAGAATATTTAACCTCTTTTGATAGTCTTGACCTTTAACCTCCTGTATATTTTGAGTGGCTCTTCTCTGAACTCTCTCAAGTGCCACTATCTCGGTTCTTCCACTGGGTGACCAGAACTGTGCACAGTAATCCAAATGCGGCCTCACCAATGATGTATAAAGGGGCAGAAGAACATCCCTACTTCTAGATGTAATATGTTTATTTATACAATGTAAAATACCACTTGATTTTTTAATAACTGAATTGCAATGCATTTTAGATGATAGATCATTTGTAACCATAATACCCAAGTCACTCTGTTGTTCCACAGTAGTTAATATTTGTCCTCCAAGTGTATATGGTATCTGTTTATTTGCCTTCCCAAGGTGCATAACACAACATTTGTCCACATTAAACAGCAGTTTTTTATCTAATGCCCAGGACTCCAGCATATTTAGTGCTTCTTGTAGTTTTGTGGCGTCATTTTGGTTATTAATAGGAAACCCAACCCTGGTATCATCAGCAAACTTAAAAACCCAGACTCCATTGTTGACTTTCATTGAGGCAATATATACAGTATATTAAACAAGCAGGACCCCAAGACAGAGCCCTGAGGCACCCCACAAGTCACCTCCGCCCATGCTGAGTTGGTCCCATTTACATTTACTGACTGCTTTCTAGAGGTGAGCCATGTATCTACCCATTTTGTTATTTTTCCTGGTAAGTCCTGTAGTATTAATGCTTCAATAAGTTCTCCATGGGGAACCTTGTCAAAAGCCTTCAAAAAATCGAGATACACCACATCCACAGGCTGTCCCTCACCCATTGCCCTGCTGACCTTTCCATAAAATTCCAACAGGTTGGTCTGACAGGACCTTCCGTGGTAAATCCATGCTGTACTGGGTCTACTAGATCTATTTTTGGCATGGTTCAAATATAATCTTTTAAAATACCCTCGAAGATTTTTTCATAAGACAGACGTCAGGCTAATTGGTCTATAGTTGGACACCTCATGTCTACTCCCTTTTTTTGTAAATGGGAACCACTCTTGCTTGTTTCCATGCCTCCAAAACTAGCCCCCTTTTTAATGATGTTTGAAAAATAACTGTCAGGGGTCCAGCCAAGAGGTCTGCCAGTTCTTTAATTATTCTTGGGTGTATTCCATCTGGACCTTGAGATTTATTCTGATCTAATTTATGGAGCCTTTTAAGTATGCCTTCACTTGTTATCAGTGATTCTACTTCTAGTACGGTTTGCAAATGTTCTAATTTGGGAGAGGGTTTACTATTGAAGACTGATATAAATAAATCATTATACATTTGGGCCTTGTAACTTTACCCATTTCTCTGACCTTACCTGATGACTCATTAGCTCTTTCACTCCTACACCCTTAATGTCTCTCCATACCCCCGTCCACACCATTTTGCTTTCCAGCTTCTATTCTTAACTTGCCCATTATCAGGTTTTTCTCTAAAAAACACCTATTCATTTTCCTTCTCCATACGTACAGGGATTATACCACTTACCCTATTTGTGTAATCAGATTTATATATTTGTTTTTTTCTTCTTCTGTTCATCTCTTGACTCCCCTGCTGACCCACTTCTGCCAGCAACTCCCAGCACCGGCACCCCCTGTACCCAGGATTTACCCCATCTACTTCTTGATCTCTATGGGTGAGCAGGTGTTTCGGTACAGGGTGTGGTGCCTGAGGGGTCACCTGCATCATTCTGCCAGTGTGAGTGTTTTTCCCCATTTTCTCCCTGACCCGGGCAGGAACACGTACAGTACTGGAAGAAGACACAGCACGCATCTGGGCCTGCTTCTTAAGCAACTAGGTTGCCAACCACTGCTGCACCACCTGGCCTCCTCTAGTGGCAGCTTCTAGCTACTCACTAGGTGCTTGGGGTAATACCAATAACTGACACTGTAGTGCAGTATGAGGGTGTACTGTGCTGATGAGGTGCTGTTCTTCAAATAAGGCATTAAGTCAAGGTCTCTTCAGCCAATCTCTGATCATTGTCCAGGTGGAAATCAGATTTGAGGGAAACATCAGGAAGACATAATTCACAAAAGGGTGGTGAACACTTGGAACAGACTTCCATAGTGTGTGGTGTTACCTGATACTGTAAAGACCTTCAGGCTCAGCCTATGCAAGTACTTTCAAGAAAAAGAGGTGAAAGGGTATTCTCTAAAAGCTGGTGGGAGGAACTCATTAATGGAACCATGCAATAGTGGGTCTACCTGGGGGTACAATTAAGGACTTGTGGATCTTGGGATAGGATATAGAGCTGCCTTAATAGGGAAATCCACTTTTCAAAAATTTCCACACGTTGTGTGAAATAACACAGTTGTCTCTTGCAGATTTTAGAAGCACATCTGTCTCCTTCGTGAAAGTTGGTATTGGGTATGTAAATAAGGTCCTGTAAACTTAGCGTCTGATAGTTGATGTTGTACATCAGCAATATATTGCTCAGTGTCATTTACTGTGTGCTGAGATGCAGGAGAAATGTGCCACATCTCGATGGCACGTGTTTGAAAATCTGGCCGAGGGGCTCTTTAGATTCCCTCCTAGATTATTTTCTATGTACCTGTATTCCCATTCGACTCACTGATACTGCTGCAACATAGCCTGAAACCCTGAAATTAAAACAGAGCCTGAAACCCTGAAATTTAAACAGAGCCTGAAACCCTGAAATGTTAGCCCCTGCTGTAAGTACGTTTCTGATATCAGAACCTACCTTCTCCAAACGCCATCATTTTTGCCTTAAGTTGTTCAGCATCGCAGGAGAATCTGGCTGATCGCCCCAGTTCCTCGTCATATTTCCGCTCACTTACAAAATGCTAAAAGAGATGAGAGAGGCAGTGTTTGGAGTATGATTCAATAAAGCCTAACTGCAAAGTTCTATGTCCAGTTTTTATTTTGTTTGCCTAAGCAACAGACATTTAACCTTTTATGTTATGGTAAAACTACTTTTTCTTTCATTTCATAGTTAGGGTCTTGCCGATTGTGCTGTGTGGGTTGCCCACATGAATTGCTATCAACTCATCTGTTGAACTTCTATAATTCTGGCAAGGACTCTGCTCCATCAATAGTTCGAGGAGCTCTACACAGAATTCCATCTCATGATCTTTATCTAACTCTGGTTCCTCCATTTGTAAATAGGACATGCACCATGAGTCATATGATTCAGTATGTGGATATCACATGGGATGCCTGTTACATGCACATACCACCTGTTACATGCACGTAATGCAAATAAAAACAAAGGTTTAGGATAAATGCATGCAAAAAATAGAAAAATAAGTAAGACTCAATGTTTCAACCATAGGTCTTCTTCAGGAATTATTAGGAAAACAGTAAGCATAGTTAGAGAAAGCAGAAGGACAAAGCACATACATACTGTACAAATGTGGGAAAGGAAATGAGGCAAGTTAAAGGAAAAGTAATACTTTGCAGAGCCTCATAGCTTCTGAAACCCATTGAAAAGCAATTTTAATTGAGGTAGTTTGCTTACCTGTAAGTGTTAGCAGTCCAGAGATATTCATTTGTGAGTCAGTCATAAACTAAAACAATCAGTCATAAACTAAAACAAGACAGCTGCCTAGCAATTTTAAAGCAGCAGTGCAATGAAAATGTTTTCCAAAAGCAAGTTTCAGCTACAGTAAATGCAAATATTAGCATACCTGTCAAATCTACATTTCTAGGTACCCCATGCTGTGTACCATGAGTTTTTTTTTCTCTCAGTCCTAACTCTTGACAGTTCTACAATGCTAGTTCTCGGCCAGATGTGGCAGCCATCCTTTTTTCTTGAGAAAAAAATACAAAACAAAACGAAAACATTTATGAAATACTCAAAGCTTGGTGGAACTAGAAAATGTTACCACCAAATAAAATTGGAAGATTCCTGGAATTTAGAGAAAAAAAAGGTAGGGTCACACTTTTTGCCCAATTTCATTGCACTGCTGCTTTAAGTTGAGACAGAAAGTGATGTCATGAGAGGGCTAGCATAGAGGTCCTATATATACATAAAACTAGAGTGGACATTGCGTGATATTTCGGGGATCCTCAGTTGCTATATGCAGGTTATTCCCTATCTTAAATGTTAGAGAAGTGACAGACTGGAAACAGCAGAGTCATGTAAGGTCTCCTGTAGTGTAATATATCTTCAGTCTCTTTGAGGACTAGCTGTGCTTACAGAACAGGTGTTCACATATAATAAACTGGCAATTGCTTTTTACTAATTGTGTTTTAATGTGTTACTGAAAGTCTTTCTTTTATAAGATTTGCTTTGTATATGCAGTGAAATTGGTGAGCATTTACATTTACTTTTCGAATGGCCAGTGAAGAGAATTTAATTGAATTCTGGTATTGGGCTATCAGACAATCCCAACCATCCACATGCATGCAGATGACACAGCCCTATTTGTCTCTGGAGCCTCTCCAACCAAGTTGTATTCCAAGCTCCAACCTGATTTTGACTCAGTCCAGAAGTGGTTTAGGTCAAATCAGCTATCACTAAATGCCAAAAAGACGGTATCCATGTGCTTTGGCACCAGACCTAGGCTTTCTAAATTCCAGTCCCTCCCATCCTTCCACACCCTAGATGGTGTCCCAATCGATGATGTATCTTCTTTCAAGTACCTCAGCATCTGGCTTGACCATCTTCTCTATTTTTCACAGCACATAGCTGCCATATTCAAAAAGCTGCACAATAAACTAGGTGCCCTCTATAGGCACAAACGGCCAACGAGACATCCGAACCAAGATGATTCTCCCCCTTTTTGATTATGGCAACATAGTCTAAGGTGCTGCCCCTAAGTCCACCCTAGCCAGACTGGATCCCCTCTTCCACTCAATCTGCTGCTTTGCTCTTAACTGCCCCCCCTTGCACCCACCACTCTACTCTTTACTCTGCCCTCTCCCTTCCCTCCCTTGAGGATTGTCATCTAACCCACTGCATCTCCTTCACCTCCAAATTCTGGTTCTCCTCTCTTCCACCCAGTCCTGACCCCCTCCTCTCACATTCTACCCCCCTCCCCCTACTCCATTCACAACTCTGGGCTTCACTCCCTCCAGACCCCTTCTTGTAAATCTCCTGTTGGTCATGCTGTCTTCTTTTTCTGCTTTCCTAAACTTTGGAATTCTCTTCCCCTACTTATTTGCTCTGCCTTCTCCAAATCCTCTCTAATCTCACTCCTCCACTCTCATACCTCTCCCTCCTGCCATTACCCATAAAGCAACCCTTTACCTCTTGTTTCTCCTTCCCTTCTCATGTCACTGGTTCCACAACCCTGTTCTACCCTAACTTAGTGCCCTTATACACTTAGGCTGGGATATTCAAAGGGGTTGCACCTGGCACAAATGAGTTGCACTGGCGCAAAACCACGTTGCGTCCCAGCAGGATATTCAAAAGGCTGCCAGGTGCAGCACAAGTCCCGATGTGCCGGGACGCAATGTAATCCTATGTGGTGCAGATGCAGAGGGTGTGCCCATGCATATGCAGCACATCCTGAAATTCAGCCCAGGATGTGCAGCGCATATGCGGTGCAACCTTGCATTGTGCCACAGGGGGCTCAGGTTGAGCCTGGTAAAAGCAAGCAGGTCTGGCGCCCCACGGGTGGGCTGCTGTTGCAAGGTGCAACACAGCAGCCACCAGCTGTGGTGGCACCGCTCACCCAGAACACTGTTGCCATGCACACTACCCCCAGTAGTCAGTGGATCCCCACCCACATTGTAAGCCAATCGTGGGCATCTGAAATGTAAAAGCAGACCCTGGAGGTCTAGCGGTCCCCCACAGCCTGATTGTGGGCTGTTGTTGCTTTCATAGCTGTGCCTGGTGGTCAGTGGTGACCCCCTCCCACCCTCCCACAGAGGACCCCAGCCTGGCAACCCCCCATCGCCGAGGAGGCGGCGACCTCCCACATACCACCCAGCCACCTGCGGAATGACAGGCACAGTATGCTTGCAGGCCTATTGGTCACAGTGTGGACCAATGGGCTTGCAGACCATGCTGTACTACACAAGGGCCAGATATGTGGAAGGTCATTCATTGCATATCTGGCCACAATATGTTCCCAGTGATCTGCATGGCCACTGTGAACAACAAACCTACTCTGTACTGTCGATCGGCGAATGCCGAGGCAATAATAATGGGCGGGGTGCTGCCGACCCACGATGATGAGAGTACCTGATGCCGAGGGTCCTCTATGAAGTGGGGAAGAAGGCCTGGACCACCAGTATCTATGAAAACAACAACACCCGCATGATGAACTGCAGGTCAGACAGCTAGACCATAAGTCTGCTACATTTCAGATGCCCACAATCGAGCTGCATGGGACCGCTAGACCACCAGGGTCTGCATTTCTAATACAGATGCCCTCGATTGGGCATGCAGGGTAGGTTGGGTTGCAATAGCCACCAAGGTTCTGACCCCCAACGGCTGCAGCTTGGCAGGGCACCACGTGCAATTCGCTGGGATCCAGCACATCGCATGCAAATGAGACCATAATCACATGCAAATTGTCACATTTGTGCCTTGAATATATTATGGCCTCATTTGCATGCCCCCAGCTGAATATTGTGGGTGATGCACCTAGCGCAACTGCACTTGCACTGGCACATCCCCGTGCTCCCTCTCTCTGTCTTGCGCTGGCACAGTGCCACTGTGCCTTGCAAAGTAGATGCGCCTTTCATGTGATATTCAATGGTGCTGAGCCATGGTGCAGCACTGTTGAATCTCGCCTGTCAGCCGGCACAGCCCAGTTGCGCTGCGCCCAGGCTTGCACCACTGCCCAGCACAGTCTGCATATCCAGCCCTCAGTGTTTTTCATTCCCTAACCTGACCACCTGCCTCTCTAATTATATATTTTGTTATATTTAATTATCTGAAAATACTTAACCTACCCACTTCTCATTCCAGTCTTCTATCGTTCATTTATTGTACATTTTGTGTGTGTGTGTATATATATATATAGATATATATATATATATACACATACATAGAGAGAGAGAGACAGTATTTAACTCTCTATTTACTGGTACTATGTATCAAACCTCCCTATGACTGGATTTATTCTATTGCTGTTCCTTTCCCCTCCCAGGAGCATCTAGAAATTAGCTATTTTGGCTCAGTATGTCTTTCCTGGTGAAACACTTTAATAAATAAATAAAGAAAATAAACAAACCACCAAGGAGACCAAAGAATTTCAGTAAGTAACTGTAGATTTACTTGATTTTAGATTCTATAAATGCTGATTATGAAGCTGGCTACTATGTTCCTTTGCTATCAACTTACACTCCTCTACTGACTTTATTTTCAGTAGAAATATTTTTTATTTTCATCTAAAAAACCTTTAAACTGGTTATTTTTTATCATATATTGACATTTTTTGATGGCTGTGTTACTGAAAAGTTAAATAGGGTTGCCACCTTTGGATGAGGTAAAAACCGGATACTAAACCACACCAGAACTCTGCCCCTGGCTCCACCCCTTTTTTAATGACTGATGAGTATATTGTTCCCTCTTCATAAACATTTATAATATCAGAGAAATGACAGGAAATAATTGTTATACTTTTTTATGCATTTCATTTTTTTGTTGTTGTTTTTTGGTAACCAAGTGAAGCCCGCTGAGCACAAGGCCCATTTACAGAGGTGAATCAGGAGCACAGGGAGGTTAAGTGACTTCCTAGGGTCACATAGCATGCAAGTGGAGGCTGTGGGAATCACACCCAGGCCTGCTGGATGTACCAAGCTCATTTGAAGCTCACTACTCTGACTTCTGTTAAACAGCCTCCCATTTGTTTCCATGTCAATCAGGTACTGACATATGCTTTAACCAGTTTTTAATAAATTAATTATCATAGGTTTCAAGTGCCCTCACTTCTGCATTGTGTTCCCTTTACCTCAGCAGCTACTGCTGTTTCTTTCTATATGTGTGAGACATTCCATGACATCAGTTACACTGTTCCATGCTGCTCATTCTGAATGGATTGTAATGGTATAATTAATATTATGAAATATCCAGGTAATATGAAAAATGAGAGCAGTAACTGTTGAGGACTCAGGAGTGAGGGAATCAATGTAGTGACAAAGGCAAAAATAGAGTACTAATTTAACATTTATAGGTCTAAAACCCATCAGAATCAAAGACAAAGAAAAAAAGAACATAGGAGAATATATAAATGTATAAAACTGACTCCTATTACAGCAGTAAAAGACTGTACCTAATGTGGAGTAGAAATATATGACTCACCGTAGTAATGTTGTTTCTTCTCAGGGATCCCTCACTATGATTTACAAAGCATCACCTTCCTGGCAGAGAGTGATGTCCCAGAGATAGAAAGGACTGAGGTTCAGAATCTGCACTGTGGTCATGCTTCACTCTAGCCCCTAACGTCAGATTTGTTTCTATAGCTGGAAGGAGCTGTGACTACAAAGAAACAGAGAATCTGATGGCAGATAAAAGCTGTTTGGCCTACCTAGTCAGCCCCGCTTATTTATTTATTTACGCTACCTTCAGTTTTGCTGTAGACTGACTTGATCTATGGTGCTGTCTCTTCGTCCTCCCTTTCTTGCCCCTATGATTCCCTTGTGTCTATCCTTGGCATTTTTTGAACCCCACCATTTTTGCTCCCATCACCTCCACTGGAAGGCTAGTCCAGGAATCCACCACTCTTTCTGTGAAGAAATGTTTCTTCACATCTTTCCTAAACCTACTCCCTCCAGCTTCATAGCAAGTCCCCTTGTTCTAGAGCACTTTTATTTCTGAAAAATACCCCCCTCCTGTTCCTTATTAACCCCTGTGAGGTACTTAAAGGTCTCTATCATATCCCCCCTCTCTCCCTTTTCTCCTCCAGGGAGTACATACTGAGCTACTTTAGCCTCTCCTCATAGGGCATTTGATGTAGACCCTGCACCATTTTGGTAGCCCTGCTCTGGACTGCCTCTACTCTGTCTATGTCCTTCCTGAGATGCAGTCTCCAAACTGGACACAGTACTCAAGATAGGGTCTTACTACAGATCTATTTAGGGGCAACACCACATACCTTTTTTCTGTTGGTGATACCCCTTTCTATGCACCCCAGCATCCCACTAGCCCTTCCAATTGCCCTGTTACACTCCCCTGGCCACCTTTAGGTCATCCAGTATGATTATCCCTAGGTCACTTTCCTCCTAGGTTGTTGTCAGTACCACTCTACCCATATTGTGCACCGCCACTGGGTTTCTGTGGCCTAAGTGTACTATTGTGCTCTGTCTTGTATTAAAATAAAGCTGTCATACCCTTAACCACTCATCTGTTTTTTTCAGATCTCTACTCATCCTTTCCAGCCCCCACCCCCAGAGTATCCACCCTATTGCAGATCTTGGTGTCACCTGCAAAGAGGCAGACCTTCCCTTCCAGCTCCTCTGCTATGTTGCTAATAAAGACATTATAGAGGACAGGTCCCAGCACTGAACCCCGAGGTACCCCACTGGTCACCCTTCCTTCCTTTCTTGGAGTAAACTCTGTTTACCACTACCCTCTGTCTCCTATTCCCTAAACCAGTTTCTTACCCAGGTTACCATCTTGCTGTCCACCCCAAGCTACCCAGCTTGCTTACCAGTATCCTATGTGGATCATTGTTGAAAGCCTTACTGAAATCCAGGTTGGCCGCATCCACCAATCTGCCCTGCTCTAACTTCTTGGTCACCCAGGTAAAGAAATCTATCAGATTTGCTTGGGATGACCCCCCCCCCCTCTTTGTGAATCCATGCTGCCTCAAATCCTGCAACCGGTTGGATTCTAGATATTCAACAATTCTTTCCTTTAGTAGCATTTCCATTAACTTACCCACCACTGATGTTCGACTGGCAGGCCTATAATTTTCTGCCTCTTCCCTGCTTCCACTTTTGTGTAGCAGGACTACATCTGCCCTATTCCAGTCCTCTGGGACTACTCCAGTCTCTAATGATTTGTTAAACATGTCTGTCAGCGGGGTTCACCCAAGCCACAGTGATGTACATTTTGCCAATGCTGATTACAGCGCAGGCAAAAATGCTGCCTGGCATTACAGCGGCAGACATTTTGTCTCCTGGGAGTTACAGAGCCATAGCGCCCTTCCGGGAAATGGTCGAATGTGAAAATAGGCACCTTTCAGACCAAGTGACCCAAGCCAGTCCCCTGATTGTAAGGATGGTATCTCTGTGCCCAGTGTGGCCATCTTGAACCTTTCTCTTTTTATATGCTTATTTAGTTCCAGCATATTGAGGCGAGAGGTCCACTGCTACAGTACGTCTCTGTGGTGTCCAAATTATACCTGTTATGGCCTACGCATGAATGTGGGCTGGGTACACACGACAGGCATGTATGCAGCCCAGGCACAGGCCCAAGCTGATAGCTGGACAAATGGGCAGACTTGGCGGGCCTTGTTAGGCCCTTTTCTGCGTCGCACTTCTATGAATCTATGAATCTATATACTATTTACTATTGCTGGCCTCTATCCCTGTGCTGCCCCACAGGCAGGTTGGTGCACAGGGCAGACCAATAAACACAGACGGGCATCCAACTGGAGGCCCAGCCTCCTGGTTGAGTGAATCCCCTGCTGCATGTTAAGCTGGGGTTTGTGGAATATGGTGAGTCCCAGAAACTGTACCAGAACAGGCAAGTGCCCCAACATCTGCCCCTAGCCCTCACTGCATGTCTGAGGGCTGGGGCAGGATGGCAAGTGGGGGATTGCTCATCCCACCATGGTTGGCTGCCATGGAACTGAGGGACATGCAGTACCTATGGCAGGATCCCTGCCTATGTAGCCTGTGCCTGTTCCTTGGGCACTCCACGCCTTAATGCATGGTGCGGAGTGTAGCACTGCCCCCAGCTACTGCCATGGTACATCTGTAAAGAGCTGCAGACAGACAGGGGATCAGGTGCACAACAGGTGAGCACCCCTTTAGTTAATGACGAAGGGGTCCATGGGACTGCTGCTGCATGGCGGCTGGTCTTAGTGAAGTCTACGCACCATGCATGTGCCCCTACTTGGTCCTCTAGTGGTCATCCAAGCAATCCTCTCCACTCATAAATCTGTGTGTGTATGATCTACTCATTATCTGTATTTTGACACTTATTCTTTTGTCATAATTGAATCTGTAATTGCCTGCTCTTCATTGTAACACTGCTTTTATTCATTGTCATTTATGAACTAGTCCTTCCCACTATGCTAATATTTTATTTCTGCCTTTGTGTGCATTGTTTTCTTCCATTTCCCCGGGTCGCACCTGGAAATGAGCTTCAGCTCAGGGTGACTTTCCCAGTTACCAAACTTTTAAATAAATAAAACATGCGGTGCATAGTCCTTGTGCGTTGAGGTCAATGCGGGCACAGCAATCTGAAAGAATTATGTCTGCAGAGTGAAGAAGGCACAATGACAGCACTAAAAAGGCCAGGGATATTTTAACAAGTGAGAAAAAAAGAAATGATGACAGCTTTTACAAGGACTACAGCAGTTTGCTTGTGATAACTGCTCAGTAATTTTGTAGCCTGAAGGTACAGCAGACTAGATGTAATTGCAGAGAGTGTTTTCTTTGAGCATGTGTCAAGCATAACAGTGTGCCTGAGAGGAAGTGACCTGGTGTACTGACCTTAATCTCAGCTCGGAGTTCAGACAGCTGGGTCTCAGACATTTGGATGGCCAAATCTGTCATTTCTTTAACTCCACGGCTTTCTTTTGGCGGCATTCAGGATCTCCACTGCCGAAACAGAAGGTTAAATTGTATGAGAACCTGGAACTGAATGTCAAAATAGTGAGAAAGTACTATTAATAATTTTACTTGCTGAAATTTTACATTACCAGCTACCTATTAAGCTACTGGCAGACAATTAAATCCGGCACTCATCCTCTACCTACTCCATCAGCTCTGCCTTCAAAAACTACCTTGAGCATAGCTGTTCCTGCCATGTGCCTCCCTAATTCCCTCCTATATGCCCTGGATAAACCCTACCCCTGTACCATCATCTTCATTTTACCCTATGCACCCTCACCCCCCAAATTTCTAGCTCTCCTTCCCTTCCCCCAAATTGCTTCCCCTTACTGGCCTCCCTTGATCTCCTCACAGAGTGTAAGGGATGCCAAATGCTCTCAATGGGTCCCTCTCCTACCCCCAGGTGCTTGTATCCTCATCTACTCCCTCCCCTATATCTCTCCACCTCACCCTCCCTTTCCTTTCCCCTTTTCTTTCACATAAGCACTTGTTTACTTACTAACCCGCACTTATTGCTGTTCACTTTTTCTACATATTATGCGAACTCTGTTTTAACACTGTTTGTAACACCTGTCTTACAACTGTATGTTAATGTTGATCTTGTAACTTGAATGTAACTTGAACATGACTCTTCTTCCTCCCCAACTACCCTAACTCTCCTTGCCCCTCCCACATGCCCCCTTTTCTTTTTTTTACGTAAGCACTTGTTTATTTATTAACCCGCCACTTATTATTGGCCACTCTTTTCTACTTATTATGTGCAACACTGTTGTAACACTGTTTGTAACACCTGCCTTAGAACTGTATGTTAATGTTGATATTGTAACTTGAATGCTTTAATGTTTCACCCTTTGTACCCCTTTCCCCCAGGTCTCACCGGGAGACAAGTGACTTGTCACTCAGTGTGCCTTCATGGTGAAACATTTCAATAAATAAATAAAACATTTCAATAAATAAATAAAACAATCATGGCTGTCCTACACCCCACCACCAACAGCATTTGCACTGTCCCCAACCCACCTTTCCTCCACAGTTATGGGGATGTTTGCTGCTGCTGATCAAGTGCGTGCTTATTGTTTATTTATTTATTGGAATGTTCGGATACACCTTTGAGCATAGCTTGTTTACAAAGCTTCCACATCTGAGGTGACGGTACTAACAGTTACAGGTGACAACAAACACATAGCTTATACAGCGCTCACAGTTATTCTTAATTGTCACATTCAGTTACAAACAAATTGCTTTTGCAATCACTTATAGTCAAATTGCTTTAGAGGAGATGGGTGCAGTAGTAGCCCTATACATGGTGCATAGGCGCTTGTGGCAGTTGAAGCATTAGAAATGCCCGAGGAAGGGACCAGGGCTGAATATTACAGAGCCAGTGTACCAGGCATGTTTAGTAACAGTAAGCAGGGCCCCTAAGGTCAATTGTTAGTAGGGGAAAACAGAGCAGTAGCTGTGGGACTACCTTGTTGAAGGAAGTCGGGTAGTTAAGATAGGGGAGTGTTAGGTGGGGCAGTGACCAGCATTGTACTGAGCAAGGTGCTGTTTAAAAGCTAGCTTAAACTGGTTTATCTACCTTAGGCGCCTTGTTAGTACAGTTTTACTTGCATCATATATTGACTTTGCACATCTGTTGACGGTAGTATTTTTGCACCTTATTCTCTTTGCGGTTGTACTTGACACACATCATTGTGGCTGTACACCTGTAATTATATTTTACTCTGCACCTTAGTATTTTTTTATTTAACCCCACAAGGATGCACATGGAAATGAGCTATTGCCAGTTCAGTATGTCTTTCCTGGTAAACCTTTTGAAATCAATCAATCAATCAATCAATTTTCCTGGTAATTCCATGTGTGAGAAAGCAATGGTGGTATGCCACCCCTGAAATAACAATGTCTGGCTATACATACAGTAACTAATAATATCCTTCTGGTTAGTGCTGTTATGAATGAAAAATCAGTAGCCTTCATTTCCGTTGATGTCACACCCATGCATAATGGAGAGTGCTTGCCCCAGTGATAAGCAAATCTCTGCCAGCGCTCCATATATTTAGAGTCTATAGTTATGTGAGTACAGTAGGATGCTGGGATGCATAGAAAAGCATTCTCAAGTAAACAGAAGGAAGTGATTCAACTGCAGTACCGGTCCTTGGTGAGGCCTCATCTGTGGTACTGTGTTCAGTTCTGGAATCCTCTCTTAAAAAAAAGGCAAGGGGCACCTAGAGTTGATCCAAGGGAAAATGACTAACATGATTCATGGCCAGCAGGGAAGGACTTATGAAGAAATATTGGCTGACCTCGCTATGTGGTCAAGGAATTTGAAGGAACAGATGACCACTCACCAAATGATTCACATTTTTAAAATATTTTCTTTTTACTGTGTGCACCACGGAAAACACCCTAACCCACCAGCATTTTGGCATGTCCATGTATCCCTGCCTCAGGGTGTAGAGTGTTTTTAATGGTCAAACTCCATATACACACTTCAATTCATTTGTCCTTTGAGACAATCTGTGTGTGTGCCACCTTAAAGGAAAATGTGCTTCATCACCTTATTATCTTTGTTTAGTTTCCTATCTTCATTAAGTTTAAGTTTCTTATTCCTTTCTGGCTCCTTCTCAGTGGTGTAGAGCTACATTGGAATAGGGTGCCACTCAAAGTGATTGACAGATCCCTTGCAGTACGATGTATGCAGGTGAAAAAATAACATGTTGTGACACAGACAAATGCAAAGTAAATTTTACTTTAGGTCTGTTATTTGCACAGTAGGCCCCAGATAATAGATTGATTAGTGTAATATGGGACCTATATACATTGTATACATTGATTTACATAGAAACCTAGAATGTGATGGCAGATAAGGACCACAAGGCCCACATCTACCCATTTCCCTATCTAATTTATCAGCTCCAGATCCTATATTTTTTATCGCACCATTATTTGTCCCACCTCCACAGACCTTTCAGAGGCTATGATTCCTCCCTCCTCCCGGAGGGAATCGTCCTCCAGTTCATCTGGGCCATCATGGGTCCTGCCTGGTCCCGTATTTTTTCTCTGTTTTCTCCTGTGCCTGTGCAATGGGCGCAACAGCTGTCTCCACTTCTGTGGAGGCTGTCAAACACCCAGGGCATGGACCAAACCCCTCCTTGTGCTGACGATGCTGCACAAACCCTCCCTGAGAAAGGAGAGCAGCCCTCTGACATGCAATCCTTGCCTCCCCAGCCGACCTCTGAATGATCCAAGTCCATTCCTGAACCCAGGTCACTGGCATGGTGCAAGGTGTGGTGTCCAGTGCCTCAACCCTCAGCACCACCAGGCTGGCTAACTCCAGATCCTATTTGATTTGCAGTTTATCATCTCCTACCAATCACTAGAGTAGCCTTCTGTCTGTCCCATGCATTCTTAAACTTGGCTATCATTTTTACCCTACAACCTCTTCAGGGAGGCTGTTTCATGCATCCACCATCCTTTCTGTGAAAAATACTTCCTCCAGCCTCATATTGTGACCCCTTGTTCTTGCACATCATTTTTTTCTGAAAGATGCTGCCCTCCTGTACTTTGTTAATCCCCTTCAGGTACTTGAATGTCTCTATCATGTCCCCCTTTCCCTTCTTTCCTCCAGGGTATACATATTGAGTTCCCTCTGTCTCTCCTTGTATGGTTTCTGGTGCAGTCCCTGCCCATTTCATTCTGTTGTCTATCTGCAGTATCTATCTCGTGTGTGTCCACAAAGTTGCCAGCACACATAAACCTGAAACTGGGATGGCAGAATACAATAGAAAAACTTTACTCCATATTTTCATTAACTTCAAAAAAGCTTCCAAGCTCCAAGCAGTCTGACATGTTTCGGATCTCACATCCTTTTTCAAAGTCTTTGAAAAAGGATGTGAGATCCGAAACATGTTAGACTGGTTGGAGATTGGAAGCTTTTTTGAAGTTAATGAAAATATGGAGTAAAGTTTTTCCTGGTGTGTTCTTGGCATCCCAGTTTCAGGTTTATGTGTGCTGGCAACTTTTGTGGACACATTTCTAGTAAGTTTCTATAGCACCAATTCCCAGTGCACATTCATTTGAAAAAGTATCTATCTACCTATCGATCTAACACTCTCTCTCTCTCTCTCTCTGTCTTTCTGTAGTATGTATCTGTCTGTCTGTTTATCCAACCATCCATCCATCCAACCATCCATCCATCCAACCATCCATTCATCCATCCACCTGGTGTATTTTATTTGTTTTAATGTTTTTTGTACATTCCTGGTTTTCCTGTCCCTGCTCCGGTGCTGCTGACTATCTGTGGTGTTTTATAAAAGGATGGCATAGGAATACATCAAGGAAGTGCTGCAGATATCTGTTGTTTATAAGGAACTAATGAGAGACATGATAAAGAGATGTGATCTATCGTATGCCTTTAACACCCAAAGTTTGTATTGATGAGCAGAGTTAAGAGGGAGAATTTCTTGGACTGATAATATTAAGGAAAATTGTGTAAAATAATGCTAGTATTGACACAGTGAACTAATATCTTCAGTACAGTGTAGAAGTGAGCATATCAGTCCTAAAACTGATCTCAGGTTAGTATTTTCATATGCCTAGATCTCAGCAATTGCCTTGCTGTCATGTCTCTGTCAGGCTGATGTGTTGTGCTCCACCCTAATTTCTCTATCATAGCTTGAACAGGTACTCACATCTCAGTCCACTTTACCTGCTTACCTCTAAATAAATCAATTAATAAAATGTGATGTGGAAAAGAAGTGGAAACTTTAAGTAAAGTTTATTGACATCCTGGTTCCACAGATGTAAACAACACATCGGGAAACTTGCACATCATGTAAAGTTGCGGACTGTTGTCACTGCGATGAAAAGTGACTAACTGTTGCACGGAGAGAGATACTGTGCAGTGGTGGCACCACCGACACTAAGCAGGAAGCAAAGAGTTTACAAAGTATTATTTCATTTATCATTTTGTTGTTTTGGAGGGTCATGTGTGGTGGGTGCTTTCTGTAGGTGCAAGGGTATAAGATATCTTATCTACCCTATGTGACCAGGTTACGACCACTCAGGACTTGGATTTACCAGACCACACTGTACGTAGAAACATAGAAGATGTCGGCAGATAAAGACCTTATGGTCCATCCAGTCTGCCCAATTATGCAAATATGTTTAGCACAGTAGTTCAAACCAGCCCAGTTGAAACAATCATGAACCGTTCATGAATTATTCATGAACAGTTCATAAATTCAGATCCCGAGCATTCAACAGTCGTGCATCAGATTGTTCATGAATGTTCATGCATTATGCATCAACCATAAATGCACTCCTGGGTTCATGAACGATCATAAACATAAAGATTTGTGAAACTCCTCCCCTGAATTTTCATGGACAAAATCCATCAATATCTTTTGGTGACCAGAAATATAACTGCAGCCACCGACATGTTCAGAAATTTCCAGATATAATAGCGTTTAATTCATAAGGCTACCCTTAGTCCTATTCTTAGATGTTTTCCCCATGTACAAATTATTAGCACGCCCATTCCACCTTTGGTAGTTTTATCACACAAACTAAGCAATTAACCATGACAATAATGCAATGTTTTCTATGGCATGTATTTCCTTACCATGCTTTTTAGAATTATTAATTTACCTTATACTTATTTTTTTCTGTTGATCTTCTTTCAAGCTGAAGCACTGCTCACCTTTATTTTCATAAATAGAATGGCCCAATTTCTATTTATATCAGCAGAATCTGAAACTCTTTTAAAATGTGATGAGTTTACATGTTAATCCTTTTGGTGCTCCAATAGTTAATTGGCTTGCATAACATTTGTCCACTCCTAAACTGAAAAAAGGTTCTAATTTTGTGATGCTTTACAAGTCTTAAAGAGGGGGAACAGTGCATTGTAATATGCAAATCAGGTTTGCAAATGAGTTTTTTTTTTTTGTCTTGGTTCATCATGGTCCTGTAAAGGTTCAGCAACTTCATGAAATTTGTGTTGGTGAACAGTTCATGAATTTGGCTCATGAACTGAGTTGAAGTACAGTTAGATGTTTATAAGCCATTCGTGACTGTATATCAAATTTTATGAGTTGGCAAACTTAATTTTACCTTGGACTCTATATTATATACTGCAGTCCAAAGGAGATTAAACACCCTGTTTGGAAGTGGTAGCCGATCCCTTCCCAGTTTTTCAGCCGTGAGAACTGAGCACAGCGAGGTGCGGTGACTAAGTCCTGGTTAAGCAGTCCCGATAAACCATGAGAGAGCAGCCATGGTGGGAATCAGACTAAAGATCTCTTTTTCTGCAGTGCACTACTGCAACTGCTGTATCTCAGTGTTTTCAAGAAGGTATGCACTAGATATCAGTTTGTGCAAGCAATATCCCACGATAGGGCATGGGACAGATCTTGCCACATACACCAGGTGGGAGATGATTAGTATGAGATGCAGCCAAGTGCTTTCTCCCACCTGAGAAGTGCAGAAGGATGTCTTTCTGCATACCCTGGAGTGGAATATTGCAATTATAAAATGATCTGTTTAGAGTGATGAATGCCAAAACAAAAAGTTTCATAACTTTGAAAAAACAGCTGCTGATTTGATTGACAGCCAGTCATTGATTGACAGCCAGTCATTGATTGACAGCCAGTCATGTGGTAAGACAAAGCTTACCACACGGTAATCTGATGTAGTTCAGCCAATCATGTTCTTTCTTCTCTCGGTGACGTTTTACAGGTTTTGCCAGATCTAGTGACACTATTGTGGCTGAGTTGTGGCAACGGGTCTTAACGAGTTTGAGCACAAAAATGTAGACTGGCTTAACATCTTACTTTTAAAAGGAACGTTTCACATGGCACCATGTCTGAGTAGCATTTTGCTGTTGCAGTTTAGGAGTAAAAGACTACTTACTCGCTTCCTCTTTGACTTTATCTATTTCTGCCATCAGGGATACTTCTCTGTCTATAATACTGTGAAGAGATAAAATGGGGAAGTTAACCCAAACCAACTGCATTGGAAAGAGTTAATGGGTAGAAATCATGTACCGTATCAGAATTTCAGAACCTTAGTACACCTCCATGTCGTTAGCACCTTTTGCTGACTTTCTTACATGTACAAAACATGGTGTTACCTAAATCACAAAAACTAAATGCAGTGACATTGTGGAAAGTAGAAAACAGAAAGAAAACTGTAAGAAGAAAAGAAGAGAAAACATTAAATCCTTGTTTTGCACAGTTTCATAGTGCCTGGTGCTGGGTATAACTTTGCCTGAGGGGGTTAATGGGCCTTTACACATCATCAAAGTGCAGAAATTGATAAATCTCACCAAATGATGTGGAAATGGTGCCACAGAATGATTCTGTTATCTTAAAACAACAAAACCATGGTTCACATTGAAAACTCACAATTTACTTTAAAAAAAACAAATGCAGTTCACTTGGTGGAATCCCTACAAATTTGCAATGATATTCCACCAAGCTTTATGGAAACAGAATTACAATTCCCAAATAATTCCACGTTCCCATAGTACTAACAGTATTTATTATTATACTCTTTCTCCTTTCCAATGTTATTTTTATCTTGTTGGCGTGATATTTGACTATTTGCTTTGGCCCCAAATGTTTGGATTCCAGATACAAATATATATTTTTTTCAAACCAACACTTTACCTGTTGTATCACTTTCTAATATGATATATTATTTATTACATCATATTATAACTTAAAGACCAGACTTCAGATTTCATATACAGTAGTCTATTTTAAACATGGAATCTCTCAAAGTGATTAAAGGGCATTGGGTTAGATACTGGCAGTGGTGGGGCTGTATTTATATATGGTACAAACACAGCAGACATCATTTCTGGCCACAAATTCTAAATAAAAATGAATAAATAAATAACTAAATTGAGGCAACTAGCAATGGTCACTATATCAATGATCCAGAGGTATCATATTATATTTTAAAATTGTGTTACAAGAGCCCAAACCTACATAGGGCAGAATTGTCTGATATTTTTTTCACTGTGACAGCTACAGTACTTTACCAGCTAATGTGACTGCTTTGACTAAAGTCTCATCCCACTGAGTGCACTTACATTTGTTTCACTCAACCTCCATGGTCTCCTCTTTGACAAAGACAACCTGAGTACCACTAACCTGGTTCTGTCTGCTCCTAAACTTCTTATTTCTTCCTCTCTTCCCTCTCAAGCTCTCCAATCCTTATTCCTTGCCCTTGACACTGCCTCTTAGTTCCTTTTTCTTTTCTGTACATAAATGTTACTGTTTAAGTTGTGGCCTTGTTAAACGGCACTGATTGTTTGTAACACTGTCTACTATGTTTTGTACTTAATGACGTGGAACCTTTGTAAAAGAGCCTTGGCTCAAAGGTATTAATTCCTAGAACAATAAACTTCTAAACTATATTATTAGTGAATCCAAAAGAGAACAGTGCCCCACAGCTCCCAAATGAGCAGCTGTAAAGGCTGCTGGGAAAATCATGAAAAACAGTGACCTGCAGTATTGACTGCTACAAATAAAACAGCTGTAGTCAAGTATAACAATAACATGTTACTTGTGTCAACAGGGGCATTAGTGGCACCAATAAAACTCTAGGAAAATTATGATGAATGGTGCCATACAGTATTGACTGCTGTGACTGAAACAGTCGTGGCCATGTATTACACTAGCATTTTTCTTGTGACGATAGGGGTATTAGTGGCTCTGATAATACGTTTAGCAATGCTTTTGTTTAATAATGCTGTTTTCACACTGGTACTGCACTGTGCTGATGCTTCAGAGATGAGGGTTCATGTGCATGCCTCAGAATACTATGCTGGAGCCCAGTGGGTGCTGGAGATGATGTGGACAACAGGCATTTGGCTCTCGGGGGTGCAGGTCACTCCACATTCAAGCACCCTGCTGGCCGGGTCAATGGCACTGGCCTCAGCTGTGAATGCACCCAAATCCAAACAGATGCCCTCCAGGTTGTCCGAGGGGTACATCCATGGCAGCTCCCATCACTGGGGAGAAGGGGAACAAGTGGGGAAAAGCAGGAAGAAGAGAATGTCAACAGATAGCAGCTGTCTTCTATTAATTGGAGAGAAGAAGGAAAGAAACAAGTGCCTTAGCTGGGATTTGAACCTGGGCTGCTCAGAATATCATTCATGTGCACTACCACCTGCACCACCAAAGCAACTGGAGTTCCAGAACTCCACACAACACCTTACTCTTTCTCATATGCACAATCTGGTGCTGCACAAATTGACTATATTTTTTTCACATGGGTGCAGACTGCATATATATGGGACACTGACGGAAGAGAGAAAGGCACTTATTTCTTATTCTCTTCTGCCTGTTTGTGTCCCATACATGCACACATCACCCTTATGAAAAAAAGGTAATTTATCTGTGCAGCACCAGGTTGTGCATTGGAAAAAGAGTCATGTACATCTGGGAGTCCCAGATTTCCTGTTGCCTTGGTGACACAACTGGTAGCACACCAGAATGTTATTCTGAGCAGCCTGGGTTCAAGTCCCAGCAAGGGCACTTATTTCTTTCTTCTGTTGATTGTGTCCCATTTACTGTATATGTACACTGCATACTTGCGAATAAAAAAAAATGCAGTTTACTATAATTCCAGGCTCCCTTCCTCTCTACTGTGCTGACATGGTGCATCATGGCTATGTAATCATTCACACTTCTGCAATACAGGTATATCAGTGTGCCAAAGAGGGGTAGAAGCCCTGCTATAGACAGTAGGGCTAAACAGCAGCAGGCTACTGGGGCCCAGATAAGGTCTTATCTGATCCTCTATAGGCTGGCCATTGTGTATTAAGGTTGAGCAATGGAATACTCAGATTCTACCACTGCTGATGGAGGAAATGGTCTACAATACCATTCAATGTGCATATTTGTTTTACACTCACTTAGGGTATTCTGTCCTGTGAACCAGTGTAGGAATGAGTAAGAAATCTAGGTATAGCCCTTTGTTCAGTGCTGCTGGAATGGCAAGTGCTGACCTGGTCAAACACGTCTTATGGCAGTCGAGATGTCAGTTGCAACTAAATGAGAACATCTATTAAAATACTAAGACAAACAATATAACGGGAACTTTAGTTCAGAAGAACATATCTCCCTCTTCCAGAACATTCTAATTCTGCCAAGCATGTGTTTGGATTCAAAAGCAATGTCATAATGACCAAGCTCGTGTTTGGATTCAAAAACAACGTGATGATGAACTGCAAACTGATATCAAAGTTCACATGTCAGTGGTTTTAATGAAGCTGATGGACCATATGTGGGCCAACAAAATTAGGTCATAGATGGCAAATGCTTTGGACAGAGTATTGGACACAACTAAGCCGTTCAGCTCCAAAAAACACTGAGAGGTCTTGCACATAGTGATGTGATGAATGGAATGACTTGGCAGATTAGGGATGGAATTATTGCTTGACCATACACACCTGTCATGTAATCCATGCAACTCAGATGGAAAGAACTTAAAATGGTTTTGACCCAAAGGGCTTGAAGAAGATACGCACATATAGATGCAGCAGTCTCAGTGAACAGCATGCATAAACTGGGAGTTGCAAGCCAGCTCAGTATTGCAGTGGAGGCAGTGCTGCTCACAATGCCAATGACAAATGTCGGGAATGAGATGTTCAAGGTCAGCGGGATGGGAGGGGCAAGGACTGAGTGTCCCAGAGGACATTCTCCTCCTCCTCCAGGGAGGGAGGACAGCAGGCTCTGCAGCCACACTGCCATCTGGGTGATCGGAGGTGGTAGTGCAGCTGGAAGCAACTTGAGCAAGGAGCAGTTGCTGCATGGCTTCATGCGCTAGCACTCTGGAGCCATGTGGCTCCCTGTGGAGATGGGAGAAGCACTACAGGACTCCCCCAGAGCATGCTTCATCACTCCAGTGCTTTTGGGCCCCAGTGGATTGACTGCCCTCACACACTCTCAACCAATAAGCCTTCCCGGCTGGGGAACACTGATTCCAGTGGTGTCTATCACAGGGAGGAACCTGCAAGGCTGAGGGGTGGATAAATGATGGAGATAAGAGATGGAATGAAGGATTACCTCAGCGGTAGGAAAACTGATGGAGATTTGAGTGGAAGAGGACCTAGTGGAATACCTGGAAAAAATGGGCTTCAGGACAGTAAGCAGCATGGGTTAATGGCAAGGAGGTCTTGCCAGTCCGACCTGATAGAATTCCGTGGCAGGGTAACCAGGGAAGTTGGCAAGAGGCACACCGTAGAGTTACTCTGCTTCAGCTTCAGCAAGGTATTTGACTCTGTGCCACACAGAAGACTGCTGAAGAAGCTTGTGGATCTGGGAACAGCTCAGGAAATAGTAAAGTGGGTAGGGAGTTGGTTGGAGGAAAGGCAGCAGATAGTTGTGGTGAATGGGGTTAGATTAGTGAAAGAGAGATCACCTGCAGAGTTCCACAAGGATCTGTCCTGGGAGCAGTACTCAATGTCATCAGCAGCATGGAGAAGGTATCCAGCACAGGTAGAGTCTATTCACAGATGACACTAAACTCTGTGGTAGAGCTGACAACATGGAGGAATAGGGAGTTGCTGAGAGACCTGCAAAGGTTTGAAAACTGGTCCAAAATATGGCAACAGAAATTCAGTGCCAAGAAGTGCAACGTGATGTACTTAGGGAACAAAAATCCCAGAACAGAGTATTGGGTGGGAGCGGTTCAGCTGGACATAATATCAGAGGAAAGGAACCTAGGAGTTATCATTAGTGACACCCTTAAACAAACCAGCCAGTGTAACAAAGCTTTCAGCGAGGCTGACAGGATGGTTGGGTGCATCAGGAGGGGGTTCAACAGTAGGAAATAGGAGATACTATTACCTATGTATAGGTCACTGGTTAGGCCTCACCTAGAGTACTGTGCCCAGTTCTGGAGTCCCCACCTGAAATGACAAGGGAAGGCTAGAGACAGTACAACACAGGGTGATCAAGATGATTCAGAGTCTGGGGGTCAGATCTTATGAGGATAAGCTATAGGTGCTGAAGATGTATTCACTCAAAACCAGATGAGAGTCGAGGACATGATAGAGACCTTCAAGTGACTGAAAGGAATAAATAAGGTGAACTGTGAAGTGCCATTTACTAGGAACAGAGATGCTACGACATGGGATCATAAATGAAGGTTACTGGGGGGAAGGTTTAAAAAGGATGTGGGGGTCAGCTCCATGGCACTGAGCAGTGAGGCACCTGCTTGGCATTCTGGCAACCAAGGTTTGCAATCTGCACCTGGAATGCCTGCAGCAGAGACTGGAGGGGAAGGTTAACAGCATCCATATGGGTGCTCTCCTCTCAGTGGGGGAGAAGGATTAGGCTTGCACCACTCTTTGAGCAGCTCCTGGTGTTTGACCGTGGAGCAGCACTTGGTGGCATGGGTCACCATGCACTTCTATGCATCCTTCCCAGGATGCCGCAGCATACAGCCATCATGTGGGAGGGCAGAATAGAGAGAGAACATGGGAAAATGGCCCATCCTGGGGCACCGATGGTGGCCCCTCTTGGAGTCTTCTATTCCACTGTCCACCCAGCACTACATGTCTTTCCCCTTGATCATCACCCCCAATGACCAAGGCACTCTCCTCTGGTGGCAGCGGATAAAGGACTGCAAACAAACACATTTTGTGTGGTAACACCAGTATGGTAAGCAGTCTGCTTTTCACATTTAATGAAGAAAAGGAATGAGACTTGAACTACCAGCTACATCAGCAAATTCAACCAAACTGGGTCTATACATGACCGCACACTGGGTATGCATGATTTGCAGGTACACAGTCCATGTTGTACACACTCCACAGACAGGTGCAGGGCACGTGCGACAACTACATGTACCCACAGGGCACCTGTCTGTGGCTCCACCCCTGGCATGCAGTTGTGCAGGGGTAGATCGAGGACACAGGCAGGTATCCAATCAGCTGCTAGTCTTGGTCTCAATGTGGATCCCCTGCTGTGCAAGGGCAGGGATCCTGGGAAGCACGGACCTTATCTGTGTCAAAATAAGGGCAAGAGTCCAAATGGCTTCCCCCCAAGACCTCCCTGTCAGCTCAGTGGGCTAGGGTAGCATGGTGGAGGGGGTTCCAGTCCCACCACAGCTGAAGGGTGTCCTTTGGTGAGGTATGTAAACATTCCCCTGCCATATCTCACACTCCCCGGTGTCTATGCATGAAGCATAGGATTTGGTACGCACCCCATATCTGAGGCACATAGGCAACCCTATGTTGGAATGCTGTATAGCAGAGTCCAATGGACCCTCAGTGGCATTCATAACAGAGACATAGCTCCTGGCATACACAATTCTCTGGTTGATCATGCAGCTCACATCACGTGCGGTCCAGGGGAATGTCAGGTAGAGTGCATGCACTCCTTCCCATTCCCTAAGGCTCAGAGTGCTGTGTATCGGGGCATGAGATATGGAAGGTGAAACCCTGCCCTAATGTTTACAGGCCACCCCCAAAGGATACCCGCCAGCTGAGGCGAGATAGGAAAGCCCTTCACCCTACTGCCCCAGCCCACTGGACTGACAGGGAGAGCTGGGGCAGCCATTTGGTCACTTGCCTGCAGTTTCAAACCGAAAGGGTCCCATGCCATCCCAGGATCCCCTTCCCGCCTGCAGCAGGGGATCCACTTTGGGACCAAGGATGGGCATCCCATTGGATGCTCACCTCTGTCCCTAGATCTGCCCAAGTGCAGCTGCATGCTGGGGGGAGTGGCTCCACAGAAAGGCACCCTGCAGGTGCACATGGTTGTGCATGTTGTGCACCCTGTGCCTGTCCACATGTGTGTAGCTATGCAGGCCAGGTGTGTGCAAATTGTGCATACCTGGCATGCATTTGTGCATAGGCCTATCCGGTGCCTCGCATTCTATGCCTTAGTGAATGACATGGAGTGCAGTCACGCTCCCTGACATATCCCTGAACCACCTGTGGCACATAGTTGCGCAATTGTTGGAGAATCATGTGCACAAGAGGCTTGCGCCCCTGCTGTGAGTGCTGAGGGTTTGCTGGACCCCCCGCCCCCCACTACATGGCATTCCAATGTAGGGTTGCCTACACACCTCAGATACGCAGCGCATAGGCAGTCCCATGCTTCGTGCATAGACCCCTGTGAGCAACCATAAAATGTGTTATTTTTTAAACTAGGGATGATTTGAGGCCTAAGGGGGTCAACAGTATCCTTTTAACATGATACTGGCATGGTGTATGTTACTTGATGTCCAATATATGATGATTTCATGATTTTAAATTGCAGAAGTCTTGTGTAAGTTTCCATAGAACAAATAGTCACATTGTGACATACTCAAAATTGAGTTTTTCAATAATATATTTTTTAGGCTAACTAAATGATGGCTGCACACAAGCTTTTGGGACCAACACAGGACTCTTTTTCAGGAACAAATTCTTGACACATTCTATCCCAGTTGTCTATAACTGTGTCCTGCACCAGTTACCTAGTCCAAATGTGTGCCAGAGGTGTGTTTAGTAGGAATCATTGCAATATTTATAAACACATATATTAAGCCAACAGAATATGAGACTACAGCTGTGATGGACATATATTATTAAATGTTGATCATTTGCAGGCCTATAGGTATTATCGTGCTGTTCCCGAAGAAACTAATCACCATCATAGATAACCCTATAAATGTATTCCTAGCATAGACTGCATACAGAAGCCTTGAGCTGATATGTGTTCTTTAACAGTCAACATAAATGAATGGGTTTAATCTTGTCCTTTATAAAAAGTCAAAGCCTTCACTATAATTAAAACATTGGAGCCTTTTAAACACAAGTTTTAGCTTTTTTACACTTACACGTGGAAATGATTGTGTTACTGGTTGCTGATCGTTACTACAGCCTAGGAAAAGCAATGTATCACTAAACCAGATGGTTCTTTCATTTACTTAAAGAACACAGCAGATCTAACCCTAGGGGTAATAAGGGTCCCTATTTTAATAAAGTCTTTCATCTGGTAAAAGCATGAAGTTCAAGCTGTTGCCTCTCACCAGCTCTGTAATTCTGCAAAAGGTGGCCTTGATCTTTTCACAGAAGAATCCATTTCCTCTTTGATCATCATGCGTACCTTGTCAGGAGACAGTGCAGCGCTGCAGATCCTTGACGGATTTCTCAATGTTGGGGCCTAATGTAGGGCACACATACACATACACAAGTATGACTTTAGTTCCAATCTCAAAAGTTTAACATAGTTCTTTTTTTGTCATTGTCTTCTCATGTCAGGTCTGACCTGACTTACCTTTGAGCCTTGCTCTCCAGCTCCCACCCTGACACTATACATAGTAGCTGGTTCTCTTCTGATGCCACCCTCATTCTGTCTTTACAGCCCCCCCCCCCACAGCAGGTCTGACCACCCCTGGATCCAACATGGGGCCTGGAAGTTCTGTGGACCATAGGTGGGCCACTGAATTATAGAGGAGGTGTGAGTGTCAGCCCATCCCTCACTCCACCCCATTATCCCAACCACCTCCTGTCATGAGGAAGTTACACCTGGCCTCTTGGGAGAGGCTGAAATAGCTGGGTTGCCAAGTCTGTCAATGCTGCTCCAACTCCTGCTGAGACAATTTAGAGTAGGACAGGAGGTTCCTACCCCGTATGTTTGTGTGCACAACCTCTGGAGCACTCTCTAAGCCCACCAGCCTCAGAGCCAGGTTTAGTAATAGAATGCACGATTCTTGCATGGTAGCACAAATTGCTACTCCCAATACCACCAGCCATGACTAGCACAAGCCAGGAGAACTGTCATGAATCTGCAAACCGCTGGCTTTTGTAGAAGCTGCATTTCTCATACTGGTTCACATTCTGTTTTTCTTTCATCTGTACTGACCTTTTAGTAAATTCACTGGGTGTTTCTGCTTTACATTCTGGTGGGCAGTACCATTTTAAATCTGTATGATGTACTTTATGTCCTCGTTGAAGAACTTACATTGTTTTCACAATGCATTTATGTTCTATTCTGGAACTCTCTGGAACTCTGAGGCCCAAAGAGGACATAAACTACATTATACAGTTCTAAAATGGCACTTACCAGCAGAGTGTAAATAAGAAACGCCCACTGGATTTACTAAAAGGCTAGTAAATAAGGCACAGTAACAGAAAGGGTTCAAATATATGAAAAAACATCTACTGGGAAAAATGACTTACAGGTTCAGTGCAGTTCTCTTTTAACTATAACTACAGAACCACATAGAACAGTACAGTAATCTAAGTGACCACCAGCATCACATAACTATGCATCAAAATCAAATGTATCCATGATCACCTGCCAGATCTTTATTATGGTCAGAAAATCTATTATGCATGACAACAGTGATCCATTTTATAAGCGCAATATCACACTCCAGTGTGTTGAGTTCTAGCATTTTGATGCATTACCCAGGGGTGTAAGGCACTTGTCTGTGCCTCATGCCTCACAGTGGAACGTTGACATGCTTTACCACACTCCCAGTCATGTGTTGCTTACTTGATACACTGAGCTCTAAAAATGAAACTACTAATTTTGAAAGTCAGGGGCTAGGAATGAGCCGCGCCAAATTTGTATTCAGTGAATGTGCTGAGCGGTGGCACGTTTACCTTCAGTTTGACCCAGCCAAACTATTGGGCCCCTTCAGATCACTTCAACCTTCAGTCAGATAATTAACAAAATACCACTTCAGCTCAAGTGACCAGGGCTATCCTTTAACCATCCCATCCCCAGTCACTTAAGTTTCCTCCCTTCATAACCCCCACATTTTTTTTTTATAAATAAAAATTTCAGTTCCTCCTGGAACCAAGCGAGGTGCTGACTGGGATAAAAAAAAAAAACTGACTGGAAGAATGGGGAGGTGGAAGAGTTTGTGCTTGATGGAGAGGGGCAAGGGTGGTGGAGGGGTGCTCTCACCCCTACTGTTAACCAGCTACATCCCCATGATAGGGACCTGAAGGGCCAAATTAGAACCAAAGACAGGGGTCCCAATTAAAATCAAACCAAAGCTGCTGATTTGCACATTCAGGTCCAACATGACCCTGCATCAGGGGCGGCTTGCTGAACAGACTTAGGGCTTATTTATACAATGTTAGTTAAGGGCATAGTGTCATAGCCCTTTCAGGACATATTGTTCATAAGCATGTCATGAAATGCTATAAAGGTGTTACCTTAACACAAAATCTTCAAGTAATAAAACAGAAAAATGTAGTTCTAGGACATTTGTAAACATATATGTATGTAACCACACAGCATCTAGAGGATGGTTTGCTGGACAACATCATTGCCCAGTGGTCCAAAAGGGGAAGGAGTGGTGTTGATGGGGACCTTAATATGCCAGGTACAAACTGGGGAACCATGTCCTCTAAGGTGGCCAAGGAGCAGAGTCTGCTGGATGGCTTCCAGGATGTGTTCTTAACACAGCATGTGATGGAGCCCACAAGGGAGGGGCATGTCCTGGATGTGGTTCTGGCAGATGGGGATCTGGTAAGGGACATAGTTGTACAGGACCCCCTGACTGGAAGTGACCACAATACTGTCTGGTTTCAAATAAGCATGGGGGGAGTGGGGGTGAGATCTAGGACACTGGCAGTGGACTTCAGGGGTGCAGACTTTATGGGCATGGGAAATATTCTCAAGGATCACTTGAAGGGGATTACCTCAACGACAAGTGTGGAAAGGAGATGGGAGGTCATAAAATGGGGACTTCATGAGGCAGTCAGGATCTGCGCTAAGTTGAAACGTAAGGGAGCAAGGTCACGTAAACCATGCTGGTGGTCCAGTGAGGTACAGGTAGCAGTCAGAGAAAAGAAGACGGCCTACAAAAAATATAAAACAACAAGAGGGGATAGGGATAAGGAAATGTACCAGCTTGCATCTAGAAAAGTCACCCGTATGGTGAGGGAAGCAAAGTCCAGTAAGAGCAGCGGCTGGCACAGGGATATATGGAGGGAAAGGGGTTCTTCCGCTACATTGGGGAGTGGAGAAAACTAAGGGCCATCTCAGCAGATTGAGATCAGAAGGAGGGTGGGTGGAAGAGGCAAGGGACCAGGCAGAGGTATTTAACGAGTACTTTGCCTCTGTGTTCACTAGGGAGGGGGATGGGATATCTACAAAGCAAGGCATGAAGGGGATAGAAGCGGCAGGAGTGGGATCAGGGAGCAACAGAAATGGAGCAAGAGGGAGGGAAAGGTACCCAGGGGTGTCACATCTGATAAGGATAAAAAGACCAGTAAGGGAGGGGACGGATGATGCTATCTCCACCAAAGGGTGTGGTTAGCCTCAAGGCCCTAAAGAAAACAAATCTCCTGGGCTGGATGGCATTCATCCGAGAGTACTATGGGAATTGGCGGACATACTGGCTGCACCCTGGTGGAGCTTTTCAGCAGGTCACTTGAGACAGGGAGGGTACCTAGGGATTGGCGAGGAGCACATGGGTACCAATCCACAAAGGGGGTTGAGGGAAGTACCAGGTAACTATAGACCCATCAGTTTGACCTCGTGGTGGGAAAATTAATGGAGAGTATACTAAAGGAACGATTGGGGTGTACTTGGAGGAGGTGGAGGTCTGGATAGTTGGCAACATGGGTTTGTGCCAGGTAGATCATGTCAAACCAACCTTGTGGAGTTCTATGAATGGGTAACATCAGAACTGGACAGGGTAAGCCTGTGGATGTATTATTCTTGGACTTCAGCAAAGGCGTTTGACTCTGTCCCCCACAATGGTCTGGTGGAGAAACTGATGGGGTTAGAGTAGGCCCTTTGATGGTCAGATGGATTGAAAACTGGCTAGCTGGACGCACTCAGAGAGTAGTGGTCTGTGGGGAGCCTCGAACCCTAGAGAGGTTGGTAGTGGGTACCACAGGCTCGGTCCTGGGTCCGATCCTGTTTAATGCATACATATCGGACATCAGGGAGGGTATAGGGTGTGAAATGAGTCTCTCGCGGATGACTCCAAGATGGGAGCAGTAGTTGAGGGAGAAGAGGGAGGTGGCCCTGCAAGGACCTGGACACCCTGGAAAGCTGGGCTCACATGGAAATTAATCAATATCACCAAGTGCAAGGTGTTGCATCTTGGTCGGGAAACCCTAAACACAGGTACACCTGGGAGGAGGCGCTGGAGGCCTCAATAGGGAAAAAGACCTAGGGGTCATGGTGGATGCATGTATGAATAACTCTGAGCAGTGCAGGAGAGCAGCTAGCAAGGCAAACAGGATGTTGGGATGCATCGTAAGGGGGATCACCTCTAGGAGCAAGGAAGTGATTCTGCCGCTGTACAATGGACTGGTTAGACCACACCTTGAGTACTGTGTACAGTACTGAAGACCACACTTGAAGAGGGACATACAGCTCCTGGAGAGGGTACAGAGGAGGGCAACAAAGATGATACGAGGGCTAGGGGATTTGACTTATGAGGACAGACTTGAGGAGCTCTGCCTGTTTTCATTGGAGGAGAGGAGAGACAGGGGGACATGATTGAGGTCTTCAAGTACCTCAAGGGAATAAATAGGGTAAACATGGAGGGGATCTTTAGACTAAAGCAGGGAGGTATCACCAGAGGGCATGGTTTGAAGTTGGAAGGTGGAAGGGTGAGGGGGAAAAGAGGAGGAGGTTTTTCACCGAGAGGGTGGTGGACCCTTGGAATGCACTGCCTGGTGAGCTGGTTCAGAGATCCACAGTGGAGGGCTTCAAGAGGGTGGGACAGACACAGAAAGTGGATGTATCAGATGATGGCCTGTCCCGGGGTGGGGATGGATGATAGGGTTTCTGGAGAACAAGGGATGGGAGGGTCTCGCATCCAACTAAGGATCTAGGTTCAAGCAGACTCGATAGACCATAAGGCCTAATCTGCTGGCAAATAGTATGTTAGTATGTTAGTATGTATATATATATATATATATATATATATATATATATATATATATATATAATATGTATGTGTATGTATATGTGTGTGTGTGTATATATATATATATATAGATATATATATATATATATAGATAGATAGATATATGTAATAGATAACCCATTCTTAGGTGTGCAGTTGCGTTCTGTTATCACGCACCTTGGTGTCAACCACCCAAAGGGTGTGCGTATATCAGGCGCAACTGCACACGTAAGAGTGGGTTATCTATCTTATAAAATAGCAAAATTGTTTTTAGGGGTAAAGTGCAGGTGTGCAGTCGTGCTCTGATATACTCATGGTCATGTGATGGGATCCAACAAATCAGCAGACATAATTTTCCTACCCATTTTATATATATATATATATATATATATATATATATGATACCTGATAGGCAGAGTGGAATATGGAAAATATTCTCACTCCTGCAGAGTGAGCTCTGTATTCTCATGACTACTGAAGGCATGAATGAGAATGCACAGCTCACTCCGCAAGAATTACAATATTTTCCATATTCCATGATCTGCACATCATGTGAGCTATTTATACAATGGGGTAGGAGCTTCAGAAGTGTTATGTTCTTTGCATCCTTTTCCTGTGTACTCTGTTTTTTTTTTATTTTAGTGTTTGGTAACTGGGTAAGGTTTTAGAGGTGACTTGGGAGCACTAGGCAGTTAAGTGTCTTGTTCAGAGTCACACAGTGTGGAAATGGAGGTTGTGAGAATCAAATCCAGGTTTGGTGTGCTGAATGTACCAAGCTTGTTCAAAGCTCATTACTCTAACCTCTAGGCTGTACTAAGAGCACTGTTTGTGGGTGTTCTGAGTGTGTGTAAGTGTTTCTGAATGGGCTGGGAGTGTTACAAACACTATGGGAAACAGGTGAATGTGTTTGGCAATGCTAATTGAGTTAGATTCAGCAAGCAGTGAGAAACAGAAACTGTGCGGCACTATCATTTAGAATGCAGGTTTTCTTGAAAATGAGAGTAGCATAGTCATGGGCTGTGAGTTTTACAAACACTGTGAGAAACAGTTGAATGTCCTTTGCAATGTGAACTGAGTTACTTGCAAGCAGCAGTGAGAAACAGAAACTGTGAGGTACTGTCATTTAGAATGCAGGCTTTCTTGAAAATGAGAGTAGCGTAGTAATGGGTTAGGAGTTTACAAACACTACGGAAACAGCTGAATGCCCTTTGCAATCTTAATTGAGTTACTTGTAAGTAGCAGTGAGAAACAGATTTGTGGAGAAGTTCAATTTAGTATGCAGGCTGGAGTGGTGAGTAGTGGTGACATCAACCAGAGTAAGTATATTTGTAAGTTATTTTAACTCCGGTTATGTCATCGTAAGTTATTTCACTGCAGTGGAAATAACTGAAGTTATCCCACTGATATTGCTCTCACCTTCATTGTATAAATATATATATATATATCATAGATATCATAGGTATCATCATAGGAAGGAATTAAGCTTGTAGACTGTTGTCCTTTAAAGCTTGCCATATCTCCAATTTAGAATTGGAATGTCTTCTCCCCATAATGTCTATCCAAACTATTCTTAAAACTGTTCATACTTGGACTATCTGCAACTTCTAATGAAAGTTAATTCCATGGAACCACTACCCTTTGGCTGTACCAAAACTTACACTGGTTACGTTTCCAACTCTGATGAAAAAGCTGTCTATTGTGTCTCCTGGCACTACACCATCCAAATTTGGGCTAGAAACCAGTCTCCACCCACAGCTTGTTATCTCCCATTAATCTGTAAAGTAAGCACAAATCACCCCCAAGCCTCCTATAGTGAAGAGAGTAAAGGTTGAGGGATACTAATCTTTCACCTTATGGTTTGTTCTTTAACCCTTTCACAGATCTGGTCAATCTTCTCTGCACTCCCTCCAGCCTATTTATGTCCTCCCTGTTCTGCAGGGACCAAATCTGCACACAGTACTCCAAATGGGGCCTAACCAGTACAACATACAGTGGAATCAACACCTTTTCATCTCTGCTGGCTATGTGTCTAAGGATGCAATTCAAATTGCGGTTTGCTTTCTTTACCTGTGCCCTGCAGTGAGAACCAAATTTGAGGTCATTAGTGATCATAATCCCCAAGTCTCTTTCTTCCTTAGTGTCAGTAAGTGTAATATTTGCAAGTTTGTAGGAAACCATTCCATTATGTTTATCAAAGTGCATAACCTTGCACTTGGCAATGTTCAGGACTAATTTGTTAGTTATTGTTCACTCAGAGATCACGTCTATAGCCCCTTATAAAGATGCAGTATGTTCATGATTGTTTACTACTGTCCCTAATCTACAGTCATCTACAAATTTATAAAGCCAGATTGTTGGGTTATTTAGTTTAAGAGAAGAAATATAAATGTTAAAGAGGCTTAGTCCCAGGATGGAGCCCGAGGTACCCCACTAGTGATAGGGCCCAGTCAGAGAGAACCCCATTTATAATCACCCTCTGTTGACTCCTGCAGCCAAACCAATACCAAGTTACAAATGTTGCCATTAAGGTTAATCTCCTCTATTACAGTTAATAGTTACGTTATGAGGCAATTTGTCAAATGCCTTGGAAATCCAAATAAACCACATCCACTGAGTTCCCAAGGTCCAACTCCCTGTTGACATTCTCATAAAAAGCTGAAAGTTTTGTTTGGCATAATCTGGACTTTGTAAACCCATGTTGTACAGGGTTGTTCAGATCATGAGTCATTAGAAAATTTGAGATAAGATCCTTAATTAGCCCTTCCATGATCTTCCCTACCAAGGAGGTTAAACTGATGGGCCTAAAGTTATCAGGTTTTGTTTTTGGCCCTTTTTTCAAAATGAGGACTATCATGGCTGTTTTCCAGTCTTTGGTTACTGTTCCTGAATCCAGTGAGGCTCGGAAAATACAGGTAATTGCAAAACAAAACATTCACTAGTTCCTGTAGGACTCTGGGATGTACGCCCTCAGAGCCAGGTGATTTATTAACATCTAGCTTACTAAGACGATCAAAAGCATCCTCTGGGTCAATAATTAATTCCCCAGGCCTAGATGACTCCTTGTCACTATGTAATATGGGATTGCAGCTATTATAGACAGAGCAAAATACCTATTCTGCAAATCAGCCATTTCCATGGTAGTAGCCTTGTGACCTGACTCATTTAAAATGGGCCTATCATACTGTGTCCAGCTTTCATATTATTAATGTAAAAGAAGAATGATTTTGCTGTCCTGCCCTTTATTTGCTAGCACTACTTAAAACTGCTAGCCTTAGCTTTCTTAATTTTTACTTTAACCTCTTTAACACAGTCTCTGTAGGTTTGATAAATCACAGATGATTTAGTTTGTTTTAGTTTTTTTGGCAGCCTGTTCCTTTTATTTATTAGAAGTCTGATTGAAGCATTCATCCAAGCAGGTTTTCTCTTCTTCATGTTAGTATTATATTTAGGAACACTAGGTATGTGTTTTTAACAGAACGTTGTACTTTAGATAGCAACAAATCCCACATGCCCTGTACAGATTCATCCTTAAAATCATTTCCCAGTCCCACAGTAAAAGTTGGTTTCTAATACTGGAAATCAGCTCTACTAATGTTTAACTTAGTTGTAGTGCCTGATGTTTCGGAGTATAATGATTCACTGATACCAAAGTGGACTGAACAGTGATCACTGTTACCTAAGGGCTGTTAACCTGGACATTATTCACTGTGTTCCTATGTTTGTGAGAACCAAATCAAGGATACTAGTTCCTCTGGTACTATCTTGGACCATCTGTTCGAGTCCCACCTGGTCCCTGACATCCAGATATTTCTTATCTAAGGTATTACTCCCTTGCCCATTCGCCAGTCTATACTGGGCAAGTTAAAGACACTTGCCAACAGTAAACTGTCTACAGGGTTCAATTCCCAATGCTTCAAGTATTGCTGTATCATCATCAATTGATATGAAGGATGGCCTGTAAAGTAATCCTAAAATGATCTTAGTACTTTTTGGGGGGAGCAACTTTACCCATAATAGTTCCAGAGTACCCGTATCCCAAAGTAGCTCTTCACATTTTATGGATTCATGTATGTACACGGCTACACCGCCTTCCTTTCTATAACCCCTAGATTTAGAAAATAGGCTGTAACCTGGCACATTCTTCTCCCACAGGTCGTTTTCACTCCACCATGTTTCTGTTACCAGGGCTAAGTGTATGTTATGTGAATGTAGCAACAGTTTGAATTTGCCGTATTTGTTCACTAGACTCCTTGCATTGATTAGGACAGCCTTCCATTCTGGAAACTCATTGGGAGCATTAAGTGTGTTCATGGTGCTCTTTATGTTGTTAACCAGGTTCCCCCTTCCTCCAGTTTAAATAAAATTTCACTACATCCAGGATTTGTTTGCCCAGGATCCTGGTGCCTGAATAATTTAGGTGCAGGCCGTCAGTTCTAAACAAGGGCTGATCTACTAAATGTTATAGAATTATCCATGAAACCAATGTGTTCCTCCTTGCAAAATTATCTCAACCAGCTATTAATTTTGCAATCTGCTCATTTCTATAACAATGGTGCCCATGTATTGTAATATACCAGAAATTCTTTCCCCATCTCTATTTTTAACCCTTCTAGTTATAGCTCTGTATTCAGCCTGGATGTGCTCCATCCTACTATCATTGGTTCCTATGTAAGATTACCAGTGGTTTAAATGGGTTTCTGGAAGCCCATCCCATAAAGTTGAGACATCATGGAGCCTTGACCCAGGCAGTGAGCTGACTGTGCGTGCTCTTTGTGCCCATTACAAACTGCAGTATCTATCCCTCTTGTAATTGAGTCTCCAATCACGATAATGTCCCTGTCTGCAATGCTGCTTTTATCTAGTTGCTCCAAAGTGACCTGGCCATATACTTCATTGGCCTGGATAGGATCTTTGTCTATGGTCTGTACCACATGGGCCTCCAACACATACCTCTCAACCTTTTGTCCCCCAAATGTGGAACATTGCCTCTCAAAATGTGGAACAAATGAGCAAAATGTGGAACAGTTAATCAAATCTTTACCTAGGAAGCTCAGAACACTGTTAAAATCTTTGCATTTATGTTCAGAAAGTCTGTTATTAATTGAATAATATATTTTTGCATCATTTACTGTAGATTTTTGCTTTAAAATGTTAACACTGAATGTGGGACAAGTCCTCACAATGTGGAACAGGGAGCTTTTATGAAGTAAAATGAGGAACGTTCCTCCTAATGTGGTACAGTTGAGAGGTATGCTCCAACATCTCCTCAGCATCCTCATGTAAGGTTTCATATTTATTAGACAGTTTAAGGGGTATAGCTAGGGTGAGCCCTAGTTTACTGTCCCGTATTGACCATACATTTGACCCCTCAACTACAGCCTCATCCTCCTTACTTATATTCAAAATGTGTGTGCTTTCAACTGGTTTCATTTTTCAGTCATCATACAGCTATTGTCACTGACTGCCTCATCTATAAATTCTTCCAACCTTACAATGTCTTTCTGGGTTTTCAACCTTTGTAATAATTGTTGAATCTCCCCCTGAAGGGCAGCAATCTGGATACATTTGTCACAAGTAAACTCATGACTCACAGTTTCCTCCGTGTACATTTTACACTCCATACATACTTTCTTTCCCTTCCCCTTTTTAGATTTACCTTGAGCCATACCTATAGGATGCAGGACGTTAAAACGGACCTCCTGAATTTTAACTACTTCCTGCTGCTTGAGAAACTATTCCTTCATTGTGCCACCCAGTGGTCCATCAGTGTCCACAGCAGACACTCAATGATATTTGGATGGACTGGGGAGCAAGGTAAGTCTCCTCAGTCCCACAATGCCTCTGTACTAGGAAGCTATTGTGTGCCCTGTTCCCATGGCAATGGCCTGAGAACTACCTCCTCTCTCCAGAGAAATGCTCGTGCCCTTTTAAATATATGCCTGCTTATTACAGCACAAGCCCAACACAGCGTAGCGGATCAATGTCAGCAAATATGATCCCGTGCATGTGGGACTTGATTTTAAGCCAGGTGGCAGGAAGTCTCCCTGTCCTTCGTAATTCTCCTTGAGCCAAACTGTGCAATTCGAGTAGAAAACCCTACTGCCACTTCATCGGTGGTCTTACTAAAACAGAGAAGCTTGTCCCCTGCTCCTTCTAAATAAAAAAACCTTGCAAGCAGTTCTCACACAAAATATTTGGATGGACTCGGAGCAAGGTAAGCCTCCTCAGTCCCACAATGCTCTGTACTAGGAAGCTATTGTGTACCCTGTTCCCTTGGCAACAGCCCGAGAACTACCTCCCTCTCCCCAGAGCGGATCAATGTCAGCAAATATATATATATTTATAAAATGGGTAGGAAATTGCTGCTCATTTATTGGACCTTGAGAACCACATGACCGTGCATATATCGAACAACTGCACACCTGCACTTTACCCCCCTCAAAACAATTTTGACAAAATCTGTAAAGCGAGGAAGATTTGGTACTGCCTGAGCGAGACAGGAATTTTTGTCACATTATTTAAGGCAGAAGATTAATTGTTCTGGGTTATTAGACTTATATAGATATAACATTTCAGGGACTTATACCAAAACTCATAAAAAGTGCAAACATGTATTTAAAAAGAAAAAAAATGTTGAACTGTCATAAGATTTTCAATGTTGCCATTTTAAAAATATATCAATATATTTTGTCATTATGAAAAAAAGTATAAAAAGCTCTGTGGCAATGTAAAAAAATATATACTGTATATATATTTTTTATTGATTTGAAAATTGGTGACCGGGAGAGCACATGAGCCAAGGCTCATTTCCAGTTGCGATCCCTGGGAAAGGGAATGGAGAGAGGGGAAAGCACAGTTACAAATAAATACAAACCAGACTGATAATGATAATTACAAAAGAATTAGATAAAGTGCTATATGTTGAGTGCAGTACAGACAGTAATGCTAAAAATTGCAGCAGGTTACCAAATAAACAGCACACAAAACCAAAACAAGCTAAATTCCAAAAGTGCGGGAACCCACATGATGGAATGCTGAACCAGTGCTGAGAGTCAGGGTCGGAAAGATAAGGAAGAGTTCAGGAAGAGGTTGGCAGGAACAAGGGGAGGAGGAGATGTTTAAATTGGCATCTAACAGAGGGAAGGGCAGGAGGAGACAGATGGAGGAGGGTAATGGATTCCAGAGGGAGGTGAGACAGTATGAGGAGGCAGATTTTCGAGCTGATGAGCGTGGGTGGGGAAAGGAGAAATTACACATGTCCCTGGAGCACAAGGAGTAGAAGCAGGAGTGGATGGGGAGAGGAGATGGAATAAGTAGGAGGAAGGACCCAAAAAGTATCTAGAGATGGGGGAAGCACAGTGGAGCTGGCAATGTGTGGGAGTGGGAGGATGTATAGGGAGGAGTGCAGGTAGCAGTGCATTCTCAATAGAGATCGACAATCCCTTTCTTCAGCCCCCTAATCCTGACCAAAAGGGGCAGCATAATGGATGCCAGAAGCTTTTTTTCTTTTTGGTTTTACTGTCATACCCAGAATTGTCATTCTCCTGTCCCCTGTGCAATGGCCTGATGTGGGTTTTAGTCACTCGTACAGTATCAGTAAAAATGAGGTATTCCTGCAGAGCACCCTGATAATACTATGCATGTTTCATTTTTTTTTTTTAGTCTTTGGTAACTGGGTAAGGCCCACTAGGCACAAGTGCCTGTTTTCAGGGGTGACCTTGGAGCACTGGGCAGTTAAGTGACTTGCTCAGAGTCAGACAGTATGCAAGTGGAGGTTGTGAGAATCAAACTCAGGTCTAGTCTGCTGGATGTACCAAGCTCGTTCACACCTCATTCCTCTAAACTCTAGGCTATACTGCCAGCCCACCAGCACTCCTGCAAACCCCTGATAATTCTATGCATGTTTCATTTCATCATATACCTCTTTTCTTGGTGGTTCCTCAGATTTTACTTCAAGGTAGGTTGCAGGTACTTGGGACCTGGCTGCAGAAGGTCTAGATTTTGGGCTGTCTGAATTCTGTTTCCAGTTGATAACAGAGAACCTTTCCAAATCTTCTCATCAGGATAAGGTGTTGATTGTCTGTCGCCTTAAAAAAACATAAAGAAAATTTAACACTGAGTAGGGAATGAGTATCTTGTACCTAATGTGAGGCAGCCTTTACATCAGGAATTTTTTGTGAGTGGTGAATACAAATATGTGAAATCTCATATGTAGACAGGAATATTGTATAGTATACCTATATGTTTATGCCACCCAAGGTTAGTGAATGGCACAGTATATCCACATACTCTTCGAGTGTGTCAGCACACTATAAAATGACTTTTTCTTTGAAAAAGGCTTGCAACTATAAAAAGATTAAAAAGATGTTTAAGGGTGCTACTTAATGTTACAGTGCATCTTGAGATCCTCTGTAGAAGTCATCAGCTGTTCTCAGTTTTGACTCCAATCTGAATTTGTCACTGACATTAGGCATTATGAAGGAAGCAGGCAGGAGTATTGGTTTTAAATTTTTTTGTAACTTTAGCTGATTGAAATAGATTTTCCAGTTTCAGAGTCAACCAGGATGCAACTGTATGTGATAACTATGTCACACTTTCCACATCACAAATTGGGAGTAATTGCCTTTGATTACTTTGTGTTTCTGCAGTATTCTGCATGTCACTGGCAAAAACCATGCTGTGACTGTTGTATCCTGGCTGACTCCACTGTATGTATGTATGTATCTATCTATCTATGCATCGCATCTAGCCATCTCATCTGTCATCTGTCTATCTGCCTGTCTACCCATCGATTTGTCTGTCTGTCTATCCATCTATCTATGCATCTAGCCATCTATCTGTCATCTATCTGTCTGTCTGTCTATCTATGCATCTAGCCATCTGTCATCTGTCTATCTGTCTGTCTATCCATTGATATTTCTGTCTATCTACCTACTGTATCTATCATATACATAACCTGTATATTAAAGCATCAGTGCAACAAAATTAGGTAAAAAAGTGGCCCTACTTTCTTTCACTATAAAAGATGCCAGACATCTTCCAGTTTTATTGGGCATAAAAATGTTTAGTTACACCAAAATGTAAGCATTTTATAACTGTTTTAATTTCACTTGTTTCTCAAGAAAAAAAGATGGCCGCCACATTTGACTTAGAAATAACATTGTAACTTGGTCTTTGTTGGGCTTGCGAGAATAACAAAAAATCATGGTGCTCAGCATAGGCAGTACCTAGAAAAGTAGATTTGACAGTTATGCTAATTTTTTTTTTTTTTTTTATCATGTAACATTTTTTGCTCCTCCACCGACGGCCCCCATCTGATCGACTCCCCCAGCTCCGTCTTCCTGGAATTACTGGGGCTTACCTCATGCCCCACCCTGGAGCGGCATCTGTGAGGAGTTGATCATCATCCTGCTGCCGGTGCTTTTTTGCCCTCCATTTTCTGCCAGGGGCCCCAGGAGTAGGCACACATGTGCCTTTCAGCCCAGGCAACAACCCCTATCCTCCTACCCCATTGGCCTAATGCCTGGCACCCTCTGGGCCTGTGCTGTCCCTGGTCTCCACCAGGAGGCAGCCATTAGCTGAGGGTAGTCACTGCACCTCTCTGGAGAGCTCCATCCAGCTCCGTCCTCCTCCCCCCCACTGCTGACCTCTGATGGCCCAGGCTCGTTCCCAAACCCGGGTCGCCGGCATGCCGCAAGATAAGGCGTCCAGTGCCTCATCCCTCAATGTCTCCAGGCCAGCGTCATGCTAATATTTTTATTGATTGTTGCTGAAACTGACTTTTTTGGAAAAAAACAAAAACAAAACAAAAAACATTTCTCATTGGACTGCTTTAAGGAACTTACAAGTTGGGATTGAAAAGACATCAGCATCTGGGTGAGTCTCCTATGATGTTGCTAGGGTCAAAAATCATAAATTTTAGTAACAATGTAAACATAAACCTGAATTTTGGTATGCTTTCTGAATGTAGATCAAAAGGTTTGGTGATATATACAGTTACATTTCTACGTGTCAAGGACTTGTTGATGTTAGGGCAATGTTCCAAGTAATGCTATCATTTTAACCCTAGCACCCCTACAGCACAGCCAACAGTACCACACATAGGTCTTGTTCTGTATAAGAAATAGCAGTATGTGCTAAGCAGCGCCATCTAGCCATGAGCAGCTGCAAATAACATGGGGTTCGATTCTCAAAAGTTGGCACAAGCTGCACCAAAGGCAGCTTGCATTGATTGCCGGTGCACCAGGGACCCAGTTCCTGATTTTTGATCAGTTAGGGTCTTGGTGGCATTGTCCTATAGCTTGCAGCAACTGTAGCAGTACACCAAACAGCGGGCACCCCTGGACAGGTTGCTGCAAGTCATGGTGGCTATGTGAATGTCCACAAACATTCCCTGGTGGTCTAGCGGACCCCTCATATGCCCGTATACACAAATGTTAACAAATTATATCCCTGGTGGTCTAGCGGTCCCTCCCGCCCACCCCGATATGGCAGTATTTGGCAGTGTTAAAAATATATTTCACAGTAGTCTAGCAGTCCACCCTCCCCGATCCCTGATGTCCCCAATAAATTGTTAATGTATAATTCCCTGGTGGTCTAGTGGGCCCCCTTGCCAATCCCTGATTTTGCTGTTAATATTGAAATAATAAAAATCCCCATGCCTAGTGATCTAGTGGACCCCTTCCCCCATCCCTGATTTCACTCGTATATTGTAATAATAAAAATTCCCTTCCCTGGTGGTTTGGTGGCCCCCCCACCGCAGCAGGTAGTGCCCACCACACCACTCTCCCCCATCCCAAAACTCAAGCCGATGACCTGCGCAACCCTCCTTTCACCACCACAGATGGCTGCCGACTGAACTGTCATGGAGCGCGCACTGTATAATACAGTATGCACTCAATGATTAACAGACGTGTTCATAACCACTGTGCTATACTGCCTCCCTACTCTTTCCCTACTCTTTTTGAGAAGTGCCATGGGATCTTTATTGTCCACCTGAACAACCACCAGAAGAGGCAGGCAGGACCTTGGTTTAATACCTCATCTGAAAGATGTACATTTGGAGTGCAGCACCCCATCATGCTGCACTACTGTGGCAATATTGGGATATTACCCCAAGTTCCTGGTGTGGGACTAGAACCCAAAGTCTTCCGGTCTTCCAGCCATGAAATTAGATATTCCATTTTAGTTAACTGGGCAGAATGAGAAGAGATCTGGATAAACTGGCAAAATGTTCAGAAGAGTGGCAACTGGGGTTTAACGCAAAGCAGTGCAAGATCATGCACATAGGGAAGAGAAACCCTGAAGCCACCTATAGGTTGCGAGGGGAGTTGCTGGCAGTCACAAGGGAAGAAAGAGGCTTGGCTATCATCATCACAGATGGCCTGAAATCATCCAAGCAGACCACTAAAATAGTAGGTAAGGCTAGAGGGATGTTGGGGTGTATTAGTAGGGGTATTGCAAATCATAAAAGGGAGGTAATAATCCCTCTTTACAAGACACTGGTTAGGCCCCATCTGGAATACTGCATGCAGTACTGGAGGCCACACCTGCACAAGGACATTAACAAAATGGAGGCAGTCCAGAGAAGGGCAACCAAAATGATGCAGGAACTGCATCAGAAAACATATGAGGACAAATTAACAGAGCTCAGTATGTATACCCTAGAGCAAAGGAGGAAGAGAGGTGATATGATCAAAACATTCAAACATCTTAAGGGCATTAACAAGGTGAAAGAGTCTAACATGTTTCAGTATAAGAAAAATAACAGGACAAGAGGACACAGCATGAGATTAGAGGGAGGCCGATTAAGGGGTAATGTGAGGAAGTTCTTTTTCACAGAAAGGGTCGTGGATGCATGGAAAGGCCTACCTCAGGAAGTAGTGGATGTGAATACAGTGTAGGGCTTCAAACAAGCATAGGACAGGCATAAGGGAGCAATACAGATGAGTATGAATAGATAGACTATTGACAGAGTAAAGGCCTATGGTACATTCATAGGGTAGAAGAAATGGGCAGACTGGATGGGCCTTGCAGTCCTTATCTGCTATCAACTTCTATGTTTCTATGTAATATGCCATACCGAGTTGTTGTGAAGATACAATATTGTGCTAAAGGACACTTGCAGTAGTTCTGTTGTAACTCACAATAGCACATCCTTCAATTGAAGATTTGGGAGAGGGGCCAGGAAGATGCCTGGACCCTCAGCGTCTGAAGAGGGACACCTCCTATTTTAGCAGTCTGTCTGTCACAACAGGAATTTAGTCACAACATACAGGAGCCTCTTGAAGAGCAGTGAAGTGGGGTGGGATCTCCAAGAAGGAAGCAATAGCCATTCTCATTAAACAAGGTCTTCCATGGAAGTTGTATGGTCAGAGGATCACCGGGAGAGTGGGGCGATGGTAGTGGTTGTGACTTATGTAGTAAATCCGATAAGCTTACTGTCCTTAATTCCTACACCCCTAACCAAGACTCCCCTCTATATGCTAGGGCTCTGTCCTCTACCCTGGCAAAACTCAGTCGGGGTATATTGCTCATGGGGTCATGGGGATGGGGATGATTTTAATTGTTTAACCCTTCCAATATGAGACCGATCCCTTGCAAAACTCTAATACTAATACCAAAGTGGCTAAGGCTTTTAATACCTTAGTCACTGAGGCAGCTCTCAGAGTATTTGGTGGCTACAACAGCAGGGAGGGAGAAAGAGATTCTTCTTTCTATTCATATACCAATGATCTCTGCTCCTACGTTGGCAGAATCTTTTTGAATATTGAAGAGGCACATAAAGTGCTAAGTAGTGTTACGCATATGACATTGGAACCCTCTTACATAGGACACATTCATGTAAGCAGGTTTTGTCCCTTATAAGGGGTGCCCGCTACATCCTAAAATCTTTAAATATGACTCTCCTTTACCACAGCTCACCCACTAAGTTAAAATCAGAACATGTCCCCCTCCACTGCCAGCCAAGGGTATGGGAAGCTGCCGTTTACAGTTCATTGGGGGTTGTGCAGTATATGAGATTAGTAAGGTTTTGTTGCACAGTACCTGTTCTTATCGGGAGATCGAGGGCTGAGCTACAACCATTAAGGAGGAGGAGGGGGAGATTATGCAGAAAGGCACCAGGTGCTGTGTTGTATCACCCTCTCAGATAATGCTCCCGTCTTCATCTCCCTAAGACTAGAACTCAAGGAATCCCAATCCATCTAGTGCCTTAATGTATCCTTGCTAAATTAAGAATTCCAGTCCAAAATTTAGCAATAAAAGGCAAATTAGATTCCAACACAGGTCAAGAAGATGTTTAAATATACACATGGGATGGACAGAAAGCAATAATAAGGGGGTGAAACAATTTTTTGTGGCATGAGAGGAAAGATAAATTAATAGCCATACAAGACCAGTTGAAGAACAAACTAACTGACCTAGAACTATTACATGAACAAAGATGGAGTAAAATCACACTCAAGGAGTTGCAGAAAACAAGGGAAGTACCAAAAAAATTGATAACTGGTCAGGCAGACAGGAAACTTATGGCAGGTACAGCAATCAATAATATTATGAGTGGGAAGAAAAGGGCCAGGACATTTCTAGCTCTGTGGCTCCAGAAAAAGGTAGCCTGTAGAACAGTTAAGAAACTTTGGAGTGGGCTGAACCTTTAAACAATGGTTCAAAGCCCTACAAAAATTGTTTTTCTTTTCCATACCTTTTATGCAAAATTATACCTGGATGAACCAGAAACAAGGAATGTAGAGAAAAAAAATCTTCTTAGCAGAGGTGATGTCCCCCTTACCTAACCAACAATGCTACTCCTATGTTTGCTGTAATTCTTTCTTGTAATCTGTATGTTTTCCTATACTGTACTGTCAAACTGAAATTTATTGAATGTAGCCATTTCGTACTCTCTCGGGTCGTGCCTGAAAATAAGCATTTTATGTCTAGTGCACTTACCCAGTTATCAAAAACAAATAAATAAATAAATAATAAATAAGGCATGCTGCATGGTCCAGCAACAACACTTCCGCAAAAATGAAATGGTCTGCACCTACAGTGCAGGGATAGTGGCACTCCTGAGCCAGCTGGACCCAGATAGAGAGCCTAAGAATGCCAAAGAAATGGGAGTGCACTCCTGGGTAGGTGATGTGTAAGCATTTGAAAATATTCAGGCGCGATACAAACCTTTTGCACATTCCATTTATTTCACAGGGTGTTAAGCATTAAAATAACTGTTTATAACATCCACAATTAAAAAAAAAAAAGCATTGCTTCTCCATTCAGAAAATATCTGATTGTAATAAGGTGCAGTAGATAAAGTGCAAAGACTCTCTCCAGAAAGTGGAAATGGATAATACAGCGTCACTTTCCAATGGTCACTGCCATCCTGCCGTGGCGCTTTGCTGTGAGGGAGCTTCATCAGGGGAACTGGACTGAGCCATTAGACAGCTAAAAAAATGGGACGGCACCAGGCCTAGATGGTTTTGATAGTGGGTTTTACAAAGAACTTGTTGAGAATTTCCTCACACCATAATGGCCTCTCTTCAGAGATATTTGCTTTTTGGCTCTCTTCCTTCCGGGGGCTCTGATTTGTAATGTCTACCTTTACGAACATATGAAATTTGCCAGCAGATAAATGCCTAGAGGTCTATCAAGTCTGCTCGAATGTGCAGCTAGCACCCCTTATTCTGCAGCTGCCCCTCCCTTCCACCCTTCCCCTTCATTAACCCTCCCCCTTGTCCTGTCCCATCCTCATTTGAAGCAGTCCACTGTTCTACTGCATACCACTTCAGCAGGTAACGCATTCCACCCAGCCACCACCCTCTCTGTAAAAACGTGTCTCCTCATCTTCCTCGTGAACCTTCCTCGCCCAGTCTCATATCATGGCCCCTGGTGGCCCTCCCTCCCTTACTTTTGAACAGCCCATCAATACCCGTCTTGTTTATTCCTTTCATGTATTTAAAGGTTTCAATCATGTCACCCCTGTCTCTCTTCTCCTCCAGTGAGTACATGTTCAACTCCTTCATCCTCCTCTCATATGATAAGTCCCCCAGCCCCTTGATCATCTTTGTCGCTATGCGCTGCACCCCCTCCAGTAACTTAATGTCCCTCTTCAGATACTTCAGATGTCAGGGTGCTTACTGCTATGCCCCTGCAGAAGGTGGCTTCTGTTTTTCATCCCTGGTTCTGGAGGGCTAAAGACTACTTTGGCCCTTATTCTTGGCAACTTTGTTTTTTTCTACCCCTCACTAGGTTATATCACGACATAAATAAGGCTGGTGGTTATTGATAAATATGCAGTCACAGATGACTGCATATTACAACCTGGTTTACTGAGAGACAAAATTTTGCAAAAGAAAGCTAAGCAAAGAGTGCCATATCATAGTTTCATAGTTGTCACATAGCATATATAGACTTCGTCCTTGTCTGCTTGCAAGAGTTTATTTTATCATCAAGTGAACTAATTAATAAACTTAAAACTTGGTTCTACTATAATCATCCAATCTTACTTTAAAGATATCTAAAGTTAGACTAATAACTATATCATGGGGAAGACAATTCCACCTTGAAACAACTCTCTGACTGAACCACTGTTTCCTTTTTTGAGATTTCCACTTTTGTTGTTTAATTTGTCTACAGTGAGCTCTTGTATTGTAATTTCTAACAAATAATTCAAGTCCTAAATCTTCTCTGAGAGTGATATCTTGAAATGATCTATAGACTAAGATCATATCACCCCTCCATCTTCTATAAGCCAAGGAATACAGATTCAAATTGTCCAAACTTTCCTAATATGTCATATTTGTAAGTCCCAGTATTGATCGGGTAACCCTTCGTTGCACTCTCTCCACTCTCGTTATCTCACCCTTGGTGTAAGAGGCCCAGACCTGGGAACAATACTCCAAGTGAGTTCTAACCAATGATCCATACAGTGGGACCGCAACCTCTTTGCTTCTACTTACTGTATGTCTCAATACACGGTTAAGAGCCCTATTAGCGTTTTTTATAGTTTGATCACAATGCGCAGTAAAAGAAAGGTAATTTTGTATAATAACACCCAAATCCCTTTCCTGTATCACATGTTTTAATTGTTTGTTATTGATAGTGTAATTAAATTCCAAATTCTTCTTGCCCATGTGTAGGACAATACATTTATCCTAATTTAGTTTAAGTTTATGATCTACTGTCCATTTCTCAATATATTTGAGCGCATCCTGAAGTCCAATATAATCTGAAGGTGAATCTATTACTGATCCCACTCTACAGTCATCGGCAAACTTGGTTATCCATACATTTCCCTTATTATATTGTAATGATGATATATATATATGTTGAACAGGCAGGGGCCCAACACTGAGCCCTGAGGGACCCCACTTGTTACAGAAAGCCAATCAGATAGCCTGTTAATCATGACTCTCTGCCTCCTATGCTCCAACCATTCTGATATCCAATTTACAAAGATCCCATTTATATTTAGTACAATAAGGGATTTAATTAGTTCTTCATGAGGTAATTTATCAAAAGCTTTTGAATAATCTAACTGGATTACATCCACTGATCTACCCTGATCCAAAACATTGTGAACTTTTTCATAAAAACTCAACAAGTTAGTTTGACATGCTCGTGGTCTTGTAAACCCATGCTGACTATGATCAACAAGGTCATTTACAATTACATGGTCTTGGATATGATCTTTTATTATGCTTTCCAAAATTTTCCCAAGTGTAGATGTTGAATCCTTCTTTCCTTTTTTAAAAATGGGGACAACATGAGCTTCCCTCCATTTATTAACAACCTCTCCTATATCCAATTGTAACCCCCCTGCAAATGGGGGTTCCCAAAAGACTTCCAGGAGCTTGCTTGAATGCTCCAAGCCTGAATGGTGTTTGGCATTTAAGTCATTTATCAGTGAGTGTTTTTAGAGCCTCTGGTACTGTCTCTTTAAGAGCTGTCTGCTTGCAGACATAATTAGTTTGTATGGGGGGACTGTGTGCTTCTCTGTTTGAGTACCACCTGAACTGCTGCCAATTCACTCCATTTTGCAGTCACTAGAGTGCAAAGGGAACCTATCTGAAAGATGTAACTGTTTGCTAGAAATCATTTACAGTAATAATGAAATTACAGTTTGTCTAACCTGCTTTTTTGCAGTCAGAACTGTGTCTGCCTAGTTCCCCATTCTGGTTTTGAACTGCTGAACTGGACCAATCAGTGTGGGTAAGCTAGCTCTAAAATGGTGCCTTGGACAAATCAGAACTTGGACTCATAATCTGAGCCAGCCACAAGAGGATTGTATGGGCAGTGACTCTGGGAGATGTAGTTTAGACTTCAGCACCTTTTTGGACCAACAGCAGCAGTCTATTGTGAGTGACAGCCAATCCAGTCAAGAACTGGGAGGAACTCAAAGGAAGTGCCCGGTTTTGTCTGTTGGAGTTTCAGTTTGAGCTCTGGAAATGAAGAAGGAAGGAGCCCTGTGCTTTTTGGTGTGCAGTTTTAGTCAGGAAACGTGTGTAAGGCCCTGAGTTCCGGTCTGCAGCTTGTGTAACTGCTTGTTAGGACTGAATCCGTCCTGTGAAAAGAATCAAAGGATCTCTGAAGAGTAGAAACCAGGCTCACCCTGTAGAAGACTGGAGAAATTGTTGAATTGCACTCGGTCTGTCAGGAACTGAATCTGCTGTGTGTTCTCCCGGTATTGTGCAATAATTGCGATCGGATAGAGGAGCAGCCTGCCTGGTATAGTACTTCCTTTTTACCATATAAATGTGTGAAGAGTCTCTTGGAGCTCAAGAGTAGCCCTGCTGATATTGAAGGACCCTATCTTATTTGGAGGTCGTGAGTACTAATTCAGGGTCGCCCTGTTGAATTGCCATATTAAATCCAAATGGAATTACTGTACTGCTGACTGTTTAATTTTCCTTTTCTCTGTGTGAAAGGGCCCCTACCAGCTGCCACGGTTTGGACTAGCCACTAGGGCTTGGGTACCCAGGGACAGTAACTGATAGGGATAGGCCTGTGCACAGAGCCATAGGTAGATGATTAGAGTGATAAGCTAATTAACCTGATTTCCCCCTGTCCTTGTTATATCTAGAGTTACCACCTGTCCCTACTTTCGCAGGACAGTCCTGATTTGGGCAGCTGTGTCCTGCGAAAAAACATGAAAAATACTAAATGTCCTGACATTATAGTACAAAAGAATATTTTCACACTTTCCTCTAAATGCTGCAAAAACTATAGTACCTTAACTAAAATACCTTAAAATGCTTAGAAACACTAGAGAATATCTAAAAAACTGCAACACAGTCTTAATTCTATTTATTTAGATAAAAAATCTGTTGTGTTTTTTGAGGTTACATATTGTCCTGCCAAAAATCATATTTCAGTAAGAAATGTCCCACTTTGGGCTTCTTAAAAGGTGGTAACCCTAGTTATATCCCCCTAAATAAATCAGAGCTGCTTGTTTCAGCAAAGTTATACTGCCTGAGGTATTTGTCTATGTTAAAGTACTGTACTGTGATTGTTGCACTGTATCTTATTTCACAGGAGGTCCCAGTGCCGGAACCAGTCCTGGGGGTAAGTGTATACTGTGAAGGTAATTCTGATATATTGTGGGCCACTAGTGGGAAGAAAGGGGGGTTGCAGTGTCCCAGAGGGCTGTGACCAAGTTAGTTTAACTATTGCAAACCCTGACCTCTGGGTGGAGGCACCCGCCATTGGATCCAGGCCCCTCAACCTGTTAGTGGCAAATCAGGCAGGGGTAATAGCCCCTGGGATAGCGCCATCTAGGGGTTACACAATGACTCTTGAAAAATAAAGGCTAATGGATTAGCTATTTCAAAAATCAATGTAGGATGTATATTGTCTGGCCCAGGGGATTTATTAGTCTTAATTCTCTTTAATCTATCCATCACATCTTTTATGTCAACTTTAATCATTTTTTTCATTTTTTGTATTATATTTAGTATTAGTTGTTACTATATTTTTGGGGTTAAACACAGTAGCAAAATATTGACTTTGTACCTCAACCATTTCCTTATCATTTAATAAGTTGCCACTGTCATCCTTAAAGGGGCCTACTATTTGTCTATTCCCTTTTTTTGTTATTTATATATGCATAAAATGCTTTGTAGTTATTTTTACTTCTAGTTGCTAATTTAATTTCAAAATTTGTTTTGGCATCTTTTATTAATTTCTTATGATCTTGAACTTGCGGCAATCATCAAAAAGGGGCACAAAATATCCTCAATTGACTTCAGTTGATTGCATCTGAAGGACTATAACTCCCCTATCCAAATGCATGTATTCCATTCCCCAAATACAGTCAGAAAATTAAGCCAGAGACACTTTTCTAATAAGTTCCTATTATGCTAATTTATGAAGAACAAGCAAGAGGAGCAGAGCCAATATTTCAACCTCCACTTTATAGATTGTGGAATTTAGGGAAGTCAGAAGGGGGGGCTGGTGAGGATTTCAACTACTTAAATTGGGGGTTTCTAACCCTTGTTTTACAAAAACTCTGGCATCTGGATCTTAGGTTGATACAGTAGGTAATTAGAAATTATCTTTTAGCCTAACGTTTCATGTCTAAGCCTCCTTTTATCTCTGCATCACAATTAGCATTATCATGCTACACTAGCTCTTCATGCTCACTTTGAAAAAATTCTCCTTGAATCTGATTAAAAAGACATAAAATAGGTAGCAAAGGTTCTGCACTGTGATTGGTTAACACATGTTAGGTACAATTAAATTATCAAAGCACAACTCACAATGAGGAACTTCACACTAATCCAACAGCCAGTCTTCTGAACAGAAACAAAATCTCTATGCCAGACCCACAGCTGACACAGATAAAGACGCAACAGCTTTCTTTCAATATCATTCTCAGTGTTAGTGATGGAAATAATTTACTGGGGAACCTACCACCTTTCGTTTAGGATGGAACATACCTGCCAAGGGTCTGGGAACATGTTTCATTATCAGATGCTGCATTTTTACATGTTATTTAGATTTAGTCCATTGTATGCCTTTAGGTTGGTATATCTTACACAGCACCATTCCATTCCCCCATTTTACTCCTGGAACTGAGTCAGATTTTAATGTTACTCCTGGAACTGAGTTCTCCACCCCTCCCCCCATTTTACTTTTGGAAATTAGTTCCCTGGGGTCCTCCCCATTCTCCCCTTCATTTTCCACCACTGATTACTCTCTTTTTGTACTTCTCATTTTTAATACTTAACCCCTCAGTTTGAGAACCTCTCTCTTTCAGTACTTCCAACCATTTGTGGAGAGCTCTCTCTTCCTGTCTCTCAGGCCCTGAACACACTGTACCACTTAAAGATTTGCCCTGGTGTTTCAGACTCACATTTTACTGATTCACCTGAAAATGTTTTCAAGGCTATTTACTGTCTGCATATATATTCACTTATATACTGTATGTATGTGTGGAACTAGATGAACGATTTACCCTAACACTTATTAGGGTACTGCCTAAAACTAATATTCATTTTTAAAAGCAGGGAAACATTACCTGTTACATCTGAGGTACTTTTTCTTTTCCCTTTGGTTAATTAGAAGATTGCTTACCTGATGTTAGCAGATGTGATGTGTGGAACAGCACTCTGCCTGGCAGCTGATATATCTAACTCTATTGCCCCCTTCCCCCACTACATCATCAGCATTGTGACCTTACTGCCTGTGACATCATTGCTGCTTAGGAACAGCAGTTCAGTGTCTGCCAGGTCACTCACCTATGATGTCACTGTCAGTGAGATCACATGGTGATAATGCAGGGACCATGGACGGATACGTCAGCTGCTAGGCTATGAGCTGTTCTGCACATCCAGCACAAGATTGTCACATAGAGTACTTTTTAATGATCAAAAAGGAAAAAGGAAAATACTTCAGAAATAAAAAGTTACAACCGACTACTTTTTAAAATTTGTATTACTTGCCAGTGTGCCTGTTTTGGCTTTATTATCTCTTTAAGTCCAGCTAAGGATCTAACTAGGAAAACATTGAGGAAACAAGGTATCACAGTTCTAGCGGTTGGCATCTTTCATGAAGGTTCATGTATTGGTCCGTTTGCCTTGGTTTACTTTGTTTATTTCTATCAACATCTTTGTCATTCTGTGGGTACTTGTTTGGTGTTGCGTCAATGTCTTTTCAGCATGTTCGATTTTTAACTGGGACTTTTAGTTACTTCTGTCATGACATAACCGACTCTGAAACTATCATTTTGAAAGCAGATACAGTCAAAAGCCAGTATGGTGACCCTCTGTATTTCTTTCGTTTGCTATATTCACAATCATATTCTGTATCCATCAGAAAGGTTTCATTAAAATGATATGGGATCTGTATGGTTTTATGCATAAAAAGTCCAAAATCCCCCCCCCCATTGTTTGGAGTGTTAGCTCAGGAGAGTGTCACTATATTATTAATGTACATTTTATTTTGCATTTGTGGAAAAAGAATGCAAATATCATGACAAACAGGGTCGGACTGGCCCACCTGGATACCTGGAAATTTCCAAGAGAGCCCCCCTCAGTTGGGTATCTGGTCACCTTCTGAACTCTGAAAACTTTTGTATTTATCATCTTTTTTCTAATTAAATGGGGTATCTGGGACACCGTAGATAAATATAAGATGTAATCACAGAGCTAATGTATCAGATTGAAGTGGAATACTGATATGAGTGTGTCACCCTGGGCCCTCCTGTATTGATTTTCCAGGTGGGCCCTTGTACCCTCTTTCCCGGTGGGCCCCCTGTACCCCAGTCTGACCCTGTGACAAATGTGTTCCTCTCCAGGATTGTAAAGTGCTTTGGGATAATTTTATGTAAAAGGCATGGCATAGTACCAAATAATTAATTAATTAATTTATGGTTTTGCTGACTGGCAAGCTCCACTGGAGTACAAGTCCCATTTTCAGGGCTACCAGGAATTAGTTATAGATAACAATGCAAAATAGGTTTCAAACATGAGATGCATTGAACAGAGAGAAATACAAAATAAAACCAAATTCCTTTCTTTTCTTCTTAGCACCTTTCATGCAAACAGTGTCCCAAAAAACTTGACAAATTGTAATTAAAGAACAGTTGGCAATAGTTATTATTAGGCTCACAGAGATATGAAAATAGAATGAGTCAAAGGTGAAGGGATAAAGTACAGCAAACAGATGGGAGAGACTTTAAACTGGCAGAGGGGAGGGTTTAAAAAAGTACATGGTTACTGGAAAGGGTGGTTACAGAATGGAACAAATTTCCAGTCATATGTGCTGAAGTGGTGGTGGGGGAGTTAAGAGGGAAGGGACAGGCATTTAGGTATAGTGAAGTTGGATATGTTGCCGGGGGGGTGGGGTGGCAAGGGGAGGTCGGGGGGACTGACAGAGGTTTAGTCCAGCATATAGCAGGGCAAGGGCAGACTCAATGGAATGCTTGACCTTGTTCTGCCAACATTTTCTATGTTTCTATGGAAAAACTAGTTAGAGAGTGCAAAGCAGTTAAGCACAGAAAGCTTATATGACTTGCTCAAGGTCACATAGTAAAGCGAAGTGGGAAAGAGTCAAACTTGGATCTCCATGTCTCCAGCTCTGCATTCTAGTCTCCAGGCTTCACTGCTTCCTCATCCTTTTCTACCCATCTAAATCATTAGGCAGCAACAGAAGCTTAACGCCACCAGTCAGTCACATGGAGATCCAAAACAATGAAATCTGCGCTAAGGGATTTGAACGATCAACCTCATTTTGGATTTTAAACCCAAATATTTCTACAGTAAAACTGGAGATGTTCACGTTAACATTTTCAATAATGGAACACAGCTGTTTTCGCTGGTGAGACTAGAATGCTATACAAAACCCAAGTAAACACACCATTGGTATGATTGCAAGATAGACTCTGCCACTGACCTGCTTTCTGTGGCTTTGGCTGCAGTGGTTCTTCCTCAGAAACTGGACTCTTTTCTTCCTTAGAAACAGTGTCTTGCTTCTTATTTAGAGAGTCCATTGAAGAGTCGTGTGTGTAATAGACATCTATCTGGTAGCTGTTCACAGTTTGGCCTTCCCGTTCCTCCTCAGTTCTATCAGATTCTACATCTATGTTTTGTTCTAAATTTTGTTGCTGCTGCTGCTGCTGTTGCTTTGGTTTGCTTCTCCTCTTTTTGTGGTTCTAAGGATAGAGTACAAAGGTCAATCAGAGACAAGTTTCAAAGCGTCTTGTAAAAACTAAAATGTTTAGTATTTCTAAGACTTGCAGTTTCATTCAATTTGAAGTTTTGGAAGGTGAATGGGCTCAACATAAGGGGATGGAGAAATACAAAAACAAAATAATAAGCAAGAAATACGTAGGAAGAAAAAAAATTTGCATGCCCTTCAGTGAGAAAAGAAAATTTACATGAAATATCAGCTAATACAGGGTTAATGGATATAAGCTCTGAAGCGCTCTTCTCCAAAGACATTTTCTCTGTTTGTATGTACAATTACTATGGGTAGGACTTTGAAATGTGATGTTGTAGCTGCAATTCATGATTTTCAATTGCGACTGCATCCTCCTCAAATACGTTAAAATGTCATTTTCCTACTTTCAACAGTTTGCCTGGCTTATGGCCACTTAGGTCAAAAAAGTAATGCATGTGTCACATTTTTGATGCCAGTCTTGTGACAGTTGTGGCCAAAATTTGCACTACCGTTAAGGTGGTCTAAGTTTTGTGTACAATTTGCTAGAATGTGCACAGTTTGCTAGAATGTATGAGCCATGGTGCAAGTCCCAACAATAGTTTTGAAAACTCTTCCATGCCTCTTATCGTTATAAGGATGTGTTCTTGAATTCTTTGGGTACGCAGACAGTGAAGCCAAACTGAGCAGGTCTGGTACACAAAGGATATGAGAAGGTACTCTTATAATCATAAGGGGCAAAGGAACTGCACTTACAAACATATCCCTGTTTGTGCCTAGGAGGTGAGCTCTAGGATCATATTTTGGGAACAGTTCTAAAGTACAAAAGCCCATAATCTAGAATCACTCCTTGCCTGCATGTCCAGGCAGTAGTATAAGTTAACAGGTCCTTCAAGTGATGTCTGCTATGCTGTGCAAAAGCCCTTGCATAAGGTTTGGGTCAGGGGGTTGCAAGGTGAAGCCAAAAAGTTCTGGCTGCCCAAACCACATGCGAGGGCGCTTTTATACCCATAAGAGACACCTCTCAGAGGACCTATTATGTAAGCAGTAGTGCTGGAGGGGGATGATATTGGGCTATACTGGACCACCCAGGGGCATAATGAGGCCTGATGCAGCAGGTGGAGGGCCTTATAGCCCCTGGAAGGTCCAGTATAGCCCATACCACCCACCCTGAAGGGTATTATTTAAATTTATATTAACTGTTTAATAAAAATGAAAAAAAAAAAAGAATAAAAATGAGTAATAAATTGTTTACTTGTAAAGTAGTCCCCCTACTGGTAGAATTAACAGTAGAGGGCACTGCTGTTTTTAAGTGTCTTTTTCTTATTTTTATTGTGTGCTTTGCTCCCCAGCATTCCCCCAAGTAGAAGTAATGTGTGAAGAGTCATTTTTGTTTATTTCTTTTCATTTTTTGTAGTCATTCAAATTAGATCATGAACAGTAGCTCATCTCCCCCATTCCCACCTACCTGAGCAAATGCTAATCTGCTCTGTCTCCCATTCCCAGTGAGCACTAAACACTGCCACACCTGACACAAGACCCAATATATCATGAGTGACTCAGAACAAACGACCGAAATGGATTAACAAAAACATCTGTCTTGTTCCCACCAGCAGGCTGGTATAATCAGCTGAGCTGAGTGATAACATGAATAAAATTTACAAGAAACACCAGCAGCAATGGTCAGTGCTTATCTGGCTCGGGGGGAGGGGCTTGACTTCTTTGTTGCAGACTTAGCCTGAGTGGGAAATGTTGGGGAGGACATATGCCCCATACCTCCTCTAATTACACCCATGATAGTATGTGTGGTCATGAGGGACTGTAGTGAGTGCAGTCAGGATGGCAGAGCGAGCATGATGGGAGACTGGGAGTGATGCTCTGCATTAGTGAGAAGGTGGTGTTTGCAGCACCGCTAAGTTACATTTAGTTTAGATTTTTTTCCTTAAAGAAACAAAAGGATTTCTCCAAGTGATGCTTTTTTCAGTACTGATACTGAGTGGGGGAGCCAGGGGCCGAGTGGGGACAACTGACAGGAAGTACTGGGTGAGCAGTGCTGGCGGTAGCAAAACATTTAACAACTGCTGTCCCAGACTGCTTTGTGTGTGGCAAGAAGGGAGAATCTAACTTAAAAATGTCAGAGTTTGTTTCCCCTAATAAATGTCACTGTTGAGGGTGTGTGTGTGTGGGGGGGGGAGGCTCACTCACTAAAGGAGCAAAAGACAAAATGGCTGTCATTTTACATTTCAGCTCAGGGATTCTTTAATTCCTGGTCATTGTTGTCAGATACCAGACCGGGTGGCTTGTGTACTTAGTCACTCAGATTTGAGGATATATCTAACCCATTTTCTAACTTATTATAAATCATTCAAGTTAGCTGGAGTAATTCACAAGTTTTGCACTATGCTTTTTATTTTAACATTAGGTGGCATCTGTACATAGGATAAAAGGTCCGGCAGTTCTGAACACTGATTGGCTGAAATCATACATGTGATTTATAATGAGATGTAAATGTGTGAGTGGCAGCCAAGTTTGTTGATTTGCAGACCTCTAGCTAAGGAACATCTTTGGCAGCTGCAGCTGAAGCAGCTGTCCCTCAAATTGAAAGTGCCCTATTTCCAACAGGTGGTAATTTACCAGCTTTTGAATAACAGAAGCACATACAGGAGGCAATCCATCTTGAGATTGTTCTCTTGGCTCTTGGCAGATTTGCTAAAGTCACTGACAGGCAGAGGGAGGGGCAGACAACATCACCACTTCATCCCTACCATTACCACAATGCTATGTTTCTTCTAACCAGTTCACAGAAGTATTTATAGGCACACCCTTATGGCATGCTCCAAGTGGAACTAAAGTGCCGTTGAAAACAAGGCCAGTTAGCAAAAGTAAGAGCAAAGAATTGGGGCACACATGCTGGTTACTTGCAAAAATTTATTGGCCACACGCAAGAACAGACCAGTGTGATAGCCTGTTGCCCCTGCACTTTGAAGCACCGGGGAAACGGGCTATCACACCAGTCTGTTCTTTTGTATGTGAGCAACACATTTTTGTAAGTAACCAGCATGTGTGCTCTGGTCCTATGTACTTACTTCTGCTCACTGAAATATTCAGCATGTTTGTTCCACAAATGGCACTGAAGGGTTCTCCCAAAAGCACACTGAAAATAGATTAATAAAGTTAGATATGATTTTCAGTAATGTAGACCTCTTCAGAAGGATTTGTAAAAACAGAATAAGAATTGTAGATATAGAACAGCTGTCTTTACAAAGCAGTGCCCAGTAACTGTAATAGCAAAAAGAGATCACTACAGACCTCTAGTGGTGGTCCATGGGACAGTAGGTATAAAGTACTGGAGTACTCCAAACTCCCAGCTAGGGTGAATTTCCCTTTAGATGAGTGACTGCATCTGTTTTTTTCAGGACATTGGGTCCAAGTTTGCTACCCAGTAAGGGATGAAGATGCATTCACATAAGTAAAACGGAGAGACACAACAGTGGATTGGCTCAGTATGTAGCACACTCATCTCAGGGGCCAGAATATTGGAAGGTCACAGGTTCTAGTCCCACATCAGACACTTGGGGTAATACCCATAACTGACACTGTACTGCAGTACAGTACGGGGAGGGGGGTGCTGCACTGTTGAAGTGCCATCTTTCAGATGAGATGTAAACAGAGGTCTCTTCTGCCCGTCTCTGGTCGCTGTCTAAGTGAAAGTAAAAGGTCCCATGGCACTTATTGAAGACGAGTAGGAGAGATTCCTCAGTATAATGACCAACATTCCCCCTGCCATTTAAACAGATCCATGCCCACCCTCCCCCAAGATGCACCTGGAAACAAGCTGTCACATTTTAATGTGCTTTTCCTTTACAAAAAGAAAAATGACAGAAAATTAAAAAGTGACAATGAGGATAGGGGTAGGAGATGCTTGTTCCTAAAACATAGAAACATAGAAAATGTTGACAGAAAAACACCATTGGTCCATCTAGTCTGCCTTGTTTTACTTTCCTTTACCCTAGAATCTGTTATCTATCTGGTGTTATTGCCCTCACCTTCTACCCTTGCCCCCTGCCCTACTGCTTTCCCCCATGTAACTATCGCAAAACCTTCTACTCAGTCCCAGTCATGTTTGAAACCATTAATGGCTCTTTCACCCCCACCTCTGTGGGTAGACTGTTCTGCAGCTCAAGCACTCTCTCCCTAAAATACAACATTCACACATCTCTCCTGGACTGCCCCCCTGCCAGCTTCCACTCATGCCGCCCTGTTCTCAGTGGGGAATGTAGTGTTGCATATCAGAAAAGGCAAATCTGTGCAAAGCAGAGTGTGAATAACAGTCAAAATCAATACAGCAGCTATCCATGGGATAAATAAAGGGCCCTGCTTACCTCCCAGATCAGGGGTGGATTTCCATTTAGCTGAATGGTTAGTGATGCTGCCTTCAAGACTCAGGATCCCAGGTTTGATTCCCAGCCAGAGCTGGAGTTTCATCTGCCCTGGTAGAGGGAACAGACATAACAGCCATCGCTGGCACTATGCTTGCCCTCTCCTTTTCCCCTTTACAAGCCATTCCTGAAGAAGGCCCCATGGACTAGACATTGGATAGGATCTTCAATGCCCTGCATGCCATTTTTGACTTGACAGCATCTGAAATTTTGATGCTGGCAGGCAACCTCATCAGTGGTCTAGCAGCCCTCAAACTTTAGACATATTCCTTACCAAACAAGCGAGGCTTGTGTCAAACAAATTGACATGTGTATCATTTTTTTTAAATTCAGGTGACCACAAGTAACGGAAACTGACAAAACAACTTGGGACACTTTCAAAAAATGACTCCTGAGTTTTATGCAGTAGGACAGACGCAGGTGGGAAATACCTGTGCATCTGTCACTATTTAAGAACCCTGTTTGTTGCAGCTACTATATAATCTAACTTTACTTTCTGTTCCCAGTGTGCATTCGAGAAAATCCTTTAATTTCATTTGCAGACCATATGTTGATGAAGTACCCCCTTCTTTGTGTTCCTCAAAGTTGTCAAGTTACATCTGTTCTAGCTGGCTCCATGGTGCCGTACACTGGGTCTTGGCATGCTGGCGACCCTGGTTCAAACCCTGAGCCCAGGACATCAGGAGCAGAGGCCGGCAGAAAGGGTGCTAGAGCATTTGCACAGATGCTGTCCTCCTGGGGGAGAATGCTGTGGAGAGAGAGAGAGAGACAGACACCTGGTGGCGTGTGAAGCCTTTCCAGTGAGAGTGATTACACATCAATTGGCTCCACCTGCAGGGTGTTGCCAGGGTTCATACCACTGGAATGTGGGGAGAGGCCCAAAAAAATGGAAACTAGCACCAGTCTCAGCCTGCCGGATGACAGTTGCCTAGTTCCTCCCCATGCCATGGTCCTCCTAGCACACCACTCATGACCCCCCCCCAGCCCTGCGTACCTCACAAGATCCACCAGGAATGTTACTCCCCTCCTCACCCCCAGGAAAGGGGGGCCCCCTGGCAGGGATAAGCCAGAACCTCTGCGGGTGCAGGAACAGCTTGGGGAGTCAGATGGCAGCAAGCAGCAGTGAAGGGTGAGACTGGTGGGCAGACAGAGATGCTGAGCAGCCAGAAGGAGTGGAAGGTCCCGGGGTGCAGGGGAAGGTGCAAAAAAAAAAAAAAAAAAGATATCACAGCTGCCCTGAAGGCCTTGCAACAGAATGTCATGGTGCATGCAGGTGACGCAGGACTGGCAGCTAACTTGGGATGCTGCATCAGGAGGCAGGCCAGTCTATAGCAGTGACCACTCAGCAGTGCTCTGTGGTCTGTGAGGAATGACACTGAGATCCAGTGCTGCAGTAACCTGTCAGTGGATCAGCAGAGCTTACTCCCTCCACAGGACACCTCTGCATGCAGCTCAGACTGCCCAATGGGCTACACCCATGCCAGTATAGAGAGGGGGAACCATGGATAAAAGCAGGGAGAAAAACCCACAACTGTCTGCATGACTTCCTGGGCTCCTGCTGTCTCTCCTGGGTCCTAGTCCACATAGTGGCTACCTCGCGGGGGGTGACCTTACCCTGGAGCTGCTGCAGGGGAGGACCATAAGAGATGTCACTGGGATGGGGATCCGGGTGTGGGAATGGGGGTTAGTGGGCCAGAACAGGGTATATCCCTGGGAACAGGGTATCCCCCCAACAGGTCATGGCCAGGGGAGAAAAAGAGCTATGGCAAACAAGTTGTTGAATAGAAATTATAAAATGGGTTACGAACATCCTGTAACCTCACTGGTCAAAACATGTCATGACATGAGTAAATCCTGCAACAGACAATTGGTAAAGATCCCTCTGATCAAATGTTTACGTTCTTTGAACCTAATTTAATTAAAACAAAAAATGTGTACAGATTCATTTTATAATCATAATAATGCACTTCAGGTTGTGTTTAGCAGTGGGATTTGCCCACTTCCTGTGTGGTTAAAGTCACCTGGCTGCACTTGTGACACACTACACAAGGCATGGGTAAATCCCACAACAACACCACACACCATCCTGCATTACTGCGTAAGTCATGCACCTTTAGAGTGCTAGATACCCCCTTGAAAAAATGTTGACTTTTATAAGGGCTATAGCACATCTGGACTGCAGTGGTACATACCTTCTTTTTCCCCATCATGTTCCATTCTTTTAGAACTTGAGCTGCGCTGCCTAGATGAAGGATAAGGAGGCGTCAGACAACAAAATATTGGATGCGAGATAGGAATTGTAATTCATAAGGAATCTTTCATTGCAGAAAGGACTTTGGTTCCTTAAGGGCTATTCATGGGTGCATGAGGTGCAATATAAAACTTCCCCATCTTTGCCAGACACAACGAGGCCACTGAAGATCACGCTGTTGAAGCCACATTTTATTCTCAACACTTGTGATGCAGTGGGAGGAGAGGACGCTATTAAATCATGAGCGACTGCACTGTTTCTGGGTGTTCCTAATGTTCAGGGAGTGTGCAATAAAAGTAGATCAAGGATTTGTAACAAACAAGTTTGAGTATAATTGCACCATTAGCATGCAATTCAGTTCTAATCAGAAGGCACACCGATCAAACAACCAGCAGCATCAATGAGTTTTGGAAAAGGTAAGTAATCATAAAATGTGGGTTCTCCACTAGAACTAATGTAATGCAGAAATGGTTGCCAGTGTCCCTTGTGACTTGCCCAAGTTCACACAGTGAGTATTTGACACCATCTCCACTGGGCACCCAGATGAAATGCTCTGAGGCAGAACACAGTTTGAAAAACCATGGATGCCCAGTGGAGACCGAAGATACCGCCGGGTTCAGTAAGACTGTAAATGGCAGTCAGGAAGCAGTTAGCACACAAGTTGATATAAAGGCATATAAACAAGGAACACAATAAGGACCACCACTTGAGATTAAGCCTGAACTGTGGGTGAAATGCTGAGTCTATGGTGGCCACACATAGAGAAGAGGTTTAAATAAACCTGAACACAAGCAATTATTGAGCAGTCTCCTTTCTTTGTGATATTGATTTTGGGTTTTTAGGCAGTGTTTGGTGCACTTTGAAAGTTGTCCTTAAAATTATAACAGGTACTGTGGGGGCAGACTAGCTCAGGAGATTAATTTTGGGGCTGAGTAGATTCAAGCCCTGTGAAATCAGATGTATGATTTGGAGGCTGACTTAGCGTCTTCTAACAAGTGCACTACAAAGGACTCCTTTGTCTAGAGTGTCTCAGCATGCACGTGTCTCAGGGAGTAAGTGGTACAGTGAAGGAGTGGAAAAAAGGGCATCTTAGGCACCAGCAAGCGTCCACAGGAGGCCACAAGGGAGCAGGGGGCTCTGGCAGTCAGCTGAGGTAAGGTACCTGGTCACTTCCATTGTTATACTCCCTGCAAGGAAAGGGTAGAAGGCAGGCCACTAGTGGGAATAGGAGGGACAGTCGATGTAAGGTAAGAAGAAACAATGTTTCTAGTGGGGCACTATGGGGAAAGATCTAAAAGTAAGGCACAGGGGAGCAAGGAGGAATTTAAAGAAGGTAGTCAGCAGGAAAGCAAGGGTAAAAGGGAAAGTTAGAACACACCTTATCTGGGGTAGGATGACACAGAAAAGTTTGCTAGGAGGTTCAAGGGTGTAGAACTAAACAGAGGGACAGGGTGAAGTAAGGAGTAGGAGGGTAAACCTTTAGCCAAAAATACATATGGTGCAGTGCAGTGGGTGTGGGCAGCAGTCTTCGAGGGATACAGTCTGGGGCTGCGGTGCAGCCACATGTACCCACCTCTGTGTGGGTTGGAGGAGGTTACCTCAAGTATGAGCTGACCAGGATCCAGATGACCTCGTCCCTCACCCGGGCCACCAAGTCCACTGCTGCTGCCCCAGAGGATACTATGGAGAAGGAGAGCCATCTGGACAGTGGTGGGCTCCAGGAGGATGGGGTGGGAGGGCAAGGGCACATTCCTCTACCAGTGGCTCTACACAGTGCATTCACCATTCTGGCAGAACAGAACTACCAGGAGGTGGCACCCATAGTAGTGTCAGAGGAGGAGGATGTGGGGGTCTCTGAAGGGGGTGCCTAACAGTGAGTGGCAAAGAACCCCAGCAGCAGGAAGAAGAAACAACTTCCGGTGGGGGACTCAATCATTAGGGGGTTCAATTTGGGAATAGAGTAGTGGGTGGAGGGGGAGGTAAAGTGCCTATCTGGCACCATGGCTTGGAAGAATGGTCAGCGAATACTAAGGATCACTAGGGTGTCACGGGAAGGGGTCCGGATGTTATTGTCCACCTGGGGACCAATAACCTACCTAAGGATGTAGCTGGGATTGTTCAGGAGGAGTTCAGGGATCTGGGGAAGGGCCTAAAACAGGTAAAGTGCATGGTGACCTTCACCGAGGTGCTACCTGTATATGGCTGAGGGGAGGACAGGGAACTCTGCATCAGGAGCTTCAACTCATGTTTGAAGGAATAGTGCATAGAGGAGGGATTTGGCTACACTGGAGACTTGCCACTGACCTGGTAGGATATGTGCCTGTACAAAGGTGATGGCCTGCGTCCATGTAGGAGAGGAACGGCAGTCCTCAGTGGACAGTTTAATTGTTACTTTTACAAGCATTAAACTATCTGAGGGGGGTGACAGAATGACAGAGGGAGGTATATACTGCCCTCTACCATAAAATGAAGCAGCAGGGAAGGAGAACATGAGGGGAGAAAACTCTACTAGGGAACGGGTTCAAGGCAAAAGAAGGGGAACTGGAAACAAAGGGGCAAGAAACAAACAGTAATATGAGAGAATAAGATGAGGCTGAGATAAAGGAAGGACGATTGCAAGCAGGGTGGGAGACAGATATGGAAAGCCATGTGTGCAAATGCAAGAAGTCTTGGAAATAAAATTCCAGATGTTGAGGCTATCTTGGCAGAAGCAAACCCGGACAGAGTGGCCATCACTGAGTCACGGTGTACATACAGGAAGCCACAACCAGGACATGGCTATACCAGGATACACACAGTTCAGGAAGTATAGAGATTAGCGGAAAGGTAGGGGGTTGTGTTATATGTCAGGGAAGATATCAAGGCAAAAGAAATGCAAGGGGGTAAGGAGAGTCTGAAGGTACTGTGGGCCACCCTGGAGACAGCAGCTGGAGCCTCCATTCACACTGGGGTCATTTATAAACCTTCAGCAAAGGGGGAGGATCTAGACAAGGAAATGGGCAAAGCCTTTAGCAAGGTGGCAGACAAGGGGAGGTGCTGCTCAAGGGAGCCTTAAATTTATCAGATACTCATTGGAGCCTCCTGGCCATGGTCTCAGCTAGAAATAGGATCATCATAGACTCCCTGCAGGGGGTGTTTCTGAGTCAATTGGTCAAGGAACCCACCTGTGATGGGGCAATACTGGACATGGGGCTTACGAACAGGGACAGTGTTGCGGATGTCAGGGTGGGATGCCACCTGGGGAACAGTGATCACCAGACAGTGTGGTTTAACATTAGGATGGCAGTGGAAGTGAACCACACAAGGACAAGGGTCCTGGACTTCTGGAGGGCAGATTAAAAAATAATGGGTGAATGTCTCAGAGATACTCTGGCAGAGAGGTATTACACTGAGAGGTGTTACCCTGATGGGGTGGAGGGAGAATGGGCAAGATTAAGGGATGGAAGAGTGAAGGCAACAAACCTCTGCACAAAAGAGATGAGCAAAGGCAGGAGGAAAGAGACCAATATGGTTGTCAAGGGAGGTGATGGCAAGGGTAAGGGCAAAAATGGCTTTGTTCAGGAGATACATAGAGATGCAGAGGGAAGAGGATAGAGATGTACCAGCAAAAAAGAGGGAAGCATGGTAGGTGGTGAGGAGCACTAAGCAACAAACTGAGAAAGAATAGCCAGAGTGGAAACAAAGGGGGACGAGACCTTGTTTAGGTATATACGAGAAAAAAGAAAGACATGCGGAGGAGTTGTGAGGCTGAGGGGTGCAGAGGCAAACTATTCAGAGGATGATCAGGTAAAAGCAGATAGCCTGAAAAAATACTTCTGTTCTGTCTTCACAGTGCTAGGGGAAGGGGATGGACTACATATAGGTTACAGAACCACTGGAGGGAGGGAAACAGACACAAGTCCATTCAAAGTGGAAAGGGTCCTGAAGAATTTGTGAATCTGAGAATGGATAAAGTTATGGGGACTGATTGTGTACATCCAAGGGTATGGAAGGAGCTCAGGGAGGTACTGGCTGCACCTCTGACAGCCCTATTCAAAAACTCATTAAATACAAGCGTGGACCCAGAGGACAGAGCTGGATTAACAGGGGGACAAATGGGGTAAGTGCCCCGGGCCCCCCGTCATAGAGGGGCCCCTCATGAAACCCCACAAAACCACAGTGTATTGTGCTCACAGACAAGATGCTATCCTATTCATAAGTAAATCCTCCTTCCCATCAGCCTAAATGCATGTACACTTGCAAAAAGTTTTCTTTTCCTTACAAGTAGTGGGCGCGCACCTGAGCCTCAGCATCTGCAAGTGGTGGGGGTTGGTGGCATGTCAGAGACAGCAGCAGTGGGACTTGGGGGCGGGGAGGGTGTCACATAGTATGCTGCTACCGAGTCAGCTGGTACAGTATAGCCAGACAAGTAAAGTGCGCATGCAAGCAGGGGAATCAGGCGTACCATGCAGAGGTGGAAAGAATTGACGGAGAGACACAGACGTGTGTGTGTTTCTCAGCGGCTGAAGTAAACTGTTGTTGAATTAGATATAGGCGTACGATATTCCACTATAATGCACACCCTGTCATGCCTTATTGCTTAAATATAACCCTTGCCCTTAATACTTTGACCACTCCTTTGGCACTTTACACATACTTAAATACTGGTGTCGTATCTTCAAAGGAAGTGACACATTTGCAGCATTTAAAGTCACTTATGTACAATCACCAGGGGGTGCTAGAATATTGTATGGCATACACCCCACCCCAGGGCCTGCGGACCTAACGTCGGTGAAAAGTAGACCTCACACTACTCCAAAGTTGGGAAATCAAAGTCTACAAGCCATGACATCAATGCAAGATGTCTGTTAATGGGGAAAGAAGATTTCACCAAACTTAAAGGGGACAGGAACTGATTACTTATGTGCAGCTGTTTGAAATGTCTCTATTTTCATAAATTATATTAATACCTCTAAAGGATCCCTATTTAACTATGCCTGAATAAAAGCTGAAGCTGTCAGTTGTGTTTTGTATTGTTTTCTTTGTATGGACAACATTCTGTGCAGTTCCTTTCATGGAACCAAGAATTTGGAATTTTGACTATGACACTTCGTGGTTTCAGAAATGTGTGCATGAACTTCTCAGTACAGTGCCCATGATTCTGGAACCATGAGGTGACATAGTCAAAACATTTCAAACAGCTGCACATAAGTAATCAATTCCTGCTCCCTTTAATGGTGGCCTGTATTTCATGGTCACTGTTCAATCACATTTTACCATATTACGGCCATTTCTGTGACAATATTTCTGGACAGGTGACTTGGAAACCCATAAAGTCAAAAAGAGGAAGAGGAACCAAGAGCTGCGATTAGTCAGGTGTGACCCCATGACTGTGTGGTATTCTTTTGCAGCATTGCAGGTCAGAAATACTTAACTTTTGAACCTCATTACTCAGTTTTAAAAATAAAAGTCAGAGGGCCATTTTATAATTGCAATTGCAATAATCGCAGAGGAGGGCTGCCAAAATGGTGCAGGGGTTGTACTAGAAGTCATACGAGGACAAGCTGTGGGATCTCAACATGTACTCCCTGGAGGAGAGGACAGCAGGAGTGGGAATGACTGAGACCTGCAAATATCTCACAGGGATGGACAAGGTGCATGTGGGCAGTTTCTTCCAGGGGGAGGAAAAGCATCAAAACAGGGGCCTGCAATGAAGCTGGGAAGGGGGAGTTTAAGAGGGATGTGAAGAATTACTTCTTCACAGAAAGGGTGGTGGATGTCTGGAACAGCCTGCCAGAAGAGATGGTGGGGTCAAAAACAGCAGGAGCTTCAAGCATGCATGGGATAGGCACATGGACGTAACAAGTACAGGAAATGGAGGTGAGAGGGACACCGATAACCAAGTAGGTGGAATAGGCAGGGAGAAGTAGGGAAGACTGGATGGGTTTCCTTTTCTGCCAACAAATTCTACATTTCTAGGTTTCTAATTAGACACCCCAGGGTGTGCATAATAGTGGAATAATGGTACTTCTCAAGTGTGTTTAGCACTCAGTATTGCCTCTTGCCTCAGTTCCTGAGGCGTGCCATTATTCCACATTATAACGTGTAGAAAAATTATACTGATCTGATTGGCTGAGAGTAGCTCTGAGCCATGTAATTACTGACCCATAATTACACAACTTAACTACTTCCAGACATTCAGAACATATCACATACACATAGCAGTCACTACACTGCTCATGTTAGCAGCACCACTTCAGCATGGCGCACCCTGATATCATGGCTACGGGGGTGTTGACCACGGAGCAGCATGAACATGTGCAGCAGTGGATGAGAAGGACAATGGAGTGGAAGCCTGTGCTACAGGAGTCACGGCTGACATTGTGGCAGTCGGGGCTGCAACTGATGGGAGTAATGACAGTTGTTAAGGCCACAGGACTGTTACTGACATTGCAGCTCTACAAGCAGTGGAGAATGGTGAGCCTCGGCTTTCGGAATGTACAAAATATATGTTTTGTTTCTGTCTGTCAGTTTCATTTTTGCTTACATCAGGGCTTCTGCTGTGGATTTGCTGCTTAGCATTTGCTAGTTCCTCAGGAAGCATTCAGTTGACAGCCGTGCTGTTTACTCTCTTTTTTTTTCCTCCTAATTATAGAAGGGAGGCTGCAGTTTCCAGTTAAAAATGAACTGAAAACTAGGTGTAAAACTTTTTTATTGGCACGTGCAGCAGTTCAGTTAAACTGTAGAATGAAATGAAGGACTACTTTACGTTCCACTGTCAAAAAAGTAACACATTTGCACTTTATAGAACCCAACTGTCTCAGTCTTTTTTTAAATATTTTTCTGCGTGTGTTATAAGCGTAATAAACCACTCTGGGGTGTGTAATTATGGTCAATAATCACATTTTTCTCTCGGATGTTTAAAGGCACAAGATGCTTAACAGCACCCTCGAGAGGTGTGTGATTATTGACCCATAATTTCACACCCTGTTGTGCTTATTGCTTACATAATTCACATCTGCCATGCATTTTTGTTTAAATATAACCCTCCTCATTTACATTTCAGCCACTCTTTTAGCATGTTACATGTGCATAAATACTTGTGTCATATCTTCAAATGAAGTGACACATTTGAGGCACTTACACCCACTTTACAATAAAGAAAAATTATGCATGCATCATACGATGACACGTGCATTTTATTCACATAAGCGGCCCCCAAGTTGTTGGTTGTCGTGGCATTTGCACACATTGGTTAGACTACCATTTAGGTAGTAAACGTAGTGCTGTAAGTTCCCAAAGTACAATGGAAAATCCTCATTTCTGTGCATCTAGCCGTTCCTATGTTTCTGTGCAGCTTAACTCATAATTACAAAAAAGCCTGCAATTTTACAAAAGGCTCAAGAGTATTTACTCTGCAGTTTTCTCATAGGCTTAAAAAGCAAATGCTTAATAAGGATTTGTATTGTAAGGAATGAAGGTTTGGGGCCTTTAGATGTCTCTGTAATCATTTTACTTGCTGTTATTTGTTTCTCTACTTACCTTTTCATCATTTTTTTTTATTTTGCAAACTAAAAGCAAAAAAGAATCCAACGCAATCCTTATATTATGAAACAAGAACATTTTTATTGACAAGGCTGACAGTATATTTCAATTAGAAACTGCAAATCTGTTTTCAGAATTGTATAGCAGAATAACGCTTTCTACCACCAAAACATTATGTAGTTAATTAGAAGTTTGTGATTTTTCATTACCTCTGACATGTTGTTATGATTTATTTATTTATTTTATTTATTTAAAAGTTGATAACCAGAAACGGCACACTGAGCCAAGGATTGTGTTCGGGTGTGACCAGGGGAAGGGGTTGTAAGGAGACCAGTTACACATACAATTCAGAGACAGCATAACAAATACAGGAATAAAAGGTGTATACTAAGGCAGCAGTATCATAAAATGGCATAACATAATACAACAATTGTATAAAGCAGTAAGCAATCAAGTGGGAGGTGAAGTGCCCAGTGCATGTTGAGGCAGGGGTAATAAGGTGAAGGGCAGCAACCAGGGAACAGAGCAGGTGAGCACATGATATTTAGCATATGATATTTTCTTCCTAACCAGATTTTACTTGGGAAGAAGAAAAGAAAAGACAATTTCTGTTTTAAAAAAATGTAAAATCATAGAGATGGACCACAGTAGTACAAACATAGTCTGCTGCCGAACCAGGTATCTTTTTCTTGTGAAAAGGAAACAAAATATCTTTAGTTTCTTATTGAAATACATTGGACTTTCATGTAGTTGGCAGTTTCTGTTATCACAATACCAGAATTCTACTGAATTATTTTACTAGCAGTGTGAAAAGCAATGGCTGAAACAATCTTGTTTCACCACACAAACAAGTATTTTACTATAAAAGTAGAAAGTAACTTCTAATGCATCAAAACACAATGAATTAAACTGGATGTTGTCTGTTTATTAGAAGTGAACACATACTCTGTATATTTCTTTCAGGAATTAGCTATGGCTCAAAATACATTACCATGACATAAACTGTAAAAAAACAAACAAAACAAACAAAAAAACACTTTCTCTACTTACCATCCATAAATGCTTGCACTGTTTTATCCACATTGTTGTCAAACTGTTGTAAAACCAGCACTATTTCATTGTTGCTTTTGTTAGAAACCACTGATCGGACTGCGGTAATCTAAACAATAAATACATAATCAGTAATATAGCCAGGTGTATCATTTTGGGTGAGGAGCAGAATTCCCCCTTTTACCCCATTTCATCCCCTGACCACCTCAGCAGTTGTTGAAGGCCACAGCAGACATGCTCATTTCTGCAGCTAGAGGACAGGACAGCTACTGCCTTTAGACCCAATGTCACTCTGTGGTTAGTCAGCAGGGGGTGCTAGAATACTACGTGGCCTACACCACACCTCGGGGTTGAGGCTCATGACCTTCATCTCAGTGCGAAGCATAACGTTCAGCAGTCTAAGGGTGGGAAACCAAAGTCAGCTAACCATAATGTCAATGTAAGATGGCTATTAAAGCAGCAGTGCAATAAATCTGGACAAACACAATTTGACCCTACCTTTTTTCACTATACATGATCCCAGGCATCTTCCAGTTTTATTTGCTGGTAAAATTTTCTATTTCCAACAAAATGTGAATATTTTGTACATCTTTTAATTTAGTTTTTTCTCAAGAAAAAAAAAGATGGTCACAGCATAAGGCTTAGAAATAGTATTGTAGACCTAGCAAGGGTTAGGATTGAGGAAACAAAAAAAAAAAACTAAAAAAAAAAAAACCTGATGGAATGCAGCATAGGAGGTATTTAAAAATTAGATTTGACTGGTATTAATTGTAGCTGAAACTGGCTTTGTAGAAAAAAAATGTCATTGCTCTGCTGCTTTAATGGGGAAACAAGTTCTCATGGTTAAACATTTATTTATTTATTTGCTTTTGCTTACCTGGTTAATAAAAGCAAATAAATAAATAAATGTTCAATCACATTTTACGATATTACAACCATTTCTGTTGACACAATTTCTGTGCAGGTGATGTGGAAATCCACAAAGTAAAAAGAAGAGCTTCTTACACTCACCCAGAATATTACATTGCCTAAGTATTTCGTGGGTAGATTCTGTGCACAATACAGAACATCAACTCAATGTTTCATGGTAGAAAAAACATCTTCAGTATAGTGGTCTAATATTTACTTTTAAAATGTGCCAAAACATCCTGCAACCTCATTGGTCAAGACACAGCATATGAATGTTGATTATTTTCTGAGAACCACACACCCTACTATTTTTTAAACAAATAAAAGTCCTTTTTATAAGTGAGACTAACACACTCCAGGGTGTGGGGTCGTAATGAAATAATGCACTTCGTGGGTAGTTGTATCACTTAGCTATGCCTTGTGCCTAACAACCATACAAGGTGTGCATTATTCCCATTTAGAAAATGTGCTAGAAAAATCCCAGTCTCTGATTGGCTGAGTCAATTGCCAAGAGGTACAGTTATGTGCCAACAGAGACTGGGAAAAAAACAAGTCCCATGCTATCCTGCCTCAGCACTAAGTGGATCAGTATGCCACCAAATGAATTTTCAAATATTAAAAACTAGCCTTTTTTTTACTGCTTTAGTGAACGACTGACTTCCCCCCCCCACCACCACCACCACCGTAAATGCAGTCAGTATATTTAAACTGGCACAGTCTATGCCATTTTCATTTAAATTATTCCCCCTTACCACACAAAAAAAGTCTGGCTCTGGCTCACCCGTCCTCAGCAAGAACAAATGAAAAATCTAATAAAAACCATACTGTACCTAAATCAGCTGTTAAAAGAAAGTTACCTTATTATGGCTGTACTGTAAACTCCTTACATAACCTGTACTGCCTGATCCCACACAACACAGTCCCAGCCATTGCAATTCTAGCAAAATGCCTTGGGGGGGGGGGGGACACATTGCTACCTGAGAGGGAGGGAACTGGGGTTTAATACAAAGTTGTTACTTGAGAAGGAGGGAGCTGATGTCCATAACAAACCATAGCAAAAACAGCACAGGATCCAAACAAAAAAACAAAAAACAGTGCCCTGTATTGGTAGTTCTACCAGTAGAGGAACTACTTTACATAAAAAAAATTTGTAATTCATTGTTTTATTAATTTTTACGTTTTTACATTTTGTAAACAGTTGTTTTTAAATATACCAATTTTCTAAGTGTAATAATACCCTCCAGGGTGGGCGGTATGGGCTATACCTGCCCTTCCAGAGGCTATAAGACCCTCCACCTGCTGCGTTGCTCCTCATTATGCCACCTGGGTGGGTGGTTATAGCCCAATGCTACCCGACCTGTTGAGTATTATTGCTATCATAACCACACATCCTGGAGTACGTTATTCCTTACATATGGCCTAGACTTCACTTATTTAATTAACTTGTCTATTCATTTTTAGATGATACTGTAACATCACTTTTAAAACCTCTTCTGAGCTGTATTAGGGTTATCTGTCTCCAAGATGGAGTAATAAATTATCCTCGCTACTGTGTAATGGAGCAGATGCTGCTGCTTCCAATTTGCCAGCTATATGGGAAGCAGCAGTGATTGCTGTTACACAGAAGGAAGACTCTTTTGCTACCCCAGCTTGGATACAGATACCCCCAGTACTGTGTGTAGTTCTGTGCTTGACTTCTCAATACAAAATGAGCATTGGGGTGGTTGAGACAGTGCAGCACAGGTCACCAAAATGATCAGGTGGTTGGGAACAAGCGCTATGAGGAGAGCCTAAAGGCCCATGAAATAATTACATTGAAGACAAGGGGGCTGAGGGAAGACATGATCTGTGTGGCTACATGACAAGCCGTGCTGCTCATGTCGCTGTGCGACAACTCACCCTGGACTCTTAACTCCAGCATGAATTGGCATCCTGCACAATCTGTCCCCTGACAATTTGCCCCCAGCATGAATATTATAAAACAAACTCATCCAGGGATGAATTGTGCAGGGTGGGCACTGCCTGGTATTCACCATCACTGGCCACCTGTCCGTGCCCCTGCCCCTGACATGCAACTGCACAGGAGTGGAGTGCAGCTGCACTGGAGAGGATGGTGGATCTCAGGTGGACATCCAGATGGATGCCTGTCCTGGGTCCCAAAGTGGATCCCCTGCTGCGCATGTGCAAGGGATCCTGGGAAGGCATTGACCCCGGCGAACTGACACTGATGCAAGAATGGCTGAATGGCTGTCCCCAGCCCTCACTGGCAGCCCAGAGGGCTGGGGCAGCAGTGCGCAGGGGGTTCCCATTGCCACTGCCATCAGTGGGTATCCTTTGGGGGGCATGTAAAAATTACGTCAGGGTCCCCCCTCGTGTAACTTGTGCCCCACAGGCCTAGCACTCAGCAATTTAGTGAAGGGCATGGAGTACAAGCACGCACACTGGTACTCCCCTTGACCACCCATGGTGCATAGCTGTGTGGGCAGCTGGGGTTTGTGCACCTGCTGTGAATGCCATTGATGGTCCACTGGACTACTGCTGCATGCCATTTCAACTTAGGGTTGCCTGCATGCCTCAGATGTGCGGCACATAGGCAGTCTGCATGTTTGTGAATAAATCCCCCCCCCTTTTTTTTTAAAAGACATCTTAAGGGAAAAAAGCAAGCATAGCTAAAGGCTAACTGACTGCCTGTTCTGACTTTTTTCATAATAAGACATTCTGGAAGACCTCTTAGTCCAAATGTTTCTGTATTTTGTTTTTAGAACAGATTTAAGGTAACCCATTTAATCTACTTGCAACTCCCAGGCATCGTCTATTTTCTACAAACAATGCAGAGGTTAAATTGGGCAGAAGCCCACAGGAACTCAGTTCCACCACCTCTTAGTAAATTGTATGAGAGTTCATGTACTCCTGTCATCTTTCTCTATTGAACGGTATAGGAGGCTGCCACCAGCTAGAAATGATAGTTCCACCAGCTAGAAACCTAGATGTGAGAGTCCCCTACCTAAACATTTCCAATTTAATCACTGCAAAAATGGTCATGGAGAAACATGTAAAATACACAGCACACCAAAAGAAGATCAATGCATAATGCCACATTTGTATCAAGGTATATAACCAAAAAGATTAAAATGCAATACAGCATTATAATGTGGACTGCTTAGTGCTGCATATAACTTTCAGGAGCCTCTGACATCGATGTCACCCATGCCCCTTCTGTTTTCTACCCTTATCCAACATGGACTTTGGAAGTGTATAAGACATCAGGTGCCAGATATTTAAAATGTTGTGCCTGGCACAAATCAATCGCACTACAATTGTGCCGGGTTGCACTATTCAAAAAGCCAAATAGTGCCGGTGCAACATGATAGCGCCAATGCTATGAGATAATGTATGTGCGGTGCACAGTAAAAGGCAGGGACATGCACACAGGTGCAAATAGCACCGCGCAATGTGTGTTAGCGCAACATGTAGCGTGGCGCAAATTACCACCTATGAAAGGTAGTCTTAATTCTGGGCAGACCCAGGGTGGGAAGCGTGGACACAGCAGCAACAGGGAACAAGGCTGTATGCATCTAATGAGGAGGCAGTGTGGGCGGATGGCCACCCTGGGCCACTCCATATGCACAGGCTCACAAACTGGGGAATGCAATGCTCCAACAGTGCTGCGAAGTGAACACTCATGTAAATGATACAACTGAGCTGGAACACCATTTGCAACAACAAATCTGTTTGTAATGTATTGTAATGTGTACCTAATGTGATAGTTGTGTATTGTGTGTTGTGCATTGTATGTCTCTATTGTGCACCGTTGCATCTCAGCCTCACAGTTAGTGTCTCCAGGTCACTCCTGACACTGGCCTTGGCCCTGTGTGCTTACCCATTCAAACAAAGTGATACAGAACAATAAACATTAAACATACATGGCAGAGACATGCTGCACACAGATGGCACCACCCATGTCACTGTCATCTGGCACTGGTCCTAACCCTGCCAGGCATTAGTGGGTGCCCCAGCACCCGTTGGACACCATGGCAGTGCACCCCATGCAGCACACACCTCCAGTTCCCCCATTGAGATACACCAACACAATCCAGCAGACACATATGCTGCACTGGGGGAATGGAGGGTGTTGAGGGAAGGGTGTACAGGTGACCAGGCTGCACCATGTAGCAGGTGCTGCCTCACGGCTGGGTCCATCCACACAGTGCACATGTTCCACTGACAGGACTGCTCCTGACAGCAGTGTGCCAGTATGATGGTATGTGTGCCCCCCCGGGCAAATACCCTACACCTGTCCGGGATCCCCGCACACACAGACAGCCATGTGTATGGTAGTGTGGGGGATCCTGTGCCACTGGTGCAGCACATGAGGGTCACAGGACAGTATGACTGTGGTGCCCACTGTCAGACCACACCTTCCAGCTGTGCTTGTCACTGCAAGGACTGCACAAGTCACTGTTGCCTGACACACCATAAGCATTGCTGTGTACCTCACAGTATCACCTACTATGGTATTGTACCATCTGAGAAACACTGTGGCAGGAACAATGATTTGCCTCTGGCATGCAGCACCACCACCTGTTCCTGTAGTGCTACTCCCCTGGGCTATATTAGTCTTTGTATCTGTGTCCAAACAAAGATTTCAGCTAATGTTCAGTGAGCTGTGAGCACACAAAGAATGTGACTACTGACCTGTAATTCCAGTAGGACCTACAGGTGGAGCTGTGAGCACACAAAGAAAAGTGGGTACCAACCTGTAATTCCAGTCGGACCTACAGATGGAGCTGTGTGCACCATGTTATAGCGCCTGGCAATCCACATAATGATGCATGCAAAGCAGGCTGTAATGAGATGCTAATATGGCTGTTTGCCCTCAGAGTGCCTGAGTGGACTCATTTGCATAGCAGTCTTGAATATAGCAAACTTTAGTGCCTAAGAAACGAGATTGTGCCGGGCAAATGTGTCAGCGCCGTGCAAACTTGTTAGCACCGCACAATACTGTAATGTTCTGTTACGTGGTTCTGCAGTATTTGGCCTGCACTGTTGTTTGCTGTTGTGCTCCACTGCTTTTCTAGCACACACTTTGTCGACATAGTTCAGCCTTAACTCACTCCACCTCTGTGTGCTCTGGGCCACTGTTGCAGTTTGCACTGCTCTAGATTGCCGTATTCAGTGCTGTCTTATTTGCTGGGCTATTATTGCACTGCACCCTCAGCCCTGTTTGCATGCCATCATTTGCACGCTATATTAAACTCATTTAGCCCCGGGGCTATTCCTTTGAATATGACGTGCAAATGAGTCTGAGCTATTTTAACATGCCGTGCAGTGCCAATTTTGCCCTGGGGCTAAGTTTTGAATATCTGGCCCCAGATGTATGTTGTGACTGTGTAAGATGTTTGATGCATCTATGTAACATGTGGTATGACAGTGTAAAATGTTTGTTGTGACTGTGAAAGATGTGTGTTGTGATGGTGTAAGATAATGTATGGTGATTGTGAAAAATGCATATTGTGATGGCAAGATGTGTGTTATGATTGTGTAAGATGTTTGTCATGACTGTGTAAGATTTGCAATGTGCCTGTGTAAGATGTGTGTCATGAATGTGTAAGATGTGGATTGTGACTTTGTAAGACGTGTGCTGCGACTGTGTAAGATGTGTATTATGACTGTGTAAGATGTGTATTATGATTGTGTAAGATGTGTACTGTTACTGTGAAAGATGTGTGTCAATAATGCATAAGATGTGGACTGTGACTGTGTAGATGTCTGTGTTGCAACTTTATAAGATGTGTGTTACAACTGTGTAAGATGTGTGTTGCGACTGTGTAAGATATGTGTTGTGACTGTGTAAGATGTGTATTGTGACTGTGGCCTGCAGAGAATGCATGCAATGACTAAACCAACAAATTGAGTGTTTTCCAACTGCCAACAGAAATAAATAGATACATCATTAATTAAACTGTCTGTGTTTCTTTATGCTGTTAGTAGTCATTTATTCATTTACTTTTATCAGTTTTTGGGAAACCGTTTAAGGACATTGGTAAAGCAATGCTTGAGCCTTTGGTAGTAATACTTCAGTGTAATGTATTTCCCAGTCCAAAAGCTGACGGTATAAAGCCTGTCAGTGCTGGAATCCTGCCTGATGGAAACTCCTTTTAGCAAACGTTTCCTTTAATCTGTTTTAGTGCTCAAGAAAAACACTAGATCAATGGCATTAAAATGTGTAGGTTTCCTCGCTTCTCTATGACCAAACTTTGTTTTAATTATTTTCGCTTTACTTTGACTTTGTTTTACTACTTTTACTTATTTTTATGTTTTTGTTTGCAACTTTTGACAAGGAAATGCACAGTTATTTCCAGGAGCACGGTTGGGTGGTTGGATGGGTTACATTGGCCTGCTTTACTGACAGGTGGAATGTTAGCCAGGATACTGGAGAAAATCACCTCACTCTTACAGTAAAGCAGCAGTATTTGCTAGCTGGTAAAATGTCATCATGTAGTTTTTGTGGCAAAAAAAAATGTATTTCTGACATCCTAAGATTCCTGCTCAGTATAATTTTAGTGTTTTTAGGATATGGCTGTCACTCACTATTTTTAAAACTCTCTTCCACTGAGGTTACCTGTTGAATGCACATGCTAGATTCATACTGTCGATGTATTAGGATGATGCTATCACCTATTTCTGATGATGAAAGGCACAACACTGCACCAAGATATTTAATATTTTCATGGTGGGCGCGGCATGGGAAGGGGGACTTTTTAAACTTCAGAATCCTGTATCTTGGCTCAGGAATGAAAGAAAACAAAGTGTATCTTGATATTTGTGCCAGACAGATTTTACTACTGAGAAAAATATATGGTTACTAACAAATACTACTGGTTTATGTACTATGGGGTCTTCAACTTCCACCTGGACAGTCACTAGAGAAGGGCAGAAGTGACCCCAGTTTAAAATCTTGGTCTAGGGATGGCACCTAAATAGTGCAGCCCCCCCCAATTGCAGTACTTTGCACTGTGACTATTGGGTAATAGCCCAAGTTTGTGGTGTGGGACTGGAAACCACCACGAACATTTGATCTTTCAGTCCCAGAGGCGAGCATGAAACCAACAGAGTCATTTATTTTACTTCATTTTTGTTGACCATGACAGGAGAACTAAACAATTCTGCATATTTTCAGCCTCATCCCGGGGGAGGGGAATACAGATGGATGCCACCTGATCTTGAACCAGATTAAGCTATTGGTGGTATTTTTAGTGAATGGGGGAAATTTGGCCAGGACACCAGGAAAAAGTCCCCTACTCTTTTCGAGAAGTGTCATGGGCTCTTTAACATCCACCTGAACTACCACCAGAACAGGCAGATGGGACCTCGGTTTAATGTGTCATCTGAAAGACGGCATCTTAGGAGTGCAGCACCCCCCCCTCATGCTGCACCACATTGTCAGTATTGTGATTTAAACCAAATGCCGGGTGTGGGGATAGAACCCACAGCCTTCTGATCATCCAGCCTCAGAGAGGAGTGTGCTACCTGCTGAGCCACTGACACTGCCCTGGCAGAGTAGAGTGGTGGAAGCTTCCTCTGTTGCTTTCAATGCCATATACATCATGTGGACATATGGAGGACTTCATTCACCAATTCCTTCAGCCTGGCACCTAAAAGAAAAAAGTTAGTGATATCAGTGGTAAGGCCAGGAATGGCCCTGCACTGACGACATTGTGAATTTCTATAAATGGATGATGATTTTAGGACCATGGGGAAGGGGTATTTAAGCAGCTCAGGTCCCTAATTCAGAGCTGGTGACTAAATCTGAGTTTACACTATGAGCAGTACAGAGTGGAGAATCCCTTTTGAGAAAGGTCTGACTGCAGACTGCTGTTGAAAGTGTCCATCTTGTCGGCTCAGTGGCGCTGAGGGTTGAGGCGCTGGGTGCCACACCTCGTGCTACGCCAGCGACCAGGGTTCAGGAATGGACTCGGGTGGCCGGGGGTCGGCAGGGGAGAGGGAGGATCGAGCGTCCCAATGGATGCTCTCCTTCCTCAGGGGTGGGAGACCAAGAACGCATCTGCATTCTGCATCCCCTTCATAGCCGGTGGAAGCACTGACAATTGAAGGGGATGGAGGCGGCTCTGTTCATCGGAGCTGGGGAGGGGGGACTTCAATGGCACATGAGAGGTCTGGCGTGCGTTAGCACGCCACCACTCAGGATGGATGTCCTAGTGCTCGACGTCCCAGAGGGAAGGGAAACCAGGGAGAAAACAGAAAACCCTCTTGGCAAGCCCTGGATGAAAGCCACTCTGCTTCCTCTGGACCACCAAGAGGGACAGACCCCACTGTGCAGGAGGAGAGAGGAGGCACTCTAGGGGCAGATCCCATGGAGGTGGAATGGGGGAATGAGTGGACGGAAGGAGAGGGCTCCAAGAGTAGACAGGAGAGATAAAGAAATAGAGTAAAAAAAAAAAAAGTGTCCATCTTGATTCCCTGCCTGGAGATAGATGTGTGAAAGGTTAAAAGGTAAGGGGTTAGCTAACCACCTCAAGGTTGTCTACTTATTTCAAGGTTACCTGATCCTGTTGAGCTAGAAGTGGAGCATACTCTGTTGTGCCATTATGATAGTGTCATCCCTCACATGAGAAGGGACACCCTAGAGACCTACAAGTACCTCATGGGGGTGAACAGGATGCAGGAGGAGAGTCTCTTTTTAAAGGAGAAGGAGCACCAGGACCAGAGGGCAGGGATGTGAGGAAGGGTACCCGGTTAGATTAGCGCTACCAGAATAGCGCCAGTCAACTGAGCGCTAGTCTGGATAGCGCTACCTTGGACAGCGAGAGGGGATTTACAGCGCTTGCAGTAAGTGCTCCCCTTATCACTGTCCATGATGCTGATCAGGAACAAGGGCAACAGAATCCAGGAAGCTGGCCGAGCTGCTCCCGCGGCACGGGGGACTGGGGCATAGAGCTGCTCAGCCAGCACTATTGGAGATCAGAATGCTAATCCTGGTCTCCATTCATTTTACTCGCATTGGGACTTTGTTTTTTTTTTGAAGGGGCCATGGAAACAGTATTCCACAGCCCCAGAAATGTAACTTGCCCCGTGATCCGCTTCCCCCTCCCCCCGGAAGGAAGTACTACTTTATTGAAAGGGTGATAGATGCCTGCAATTGACTGCCAGCAGAAATGGTGAAGATGAAAATAGCAGGGAGCTTCAAGCACCCACGGGATAGAGAGTATGTAAGTATATATTAGTGAATAGGAAGGGAGGAGAGATGGCCACTGGAGAGTAGTTAGGGTCTGCAAAGGAAGACTAGGCAGGAACCATATGGGCAGAATGGGTTGGCCAAGTGATCCTTTTCTACTGAGAAATTGCATGTTTCTATATTTCATGCCATACTATATGCTGGAGGGACTGACACCAGCCGATGTCATTACATGGTAACATATGCTCATGCCTTCTCCATGCCAGCAGATCCCCGAACCAGATTTTCAGGCCACAACAGCAGTTTCTGTTGGGAAAATCCCACCTGCTGCAAACATTGTACTCTCACAGACTTGTGGGCAGTCTGCAATTTTCACAGACTGATATATTTTGTAACAGTCTGACTTGCTTTGTAGCAAACTGCATCATGCAGCTGCCAGCACACTTCAAAAATGGTAGCAAGGCCCACAAGGGATAGACTACATGAGCCATGTCTAACTTTTAAGTGGGATATTAAATGGAGGCCAAAAAGACAGCTGTCTTAAAATCGATGTCCTCCACACAAAATAGGGCCACCTCCAAAATTATAAAGATGTACGTCTGAAAAGTGAGCTCAAGGACTTTTCCTCAGTTGTGACAGAAACGCAGGGAGTACAGTATATCTTTGATTTGATCTGCTATAGAAGTTAACAGAAGGATCGATGCCAATGCTTGTAAGGAGTAATTTTGTTTCATTACAGCTGTCAGGGAAGTTTCATGTGAAAACACAGAAATGTTTAGCAATAGTCTGCCAAAAATGCTAATTTAATATGTGAAGGATTTCCAGCATTTCTGCTTTTAAACCTTGCTCTGCCATGGACGGATATATCTGTTCAAATTTCCTATACATTCAAATTCTGCCGGCAACCTAAGGGTTAATAGGGTAGTATCAGTAGCAGGAAAGATGCCTCAGACTATCATGAAAAACTGTTGTTGAACATTTAGAGATAAACAACTTATACTCAGTGGCCAGATATGGATTCTGCAAGGAGAAATTACGTCAGACCAATGGTATTGCATATTTTAATAACATATATTTATATGAAGATGGCGGCGGTGTGTGAGTTGCCTGAGCTGCGCTTGTGAGCTGCGTTTGTTAGTTTAATCATAGTTAATTATAGTAGTGCTGTAGCAGTCACTGTTGCTTTGTTTAATTTTGCAGATGACTAAATACTACAGCTATTTTATGTTATTGTTTTTAAACGTGTAGTATCATCGAGGTGTGCTGAAGCCTGAAATGCGATAAGTCGCGGTCATGTGTCTTTGTTTGACCGACGGTCCCAGAAATCTCAGACTGCTTTTAATGGATGTTTTAACTGGATGTTTGAAGCATCTAATTGTGATAGAGGCTTGGTGAAGGATTGCTGAAATTGGGAGTAACTGCTTTAGCGGCGTTGTAATGGTGTATCGATTGCTGAAGTTTTGACTGACCTGACTCCAATTGGAAGTAGAAGAACAACGCGGGCTGTGGAAAGAGTTGCCACATCAGTGGAAAGTTCAGGCTATCTGCAGTTACTTGAGCATGCTGACAGGGAAATTTTATCATCCTTGGCGGATTGGTGAGCCAGACCGGCTTGCCCTGAGGTGGGTATTGGGTCTAGGGAACTCCTCTGCGGGGGCTGAGGGTGTTGATCGAAGGGTGGGCATCTGGCTAGTTCTCTTTGAGCTACCATGAGCCACCTGGCTAAGGTCGGGCAGCTACGGTGGTTTAGGTGGAGGTGTTTCTTCTGACTATCTATCTGCCTTGGGGTAGGTCGGGGTTGGCAGGAAGATCTTTTGATTTACTCCCTTAGGATTGACTGTGTCAGGAGGATATTACAGCAATATGTGAATCGTGGCAAGCCTCATTCTTCACTCTTCTTCATGTTTTTGAGTGTTCTGCAATTCGGACTGGGTGGTGAGAGTACCCTTAATTTTATTTACCCAACCTGCATTATCGAACTGTGGTTGGGGAAAGCATTTATAAACTGGGTTATGGCTCTGGGGTGTGAGAGACTCTAAGGCCAAAATATATTTTCCTTCTGGGACTCATGAATTGAATCAAGTGAGAGTTGATTCTGCTTTCATTTTGGATTTAAAAAGGAAAAGAGACTCTGGGGACTGGTTTTTGGACTTCTGAAACCTTGACTTTACTACTGTTTGTTATATGTGTAATTTATTTTGTTTGAAGTTCTTAGTTTGGATTTATTAATTTTCAAATTGTTGGTAATTATTGAAATAGTTTTATTGTTATCTTGGGGTTATATTTTGGGTTGGGATTTTATTTTGCCTTTTCCTCTTTTTATGTTTTTGTTTGACTCCCTCCTCTGTGAGAGAGAGTGAAGGAGTGATTTACTAATTTTGGTTATTTGATACTTATAGGTTTATTTTTTGTTTACTATTTTTGATTTCTTTTCTCTTCTTATTGTTATATTGTTTATAATGTGTTTGGGAGGTTTAGTGACGGTTGGGCGTTATTCCTCCACCAGGCTCAGGGAATTATGCCCCTCTGAATGCCCTCCATTGTCATCTGACACCTATTTTAGGTCATGTGTTGGGCATTCTCAGGAAGAGTAGGCGAAGGTGGAGAGCTGGGCCTGTTGGGGGACAGGAAAGGGGTGGACAGATTGGGGTTTTGGGGTCCAGGAGATGCTCTGGGGCGAAATGGGGTCAGGATAGGGGTTATTCCTGTCTTGTCCCCATACCCAAGGGTTCCGATGTCAATGGACAGGTGCCGAGGTCTTCCTCGACAACTCATCCTGCCTTGGCGGTGTTGTGCAATGCCAGATCTATAAAAAACAAGACAGCTATTATAGCTGATCTTGTTGGGTCAACTGATCTGGCTTGTATCACTGAGACTTGGCTGGATGAAAATCCAGGCCCTATATTGGCCTTGGCAGTTCCAGCCGGGTTTTCGGTGATACACCATCCAAGGTTGGAACATAGGGGTGGGGGTGTGGCTATTATGTTTAAGACTGAGCTGGGCCTTGTGGATGTGCCATTAGGAATTAACAGATCCTTTGAATATATCCTGGGAGAGGGTGTAGGATGTGGGATTCTCCTCGTTTACTGTCCACCAGGTGATGGTGGTGATTTCCTGCAGGAGATAGCAGACTTCATCGCCGATTTGGTTTTGAGGTTCCCCAGACTGATAGTTCTGGGTGACTTCAATGCCTGGGTCGACGATGAACTCTCACATGTTGGTCAAAATCTCCTCCAGCTGATGATGACGCTGGGCCTAACACAGGTGATTACCTCCTTGACCCATGTAGGGGTCATTCATTGGATCTGATCTTTCTTTTGGGTATGGAGATCACTGATTTGGGGGTGGAACCAGTCAGTTGGTCTGACCATCACACCATAAGGTTCAGTTTCAGGGCCTCCCCAATTAGGTCTGCCCCTATGGAGATGGTTCGGTACCGCCCTTTAAGGGGTGTTAACCCCAGTGACCTAAGGGCAGTACTGGATCTATCGGGTTTATCGGGTGAATGCATAAGTCCAGATGATGTTGTACTAGCCTATAATAAGGCTGTGGGAGATGCTCTGGACAAAATTGCTCCTGTTCGTGTTCGGCCTCTCGCCCTCCGTCCAAGGAACCCCTGGTTTGATGGCTCCTTGAAGGAGTTAAAGCGAATTGGCCGAAGGTTGGAGAGAGTCTGGCGGAAGTCCGGCAGTGATGCTGACAGGCTTAGGTACATTATGATAGCTATCAATCAGAAATCACCCATAAGAAGGCAGAATTCCTGTCCAGGGAGATTTCTGCTGCACAGAACCGACCGGATCAGCTTTTTCGGACTGTGGACAGATTGTGCAATCCAATCTGTCTCCAGCCCAAAGAAGCTTTTTCTCAGCTAAGATGCGAGGAGTTCACTCAGTTTTTTGCAGATAAGGTTGCCAGCATTAGGTCTGGCATTGGTCTGACCTCTTCTTTGGGGGACTGTGGTGATCGTTGGGAAGTGGCATGTACTCGGTCTGACTGATCAGACTTTCACCGGCTGGAATTCAGTGACATTGTAAAGATCATCCAGACATTGCGACCAACTAGTTGTAGTTTGGATCCAAGCCCTACACCCCTCTTAGTAGGATATGTAGAAGTTATCTGCCCAATCCTTGCTGACATTGTCTGGAAGTCCTTGGAGAGAGGGTCTTTCCTGACACCCTCAAGGAGGCGGTCGTTCGACCACTCCTTAAAAAATCCTCCTTGGATCCAGGTTGTCTAGCTAACTACCGGCCTATCTCTAATCTGCCATTTATTGGTAAGGTTATTGAAAAGGCGGTTGCGCTGCAACTGGATGATCATCTTATGACTCACAATGTCTATGACACTTTCCAGTCTGGTTTTAGGAAGAAGCACAGCATGGAGACTGCCCTTGTCCGGGTATTGAGTGATCTCCTAATGGCTAGAGATCGAAAGGCATGTACCATTCTGGCCCTTCTCGATCTTTCTGCTGCATTTGACACTGTAGACCATGGTGTGCTTCTGGAACGCCTGCGGGTTTATTGTGGGTTGTCTGGTACAGTCCTCAAGTGGTTTCATTCTTACCTCACAGGCAGGTCTCAGACAGTTGCCACTGGAATATATTCCTCTGGTGCTCATTCTCTGCCTTGTGGGGTACCGCAGGGCTCCATTTTGGCTTCCATGCTGTTTGCAGTGTATATGCTACCATTGAGAGAAATCATCAGGCAATACAGCTTGGGTTTTCACTGCTACGCAGATGATACCCAGCTGTATCTGTCTTTTCTCCCCGGCCAGGGTGATGCACTCTCCATGCTAAACAACTGTCTTGCTGAGATCAGACTTTGGATGAGTTCCAGCTGGCTAAGACTGAATCCAGATAAGACTGAGGTATTGGTAGTGGACCCAGGTCATCCAGGGGCAGGTTTGGGAGTTGGACAACCCTCAGATTTGGTACTTGGTGGTATGCCGCTCCCTACCTCCGATCAGGTGCGTAATCTGGGCGTTATCTTTGATGAGGGACTGACCTTAAAATCTCAGGTATCAGCTGTTGTCAAATCCTCTTTTTACCATCTGAGGAATATTGCCCGGGTGAAACACCTGATTCCGTCAGGTGATCTTCCAACACTGGTCCATGTCTTTGTCACTACCTGTCTTGATTACTGCAATTCCCTTTACCTAGGGCTACCTGGGGTTGCTATCCACCACCTGCAGCTAGTGCAGAACACAGCTGCCAGGCTTTTGACTGGGATGTCTAGAACCAGTCATATTACACCTGTGCTCCGCAAACGGCACTGGCTGCCTGTTAGGTGATGGATCACCTTTAAGGTTGGTTTACTAATCTTTAAAGCCCTACATGATCAGGGACCCGGTTACCTGAAAGACCTCCTGATTCCCTACTGCCCCCTCCTTCCTCTCCGTTCCGCCAACCAGGGATTGCTAGAGATTCCCAGGGTTCGATTGAAAACATCAGGTTCACGTGCTTTTGCTTTTTCAGCACCAACCCTGTGGAATTCTCTACCTCATTGGTTGAGAGAATGCCCAACCGTCGATAGCTTTAAAATTGGTTTAAAAACATCTTTATTTAGTTTAGCTTTTATTTAAATATAGTTGATATATTTTAATGTTGTTTTAATCTATTTATGTATATGTTCTTATGTACAGTGCCTTGGCTCTGAAAGGCACTATATAAATAAAGCTGATTTGATTTATGTACAGTTACTGTGTCTCTTATGGTTATAATAGTGTATTCTTGAGTTATTTTGGTAAAATAAGTGTGAAGCTTGATCAGCAAGATGTTTGACAAGAGTAAACCTGTAGGTGTTGTGACCAAGACTCTAGTAACCCGGCCAGTCCTAAACTAGAAAACCTGCACTGTTTAAATACCCCATCCCCTACATCCTAAAATCCTCATCATCCCTTTATATTACTTCACAATTTCATCAGCATAGGGGCCTTTCTGGCCCTATTGCAGGTACCACTATCTTCTATGTCTTTTTTATAAATGTGTCTTAATACTGCCACTAAAACCTCTTTTACAGTTTTAAGAGTGGTCTCACATTCTTAGAGTATGAAGAACATGAACAGAAGATAATTCATTCTGATACCCTAAGAATGTGAGACCACTCTTACAACCATAAAAGTGGTGTCAGCAATGGCATTAATATATTATTTACTGAGATTGATCAAGAATACAGTATATAAAAATTTTATCAGCCGGCCCAGTGGCGCTGAGTGTTAAGGCGCTAGATGCCACACCTCGCGCTGTACCGGCGAGCCGGGCTCGGGAATGGACTCGGGTCGGCGGGGGGGGAGAGAGGATCGAGCGTCCCAATAGATGCTCTCCTCCCTTTGGGGAGGGTTACCACGGGGTGCCTTGCGCACCCACTTCCTGAGGACAGCCAGTGGAAGCATGGGCTCTCCTGGGCTCTGACGGCTCCATTCACTGGAGTCAGGGAGGGGGGACGCTGTCAGGCATTTGAGAGAAGGTGTGCATCAGCACGTCACCTCTCTGGATGTACGTCCTCGCGCCGGTGTCCCAGAGAAGGGCTGGGGGGGACCACAGAAAACAGAAAATGCCTTAGTGAGCCTAGATGACAGCCACTCCTAACAGCCATCCAGGTCCAGAACCCACGGGCAGATCTCCACTATGCAGGTGCTCTACGACTAGGAGGAGGAGATAAGTAGTTACTGGGCACTCTAGGGGACAAATACCGTGGTAGTGGACCTAGGAGGGACTTGAGCAATGCCTGAAGGAGTGGAGCACTGAGGGGAGTACAGGAGGGGGAAAAAAATGGGGCAGGAAGCTGTCCCAAGGTAAAAAAAAATTTTTTTTAAACTTCCCTGAATGTGCCCGTTTCCAGGGCAGCTGCGTATAAGACACTCTTCATTGCTGGACTGATATCCCACTGAGATAAACAACCCGATGGCCTCCAACTGGCTATGTTTCAACCCAAGAAAGACAGAGATGATAATGATCAAGCTAAGCCAGTGGGGCTCAGCAGTGGTTGGACATGTGGTAGCCCTTCCTTCATTGGGTGGTGAATCTCTCATAGCTGTTGATGTGGTTAAGAATCTTGGGGTCATTTTGGATTGCAGATAACTCTAGAACAGGTGTCAGTGGTGGTTCAATCTGGCTTTTACCATCTTCGAAACATTGCCAGGATCAAACCATAAATCCTACTAACCCAGTGATGATCAGTCATGCTTTCATTACCTCTAGGTTGGACTATTGTAGCACTCTATACTTAGGATTATCTGGAGGTTTGATGCAACCCTGTGGTTGGTCCACAGTGCTGCAGCCCCGTTGATGTTGGGATCTTCTCAGAGCAACCACATCATGTTGGTGCTGTGTGCATTGTAGTGGCTGCCTGTGTTGTGGCGCATCACCTTTAAGACTTGCTTGGTAACATACAAGGCCCTATATGGTTTGGGACATAACTGCTTGAAATATCTGCTGGTTCTTTACCTCCTAGTTTGACCCCTCCACTCCACTGATGTGGTCTTGCCTATTGTCCCCCTTCTCACTTGAGACTATCAGGGGACAGAGCTTTTGGAGTGATGGATCCAGTGCTGTGGAACTCGCTTCCTGGGATCATTCATATGGCTGCATGGTTGAACAAGCATTCCCCATCTAGTTAGTTTTAGCAAATCTGCATTTTAAAATTGGACTTATTAGTAATTACATTTGACTTCTGTTGTCATGCTTTGTTTGTATTATGTATGTACTTTATCTGATTTGTATCATACACACAGTGCCCTGAGCCCTTGGGAAAAGGGCATTTTATAAATAAAGCTTGCCTTGACTTGTCTTCACAGAATGAGAGGGTCTCACCTGCACAGAAAAGGAGCACGCTGGTCGGGAGTGCTCCCTTGATTTTCAATGCTCTAAATATGGAGTCCCACAAGGTTGTATACTGGGGCCCACATTGTATATCAAAATCTGTACTTGCCAAAATTGAGCAACATGGGCTAATCTCATTTCGCAGACTTCCATGCCACAAACCACTGCTCAATAGGATGCTTTAAACAATGGAAACAGTCTTGCCATAGGGAGCTGCCCAATCTCACTTATCAAGGGTAGTTCACGATAGCTTATTATTTATTATAGTTTGATCGGTTATGAAAACCATTATAAACATTCCAACCATTACTAAACATTACAATACATACAAAAAATCCCTTACAGGCTCATTTGTTAAAAAATGCATGGAACTGGGAACAAGACAATCACAAGGTAATACAACAATCTGCTGTTCTGTATGCTGTAAGAAGTTCTAAATAAGTTCTAAAACTTAACCACTTTTACTGTAAAACTGTTCATACCTAAAATACCGATGATAAAAGTTTTTATAAGCCAAGATAGTATGCCCCTATAACCACTGCACATAGTGTACTAGGACAGCAAGATCTGTTTTAAATGTAGGAAAGTGATACCCTGATTAATTTATTATAATCGTTTTTAAATTTTATTTTTGCCATTTAGCACTATATGACTGAGGATTCCACACCACCACAATCTGTTGCGTGAAGAAACAAATGTCCTCTTAATTGTTTTAAGCCCACTTATTTCCATGTTTATTATGCCCTCCTACTGATGGTAATTCTCCCCTTATAGCCATATTTAGAAATGCTTTAAGTGCATCATCCCTACTCATATAGTACATGCAGAGGAGGCTACCACAGACTTCCGTCCTCTAGTCTTATTCAGTCTAGTTGTTTCAGTCTTTGATTGTAACTTAACTGTTCCCATGACCAACGATGCACTCATTGCCTTCTTTTGTACCTTCTCCATCATCATTATTATGTCCTTTCCTAATTATGGGGCCAGAACTAAAAGCCATAGACCATTAGTAGTGTCACTATGGGTTCTCACAGGGTGCCACTGTTGTGGTCATTTTTCTGGATGCTTGGCAAAAAAATAATGCCCTTCAGGTGCCATGTGTTTATTCTTTTGCAGTATTGGCACTGGGTGCTTCCTAGTGCCCATGTAGTGATTGCTTTCAGGATGGGGGTCCCCATGTACCTTAGCCTATCCTGCTGTTTCACTTATAATAAACACTAGTTCACCTGTTGAGCTTCCCTTTACCCTATCTATGGAGGGCACATCAGCTATAGTCCCACAGACTCGCCCACTTTTTTGTTTTAGTACACTACCCAGCACTACAGGAGAGAAGGATGGAGTTTGAAAAAATTTGGTTGTAGTAACTGGAACATAAAGGGTGAACTGTGGACTTAATGTGATGGGAGGAAGATCTAGGAATGCTATAGCTAGGGGTGTGAGAGTTCCTTTTTTCAGATTTTTATTTGTATTTTTAATTTTTCACCCAATGGCACACTAACCTGTGACAAGTTGTTTCTCAGTGTGTGTTGGGATGGGTACATGGGTCAACTTTATAGATGGGAAAATGTTGGCCAGGTCACTGGTCACTCCCCTACTTTCATGATACTTACGGTGGGGGGGTCAGCTTCCACCTCGACAGTGATAAGTGATGGGCAGAACAGACCTCTGTTTGACACGTCATCTGAAGGATGGTGCTTCATCAGCACAGCACCCCCTCATACTGCACTGCAGTGTCAGTATTGTGTTTTAACCCCAAGTGTATTCGTGCAACACCCCTAAGTACTCAGTATTCATTGACACATTTTAACAGAGTTTGGTTGGTGCCAGCAAAGCTTACCTTGTTTTTAGGTGCCAACAGCAGACCTGTTAGCACCTATATGCCTACTGTTTTGTGCATTTAGTCAAGTTTAAGGTTACATTCAGTGTAAGTGATTCAGTTACGTGATGTCACTGATGATGTCAGTGGTAGGGCCTTTAGGATTAGGCATAGGGTTTCAGACCTACACAAGCTTGGATCTGATCCTCAGCATTGCACATATGTTTTTTCTCAATGCAACTTTTGTTGCACGAGCGAAATTGTTAGATGTCATTACTGATGTAGTGAATGGCTGCAGCAGAGTTAAATAGCAGACTTTCAGATAATTGAACTTAGTTCTACAGTACGTTGTAGTTGGTTAAATTAGTCCCAGCTGAGGGTTGTCTAGATTTGAATACAATTTGAGTCACCTGTTTTGTAGGTTGTGACATAACCTCTCCACCATAGGAAGTACAGCTCACTTACCTGTAGCTCAGTAGCACACTGAATCTGTATTTGTTTAGCAGGCAAAGGATCAGTGGTTCAAATTCTGGCAGGGACTCAAACTTTTTTTGTAAGATGGAAACTCAATAGAATGGAAATTGTACGTCACCACCACTGTCTGAAATTGTGCATCCATGCTGCATTCCAAAATAGTGTGTCACTGCTACATTCTGAAATTGTGTGTCATCACCACATTTTGAAATTGTGTGTCACTGCTACCTTCTGAGATTGTGTATTGCCACCACATTCCAAAACTGTCTGTCACCACCACATTCCAAAACTGTGCATCACTGCCACATTTTGAAATTGTGCATCACGACCATATTCTGAAATTATACATCACAGCATGGCACCAGAAAAATATATGGGGTGTCAAAATGAATGCAACAACAGCAAATACACTGACAGTAATTAACAATGCAGTGGTAGTTTCAGGAGCGCACACTTTTCAGAGTAAGAGCACATCCCTCCACCCTGAAGAACTCATCCCAACCCACCCTCCACCACCACCAGAGGATACCCAGAAACAACATAATCACAAGACATAGTGGGTAAGATGCCAGTGGGAAAAGACACCTGTGGTTCCATAAGGCAGGGTTTTAAATGACTGCAAAAATTGATCAGCACTTTCATTGTAATCAATTGCGAAAATGTAGGTATATGCATTTTCTAGCAGTTAGGATTGCTAAACAAATTGGGACATGAGCTATGCATTATCCCAACTGATTAGCAGTTTTACTTGTAGAAATGCTAATCAATCTTGCATTTATTTAAAACCCTGCAAGGGTCTAATTAAGACAGTGGAGGAGATGTCATATCATCAATAAAGTCTGTAGAGGTTCCAATATATGAGTATATTTAAATGATTGGCCAGTCAAGCTGGCAATAAAGCGTTCGACTTGCAAGGCAAATAGGATCTCTCTGTGCCATTCAAGGTATGGGGTATGCTCTGGTCCAACCAATGCTGGAGGATAATCTTCTTTGCACAAGCAGAGATCAGAGCCATATGCAGTTTCTGGTTTCCAGTCAGTGCGTTAGAGTAATCCCCCCAGGAGGCATAGCCCAAGTCTCATTCTAAAAATATGCATCCCCACCTCATTGTGAAATTGCATGTGACTACCGCATTCTGAAACTGCATCACTGTGACATTGAGATTCCATGTCCATGCTACATTGTGGAATTGAATGGTGCCACCACAATGTGAAATCAAGCATCCCAACCACATTTTGAAACTGTGCATCACCACCACATACCAAATTTATGCATCCATGACAAATTGCAAAATTACATATCCTTGCCAACTTCCACAACAATGTGTCTCCCACAGTTCAAAAGTGTGTATCTCTGCAACATTCTAAAAATATATGTCACCGCCACATTATGAATTTTAGCATCCCTGCCACATTCTAAGATTGTATGTCCCAGCTACTTTCTGAGATTGTGTCATTGCTGCATTCCATAGTTGCAATCTGGTGGCATTTCAAAATCTCATCCCTGCAGTATTCTAAAAATTACACACATTTTTGTCATTCAAAAGTCATGTTTGCAGCTGAATTCCAACCCCCTGTCACATTCTTAAGTACTGTACCTTGCATCTGCACATTATGGAAATGCATGCCCTGAACCACTACAACTGCAGTTTTATATAACATGGGGGAAATACAGATAGCTTGCAGGGAGTACTAGACTGCAAGCTCTGGTTATGACATCATTGGTAGCTCTTTACTGATACAGACTTTTTTTGAACAGGCAGTGAATTTAGGGCTACAAAATGACTTGTAACTTTTAAACAAAGTAACTTAGAAATCTAATTTTTGGCATTAGGCTGATTGGCTATATGCTGATTCAAATTCTGGATATATTAATGGTACAAATTCTGGCTTTACTCTCTCCTTACTGAACAGAAATCAATGTTATATTTTAACAATGACCATTGTTTTTTCTGTGTACAGTATACAAATGTATGTAAGTCCCACATTTTTTGTTTTCCTGAGTGCTGTGTTCTCTTTTCACAGGTTGGATCCCCTCATCTCACCTAAATACTGTAAATGCAGGTGGATTGACTTACTCTTTTACTCAGATTGTACTGTCTTCACCACCCTCTGAGGTTTTCTGGCCCTCCCCCCAAATGAGGGTAGCAGTCTTTGCACATTTGTAAACTTTTTAGTGTTTTTTTTCTACTTGTTTTTAGCCACTAATCCTGGAGCATGTGATCAAGTGCACCGATTCAGCAGGGAGTAAGTGAGAGGCAGCAGCGAGCCACGCCATGCCGGCCATAGTAAGGATGTTTGAGAAACTGTTTCAAATTTTTATAAATGGACTGTTAGTGTGTGGAACACTGCATGAAGCTGGCATGCCTTAACTAACTCGACCAAAGCAGGAAAACAAGATGGCACTGGGAGCGAGGTTTTGATTTCAATTCAGGGATTGATATTGGTTGGTAGCAGTTGTCTGGTTCACAAAAGGGTCGGACAGAATGGGATCTCAATCAAAATGATTGACAGATCGCATGTGGTATGATGCAGGCAAGTGAAAAATAATGTTGTGATGTTGGCAACTGCAAAACAAGTGTGTTATTTTCACTGTAGATCTGTTATTTGTACATTAGGTACCAGATAATAGATATATTGAGATGATCTGGGACCTACATACATTGTATATATAGCAATACTCAAATATACTATTAACCATACAAAGTTGTCATTTATTTAGCTTTTGTTGACCGGGTAAGTGCACTAGACAAATCCTGCCTATTTTCAGGCACAACCCGGGGGAGGGGGATACAGATGAATGCCAACTGACCTTGAACCAGATTAAGCTGTTGGTGGTATTTTTTAGTGAATGAGGGAAATTTGGCCAGGACACCGGGGAAGTTCCCCTACTCTTTTCGATAAGTGCCATGGGATCTTTAACATCCACCTGAACTACCACCAATCCAGGCAGATGGGACCTCGGTTTAACATCTCATCCGAAAGACGGCACCTCAGAAGTGCAGCACCCCTCTCATGCTGCACTACAGTGTCAGTACTGGGATATTAACCCAAGTGCCAGATGTGGGAACTGAACCCACAGCCCTCCAATCTCCCGGCCTCAGAGGTGAGTGTGCTACCTACTGAGCCACTGACACTGCCTAAACATCAACAGTTTGGGAAAATGATTAAAATGGTTAAAACCGTCCTAGTTCAGACTGGGTCTTTTAATTGGTTCATTAACTTCTATAAATATTCATCAATCAGCTGGTCCATGAAGGTTCATAAAATGTCCATCGTGACTTTATGGTTTATTAAGTTCATGATATGTTCACCAGCTTTATGAACACAGTGTTGATGAATGGTTCAGGAACAAAGTCTGTGAACTGAGATGATGACTACTTCACTGACTTTGATAGATGTTCATAAACCGTTCATGAACATTCTTCAGAGTTCATGAAGTGATGAACTACATCTCACCAGGGTCTCACCACAAGTCTACATAGGGGTATTATGACTTTCCTGTCCTTATAAATAAAGTTTATTTTACTAAAATCCATAACCTTGCTTGCTTGATTTCCCTAAAGTGGGTGGTGTGTGTTAATTTGTTAAGGTTACACCTTGGTCTTAATCCTCATCTATTATAACTGTATTTTTCTAAGAGAGTACCTTTCTTTCTTGATTCAGTTTCCTAGGTGCATTACCCTGCATTTATCCTTGTTAAGTTTCATTCCCCATTGTATTGTCCATTTATTTTATGAATGTCTGTCTGTAGATCTTCAACCTGTTTCAAAGTGTCCACTTGTCCCACCAATTTGGTGTCAGGTATGACTCTTTTTGATCCAGCAGTTAAGTTCTTCCCCCAATGTCCTTTACAAATATTTGAAACTATTGGACCCAGCATTGATACCTGTGGTACACAGCTCAACAGATGACCTTCACCTGAATAGTAATTCATGGAAGCTTACTCTCAGTATCCTATTTCCTAACCAATTTTCTACTCAGTTTACTACAAGCGGACACAGCCCTAAGTTCATAAGTTTGTATTTGATGGCACTATGTAGAACAAGGCTGAACACATTGCCAAAATCCAGTCAGATTATATGCAAGCAATAAGACGTGACAGGGTGGCCCTCATGCTGAGATAACCCACCCACCCAGGTGCATAGTGAGGCCTTACACTGCAGGCAGAGGGCCTTACAGTCCCTAGAGAGGCAGTTATCTCAGCATAAGGACCACCATTGAGTGTCTTGTTGCACTTATAAAATGGAAAATGTTTATCTGCAAAGTGAAAACAATACATTAGCAATAGTTGAGAATTAATTTATTTAAGGTACTTAAAGGGGAAAAAATAGTCCCACATTGTCCCAATCTTGCGGGGGGGGGGGGATGTAAAACAAAAAAGCACTGTTCAGCTCATGGTACACTTTTGCTGGAGACTAGGCAAAATCAGAAAAACTAACCACCCAGAATAACTTTTTATAGGACCTTTTAAACTCCTGAAATGTTTTTTTTTGACACTTAGCCAGAGATGGTGAGCAGTCACTTCAGAGCATGTTGCAGTAGGCTGGAGGTCAGGAGTAGTCAAATTAGATCTTGCTGCTGTAATTTATAAAGCATACAGGAGCACTGATTGTGGGCTGCATCACGCTGAAGAGTTGCAGGAATGCTGGCATTGTTATATGTGACTGTTTTCTTCTTTGTGGGTGGTCTGTTCTTGCAGCCTGCTTAAGGTTGGACTCTGTGGTGGTTTGTTGGAGGCATCACACACTTCCTTTTTAATGTGGCCCATAGGAGGCAATGTCATGCCACTATGCCAGATCTCACCCAACAACTAACGCACCAAAATCTGGTTAATGGAAAATCATGTACACAAATGCCCACAGTCTGGGAAACAAGATCCCAGACCTGCAGGCAACAATGACAGAGGCTAAACTGGACATAGTAGCCATTAGCGAGATATGGTTCACCAGTAACCACACTTGGGAGACTTCAGTACCCAGCTATGTACTGTTCAGAAGAGACCGAGGTGCAAAAAGGGGGGGGAGTGGCCCTTTATGTCAATGAAAATATCAAAGCTACAGAAGTTCAGAATACACATAAGGAGCCAGAAGAACCTGTGAGTCACCCTGGAAACAGGAAATGGGACAGCCATATGAACTGGGGTGGTCTACAGGCCTCCAAACCAGGGGGAGGACATAGACACATTACTGTGAGAAGATATACAAAACATGACAGCTAAAGGGGAGGTTCTGATAATGGGAGACTTCAACATGCTAGATACAGATTGGTCAATACCAGCAGGAACATCCACCAGAACTAGACATATAGTGGATTCCCTGCAGGGGGAGGGCCTCAAACAACTGGTACAACAACCCACAAGAGACAGGGCTATCCTAGATCTAGTACTGACTAATAGGGAAAGGATCACAGATCTCCACGTAGACGGTCACCTGAGGGCCAGTGACCATTACATGGTGTGGTTCAATTTGTCCATTAGAACTAAATCATTCCATTCCGAGGCAAAAATATGGGACTTCAGAGGAGCTGACTTGGATAAGATGGCCAACAGAGTTAAGTTAGCCCTGGCAAGAAGAAATACAGGTGAGGGGGTACAGGCAAAGTGGGCAAGCATTAAGGATGCAATATTTGAAGCAACATCACATTGTGTTAGGGAGAAAAGCAAGAACAAATGAAGGAGGAAACCACTTTGGTTCTCAAAAACAGTAGCAGAAAAGGTCAGAGCCAAAAGGCTGGCCTTCAGGAAATATAAGGGAACACAGTGGGACGAAGATAGAGAGGCATACCAAACTTCTCTAAGGAAAGCAGGGAAGGCAGTAAGGCAGGCAAAGGCCCAAACCAAGGAAACACTACCATGAACAGTAAAATAAGGGGACAAGACTTTCTATAGATACATTAGTGAAAAGAGAAAGTCCAGAGGGGGCATTGCTAAGATCAAAGGGGATAAGGCGGAGTGTGTGGAGAAGGACCAAGGAAAAGCATCTATCCTAAATAAATACTTCTGCTCAGTATTTACTGAGGAGAAGGTAGGGCAGGGCCCACAGATCAGCACCATGGACACAGGGGGGAGGGAGGTGTGCACAAGTCCCTTCAGAAAAGAAACGGTCCTACAAGAGCAAGAGCTCGCTAAGCTCAGGGTGGACAAGGCAATGGGATCTGATGGCATACATCCCAGGGTACTAAAGGAGCTAAGGGTTGAACTAGCAGAGCCATTTGCAGAACTGTTTAGTGAGTCTCTGAGCACAGGAGAGGTCCCAGAAGACTGGAGAAGGGCTCATATCATCCCACTCCACAAGAGTGGTAGCAGGAAGGAGGCAGGGAACAACAGACCAGTCAGTCTTACCTCAGTAGTGGGCAAGATTATGGATGCACTCCTTTAGGAAGGCTAGTGTAACACCTGGAATTCATAGGAGCACAGCATGAGTTTACAACAGAAAGGTCCTGTCAAACTAATCTCATAGATTTCTTTAACTGGGTAACCAGAGTGGTGGACCAAGGGGGTGCAGTTCACGTCACTTACCTTGACTTCAGCAAAGCTTTTGATACTGTTCCACATAGAAGATTGATTAATAAGCTGCGTAGGCTTGAGGTGGGTCAGAAGTTGTTCAACTGGGTAGCAAACAGGTTGTTGGGCAGAGAACAGAGTGGTGGTACATGGCATGCAGTCAGAAGAGATGCAAGTCACAAGTGGGGTACCTCAGGAATCAGTCCTGGGCCAGTCCTCTTCAATATCTTCATCAGTGACATTGCAGATGGACTGGAGGGTAAGGTTTGTCTGTTTGCAGATGACACCAATATCTGCAACAGAGTACATGATCCAGATGGGATGGGCAGAATGAGAAGAGATCTGGATAAACTGGCAAAATGGTCAGAAGAGTGACAACTGGGGTTTAACGCAAAGAAGTGCAAGATCATGCACATAGGAAAGAGAAACCCTGAAGCCACCTATAAGTTTTGAGGGGAGTTGCTGGCAATCACAAGGGAAGAAAGAGACTTGGGCGTCATCTTCACAGATGACCTGAAATCATCCAAGCAGACCACTAAAGCAGTAGGTAAGGCTAGAGGAATGTTGGCAGTATTAGTAGGGGTATCACAAGTCATAAGAGGAAGGTAATAATCCCTCTTTACAAGACACTGGTTAGGCCTCATCTGGAATACTGCGTGCAGTACTGGAGGCTGCACCTGCACAAGGACATTAACAAAATGGAGGCAGTCCAGAGAAGGGCAACCAAAATGGTGCAGGAACTGCATCAAAAACATATGAGGACAGATTAATGGAGCTCAGTATGTATACCCTACAGAAAAGCAGGGAGAGAGGTGACATGATTGAAACATTCAAACATCTTAAGGGCATTAACAAAGTGAAAGAGTCTAACATGTTTCAATACGAGAAAAATAGCAAGACATGAGGACACAGCATGAGATTAGAGGGAGGCCGATTAAGGGGTAATGTGAGGAAGTTCTTTTTCACAGAAAGGGGGGTGGATGCATGGAACGGCCTCTCTCAGGAAGTGGTGGATATGAAAACAGTGTAGGGCTTCAAATAGGCACATAAGGGAGCAATATAGATGAGTATGAATAGATAGATCATTGACCGAGTAAAGGCCTATGGCACATTCATAAGGTAGAAAAAATGGGCAGACTGGATGGGCCTTGTGGTCCTTATCTGCCATCATCTTCTATGTTTCTATGTGAGGCCTTGGAACAAGAGGCCATGTAGTAAAATGCTCCCTCATCCTTGGGAACTCGGTAGTGTGGCCTGTATCATTTGGGAAGTCGCTGTTGACGGGATATTCTCCCGCGATGTGGTTGTTGCCAGTGGCTTCTGAAGACTCATTTATGTTGATGGCTGTTTCTGGATCTGTTACTGTGTTGTCCAGAGTAAAATAGCATAAAATAGTAGTTTTTTGAAGGGTGAGGGTTGCAGGGATATTGTCTGATGGAGCTGTGGTTACTGTTGGCAGTTTCTGCAGGCTCAATGATGTCTGCTGCTTCCATATCTGTCCGAACCACAGAGGGATAAAAGAGCAGTTTCTGGAGAGAGAGTGTAGATGGTATTTGCAACAGCAGTCTTGTTGGAGGGTTTCTACATATTAACAGAGACATCACAGTTTGTGCTGGGAAATACATTTTCTGTAGGGAACCCTGTGCTGGAACTGAGGTATGTTTTACCAGCAGTTGACAGAGTGTGTCCCCAGCTATGTTTATCATTTTCTGTGGGTGGCAAGTAAGATTTTCGGGATGATTCTGCTTTATGTTCAGAGATGGACTTAATTTCCCTGGCTTCCAAACCAGCACCAGATAATATCTGTATGGCAGTGGCATACATCGAGTGGTTGGTGTATCTGCATGATAAATTTTCTTCCATTCACAGCTTTGGCACTGATGCTCTGAGAAACTTCTTGGACATAGGCTCATGGGTGTAGCATACAGCCTGACTGTCAAGGTAAGTTTGCATTTGTGTCCAGGGTGCAGATAAAAAGAGATTGCTTCTGCTGGGATTGTATCGAGGTATTTTTTTAAACTGAAGATGGAGCATAGGGGATCCCTGGGCTGCTGGTAGATTGTTGCTTGTTCACCTCAGAATAGTTTTTGTGTTTTTTTGTAGACTCACGGAAAGGTCAATGTGGCATATTCTGTCACTGAGCTGTCAATTTTGATAGCAAGAGAGTCTGGTCTTACATTACGAAGTCCCTCTTTACCTTGCCTGGCCATGTACAATTGTATATCAAACCACACCTTTTGGACAAGATCAGGGACAGTATCGAGGGAAAATACAGCTGAGGTTTTAAGCTTTTGAAGTTCTGCTTTGGAGATGGCAGAGTGATGAGTTACTGTGTCTTTATTTCATTTTCTATAACATCTAATGATGAAATAAACACATTTGCTGGCTTCAGAGCTGGATCTGTAATCAAATTTATGTTTCTTTATATGGCTGTGCTGATCAGAAAGTGATTTAAACCTGCTCTAAGTGATGTATAGCTAGCAACTGAGGATTTTGCACCTTTGCTGTTTTGAACGTCTGAATAAAAAAGCCTCAAGTTTTGACAGATTTCATCCACAGATGCAGTTTTCCAGTCAAAGCTTATATCTTTTTTTCTGAAAATCAATCACTGAAGCCACCCACTGACCAGCTGGTGGTCTTCTGAACGTTGGTTTTTTTTTTTCATCCTTTTGTACTTCAATGTTATCTGCCTTGCACAGAGTCAAATTTAAATGTCTTTTACTCACAGTTTCATCTTTCTAGGCTTGTTTGGCTGGCACCTGCTCTGTTTTGTTGCTGTTTTCATTCTGGAAGTATGCCATGATAATTAGGCCTTCAAATGTTTCAAAGAAAACTAGCGGGAAATCAGTCATTTCTCCTCAGGCAATTAGTGTGAATCAAAAAATGGGTGCAGTTTCCAAACTGAATGTTCTGAGCCTGGCTCATGGATATTCTTTATACTTAATGAGGCTGGCATCTGAACATTTTCACATCTGGGCATTAGGCTGAGGTAACTCTAAGGGTGCCAGCCTGCTTCGGCCAATCAGAAGCCAAGATTTTCCCTGCTCATTTTATAATCACCAGTACATTATTGTCTAAATTCTTACTAACCATTTCATAGAATGGTAAAAGACTGGTGACACATGACCTACCAGCAAAGCCAAGCTGTGTCTAACTAAGCAATAAGGCACAACAGGGCATTGGTGGTACTAGGTTCCCCCACAGTCAGGGGCATAGTAAGGCACAAGGTGAAGCCAAGTGTCCTCAGCCCCCTGACTGTGGGGGGAACTTACTACCACCAACATCCCCAGAGTGCCTTATTGCTTATATAAAATGGGTCCATAGGAAACTGTTAAAAAATAAACACTCTAAAAGTTTTCATAGCCACAAAAAATATTATAAAGTGTTGCTAAATAATATAAAATAGTCCACCAACAGATGTTTTTCACCTGTCAGTCATATGTCTTTCTTCACATTCAATACATTGTGTGATTGTTTTCCATGGAATAGAAGAATTCAAAGCTCCGCATTATTCCAGTAGTAGGATCCCCCCCACATACACACACACAAACACACATGGAATACATGAAATCAAATCAAAATTCTTCAGAGTTCCACTGGCATACACACACACACACACACACACACACGCGCCTCAAGTGGAGCTAGGATCTCAGTTTTATCTGTTGCCAGGTAAGGAGCAGGGAGTTCTCTGGCAAACTGGTAGGGATAGGAGGGGGATTTTTCATGGTCGTCAAAGAAACACCAGCAGTGGAAACTCTGACTAGTACTTGATTTTAAATTTGTTTATGTGTGTAAGGAGAAGCTCCTGAGTGAAAATAACATGAAGTTATTTATTTACTTTATTTAATTTAATGGACATTCATTTTAGGGGCTTAGTTGATGTTTTATATGTATGAGTAAAGGTTACAGCCAAGTTTGTGATGGAAATTAGGAAGTGAGTGGCTTATGAATTCTGTGAGTTCCCCTGGTTGGCAGGGACTTGTTCTTAGCTATTGGTGGTGCTCTCTTACTGCCATGGCTAGAACCAAGTCTCAGCCAGTCAGAATACAGGGATTTCCTTGCTCATTTTATAGTCCATAATACCCCTTTCTTCACTGAATTTGACAATAAAGTCCTTTAATAGATTTAAGGACCTTACCCAGTACTGACATCAGACCTATAGGGCAATAATTGGAGAACAGAGTTCTAGTCCCCTTTTACAGCTGCAGTGGGTGGAGCCTGCAGATGTTTTGCATGTACAAAAGGGTTGCTGTCATGTTTTCTGTTCATGGAACTAACTGAAGGCGTAAATAGCCTCTTCTGCCTTACCCTCCTCTAGGAAATGTTTTCCGCCCTCAAATAAATATGCTTTCATGTTAGTCAAAGGTTGCAGGGCACTATTTTATTTCTTAAATGGAATGTACAAGAACTGAAACCTAGTAGTGGGAGGCAGCATTAGCTTTTTTTTGGGTGGAGAGTAAGATCGACCCCCCTCCACCTGAGAAGCTCATAAAGATCCACCCAACCTTTTTTTTTGGTTCACGTGGGAGGGGCATAAGGTGGATCTATCATGTTGGAACAATTAACTATCAGAGCTGCCTGGGGAAGTAATTAAGGAGTGCCTGAAACTGCATCTAAGCATATCCCCCCACACACACACACATAGACATCATGATTTTATTTTTTTAACTCTAGGCATATCAATATTTGGCTCTAACAGCACGGGTAAGTTAGGCATACAAATAAAATAGGAAAAAAAGGATCAAGCAGGTGCCTTTTCCTTTGTCAGATACATGCAGACAGAAGGTCACAAATTCTGCATGACAAGTTCCTTATTGGATGTTTTCCATGTAAAACAGAAATGTTGTTATTGTCATGTCTGCAGCATTGTTTGTATCCAGTAAACTATTATTTATGTAGGTACTGTAAATGACAGGTTTTAATTCAGAAATTCAGTCTTGATAAACTTGTTTTTTTTAGCAGTTCTGTAAGATTTATATCTCTCTGATATAAGAGTGCATAGCACAGAAATGAAAGGGTTTTCATAATTGATTGCTGTTTGCATGAGAAGTGGACATGACAGTGGCATGCAAGAGTGAAGTCTAACAATTTTGTCTTGGCCATTCTGGGACCTGAAATTTAACAGTAATGTGTGAAGAGAATAAAGCCTTGTGTTTTGTGCATTTGAATAGGTTTAGTGCTTTGAAATTAAAAGATATAAATATATACACAGTGTCTTGGGCACCTGAAAAGGAAGGAGATACTACTCAAATAAATGCTATTCTGATGATTTATTTATTTATGTGTGAGATTTTAAGTGTAGTTCTGCCCATGTCACAGACACGTAAGCTATAAAAGTACATTTAAGGATGGATGCATTAGTCAAAGCGTGTAGTAGCAAAATAAAGCAAGAGACATAATATATTGTGTTTTTTTTCTTTCAATTGTTTAACCAGGAGTAGCACACTAAGTTGAAAGCTTGTTTACTGGGGCAACCTGGGAGCACATGGAAGTTAAGTGACTTGCTCAGGGTCACCCAGTATGCAAGTGGAGGTTGTGGGATTCAACCCCAGATCTCCAGATTTGCAGCTCAGAGCATTAAGCCACTGTGCTATACTGCCTCCCTAGTTATAGCAGTCTTCTGTTTTATGATTCATTATGTTGGTGTTGTAAGCAGCAGTACATTGCATAGCAGGTGTAAAATGTCAATAAGTAGGTCATGCAATAGATGTGCTGAGCAGTTACTGAAGCAAGAAATGTATTTAGGATAGTAAAATATTCCTGTTATAAAACCGATAAATGTGTGACATTTGCATCTCAATTTCAAGGAGGTCCTTGTGGGGTGTCATTGTACAATATAAAGTAGTTATAGTTTTCAAGTTGTCTGAGTAATTGCTTTGTACTACCACTGTTACTAAATATAAATTATTCTATGAAGGAAATGAAGTTTATGTAACTGTCTGTAAATGTATTAAAAACATTTACTCATCCTTGTAATGTAGTGCATTAAATGCTGTCGCTAGGTTAAGAAGTCACATAACAGCAAAAGAGACGAAAACAATGGGATGCATAGGAATTTGAAAACAAGTATTCATTAGCAGGAGTAGTGTCATGACTTTACCAATTTGTTTATAGTTTCGCTCCAGATTTTTAACCTTACCATTTTTTTACACCTTCTCATAAACTGTACAATGCCATTTTTTACATCCTATTCAAAACGTGTTTTTGCACCTGTGATGCCAAATAGCACAGTCACTGTGCAAAATCACCTTTTGGCTAATGAACTGATAGTGTCACTGTTCATGTGGTGGGGTCACAAAAAGTCCATGCTGAAAACTTGGAGAGAAAATACCTTGAAATGCCCAGGGCATTAGGGTTTTTGACCATGACACCCTGCCCTGTAGGGACTGACAGGCATCAGGGGTGTGACTTGGGACTGCCAACAGTAATGTTCATGCCATTCCACCCCCATCCTCACCCTGCAACCAGTGACTGGTATCGTGGTGTGCCTTTGACTCTTCAGCCCCAAAGTTCACTCCATTCTCTTATACTGTACCCATTTCAGCGTATTTCCTTATGGAATGGGGTGAGTGTAAAGTCTGAACACCCCAAGGTACACCTCAACACTTGTCTATGTCTGCAGGTTAGGGTGAGGTGAAATGGCATGAGCGTTATGGGCAATGTCCCAAAGGCACACCCTAATGCCTCTCCATCTCTATGGGGTTGGGGTGGGGTTGACGTTGCCTCAATACTTCACTGCCATTCCTATTCTGCCTGTCTGTCTGTCTGTCTGTCTGTTTCTCTCTCTCTCTCTCTCTCTATATATATATATATATATATATGTCTATGTAATTATCTATCTTTCTATCAATTGCATGTATCTCTATTTTTACCTATTTCTAAAACAAACCAGCATATCACATTTGCATGCACTCTGAGCACATACTTATGAAATTGCACATATTTATACTCCACTTCTGCATAGATTTCATACTTTCCTGATATTCCCATTATCACAAGCATAACTACCTTGCCCTTATCAAAAGCGCCCCCTCTGAAAGTTACTATAAAAAATTTTTTTGAAAGGTTCTTTAGTAAAGTACATATAGAAAAAAATCATAACATACAAAACATCACTAAAATTATAAATTGCATCACATCATGTCACAATAGAATATAAAAAAGTTCCATTTCAATCAGCCTCTAGCTATTTAAGCTATACAGTGCAAACTTAGCAAAATTAGCTATTGCAAATATGTGAGCAGGCTTGTTAGAAGATAGCATATGTTCTAGCACGTTTCCGGACTTATTATTTTCTAGATGACTCCAAATTGGTTTCAGCCATTGCTCTCTGATTTTTGTAAGTCTTGGACAATCAAAAATCAGATGATTAATGTTTATAGCAGTAATAAAATCACAAGGGCATATCTTATTGCTGGAACAAAAAATATTTTCTCTTCTAGAATCCACTTTAAATATCCCCAATCTAAATTTACATAAAGCATTTCTTTGGGCAGTGTTCTTGGAGAAAGTTAAATAGGGTTCACATTCTATGTTTTGCTTATGGCCCATATAACTTTCAAAGTATGGGATCTCTCTTATTTTACTAAATTCCATTTGAAAATGAATATCTCTCATCCTTTGCTTAGCCATACTTATATATTGATCAATATTCATAGTCAAGACATCCCAAATTAGAGGCATACTGGATGTAATTATTTGGGTATTAAGGTCTTGAAACCATCTCCCCAGTATAATCTTACTTTTACTTTTTCTTTCTAACCAGCATTTAGATAATAATGTATTTGGTGGTGCCAACATGATTTTTTTTCCACCAACCGAGGACCCTAAATTGTGCTCGTATATATATTGGGATAATATGAAACTCCTTTCTTAGTACGGCTGTAGGTGTTCTATAAGGTAAATCAAAACTTATCTTAAAAAACGTATTTTGTACCATTTCTAATATTAGTGTAATCTTCAAGAAGACCTAAATTTCTGAGCCTTAAAATAATATACCCATGGATTTAGACTCAAAAGCTCTATTAAGAGCTGTATAGGAATGGCCTGCAAAGTTTTGAGCAAACCTATAAATGGCTTGAGAAGCATTTATAGCTTCCTTCTTATGCCAACCAAAATGTGAATTCCATAACCATTTTATATCAAAAATGACCCCTAAATAGGTGTATTCATTTCTTATTTCAAAGCTTAGATTACTTATAGCTCAACTCTTATGATAAATTTTCTTTTTATTTCCAAAAATCAGAATTGCTGATTTTTCACTATTTACAGTCAACTTCAAGCTTCTAAGTATGTGAATACACCTTTCCAGGGCCTGAGTTATTCCCGTTCTAGTTAAGGAGCATAGCACACTATCGTTCGCATATACCAAAATATTTACTCTTTCCCATATATGCTAGGTGATGCACAATTTATGGCTTTTATTTCCCCTATTAATTTCTCCATATGTAAGTTAAATAATAACGGTGCCAGCAGGCAGCCCTGTTTAACCCCTTTTCCCAGTGGGATTGACTGAGAGGTATAACCATCTCTTGATATCCTAATCAAGGCATAAGTCTTATCATGTAAGCACCTCAATACATTCAGTAATTCTGCTTGAATACCTAACTGTTGTAATGAAGCCCATAGTATCCCCCTATTCAAGTCGTCAATGGCTGACTTCAGGTCCAGAAAAACAATGTATTAGGCTCCCTTTTGTAGTATACAATATTTATCTATAAGAAATTTAAGAATAAATATATTATTCATGGTTTCCTTTTCTTTCCTAAATCCTGCCTACTCCTCAGAAGTCAAATTATTCTCCTTTACCCAGTTCTCCAGTCTCTGTAGAATAATTCTGGTAAGAATTTTCTCTGCAATACACAACAAACTAATGGTTCTATAATTTCCTAGGTTATTAATGTATCCTTTCTTATAAATTAGAACAATCAAACTAATCAACCACTCTTCTGGTCAGACTCCTTTTTCTAATATATAATTAAAAAGTATAGTCAGTTTATTGGCCCACCAGTCGGGAAGGGTCTGGAAAAATTCTGTTCCCAGCAAATCAATACCTGCAGCCTTATTTTTCCTTTGTGCTATAATGGCCAGCTTCACCTCTACCACAGTTATCATAAGATCAGAAGGCAATTGTTGAGCGTATTCCAATTTAGGGAGAAAAAAATAAAGGTACATTTTTTGGTACTTCATACTTTTGATAAAAAACTCTTCCTAAATACTAACAGGAATAACTGAATGTGTATTTATATCAATATTAGCAGTACCTAATGCTACCATTTCCCAAAATGATTTACTGTCCTTGTTTAATATTGATTCTTGTAATCTATACCATAATCCCTTCCTATATTGATTTTTCTTTTTATTAATAAGGTCCTTATATTCTTTTTTAAGCCATTTCATGGATATTCTAGGGTACCAATCAGTTGTCTTCTTTGAATACCTTCCTATTTTATTCATCACACTTCTATGATTTTCACATTCCCTATCAAACCAGGGTGCATCCATTCTTGTCCCTCGTCTTCTAGTATTAATAGTATTTGCCTTCTTTTTATAGATATGGATTTTTTAAATAGGATATTAACTTATTATATTCCTGTATTGGATTAATATCAGCTCCTAACTTCTTAGGGTCCCAATTCTCTAAAAGGGGTTTAATAAATGAGGTTAATTGTGGAGTCCATCTTATTAACTTTTTGTTATATATTGTAAGATTTTCATCTGCTTTTTGTGGATCCACTAAACAGACCTGATTATCCTCATTCCAATTTTTATAATGAACTATTAAGGGATAATGAACACTTTCCCATGTAGGGGAAATAATGAATTTATTTATTCTACAAAAAGAGAAAATGTCTATTAAAGCTAAGTCAAGGACACTACCACCTCTTATTTTTGGAAAAGTAATTTCCCCTTTTTTATCTCCTTGTACTCTACCGTTTAGAATTCACAAATTTAATTCTGCCACTAGGTTCATTAATTTTTTACCTTTCCCATTTACCATATTATCTCTGGAGTCTCTTAAAGGTATTCTAAAAACATTTCCTGGTGCCAGACTGGGTCATTTATTTCTTGCAATTTTCCTATTCTTACATTAAAATCACCCATAATCAATATAGTTGCTGCTGGGAAGGTTGTCTGTATGAGTATAATTGCTTCTTGAAGTGAGGCCATGGAATTTATTATTTCTGTAGATGTCAAAGAGGGAATATAAATATTTAGAATTATAAGCATATCCTGATTGGACAATTCAAATTTCACTTTTAGTATCAAGGGGTTATCAAATTCTATTTGTATACACTCTCTAATTTTGCTAGTTGAGGCCAAAATAAGTAGCCCTCCTTTGGGCCTAACACATTTATGTGTTTTTTATTGCCCTCTTAGCCCAGCTCCTATACCCTGGTACACAAAAATCTTCTCTTAGCATCCAGGTCACTTGGAGAAGAACTATATCATGATCTGTTAATTTTTTTAAAAAAGCCAGAGTCTGTAAATTTCCCTGGAAGGCTTGCAATATTCCAACTGATAATTAGTAGTTCTTTCTGCTGTCAATTGGAACTAATTGAAATGGTAGACTTAGTACTAACAGATTCACTATATGACTCTTCATTTAAAGTATAAGAGTTGTCTAAACAAGAAGAAACTTCTAACATTTTTTCTGAATTAATTCTTTGTCCTATAGTTTTCCAACCTCTAAAACAGTTGTTCTGTGGGGGTTCTTTCTCCCCTCTCAGGACATTTGTAAAATTCTATTGGCTTAACGAATTCAGTAATTCTAGTTTGTAGTGTTACAGGGATAGATGTTTGTTTATTCCCATTACATAATTCTAAGTTGCTCCCCCTTGTAACTGTTTTCCTGGTGTTGTAAGTATTATCCTTTCTGCATTTCCTATTTTCCCTTAACATAAGTGTTGTATCATCCAAATTCGCACCCAAATCCCTGAACTCCTGTTTTTTAGTCAGTAAAAGTCTCCTTAAATTATTTGATTTCAGGACCAAGCAAATCATACCTTTATCTGGTCCTGGTTGGTATCTGTATGTGGAGCTAATATCATTCTATGTAAATTTGGCTCCTAGCACTCCTTTACATAAATTGTATACCAGTAATTTTAGCGTAACTATATTCTCTCTTTTATTTTTGGGGATACCATCAAGAAAGATTGTAGGCAACCTTATATCCTGGGAAATTTCTTTATCCTTGACATCTAAAAATTAGACTCATGTAATCCTATAGGAAACCCTTCATTAGTCTTACCTGGAAAATCATCCTCTATCCATATCCTACTAGTCTGAGCACTTATATTCACTTTATTACTATTTTTAGTTATCTCCCCTTCTTTCCCTTTAATATTCTGTAAATCAGAAGTAGATGAAATGTTATTCTTTCTTACCATACTACTACCTTTCTCCTTTTCCTTTTCCTTTCCCTTATTCCCCTTTTTATATAGCCGAATTTCTTCAACCAGACTCTGTGTTGCCAGTTTTTCTTTCTCCGCTATCAGAGCAGTTGTCACCTTGATTCTCTCTTTGTTTTGTTTTAAAATTTCTTTTTGTTTTCCCAGTCTCTTATGTTCTAAGCCTTCCCCCACTCTTTTGTTCATTTTCCTAGAATTATTAACAATACCCAACCCCTCCTCCCGAGGACCATTACTATTTAGTTGTGTACAGTCCTGGTGTCCTTATCCTTCAAATCACATGTTCCACATCCCTCCTTCTTTTTAGCTGGTATTCTCATTTCTCCATCCCTAGCTTTTAATGTTTCAAGCATCTGATTTAAAATATCTGTTTGTTTAACCACTGCATTCTTAAATTAATCACTGAGAGCTCATCCCAAACCTGATTCAGGTAGTCTGCCCCAATGAGAACGGGTTCACAATCTTTATTGTTTGGAATATTTTTCCCAATTTTCATTCCCTTATTATCAAGGGAAGCCGAGTTATTTGTATTCCCTTCCTTGCTATCATTCTCCCACAAATGTGGAATATCCAAGGGGTATAAGGTGGGTGGATCAAGTTTCATTGACTCTATATAGGGGGAAATAAAATTCTCAAAATCCATGAAAAAAGCTCTTCTAGCAGTTGATCCATTAAAAGCATTATGGGAATCCATATCTATAGCTATATTTAAACTGGCATGTCTTTGATCCCCCTTTATTGTTTCTATGCAAGGGTCTTTATCCTGGGAAAGAGGTTTATTAACTGAATCTTTATGTAAGTCCACACTGTCATACTTAGTTAAAATAGCTCCTTCCTCCATATTCTCTAGATTATGGATCTCTCCCATTAAGGGGTGTTCAAAAGTGAGAGGCAAGGAATGCGACCCTCTAATAGGAGATGATGTCTTATTCGGTATTAGAGAGCCCTTAACCCAAACTATACTTTCTGATCCAATTAACTCTAACTGGGAACCTGGTGTCATTAAGTAGTTAGTAATTTTTTTTTGTACCACCAGGCATATGTTTGGGCATCAAACCTGTTTTCCCCTTCCTTTTTTGGCCCTTTGGACTAGATTTCTTCTTATTTGCCATACTGTGGCTTAAAATCTATTACAAATACACACTTCTTATTCTAAAATAAAATCTTGAAAGTTCCTATCACATTTTCTCTGCTAAGAGTCCATCATTACACCTGACTTCCTGACATCAACACATTGCTTAAATATAACTTACATCGCCTCATGGACAAAAAATGTTTCTCTAAAAAAAAAAAAACAGCTGTGTAAATAATTCCAAGACTGAACATATGCCAACCATTACTTTTTCATGTACTGCCACCTTCAGTAACTTCATGGGGATTTGCATATGTTTCCCATGATGCTTTACATTATTGGGGTATGTGCAATTGTGTTTTCTTTTAAAATTTGGCTGTCTGGCCAATATCATCCAGGATAACACATACCTCAGTGGCATTTGCTCTGGGGTTCTTTTGCAAACCTATATTGCTTCCTAGTCCATCCATTAAAATGTACACCTCCATATATTTTCCTAATAATGCGTATGCCTTCCTTAGAACAGAAACTAAAACAAATCTTAATACTTACAAATCATTGTGTTGTTTCTCCATACCTCCTTAACAATTCCACATAACTTCACTAACTTCATTATGCAGCTGTGGTGTATCTGACCATAATTTGTTTAAATAGTGATATAATGGTTGCTGTCCTCCAGACGTGAGGCTGCTCATGTAATTGTATTGATATGTTTACAATATATGTAAGGGGACTAAGCAAGTCATCCCTAAGACTTTGCATTCTCCTAATTGTGAATGGGAACCAAGCTCAGCTGTTGTGACAGTTAGGTGGAAGACTCTGGCATGTGAATTCAGGAGTGTCACCCAAAATTTCAGTTTGGTATGCACAATCTATTTAATTGTTGCCCCTCCACTAGTTTCATACGGTCATGTAAAAGTGCACACTTTTTGACCCGTACATGAAGAAGAGTCTAGATTTCTTTTAAATGTAATTGTTATCAGAAGACTTGTTTCGTAGGTTTCTGGCCTGACTGCAAGATGAAGGAACAGCGCCTTGTCTTATCTCAAAATTGGTTGCATATATCCAAGCCCAAAATTTCTTACTTTGAATATAACCTTCCTGAGACTAGCCAGTGTCCTCTGCTCCACTCAAAAATTAGGATAATGGATATGAAAAGGCATATGGTTTAAGACAAGCACAGTATTTCTAATAGACTTTACACAAATGTGTGCAGTGAGTGAGGCTGCCTACACTCTTGCACATATTCAACTCAATTTTCAATGAACCAAGAATGCCACAAGCCACAGTGTGATGAATATATGGTGCACGGGGCTTGCAGTATTCTCGGTGAGCAATTGGGATTTTCAATCCTATGCACCGATGCCATGAGTTAGACCAACTTTCTGGGTCTGGCAAGCTAACCAGGTACCTTTTCATGGGGCTTGCCGATATTTGGTGCAAACTACCGTAAATCAGGTAAGTGTCACAAATGCACCAATGTGCCAGAGTTGGGCACAGTTGCAGAAAAGGTGTTTGGTGCAGCTGCACCAAAAAACATTTCTAGCATAGAGACTGGCACAAGCCCTGTATGCATGCTTGAAAATCGGGCCAATTTTTTTTGTTTGTACTGATAGTATGCCCATACAGCAGGTATTTGAGTACTTTCAAACTGCCTGGAAAGCTGAGACCAAATGGCATAGTTGTGGCTGATGTGGTAATCATGAAGAGAGTATAGTGAATGGGGCTAAAATACCTCTGTGTTTGCATCTTACATTTACTTGAAGTGCCCAAACTAACACATTTAATTAGAAAATAGGTAATGAATGTAAAGATTTTCACAGTTTAAATTGTGGCCGGTGCCAAACAGATGGGGGCCCACCCAATACTTTCCAGGTATTCTTGTTGGCCAGTCCAGATCTGGCCAAAATTATAATTTCTGTGGGCTAAACACATTTAAATGGCTACTTCAGCTGATAAAGCATTGTAACCAAGTGTGATAGGTGATCAGCTTTCTCTTCAGAACCAAGCGTTGCCTCAGTGTGCATGCAAAGAGGCAGGTGGACTCCTCCTTACTCCTGACCATTGACTATGGTGATACCATATACAGATTGGCACACAAATCCACAGGCTATTAAACTGATGGAATATGATTCCAGAGTTTGAAGGCTGATGATGCAAAAGATGTAAAAGGAGTCTTAGTCTTGTTTGTTTTCATTACAAATAGTGTCCTAATAGATTGCAGACCCCCCCTTCCCGGACTGTAGTATTCCTTATTTTGCAGCATTTCCTTGCAACCCCTGCAAAGAAAGAGATTTTTTAGCTCTTTAATGATTTTAGAAATACCACATTTTTTGTTCTGCCCACCAAATTAGGATCTGCTTACCTTTTCTTTGAAGTTTCCTTCAGGACGGACCTCAGCCATCTCTGCTTCAGCCTACAAAAGCAACACAGATGAATCCTGCAAGAGGAATACAGACACGGTTTTTATGCAGTGATTTGCTATCCTTACGAGACCTTTGGAATATATACAGCAACCTTGGCCTTCAGCTCATTAAATCTCACAGATAATAAAAAAGGCCATAAATTGTAAGTGCAACTTTCCAGCTGTCCAATTCATTAATTTTGCTGTCAAACACTTGTTTTGCTATTGGCATATTTTCATCCCCATTGGGCCTGGGTCACGCCAGCTCAAGATCCAGTTCTTTGGAGGACCAATTGACACAAGTTGAGTAAGAATAGTCAGCAAACCATTTCTGGGATCCAAACATATTGTAACATCTGCCATTTATTTCACACCAGACTCGTAGTGCAACCGGAACAGTATTTTGGGTGGCCTGGGTACACGTCCCAGTTGAGGCACTTATTTTTACCAGGGGCTGGCAGCATAGCCCAGAGGTTAGAGTAACAAGCCGTGAATGAGCCTGGTACATCCAACAGACCTGGGTTTGAGTTCCACAACCTCCACTTGCATCCTGTGTGACCCTGAGCATGTCACTTAACCTCCCCAGTGTTCCTGAGTTGCCCTTGAAGCCAGGCACTGGTGCCTAGTGGGCCTTACCTGGTTACCAAAGAATAATAAAAAAAAAATATGTCAAAGCATGACCATACTAAAAATGTGATATTACATCTTATCTGGGCTAGGCTATCCTGATCAAATACAGTATGCAAATGGATAAAAGTAGGACCCCACTAAAAACTCCCAAACCCAGGTCACTGGCATGGTGTGAGGTAAGGCATCCAGCACCTCAGCCCTCAGTGCCATCAGGCCGGCTATTTTCCATATTATTTTTGTCCCTCTTTGTTGTACTTTATCTGTTTCTGTAATATGCACTCAGCCATGACCGTACTCCAAAACTACCTCACAGTACTCTTCAGTAGCTTGTGTCAAGCAGTGCAACATGAATGGGGTGTTCTTCAACTGGAATTCATACCACCAATGGCAGAAACTGTGTGGAATGCAACTGCCTACTGTGATTAGCTGCATCAGAAATCAGGCTCTACTATACAAACATTAGGAAATGTAAATACAGTAGTAGAATCTTCTTAATAGGGACAGCTGGGTTCACATCAATTCATCCAGCTGGGTTCACACTATTCGTCCCCATTAAGTGACTATCCATAGTAAGGGAAATCCATTAATATAGTGGCAGATTGGTTAGAGTTTCATCATGGTTGACTTTCTTTATTGTTTTTTATGCTTTTCTTATCACTGCATTAAACTCATTTAATACATGTAGCTGTGTGTTTTTAATTAATTTTAGTACAGTACTTCTCTTTGAAAATAATTGGTTAGAGCTCCTTTAACTCTCACATGCTCAGCAAGACAGAGTTTGTTTTGTGTGGCTGTAGTAGAAGTAGAATCCATGTTTTTTGGCAGGTGGCCTATGGCGAGACAGTTAACCTCTAAACAGCCTCTACAAGCATTCCAAATCAGCTGTACATTATTAAATTAAACAGAATTATGGCCCCCATTAGCCACCTAAATTAACACTGTGCTAATAGGGAGTGAAACTGTTCCAATGGTAACATCCCTTTTAACCAAACATTCCTATTGTCAGTATCCCTATTAAGTGGGTTCTGCTGTACAGTACTTGATTAGTATAAAACAACTCCCAAATGTATTTAGACTCTATGCAGGCTCAAAATCCTCAGTTAAAAATTGTTTCCATGCTCTTTCCAAACAATATATACCAGCAGGCTAGCTACGTCATCAGTTGCACACATATGATCACTATATTTAACCAGGGCATCTATCACTGCATTGTGTGCAACTGACAGCATTGCTGATAGTGTTGAACAAAATTCAATGAACAATTTAATTTGTTCAACGTTTAATTATTTATTTAAAAAAGTTTAACCAGGGAATACATATTGAGCTGAAAAATAGCTTGTTTCCAGATGGTCCTGGGGAGAGGGGAGAAGGAGATAGCTAAAGAATAAAAATGATTAAACAAATAAAGTAAAATACAATAATATAGTACTGTAATTACAAGCAGAATCATAACTATTATAGGCAGAATAGTAAATGAAAGCAACTAGAAAATAAAACACACTCTAATATATACAGAAAGGAAAAATAGCGGAACAGCAAGACAAGGGCAAGACAAGAGAGTGGAGGAAAAGAGGAAGGGTCATAGTCAGTTGCAGGTAGGAAGACAAAAGTAAAAAAGAGACTTTAGGGAGGAAGGAGAAGAGGCAGAATGAATAGAGAGGGGAAGGGAGGACCAAAGTTTAGGAAAGCAGTAAGAAAAAGCAGATTGGCCAACAACAGATTTTCTAGAAGGAATAGTGAGAGACTAGAAAGTATTGTTGTGGAGACGGTAGTTGAGATGAGACAGACATATATCTGAAAGCTTAAAAAACAAGGTGCTGCATCAGCATGTGGTCTGAAAACAAAACAAATTGGTAATATTAAAAGTGTGCTGAAAATAGAAACTAGAATTAGAATCAAAATCAACGTTTCGACCATAGATCTTCTTCAAGAATTATCTAAACTAACTTTGCTTTTTTCTCTTTTAGGTAATTCCTGAAGAAGACCTATAGCTGAAACATCAGTTCTAAATCTATTTTCTATGTTCAGCATGCATTTAATATTACCATTTTGTTTTATCTGAAAACATTGTAGATAATATTAAAACTAAGGTGCTGTTGTATAAAACAAATGGACTCCATCATTAAAAATTCAATTACAATAACCCCAGCATACAAATTTAAAGCAGCAGTGCAACAAAAAATGATTTTCCAAAAAGCTAGTTTCAGTTATAAGTAATAAAAATCATACGCATACCTGTCGACTCTACTTTTGTAGGCACCTGGTAACTATGCTGCACACATGAGTTTTCTTTAACTTTCTCAATACTAACCCTTGCCAGGTCTACAATGCCATTTCTAAGTTAACTGTAGAGGCCATCTTTCTTTTCTTGAGAAAAAAAAACTACTTTTAAACCTTTTTAAAATACCCAAATGTTTAGTGGAATTAGAAAATGTTACCACCAAATGAAACTGGAAGATGCCTATACTCTTTTACAGTGAAAGAAAGGTAGGGTCAAATTTTTTGCCCAGTTTTATTGCACTGCTGCCGTAAACTCATAGTCATCGGGGAATTCTAAAGTTAGGGTTGAAAATTAATCAAGGCCAGAATCAAACAGCTATTTAAACAGAAATGTGTCAGTAGGCTGCAAAATTTGCATTCCTTACTGCTACATTTTTATTGTAAATAATCATTATCCATTTTCTGCATATATGTTCATTGCTCTCTGTATGAGCATCATGCCTGCCATACCGTGTGCTGAATATCTTGTGCAGTTGCATTACCTATATGATTTAAACTTGTATGTTAAGTCCCATTGCCCCACAGCCTCCTCCAAAACCAGTTGCTTTTATACCTAATAAATAAGAACATGTTTGCACAACATATGTATTCATCCCTGCTAATGATGTGTTGGTGGTGGTCGGGGGGGCAGGGGTTGGGCGGACATGATAGACATTGAGTCCTTTCCTCCTTTAAATTATCATATTACTATTTATCCAATGGCAGTTCAAATAAAATGTCACAACCATCAAAGTTGTTTTTGCTTGTCAGACACCAATTCTCACACTAAATGGATGACAAAGCAAATACCCTCACTGTAGGGTCTTCAGAATAGAAGCCTGGTAGCATTTCAATACAGGACTTGATTGTTCTCAGAAAATAATTACCAAATTTTAACTGTAACTTCTTTGAGACAGCAGTACGTCCAACCATTTTACTACACAAACCCATGCTACGGCATAAATCAAATATGGTATGAGCCCAATAAAAATATGCCTAATATTTTACTTATGATCCATGACCCTTGTGACATCACTTGTGGCATCACCATTTATGATGTCACAGGGTCACGGACTACTTGTAAAAAATATCAGGCATAGTTTTACTAAGCCTACACCATATCCCTTGTGGGTACCCACTGTTTAAATATTCTGAAGAAAAATGACATAAATAAATATTGTTTTTAGGGTGCATTCAACCCCTCCGCTATGGACAGCAAAAATACCTGCAGTAGACTCTCTAAAATGATGGACATGTCATCAGCACGTTACAAAATTGTCATGCTTATGGGGAGAGTGTGCTAAACTCAGAGTTACTTTTCAAGATGCAGTTGATGGAGTGTGATTAACTAGGAAACCACTGTTAGACAGTCACGGAGCTATTCATTTAGTTTGACATAATATTTGCATTCTCTGGCTTTGGTAGATTTAAAAGCAATCCCTAATGTTATACCAATGTAATATTTTAGCAAAGAATCATTACTATTAATCAAAAACATGTTTGTGTGTGTGTGTGTGTGTGTGTGTGTGTATTTCTGTTTTTATCTAAAAATGTAATGTTTATTAAATATACGTAATTTGTATACTTATATACAAACAGTGAACAAATTGTAACTTACTATACCTTTTACATTTTTAAGAAGTCAAATGGTTTATTTCTACACTCAAAGCAGTCTTGCCAGTACAGTGCTCCCTCCATTATCCACCCCTTTTGTCCACCACCCTCATTTACCACCAGCGTGAGCACCTGTCCCATTTTCTAGAAATGTTATCTTCCTCTTAACTGCCACCCTCTATTATCTGCCACCTTCTTTTATCCACCAACATTTAGGTTGTGCGGAGGTTGGTGGATAAAGGAGGGAGCACTGCATATAACATTTTACTCCAGTTTGTAACTTTTGGTTTGTAACATGAATGAAGAGTAAGAGTTGATTGCCTCCTACCTGTTATAGATTTGTTTTCTGCATCGATAAGTACAAGGAATGTTTACAGTTTCTGAGCAGTACTAGCTTGTCAGCAGCAAACAGGATATTAAAGAGCAACAATTGACCCAGATTGAAAGCAATTTCCAATCCCCCCACTGTTAGCCTACCAGCAAAGGACTTAAACAATTCTTGTCCCAGAATTTTTACCTTCATGGTTTTTCAAGTGGAAGGGATCATAAATCCTTGTATTGAGGTGCTAGCTGCCAGATCCCTTCCCCTTCCTGGTACCCTTCACTGAAAACTCCCTGGGCTTATATGTTTTGTGATGTATGAGTTTGTAGGGCATGGGGACACAGCCTATTGATTTTGATGGGGGAAGATTTTTTTTTTTTATATTTTAGAGTGCCAACAGGTTGAAACCAATGCCACCACTCAACAAATAAGGCTATTGTTAGTTGAGCAGCGGCATTGATTTAAACCCAGTGGCCTGTAAAATGTTTTAAAAAAATGTAAAATCCACCCCCCAGTGAAATCAGTAGAGCACATCCCCATGTTCTACAAACTCACACACAAAATGTGATGGGGTGACACGGGCAGAGTTTCAGTGAATGGTAACAGGGACGGGAAGGGATCTAGCAGCTAGCTCCTCGATAATAAGATTTGTGATCCCTTCCTGTACAAAAGCCATGAAAATAAAAATTCTGAAACAATGGCTGCTTAAGTCTTTAGTAGGTAGGCTAATAGTGTGGGGGGGGGGACTGAGGATTGCACCTAAACTGGATGGATAGCAAGGAGTAGCGAGAACAGTGATGAATATGAGGAGGGAGTTGGTAACAAAGTGACAGAAGGCGTTCATAGCATCAGCTACACTTCCAGCACTCTCTTCTGGCACCTTGCTAATATTTATACTTTGAGCATGCTGCAGAGGAATTATTTTACCATTTTGTACATCCTTTTCATGTTTTATAAATATCTCTAAAATTTTTACAAATGTTCTTTCAATATATTGAACAAAATACCCATTTTATAAGTGCAATAAGACACTCCAAAGTGTTGGTTGTGATGTCACAGATACACTTCCAGGGGCTGGAGGCACTTGACCTGTGACCTCATGCTTTACTAAGCACCTGGGTGTGTGGCTGTGGCATCACAATGAATACCCTGCTGTGTCTCACTACTTACTTATAAAATAAAACTAAGTGGGAAAAAAACCTACTAAAGCAGACTCCAAACAAGGAGACCAAACTAACTTACCAGATAGGAGAACAAGGGCACTCCAAAATAGAATAAAAAGCTATAAATTAAAATTTCCAGTGTAACATTCCTTGCTGCTTTACACTGAATGAACCAATCCCCATCCTGGTGGTCTAGTGAATATGTGCACTTGCAATCATAGGCTTACTGCTAACTGTGCAAATATTGCTGCAGAGACCACTATTAATGGCTGTAAGAGTATCCTCATTGCATTCATTTGACCTTTTCTGATAAGAATGTAAGTGAGATCACTCTTACAACTGTAAGAGTGATCTTCATGGCAGTATTAATATATTATTGATCAAAGCCAATCAACAGTGTATTAAACATTTCAAAAAAAACTCATCTAAATGAGCCCATTTTCAGGGTACATGCACATGAGATACTCTTTATCAAAAGGCAGCACTCCGAGTGGTCAGAAGTGCTCCCTCAATCTGTAATTTGCTAAATCCCTGTGCATGCCCCCTTCAATTAGAAAATATACAATACTCTTCCAGCGCCCATCTTCACAGGTACAAACACATTTGTGTTCATGCCTATAACCCCTGGTACCCATCAGAATATTACTACAATGCAGACATCACTTAATTCAGTCAGGTACGTGCCTTGTGCATATGGCGCAACGTTAATTTCCACCTGTTTGTTCAGGTTGCATGCAGGGTATCCCTGTGCATTGCTTTTGTCTAGGTAGACTTACATATGAAGTTTCACCATTCTTCATGTAAAAAAAAAAGAAGAATTTGGCTTTGTATAGCACATTTTATACACATGGTATCTCAATGCATGTAACACATACCAATAAATGAGATAATGAGTATAGGAACTGTATTTCTAGATACACAGCAGCCATTATTCAGTGGACAGAACATTCATGCACAGTTTTAGTCCCGTTAAAACCCTTTTTTTTTTTTTTATTGCCAGAACAAATGTTGGCCAAGAGACTGGTTGGTTCCTATTCTATTTAAAATAAGATTGTTAACTTCATCTTGGACAATCACAAAACAAGGACACAGTTGGCAGCACTGTTTTCACATCTCTCACAGCTGACAGAACCTCTAAAAGTGCAGCACCCTCTCCTCCCACCCCCCCCACCTCCATGCTACAAGGCACTAGTGCATACACTCCGTACGAGTCTACTCTCCACAAAACTCCACTGAATGTCATCACTGAAAAGTTTGATCATTGCGACTGGTCTAGCATCAGTGGGGGCAGGACAGGGAGTCATTTTGTTTAGATTTGCAAAGGATGACCAAGGTAAACACTGAATACTTTACCAAAGTTAACTGTAGTTTAGAGTACACCAGTTCAGTAAGGGAGCCTAGATGCTCCCTTACTGAACTGAAAGCAGGCAGCGCCATTTTTTACAGCTAGTATGAACTGTTGATTTAATATGAGAATTTAAAATGGTTTAATACTTTGGGTATCAGACAAAAAGGATTAGTGACTCACTTGCTTTTAGTTAAAACTTATTTGTGCAGGATAGGCCCACTGAGGTGTTTTAACATTTTATTTTCATTGGTCCCCAGTTAGCGGTAACAGCAGATCACAAAAAATACAATGGCTCCATCTGCACTCCCTTAACGAGAGCTTCAGTCTTTTTTTTAAATCTAATAAATTAAATTCAAACATAATAAGGGAGCTGAATTCCCTACAGCAGGGAATAAAATGCTTCAAGCTATGGGTACAGCAAAAATAAATTCAGCTTAACTGCAGTTACCAATTAAGTTGAGGGAGACCACTGAGGGACATCATGAAAATAATGCCTGTTGCTTGGTGCTGTACCTTATTCTGATAGGAGAAAACCTCAATCAGCACTGGGTAAAATGAAAGGATTTAACTTAAATTTTATTACATGCATGGACTGTTAAAAAACTTTTGGGAGGGGTGTGGAGCTAGCCAGCAACAGGGCAGGGTATATTTTTGCTGAGTTCTGGTGAATCGGTCATTAGTTTGCTGTTTTTTATTTAATTTAAGACACTATACATTATAATTATTTAATCTTTGTGGTGGTTTGCCAGTTTTCCACTTTGCCAATTTTCCAGTTGCAGTATGGGGCTCAAAAAAGATAAGGGGCAAGCTTCTGCTGCCAAAATGAAAATTAGATGAATTCTTCCTTCAGCAGCTTACCATGGCATTGGCACAATCTACCATGATGAAGGATTTAACCACTGAAAAAATTATCATTATCTTACAAAAGATCAAGGATAAAGTGAACCAAACAAATGAGACTTTAGCCTGTATAGATCCGAAGGTACTACAGCTGGAGGCCATCAGGACCATCATGGGTTATTACAAGCAAAGGATTACATAAGCAATAACACACAATGAAAGTGGGTTATGCTCTGATTAACACATGCCTAGGGGCATAGTAAAGCATGAGGCCGCAAGTCGAGTGCCTTATTACCCCAGACATGTCTTCAGAGCACAACTTACATTCCATTGTGTGTTACTGTGCTTATGAAATGGGTACAGGTTATTAAATGTTATAACTGTTGCTGCACTTTAGTCACTAGGGGGTGCTGTGCCATTATAGTAAGCAAGAGTGGTGACTTAAGTGACTTTTTAAATTTGTTTTGCTGAGTTTTTTTGTTTGCTGTATGTAATCAGGTGTGTGGAGTCAAGGGAGAATGAAGATAGCTACCTTTCAAAGCAACCATGGCGGGTTGCTACACCACTGGCAAAACCATGAGTTTCTTGTGATCTTGCCAGCAACATGCTTCCATCTGTAGTAGTGACTTTCATGAAAGTGCAGCATTATCATGCCACTGCAGGTTGGGAGGGAGCACAATAGAGTGTGGTTAGCAGAGGAGCAGTCTGTGTGCCAGGAGGGACAGCAACTGGGATTTCAAATAAAAATGCACATTTTTTATACAGTAAACTGTGCTGTATTTCTGGTTTCTGAGGGTTATCAGCAGGCAAGATACTAGGTAGTAGAGAAAAAAAAGATGGCTGCCACATCAGGATTTTTGAACTGGATAGGTGGCTCCTGGATTCTGGTCAGTAAACTGGCCACTACTACCAGACCTTTTTTCCCTGCGTTATACTAAAAAAATGCACAGCTGGAATGGTGTCTCAGCCAGTCAGGATTCAGGACTGCCCCTACCCATTTTATAAGTAAGCAATAACACATGGCAGGGTGTAGGTTATGCTCTGATAAACACACCCCTAGGGGAATAGTGAGGCATGAGGCTGCAGGCCAAGTGTCTTACTGCCCCAAGAAGAGCATTTATCAAAGCATAACTGACACTCCATTACATGTTATTGCATTTGTAAAATGGGTACAGGGTGAGAAATATTATAACTGTTGCAAAAATTTAAAAACATTCATCTCTTTAGGATTGAAGACTGTCCCTACCCATTTTATGAAAATGTTTTCACAAGATCAAGGGGTTGAGAACCAGCCACAAACAGCCAGTGTATTGGTAGTGGGTATGCCATTGCATGTTCCAGTTTCTGAACTAAAATTGACTATTGAGAGTTTGTTGCAGGGGACTCAGGACTTGGGGTCTGATGTGATCCATGTAAAAAGGGCCTGTCAGCTGCCAGAGAGAAACAAGTTGGAGGTAGGGGTGCAGTGACCCACAATGGTGCTGACTGTGCTTGACTCAGCTAAAGAGCTTCTGAGGGTACTGGCAGCATCCAGAGATAAAAGAGAAGCATACAATTTCTGGGACAAAGAAATCTCGCTATCACTTGATGTGGTTGCAAAAACTCAAGTCAGAAGGAAGGATTTACTAAGAAGCCATCAGCAGCTAGTGGAGAGGGGCATATTGGCGAACCCTTTTCCTGCTCAGTTGCAGTTCTCTTACAAGGGCAGGCCATATGCATTGGTGGAGTCTGAGGCCACAGACAGGTTTACAGATGTCCTTCCATCAAGACAAGAACAGGATTCTGAGGACTTGGGCTCTTTGATTTGTGACTTTTGTTATGCAGGTATGAAGAGACAGATTTGATTAGTTGCATTTCTGATCCTTCTGTAGGACATTTTTCTGTGAGATTAAATATAGGACTTTAGGAGCCATTTTATTATTGTAGACGTTATGAGAAGCCTCTCATTCTGAAGAACTGTGAGACGTATTGTTCTCTTATACTGGTTGCATTTATATCTGTGCTACTGTGTTTGTGAAATGTGTGCCGTATTTGAGTTCTGCTCCCTGCATCCCATTACATTTTTCTTCAGCTCCATTTTCAAGAGCTGCGTATCCCACTGTGCATGTGTGACTGTCTCTCCCTTCCCTGATGGGTGGTGGCAGCCAGCAGGGTGCAGACTGGGGACTTCATATTAAGCAGTCCAGTCATGGTGGAGTCTGTACTGGCAGCTTTCTGGGTGGGCAAGAGTGCAAAATAACTTTGTTCAAGTTTGTGGAGGGTGGCAGGCTCCACTTACAATAAGCTGTTTATCCCACTGTGCCTATATGTCCTGTCTTTTACCCTCCACTGATTGGTAATGCAGACAGGAGGGTGGGATTTGGGATTTAAAATTTCCAGTTGTTTGAGGTGGCAGTGGAGCTTGGGCATTGTGTAATTGTTCTCTTTTTATTCACTAATTGTTAATGTTAACATGTTTTTGTTGAAGTGTTTAGCATTGTTTTATTTACGTGCTTGTTATTTACCCTGTTGTAGTTCAGTTGCTGAACCTCAAACTCTACTTTGTGTTTCCCACAGCTACTTGGTTTGAATTAATGTAAGAACTGATCATTTTCCTTAGGGTCAGTCAGCTAATTTGCTTTTAGAAAGCTGGCACAGACAGTATTCATCTCAAAGGTTAATAGTGGGCAAGTTAACTGTACAGTACTAGAAAAGAGTTATACCATTTGAATATGGCAACCAATCAATGCTCAGATTGTTGGCTGGTAGCATTCAAACGAACCCTGGTCCGACTTCTTTTGATTTTAATGAAAATATTTCAAATAACCTCAATAAGCATGCCATTTCCTTTGAACACATTAACATAAGAAGTCTACTGCCAAAAATAGAGGAATTTCAAGCATGGTCTAAAAGTAATGCATTTGATATTATAACAGTATCAGAAACATGGCTTACAAGCAAAGTCCAAGATAATCACATTAGTTTGGGTGGATACAATTTAATTCATAGGGAAGAGCTTTAAGATCAGGTGGGATTCTAATATACAGTACACCTAATTTATCAGTTGTTTTAGAGCAATTTGTACATAACTACCCAACATTTGATTTTGTTTCTTTAACTCTGTATTAGAGGGTGCAAAGCAACTTCATTTGGTCACCTTTTACTTTCCCTCCTGGACGATCACTTGAAGGCCTTTCCTTGGTCATGGAAAGCAAATCTTCAATACATAATTCCAAATAAATATTTGCTTGCAGATGCCAGTGTTAATTGGTGTGATATACTTAATTCCAAAATAAAAGACTAATAACAAGTCTAAATTTTCATCAGGTTACTAACTGCCCCACTCAATACAATTAAAAATCGGGTTCAGAAACCTGCATAGGCTGGATACTGACAACAAGGCCAGATAGGATTCTGTGTGTGTGCATGCTTATTGATAGTTTAAGTGACCACTGTCCTGTGGTCTGTCTATGGAGTGCACGCAAACCAAACATTTCACCCATTTGTATAATCTCATGGTCTTTGAAAAATTTTAACATAGTTGACTTTAAAAAGGAAGTAGCTAGTATTGTGTCTTATTTGTACTTAATACACAGTGTGGACTCCATTTTGATGTAATTGCTGAAGAATTTGTTACAGTCTGTAATAAATTTGCCCCCTACACAAATTACAGATCAAAAAGTTGCTGTCTAGAATTGATAACACATGAGTTTATTATGAAGATGCAGGAAAGGGACTGTGCTCGGCGTCAGTACTCCAAGTATCACACTCCTGCTAATCTGTTGAATTACAAATAGCTCAGGAACACTTGTAAACAACTGGTGAGGTGTAAAAAATCTGAGTTATTTCTGAAGCTCCAGTTTTCTTCTTCTAATAAGCAGCAGAAAAACTGGAGAGTTTTTGATTCCACAGATTTACATAATGAGAAGGTTCATCATAATTAGGAACTCAGAATTCTAAATGTAGCTCAAACTCTAGAATGCTTTCCTACCTTGGATCATTTTAACACACTATTGTTCTATGTTTCCCTACCTTGTGTACTCAAAGACTGTTATTAACACCATGGGCTCAATCTTCAAAAGCCCTGAAAATGCTGCATGCCACTGATGCACCGATCATCTAGCGCATGTAGCTTGTGGGATTCCCCTGGCACTGATTGGGATTTTCACTCCCATGTGCCAAATGCTGCAAGTTAAACAACCTCCCCCTGGTCTAACTTATAGCATTGTGTGGACCCTTTTTACAGGGCTTGTGCCAAATAGTTGGCACAAGCTGCTGTAATGTGTGGAAAGTATTGCAACTGCACATGATGTACTAAAATGAGCTGCAGTTGCATTAAAGAAGTTTGGTGCAGCTGTGCCAAACAATGAGGCTGACACAGGGATGTAGGACCATGCAGCCCAATTTGAAAATTGAGCCCTATGTCATGTACTGGTACTCTGTGCTTGGCCAAATGTATCGTTTCACTGTTTATGTATTCACTGTCATGTCTGACTTGATCTGACAATGTATCTTGACAATATACTGTTCTGCCTGTTTGTTAAATGAAATTAATTCCGGGACACCCCTGAAAATGGGACAGCTGTGCCTCAGTGTGCCTATCCAGTTAACAAAATTAATAACTAACATAAAAAAAGTATTTGCCAAAAGGTTTCATCGGTTTCAAAAAAGTTAGATTCATATAAAGCAGCCATAAAAAGTCATTTCCATTCTCCTACTGGAAATGGACCAGCCATATTGTCCAAATGTTCAAATATTTTCCAATATTTCAAAATAAGCCTCTTTACAGCCATATTATTGGCCTTTAATATACTGCTTTTTTTTTTCTAGAGAAAGTGATTGTGCTACCCCTCCAGGATTAAAGATATCATGTCTTGTTTGCAATGATTTTACTTATTTTTCTGATGTTTGAAAAGGCCTCCGACCACCATTTAGAAATTAATTGACACAACCACGTCATATGTGTTAACTCAGCTTTTTCCTCTAAACAGTGCCAGCAACACAAATTTTCTTTTAGAATTGCTTTACATAGTCTTAGAGAAGTAAAATAGGCTCAGTTTAATATTTTAAATTGTGTTGACCTGTTCCCTTTATACTCACTGACTGAAAACAAAATATGTTTCCATTGTTCTTCTGTGATGTTAACATTTAATACTACTGCCCATTCTCCTTGACTCCCTAAATAATGTGTGTTTCCTTTGATACAGCTTGCTCTTCAGATACTTGAATAAACCTTTCCATTTTGTATTCCTAAGTCTGCTCAACTTTTTGTCCACTTCTTTAAAGTGTAAGACATTTGGAACCCTTTCCCATTTTGTATAGTCCTTCTGAAAGATGCTTTTGAGCTATATACTGTATATTTAAAAAACTCTGATTGTGGCAAATGATATTTTCTGTTACGAACTTCGCACTCCATACATTTGTTTCCCCTAGATCAAGTCTACCCATCATGAATACCCTTTCGTAGCCAAGAGTTAAATTTGATCATCTTCCCATTCATCTTAATAGCAAGGTTATTCCATGATGGATTTGATGTAAGCTTCTTGGTAGAGATGTTAATTCTAGATAAATAATGCCTTCCTACTGTGCTTATATTCTAGACAGTACCACCTTGACTTTTCTTAAAGTGCACTGGTGCAAACCGTAAATAAATCCATTGACAAGTTTAAGTCTGAATTCAGACTGGCCACTGTATTTCCAAAGTATAATCATAACTATTCTCTTCTGCTAGCAAGATTGCATATTTTGTCATATATGTTACATAATAATTCTTAAGGTCTGGGCAAGTGAACCTCCTCTTTTCCTTGTCAAACATAATTTTTGCCATGCTATTCATGGTTTTTTAGCATTTTATATGAAATCTATAAACAGTTGGGCCATTTTTTATAAACCAACTATCAGGAATATGTATTATCGAGGACTGAAGAATAGACGAAATATATAGAATTGCTGTCATCTTTAGCACTTGAATTTTACCCCAAAGGGATAGAAGTATTTTTGATCAGCCAAGAATTTTATGTTTCATATCTTCTAATAAAGGTATATGATTATGCTTATACAACCCCTCCAATCGGTTGGTCCATCTGACTCCCAGATAGTCCATGTAGTCAGCTTTGACTGTGGCTTCAAAAATGGAGAGAATCTCCAGTTCTGAGCTTATACCAAATGTTAGTTTTTCTGATTTTGCTTCATTAGTTACACAGCCATTAACTAATAAGAATCTTGTTATTATAGATTTTAACTCTAGTAAAGCATTTTTAGAACTTTTTAAAAGAAGGAGCACATCATCTGCATACGCTTGTAGTTTTGTTTTCTCTTCCCCTATTTTTATCCATACTATTTTACTATTGAGTCTGATCTCAATCAATACAGTTTCTAAGGCTCACACAAAAAGAGTGGGGGACAGAAGACAGCCCTGTCTGATCCCCCTAAATAATTCAAAACTCTCCATCAGCTTTTGTTTTTTGTTTTGAGTCTTGATTCGGGGGGGTCATACAGGGCTTTAATCTATTCAGTCAAAACAGTGAGGAAACCCCATTTCTCTAGAATGTAAAAAGGTAGGTCCATTCCACCATGTCAAAAGCTTTGGTGGTGTTCAAACCTATCATAATAGCTTCTTCCTCCATCTTTTTGTAAATATTCAATGATATACTCAACTCTATGGATAATGCTGTGTATTTGCATTCTGGGAATAAATCGGTATACCATTCACACAGCAACGGCAATACCATGAAGACCATTGTGCAACAAAATCTGCAGTTCACTGTAACAGTCTGTGGTATCGCTGACACTGCTGTCTGCTGTGACTTCACCCCCTTCCCAAAATGACTCGAAGTTGATAATCTAAAATGTGGGGGGTGAGGGGGCAGAGCACCCCACATGGGGGATGTAGGTGGGTGAAGCCCCCGCAGAAAAACATCTTCTGCTCCTGACAGCACAATGCCGACTGTTGGCATTGTGCCATCGCTGTAATGCCGATCAACAAATTTTATGTCGATGCAGCATGGTGGAACCAGATAAATCCACCCTGATTATGGTGTACGATTTTATGTAAGAAAGGTAATTACTTGTTATTAATCGTTTTTGCAAAACTGTTACATTCATCGTACAGAATTACTATTTGTCTGGACTGTTGTACTTTTCTTAAGTCTTCACCATGTTTTATTAGTAAAGTAATAAGAGCTAATTTGAAAGAACTTGGAGTTTTGTGTTGTGTTTGGTTTGCCTGAAATAAATTCATCAGAAGATGGGTTAATGTATCCGATAAGTCACAATAAAATTCTAGACTTAAGCCATTGGGCTCGATTCTCAAAGGGTGATGCCGGGCTTGCGCAAACCCTGCATCAAATTCTGCGCTACCCAAACACGGTGCCACACGGTGCACCCCATTCTCATGGTCTTGTACATTTGTGGCACTTTTTTCTCTTTATGGTGGCTTACCATGAATATTTGGTACAAACCCCGTAAAAAGGTCCATGATGTTAGACCAGGAAAAGCTGGACTAACGTTTGACATGAGGTGCATGAGATTGAGAAATGAGCTGCTGGCCATGGACTACAGCATTTTCCATGTGCAGTGTGTTCAGCGCACCCATGACCTGCAGCAGTCTAAGCACTCAAGAATCAAGTCCATTGTCTCCAGGGCACTTCCTCTTAGTTATTGATCTTAAAGTCAAGTTAAGTTCTTCTTGACTAATGGGGACTGATAATTAATTAATTTCTTCTTGGGACAGATTAACATTTTGCAAAAGAGAAGCATAAAAGTTTAACTGAAAGATCCTGATAAAACTCCAAGAGACATTCAGAAATGTCATCTTTTTCATTAATAATTTGCCTCTATTGTCATAGACAGAAGTAATTTCTGTCTTTTGTTCTATTGCTTTTAGCCATTTGGCCAGAAATTTACCCAACATCTCACTAGATAAATGATAGCATTTCTTTTGTTTTAACTAATTATTTTAATAGCAAAAATTTCTATATTATTATTTTTTTTTTTAATTGGTATAGTCTTTCTGGAAAATATCCCTACCCCGCCCACTTTAACATTTTGCCCTAACTGTTGTAGCTGGTCTTCTTGTTTATTTTGCATTAGACTTCCTTTGCTTATCTCTCTGGGATGCTTATGCAATAAGCACTCCCCATACCACCATTTTTTTAAAGCATCCCAAACCGAAATAGTATTAGTGGTGTCCATTTTGTTCAGCTGAATTAATTCATCAATACTTTCCTTAACCTTATTTCTAATTCTCTGGGGCTAGATTCACAAAAAATCACAGAGGCAATGCAAAATGTTGTGTTGCACTTTCTGATTACCGAGGTGTTAAAAATGCTATTCACAGACAAATAGTGTACCACACTATCCGACCATGAATAGGGCTAGGTAGAGTCAGTGGTAACCCCATTACCGCTACCTCTAATGCTACTAGTGCCCCCCAACCTGCATCCTGGGGAATGGTCCCACAATGAATAGCGCAGGTCCACTATTTGGTATCCACAAAAATCAGCCATGCAAATGAGCCCATTAGGCATACAAGGCACTAAAGAGCCAGTAGCATGCCCAATATGGGCCCATTTGCATGGTGTGCAAGGCCTTTTGTGCGTCAAAGTGCCCAGACTCAGAGCTATCCCTGATGCTAGTGGCATCACCCCCCGATCCCACAGCTGTAATCTGCAAGACATGTCCTCAGTATCTAGTGGTCCCTCGCCCCACCCAATGCCCATCCTGACATTTCATGATGCTATCCATGGTGGCTAGCGGTCCTCCCCACCTGCCGCCATACCTGACGATGTGTTTGGCAATGCCTGGTGTCTAGTGGTCCCTCCCCCCACCAGCCACCATGCCTGCCTATATGGAAGCAATCTCCCTGGTGGCTAAGGGTCCCTTCCCCCACCCGCTACCATGCCCGACTATGTGGAAACAATCCGATGGTGTCCAGTGGTCTCTCCCCCACCTGATCAGCTGCCCAATAAGTGAATCCCTTTCCCTGGTGTTCTATGGTTCCTCCTCCACCTGATCACCTGCCCAATAAGCAAAACCTTATTCCCTAGCATCCAGTGGTCCCTCTACCCACCCAAGCACCTGATCAATAATTAAAATTATCTTCCCTGGTGTCCAGTGGTCCCTCCCCCCACCCGCCACCATGCCTGACTATGTGGAAAAATCTCCCTGGTGGCTAGCAGTCCCTTCCCCTACATGTACACATGCCCATAAAGAGGTAGTGTACCCTGGTGTCTGGTGGTCCCTTCCCCCATCCCTGGTATGTCAAGACCCCCCCTTCATGGTGCCCACCACTGCTGCACAAAATCCCCCCCAAACACAGGGTTCTGGCCCTGTACCAAGAAACTGCTTCATGCCTCCCATTGGTGGTAATGGTCCCCCTCACTCCCTCTCGTGGTACCGACATCCACTCCCCTGGTCCCCGTACCATCTTGTCAGTGCTGCAATCTCCGTGACAGCAAGCAGCATATCCCACCACAGTATTTCTCAGTCACATGCCATCCTAATGATGCCAGGAGCATGCTTCTTATTTATAGGGCCTTGATGTTTCATCCATAGGTCTTCTTCAGGAATGATCTAAAAGAGAAAAAAGCAGAAAAATGCAAAGTTAGTGGGTCTTAACAAACTTTGCTTTTTTCCCCTTTTACATAATTCCTGAAGAAGACCAGCTGCAGTCTGTTGATTCAGTTTCCATGCTCTGATATGTTTTAAAAAATGCAGTTTTAGCAAACCAATCTGTTTTTGAAAGTATATCAATAGATATTTTTGCCTGAAAATTTTAACCAAAATGGTTCAACAGACTGACTCCATGGCCACCGCCTTACCATCCCTCGGCTCCTTGGCTGCCCCTGTGGTTCTCCTCCCTTGATTCAACATCCAGGGACACGTCCCTGAGGAGACACTCCACAGCAGCAAGACTTTTGAACAGACCAACTCCACGGCCGCTTCCTGACCATTCCTCAGCTCCTTGACCACCCCTGTGGTTCTCCTCCCCAGATTCAACACCCCAGGGACACGTGCCCAAGGTGGCACTCCACAGCAGCAAGGCTTTTAAATGGACTGACTCCACAGCCACCGCCTGACCATTCCTCAGCTCCTTGGCCACCCCTGTGGTTCTCCTCCCTGGATTCAACACCCCAGGGACACATGCCCAAGGTGGCACTCCACAGCAGCAAGGCTTTTGAACGGACTGACTCCACGGCCACCGCCCGACCATTCCTCGACTCCTTGGCTGCCCCTGTGGTTCTCCTCCCTTGATTCAACACCCCAGGTACTGCCGCCAGCTTGTTCGAATGAAGTCTTTGCTTCTGATTGGTGCTGGGACCTGCAGGCGTATTCTGATTGGACGGATGCCTTTCAGGGTCGTTACCGATTGATGCACCTTTTCCATTGACTTTAAATAGGCTTTTTGGCACTACAGCTCACCTGTCTGCTGGATAAGCGCTGAGGTTTTTTTCCTGCCCCCCACCCCCTCCCAGGCCTCCTTTAAACACTCTTGCTCCTCCCACCAAGTTTTTCTCCACCTCTCCTCTCACTGCGTACCTGCCCATCTGAGGAACTCTCTAAAAGTAGGTACTACCCCTTAAAGCTAAATGGTGCCGAATCTCACAAGGTGAATCTACTTACGGACCGTGAGTAAATAGGGCTGCCCCAGTACCCCCAGCTGTTCCCAGGAATGTTCATAAAATCGACGTAGTTCAGGCATCCCCCCGGATCCCATTCAAACCACCTTTTTTTCGTCCCCTCACCCCCACTACCTGAGCTTATATGCATACCACCCAAACTATGTCCTACCTCCTCCCCTCCTTACTGTCCTCCCTCCCCTGCTCCTTTTTCCTTCAGTCTGTCTCCCATCCCCTCTCCAAAGCCATAAATTGAATTGCTCCTATTGCAGCACTGGCACTCTCCCCTATGAAGCAAACCCTGCCCACAGGGTTCACCACCTCACCACAAATCTGCACCTTCTTACGAGTGTGCATTGGACCCCGCTGCCCTGGCTAGCAAATAAACACTCCTCCTGTTAACTGTTGTGCGGGGTTGTTTGTCCCCCTCTTGCACTTGCCTCCATGGGCCCCCCTCTTATCCTCCAGACAACGTCGCCATGGCCACTCTACCCACCTTTCCCCGCCCTCTCCTCACTAGTCCTCCCTTTCCTCCCCACACCCCCATCTCATCCCCTCTCTCTTTCTTTTAACTCCTTCCACCCGATTTCCTTTCCCTCACTTCCTCTCCTTCTGCTATTCTCTTGTTCCCCTTCCCCGCACAGTATGTGTTTGTGTCCTGTCTTTAAATCAACCCAAATGTTGTTTGTCCCTATTGCAATTTATGTGGTCTACTGTAACATTGGACATGGAACCTTTGTAAAAGAGCCATGGCTCAAAGGCGTTTGTAATCCTAGACTCAAATAAAAATAAATAAATAAAAATATTTTAAATATTTGTTGTTTACATTGACTAAATAAATAGGTTTCCATTAATTTCATTATTATAACCTATTTAAAAAGTACAGTATTACAATGGTGGCACACATTTCAAAAATCTTTGATTTCATGTTGTGTGATGTCTAAATCTTCCTTGCTTTAAAAGCTGAAGAAGATAATAATAATAAAATTATAAAAGCAGACATTCATTAATGGAACTCTGCAATTTCTTATGTATAGTATTTTAGTTAATGCTTGTAAAGTAACTCTTTTGCTTTGGAAGGATTGTCCCCCCAACATCCTGTGCTCAGTGGTTACATCCAATAACTGTCTGCTGTAATTTAGAAAAGATACATTTTGCAATGGGTACAATATGAACAAATTTAATCAAATACGGGCCCCATTTATTAATTTGATTAATGAATAATATATTCATCTGAAGGTCTTGTGAATTACCCCATTGTACCACTGCATTGTGATATAACTTTTTTCTCTTCTTCGCCAATAGGTAAATTACTCTGCATACCATAACAAAAATTGGAAAACATGATGCCCTGCTTTTTCTTGATATGAGGACTGAAACATTTCTGGGGTTCTAGGCTCCTACTTTCTCTTTATTGATGGTCTATATAGATTCTGCTCCCAAAATAAAGCAGTGACACTGCACCCCACAAACATGTTTGTGGACATATTTCTTATGTACAGTACAGTGATCAAAGGGCACAGCATATCTGTATGTATTGGCAGTCATTAGTAGTATTTATATTTATCAAAATGAAATTCATACCTCCCAGTCATCCACATTTAAGTGTAACTGAATAACCGAAAACATTGATTAAAAAAACTGTGTTTTCAGTTGTTTTCATTTATGGGCAGCATTCTGTTACAGTTCTGTTCAAGGAACCAGCAGCTCAGAGTTTTTACTATGTCATGCTTTGTGTACAGAATGCTAAGCATGAGCTGTTGACCTATAAGAACTGTGTTCAGAGTTCTGTGCACAAGCTGTGACATGCTGTAGTTAAAACTCCAAATCACTGGTTCCATGAAAAGAACTTCAACATAATGCTGCCTATAAAAAGATAATGCCAAATAAAATTGTTCACATTGCTTTTTATTCAGGTATGATTACATATGCACCATGTAGTGGCATGAATATCACTGCTGAAAATCAGAACATTCTAAACAGCTGCTAATTAGAAATAATTTCCTGTCCTCTTTAAAAGTAATTTGATAGCAAGGGAAAACAGGTAGCAATGTTACAGTTAAGGTAGTAAGCCCAGGAGAGGCTAACTACAGTATCTTGCCTTGTTCTTTCCATCCCTGCTTCCAGTTAGAAGCTCATTTTAAATAAAACTTTAGTTTTCTATCCAGTCTGTCATTTTAGTTTTGTTTAGATTTTTGTGTTTATATAGTTCCAATTACTTACATTATGCTTACTGATCGTTCACAGATCTTTTGCTTAAAGCTTCAAAGCAATACATGTTTGAGACAGATGTAAGGGAAATTTCCAAAAATCACTTTTTCTCTGAATTTTCTACACTCCCTACAGTGCTCCACCTGTTGGTAAGCAAAGTGATATGTGTTGATAGTCACCAACCATTTGGTGCATTTCAGAAATCAATATAAAGTAAATTAATGTACTAGCACCCATGTTCTGCAGAAGAAAAATACATCTGTAACTTTAAGATAGCAAAGGTTAATGTTCAAACATATGTTTCCTAAATACAAAGTTCAGGCTTGCCAGTCTATTTTATGAATTTTGAGTGCACTGTCCCCTTATCCTACTGTCACTGTTTTAAATATACTGCAACAGTTGCATTTTCATTGGCTGTCAAACTGCTACTAGCTACAAGTTATATCGTGGCAAAAAAAACTACATCCCTCATCTCCCCTTAGTTTTTCAGTCATATGCAGAGAGGTTGGGAGGTTCAACACATGCTACTACATTTTTGAAAAATACTAGTGTGCTTACTAAAATGTAGCTCCAACTCAAAACCTAGAAAGAGAACTCTTGCATAAGGCAGGAGGACTGTATGGGATGAACTGATTATAACTCTGCTGCTCATGGCCATTCCACTAGTTAAAGGACAACATGCAGTACCACTGATTGCAAAACCCAAGGCTATGGTTGTCCTTCTCACGCTGGTTCATGAGAAAATGTAATGTTTGCTTTCAGTCAAATCAACAGGGCAGGGTACCCTTTTTATAACTCATGTGGAGCACCTTGCTCCTGTGCAAAAACTGATAAGATAGTTTACTAAATCATGCACATTCTTCTTTCCAGTAATTTTTATTTACTAACCATGATGTAACATCTCATTTTGAAGGGGGTCCAGGTTTTTTTTTTTTTTACTACTGTTTACTGACTTTGTATTAAAACACAGAGCTGTGTTGAAGTATGTGACAGATATTTAGACAAGGAATAGGCTCAAAAGAGTACCATTTTGGGTATAAAAATCTTGATTCAAGGAATTCAACTCTTTTATCTTAAGAATATTTGTTTGCTACATTAACAATGTTTTGCATGAATGTTGACAGAATTATCACATTATAAGAAGTCAACATGGGGTTACTGATGCCAAAATTCCAACTGGACAAAATTTGCTTTTCTCATTATAAATAATACATTTAAGGTTATGGATGTAACAGAAAAAAATTAAAAAAAGATGTAAAGAAATAAAAAATGAGGCTATATCTCCTCAACACTATTTATTATTAAGGAAATTTGCAGGAAAACAGGAGGCCTGATACTGTCACAAGGGGCTGTCATAAAATAATTGCAGTGCTAATTTCCTGCCAATCCCTTGATTATGACTCCCTGTGCTATGCTTACATTGGGTTGCTCACCTTTCCCATGTGTTCCCTAATTCAACTGTGACCCTGCAAACAAGGGAGCAGGGTCCCCATGCAAATGGCATACAAGGCCACATGTAAAACATAGAGACTCTTGCAATCCCAGTTGCAACATTAGAGACATCCCATGCCTGTTGAACTGTTACTGGCAGGCAGTTTTGGATGGGTGTCACTGAAGTGTAATTAGAAACCTTTGAGCTAGTGAAGGACCGGGATCAATAATGGATTTAACTGTTGTAAATGTAGTGTAAAGGAACGGAGATAGGGATGGGTGCTATCCATGGTCCAGCACCCCTGATGGTACCTCCCACCTCATGGACAGCAACACATATGTAGGTACATGTACTAACCTTAGGACAAAGACACTTATCGTATAAGCATAAGTGTCAGGATCTGTGTTTTACTGTATTTTACTAATGCATATTACACTCCTTTATGTTTTGCCAGTATATCTTAGTCCTGGGGGATGCTTTCCACTCTGTTTTTACTGTATTATTATAAGTAAGGCAACAGTGCCATCTTTAGTGCTTGTGCATCACTGTAATTGCAACTGACCTTGGACTCAGAGATCCCATTGTTTGTGCTATCATGCAAGCTAAGCAACTTCTCATGTTAGTTAGGATAGTTTCTCAGGTCACCTGTTACTGGCCAATTATATACATTTGATATATCTTCTTTTAGTAGTTGCTATGGTAATTATCAGGATATAAGACCCTGTGTAGCATGTAGCTTCTCTGAGTCGAGACTGCATTTTACCTAAGTAAGGAAAACTGACTAAGTTCTCCCGGTGTTATCACTGCTAGTTATAAGTCAGTATTACTGACCTGTAATAAATTCCATTTATTACATGTACACCACTTGTCTGTTGTCTCTTCCTTTGTGCTGTTTCACCAAGAACCTGAGAAAGAAAAATGTATTATCACTTACAGGGGGTTCTGCTCAGTGCCAGGGATTTGGTTGAAGATGGGGAGTGAAGTGAGATACCACTGGACCACTAGGACATCAGTGAGGAAAGTTACGAAAGTTAAATGATCAATAGCTCAGTAGTAGACCAAAATGTATGGGTCAGACACATGGGCAGACACCAATGGTAGTAGCTCTATGTACCACCGCCTCTATGCTTGACACGGTGCCATGTGATTAATACTATGTCATGCACAGACATCTGAGGATATTGGTAATCAGGTGTGTGCCCCTAGATGTGTGCACAGTGGCACTTGGATTGTTGCTAGTCTCCCTAGAAGATCACATCACTGTGAACTACAGTATACCAGTCTATGGGGTGCTTCTTCCTTAATAGAGTCAACCACTTAGTCACCTGAGTTAGACGTACATTTATTAAAAGAAGAGAGCCAGTACTGATGCCAATTTACAGGGCATACATACATCCTTATCTTGATTATTGCTCACAAATGTGGAGTCCTTTTTATGACTGCAGTGAGCAGAGCCTGCAGCCATCGATAGCTCAGAAAAGGGGATATCGAAGCACACATTTGGATTTGGAGTTGCAGTACTTCCTTCCGCAACTCTAAATCTGTGCACTCACCCCCCCATGGGTGCACTAGTTTTTGCCCTTCCCTGCCAAGCTCCCTGAACTCACATCAGAACACAACACAGTCCACAGTGTCCAAGATGGCCACTAGAGCTCAGTGCACATGCACAATTGTCACACATGCACAACTTCACTGGCACATGTGTGATGACTTCTTGTATGCACTGAGCTCTAATGCTCATTGTTGGATGTGGCCGTATCATGCTGTTTCACCATGAGTTCAGTGAGATTGGCTGCAGCCATATCAACTCTGGCCAGAGTTTGTTTAAAGAGGGTTCTGAGTCTTGTGGAGAGGTCTCAAAGAAGGTATAAAAAGCTTGTCTCTAACCACAGGGATAAGACTTATGAAAATAGGCTCAAGGATCTGGGTCTTTTCTCACTGAGTGATAGAAGGGTAAGAGAAGACTTATTACTCCTCTTTAAGATCCTGAATGATGAGCAGTTGTTCACTGATGTGGGATTGTTGTTTAAGAAAAACACACCATAACTTGAGAGGACATAAATTACAACTAGCTGAAACCACCCCACACAAGGACATTAGAAAACATGCGTTCATCCCTATTATAATCAGGATATGGAATAGACTATCACACGCCATTTATGTAAAGAGTTTTCAGGGGTTTAAAGGGTAAATAAGACATCCTGTTAAGGGAGCATTGCTTGACAATCTTGCCTACTGAGAAGTGGGGGGTAATATTAATGGGCAGTTTGCCTACTATTTGCCCTTCTACCAAGTATAATTTTAGAGCCTTGTTTTTTCTGAAGAAAATACATTTAGGATTAATGCCTGATGGCAGAGCTGAATTGTTCCCAAACCCTGTTAACAAGTTATGTACTAGGTCTCAGAGTAGATTTTCATTGAAAATGCCCTTCTTCCATACCAAGCAAGGCCAACATTTTTTGTTTAGGCAACCAAAGTTTATAATGGCTTACCATCCTCACTCACTGCCTGTAATAATATTTCTCAGCAGACTGAAATGTAATTGCTTCGGATGATCATAGTTTGTTAATGTTTATATTGTACTCCTGTATGTGCTTGCCTTCATAGCGTGTACTTTGCACTTACTGTGTGTGTACTTTTTGTGGATATGTATTGTTAAAACTGGACACATGTCAAAATGGGTATCTTGCCCATATACCCTCCAGTATAAAAGAAATATAAATAAATAAATAAATAAAAGAATGAATAACTTACTAACTAAATGATTAGTTATATATACATACATACATGAATATTGGCTGCGCCAACGACCTGAGTGTGGGAGTGAACTGGTGATGTTGGAGGTTCGGCTGAGGGAAGAGGACTGAGCATCTGGAAGACTGCTCTCCACCTCCAAGGAGGGGGTGGTGTGTAGCCGGTGTTAGCCTGGGCCCTAGCGGTGGCTGGGGGGGTGTAGGGCACAGGGACTGCAAGAGAGCAGTGGTGGGTGGCTGCATAGAAGCATGTGTGATGCCATCACCGATGTCACTGCATGCATGCTTTGTCACGCTGATGAGGAGGGAGAAAGAAATAAGGAAACTTCCAGGGCAGCAAGATGACTTTGGACACCTGAAGACCCTACACCAAACCACCAGGCCCTGCCATGAAACCAAATCTGTTTGGTGTCACCCTTGAGGAAACCTGCCACCCCCTCGGGAGGGGGGTAAGCCCTAGAGAAATAGCACAGGTAGGGTAACTCTTGGAGAAGTCAGGGTGATGAGGCTGGGGTGGCCACCATGAAGGGGGCCACCTGGTGCTTAAGGGAAAAAAGTCTAACTAAAAAAAATAAAAAAAATTAAACGAAAGTAAAGACACGACAGAGTGTCCATTATACTGATCTAACTGCACCCAGGGGCATAGAATGGCTGACAGGATATCCTAGAGGTTACAGTAAAGAGCTGTGAATGAGCTTGGTGCACCAGCAGACCTGGGTTTGATTCCCAGAATCTCCACTTGCATATTGTGTGACACTGAGCAAGTCACTTAACCTCCCCAGTGCTCCCAGGTCACCCCTGAAAATAGGCACTTGTGTCTGGTCAGCCTTACCTGGTAACCAAAATAATTTATTAATTAATTAATAGTGAGGCCTTATGCTGCAGGTGGATTGCCTTAAGCCCTAGCCACACATTCAATAGATGGAATGTCTGTTTTTTGTGAAAAACAGGAATTCAAACCTCTACAGAATTCTACTAGCTGAGTGTTCACTTCTTCCCACACAAACTCACATAACAGAAGGCCTCAGTAAATCTAGGGATTCAATTTTATCTAGGCTGGGCAAGCATCAAATGTTTTCCATGGTAGGCAGGCAAAGATGGGGTGGGGGGGGCTTGGTCAGAAAAAAAGCTCTTAAAAAATTAAAATGTGAGTAAGTGTGTGTGTGTGTGTGTGTGTGTGTGTGTGTGTGTGTGTGTGTGTGTGTGTGTAAAGAGAGGAATATAAAAGAAAATATAATTTACTTAATTTATTTCATGGGAGTTTTAGTTTTAGGACCTATATGATTTTTTAATGAGTAAAGGTGGCAGGCATTTTTGAAAAAGGCATTGCTATTGTTTGTGTGCTCTATCCAGATAGCCAGCACTTTTTTCACCTGTGCATTAGACATCTAAGACATGGGTACCAACCAATCAGGACAGTGGACTTTTTCTACACATTGTATAACCTATGAGATATACCACACCTTGTTATGTATTATCTATGCATTAAGTTGTAACCAAAAGTTGGGTTTCCTTCAGTAAATTTGACCCTAGGAAGTCAGGAGGCACCAGGAGTAGCCTAGGGCCTTATTCCTTTATGGTTAGATCGACAAAGGTAGCTCAGACCCTGGGGTGTCTAAATATTATTATTAAACTGTTTTTTGTTATGCTTTTTGTAGATACATTCCTATTGATATGTTGTACATAAAGGTTTCTTGTATTAGCTTAAAGAGCAGCTGACACCTTCAGGAAAACTTTAATAAAACATAACATTTAAAAATAGTTCAGCTTGTATTTCACATTAGTCCTGTATTACTGCTCCCCATTATTTATTACCAAGATTATTTGCATGAAAACATGATCTTTGGTCCTGAAGAGTTCATCTATTCTTGTTACTTTCTCCCTGAGGACATAATGCACTGCTTGTGACATCACAGTTGCCCTCATGGCAATAAACTGTAATGTCACAACAGAGAATTATGACATGAAGTAGGGAGTAAGCTATTTTTATTTTATTTATTTATTTATTTAGAGCTAGGATTACAAATACCTTTGAGCCAAGGCTCTTTTACAAAGGTTCCACGTCAGTTTAAATGACAATAGAAGACATGACGACATGCAAACAATAGAATTTGAAGGAATAATGTGAGTTGAAACAGGGGAGAACAAAGCAGGTTACAGTCATTTCCAGGCATGTAGGTACATGCATACATATACCGTGGTATTTGCAGCCATAGGAAGAGAAGGGAATACAGAATTAAGGGGCTAGAACAGAACAGCACAATCATTTGCAGTCGGTGGCATTAGTGGGGCAACGAAAGAAGTGCTAGAAAGGGATAAGGGGGGTAAGGAGGGAAGGGGGTGATTGAGGAGTGTTAAGTAGGGGAATAAGTGCTGGATTAAGGGAGAGACGATTAAGGTTGACAATCACAGGAGCAGGAGGCAGAGAGGAGGAGGTGGAGGTTAGATTTGACAGGGCCTAGCTTAGGCAGTAAGGAGAGGTCATAGCTGAGGGCATTTAACCAACTGGGAGCTCTGTGAGCAAAGGATCTTTGCCCCTGGGTGGTAAGGCAATGTGGGATGTGCAGGAGCTGAGAATCGGAGCCCCTGGTTGTGTGCTGATTCTGTACCATACAGAGGAGGGCTTGGACACCTGTGGGGGCTAGGCCCAGTATTATTTCTTTGGCCATTAAGCAGGTCTGGTACTTGATACAGCTTGACAATTGGAGCCATCCAGTTTGGGCGTATAGGTCGCAGGTGTGGGTGAGATGTTCGGATCCAGTGATCAGCCTACAGGCTTTGTTTAAGGTCAAGGATACATGCCTAAGGGCAGTGGCAGAAGCTGAGCCATAGATGATCAGGCCATAGTCGATTAGTGAGATCACTGAGCTCTGGACTGCGATCCTTAGGGCATCTGTGGTAAGACATTGCCTATGCTGGTAAAGAAGACCAATGCATGCATTTGCAGCTTTTGAGACATTGTCAGTGTGGGTGGCATATGACAGATTACTGTCAATGGTGACTCCAAGGTATTTAAATGATTGAACCTGTTCGAGGACTGCACCCAGGCAATTAATGATTAGGAGGGGTTGAGAACTGTGCTTGTTGTGAGAGCCACAGAAGAGCATAGACTTGTTTTTATATAGTTGAGGACTAATTTATGCTTGCAAAACCAGTTTTCAATTGCAGAGAAACCAAGCTATAGATTGTTTTGAAGGGGGAGGGGGTCCTTGTGGGTGGTGTGAATAATGGCGGCATTGGCATACAGGAGGATATGTTGAGGAGAAGATTTCGGGAGACTATTCAGGAATAGGCTAAAAAGGAGTGGCCCGAGAATGGAACCTTGGGGGACTCCTGAGTGAAGGGGTCTATCTGCGGAGTGGACATCAGTGATCTTCACACATTGAGAGCAGTTTTCCAGCTAGCTCTTGAACCAGGAAGAAGATTCGTGGGAGAGTCCAGTGATTTGCAACTGTGTGATTAATAGGTGATGGTGGACTGTGTCAAAAGCCTTGGACAGGTCTATGAAGACTGCCCCAGTGAGGAGACTATTATCCAGAGAGTTGTGGATGGCACCAGTGAATTCGAGGAGGGCAGATGTAGTGCTGTGACCTTTTCTGAAGCCATGCTGTTGGGTACATAAGATGTATTTGTCCAGGTATTCTGAGAGTTGGTCAGCTATTATACTTTCGAGGACCTTGGGGTGGGGTAGTATGGAAATAGGTTGATAGTTCGCATGTAGAGTCCTATCCCCACTCTTGTGAACAGGTGTGATAGTGGTGGATTTCCATAGGTCGGGAAACTGACCAAGGGAAAGGGAGAGGTTGAAGATCACAGTTAGAGGTGATAGGACTTCATTGAGAGTAAGGAACATTAGCTTAAAGTCGAGTGAGTCCCCACTTGTCCTGGATCTGGCAATTGTCTTACTGATATAATTGTGAGCTTCAGGCATGCTGACTGTTTTGAAGTAGAATGGGGTGGTTAGCAGGGTGGTGGTGGAGGTGGTGGAGAATGATGGTGGAGTATCATCATCAAAGAAGTCCGGTGGGAGAACACTGCTAAGGTCAGAGAACACGGTATTGAACGTATTGGCAATAGAGACTGGGTTGATTGTTATGTCCCCATCTACGACCAACATGGTAGGAGAGGTTTGAGATGACTTCCCTGTGACTTCTTTGAGATTGGTCCAGAAGGATTTCCCCTTACCCCATGTGTTAGTAAGTACTTCGTTGTAATGTATACTTTTCGTTGTGCGGATGGATTTTGTACATTTGTTACAAGCTCGTTTGTAGTTGAGTATGTTGGCTTGGTTACCTGTTGCCCTAGCCCAATGCCAGAGATGGTTATGGGCTTTTATTCATGCTAGGAGATCCATAGAGAGCCATGGACTACAGAGGCCTTTTACTTTGCACTTTTTAACAGGGGCATAGGAGTCACAGGCAGCATTGAAGGAGTTGATGAAAAAATTCCAGGGCCGAGTCGATATCAGTTGTGCTGCAGATAGGAGACCAATCATGCTGTCTGAGACGAAATTTAAGGTGTTTCAGCTGGCCCTGGGGAAGGACTCTGCTGCAGATTAATTGGGGGGGGGCATGCTGAATTTATTCGACCATTCTCAGATGACTGGGGAATGGTCGCTTAGTGAGTCAAGAAGGACAGACACATTAGAGATCTGGGATGGGTGGGTGGTCAGGACCCAGTCTAGGAGGGTACTTGTGCCAGTTTTGTAGTTGTGCCTGGTAGGGAAGTCGACCAACTGAGCAAGATTTGTTGCTGCAATGGCATCCTTGGGATCCCCTACATCTGGTGACAGCCAATTGATGTTGAAGTCATCCATTAGGATTGTCTTCAAGTCAGGAAGTAGTGAACGGATGAGATCTAAGACTGAGTTGAGGCCTTTAAGTTGCTCTTTTGAAGGAATGTATACAGCAGCAACAGCCAGGGCTTTGTTGTGGGCACCAAGTGGGATTCTGATGGGAAGAATCTGTGAGGATGTATCCCGAGAAAGGGGTACTTATAACATGACCACGGAGTGACTCTTTAAGAAATACAGCACAGCCACCCCCTTTTAGAGCTCCTAGCAAGTCTAAACATGTTGTAGCCAGGCAGAGCAATTGCCATATAGGGATTTGGGGAGAAAGCCAGGTTTTGATGACTGTAATAACATCAGGTTTGTGCTGGATAGAGAATATTTGCAAAGCATTGAGTTTAGGTAAGAGGCTATAGACATTGAGAGTTGCGAGGGTGAGCGTCCCAGATTGACTCAGTTTGTGGTCTGGGTGAGAAGTTTTCAGACCAGGGGTTGGGGTGAATATTCCCAGATAGCAACAGCAGGAGGAGCAGGAGCTTCAGAGTGAACCAGCGCAGTTGTTTGAGGGTAGATTTGTTCACCCATTTCATGCAGGAGTGAGTGCAGAGAGGTTGCCTATGGTCCCAGAGAGGGGTCAAATGTACCAGTGGTGTGAGTAGAAACAATCAGACATACGCACCCTGCCATTGTTCCAATAGTGCTGGTAGCCATTCGTGGTTGAGTTTGAGAGTCAGGGGACCAGTCCAGAAGAACGAGTGCCATTATTTGAGTAGATGTGGTCAAACTGGTAGCCCAAAGGGTGAGCAGGGAGAGAGGCTCCAGGCAAGTAGAACAGGGGTAAGAGGGAGAGAAAGATAAACATATGGAGAGATAGGAGGTGCCTGGCCATTATGTACAGCAGGGACAGACAGGATATTCTAGGAAGACAAGGGAGGGAGACAAATGACAGTGGAGGCAGGCTAAGAGGGGAAGAAGGGTGGAATGGAGGAACAGATGGGGGAGCGCAAGTGATAGGCAAAGGATGAGGTGGGGGTGGTACTGAGGAAATAGTTGGGTGGAGCTATAGCCTATTTAATTAAGGAGGCGGGTGGGAGGAGGGTTGGAGCTGGAATTTTCGACAAAAGCCGTACAAAGCTATGGGTGCAAAGCCCAGAGAAGCAGTTTCACAGTTCAGCGTTAGCAGGCCAATCAGATGCCGAGCGGAATGCGAGGGACCAATTCGTGAGGAGTTGCAGCAGACGGCGATCAGTAGGAGCTGCTCAGTGCTTCCCAGTGCAGGCAGAGGGGCTTACCCAGAAAGAGATGACTCCAGGCGGTGAGCTAAGGTGGGTCGGGCGGCTGGCTGTGGTAGCTGTGGCCGCTTGAGCAGAAGCCCGTTCAGGGGCTGGTGGAGTCTAAGGGAGGGAAACAGAGAGAGATTATAAGAGGATGCTTTGCACTGAGAAGTGCAAGAATGAAAGGTGACATGGAAACCCAGAGAGAGGGTGTGGGGAACAGACTGAGAGCAGGAGGATTAAGAAGGTGCAAGGGGGGTGCAGCAACCAGGACCCAGACAGAGAGGCCTATAGAGGCAGATGAACTCTAAGGGATAAAGATTACATATTCATGGACATTTCCTCAGTAATAAATAACGTGGAGGAGAAATATACAGAATATAAATGGAATGCAAGCAGAACTGTACCTAATTATTATGTGTTTTAACTTTTCTTTGAAGCATCAGTAGTTCTTTAACTATTTGGGAATACAGCCATTTAGGATGCTTCATTTCCAACTATTGTTTTATAATATACTACAATACATAGAGAACAATGCATATCCAGGTGTGTGTTATTAGGTTTTTTGTTATACACCTGAGGTTTATGAGACTACACTCACTGTGGGTGTATGAAAAAAACCTCATCACACACACCTGTATGTTTTTTTACAACTGGTGCAGGGTGTTTGGGTTTTGAACAGCTTTTTTTTTTTATTTGCCCGCTTGTAGTGATGGAGCAAGACAGTGGAGTGTGAGCCTTCAAAAGCCATAATAACTTGGTGTGATGCTACACCAGGTTATTATGGCTTTTAAAAAATATCTGAAGAGAGTTAATATAGAGGGTCACCATTTATCATAACATTTTAATATAACCCTTCATAATTCACAATGAGACACAGTCATCCAGCGTTCCAGAGCATGTTTCCTGATGTATTTAAGGTAAATGATATCACCATAATAATGCAGACATAAACAAAGGGGATTAACTTGTTTACTTTTAATTTCTACTGCAAAATAAGTCTATTATCGAGTCAGCAATTTTAACTTTAACTTGGCATTGGCTTTCAGATTAGTTTCAGACCACTGTCTCATAATTCAGGGTAGAATCATTCCAAACTCTAAACAATAATTCACATTTGTTAGTGGTGTCCTGCCAAGTATTGTTTTATGAAAATTAGAGGCAGCTTTATTATTTCTGTTTGGGTTGCAAATCATGCTGTTGTATTTTTTATCCAAAACTATTTTGGGCAATAATAATACATCCCCGATGATCTCTCCAGTCCATCTGTAACTCCTTGTCAACACAGGCCACTGAAGAATCCTATGAAGCACTGTGTCCGTATACTTGAAAACAAGTTGGCATTAAAATATAAGTTGATATTATAAAAAAGGAAACACCCTAATTCAAACCCTTTCCTGAAGACCAGATAGTTTTGTTTTTGAAAATATGCATTTAAGCAACTTATGGGTGCAGAAAACCCCAGTCAGATAAAGGTATTGAGTAACACAGAACAGTGGCTAGCAACAGGCATAATGGTGGTGGCCAGGTGGCTAGTTAAGAGAGCACAGCAATTATGAAAGAGGGCCTAGTAGATTGGAAAGGTGTGCAAAAGTATGGCATAAACTGCTGGAGGAGTTGAGCTTTGCACAATCAGTGGGGGGGATTAAAATGAGGATGAGACAGATACACGCTCATGATAAGGACTGCACAAGTATGGGAAGGGGAAAGGGAGAGTGAAGAGCATCTAGAGCTTTCTTATTCAACATTAATTAGATAGGAATGGGCAGACATGATCACTGAGGGGCCTTTTCTATGCTTCTATGAATGATTAAAGGGGAAGTAAACATTATAGGAGTCTCTCAAATTGTGAAAGCCCATACAAAGATATTTCAAATGAGGTATAGAACTTCCTTGTAGGTGTCAAGAGTCCTGAGATATGAATATCTAAATACTCTATAAATCAATACAAGGCAGCAGCCATTTCATGGGATCCTGAGACAGAAAGTGATGTCACTGAGGGGCAAGTTATAATGAACAACATATAGCTGCCCCTCAGTGACATCACTCTATTTCAAGATTACATGAAATGGCTGCTGCTTTGTTTTCATTTACAGATAATTTGATATTCATATCTCAGGACTCCTGACACCTAAAGCTAAGACTAGCAACTCGTTTGAATAGTCTTGTCTTGTGCTTTCACAATTTGAGTGACCCCTGCAACGTTTACTTCCCCTTTAACTAGGTTAATCATGATGGGGTCAACAAGCACTGCTATAATTCGTTGGTTATCTCCTTTCCTACAATGCTGTTATTTATAATGTTCATATAGTGGACTGGTTTAGCTAACCGAAAGAAAAAGCAATGTTCCAGTGAGTAGGTGGTGACTGATGAACAGTAGGTTGAAGAGCTCTGGCAATGAAAAGTGATGAAATTAGGCATGTCATAGACTTGGAACAAGCATAGCAGAGCAGTGTGTAGGATCCAAAATGGATGCAAGGAGAAAGCAAACACCTAGGGTGTTTGGTTTCTCTGTGTCTCATTAAAGCCCATTCACACACTCTAAAGCCTCAAACTCGGTGCAAAGCATTGTGGGTATGCCCATGATGCTTTGCACAGGTTGTGATGTTTTAAACACACAGAATACAATGAGAAATGCTGATGTTCTTAACTCTTAAAAGAATCCAATGAGAAATACTGATGTTCTTCACTCTTAATGTTAACTCTCCAAGTCAAAATGCAGCCAGTTTGTACAACTACAACTACAGTCAGGTAAGAGAGTTCCTTATTACTAAAACCATAACATGAATGTGTAGGAGTCATAGATTACAGTAAAAATTCCTGGTTGCTGTATCTTGTATGGAGGCAGTTTGGCCTGCTGGTTAGAATGTAGAGCTGTGAACCTGAAGGTCTGGTTTTGAATCCTACAACTGTCACTTATTGTGTAACCCTAAACAAGTCACATAACCTCCCTGTGTTTCACCTCTGCAGTCTACCTCTGTGCTCTCTGAAACTCCGTATGTGCTGAAAATGATGACAGTATTCTCTCCCCTTTCTTCTGAGTTGCAACACAGTTTGGATGGGATATAGTGTGGATGACAAGCACTATAAAATCAAATTCCTTTCCTTTCTTTTCTTTTCTTTTCTTTCCTGTTCTTATTGCTAAAGGGACTTCACTTCCAATATCTGTTGGAAGAAACACTTCTAATGCACTCCTGCTCACTTTCATCTCGGGGATTTTATAAATTATAGTCCATTAAACAGCATGAAACATAACCAATGACCTGTTTTCCAAACTGTTTGCAGTTACAGATGGTATAAACATTGGTCTCGTATGCTAAGTTCATGTGGTTCACTTCTTTGCAGTGATGTTACTTTACCTCTTTCCACTTCTGTAAATTAGTTAATTCTCAAATCCAGTGAGAGGAATAAAGCATGCATGGAAGCAGATTTTGCCAAAAAAAAAAAGAAATTAGTCAAAATTTGTGATCCAAGCTATTTTTTCCACACTATCTGAAACACTAATCTTTTAATACAGAGTTGACTGTAATATGAGATCTATTTGACCTGCTTCTGATGTGTAATATAAGTTGACTATTATTAGCAGATCTGAAGCCAGATTTCCAAGTGTCATGTAGCTGGTGGCCAAAGTGTCGCAAGATCAAGCACTCTAAGTGCCATATAGTGCATTTTCCAACTCAGAGACCCTGGTTTGTACAATACTATGGGGCATTAATTTTGCATGAGTAGGAATGGTGAGCTGAACAGGTTCCAATTAAGGTTCAATGGCCCCTGTTCCCCGGCCCCCACCCCTGCTGTGATATCATGTATTGGATTAGATTCCATCATCTCAGTCACATTTTCAGTGATCCAAGACGCTTGAGATCACAGTTGGTGCTGAGCCGTTGAGGACTCAATAAGTAACTTGCCTATAAGGACTACACCTTTCAGAATGCAGAATTATGTTGGCAGAATGTGTGCAGAATGACAGTTCTGCTTCTGAAATGCTTTTCTAAATGTTGTTTTTAATTCCTCTCAATTCCAGAAACAATTTCTATGTAAGAAGGAAAATCACATTCTGTGGATTACACTATCCACAGAATATTATCTGCAGCTGGTGGAAAGTTAAGTCCACAGTTTACATGAACAGTGGATTATTCATAAGCAGTTTTTTTAAGCATTTTGCTTTTGGAGTTTCAGAATTCTGCTTCTAACAGCATTACACAGAATTTCCAAAATTTTGTGGAATCCTGGCAGAAGAGGAATTTGAAAAGTCGCCACAGCTCTAATAAGGACCCCCTCCCGGTGCATAACAGCACTTGGCATAGCTGCCTAAGAAGGAACAGTATTGTAAGGAAGAGAGTTCTGATCTATGGTAGCATCACAGCCTGGCCTGCCAGGATTGGAAGCAGCAGTCAGAGTACTAGGAGGCCATCAGAAGATTCTCCTCAGCGCAGGTAATGATCAAATCCCAGTTAGGGCAGGAAGCAGCAGGGCACCAAGGAACCCAGCTAAGGAGGACCATCAAAGCCCCTCCTCCCATGCTTTTAACATGGAACTCCCTGGTATCATAGACAGTGACTGGGGTGGGAGGCTAGATTTCGGGGCTTACAATCAGAAATGTTTGACAGGAAGGAACAAGGAATTAGGTGTTGACTGGGGCTCTAGTTTGTTTTCTATGTGAACTAGTAAATTTGTCCCCAAAGTTTGATTCAGTTAAAGAGAGGATAGATGCCCAGAGTTCAAGGTTTTTGATTCTTTTCTCAGGCAAAACTTGTATCTCTATTTGAGAGCTTATTGCACTGACCCAATATGTCAAAATATAAACTCACCCCTTGCCATATTGTGGTTGCTGACAGTGGTCTTACTATGTTTTCACCTACTTCCCAAATATAGTTGAGGCTGTTAATACTATTGCTAGTAGTCTCAGTGGGAAACAAGGCATTTAGATTTTGGCCCATTCGAGTAAATGGCCAAAGATTCATCAAACCAATTCTAATCCCTTTGTCTTCAAAATTCCCTGATGTTGTGGGTAGGTATATGGGATGTAGATGTCTATATTGCAATCCTCTATCCTGTTTACAAAACCCAGAAATGCCCTTTCAAAACTGAAGTTATCACCTCCTTCTCCAAGTGTGAGGCCAGTATAAGCTACTCAAGATGCCCGCATGGGGGACCTGGTGCAAGAACTTCTGAATATGGAAAGTACATGCATGCACACACCCTTTATTTAGTTACAGGTTAGGTGCAATGTTTGAATATCAGATCTGATTTCTAGATCTTAACTTGAAAATTTGATTGATCCCCTTTGCCTAACAGATAACAAGCAAGAAGTTCAGACTTTTTTTTTTTAAACTCATTTTTTCCCAACTGGTATGTCTAGTCACTTAACAAGGTCATTCTTTGGCCCTCTGTCAGCGCCTTCTTCCATCCCATAGAGCCAATCTGACTTAAGCTCCCTGGAACCCAGCATCTCACCAGGATGGGCCTCCCCTGGATTCCCCACACTCTAAGTGGGGGACTCGGCATACTGCTCTATGGCAATGCAAACCTTGCTATCTGGTCACCCTGGTGGCAGCCATTCCTATAGCAGACCAGGAGTCAACTGAAAACTGGCCTTTTGTGGTTGGGAGGCAAACAGGGCATCATTTTCTCATTTGTGTGCTTTCTTACTTTCCTGCATCCTGGAGGACCTGCCATGCAATGATAATCCTAGGCATGCTGTGTGGGCTTCCACGCACAGTGTGCTAGCATTAGCTGCTCCTTCTCCCCCAATTGTTCTATCCCTGGCCATATTCACCCCCCACCTCCACTGGGTGTCAGTAATATGCTAGGATCTGTGTCGCTCACTGCCCCTTACCGAGAGGAAGACAGCTGTCCCTAGGATGCTGGATCATCTTCCTCTGGCTAACCTTATGATAACTCAGGCTTATGGTTATCATCATCTCAAGCAGTAATGCTACCACTATACCACTGGGCTGGCTCAGACATTTGAAAAAAATGCTTTTTATCTATTGGATTAAAGACTTTGTGGACTAGTCAATTGGTCTGGGGCTCAGGCACCTGGTCTCACTCTGGATGTTCAGATCCCAGTATCTGAAACAGGATCTACCCATGACTGATTTCCCATTAGTTAGCATGCTCTCCAAACTGGAACAGTCACTGGAAATAAAAGGGATTAAAGTGGTGAAATCAAACAATAAAACATTGCCTATGCAGATGATCTCCTTACCCTGACTACACCTCAAGAGTCCATGTATAAACTCATTAAAGTGCTGGAAGAACTTGCTATCCTATCTGGTCCATCGGTTAACTGGGAAAAAAACTCCTGTAATGGATATCTCGGGGAAAGGTGTTCAGCAGGCAGCTACTTGAAACCTTGACAGCAGCTGCTGAACACAGGAGGCAATATTATACCTGGGAATGAAAATAAAAAATGTGAAAAAATAAATGGATCTCAATATAAATCCTATGCTTAAAGAAATAGAATCAGACCGAATTAAGTAGAGCAATCTGAACATGTCTATTTGGGGTAAAGTAAATACAATTAAAATGATAATGGTCCTTAAACTGTTTTGTCTGTTTCAAAATCTACTAGTCAGGATTGCTTGGGGTTGGACGGGGGAGAAGGATTGATCATCCCAGAGGACGCTTTCCTCCTCTGGGGTGGGAGGGTAGCCTGCTCTGCCATGCGACTGCCACTAGGTGACCATAGGTGCAGGTCTGAGCAGTGGTTCAGGATGGAGATGCTCCCGCAGAAGACATCAGCATGTTGTGCTACATCAAGCTGCCACACCCCCAGAGCATCTGGGGGACCCAGAAAAGTGGAAAAAAACACCCCAGCTGGGAGGATGCTGCCTCTGCATCTCACACGCCCCGCACCTACCTACTGGGCACACCATCCTGCATCTGAGTTAAATACTTCATTGGAAAAGGGGCCACCTGGGAGGCTCCACCACAGGGGGGGCAATCTGTGGGGCATTGCCAGGGATGATCAGGAAAGTCTCAGGGATGATGGACTGACAAGGCTGGTGGAGTGGCGTCTGATAGGAGCCAGATGGGTGATCAGGAGACAAAATTAATGATAACAAAAAGCTGCATGGGGCTGAAGCCAACAGAGGTCAAATTACCTGTTCAGGGTTACACAATGAGGAAGTGTCTTGGATGGGATCCAAACTTGGATCACAAGCAGATACTCTAACCATTACACCACACTACCTTTTCACAGAATAGTATATTTGCCATTGCTGATGACTGGAATTAGTAAAAGCGTTTTAAAGCTTTTCAAGGGAAATCATTTTTTCTGTTAGAATTATTGTAGTTGTTTCGAGGTGCAGTGGTAGATGGTAACTTTAAGGCTTCTGCATTAGAATGTTTTGTCAGCTCAAGTTTGCTGAGATAAAAAAATGAAAACAGTGATTGTTTTTCTGAATGTATACTGGAAACGTAAATCCTTATTTTCTAATTTACTAGCTCTATATTTCTCACCAGCAATCCTTGCCAGCTGTCTGGGTTTTCAGAAATCTTTGTTTACAATGGCTTTGATTCTGCTGCAGTGACGGCTGCCAAGCACAAGCACATCAGTTTGTGTCCACCCTGGATAAGATTCCTCCTGGGAATAGAATGTGGCATATGCATGCTAATATGGGAGCTCAAGGCCAATGGAAACTTTTCCAGTGTACTTCAACCATCTAACTGTTCCTCTGTCCAGAAAATTGATGGTTATACCAACTGGTTGGAGTATGAGTGCTTTGTCAATGCCAGCAGTTGTTCATCCATAGCAGTGACTGTGTTTCAATAGGTTTTATGCTCACTTCTGGAGCGGGAAGTTCAGAAAGTCATGGGTTCTAGTCCCACACCAGGAACTTGGGTTAATAACAATATTGACACTGTAGTGAAGTACTAGGGGTGTACTGTACTATGGAAGTGCCATCCTTTGGATGAGCTGTGAAGGTCCATAAAAATATATTGTCTCAAAGAAGATATGTTACCAAGGGAATGCCTTTTTACAATGTAATACACATTGCAAACTAATAAAAATAAAGTATATAAAAAAATACAATTTGGGCTGTGTTTAAACAAATCGTGGAAGAAAATAGATTACTTAATGTCTCAAAGATTTAAATGCACTTGATACAATTTGGGATCTGTTTAAAAAATTCATAGAAGAAAATAGATTGCATACTTAATGAAGGATTACATTTAGTTTCTTCCTTCCAATTGCACTATCAAAATATTTAGTTAGTTAGTTAGTGTTTGTTAACCAGGAAAGGGGAACTAGGCAATTCTGCCTATTTTCTGCCTTGTACTGAGGCAGGGGATACAAATGGAAGTCAACTGACAATGAACCAAATTAAGCTGTTGGTGGCACAGTATTTTTAGTGAATGAGCGAAATTTGGCCCAAGACACCGGGGAAATTCCCCTACTCTTGCAGTAGGGGGAGACTCTGACCATCTAACAAAGATGGCTGATCAGGAAGATGACAGAGAAGCAGCTCCAGGTATGGGGAAACAAGCTTCCTAAGAGAAAAGGAGACTCTGCTAATGCAGCAAGGTAACCAGATATTGCAGCAAGGAGTGCCCAACCTGACTAACATCCTGTTGAAAGCTGTCAGGCCTGATGATACAGTAGCATCAGAGGAGTCACTGCTGACTCAGTATCCTTGGGATCTGCATATGTATAAGCGCATGCCCAGTATCATGGTTTGACTTTTCAGATGTGATCTTTATATGTTCTAGCCCTCGGTTTTCATCATGGCACACTTTAAAAAGTTCATCATTCTTACAACAATGACTGCATGTGCATAGCTTAACCTTGAGTTTGGGAGGCGTGCTTGAGCCTCCTTGCACTTCCCAAATAATAATGCACTCCCCCCAGCTCCAAAGTCTTGGACTCTCCACTGGCCAGAAAACTAGTAAAAATGACGGAAGAGCCCTAGGACTACTGTAGAACTGCTGCATGTAAACAAAAAGGTAAGGGTCATAGAATGAGCAGAGGCAGTCAATTGAAACTGCAGTGTTCCCACGTAGGCTATGTATAAAAGGGCCTATACATAACAGAAGGTCTCAAATGGAGTCAGAGCCTCAACTGTATCTGTGGAATCAGCAGACATTTCCATGGCAAACAGGTAAGGATAGGGGGAAGGATTTTGCGTGATCAACAAAGAAACACCAGAAAATAAATCTGTAAGTAGTGCTTCATTTTTCAGACTTCTATATGTGTTTAGGGAGGGTATTTTGAGATGAGAAGAACTTAGAATGTTTCCTGGCACTTGAAAAAAGTGCTAACCACACAGAGAAGTTGTTTCACATTGTAAACTCAAAATTTAACATGGAAATTCATAGTAGCCCACTATACTAAATCTAAATTAAATTTAGCACAAATAAAAAAAGGCAATAGTTTCAGTTCTGAGCTCATCATTGCATGATAGCGGTATACATGTTACTCAATGGGTACCGCATTTGCACAACACTCAGTATACCGAGCTACCAGTCAACTTTTGTGCGATTACTACTGTATCTCAATATTTGTTGATGTGCCCCACACTGGGGGCCAATGGCCAATGTTTTTTCCACATTTTTAGTATCAGTGTCCCACTGGCCCACATTTTCATGACAAAGGATTGAAAAATATGCTTTGGCTGCAAAGCTGGAGGAGAAAGGGACTCCTTACATAATACCCCAAGTTCAATTCAAAATACTGTAATTCAGCTATCAAGGGAGGAAAACAAGACATTTTGACCAGGAGTAAATGAGGCTCCAGTATTCCTAAATGTGGTTTACTCATACTAGATTGGAAAAATACTAGAAAAAAGGCTTCATAATGGTACTGACTTAAAAAATCAGAAAAAAAATGTTTGTGACACTTTATTACATAGGATCAAAGTGATCTACAATAAAGCTTGTTGATTCATTCTAGGAGCCGATAAACTCACCAACACCTGCACCCTATACTCATTGACCATATCAATCCCGTCTGCTTGCCAAAAAGGTATTACTGGGTCTCACCCCCCTGGCCTTACAAAGCTGATTCAAACATGTTTACAAACTATCAATATTGCACTAGAAGCATGTCAACAGCTGCCCTAGAATTTCCTTGCCAGAGAACCAGTCTAAGGAATCGCTCTCTTGCTGTGTGGGCAGCAGCCTGGATGAATGAACTACATGAATCCATTCTTGGCCTGCCAAATATTACCCAATTTAAAAAAGCTTTGCATGCAGTCCTGTCCCCCAACTGCAACCGTACTTGTCACCAACAATCCATAGTCATGCATTGAAGGTCCTAAAATCCCACACAGTAGCATAACTGTTAGCTTAATCATACCCTACTCACCCTTCTACATGTTGTGTTAGTATTGATTACATTCCACTGGTATTGCTGTAGTTATTTTTTGTTCTGTTTGTAACTATGCTTTGATGAGGAACCTTTGTAAATGAGCAGCTGTCCTTAATGGTACTCCCTGAATATTTTAAAATAAAATAAATAAAATAAAAACAAGAGCTGAAAGTCAATCTTATCCTAGCACAGCTTTGCATTTCTACCAATACCTTTTCTATGTTCTTAATCATGTCTTATTGAATATAAAATAAAATCCAACTGAGGTTCCTGTGCCTAGCTTTAGCTCCGGGCATTGCTCTCAACAGTTATGCATTTACATAGTGCTAGGTATTTTACACCCGAATGTACCCTTCACCTGTGAAGATTTACTGATGTTCATAATTTCAGCCCTATTTCTGGACATGAACTATAACAAATTTATACTTCGTAGAAACATTCTTTAAAGAGCCCCTGACATGATTGGGCAGGCAACTCATACATGTAGATGCCTGCCCGTGGAGCTTTTTCAGTCAGAAATTAAGATTTTTGTGCCATGGATTTTAACATATTTAACTCATAAAGCCCAGCTCATACCTTCCTGGTACAGGCCGAGAGGCCACGAAGCACTGCAGCCCTGCCCCAAAAAGTAACATAATTATGATGCAAGGCCTGGAATGGGGCTGCAGGGGGTCTATGGAAAATTTAGTGTAGGTGGGAGATGGGGCTGCCTAAATGTACTAAGAGCATCATTGCTGGCATGTTTACATGTATTGGGCTCTTATGAGCTGTGTGGAATTTTCAAAATCAAGTTCCAGAGGAATTCTTTGGAATTTTGGAAATTCTGAATGAACTCCACTGTGTATCCATTTTAAACTCCTTTATTAATTCACTTCACACATCAAAAGTGCAACAGTTTTCTGGTGTCGCCACTTCCTGAGGCTCCACCATGTTGTACTGTGTACAAAAACATACAACAGGCAATTAGATTTCCAGAATAGAATCATATTTCATCGCTTGCACCTACCTAGTGCCCCCATCCACCAAAAAGGAAAAATCTTCAAACTATAGTATAACCAAATGTCACAGTGGCAACCAATCACCACCTGAAAACTTTGGTGGAATGCTGCTGTTTTTTGTATTTCCTACTGTATGTCTAGCATGGGAAGATGTGAGGTCTGGAGTACAATGTACATGTGTAGGCTCTCCAGTACAAAAAGAACATTGTGGCAGTTGAGGGAGTGCAGTGTAGGGGCCAACACAATGACCAAGGGCATGAAGAAGAAAAGATATGAGGAGAGAAGGACCTTAACATGTTCTCCCTGGAGAAAGCAAGACCGAGGAGGACATGACCAAAGCCTTCTGAATACTCAAGGATACCGACAAGACTGAGCAGGCAGAGATGTTGGATCTGGTGTCATCCAGCCAGATACAAGGACACACCCTGAAGCTCCAAGGTGGGATATTCAGGAGGAATGTTAGGCAGTAGGTCTTCTTCCATGGGGTGGAACAGACAACCTACCAACAGAGACAAAGGACACAAAGACAATGTTTCAAGGTAAGCCTGGACACATTTCTGCTTACCAACGGAATCACAGATTTCCCGCATAGTAGAAAGGGTAGTGAATTCCTATTACCTGGAAACTAGTTACATGGTAATTTAGGTAAGAAGGGACTCTAGGTCCTTTGTGTCTTCCCCACCCCCAACCCATGATACAATAGTATTGGCATTATCCAGAAAACAACATGCTTGCCTGGCATTCTTACTGTTTACAGTATTTAGTAATGCTTATGAAGGGGTGAGGCAGGGGGTTTTATTATGATGGACTGAGAGTCCCTTCTAATCTAAAGCAATATGTTTCTAGATCTGGCTACAGAGGGCAAACACTCTGGAGAGCTTATCATCAAAACATTAGAAAAAGGCAAAGGAATTCAGTTTGTATTCTGTCCTGTCTCTGAAACGTATGTTATTGGCAGAGGCAGGCTAACAGGAGTCGCACTCTTGACCACAATTTTGAGTCTGCAGGCCAAGCTGCTAAGACAGAGACTCAGATGAATGGAAGACAAAGTGTTGAATGCATATACTGCTTTTACAGGGGCTTTTTACGGTCTATGGCTCTTTTATGAGTACCATAAAGAAGCTATAAATTGGTGCAAAATGGTTGTCAAGTGGTGAGAAAAGTAGGCCATAAACAGCAAGCCTCTGGTGGCTACTTTCCAGATGTGAAGAACTTTGCTCATTTATCGCACATGTGTAAACAAGTCAGGAAAAGGGCAGTAATCAGAGCTGCCCAAAAGCTGTGTGTTCCAAATTCATGATCTGATCTCCATCTTTCCCCGCACTTCCTTCACAAACCAAAGCATATTGTTTAAAGTTACTTATCCCCACATGAGGAATGCAGAGAATCTCCCGTGGCTCATTTATATTGTGCTTCAGACAGGAAGTTTCATATACTGTATGCTGCCTTGACTTAAAACAACAGGCCTTTGCAATGCATAGAAAGCCCACAGGATGTTTGTGAGAAATCTGCCTCAATAAAGCAGTAAAGCAGACTGCTAAAGGCTGCAACCAGATGTAAGTACATTTCTGATGCCCCTGCAAAAATATTCACTGCGTTTTGCTTTGAAAATGTTAATTATTGATGTGAAATGCAGGAATCAGCAGATATAGACATAAAGATTTCTGCATTGGTTCCAGGCAGGTAAAATTATCTGTGGGTCAATCAGCTTTGGCCTTCAGGTTCCCCCATGTCTGGGTCAACCTTCCCTGTCTTATTCACACTGCTCCTTTCACTCTGCTCCTTTGCCATCCACTCTTAAAGGGACACTGTCAACCCTCCCCCCCACACTGCCTCAAACCGTCCATAGTTTAAAAACACATTTTATGATTGTTCACATTCTGTATAACATGTTGATGTAGCTGGTAGTTTGATTATGATTCCTTGTTTCTTTTTAAAAGTGAAAAATAGACTGCCCACCGTACTGGTGTTGCCACACCTAAATGTGTTTGTTTCCTTTTTTAACCAACTCCCTCTACATCTTTCCTGGACGTGGAAATGCCCCCAACACAGTCTAGCAACTTAAGATGCAGTGGGAGGAGAGGAAACTCTTGCATCATGAGTGACTGCACTGTTTTGGGGTGTTCCTAATGTTCAGGAAGTAGGCAGTAAAAGTAAATCAAGGATTTGAAACAGAACAAGGTTGGGTATAATTATACAATTACCATGCATTTCAGTTCTACTAAGAAAAGAGGCAGATTAAACAACCAGCAACATTAACGAATTTTAGAGAAGGTAAGCATTCATAAAATGTGGGTTTTCAACTAGAAAATGTGATGCAAAAAGGAATGTCAATGTCCCTTTAAACCCTCCATCACCATACAGTCCACATCTGGAACTGCCCCTGTCCATTATGCTACTTTCTACTTTTGTGTTTTCAGGCATTTGTTTATTTTACAGGTTTGCACATGTTATTTTTTACCACTACTAATAAACATTGCACATTACGTTTCAGACCTATATTTATCACATTCTCTACTATGCTATATTTGGTATACTTGATTGTCTTCGTTTTTACAGTACGTTCTTATCACTGCATTTATTCTGTCTGCCTTGTACAGTTCATATTGTACAGTACATTTGCATATTTCATTTTTAGGGCTGGTCCTCAGCTATATTCGGCAATCAGGGTATAGCAAGTTCCCAAAGTTCGAATTGAAAGTAATGGAGTGGCTCAATAATCTAAAATAACACACAGCTGTGGTTTTGCCATAGGAACCTCCTTACTTATGGAGTTTCCCTTGTTCTGAAGTTTGACCATACTAAATGAGTCAGCTACTGGTCAGCTCACAGTGCTCCTCCACAATCCACGGTGACATTGCAATGGAGTCCCATACTTTTTTTTTTGCAGTACAGTGTTTCTTGGTTTTAAAAAATTACAATAGAGGAAAGGAGTGTGAAGTATGTACATCAACTTTTAAGTAACACCTTAAGTTTCCTTAACTACACTGTAGTCACAGTATAACTACACTGTAACTGTAGTGCAATTGCAATGTAGTTACATGCAACAAATGTGTAACTACATTTTAATTACCCCTGTTGCATGTAATTAATGATTACCTACCCTGCTCTTGAATTGAAACTGACACTTCAAATAAAGTGTGACCAGCTTTTCTTAAACAATTACATGTAAGGACTCTTAAGGAAAAAATGGGAAGAGGAGAGAGGCTGACTAGATACTGTAGTAATAAATACAAACTAAATACACTCGCTGTAAATAAATCATCAGGTAACTCAACCCTTACAGTTAGATGAACAGTATTAAAAATGACAAGAACTGATTTAACCACAATATGTACAGTAAAACTGTCAAAATGATTTGGTATCCGAGCTGGCAGAAATTAATGGATTGCTGACCCTTGTTCCACATCCCTGCAAACAGTTACTCACTGTTGTTCCTTGCATAGAAATGACAAAAGGGGGAACTACATTCTGTTAAACAGAACTATTTTCTCATTCAGTCTGTGTGCTGTTCTTTCATTGTTTGCCACTTCACTCAGTTTGTTGCTCCATTCTTGGGAAGGGGGGAGGGGGGCTTCCAGTGAGATAGAATAAATCTGTGTAAGAGCAGCTGCCCAGATGCAGTCCTTCTGTATTTTACTTAAGGACTCTGCCTCTGTTCCTATCCCTGATATAAACAAGTTCTGGTCAGAGTCAGAATGGATGCAATACAATAAGGTTATGCTAATGTTCTATAATTACTGGTGAGCCTATTAATTGACTGGACTGATACCACTTTCTAACGCTATATCTGGCAAGTTATTATGGAATGGAACCCAGTTAGAATGGCGTGGGTGTCAGTCAGTCAAAGTGAGTATAAAAGTCGCTACCGTCTTGTGCTCACAGAAACAAAATGCCACTAAAAAAGAAAACAACCATTTTATTTAGCGCACAACGCTAAACCGAGCAGCAATGACATAAAATAAAGCATATAAAATAAAGCATGGTGTGTTACATTATTTATTTTTTTACACACTCTTGGTGTGTTATACTGTTACAAACCACTTGTGCTTCACACTTGTGGTTTATGTGGTATTACACACCTCAGGTGTATAAAAAAACCTCATACTATACAACACCCCATCCATTATTCTCTATGTTAATCAGCCTCTGTGGGCACAGCGCACTGGTGCATTAGTATCACTACTGCTTGCAATGTTGGTGACTGGGGTATGGAACCAAGCCTTGGTTGTCAAGGCCCGGTCAAGGGAGGAAGGAAGACTGGGTGTCCCAAAGGATGGTACCCTACTCCAGTGGGGTGGGGGTGTCAGCACTTTGCTGCAGTAGTGCCACCTGGCAGTGCATGCAGAAGGTGCCAAGAGTAGTGGGTGGGAGTGGTTGAAGTCAGGTAGGTGCAGCAGATGCACACTTGGCACACCGGCGACTCCCCCCACAGGGTTAGGCAGCAAATAAAGAGGGAAAACCCTGCTTGCTGCCACACAGTGACCAACCAGGCCCTTGCAGGTCCTGTACCTGCCAGAACTGGGGTCAGGATGACCGAAGTAGAAACTCGGTCTGTCCTTCTACCTCAGGACCTGACCTCTGACTTGGGGGATGAGGGCCCTGGCCTCTCAGCCATGGCAGGTATTTCCCAGAGGAGGCAGGGTGATGGGGCTGGGAGAGTCCAGACAGAGGTCAGAATGTGGTAAATTCTGGGGGGAAGGTGACAGAAGAGAACAAAATGGAATTGAAAATAATAAATCAATTAAAAATAACCCCCCTAAGGGTGTAATTTGGCTAAGGTGTAGCGGATGGCTACACGCCCCTAGAGTTTGGTTAAGTAAACATTTACTGTCGACCCCCTTAGGCCTCAAAGTGTATCTAGTTTAAAAACATATTTTATGATTGGTCACATTCCACTGAGATTGTTGATATAGCCCATATTTTCTGATCCCTTTTTTCTTTTTAAAAGTGAAAAACAGACTGCCAGTCATACTGGTGTCACCACACAAAACCGTGTTTGTTTACAGTCCTTGATCAACTCTCACTACATCTTTCCTGATCTTGGGAACACCCCCAACACAGGCTGCCACTCATGATGCAGTGAGAGCAGAGGAAAGGAGACCATTGCACCATGAGTGGCTGCACTGTTTGGGGACGTTCCTAATGTTCAGAAAGTACATTTCAGTTCTACTAAGAAAGGAAGCAGCCAAAACAACCAGTAACAATAATGAATTAAAAAAAAAAGTAAAAAGTGGGTTTTCAACCAGAAATATCATGATGCTAAAAGGGTTGATAGTGTCCCTTTAACATAACCCCAAGGAGTGCCTTACAGCTATTTTACAAATGGGTATTTAAAGAGAGTTGTACCTGTTCAGGATTTGATTAGAATCTGCATACAATATATGTTTCCCTAAGATTAACGCAGGCCTACTAGGAAGCTTACAGACGATCAGGAGGCTCTCTTGTTTTAGCAACCCTTTTTATAATGGCATTCAGCTGCACCTCATACCAAACAAGCTTTCAAGACGTGTGTTTATTCTGCATGACTGCACATCCTGTCGTGTTGTACCTCTTATTTATGAGTACAAATACAAACACACACTGTATTATCCTCCTCCTCCTTATCAACCATGGCCTTCTAGTCTTTGTTCAGGAACCTCACAGCCCTGACACCCACTTACCAGATCATCATCCCCCAGGGCTTACACCACCCCTGAACCTCCCTCCTCCAAGCTGATACCTATGGCATGCCAACATGGAGTGTGTTGGTGCCCCCCACAGTATGTCACCACGCTTGATCTGCTCCCCAGTGATGACAGGTGGCAGATACAGAGCAAGGGTGACCAGCTTGCCTTCTTGGCTAGAAGCATCCAGGTGAATTCTTTCACAGCCACTTGCCTGCATGGAGAAGCAACCTGGGCCCAGGACATGATGCTGTGTCACTGGCATGGCAAATGGCTCACCATCAGGTTCAGAGTGGGACAAATCTGATAGCCAAGTGGCCAGTGGTCACTAAAAAAAAATGGTTTGGCTACCAGATTTTGAAAGTTACCAGCAAACTGGCTACCTACCCACAAATGGATTTTTGAGCCCTAATAAATAATCACTAAAAAAATTGATTTGGCAACCAGGTTTTGAAAGCTTGTGACCAAACTGACCACCAGCTCACAAACTGATTTGTCACACCCTAATCAGGCTGACACAGCAGATCTACCAAAGCCTACAGCCTCAATTGCTTGAGTCCCAGTCTGGTGTGGGGAGGGGGTCAGCATAACAAAGAGGTGAGGTATTCCCCTCCCAGGGAGGGATGAATTTCTAAAGAACCCTGTTGACCAACCTAGGTGCAGCATTGGTGTGCTTCGTGAAGACTGATATTCACTCACCATTCAAGTCAGGAGGAAAGGTTCAGTCACAGAGACCCAGTTTGTCAAGGGGGGAAGGTTATTTTCAATTGATGTTTGCAAAATTAGTGATCCCACATTGTCTGCATCACAGCAGTCAATACTGTGCAATAACACAGAGCTGGTGGACTGCTGTCTTCTTGTCAGAGTCTCTACATGAAATGAAACATTTAAGGAGTTTGGAAATGACCCCAGATAATCATTCTGTGTTAGATGAGGATTGAGACTGGTGGTACGGTTAAGAATGTCTCTTCTGTGCTTCAGTACCAGTGACCCAATCTCAGGACCAGGCTCGGCTTATCTTGAGCAGGCTGCCAGGGATAGTAAGTGCTGCTGAAAACAGTGCAAGCCAGCTGTGGGTGGAAGACTGGCTGTGCTAACACAGCAACACCTGTCAGTGAGCCTCGGTGGCACATGTACGCACATGTGTACTGCATCAAGTGAGGCCATCAGAGCATTGAACCACTGTGCTTGTGGGAGGTAGCAAGAAGAATTGGGAGACAAAAACATGCCTACATGATGGCCACCCGTCATACTCAGGTAAGACTCACCACATGTAACCCATTGCCTGTACACATCCTTATCGATGTCCCACCAGACACTGCCACAAAGAGGAAGTGTCAAGAAGTGTTTTCAATTGAAAACAGGGCTGGGTGTTTGCACTCAGCAAGCTGCATATGGAGGCCCTGATAAGCAGACAGACCGGGGATAAAAAAAAAAGCTATGTAGAAAAAACACAAGTCTCTTCAAAACTGGCCCCCTGATACGGCTGACAACATACAGCATAAGACCCTAGTTCAATCCTCATTCCTGACGTATCCTCTTATGAGCTCAAAGCAAGTTGCAGAGCAGAAGAAGGAAAAGAGACTACTTGCCTCTGATGGAGTCACAGTGAGTCCTCCTAATCCAGGGATGAGGGTGGGATTGGCTGCTTCCTCACTCCTGAGGCATAGTAGATCTACTGGCCTGGGGGCTAATTGATGATTATCACTGGCCAGTGAAAGGAATGCTTGTGTTTTGGTTGCCTACACAATACAATTACATGAAATGGTCACCATTCCAGGAGTTTGGGACTCTAGCTATTTTGGTCTGCTGGTCACCTGACCATCAAACTTGAAGATCTGTTTTATGTTTTTTTTTTGTTGTTGTTTTTTTTGTGTTGTACTTTGCTCCCTTTTGTGCATGGTGGCAGAAAGGCTCCATGGAGCTCCTAACACCACTCCACATCTGGTTCCCTAATGCTACTGTTCGGTCAGGACTGCACTGCAGGGGGTGAGAGCTCTCCAAAAGGGACACCAGTACAGCTAGCTATGAGAAGAGGCAACCTGACCAGATGAGGCAGTGAGAGACTCAAACAAAAAGAAAATCCGGAACATTTTATGTGGCCCAAAGGAGGGGTGACACTGTCTGTTCTTTTTGTGACACCGGTTGTCACAATGACAAAATCATAATTAGAACCCGAAGTCTTTTCACTTCCTGCACAGGTTTTATGGCACAGCCTCAAATACCTGTTGTGTCTAATATCAGCTACACTTGCAGGCTGCAGCTATTCAGAAAGTTGATTTAAGCACCAGGTCTAACAAAAACAAGTAGCATTCAGCCATAAGGTGGACCAACACAAGGAATAATTTCTCTCTTTATTATTTATACAGTATTCCAATCTCCACCTTAAAGCAACAATTTCACAAACAAAAACAGACTTCCAGCGACCACCTCTTTCTAAAACAGGTCCCTGAAGCACATTTTGAACATTGTGTCCAAAATATTTAGGGTGAAACATCCCCAGAAAAGCATCAACATTCAAAAGGAAAATATGGCTAACATGGATGTTTCACTGCAGACCTCAGTTGTGTCAAAAAATCCACTTCAGACCTCGGCTGTGTCAAACAAATAAGCCACACCTGTTTAAGCTAGGATCACAAATGAATTCACACTTATTCTAATATTCTAGTTCTAGTCTCTGTGTGTGTTAAAAGTTTAGTTACAGTTCCCCTTTTTGTTGTGTTGTTTTCTGAAATCAACACAGAAAGAGGTAGAAGTCATTACAAAAGACAAAATGTTTTAGTAACCAAACTGAAATTGACTAATGCGCCAAACTTTGTTCCACCTGTGCCCTACAGAACTTCAGGCTTATGTCAGCTGTTCACTCCCCTAATATATCCCAATGTAACCAAGCCATGGGGGAACTACATGGGGGGGGGGGGTATGAAGCCTTAAAGAAGTCAACTGCTGAAGCCACTGCTGGTACTCAGAACTTACCTGAGGCCCAGCTGGTATCAATAAATCTCCTGACAGTCTCTGAACCATTCCTTTTAGGTTCAAACCCTTACTGTTCTTTACCTATCAGTTTGATAATGTAATGTGTAATTCTGTTTCCTAATACCTTGACTAGGATTTTAAAAGCCACACTCAGAAGTGAAGTTGGTCTACAGCTTCCACAGGGTCCTTATTGTCTTGAAGACTTGGAGAGGGATCCAGTACCAAATCCATTTGAGACTACTTCCAATAAATATTTGGTGACGCTGGGTTCAGTAATTTATAACCCGCCATAAACCATCTGGACCTGGCATTTTGTTGGAGGTGAGTTCTTTTATCCCTTTAGAAATCTCTTCTTGGGTGAAAGACTTGCTGAGATTCCTTTTATCATATTCAGGGAGTTTGAGTAACTTTATTAAGGCTCAAAAGGATTCTATGTTTATTAGAGAACTTTGGTATAAGTTTTCATAGTCATTTTTGAATTCATTGTCAGTTTCTTTATTAGATACTACAATTTTACCTTCAGAGTTTAAGGCCCCACTACTAGGTTCTGACCTTTTTCCTTAATATATTCGCAAACAGCTTGCCTGCTTTCTCACCCAAATCCCAAGAGGCCTGCTTAGTTCTGAAGAAAGCATACTCTGCCTTTGATGAGTGTATTTTATAAATTTCATATTTTAAATTAGTAATATTGTACAGAAGATGTGGTCTCCTACTGGGGTCACACTCATGGGCCTGTTCCAAAAGGTGACGCTCTGCTTCTTTCTCAGACGACTCTGTGTGTCGTGATGTTTACATGCTGCAAAACTGATAATTAGCTTTCTTATATAAGCTTTAAAGGAGTCCCATAAACAGGGCAGTTACTTCACCATTGTCATTTAACTTAAAAAATTATTCAGTTTCCTATTGATCCAGTCATTAAATTTCTTATCTTGTAACAAAGAGACGTTGAATTTCAACCTAAAACAGTTACTTTCTCCCTTCTAAAAGGCCATGGTTAGCTGTAACAGAGCAGGGTCAGATGGAATTTATGTCTTTTATTTCTGCTGATATAATGTTAGAACTCAGACTTTTAGACAGAGGGATATGGTTTATCCTACTATAAGAATTGTGCCTGGCAGAGAAAAAGGTGTCATCTCTGCTCTGTGGATTCACCAGTCGCCAGGCGTCCACTACATTTTTTTTTTTTAAGTCTTTGGTAACCGGGTAAGGCCCACTAGGCACAAGTGCCTATTTTCCGGGGCGACCTGGGAGCACTGGACAATTAAGTGACTTGCTCAGAGTCACACAGTATGCAAGTGGAGGCTGTGAGACTCAAGCGCAGGTCTGGTCTGCTTGAATGTATCAAGCTCATTCACACATCGTTCCTGTAACCTCTAGGCTATACTGCCAGCCTTTAAATCCTAATCAGTTTGTTAAAGGTTCTTTTGGGTTTCAATTTTTCTGGTAAGTGGTGATTCTACTCCTATCACATAGGAGATCTATGATTTCACTAATGTCCTCTCCAAAAGTAATGTCATGATCCTTGATTGTACCCAGTTCCAAAGCTATAGTACCAAAACAGGCAGCTTGCTCAGTATTAGGAGCATAGACATCACAGATTGTGATATTGCAACCATTTATGGCTCCCATTAAGACTTGAAACCTACCTTCTGAATCTGAATAGTGAGTAGATTTCACAAAATTGATCCCTTTCTTGACTAAAAATGCAGCATGCATCTGTGTAAACATTTAAAAAAAACCTTAAGAACATTGAATAAGAAATGTAGTAAAATCTCGATGTATTAGCCAGGGTTGAGCTTGCTAAACATACAAACATACGAAATGCCAGCAGAAATAGGCCTCATGGTCTGTCATGTCTGCTCGATTGTGCAGCTAACCCCTCATCTTGCAGCTGCCCCCTCACTCCTCCCCTTCTTAGAGTTACACTTCCCCTCACCTTGTCCCATCCTGTCTTGAAACTGCCCACCGTCTTTGAGGCCACCACCTCCTGCAGTAGAGTGTTCCACTTGCCCACCACCCTTTCCATGAAGAACTGCCTCCTTACCTCCCTCCTGAATCTTCCCCCCTCCAGTCTGAGACTGTGCCCGCCCGTGTCCCTTCCTCCTCTTAATTGGAAGATCCCTGCTGTTCGAGTCTTGTTTATCCCCTTCAAGTGGTTAAAGGGCTCAATCATGTACCCCCCCATCCCTCCTCCCCTTTAAGGAGTACATACCTAGGTCATTCAGCCTTTCCTCATAGGGCTTTCCCTCCAGTCCCTGGATTATTTTTGTTGCTCTATGCTGCACCCCCTCCAACAATCTGATGTCCTTCTTCAGGTACAGGCACCAGAACTGCATGCAGTACTCCAGGTCCAGCCTGACCAGTGACCTGTACAGGGGGAGGATTAACTGCCTACTTCTGGAGGAGATTCCCCTCACTATGCACCCCAGCATCTTGCTGGCTTTCGCTGCCACCTACCTACACTGAGCAGAGTTGTTCATGCTCCCTGTTGTACCCCTAGGTCCTTTTCCTCCACGGTGCTTCTCAATTGTACCCCTCCCAGTTGATAGCCCCTCCTCTGGTTCTTTGCTCCGAAGTGCATTACCTTGCACTTCTTGGCACTGAACCCCAGCTGCCATGTTTCTGACCATTCCTGCAGTTTAGTCAGGCCATCCTGCAGCCCCTTCCATCCCTCAATGTCATCAACCACCGCCCCCAGTTTGGTGTCATCTGCAAATGCATTGATCTTATTTTGGATCCCATATATCAGATATCAGCTATGAATAACCCAAACAACGCAAGGCCCAGCACCAATCCCTGTGGTACCCCACTTGTCACTGCCCTCGGTGCTGAGAATTCCCCTCTCACTACCACCCTCTGCTGCCTACCCCTCAGCCAATTCATTATCCATTTCACCATCTTCGCCCCCAACCCCACAGATTCCAGTTTTCCCCCTCACCTCCCTTCCTGCACAGAGTCAAAGGTCTTGCTGAAGTCCAAATACAGGACATCCACTGCATGGCCCTTGTCTAGTTCCCTTGTCACCAGATCATAGTACTTAATGAGGTTGGTCTGGCAGGATCTGCCCGAGACAAACCTATGCTAATGCCCATTCTAGAGTCATTTGTCCTCCAGATGGGTCACCAGCCTCTCTTTCAGGATTGTCTCTATGAGCTTCCCACCATTGATGTGAGGCTCACTGTTCTGTAGTTTCCCGGTTCATCCTTTGGGCCATCTTTATGGATGGGCACCACATGGGCCATCCTCCACTCCTGTGGTATGCATCCCTTGTCCAGGGAGGTATTAAGCAGGTCAGCCAGTGGTCCTGCCAGGACCTCAGCCAGCTCCTTGAGTACCCTAGGGTGAATGCCATCTGGACCAGGTGCCTTGTCCACCCTCAGTGCCCTCAGTCTTTCCAGTACCCTGTCCTCGGTAATCTTCACATCTGTCACCTCCTCCCCCCACCCCTCCCTGTGGTACCTTCCCCCATTTCTCTTTAAAATGGGACAGCAGTTCTCCTTTTCTTGCTATTGAATGTGATAAATTCTACATTGGTCATCCATGATTTCACTAGTTTTTCAGCTTCCTGATCCAGAAGGTGAGTTTCTTGCATAAGGATGATGTCAATTTTGCTCCTTTGTAGATAGCATAAACCTTTTTTATTTAATAGGGGATCCTAATCCTTTGCCATTTCAGGTGCCTGAGGATGAATTACTGTTGGTCATTTTAAAAGGGATGACTGAACTGGACAGGGAACCAGAATGCAAGTTAGATGAGTAAGTGTGAGAGTGTTAAGTGAAGAAATCTGGGATCTAGCCTTATACACTACTTATTGCGGGAAACTGCGAAGGGTGTACAATTGGATGATCATCCAGCTAAGGATTGTAATCTTTAAATATTTAAAACCTTCCCCTGGTAAAAAAACACATTTTTTAGAAAATTAATATTGCTAACCGTTAGCTCTTAAATACTGACAAGCAAGAAACAATTGGCAATTTAAAAGGAGGACAAGAACGTTAAAAACACGTTTTAAAATTGTCTGTAGTTCAGGAAAGAAAAAAAAAAACTTTCAAACAGTACAGTAAGACCAGAAACAAAAATAGTGCTGTGGACTAGTGGGTTGCTTAACACCAGAATATAATACGTTATACTTCCAAGGTGTCTGTGAACCAGTTTTTGACTGACCAACACTCCCTAGAAAAGGTTCTTCCTTCTTGACTTTTTGTAGAGTGGATAACTGTTGATAAGGTTCCTATCTCAGTTGAGTGCTGAGCAGAGCTATGATAAACTGGGAGGCTGAGTACATGATAGTGGTGCTCAGATAGTGCTTTTGTGGTCCAACTATCCTTTGTTGGATAGTTCAGCAATAAACCATGACAGGGTGTTGGTGATGTCCGGTTTACCTACGCCTGGCATGGTTCAGTCATGATGCCGTAGGCCGAGTGATGAACCTTGCCAGGCATGGGTAAACCCCAGCATCATTCACACCCTGGAGTGGTTTATTGCTATTATACAACATTTCTGTTCATTTTCTGTAAGATAAAATAAAATAAAAAAATATAGTTTTTTATTTGTAGTAGTTTTAATTGAACTTATTATTGTGCCTAAAAAAATAGTTCCCTTTTGCTGGGTAGAATAGTGCTTCACTTATGTTTCAGGTAGGAGAAGACTGTCTGAGGGTTTAGTTTTTTTTTTTATTGAAACCCCATTTTCATAGAAGTGACTTACTGAAGGAGCTGTGCACAGCAGAGCGTAAGACAGATTCTGTGTCTTTAAACTTAAGACGATGATAGTGTAGCGCACTTGCTGCCACAGTGCTGGAGCTGCGGCAGGTTCGTGATTGGGTACCTGCATTCGTATTGACCTCATGGTGTTTTAAGCCTGTGGGGAATTGTGACATGGAGAAAGCGTGTTTTTGAAAAATGAGGATATGGCTTACTTTTTCCATAGGACACGAACCAGTTGTTTATGGAGGTCGACTGAGTGATTGTCCGAGATGACGGAAGGGTGGTGATTTCACGGTCAGAGGTGAGCTGGGCGGAGTTGGTTACAGGGGAATAATTTTACAGTACCAGACTGTTTTAGCTCTGAACTGGTTTTGAGAGTGTTGATTTGTAGGAATTTTAGTTTTACATTTGGTGTGGTGCAGTGGGAGTTGTGCGAGACTGCTGTTTACCGGTGTTTAAACATGGCAGATTTTTAGTTTCATGGTTGGGGATCACAGTGATTGAAGAGATGAGGCTGACTGGCACCTTTTGTATTGATAATGCTGAATTTTACAGTGCTGGAATGGTGCCAGTCAACCAATCAGGTGTCTTGTTTTTAAAGCCCCATTGCATAATACTGGTATCTGACCTAGGATTCAACCAAAGTCAATTTCTGGATCAGTACTCAGATAGTTGTGAATCTGAGGTCAGATCCATTGACTCCTCGGATACTTACTGTGGATCCTAGCAGGTCAGATCTTCGGTCGAATGTCTATGATATCTGATGTTATCCAATATCTGACCAAAATGATGGTGTCTGATGGTATCTGACCTGATAAGGTACTATCCAAGCAACACTTTTACATGACACATTTCCATTTCCACTATTTCTGGTATATTCAGAAGTTCCACTCAGTGAATATAACCAGGTGTGCAGTTAGGGAGGAATTTATTTGGACCCAGTACTCCAGGTGGGGTCTCAGCAATAATCTATACAGTGGCAACACCACTTCCCTTCTTTTGATGATGATGTCCCTTCCTATGCACCCCAGCATCTCACTGGCCCTACCTACTGCCTTGTCAAACTGCCTTGCCACCTTGAAGTCTTCAGATATTATCACTCCCAGGTCTTCTTCCTATTTGATGACCAACAATACCTCTCCTCCCATATCATGTGCTGCCTCTGGGTTTCTGTGCCCTAGCTGCATAATTGTGAACTTTTTGTCATTGAAACACAGCTGAAATATCTTTGACCACTCCTCGTGTGTTCTTAGGTCTCTGCAGTCTATCTACCCCCTCAGGGGTTTCCACTCTATTGCAGATTTTGGAGTCATTCGCAAAGAGGCATACCTTCCCTTCCAGCTCTTCTGCAATGTCACCTATAAAGACATTAAAGAGGACTGGACCCAGTACTGAGACGGGAGATACCCCGCTGGTCACTCTTCCATCCCCCGAGTGAATTCTTTTTACCACCACCCTCTTTTGCCTATCCATCAACCAATTTCATACCCAATTTACAACCTTAGGACCACCCCCAAACTGCCCAGTTTCTTAATGAGCCTTCCATGTGGGACAGTGTTGAAGGCCCTGCTGAAGTCTAGGCAGGCCATGTCCACTGTCCCACTCTAATCTATTTCCATGGTCACCTAGCTGAAGAGATCTATCAGGTTCATCTGACATGACCTCTCCCCATGAATCCATGTTGTCTTGGGTCCTGTAACTTGCTGGATTCAAGCTACTCCACAATCCTTTGCTTCAAAAGTCACTCCATTAGCTTACCTACCACTGATGTTAGACTGACCAGCCTATAGCTGCCAGTCTCCTCCCTGCTGCTGCTTTTATGAAGTGGTACTATAGTACATCTGCCCTCCTCCAGTCCTCTGGAACCACTCCTGTTTCTGAAGAGTTGTTGAATAGGGCTGTCAGAGTTGCAGCCGGTGCCTCCTTGAGTTCCCTCAACACCCTTGGTTGTACCCTATCTGGCCCCATAGCTTTGTCCACATTCAGATTTGCAAATCCTTTCAGTACTCTTTCTTCTGTAAATGACTTGTGTCTACTTCCCTCCCCCAGTGTCTCTGCTGCTTTTATGTGGCTCATCCCTTTCTCCTTCCACTGTGAAGACTGAATAGAAATATCTGTGCAGGATATCTGCTTTCTCTTCATCCTCCTCTGTACAGCCCCCCATGCCCTTTTTATTCTCACAATCCCTCCTCTTGTCTTCCTCTTCTCGCTTATGTACCTAAAAAAGGTTTCATGCCCTTGAGTTACCCCTTTAGCTATCCTTTCTTCAGTTTGCACCTTTGCACTCTTCACCACTTTCCCTGCTTTCCTCTCCTTTCCTGGTACACTTTCCTAGCCACTTCCCTCAGCGTATCTTTGTACCTTCTGAATGCTACCCTTTTAGCCATCCCATTTTCAGCCACTTCCCTTGAGAACCTCATTGGTCTCTTTTTTCTTTTGTTTTTATTCATCTCTTTCGTGCACAGGTTTGTTGCCTTCATTATGCCCTCCCTTAATATGGTCTAGTGCTCCACCACCCCACCCAGGCAGTTTTCTCCCTCTAGGTTGTCTCTGAGGCATTCATACTTTTTCTTAAAAAAATCCATCCTCCTGAAGTCCAGGACCCTTGATCTTGTGTGGTTTGCTTCCACTGACATTTTCTATAACTACAAATCCCAGAATCCCCTGCAGCTGACATCAGAGCAGGGCTGCAGCAGTGGAAGATCCAATACCTTGCAGTGCGTGTTGAAACTTCTATAATCTCTGATCAGATGTTTCCCGGTCCCACTGTTATCCTGGGGCTAAGTACAGTCCTCTGTGACTCTACTTTACCCAGAGAGGACATCAGGACCAGCAAACAAAAGATCGCGCTGACTCTTCTCTTTTAAGTACACTGCTTTTGGCTTTCCCTATACCTAGAGGAAGAGCCATATTTTTCAGCTTGAAATGTTGTATTAATTTCTATAATGTCTGCTTTGTTTTGCCATGCTGTTTTAACAACACTACCTTCTGAAAACTGCAACCCCAACAGTTCAGTTCAAATTTTATTGATCGGTTAAAAAACATTACAATGTAATAAAATTTCATATAAAAATAATCAATATTTATGAGGAGAAACAGCAATTTGGCTTTAGACAGATATTCTTTGAAATCAGAACCATGACTGTGTTGGTACCACGATATAGAAATTTTCCTAATAAATACATTTATAAAAATCAATAACATACATAATTAAAGAGTAAAAATGTAATTTAAGATAATATTCATAGCTATGAGAGAGATGATATAACATCAACTCACAAGACAAGGTGAATGGAAGGTCATAATAAGCTATTACCAGATGACGTGCAATCACAGCAATTCGTGTGAATGGAGAGGGGCTGCACAAACAAATACTGAGGGAAGGATTCATGAAACTCCAAGAAATACTCGCAGCTGCGGGTGAACCGTGGCACAAGTCGGTTGCGACTTACAGATCCGCAGGTTACCTGCAGCAGCGGGTATTCACAAAGGTGGAGCCGGATTACGACCGGCTCCATGATCTATGGCTGCCTGCGGGTGGTGTCATCAGGGAGATGGCCACAGCTGCGGGAATGGGCTACGGCTGCTGGAAGCAGCCATAACTCCCTCCGCAACTGCTGTGGCTGTGAATCAGAACCACCACAGCAGCGGGCGATTCGGGACCACAGCAGCAGTTGTGGAGGGAAACTTACAAATAAAGGCTTTGTGAAACCTGCCCAGAGAGCTTTGAAGAGGAGGAAGAATTATCTGGCAAACTGAAATGTGTCACTCTTTCTGTTTGTTTGTTTTTTCAGTCTAAAATAAAATGGAGTTGTGTGACTAAGAATGTATGTGTTAGTATTAATGCTTGTCTGTGTGTATAAAGAAACTGTGGTCTTTCTCTTGAAATCAGGGTCAATACTTTCTACTGAAAGCCACAACTATACTTGGAAGCAGGGTCAAAACTTTCCATTGAAAACTTTAGCTTTACTTATATTCAAGATTAAAACTTCACTTCGAAAAGGTCAAAGCTGCCCATCGAAAACCCTAGCTGAACCTGAAGACAAGTTCAAAACTGCCCATTGAAAATTCCAGCTACACTTGAAATTAGGGACAAAACTTCCCACTGGAAACTTTAAATGTACTTGAAATCAAGTTCAAATCTTCCCATCAAAAACTCCAGCTATACTTGAATCAGGGTGAAAACTTTCTATTGAAAACCCTAGCTATATTTGAAACCAGGGTCAAAACTTTCCATTGAAATCCCCAGCTATACTTGAAATCAGGGACAAAACTTTCCATTGAAAACCACAGCTATACTTGAAATCAGGGGTGAATCTTTCCATTGAAAATAATGGGGGGTTCAATGATCTGTTAAAAATGACACACATGGCTGGATCGTTGGTGTAGAGACTGGATTTACGCTTGCAACGCTAATGACCTGAGTTCGGATGTTAGCTTGGGGAGTCAGAGAGCCTGCCAAGGGCAGGAGGATTGAGCATCCAATGGACTGCTCTCCTCCTCCTCCAGGGGGAGGGTAGGGAAGCACTCAGTTTATGACCAACCCCTAGTGGAGGCTGAGGACCAGCACAGGCAAGGCTTAGTAGTTCCAGCAAGTGTGCCAGATGTGGGCACGTACATTCCTATGTCATTGCATGTCACACCTCCCACCATTAAAAGCCACAAAATAGACACCAGAATCCAGTAGCCTGACCCCACAAAGCCGAGCCCAGAGATCCACACTGCCGGACTCTACAATGCGCCACTGTTCGGAGGGGTACTCTGGGTGGTCCCTCCCAGCGGCCCTGTCGTGGGGCAATCCGGGATGAATGCTGGCAGGTGTGACAATGGTTCTGGAGGATGGGGAGAGATGAACGGGAGGAAGGTGAGTCTGGAAAAAAAAATGACACACATGAGTGAGGTTTGCCATAGGGACCTCCTCACCTATGGATTTTCCTATTCCCAAAATATGACCCTACTTATGACACAGCTTTTGGTTATTTGAAACTGATCTTCCACATTGACATTGTCAAATAGCCCTTTGCGTATTGATTTATTTATCCATTTGTCTATGTAAGTATGTATGTATGTATTTATTTACTTATTTTGATACCTATACAAACTGACTGGGACCAGGTCTCTGAGCCAGAGTGCCAGTTGCCATGTGTTGGCAGATGTATGACAAGGTGGCGTAGTGATGGAGGCCACATGATCTGCTTCATGTAAGCTGTCTGCTTCACCTCAATTCCAGGATCAGATTGTCAAAATGTGGTGTATAAACATTTAAAATGCTTTTATTTTCTGTTTTGAACAGGGTAGATATGTTGCCTATAATGCAAAGAAGCAGCAGTTTAAATTTCGGGATGGCAGAAGACCTAGATCTCACACAGATGGAGGTTTCTTTGGTACCCATACTTCTTGTATCATGATGCTCACAGGGGCCTAAGCACTACAAGCAGGGCTCTCCACAACATTCACCCCCGCTACCAGAGAGTGGCTCAGATTGGCTGGATAAATTTTTACCTGAACTGGTCTCAGTCAAAGTCACTTTACTTGAAGTAGCTAATGACTTTAAAATATTCAAGCCAACTTTAGTCCATCCACTGGTGACATGGCAATGCCGAAAGCCACATCAGCATCTTTGAGGTCAAGCATGTGAGAGATGGTGCAGAAATAAAAGAGATGAGCAAGAAAGTCACCAAATTAGAGGACTGGATCGAAGATTAGGGGAGCTGGAGTCAGAGAAACAATTTAATTATTGTGGAAATAATGGAAAAGGCTGAGTTGGCAGATATGATGTCCTTTGTACAGAAATTGCTGAGAGATGTTGCAGGACCCCTTCCCCACATCCTTCACTACTTCAAGGAAGCCCACTAATCCATGAGCTCTATGCCTGGACATGATGCAAGACCAAGGTGGTCATTCCAAAATACCCAGATTGTCAAGATAAATTTTTGATTCAGCAGAAGGCCATGGAGAAGAAAGACGTAAGAGAGGGGAAGCAGTTCCATATTTTCAGTAATGTGACCCCCACATGTGAGAGACAGGCACTTGGCATACATACAGTAGAAAGACATAAAACGGCAACTTCACAATGCTCAGTTGAAGATCCATAAGTTGTATCCTGCCAACCTCTTGGTATTGACCAATAAGAGCACAACAAAATTTGAATTGGCGGAGAAAGCACAAAGAGAGCCCCCAACCTCTTCCCAAGGGTCTTTCCTCCAAGCAAATCGCCATTGCTTCAAACTTCTCAAGGGTCTGTCAGGAAAGCTCACTCAGAGGCAACTGAAACTAAATGAGCTAAGTGCTTCTTCCATGTTTCACTTGACTGGCTTGTTTGAGCATGCCTGACAGAAATGTAGGAATAATAATTTTTAACTGTTTGAGAGGACATAGCTCTAATTTGTGTGAAGCATCAAAAATGCACCTCCTTCACAGACTTAGCAGATATTTTTTTTTATTCTTTAGTAACTGGGTAAGGTCCACTAGGCACAGGTGCCTGTTTTCAGGGGTGACCCGGGAGCACTGAGGAGGTTAAGTGACTTGTTCAGAGTCACACAGCATGCAAGTTGAGGTTGTGGGAATCAAACCCAGGTCTGACTGCTGGATGTACCAAGCTTGACAGCTGTTGTCTCCCTACAGTGATTTCCCTGCTTCAATTGTGACCCAACCCTCTAAGATGACAACTACATGAGGACACCATCATTAGACCAACCCCCCAACACTATGACACTTCATGCTGTGTACATGCACCGTGCAGAACCCATGCATACAACATGGCACAGCTTTCTATATACTGACAGGGTTGGCATTCATCAGTGAACAGAAGGTACAAAGATGCTGACAGGGTGGTAGCAGGCACCCCTTCCCTAACATGACCACACAGTAGAACTTTCCTTGAGTGAGATAGGTCCCCTCCACTCAACCAGTGGGCGTAACAGCAGTGGGTAAGAGACTTGGTCTAGATCTGACATTCATATGACTCTTTAGAATGGTCTACTGGTAAATTTGATCAAGTCTGGCAATCTCATCTACTGAGACTTTCCTTCAGTTGCAAGGATATTACGGGGGCTGTGTATGTTAACAGAGCACTGGGGGTACCCTTTAATAAATGGCTATGTTGTTCACTGCAAGAGCAATGATATTTATGGGTCAGAGCTGAATTTTAGGATTCAGCAGGAGATGAGTGTTTCTTGAGCAGACTTCACAGACTGACCCAGCTGTGGTAATTGGGTTGTTGTGTTCCTCCCCTTACCCGGGTTATGGCTGGACATGAACCAGTAGTGGTTGTTAGGACAGGGGTTATTTTAAACCTGAAGCACTGGGCTAAATGCTCAAAGGATATGGACATGGGAGTTGGGGAGAGGAAGGAACTGTAGGATCCAGATTTAGGATAGTATGCAAGCCTGAGAGGTGGGAAACCCCTTGGTAGGAAGGCCAGCAAAGGTGCAGTAGCATTCAGTTCATTACCTTCCTGCATCGACACCTCACACCCGGACCTCCTGGAAAGTTGTCTGACAAATCCATAAAGTGGTCCTGGCCATGCCTGATGGAGGGCAACATTGAATTCAGTATCATTGCCTTACCTGGTGCATCCTATAATTTCCATTATGGAACCACCCCACTGATCTAGTGCACAAGCACTGCCTGTTGCCCCTCAGAACACAAAGGGTTGGGAATTGTTGTCACCCACAACTGAAGTAAAATTGTCCGATCAGGATTTTTGATATTACTAAATTAGTAAAACTGTGGGTTGCTGGAGGAGGAGGAGGAGGAGGAGGAGGGCATGTTCACTAAAAAAAAACATGAACTTTTACATTCACACCTATCTTGGTGCATTCAAGGTGTGTTAAATACCCTTGTGAGTCACTCCTAAGGGAGTGATGCAGCAGTGTACCATATATTGTGTACTGTTTTTTTTTTTTTTTTTTGCTTACTGTTCCAGGTAAATGTCTGTTTGTTTGTGTTTCATGTATATATAGGGCTTACACTACAAGGTACCAATTAGAGTGGTGTAGAATATAAAATTCTGGTGGTAGAATGCCCACAGAATTACATTCCAATTCTGTGGAATTTCATGGAATTCACATGAAAATTCCATAGAATTTTGCCACATTTTAAATTTCAATTATTTTGCTCTAATTATACAAATAGATATCCAAATGAAAGCAGAATCAGCATTTAGATAGATAGTTACAGAATACATAAGTGTACCAAATTTCAGAGTCGCAGGTTGAAAGGGGATGGAGTTATAAGTGGCCAAACATTTAAGCAAAATTAAATTTTCAGTTATTTCAATCTAATGTTAAAATCTCTTATCTAAATTTCTCCACAGTTGCTGGATTTAGAGAAACATACAACATGGGTGTGTGCAGCAAGTTTTGAATCTCAAGCTTAAAAGGGGACTGAGTTATTGGTAGCCAAACATCTTACCAAAATTTAGATTTTGTTATTTTAATATTATTTTGATAGTATTCATTGACATGTTATAAAATATGGCATGTACACAGGTTATCACAACATTTATATATGTACATAGTTTCAGATTTCTAGCTTCAAAGGGGACTGAGTTATAGCCCGCCAAACATGTTGCCAAAATTGAAATTTCAGTTATTTCCCGATACGTTTAAAGTCACATATCCTAATTTAACCTGATTTAATGCATTTAAACTACTATACCACATGGCCATTTCTGCCATGATTCATATTTGCAGCTTTAAATGGGACTGATTTAAAAGTATTTAAATGCTTGCAACATTTTAAAATTACATTTTGCAAGAATGTAAACTGCAAATGTATAAACCACTGAAACTTTGAAACTAGAGTATGCAATGTCATTAAATTTGGCAAGTTCTTAGGCCTTAAAAGGGGACTATGTGTCAATCTAAGTAGTTGATTGTGGCCATAAATTGCAAAATAAAATCTGTACTTAAAGTCACATTCCATGAGTCTGTGAAAATTGTGGAATTTCATGAAAATTTCATAAAATTGGAATTTGCTAATGTCACTCAGCGTTATCTGGGGGATTCAAATTAAAGGATAGGGGTATGAGAGGCACTTAGCCTGGTTCATTAAAAGGCACAGTCTTTTAGCCCCCCCCAAAATGATTTTGAAGCATGGTTTCTGAGGGCAAACATAATATCATCACGCTCTCTGAGACCTGGCTCTCTCAAAAATAGATGACTTGGACATAGAAATTCTAGGCCATGTGGCCTTTAGAAAAGATCAACTTGGGAAATGTGGAGGTGGATGTTTAATTTACATACTACATTCATTGGTAGTTAGGGAAATTTTGTTTAATCAACCTTGTACAAGTTATACATTTATTTCCATTGAGTTACTAGTGAATGATGTATCAACATAGTGCCCTTGTAAAAAGGGCTGAGGCAACCTAAACAAACTAACTACACAAATTACTAGTGAATGATAACAAGAAATTGATTTGTCATCTCAATATACAGCTCCCCGGTTATGCTGAAGATGGTTTCTGTGTGTTATCTGAGTTTAGGAAAATTGTACCATTAAAATTAAAATGGATGAACCTAGGGCATTTTAACTGTAATTGGGCAGATCAAGGAAACTTTATGGTAAGGGACTGTCTTGTTGAATTGGGAGTGCAGCAAATTATTGCTGATACTACTCAAACTATTTACAGAACCAGTTCTGAGAGAATTCTGGACTGGATAGTGGTCACACATCCCTCCAAGATAGTTAAATCAAGAGTCCTTTTAAATTCCCTGAGTGACCACTGTCCCATTTTTTTGTGTGTGGGACCTTAAAAACCCCTAAGTTGCTCCCTCTTTTATTGTGGACTAGAACTGGCTGATCTGTTCAATGAAAACATTTTCAACAAATATTGGACTTTCTTAACAATATGAAGATATCAATTTGGTTTATACAAAATGTTGTACAGTATTGTATGTACCTGTAATGAATTTTTTTTTCCAGAAAGAAAGCTTAGGGTCGATGGTATTAAAAATGAGTGGATGACAAAAGAAGTGGTAGAGGTGATGGGAAAGAAGGAAAATAAACTCTTGAAAGAGCATAGGGGGAAACAACATTATGTTAGACTCTTAGTGGAATATAAACAACTTAGAAATAAGTGTAAGTCTGTATGTAGATCAGCCAGGGTTAATTACTACAAAAGTCAACAGACTGATAATTTAGGAGATTCAAAAAGGTATGGCAAACATTAAATCAAGTGATAGGTATGTCCAAAAGATTTTCATGCATTACTCTTAAGTGCAGTGGTGAACTGATCAGTTCTCCTGTAGTAATCTTTAAGCTCTTTAATTACTTTTTTCATAATTTGGAAGATTACAGAAATAACTTCAAAAACTTGGAACCTAACAATGAGCAAACTAATTTCAATAATCAAACACCCTGTTTTTATTTTAGAATCTTGTATCCTTGGTTGGTTGCCAAATATGTACAGAAAAAAAAAAACCTTATTGGCTCTGATGTAATTGATTTGCATCTGACAAAAATAGCTAGTATATCCATTACTGTTCTGATGAATTACGCTCTCTGTTATAGCTGGAAATTTGCTATAATTAAACCTATTCACAAATCAAGCCCAGATAATATAATTTCAAATTATCATCCTATATCATTATAGCCACCCGTATCAACATTATTTTCAAAAACTGTTTTTGATCAGGTCAATGAACATTTGAGCAAGTACAGTCTCCTTACCTGGACATAGCATGGCATCAGGTTCATGCATAACACTGAGACGGCCTTGGTGGGGTTCATAGACTTGATAAGGGGATCCATGTTGCATCAGTCTTTGTGAACCTCAGGAAGGCCTTTGAACTAGTTGATCTTGAATTAATATTATGTATTTGGTTGGGCATGGTTTCTCAGAGGGTACTCATTCCTCATCTGGAGGATACCTGAATAGAAAAACTCAATGTACAGTTATTGAAGGTATTAGATCGGAGGGTATGGAGTTCCTCAGAGGTCCATATTGGGCCCTTGTTACTTTCATTGTTCTTAAATACAGTGCCGATGGTTTACTCATCTACAAAACTTATTTTGTATGCAGATTACACTGTTAATTTTGATTCTGACAAAGATGTATTTGAATTACAAAAACACTGCAAAAGGATTTCTTTAATATGCATAATTGGTTTCTGTCCCATAAAAGTGTAACCCCTGAATAAACTATATGCAAAGTACTACCAATTGCTTACATGTCATGATGATAACCATGCCTGTACCCATGCCTGCATCCACTGCTTTTCTTTTACCTTTGCCTGTAAGCCATGCCTGTATCCACTGCTTTTCTTTTACCATGCCTGTAACCATGCCTGTATCCACTATTTTTCGTTACTGTAACCATCTCATGATGTAACTCACAATGCCTCAAATGTTCCTTATGTCCTTGTTCATTCTTATAACTTGCATTGTTATCCCGGGTCGCCCCTGAAAAAGGGACCTTCGGGGCTCAGTGGGCCTACCTGGTCACCAAAATTTAATAAATAAATAAATAAATTAATTAATTAATTTTTAATTTAAAAAAAATCAATGGTTTTCTCAGGTCCCAACACATTGGTTTCTCAAGATTTTCACATTTTTGATCTATAAGGCAATTTGACTGAAAGTGTGATCATTTTTGTTATTTGGGAGCTTATCTGGCTACATTTTTCACTTTTGAGATTCATGTAAATTGTTTAATCAAGACACTACACAACAGAGTTGGCACATTATTTAGGATCATTCAGATTTAATCCTAGAGTCATGAAAATTGTTACCCACTAGCCTTTGGCTGTCTGAATTTGATTATGGAAGTCTGGAATATTTTTCTGTTAGTGAAAAATGATTTAACAGCCTTAATACACTAAATAATTCAATTTGTAGATTTGCCAGTGGAATGGGTAGATCGGTTTACCACTACGCTCTCTATAGGGAATTTGGTTATCATTGAAGAATCATTTCCGTTATAACACTTCTGTCTTTTTGCATAAGATTGCGTTAGAAACTGTGCCTCATTCTGTAATGGAAATATTTTCTAGAAGCATTTAACAAATTTTTCAACAGAATGCAAAAAGAAAAAAATGAAAAAACGTCTTCTCAGTTCCTCTGTTTGTAGCTACCTTTGGCCAAAGAGCTTTCAAATACAAGGCTAGTAGTTATTAAAATAATTTGCCTGAATCTGTGCTAGGGTGTGTAAAACTGTATTTAAAACCCAATTTATGATGTGTTATCTATAGGTCCAGACTGCTCGTGTTCTAAGTAATATTGTAAATTTATATGTTCTATTTTTAATTGCTATTTATGTGTACTGGTAGCTGTGAAAATGGCAGTTCTTCCAATTTGCTTACCAGTTAAAACAATAAAACATAAAGAAAATAAAAAAAAATGATTGTGGGACTACTGCAAATTAACTTCAAAGAGGCCACCAACTTCCTGATTTTAGGTTTTACTACCTCACAATACCTGCAAGTGTCATCCTCTTTTGGAGGCAGGGCCTCTTTCTGAGGGAGTCAGATGTATACACTCCTCATTGGGAGCACCTATAGGTGGACCTTTGCACACAGCACCATATAGCACCAAGGGCACTAACAAGCTGTAGTTTAAGAAGGCTTCCTACATGTTTGCAGCAGCCTCTAATTGGGACATCTTTTCGGGCTTGTAAACAGCTGCATAATTTCCTAGGCACCAAACCAATGCATGATCCCTCCGAGCCTATCAGAGGGAACCCCAGCTTTAGAATAGCTGGAAAAATATTGTAGGACTTCTTTGTCCCCACAGCTAATTTAAACATTCTAGCTCAGATGCTTAATTGCAATTCCCTTATTACCTTCAATACCTTTTGGGGGCATGATAATCCAGACAACAAAGCTATCTTCCTCTTCGTACAACTCCACCATATGATTTATAAGTCCTAAGGCAATTTACATGGGACACAGTCAAATTCCAAATATGGGAAGATCTTGCTGCCCTATTCAACCAGAAACACAAAATTTCTCTAATATACCACCAGAAACTCCTAGAAATAGCCACAGCAAGACTTCACTTAAAATTGGATTACTGGAAAACAGAGTTTTCAGAATTGAAAGAGGCAAAGGACACTGAAAAGGCATGGCCTGCAGCACATATATACTTTAAATTTGATGCCCTGAAACTGATGTGGTTTAAGAGACTAACCTATCACCCCAGTGTCACTGTGTAAAATGGGAAAACTAATGGCCCAGTGGTGCAGAGGGTTGAGGTGCTGGACACCTTACCTGGGTTCAGAAATTACCTCAAGTCATCACGGTGCTGGCATGGGGGGGGGAGGGTTGAGCAGGATTGAGCATGTCAGTGGACAGCTCTCCTCTCCTGAGGGTGGTGATGGTGGCTTGACACCCCCCTTTGTAGTTCTGCTCCCACTGGGTGGAGGTCCAGTGGGTAGCGTAGGTGGAGAGGGGGTGTCAAAGTATCGGGAGGTGGAAGGGGCTGAGCTGGCACCACAGGGTGAAAAGCATGTCTCCACATGCTTGCACAGCTGTGTGCCAGGGCCTCGGAGAGGTTGGGGGAGAAAATCCATAAAAATGCATATGTGACCCCATTGCCACTTGGTGAGAGGAGGCAACAGGGACCAAAAAGGTAAAATAAAAAAAATGGGAAAACTCAAGACTGTCCTGTGCAGTAGATGTAAAGAACAGAGATGAACCCTCAAGCATAGACAGGACTGCAACAGAGACCAACCCTTCTGGGATGAGACACAGGACTGATCCCCTCTTGGGTTTACAAGAGGTTTAATCTGCTTGTTATGCTTAGTAAGTCTTGGTCTTGATACATTCACAGGGGCACAACAATTGTACATGGCATTAATAGCAGCCACAGCCAAACAGGTGCTGCTGTAGTACTGGTTACATGATTCAATGCCTTCATATAAAGAATGGCACCATTGCATCCTGAAAGCCCTCCAGAAGGAGAAGACTAAGACCAGCATATGGCATGTCCTGAGAGGGTATAAGAAAAGATGTGAGAAACTGCACACCCAATTGGTTGAACCTTGATAGACTACCTAGGGATTGCCTTCCTTCACATAAGAGGTATGAAAGTGTATTCCAATTGTACTGTTATGTAAAAACTATATTAGTCAAGTGCTGACCACTGACTATACCCGTTGTATGCCATAACCTCCTGAGTGTTGCCAGAGGGAGTAGCCTGTTTATACATTTGTTGCTGGGTACAAAATCAATAAAATTTTCTAAGTTAAAAAAATAAAGATGGCACAGTGTTAGGAGGGTTCATTTGTGCCTCCTGGGCACCCCTTCCTCAGGTCACTTGCCAGGCCACCTGAGGAGCAGGCAGGTTTTCATCACTGGCAGCAGCTGTCTGTGGATCCAGAGTGAGTGAGAATAAAAGAACACGTTGGCTGGTCATCTGGTAGCCTTCAGGGACAATCACCAGGACAGTGGTGATGACTCTGGTATTTGGAGTCTGAGGCCGTTTACTAAAAATCATCATTAAGTCTGGTAGGAATCTACCTTAAAGGACTGTACCACAAGGGAAGATCCTGGTGGCCTTGGGGTACACAGAGGATTTTAAAAAGTGGGTGTTACATTTTAAGGGGTGATATCAGTTCTGCTCCAGAGAGACAAGCTGCTAGCTAAGCTAAGCAGAACCAGTCTAACTGTTCATTGTGATTTGCATATACACCCCATTGTGCTTTGTATTATTGGGGTATGTGTGATTTTTTTTTTATTTATTTTGAATCTAGCTTTGCTTAATGCCCTTTTTGGACAACCCTTGGCTCGGTGCTTTTGTGCTGAGATTCTCTGTCTTTTTAACTCCGTCATAATCTGTTTCCCTCTATATCATGCTGGAAGCCTATTTACTGTAGCTCTGTGTAATAGACATTTTTATCTCATCAAATGTTTCAGAAGGTAGAGAGTGTTCAGACTTCCATTCCCAAATTTTCAAAATGGAAGGGATAACCATAGCTCAAGATTTCTCCTGCATTAACACTTCCCCTATAGTACTGATTTAAAAAAAAAAAAAAATACTCAAAAAAACGTGTTCTCTGAAAGCAGCATATTGCCTAAAAAACTTAAACTATATCTTTGATCGTGTTATGTACCAAGGCCTTGATCTACTGTTACTGTTTTGCCTTTATATTACTATTGGGGCACCTGAGGCCTTCAGGCCATCAGCTGCTTCCACAAGCGTCACATCTTAAGGTACAGCATTCAACACTGTATCATTGAATCAGTGCTTTCGGCCAGAGTGCAAACTCTCAAAACACCCCAAGCAAGTATATATAAGTACAACACTGAATGAAGTCTCTGGTGCTCATTAGAGGGAACATTGTACATGCTTATAAAACTTCACTGTGAGCTTCTAGAACTGATACATGAATAGTCCTGTATGAGATATATGATAAACATAATTAATTGCACTAAAACACATCTGACATTCTTTAACCACTGTTAGAAAGCTTGCCTTTTTCTTGTCCCCACTGAAATCAATGCATGAACCTGCAGCACATAAAGAACTCTTATGCAGCCAGAGGGATTTCAAGTGCAACAGTCCCCACCAGTTTTAAAACTTCAGCATCACATTCCAGGTTCTAGTTGTTTTGATGTTTTTGAGCCCACCTCATTTAATGACCAACTGCCAGCAGTAACTGTTCAGTAAAGAATATATCTGTAGTGATACTTCATCGCATCGTAGCTGATCACTCTTAACCCCTTGCCTTGTAAATCAGGGACAAGGCTAGGTGGTATAACATATTTGTGCAAGTGAAAAGAGTTGTGACAAGCCAGCCCAGTGGCATGAAAGATTTACCGACCCAAGTTCAGAAATGGACTCAGGTCGCTGGAGAGCAGCCAGGGAGGGAGATGATAGAGAATCCATCTGATTACTCTCCTCTCCTGGGAGGGGGGATCCAGCTACACTGTTCTTGTACTGCCACCATGTGGAGGTGTGGTGGCAGGGCAACAGGAGGGGCTCAGTGGGGACATGGGTTAGCAGCAGGTGCTGTAGTGTATATGCACCTCCACACTTATGCATGCCCTACATCACTGCATACAGCTGGTCTGGGGAGGGAGAACAGGAAAAAGCTGGGGCAGGCTTCTATGACACCTCCATCTGTCATCCTCTGGTCTGCACCACAGCCTGGAACTCCAGCCTCAATTCTGGGTGTAGATTCTGGGAGGGAGGATGGCCCTCTCCCTCCTCACCCCACCACAGGGGCAATTTTGGGGGGAACCTCGGAGGTAGGTAAGTTCCATGAGAGAGGGTTGCTGGTTGGGGAAGGTGGCATGGACACTGTTGAGTACAGTCTGTATACAGAACTGGAGAAACAGCTTTGCTGAAAAAAAAAAGAGTTGTGATACTTAGGGTGCCATTTGCATCAAAAAAGTGACTCAGACCAGCTCTGTGGCACCAAGCAATGGAGGGAGTGGTCTGGCATACTTGAGACCTGAGTTTGGGCTTCAAGCCCCAGACATCTGTACTGTAGCATAGGCTGGCAAGGAGGGTTCAGTGCCTCCACTGGATGCTCTCCTCTTGAGGGTGGGCTCTCATTGCATTGCTTTGTACCCACCCCCGGTGGTGGCATGCTGCAGGTGCTCTTGATGGTGTGGGTGACCATGTCCCAGCAGGCACAACCCAGGTCACCATGGACTCCCCAAGGAACCATCCAAGGAGCCCATTTAGCTAGCATTCAAACATGCATGTCTTCCTCCAGGTTTACAAACCAAATGAGTGCGCACTGGGACGTAGTGCTCCAGAAACCAACAATGGAATATTTGTAGAAAAAGGCTTCGAGCACATACAACTTATAAGAGAAACACGTAGTATAAAAAGCTTTATTTTACAAAACTCTTAACATGTTTCGGACTGCTCCCCCAGTCCTTTATATACTACGTGTTTCTCTTATGAGTTGTATGAGTTGTATGTGCTCGAAGCCTTTTTCTACAAATCTTCCTCCAGGTTGTAGGGCGATCCCCTGCAGATACAAGACATCTGATGGGACCACAAGCAAATGGAGTCCAGGAGACAGTCCTCCACGATGATCGTAGAGGGGGACCTCTGGCAGGGATAAGCTAGTTCCAACCATAGCAGCTGCAGGTCAGGTTCATTCTCTGGGAAGAGGACAGCAAGGAGCAAATCTGGTGGGCAGCAGGGACAGCATTCAGAAGGCCAAAGAACTGGAATACTCTTGGGCACAGGTTGGAGAATAAATACATCAGGGAAAAAAATGACACTTGAATTACTTAATGGAATCAAGCTGTCATAAAGCAGATAATTTGTCACAAATGAGTTGCATTATTTGAAAACCTTATTCAGATAATGCAAGTGCAGCCCACATTACCGATAATACAGGTGCTTCCCTCGTCTAAGATAAAGCAGTTGCAGCTCTCATTTCAGATAATGCAGGTGGAGCCCTCATTTTAGATAATGCAGGTGCAGACCACATTTCAGATGATACAGGCACAGCTCACATTTCAGGTATTGTAGGTGGAGCCCACAATCCAGATAATGCAGGTGCAGCCCATATTTCGGATAATGCAGGTGCAGCCCATATTTCGGATAATGTAGGTGAAGTCCAGAATGTGGCTAATACAGGCACAGACCACATTTCAGATAATTCATTCACAGCCCACTTTTCAGATAATGTAGATAGAGTCCCATTTCAGATAAAGCAGATGGAACCCACAGTTTAGATAATGCAGGCACAGCCCACATTTCAAATAATGCAGGTGTCGCCCATATTGTGGATAATACAGGCACATCTCTCATGTCAGATAATGCAGGTGCAGCCCTAAAGTCAGATAATGCAGGTGCAGCTCACATTTCAGATAATGCAGGTACATCCCACATTTCAGATAATGCAGATGCTGCCCACGTTTTGGATAAGGCAAGCGCAGCCCACATTTCAAGTAATACAGACGTAGCACACATTTCAGATGATACAGACACAGCCCACATTTCGGATAATACAGGTGCATCCCCTATTTCAGATAATGCAGGCACAGCTCACATTTCAGATGATATGGGTGCATCTCCCATTTCAGATAATGCAGCTGCAGCCTAGATTTTAAATAATGCAGATACAACCTCAGTTTCAAATAATGTACAGTAGGTGCAGCCCACATATCAGATAATGCAGGTGCAGCCCACATACCAGATAATACAGGCACAGCCCTTATTTTAGATAATGCAGCTGCAGCCCACATCTCAGATAATGCAGGTGCAGCCCACATTTCAGATAATGCAGGAGAAGCCCATATTTCGGGTAATGCAGGCACAGTCCAGAATGTTAATAATACAGCTGCAGCCCACATTTCAGATAATTCTTGCACAGCCCTCTATTCAGATAATGTAGGTGGAGCCTACAGTTCAGATAATGTAAGCGCTGCCCTCATTTTGGATAAGGCAAGCACAGCCCACATTTTGAGTAATACAGGCGCAGCACACATTTCGGATAAAGCAGGCGGAGCCCACATTTCAGATAATGCAGCTGCAGCCAGATTGTGGAAAATGCAGGTGCTGTCCAGAGTGTGGATAATGCAGGTGCAGCCCTCATTTCAGATAATGCAGGTGCAGCCGTTATTTCAGATATTGCATATGCAGCCTGCATTTTAGATAATGTAATTGCAGCTCACATTTCAGATAATGCAGATGCAGCCCACATTTCAGATAATGCAGGCACAGTCCATATTTCAGATAACACAGGCACGGCTCACATTTCAGATAATGAAGATGCAGCCCACATTTCAGATAATGCAGGCACGGCTCACATTTCAGACAATGCAGGTGCAGCCCACATTTCAGATAATGCAGATGCAGCCCACAGTTCAGATAATGCAGGTGCAGCCCACAGTTCAGATAATGCAGGCATGGCTCACATTTCAGATAATGCAGGTGCAGCCCACATTTCAGATAATGCAGATGCAGCCCACATTTCAGACAATGCAGGTGCAGCCCACATTTCAGATAATGTAGATGCAGCCCACATTTCAGACAATGCAGGTGTAGCCCACAGTTCAGATAATGCAGGTGCAGCCCACAGTTCAGATAATGCAGGCATGGCTCACACTTCAGATAATGCAGGTATATCCAAAATTTCAGATAATGCAGATGCAGCCCACATTTCAGATCACACAGGTACATTCCACATTTCAGATAATGCAGATGCAGCCCACATTTCAGACAATGCAGGTGCAGCCCACATTTCAGATAATGTAGATGCAGCCCACATTTCAGACAATGCAGGTGTAGCCCACATTTCAGATAATGCAGATGCAGCCCACAGTTCAGATAATGCAGGTGCAGCCCACAGTTCAGATAATGCAGGCATGGCTCACACTTCAGATAATGCAGGTATATCCAAAATCTCAGATAATGCAGATGCAGCCCACATTTCAGATCACACAGGTACATTCCACATTTCAGATAATGCAGGTGCAGCCCACATTTCAGATAATGCAGATGCAGCTGACATTTCAGATAATGCAGATGCAGCCCACATTTCAGATAATGCAGGCATGGCTCACATTTCAGATAATGCAGACATGGCCTGCATTTCAGATAATGCAGGTGCAGCCCACATTTCTGATAATGCAGATGCAGCCCACATTTCAAATTATGCAGGTGCACACCATAGTTCAGATAATGCAGGCATGGCTCACATTTCAGATAATGCAGATGCAGCCCACATTTCAAATTATGCAGGTGCACACCATATTTCAGATAATGCAGGCATGGCTCACATTTCAGATAATGCAGGTGCAGCCCACATTTCAGATAATGCAGCTGCATCCCTCATTTCAGATAATGTAGGTGCATTAGCTCCAGGTTGCCCCTGAAAACAGGCACTTGTGCTAGTGGGCCTTACCCGGTTACCAAAGACTAAAATAAATAAAAATAAAAAAACATAAAAAGTGCATCCCACATTTTAGATAATGTAGGTGCAGCCCACATTTCAAAAAATGCAGATGCAGCCTACATTTCAGATAATGCAAATGCAGCCCACATTTCAAATTATGCAGGTGCAGCCCACATTTCAGATAAAGCAGGCATGGTGTGCATTTCAGATAATGCAGGTGCGGCCCACAATTTAGATAAAGCAGGTATGGCTTGCATTTCAGAAAATGCAGGTGCAGCACACATTTCAGATAATGCAGATGCTGCCCACATTTTGGATAAGGCAAGCACAGCACATATTTCGAGTAATACAGGCGTAGCACACATTTCAGATGATACAGGCACAGCCCACATTTCGGATAATACAGGTGCATCCCCTATTTCAGATAATGCAGGCATGGCTCACATTTCAGATGATATGGGTGCATCTCCCATTTCAGATAATGCAGCTGCAGCCTAGATTTTAAATAATGCAGATACAACCTCAGTTTCAAATAATGTACAGTAGGTGCAGCCCACATATCAGATAATACAGGCACAGCCCTTATTTTAGATAATGCAGCTGCAGACCACATTTCAGATAATGCAGGTGCAGCCTACATTTCAGATAATGCAGGAGAAGCCCATATTTCAGTTAATGCAGGCGCAGTCCAGAATGTTAATAATACAGCTGCAGCCCACATTTCAGATAATGCAGGAGAAGCCCATATTTCGGGTAATGCAGGCACAGTCCAGAATGTTAATAATACAGGTGCAGCCCACATTTCAGATAATTCTTGCACAGCCCTCTATTCAGATAATGTAGGTGGAGCCTACAGTTCAGATAATGTAAGCGCTGCCCTCATTTTGGATAAGACAAGCACAGCCCACATTTTGAGTAATACAGGCGCAGCACACATTTCAGATAAAGCAGGTGGAGCCCACATTTCAGATAATGCCGCTGCAGCCAGATTGTGGATAATGCAGGCGCCATTCAGATTGTGGATAATGCAGGTGCAGCCCTCATTTCAGATAATACAGGTGCAGCCGTCATTTCAGATAATGCATATGCAGCCCACATTTCAGATAATGTAGTTGCAGCTCACATTTCAGATAATGCAGATGCAACTCACGTTTCAGATAATGCAAGCGCAGTCCATATTTCAGATAATGCAGGCATGGTTCACATTTCAGATAATGCAGGTGCAGCCCACATTTCAGATAATGCAGATGCAGCCCACATTTCAGATAATATAGGTGCAGCACACATTTCAGATAATGCAGGCGCGGCTCACATTTCACATAAAGCAGGTGCAGCCTACATTTCAGATAATGCAGATGCAGCCCACATTTCAAATAATGCAGGTACATCCCACATTTCAGATAATGCAGGCATGGCTCACATTTCGGACAATGCAGGTGCAGTCCACATTTCAGATAATGCAGATGCAGCCCACAGTTCAGAAAATGCAGGTGCAGCCCACATTTCAGATAATGCAGGCATGGCTCACATTTCAGATAATGCAGGTACATCCACAATTTCAAATAATGCAGATGCAGCCCATATTTCAGATGATGCAGGCATGGCTCACATTTCAGATAATGCAGGTGCAGCCCACATTGCAGATAATGCAGGTGCAGCCCACATTTCAGAAAATACAGGTGTAGTCCATATTTCAGAAAAAGTATATGCAGCCCATATTTCAGATAATGCAGGTGTGTCCCACATTTCAGAAAATGCATGCAGGGCTCGCATTTCAGATAATGCAGGTGCAGCCCACATTTCAGATAATGCTGATGCAGCCCACAGTTCAGATAATGCAGGTGCAGCCCACATTTCAGAAAATGCAGGTACATCCAAAATGTCAGATAATGCAGATGCAGCCCACATTTCAGATAATGCAAGTACATCCCACATTTCAGATAATGCAGGTGCAGCACACATTGCAGATAATGCAGATGCAGCTGACATTTCAGATAATGCAGGCATGGCTCACATTTCAGATAATGCAGGTACATCCAAAATTTCAGATAATGCAGATGCAGCCCACATTTCAGATAATGCAGATGTAGCCCACAGTTCAGATAATGCAGGTGCAGCCCACATTTCAGAAAATGCAGGCATGGCTCACATTTCAGATAATGCAGGTACATCCAAAATGTCAGATAATGCAGATGCAGTCCACATTTCAAATAATGCAGGTACATCCCACATTTCAGATAATGCAGGTGCATCCAAAATTTCAGATAATGCAGATGCAGCCCACATTTCAGATATTACAGGTACATCTCCACATTTCAGATAATGCAGGTGCAGCTCACATTTCAGATAATGCAGTTACATCCCATATTTCAGATAATGCAGGTACAGCCCACATTTCAGATAATGCAAGTGCAGCCCACATTTCAGATAATGCAGATGCAGCTGACATTTCAGATAATGTATGCATGGCTCACATTTCAGATAATGCAGATGCAGCCCACATTTCAGATATTGCAGGTACATCCCACATTTCAGATAATGCAGGTGCAGCTCACATTTCCGATAATGCAGGTGCAGCCCACATTTCAGATAATGAAGGCATGGCCTGCATTTCAGATAATGCAGGTGCAGCCCACATTTCAGATAATGCAGGCATGGCTCACATTTCACATAATGCAGATGCAGCTCACATTTCAGATAATGCAGATGCAGCTCACATTTCAGATAATACAGGTGTAGCCCACATTACAGATAATGCAGGTGCAGCCCACATTTCAGATAATGCATATGCAGCCCACATTTCAGATAATGCAGGTGCAGCCCACATTTCAGATAATGCAGGTGCAGCTCACATTTCAGATAATGCATATGCAGCCCACATTTCAGATAATGCAGGTGCAGCTCACATTTCAGATAATGCAGGCACAGTCCAAAACCTGGAACTGTACCTGCAGCATCAGTTCTGAAAATGATGGCTTTTATTTCTTTAGCTGCTCTCCAGAACTAAAAGGTCTAAACAGAGTTCACAAAACATAACCATGAACACTACAGCAACAAATCAAACACTAAAAAGAAAACTGTGACAATTCACAATCACATAGAATAAATCATCAAACCTCTAAATAAGCCAAGTCACTTGTAAAAACATTACAGTAATCACAAAGAACTGTATTTTAGTCCAGGAACACATGGCTCAGCATTCGGGTCTTTGACCTCGATTTCAGATTGGAAATATTAATTGCAGAGTTCATTGAACTAGACAAAATACATGCAAGTAGGGCCAAGTATTCCAAATATTTGCATAAGCCATGTGGTTGCGTGTGCAAGTTTCAGAACACTTTGTTTGGCAAATAAATGGCTATCTGGAGTCTCCAGGGTCATCAGCAGAATGTATTACTGGAATAAATTCTGTTGATATCCTTTGAAATTCTAGGCAATCATTATTCTGCAATAATAAAACTGCTTTACAAACTTGCAGGAGTAAACAAGTTTTATGTGTAGATGCTCTAAATACTTGGGTCCCACATTTATTTGTTCCCAGCCTCCCTTCCCTGTCCTTCCATAGTTGACAGCATCCATCCTCTCAGATCTTCCAGTCCAACACTAGCAGGTGACTGTCTTAAGACTTCCATCTTTCTTAATGCACTCTTATTGCTTTGTCTCTACAGGGGTCTTCAACATCATTCCCCGGACCCAGTCTGGAGGCAGAAGGGCCCAACTGTTTGAATAGGTGGTTTGCACAGCTATTCACATGATTCTGCTGTGACATGGAGCCACCTAAATCATAGCCCGCCCCTCCTGCACAGGAGGATGGGGGGACTTTCCACAGGCAAATGAGACAATCTAGATGTGCTTCCACAAAACTCCCTATTCTTTGGGGGCATAACAACCACATTTACTATTTCCACTTTATGGATCTTAGATGGTTGTACCATGAAATAGAACAGATGACTCCAGCTTTAAGGAGGTGCTCCAAACTTAACTGTTCACAAAAAAAAAAACATTGTTGTATAATGCTGCTATCATCTACAAGGCTACACTGCCTGTCTTGTATGTGCTTCTAGGGTCCTTAAAATGGGCATTGTTAATGGACTTGCAAAGCACACAGGCTCCCATGTTTCCTTACCCAGCCCTTGTATCTCTCCTATGTTCTGTACTTGAATCATAAATATGCATATAAAATCCCAGATGTCTTGCTGGAGTCATGAAATCCTGGTAGGAGGTGTAAATGTCTGCAATACACAAGGACACCCCACCACTGCCACCACCATTGCCACCAAAGCCACACAATAATTGTGAACTGTGTCCATGATAATCAGCCCCTATCGCTCATGCCAATAGACAACCAGGACAACCTGTTGGATTATGGGGAGTTCAGGCAGGGCTGGTTAGCTTAAATAAAACTCGGGTTTTGTTTGCTCTTACCATCATCATTCCTTTTCAAAATAGGGCCACTGGCTCCACAAAATGCAGGCTCTTTTACAAAGAAATGTGTCTTCACACTATATTGCATATTTAATTAGAACAGTGATATCACAGATATTTGTGTATGCTACTGTTGTATTCCACGTTACAAAAAACGAGTATATACAACACAACATACAGTAGAGATTGCACTACAAATATCGAAATGCAGTGCTGCTGCTGCTGAGAAAGTGGGAAGCTGGGTATGCTGCTTTAAATTTCAAACAAGTCAGCGCACACACTTAAGTGGACTTCAAGTATGTTACTTTACACTGCAGATGGTATTCTTTAAGCAAGGACAGCACGGCTGGGGAAAATAATGCGTAATTTATATATACTGTAACTAAAGAATACAATATAGCTCATGAACTCTAACCAAACAGGAAGTTGTTTTATTTAATTATCTAGTCCAACGACTGTGAAAATTAAGAGGAAAATATGAAGATAAACTAAGGCAGTTCTGGAAAATATGGATAAGAATTAATGAATTAACAGTAATTTAAAGGAAAACTACATACTTTCTGCAACATTCCCCTGCCAATAGCTAACCCCTCAATTAAGGATTTAAGCCAGTAACATCATTTTTTCATGTCCCTTAAATGCCAGTACTGTATAACTGTTTCTAAGAGCGCTCAGAAACCTCCAATGCAAATACTAATTGCTGTCATTTTACAGCCAGCACACACTTCCTGAGCTCGATCTTTGCAAATATGCCCCACCAACCTCTGCCAATGGATAGCTGGGCATATTTGTATAGAGTGAGAATGTGAACATGGTTTATGTAAAATGTGAAAAGTTATTCTATGGTTCAAGTAGAGATATTTTTTTGAGTTCTGCAGAATTCCTAAAGAAAATCCAAAAAGCATTACAGAAGTAGAATTGACATTTTGCACAAATCCCACCAGTGGAATTCTACATTCTATACACCTCCATCAGATAACTCAGTCTGTCCTGGTGTTTCTGTCTGTCTTTGTTTGCCAACTCAAGCTGTTAGTTCAGCTAAACATAGAAACATAGTAATTTAAGGTCAGAAGAGGCATTAAGTCCATCATGCTCACCCCCCCCCCACATGCTTCATAAGCAGGGAACAAGAAGTATGTTCTGCAGACATCTACTAATTTATATGGATTTCTTGTAACTTTTATTTTACCAGATACTAACTGTTTAACAGAGTTAATAGAAAGGATATGGTGTTGCTTACTTAGATGACCAGATAGCTTCTATCCTGTCTGGTCCTACTGCAGCTGGCAGCTGGTGCTTGAAGCTTCTAGGAGAAAGAGTGTATTTGTGATGTCATACAGTTTGCATAATTTCAGCCCTGAGGTGTTGTCTCGGAAGTAGAACTTTTATAATGTTAAAGTTCAAATGAGGGATGTGCAGATCCAGGCTGGATTTCAGATTTGGTTTTGAATTTGCCAAATCCAGGATGAGTTTGGAGTTAGCTTTGCAAAGGATTTGGATTTGTCAGTCTGGGCCAAGGCAAGCAATTACCCGTAACGGGGCATGAGTTTCTTGAAAATTAGTATGAGGTCAACAACATTGAGCGTAGTATCAAGCATATTAATTATCAAGATACCCACACCCTGTGGCTTATTGTGCTTATAAAATGGAAAAAGTGTTTTTTTTAATAGAAAAAGTTTTTATTTTTCTTTAGCTAGATTGTTGCTGAGTAGAGTATTTGAGTTTGGTAGCAAGTGCCGAGTGCTTTGGGAAGTGCACTAATTTTGAAGAAACCTATGCCCTGCTGTGGGTTTGTTTTGTTTAAAGAGTGAAACCATTTTTATTTTAATGGGAAAGTTTTTATGTTCATTTACTTAGGTTGTTGCTAGGTAGATTAGGGAAGGCTAGTTACCAATTGTTCATATACCAGAGATTAATGAATGGTTAGGTGATGTGTTTAGACCAATGAAGTTGCTAGGATTCCGAAGGATTCAAAATCCCATTTTATCACTATATTAATACACACCTCCCCTCTCACATTGATACCTCCAGTATTATGGCTAGCTGTACTGACCCTCCATACCTACAAATTCAGGTACTGTCTCCCCTTCCTCTGTGCTGAATGCCAGAAACTTATACCTTTGGTATTGTCTCCTCCCCACTTGTATGTTGGTACCACCAATACTATGTCCCCTTTTCGCAGGTCAAAATATTTACATAAAATCATCTTTTCTTACCTTGCTGAAGATGTCCCTGAAAGCATTGTACTTTACAATTATAAATCCGTAGATAAATCTGCAGTGCCACCCTTTTTCCTTAAATTAAAAATTTTAAACTGTTTCTCACTCCCCACACACACAATAATGTTTTTATTTTTTTCCAAAACAGAATAAACCATAAATAATAAATGTATAAGAACATTATTAATTAAGGTGTGAAGTTAAGCTTATTGTATTTTACAGTGTATATGAAGGCAGAGAGCAGCTGGCCAATAACCACTGCTAAGAAGACTGAAGGAGGAATGGCAGTTCACACACAAACAAAATAGCCATTATATTAAAATGTATATTTTGTTAAAAAATAGTTAAATAATTTCATTTTGCAGGGTAATCCCACCATTGAGATACAGCACACAAAGCAAAGATGCATATTCCTGAACCAGTTAGTGCCACCCCCATAGTCACCACTTTGTCAGTCCACAATACAAACACAACCACTGTGTATGAAGAAAGAAACAACAAACAACAGTGGATGGGGTTGCATTACTCAGCAACTTCAATAAAGCCTAGCAACACATGGAAATACAAACGCACAACCCTAGCACGTTGCCTGTGGGTCAGCTGCATTCCACATGCAATCTTGTCACTGCAATTCCAATTTTGGACCCCATATACTGTATGAACCTAGGACAAACAATGCAAGACAGTGCCACAGAAGGTTTCATGTCACACTTGATTTTATCCAGACATCACCACAACAATTAAAGGGATATGGTTCTGCTTTTCCATTTTAAGAAGGGTTTGGTAGTGGGGACTGGCATCTCTCTGCTCTGGCTGAGAGCTCTGGCACTAGCTAAGCCTCCACATTTTCCTGGGAGCTATTGGAGGCCCCATCCCCCACCCACTTCCAGATTTCATTAAAATCATACAATGTGACATTGCACTGATAGCGCAGCATTTTCATTTATTTTCATTTAATTTTTAATTTTAACTGGAAAACAGGTGAACAATACTGTCCTTTTTCACAAGCGTGATGCCTTGCTGGCAACTTGGGTGCAGGAGCAGACTCAGGGGGCTCAATTTTGAAATGATAGAGTAATGAGTGGTGCACCACCACCTGATGCAAACTCAGGTGTGCCAGGGACCCTGCCCCATATTTTTAAAGGACAGGGGTCCCAGTGCCAAATTCCCTGAGTTTGCCAACCAAACAGTGCATGAAAGTGGACTGCTGGAAGCTGTGGCATGGCTTGCAGCATCTGGGGCCAGTGATGGCAACTGGTGGCTGATGGGTTGTTCAGAGGATGCCCTGGCTTGTGATATGGGGAGTGGGACAGGTCCGCCTGGGGGGAACGGGTTACAGCTGCTCCAATGATGAACAGCAGGGCTAGTGTGAGTCCATAAAGGGATACACCAGTGTCACCATGGGGGGGTTGGGCCTCTCATCTGCCGTAGACCACCAGCCACCTCAGCGATGGTCTGGCAGGTGTTGCGGGCTGTCTGGGCACCTTCCCTGGGGGGCATAGGGTCACCCCCATCCAGCGTGGGCTGCAGCAGTGGTGCATGGTGGCTTAAACCAGCTCCAAGGTCTTACTGCTCAGTCCATGCATGCCTTGGGGGGTGAGGCTTCCAAAATCCCAGTGTATGGGATATTGCAGTCATTCCCCGGCACAAGCCCCCTTCCACCATGAGGCACCAGTGCAGCTGTTGCAAGAACAGTGCACGCACAGTTGGCACTGTCAGTCCCCTCAGTGGCACATGGCCCCTTATAAAATCAAGACTGGTGGAAGGTACAGCGTAAGGAGCCATTTGTGCGATTTCTACTTGCAGCAAGCCCCCTTTGCACCAGCCCTGACCTTGGAAAATCAAGCCCATGGAGTTATGTCAGGAAGTGGCTGTGGCTGTGGCAGAAACAGCTGTTCTCTGCAGGAGAATGTCTGTTCATATAGGTCAGTTGTTGCTATTGCCCATGCCATGTGCACTAGGTCTTGCTTCTTGCTTCTTGCTATGCCTACAACCACTACAGATATAGACAAGAGAAAAGAGATGATATCTGGTGCCCAGGAGAACTCTGAGTTCATTTATACCCATCCTGACACTGAGGGATTTATTCTCCAGACACTTGCTCCCTCTGAAGAAAAATGGGGGAATAGCAACTCATTCTGGACCTAAGGCTACAGAACAAGCATGTAAAGAGATGAGACATTCAGAATGGTAATACTTCAGACAGTGACACCAGCCCTTCAACAGGGAGATTAGCTGGGGTTACTGGACTTACTGTGGGATGCATATTTCCACATCACAAGAAGCTCTTAGTCTGGAAAATGTTACAGTTCAGAGTAGGCCATGCTCAGTTTTAGTTCAACACAATGCCCTTTGGCTGCGCTACAGCACTCAGGGTGTTCACACAGTGTGTGTCAGTAGTGGCAGCCTTCCTATGCAGGCAGGAAGCAATGGTATTTCCATATCCAGATGGCTGGCTAGTGTACGGAAATACATAGGAGGAAGTTCCATGCTGAATTCAAACAGTGACAGTCACCTGGCCAAGGGTAGGTTTCCTCCTGAACTTCGAAACTTCACAGGTAGAACCCAGACAGATCCCCGAGTTCATAGGTGCTGAACTGCACACAAAACCTAGCAAAGCATTCCTGCCCCTGCAATGGGCAGAAGCTTTGCTTCTGTATATAGCCACATTCAGGTAGGTCAACCAAGGACCGCATAGGAATTCTAAAAACTTCTGTCCTACGTGACTTCCACCACACCAGTGGGGCCATGTGCCACATTATAAATGAGGGTCATTCAGTACCACCTCAGAAGGCACTGATATCAATGACATACACCATTGCAGTCGGAGGTACCAGTATCAAGGAGGTTGAACAAGTACTTGGCTGGTGGAAAGAAGGAGACAAAGTTAAGGAGGATAGTCCTTTCCTTTGGTCTCTTCCTACAAACATTTTCATTATTGATGCATCCCTACTTGGATAGCGAGACCATCTGGAGGGGAGAACTGTAGATGAAATTTGTTCTCCTTAGGAAAGAGTACATAGCCAGACTTCATGCACAGCAGTGGTGCTACCACTTGTGGCGCTGGCCACCTGGGTTCAGATGCAAGCCCAGTTCACCAGAAGGAAGGCTGTAGAAGGGTTGGATTGGCATCCTAGGGACAGCTCTCCACCTCCAAGGGGGAGGGTCGATGGCATCCAGCATTCAAGTGACTCCCAGCACAGGCTGGGAGCTACTCCCTGTAATGGTATCAAGCAAACCTCATAAAAGCAGACAATTCAATAACCATGGATTACATAATCAACGTAATTGATGACTGCTGTATATTCATTATTGCACAGTTTGTATTTTGTTTCATATTGTTTTGTGTTTTTATGTCTGGGTCGGACCTGAAGAAGGGCTTTGGCCCAGTGTCCCTACCTGGTTAACAAATAAAATGAATCAAACGGGGAGGCACCCAGTCATCAAAACACTGCACAGAGGCAATGGAGATTGAGAACGTAGCTTGCATTCAGAATGCTAAACTCTCTGCAGTACAACTTGCAGGAAAGAAAAATGTACTAGCAGTCACTCAGCGGGATGGGACATATAACTTATGAATACTCTCTGAATGACAGGGCTCTGTACTCAGTATTTCAGAAATGGGGTGTGCCAGACATAGATATGTTTGCCTTAGGAGAAAACAGAAAGTTACTGCAATTCTGTTGTGCCCCCCGAGGGGACAGTTCCAGTGCAGACATTAGCTCTATCCTGGAAGAAAATAATTTTGTAAGCATTTCTTTCATTTCTACTAATCCACAGAGTACTACTGAAACTGAGAAAGGAGAGCAGCAACTGGGATTCTGATAGCACCACAATAGTAAAAAGAGTCATGATATGCTCTGATGCTGACAATGTCACAAAGACAGTCAGTACAACTGCTACTGAGACATGATTTGCTGATTCACAGGGCAGTGTATCTCATCCAGACTTCAGATCTATACATTTGAGAGCATTGTTCCGGAGGAGCCACAATGCTTCTGCTTAAATTACCCAAGCCAGGTCCTAGAAGTTTTGAAGATTGCTAGAAAACTAGCAACCAGGAAAACCTATGTTTCAGACTAGAAAAGATTCAATATTTGGTGTGACTCTTATCATGTTAACTGCAAAAATTGTGGACATATTAGTGGTTTTGGTTTGCCTAATGCACTTAAAAGCACAATGGCTAAAGCCATCCACCCTGCATTTAGCAGCTATCACTGCCTTTAAACCTACAAGGAGAGAAAATCCCTTGAAGCTCTTCCTGTGTTCAAATGATTTTTAAAAGGCTTGAATCATTTTTATCCCCCACAAGTCCCAATATGGGATTTGAACCTGGTACTTTCACAACTGATGAATCTACCATTTGAGCCCATGTCCTCATCAGAGCTCAAATATTTGACCTGGAAAACTATGTTTTAGTACCCATTACTTCTGCAGGAAGGATCCATCAGTTGCAGGCACTAGGCACAGGTCCTAATTTTAAGGTATTTCATAATGATACAGTAGTGTTCAGAACAAATATGAAATGTCTGCCAAAGGTAGTTTCGACATTTCACATATTCATTCGGTACCGTTGCCTGTCTTTTTTCCAAAGCCACACTCTAATTCAGGAGAGGAGAAACTACACAGCCTGGATGCAAAGGTGGTTTTAAGTTTCTGCCCGCAAAGAACTGAACAGTTCGGAACTGACACAGCCCAGCAACAGTGAGGGTATTCTTTGTCAGAGGTGTGCAAGGCAGTCACATGGTCTACAGTACACACCTTCTTGTGTCATTATTTGTCTGCACTGCCATGCTAGAAAGAGGCAGTATAGTGCAGTGGTTTAAGGCTCTGAGCTGCAAAGCTGGAGACCTAGGTTTGAATCCCACAGCCCCCACTTGCATACTGTGTGACCCTGAGCAAGTCACTTAACTTTCTTGTGCTCCCAGGTCGCACAGTGTCAGGTCAGCTTCGTGTGTTTCTCCTGGTTAAATAAAAAAAGAAGGGATGCCAATTTTGGTACTTCTCTGCTTTAGAACCTTTTCCCTAAATAGGTTCTGGCCATAACTATGATGTGGTAGTAGCCTTCACAGTACAGAGCCCAATATATGGAGAATTTCAAGTTATATCACAATTTTATTGATATTTGACACCCACCAATAGCACCCCTAGAAAACATAGTAATTTATATAACCTGAGATCATGAGTGGAAACTGGCATGGGGAAAGAGGGATGTGAAGAAGTTATATTATACAGAAAGAGTGGTGGAGTTGTGGAGCAGTCTGGCAGCAGAGGTGGTGGGTGCAAAGACTGTAGATGGTTTCAAGCATGGTTGGGATAGAGTGAAGGGTCTGGTAGTTGCTCAGGTTGGTAGCAGTATGGAGGGGAGCAGGCGGGTGGACTGGGAGGGATAAAACCCCGTATAAACAATAGGTACTGGAGCAGGTAGGGAACTCCGAGCAGACTAGATGGACCTTTGATCTTTCTCTGCCATCATTTCCTCTGTGTTACTAAATCTGATTAAAACAAAGACAAATTAGCAGGAGTGAGCAGGTTAAACTGTTATTGCACATGAGTTTGGAGAGCTTTAGTTCTCTCTATTTAACTAGTTCCCCAGTAATCAACTAGGAGCATCTTGTGGGCTGCGCCACAGCTCATATAAACATGTAAAGAATAAAGTAGTGAAAGTGTCTGGCTCAACAGGAGTCACCTTGTCACAGGTGGCAGGGGCGTAGCTACAAGGGTGCAGGGGGTGCAGTGGCACCCAGGCCCATGAGGTTTGAAGGGCCCAAATCATAATTTTGATGTTTATTCAAAACTGAGGAGGGGCCCTGTAACATTGCCTTGCACCCAGACCCTCTGGGAATTTGCTACGCTACTGACAGGTGGTCAGGGTTAATACACACTTCGGTTGAAATACAAAAACTAAGAACTCCATTCTAAATTATGGTAAGAAAAATGAATGCAAAAAAAAAACAGAAAAATACTTAGGAGATTTATGGGCCACTTTGGTTTGAGTTTGGGAGGGCACTGAATTAGGTGTACGTAAGCAATCAGAACCAATGGAGTCAAGGGAGTCAGTGATCCTGTTTTCATGTTAATGTGCCCAGTTTATATAAAAAAGGGGAAACTAACTGCAGAAATATAGGAGCTAGGCAAAAGGGCAGCATCAGATAAATAATTTATCCAGCTCAGTTGTTCACTGTGTGTATTGCTAAGACAAGGAGTAATTTATTCACTCCCTGTGTCCGCAATGGCACCGAGTTAATTTAGTGCGTGAAGAATAGCGCTGCAATAACCATGCTGTAGAAGGTGTGAAAGCATTTAGAATGACAGGGGTATAATAGTGGTAGGGAATTACTGCTACTCCTGTTGCTCTGCACCGTTACATGGAGGGATGAAGTTGCCGTGTGTGCGGTGCCTGCTTGAGCTGCTCCTGTGATGGAGTGACTAAGGTACCAGCACATGGCAGGCTTGGAGACCTAAGACCATGGTTCGGTCCCCCCCCCCCACGTCTCTGGGTTTTGCAACTTTTTTTTTAAGATAATTTAATTTTTCCCCCTCCTGAGTTTCTCCCCATCCCCAAAGTCCACACCCCCACAGAGTTACTTATTTTAAGTCCGGGGGGTGTGGAAGGCAAAGCCCCCACCCAAAAACAGAAAGTCCCATTATCTTGAATGGGGTTTACTGTTTGTGCTGAGGTTGGTGTTTTTACCAACCTTATTTCAACGGACACCATTTTGCTTGTGGCACTGATTGCTGCACTGTTTTTATTTTTGGCAATATGACCCCATGCTTCAGCAATACACTGACCTTGTGAGTGGTGGAGTGAAGCAGAGCCACGTGTGGTGCGGCATAAGGCACGTGGCAATGGGGTCAACACAGCAGGTTTATCTGACTGTTGCCCTTTTGCATGTGCCATTGATGCACTGCAAGCGGGTGTCTCCGAGGTAACTGGGTGTCTCAGAGGTAACTTTTCAGAACTGAAGTCCTGAGATGTCTTTTTTCCAGTACCACTTTTTTATTTTACCCATCAGATATTCTTCTGTTCCTCAGATATCCTTCTGATCTTGCAAGAGGTAAAAATGGCTGGTGTTAGGATTCAGGAAAGCTTTTGATTAGCTGATGTGCTGTGGGAAGTGTCAGTTCATTGAGTGCACTGAGAGAATTGAGACTAAATTAGAATTTTAAGGATAAACATCAGAATGGTGAGGATAAACGATTTATCCTCACTGCAACCTGATAAATAAGTATTTATCCAGTGCTCTATACACACGCTCCCATTGTATAAATATCAATTACAGTAGAGACAGAAAGTTATCTGAAAATTGCATTTTTCCCATTTCTCCCTGCTTATTAGGGAGTAGGGTTGTTCAAATTTGAGACATGGAATCCAGCTCATCAGATTCTGCCCCCATTTTTAGAATCAGTCTTTTAGGAATTGCAGTCTACAATTCAAATTCCAAATTTAAAGAATAAAAAAATACTTTTACATCAGAAATTAAGATTTAGGACCTAAGATTTAGGAATTAGGATTCCAAATCCATTTCTGATTTTGAAGTCCTTTTCAGAATCAAGTTGGAGACAGATTTGGGATCAGGAATTACTAAATTCTTTATAAGTCCTATAAGATGGGATTTGGCCAATTCTGAGTATCTCTAATCAGGAGCTATTGAAGGATACAGAATCCTTCTATGTGACTGCAGTACTACAAAGTCTGAACAGCTACACCACTCACCCATAATAATTCCACAGCAGTAATATTAGGTGTATGAGGGAATGAATATATTCCCTTGATCAAAACACTAAAACCAAAGGACTAAGTTCTTCTGTAGCTACTATGCAGGTTATCACTCTTCTATTACATGGTCATTCTTTTTTATACATTATTGCATTATTTTTATTTATCAGCACCTTAAGTATTTTTCCCCATTCTGAAAATTATCAAATGGCTACCCAAAAGTGATGCATGCCATGCAGACAATTAACCGGCTTTCCTGAGATTCAGTGTGGCAGATGGTTAGCTACGACCCCCAGCTGCTATATAAGGTAGCCTTCCAGATCTCCTTGCCTTAGTCTGCTTTGACCTTCCACCCCCAATACTTTTTTTTATTTATAAGTTGCAATAATAGAGGATAGATTCCATGAGAAATAAGTCATAAATTTATAGATTCAAAGATGCTGTCAGCAGATAAGGACCGCTTGGCCCAACTAGTCAGCCCATAAATTATCCCCTAATAGTGCTCCCCAAGTCTCAAACTCAAACAACAAAGTCTTGTTTACAGACTTTGCTATGTCTTCTGGCTTTCAGTCATTACTACAGTTTCCTTTAGCCTTGAAGTTCCTTCTTGCGACGCCTTTAGCAATGATGTATATTCCTAAACAAGAGCAATGCCACATGTATGCATATGTAAGTGATGTGTACATACAGCCAGTTGTCATACTGAACCTCACCATCAAATCAGAATGCAGAAAATAGTCTATGATTAAAAGACTACAGTTTATTTATGTGAGGATAATAACTGTTTAGTAGCCCTGAGTTCTAAAGGACTGAGTAGGTTGTCTTGCAGTATAATGCTCTTTTAAAACATGTCACGACAGCCACCACAAATATTGCCCTCTGATTCGGTGAAGCAAGACACCAGCTGTGCCTATACATATGCACGGTACTGCAGTTTCTTTGCCACAAATTAAGTGCAATAACACACTCCAGGGTTCTGCTTTCACTGGGAGATACAGTCAGCAATCGTTTATCTGCCTCTCACTTATCCACCACACTCATTTTCCATCCATGTGGCTGAGCTACCTTTTGCCACGTTTGTCATAGAATCCACTGTCAAACAACTGTTACACTCAGATATCTGTCTGAGACAAAGGGAAAGGATGGGGTCAGAGGTGTCGATATCTGAGTGCTGACTGTATAGGCAGCCCTCTGGTATGTGCTGTGAAACAATCAGTCTGTGGCTTTGTGCTTTTGCACATGCTTGAGAACTGCTAGTATCTCCCAATGAATACATCACCATGGAGTATTTACTGGAGGCCCCTAGTTCTCTGCAGCTCTTCAATCCTGATTTCTGCAGCAGAGCTCCTGGGCTTCTGTGACATTATTTGTTTATTCCTGCAGCATGAGTTATTCGGTTTTTTTCTTTTTTCTTTTAAGTTTAGTAATTTTCCAAATAAAAAATACAGCACAAACATTACCCAGGTACAATATTTGTTTTACAACACTCAGATGCTCTTCTGAAGTGTACAAAGTCTCAAATACAGTGATGTCAGTTATTTGTATAATCATCTTCAATAACTTAGCCCCATGTCTAATAACATCTAGAGCCTTTGCATCGAAACAGCGCCATGCTGAAGGAGTAAGGTCCAGTTCTGGTTTTGCTTGCTAAGCTTAGCAGGCATTGTATACCTATACTGGTAGTTATCCGAAGGGATGTAAGTTTGCCATGGCAGTCATAGACGTCATTGATTCCATGACGTTTGATCTTTATTCAGGACTTCCACGACTTTCACTAGTGTCATCAGAATGTAGCAGTGATGACAGTGCCACAACATTTACTACTGTTTACTAATGATTTCATGAACAATGAGTCATTAAAACTTCATCCATGACAAACTTATATCCCTAGTTATCCGCTTAAAATAGAGTTGAGTCTATTGGTGCTGGACAAGTCTAGGAGACTTTGAGGGACAGGTGTGGTAGGCTGGGCTCCAGTGGGCAAGACTTTGCCCACATTCATGGAGAATCACCTCGGCGATAGCTTGTGGGTTGGTGGTGCTCACTCTGTTGACATTAAGGATGCTGGGGTGAAGCGGCTTGGATTTTGTTGATACATTCCCATAGAGTACTGGGACTGTTACCAGATTCAAGGATTTTAGTTTTGCAGAATTCTCTTTTTGGATTTATGAATGTCAGGTTTCTACCAGTTTCTCAGCTCTTTGTAGTTCTCTAGAGCCTGGCAGCAGCCTCATTTTTCTATGAGGCCCATAGTTTGTCCCATTCTTTGAAGATTGGGAGAAGTTCCAAGGTATAATTTATACTAAGGTTCATACTAAGGTATTTAGGAGCCAAGGAGGTGGTAAGCCTTTTAGACGTGCCTGTCCATTCACCCATAATATTGTACAGTATTACCATCCAATATATATCCATCTAGCTGAATTTATATATCTGTATACAGTATATGCATAAATAGATAGATAGATAGATAGATAGATGGATGAAAGGGATAAATAAGATGAATGAGGAGGGTCTCTTTAAGCTGAGTGGCAACCATAACACAAGGTGGCACAGTCTTAAGCTGGAGTGGGGAGGTTTAGGATGGAAGCTAGGATGCACTTCTTCATGGAGAGGGTGGTGGACACTTGGAATGCACTGCTGGAAGAGATGGCCTCACTGAAGACAATGGGTAGCTTCAAGAGAGGCTGGGATAGGTATGGGGGGAGTTAAGCATCATGGGTAGGGAGGATAGGAAGAGTTGGGGGGCAGGGATGGTAGCTGAAGCTGTGGAACCTGCAATACGAGCAGACTAGATAGACCAAATGACTTTCTTCAGCTGGCTTCTTTGTATGTTCATATATACACATACATTTATTTATTTAGTTTTTGTTTACCGGGTAAGTACACTAGACAAGTTTTATGCCTATTTTCAGGAACGACCCGGGAGAGTACAAAAGGGTATAACAGGTACATCAATACAGCAATAGGGTATGACGAATACATTAAATACAGCAGCAGGAGAAAAAGACAGTTTTTACAGTTTTACATTTGCATGGAAAGTACACCTAGTTTCTAATGCTGGGGGCAAGATACAAATCTGAAATAAATACAATGACCAACAGGGCTAGTAAGGAGTAATGAGCGTAGGAGCATCATAGAGTCGGTCAGTAAAGGTGGGGGGAGTGAAACGAGGTCGTAGTGCAAGAGTGGTGATGCCAGAGCAAGAGAGGTGAAGCCAGCACCAGTGGGCACCAGGAGGCTAAGGAGGCTTTGGGCATTCACAGCAAGAGACCAGCTTAAGATGGTCCCACAGGGAGGTCCGGAAAAGCTTGTGAGAGGGGGCAGTACGGACTCTTTCAGGAAGGGAGTTCCAAAGCCTGGGACCATGAACAGCAAAGCTCCGGTCCCCATGATGGTGGGCGGTAGGTACATTTAATAGGCCGGGGCCCTGGGATCTCAGCAGGTAGGGGGAGAGGTCAGCAGGGGCGAGAAACCGGGCCAGTTCCGGAGGGGTGCCAGAGCTGATTACTTTACTCGCGAGTCGCGAGGCACCCAGTACTAAAGTTCATGTACATATACATATACATATACATATACATATACATATACATATACATATACATATACATATACATGGGCCAAACAAAAATTTAGGCTTCCTGCACATTAGCAAGTCAAAAACTGAGTTTTCCTAGTTTCCACTGTAGCTCTGGGCCCTACCATTTACAATTTTATTTTCATCTTCCTCTACTTTTGGGACATAATTGACTACAGGAGCCACCTACTCGGACACAGCTCAGTTAAATTTCTGAACTGCCTGACTCACACATCCTGTATGCTCAGCTGTACTTTTTCAGCAGTGGCTACTTGTGTTATGGTACCACTATGATGTAGCTTATCATTTGCATATCCGATCTCTCACCCTTTTAAGTGACATGAGGACTATAATCGTCACCGCTATTGTTTAAATGTCTTTACTTCTGCTATACCCTCCTGTTTGCTAAACAATTTGTGATCCACTGACTCTTGTGCATATCCTGAAATGCTGTCTTGTTTCCTCCACACCTGATGAAGAGACCTTGATGTCTCAAAAGCTTGTGTAAAAATTCTTAAGTTAGTCTAATAAAAGGTATGACCACAAAACAGCGTGTACTAGATTTTCCTGACACTAACATGGCACCACAAACCTGCAATGAGAAATAAACCCTAAATAGTGTCAAAATACTATATTGTGTCATTTTTCTCCATTCACTGTAATAATGTACTTTAAGCAAAAGTTGATATTTTGCCTATTTGGCCTTAGGAAAAACTTATGTTTGTCACAGTATTCATTAATTTTATTTATTTATTTATTTGAATTTTGAGGACTGGGTAGGCCCGTTGAGACAAACATGTCCCTTTTTCAGGGGCAGTCTGGGAAACAGATACATTCCAAACATATTAAGAGATACAACATTGAACACTATATATATATATATATATATATATATATACACAAACAGATTCTCATCCAAGAAATTCACATTACAGTACGTTATACATGTAGAGGTGGATCAGGGCCAGTAAAATGTTTTTTTCTCGGATCAGATTGGCACAAAATAAAAAGTCACATAATGTTCCATAAAAAATAAGTGCAGTTTTGCTCAGACACTATCGTACCAGGATGGATACCTTTGAATACCATCACTTTGGTGAATATTGGATGGCCTTAGAAGGTATAGGCATTCAACTAAGGATCTGACCTCCTCAGATTGAAGGTAACATACCTAAGGTTGTTCGTGGATCTGACCAGAATCCGATGGATTTGACCACTGGATCCAGGTAGCTGACCATCAGATCCAACTACTGTAAAATCTGATGACACCAATGGATCCAAACTCAGACATACATCAATCCCACACTGATCTGAAATCTGACTTTGGTTGGATTAGGGCTGGATTTGGAGGTGGATACCAGTACTAAGCGATGGAGAATTGTTGGGTCCACAAAAGCACTATCCAAGTACTACTAATTCAGAGGGTCATTGAACTATTTTTGAAGCAGCAGTGCAACAAAAAAAATATTTTCCAAGAAGCTAGTTTCAGTTTCAGTTAACAAAACATCTTAGCATACCCGTCACATCTACTGTTCAGAGTACCACCTATGCTGTGTATCATGAATTTTTTTGTTATTTTCTTTATCTCAGCACATGCCCGGGACCCCATTCCCCTCTCACACACAGACACCAGCACGGATGCCACAGCAGGGGGAAAGAGAGGACTGGAGAAGCCCTTAAGGTAACTGCTAAGACCCTGCTTATCCAGCTTGTTGAGGGGTGCTAGCCCATCGACGGTGCATGGTGACTGCCCCGCCAGCCCCAGCCACCCTCCCACCCAAGGATGGCCCTCAATTTAAGGACCTCCCCCAGTCACGTGACTCGCACTTTTTTCTAAGTGTCCATAACTCCCTTAGCAGTTTATCTCAGACTACCACTAGATGGTAGTACTGTGCTCAACTCCAAACTTCTCCTGGCCTGCCTACTTGCTACTTGCCTACTGCTCCCCTACCTTGCACCTATTGCTCATTTCTCTCCTTGGCCACTAGGAGTCGCTATTGTCACACCACACATCCCCTCTGCTCTCCCTGCCCCGGCCATCTTCTACTGGACCTCTTCTCTCTTTTTGATCTCACTCCCCTTGCTCTATCCTACTTTTCTGCCCAGTATTTCCCAGGGTTTTGAACCTTGCCCCTTGGCACCGCGGTTCGTGGTCCTACCCTGGACCAACTGGGCTGCCTCCCCACTGGATGCCACTCTATCCCCCTTGCAGCCCCCCAGCACCTGCCCCAGTGCTCCTACCATGTACACCCCACACCACTTCCACTCGACTGCCTCCCTGGTCCCCGTCACACTTCTTCTCCTATCGTTTCATGCCCCCCTCATCCCCACTGGTACCTCAACTCAATCATCACCCCCTTCCATACACCTCCAATCTTGCCCCTCACAGTACCAGCTCAGCACCCCCACTGTTGCCACTCCCCAGCCCTGGCCCCACCGCTGCACTCCCAACTCCTTACTGATCCTTTTTCAGATTCTCCTTGGCCTCCCCTCTTCCTGGCCATTCCTATCCTCAGCTCCCTTCCCATTCTGATCTCCATCCCTGAGCAAGCACACATGTATACCTCCATTCCCTCCCACCATAGGCAACACCTGGCACTCTTCAGACTGATATCCCTTCTCCTGTTGTTGTCTGGTAATATCCACCCCAACCCAGGAACCCCCATTGCTAGACCCCGCCTCACCCCACTGGTGGCTGGGCTCCATATTGCCACCATGAACATCTGCAGCCTCCTTAAGAAATTTGATGGACTCCAAGGCTGGATTGCTCAGCACCAACTGGATGTCCTGGTGCTCATGGAGACATGGCTTTCTAAATCCACCCCACCCCACTTCTTCACTCTACCTGGATACACCCTTTTCTGGGAAGATAAAGTCAGGAAGCATGGGGATGGCTGCGCTATTTACCTCCATGACTCACTGCAAGGGCATACCCTCCTCCTCCCAATTGGAACACAGTGCACAAGACCTTTCTCTCAAAGTCGCCCTTGGCACCTCCATGGCCCCATTGATCATCACCGCCACCTACTTTCCACCACATCACCAGTTCCCTGCCCTCCATTCCCTACTCAATCACCTCTCTCAGCTCCCACCCAAAACTGAGATTGTAATGATGGGTGGCCTCAACATCAACTGGCTCTCCAGCTCTACCGCCCAAGCCAAAGATGCAATTGCAGCCCTTGATCTCACCCAGCTGGTCACCCACCCCACCTGGACCAACCCCGCTAATGGCTCCTCCACTCTTTTGGATGTAGTCCTAACCAACAGACCCCTCAAAATCTCTGACACCACAGTGCTACCCAATGCATTTGTGACCATTCCCCAGTCATCTTTTCCTGGTCCTGCAAAGTGCAGAAACCACCCCCCAGAACTGTCCTTCGGCGACGCCTCAAACCCGGCAAACTTGGCAAGCTAATAGACCACCTTGCTTGCTGGGACTGGTTTGCAATTAAACTAGCTCCTGACATCAGCTCTGCCTTCAGTTATTTCATCTGCTCCTTCAATTCAGCCTGTGGCATCTTCGCTCCCCTTTCCAAAACCACTATCAAAAACCCAGACACCCCCTGGGTCCACCCCCGGGTCACCCAATCTCCAATCACTCAAATGTGCCACAGAGCCCTTGACTCAGGCAAGCCCTTTGATAGGCAAGCATACTGGGCTGCTTGAAACAGTTGCATCTGGGCCATCTGTAAAGTTAAAGCAGACTACTACAGGTCTTTCCTTGTCTCCATCTGGGGCTCAGCCCGAAAATTCTGGGATAACATCAAAGAACTCAACGGAAAGCCGTACGCCCCCATCCCAGCTCAACATCAACGGCTACCTTTCTACTGACCCACTTTGCCTAGCAGACACCCTCAACTCCACCTTTTCAGACCTCAGCTCAGTACTCCCCCCTAACTTCTTCGACCCTGTCCCAACCTCCCCTCCTTCCCCCCTCACCCCACCTTCTAATTCCGTGCCCTCTCAATGCAAGAAGCCAAGCCCTACATTCTCAAGGCCCTAAGTGGTACCAGTCATAGAAATGACTCGTTGACCTGAACTACTCACTTTGCTCCTGATGTTGTACTCTCCCCCCTTACCAATCTCCTTAACCATTCCCTCTGCCTAGGCCAGTTCCCCTCCATCTAGAAAACTGTGATCATTACACCCATTTACAAGAGTGATGACAGCACCTCCCCTGGGAATTACAGACCAATATCCATCCTCTGTCCCCTCTCTAAAGCCTTACAGAAGATAGTCTCAGACCAGCTCACTGACTATCTCACCACCTACAACCTCCTCTGCAAGGAGCAGCATGGTTTCCACCAAGGACACAGCACCACCACTGCCCTACTTGAATTCTCCAGCTTCATACACTCTGCTCTTGACAAGGGATACCTAGCCAGTGCTGTATTCCTTGACCTGTCGAAAGCTTTCAACACCGTGAGCCATCCCCTCCTGCTATCCACCCTTGCACAACTAGACCTCTCCCAGAATGTCCAGGACTGGTTTGGCAAGTATCTCTCGTCCCACTCTCTGTGCATTAAAATTAATAGCACCATCTCTGAATGCCTCCCTGTCTGCTCCGGGGTCCCTCAGGGCTCTATTCTGGGACCATTACTTTTTAGTTTATATCTTAAAGCTCTCTCCACCAACTGATCTGAAAGAGTACTTCTTTATGCTGATGACGCGGTCCTTTTCTCTGCCCACCCTGACCCTATCTCCCTCCAAGATGCCCTCCAAAACTCTTTCAGCCAGGCTGAAACCTGGTTCATAGACTGCAGACTAGTGTTGAACCATAAGAAGATAAAGATCATGCTCTTCTCCCACAATCAAAGCAGATGCAAAGACTCACCCCTTCTGGTCCGGTCCAATAGTCTTCTACCCCTTGAACAAGTACATTCCTTCAAGTACCTTGGACTAACTTTTGACCCTGCTGTCTCCTTCCATGGCCATATCCATAACCTCTGCTCAGCTGTAAACTCTCAAATCGGCCTACTCTACTGCCACAGGGACTGCCTCCCCTCCGAAGCCCTGAGACTGGTCATTACCTCCTCTGTACTATCCCTCATCGACTATAGGCTCCTTGTCTATGGCGCCGTGGACAACACTGCCCTCAACTGAGTAAAAATGTCCCTTAACAAAGCCTGCCGTCTGCTCACGGGTGCCAACAGGCTTACCCACACCTGCTCACTCTATTCTCTGGCAAATATGCTCAGTGTTGAGGACAGGCTACTGTACCAGACCTGCCTCTTTACCAGGAAAGTTGTAGCTGGACTGATCACCCCCCCCCCGGGCTTGTCCACACTTATCTGCCCCACGCACCTTACTCTCTCCACCTGCAGCTCCTCCAAAAATTCTCTCCTTGTACCCAGAGTCAGGACCTCTATGGCCTCAAGGTCCTTCCTCTACAGAGCCCCATCCTGGTTTAATTCCCTTCCTGCTGCCATCTTCTCTGAAAGTAGATTTGGACCTTTTAAAACTACCCTCCGCCTCCACCTCTTCTCCTCTGGCAGCTGTCAATGCCCTTAGAGGCTGCTCACCCTCCCACCTCTAGGTCACCTATTTGCCTGTGTGGCTGCTATCCCCCCCAACAATGGTCTCCTGTCCTGCTCTCTTAGCCCTATGTGATTCACCTCCATACCAAGGCCTACATTTATCCCAACTCCTCACGTTTGTGTTGGTTGTATTTTTCTATTTGTGTTATTAATCAAGTGCTGAAACTGTTACCACTACCTTAGCTACTACCCTGTATAGGAAATTGTAACTTCTCTGCTGTATGTCTTCACTTGTTTGTCTACTTCTGATGTGGAGCCTTTGTAAATGAGTCTCCAACTCAAAGGTTTGTAATTCTGATATCGTTAATAAATAAATAAATAAAATCAATGATGTTTGTAACCCAAATGACTGTGATGGCCATCTTCTTTTCTTGAGGAATAACAACTCAATTAGAACATTTATAAAATACTCAGATTTTGGTGGAACTAGACAATTTTTCCACCAAATAAAACTGGAAGATGCATTGAATCTTTTATAGTGAAATGGCAAGGTAAAATATTTTTGCCCAGTTTCATTGCACTGCTGCCGCTAATTTAGACTACACACTGTTAAAGCTGCACTGTCAGATATTTTAAGTAATTTTTTATCTCACTCACCTTTCAGATGGGATGTTTTGGTGTGCTCCATATTTCCTCTGTATACACTCGCTCTATTTTCAGTGGGAGATTTGTAAGCAAAAAAAATTCAAAAGTTTGCAATATGTGCAAAATTGACTAAAAACAGGACAAACTCTGACAGTGCACCTTTAAATGAGCTCATTTGGTAAACCTGCATGAGGTGGAGAATTCGTCCCCTTCGGATGAATGCTTTCCTTTTTGAGTAGAAAAAAGAGATTACACGCATTAGGCTGACATGCACCACACATTATGTAAGGAGGTACTTCTTCACAGAATGAGTGGTGGATGTCTAGAACAGCGTCTCAGCAGAGGTGGTGGGGGCAAGAACTGTAGTGGGATTCAAGAAGGCATGGGATTAGGCATAGGGAGCTTTAGTGGTAAGGAAAGGGGGAGGCAGAGATCAAGTAGGGTCTGCAATGTTGCAATAGGTAGGGAAACTAGGCAGACTAGGTGGGCTATGCGGTCCTTATCTGCCATCAAACTCTGTGTTTCTGTTTTTTAATAGGCCTCCATCAGCGTCAAACCTAATGCAAACTGAGTCATACCTAATCTTTTTTGTGTCCTTCTTAAACAAAAAGGTGGGGTGGAGAGCAAAAGAAAAATGAGGTCACCAAACTACATGCTAAATCTTGCCCCTTACAGGTCCTTGGTGCAGAACTGTCAAATAATTAATGACCCTTTCACAGTCATGTTCCACGACCACATTCTGTTCATGTAAAATCATTTTTTGCAATTTCTGAACAACAAAGTTAAAAAAAATTAATACACATATATGCATTAACTGATCCCTTATTCCTCACTTACTCAAGGCTATTTACACTTGCTGGCAGAGCACAGAGCTGTCAACCTGGAAACCTAAAAAAGTCACTTAACCTACTTGTGCTTAATCGTCGCTCTCTTTTTCTCTGTCTGTCTCTCTCTCTGCCTTATCCCTCTGACATTTTCTTAAAGAGCTAGTAGCATCAGGCTGACCTAGTGGCACTGAGGGTTGAGGTGCTGGACACTACACCTTGCACCACGCTGGCGACCCAGGTTTGGACGCGAGCCCTGGTCACCAGGTGTCGGCAGGGGAGGGCTAGGATCGAGCGTCCAGAGGACTGCTCTCCTATCCTGAGGAGGGATCTGGGGTTTCACCACTCTGTAGTGGCCCCTGGTGATGACAGGGGCACTACCAGAGTGGTGACAGCATGGGGCAGAGCGCTGCAGGTTGGCAATGAAAAGTCTTGACGCCAGTGCACGCTCACAGCTCTGAGGGAAGCTAATGGAGGAAAACATTGGGGGCAATCTCAGTGGTTCATGGCCACACCGTGCCCCTGACCTGGAGAGGCACCTGTCCAGGGAATGTACGATCGTAGCCCGTCCCTAGTTCTGAGAGTTCGTATGGCCCACACACACGACTGGGTCAGGGGGTGTAGGTCACAGCGGCCAGAGATCGTGGGGGTCAGCTCCACTGAGGGCGGAAAAAAGTGTTAAATGATAAAAAAAAAAGAGCTAGCAGTATCAAAAATAGCAGGCAGCAAATGTTTCTTTTTAGAGGTAGTCAGTTATTGCTTTATTTTTTGTTTCTGATGTATTTTACTAGTTCCATTGGAAGGTTGTTTGCCTGGTAGTTTTAGATGATTTTCCTGGATGCTGACAAATCTAGTTCTATTAGTCTTCAAACTGTATCAGCACTGTGACCTCACTTTAGAGCTAGCTATGTCAGCCTCTGGGTAAAGTGAGACTAAGTATTGTCAGGTAGAAAATATTCTAATTTGTAAAACAGAAAAGGAAAACAATACTTCAGATATAAGAAGTAGTGATTCACTCCTTGTGAAAGTTAATATTACTTTCAGGCAGCACACTTGCTCCTTAACATCTTGATGCATGCCAGATTGCTGCTGCCAACTGCATGTGGATTGTAAAGTGGTTTGGGATACAATGTGTGTATGAAGGGCACTATATAAAACCAAATTCTTGTTCCTTTCTTTAGTAACTGCTGTAACTGCACATGGATTGTAAAGTGCTTTGGGATACAGTGTATATGAAAAGCATTATATAAAACCAAATTCCTTTCCTTAATAGCTGCTGTAACTGGGCATGGATTGTAAAGTGGTTTGCAATACAGTGTGTATTAAAGGCACTATATAAAAGTTTAAAACCAAATTCCTTCCTTTCCTTAATGGCTGCTGTAACTGTGCATGGACATGAAGTGCATTGGAATACAGTGTGTATGAAAGGTGCTATATAAAACAAAACTTCTTTCCTTTTGCTCTTCCTGGTAATATACAAGAAGTCATGGTTTAAAACCCTTCCTTCAGGTTTATCTGTAACATAAAGGACAAAGGACCCATCACCTGACAATCACCTGAGGAAGAAACCCACATAGGCCTGAAACCTTGTGCACTGCAGAATGAACTATGTGTCCAATAAAGGGTATCCAGTCACCTGCTTTGTCTCTGTGTTTGTACGAACACCAAAGCCACTTCAGATGTTTCTGTGCAATCAACTGTCCACCGCATTGGGCATGGCAGCATGCTTGCTGACAATGTTGTGCCCCAGAGTTGAGGGCACCATGGAAAAGCAGGCACCCTTCCCTGAGCCTGGAATTTAATTTTGTTTTTCTCTTTTTATTTCCCTTCACTGCCTGCCTGTCCCAGGACACTTCCCCAAGCCTTGTTTAAATGTGGAAATTTGTGCCTTTGGCACATCAGAGGGTTCAAGGGTAGGACACAGTCCTGGCTGGAGACCCTCCCCTAGGGCAGAAAAGGCCCAATCCCCTGGCTACCAGCCAGGACTTCCCCTGTACTAGAAAAGGGTCCATGAAGTGACCATCAGAGAGATGTAGCTTGGCTGGCATGCCAGGGTGAAGGACTCATGAAGAATGGACAGCTGCACTTACAGTACCTTTAGAAGATCTATGGTTCCTCTAGTATTGCTTCCCTCCAGTGTCAGCTCAGCGGTTCAGGTGGCAGAAGCAGAAGTCAGATGGCTTGGAGCAGCAGCTCCCGCAATGCATTCAGTCCTCCTCTTCCTCCCTTCAACCTCTTCCAGTGCAGTGGTCTCCAGTGCCAGAAGTGAGTCATCCGAGTTCTCAGAAGCATGTTTTTTTGTTCCTGTTATTTTTGACAAGCACAGAAGGGGAAGCACCATAGAAAGAGGGGAACCATGTGACTAGCTGAGTGACCAGATCCATTGGAGGGGTGCTGGTACTGGTGGAGTCATTGTCTATAAATTAATTGATGGCACTGATTGGCACAAAGGGAAATGGGCTTCAGGGGGCTTGAAGCCCAGTTTGTGAGGATTCTTGCCATGAGCACGAGGGGTGGGGCCAGGCATAGAGGCCCTTGTTAATATTTACTATGGGAGGCAGGGCTTGGCATAGAGGGCCAATGGAACAAGGGTACAGCCAGGCACAGAGGCCCTTGTTAATATTCATTATAGGAGGAGGGCAGGGCATAGAGGCACAAAGGAACTGGGGCAGGGGCAGAAGCAGAAGTCCTTGTGAATATTAATTTAGGGGTGACTCTGTCCATGGGGGGGTGCTACAGAAGTTCAGCCTGCAACATTTTAATTTTTATTTTGAGATGGTTCAAACACTAAGCCATGGATCCTGTGAGAGCAAGCTGGGTTCGAGATTTTCCTTAACCAGAGTACAGTATTACTATTGTATTGCCACTAGAATGGGTACAGTTCCTTTCGGCTCAGCTATAAGCTAACAAAGTTAAAGCTACTGAACACTGGCTGAGTTGGATTGTCTTATAGGTTTGCTCAAAACTCCCCCCCCCCCATGAACTGAACTGAGATGCCATAATTGCCCCTATAGACTCGGATCATACTATAATGTGCCTAGTGCCCCCTAGAGGCTGAACTCTTTTGTCTATGAACTGAACTACATTGTCCACAGACCGAACTGTGTCATTGGACTGTGTCCATTGTGTACCAGATTCCCCATGCTCCAGTGATGTGCAACCAGAGGCAATAACTACACTGGGCAAAGTAAATTGTTTATTGAACTGCACTCGCCTCCTTGCGTGGGGTTTTTCATGACCTCATGGCTATAAATGCTGAATGATGATCACTTGCACACTTCAAGATGCAAACGCAAAAATCGGCTGTTTTTATTGGTAGAAAAGTGTGACATTAAAAAACACTCTCAGGATGCGGATAGCGTGAAACATTAGTTGGGGCACCTGAACGCCATGCTGGCATCTTGAGAATTTTGTTGCTGGACTTCCAAATGGATTTGTAGAGAAATAAATAGAGATTTATATTTGCGGTTTTTAGCTTCACGCTTTTCTACCAATAAAAATAGGTGATTTTTGCACCTACATCTTCAAGTGTCAAGAGGTCATCATTCAGCATCTGCAGTCATGAGGTCATGAAAAACTCCATGCAAGGGAGATAAGTGCTGCTCTTCTGTTTGGATCTGTGAGTCACTATTTACTGACAAAAAGCATAACCATACCGAAGAACTCTCTAAGTGCCAGAACTGTAAATTATTTATTGATCAGCCTTGACTTCTGCAACGTGTTCCTGGGCATCCCTCCTGTGACTCTTCCATGAGTAATGTGAAACACCAAGATGTTTGGGGCTAGTCATACAGATAGTTATCCGTTAGTGAGAGCCACTGAGTTAATCAGCTTAGGAGCCCATCCGACTCAAGCACTGGGCTAGGGAGTCTTCTTCCAGGCTTTATTATAACTGATGTCAAGCTTCACCTTGGTTGCCAGGACCAGACCCTTCAGCGCTCAACTCCAATATAGGGAGATCCACCTCCCCTCCTCCATCTTCAGCATACCTGCCTTCAGCGGCTTCGACCTGCTTCAGATCTCTGCCATGGAGTTCCAGCATTGTTCCCTTGTTGGTAAGCTGTACAGAATCACTAGTCAGTTATCCAGAAGTGAATCAGCTTAGGACCTACCCCGGGTCAAGAGTGAGGGACCACAGTTGATGTCGTATCTGTCTGTTTTCTTAATTTGATGTCTGTTCACAAGTCATAAGCATATCAATGCTGCTCCACACAGGCTGCAGCAAGGATCACATCACCAGTAGTCTTCCCATTGGTAGGTGGATTGGGTCCAGGAGCCTACCAGTGGTCATTGCTGTGGATTGTCCAGTGAGTCATCTGCTCAACCTGGAGACTTCAGCTTCTCTTCACCCAGGACCTCCAGCTTCTCACCAGGAGTCGCAGAAGATCGCCAAGTTCTTCATTGTCCAGCTAGCAGCATTCATCCTCATTTTCTGTTTATCTGGAGGATGCCCCATTATGACCTGTTTATCAAAAGTACTTTGTGGACTCAGTCCCCAGTTGCTGATCAGCCAGCACATCACAAAGCCCAAGACTGATTTGTCACTTGTGTCGTGAAATCTCCATGCCCTAATAATCTCTGCAAAGTGCACTCAGGACCCGGACTGAAAGGATTAACCCACTGCTATTGGTTAGGTTAATTGTTGGTCCTGATTGTGTTGTTTTTGTGTGCTTGCAATACTATCTTGTAGCATTGTAGAGAAACAGTTATCCCGTTGTTTCTTTTGTCCCCTGTAAATAAACTGGTATACTGTGATATGGGGCACTAGCAAGTAGGTGCCTGCTGAAACAGCGACCCACTTTTGGCTAGTGCCCCGATGGTGGGGGTGTGGGGTTGGTGACTGGATGGGGTGGGTTGCGAAAAGGCGACAGGATGTCACACGCATATACATGCGTCGGGGGGGTGGGAGTTAGCCGCCGAACGTGGGGCAGGAGGGTATGTGAAGGGTGGTGCCGTGGATTTCTGGTGAGCTGGCGTTGTGGTGTGGTGGGCTAGGTGGTGGTGGGGATACAGGGTTCGGGACCAGGCACTGGTAGTTTTTGTTCGGCCCGAGACAGTGTTTTTTTTTTTTAACGAGATGCACCCCCCCATGCACCCCCCCCAACATGCACCCCCCCTGGAGTTGAGAATCCTAATTTAGAGGGTGCATGGGGCATAGCTCCCTGCATAAAAGGAAAAAAAAAGTATTTTGTGCCACGTTTCCTTGCGCCGGGATTCCACATCACCAAAATTGAATTTCGGCAATGGGGTGTTGCAATAAGGGCTTTTGGCATGCCAAATTCACCCTTATCACATAGAACCAAATAAACCTTTTGCATTTTGGTCCCTGAGTAAGCTCCCTGCCTTTTCTTCGAGATCCATCTGGCCTATCCTAAACATTTAGGAGACAGGAACCTCATTCCAACAGAGCTTTAGTCCCCTACAACAACATCATCCTCAGATTTAAAAAACATTTCTTATCTAAGCATATTGAACTGAACAAAGATCCACGCAGCTGAAAAAACTCTGATTTGGTTTCTGAGCCGAGTCTGTAAGTTCCATGAAAACCTAGGACTCCCAGATTATTCTGGCATTTTTCCTTGTAAGTCCAGGACAATTCTCCTGTGTTGTTCCACAGATTACATTATTTCCTAAGGAAGAGGAATCACTCTGTTTTCCTGTACAACCAATGCAAAACTATGGAGACAATTTCCTCGTCAACTAATCAATTCCACTGTAAAATAAAAGCATCCATGTAGATCTGGGAGCCCTGAAACAGTCAAAAGGCAGATGTGATGCAGAGAGGACTCTGCTCAAAAATATTAATGGAGCTAGCAACACTTCAGAGGTCTCTTCCTTAAAAAAAAGTCTCACTCTTCACACGATTTGAAATTGGAACCAGTTAAGAAAGTCACAATAACAAAACTGGTTCATTTCCCTAATGGTTTAATGGAGGAGCAGGTAAAACCCTGCACAAGCTGAAGTGACTCCAATTCCATTTCAGGTCGCTTCTCCCTTGAGTCCTTGTGGCATCCTAAGCAGCGGCCAATAGGTGCTGCGTGACTGCTCACCTTTAAAGACACTTGCCACTCTGTGACTTTTACTGTTGCAAGACTCTAGGTCCTGATGGCTGCAAATTCTAAACTTAGAGAGAAATTTCAAGAGGGCGATCTGTGTGCTTTTGAATGACTTGCCTTTAAATGAGTTGGTGTTAAAATGCTGCCAAATTCCTTTATAATTTATAGCATGCACTGTATTCCAGCTCCTGCTTTTCAGAAGGAAACCTTATTTTATTTCTCTTGCAGTACCTTATTTAGACTAACACACACACACACACACACACACACACCAACACAAACAACAGGCAAATTCCATTTTCCTGATATCTTCACATGAATCTGCATCACAGAGAAAAGTCTCTGTTGTCTTGGTGCAAGTGGGATAACTGGGACATGTCTCCAATGCAACAAACAACAAGTTAATTGTTAGTTTGCTGCTTATTTTCCTTGCAAAAAAATAATGTCCAAATACTGTTCTGTATAACTCAGAGGATATCAAGTGACACCATCATTTGTGAAGCTGACTTTACCATGTAGCATATCTGACTGACTTCAAGGTTAACCTTTTAAAAGATGAGCCTTAAAGAGGCAAACAACCTTTTTTTAATGTATAATGAAATACAGTTTAAAAATCACAAGCTGCTATAAGGAACAAACCAGCACCGTGGAATTCCATCAGGTAAAAGTATTCAAGGTTAGTAACGTAGTACCCAGAATTCACTGATAATGTAGTCTCAAATGGTGCTAGATTCTGTGTTTCAAAAACAGATTTCTTGAAAAACTATGACTTTATGGAAATCCTGTGACTGTGTTAGATTCTTTGTGGTGTACTTGTGCTCTTCTTGTATATACATTTACAAAACACAGCCTAAAATGGACAATAGGACTTTTAATTATTGCATGCTGCCAAAAGAAAGGGTATTAGATTCCAATGTAATCTAAAGCGTAAGAGTCTGCATTTTTAAGCAAATTTAACATTAGCTTACCTCAGCAAATTACTGCTCTCTTGATCAGTCTGGATTAGGAGGCAAAGCTGGGTTTGTTTGGTAATGCAAGATGGGCAGTCATATCCCAGTGTGCTATGAATGAAGTCCTCAGTTCACCCTGCGAGACAGAGCTGATATTGAAAGAGGCAGCCAGACAAGCCTTGGCTCAGCCCCTTCCTTGCATTTCTCCAATTACAGTGTGTGTGTGTGCGTGTGCGTGTGTGTGTGTGTGTGTGTGTGTGTGTGTGTGTGTGTGTGTGTAAATAGCAGCCTTGCCCTCCAAGCCAAGTTTCCCTGCTTTCTGGAACACTCAGCAATGTATCCCTGCACAGTAAAGAGAGACACAGCATTGAAACGTCTCCTTTTAAAAGCTGCATGCCTCATTGCTCACCCATATGAACATCTCGCTCTTTTTTTATTGGATGTTGAAGTTGTCTGAGATGGCCTGCTAAGGTCTACATGCACATTTTCAGAGAGGGATTGTCTGTGTGAAGGAAAAGGTAAATCAGAGGTGCAGTACTAGCTATCGCTAAGAAACTGGAATTTGAATTCTGATGAGAAACAAAAAATGTACTCAGCTGAACCCATGCCCCGGAATACCATCCCAGTACTCTACCGCTGAACCATCAGGCTTACATGGTAGCAGCTTGGGTATCCCATCCATGGGCCCAACCACTGGGGGGATGAGTGGACCAGCCCCACAAATTTTTAGAAACATAGAATTTTTCGGCAGACAAGGACAGCTTGGCCCACCTAGTCGGCCAGTTTTTCCCTGTCTATAGTATCAGCTCAGATCCTACTTGTTCTCTGGTCCATTCACTCCCCCTTCCCTTTCCTTAAGATTTCATTATGCATATCACATACATTCTCAAATCCCACCACTGTTTTTGCTCCCACCACCTCGCTAGAAGACTGGTCCAGGAATCCACAGACTCTTTCTGTGAAGTACTTCCTCACATCTCTGCTGAATCTACCCCCCTCAAGCTTCCTATCATGCCCGCTTGTCCTTGAGCATCTTTTTCCTGAAACACACTTCCCTCTTGTACCTTGTTTACCCCCATGAGGCAAAGGTCTCTGTCATATCTCCCCTCTCTGTCTTCTCATCCAGGGTGTACATATATATGTCCTTTAGTCTCTCCTCATAGGGCTTCTGTTGTACACTCTGCACCATTTTAGTTGCCCTCCTCTGGACTACTTCCACTCTATCTATGTCCTTTCTGAGATGTGGTCTCCTGAACTGCACACAGTACTCTAGGTGGGGTCTTACCAGTGATCTGCACAGATGCAACAGGTACCTCCCTCTTTCTGCTGGTGATACCGGTCCCTATGCACCCCAGCATCCCACTTGCCCTTCCAACTGCCTTATCGCATTGCCTAGCCACCTTCAGGTCATCTAATATGATCACCCCCAGATCTCATTCCTGCTTGGTGGTCATCAGTGCCACCCCCCCATTGTGTACTCTGCTCCTGGGTTTCTGTGCCCCAGGTGCATTACTTTGCATGTTTTCATATTGAAACCCAGCTGCCACACCCTTGTCCACTCCTCCAGTTTTCTCAGGTTGCTGCTCATCCTTCCCACCATCACCCCCGGAGTGTCCACCCTATGGCAGACTTTTGTGTCATCCACAAAGAGGCAGGCCTTCCCTTCCAACTCCTCTGCAATGTCGCTTATAAGGACATTAAAGAGGACCGATCCCAACACTGATCCCTGAGGCACCCCGCTGGTCATCCTCCCTTCCTCTGAGTGAGCTTTGTTTACTACCATCCTCTGCCCGCTCTGCAAAATGGCCAGTGACATTGGAATTGGTGTGAAACATATTCAGTAGCTATAGGCCACATACAACATTCTAGTTGTGGCTGCACCCAAGCCACTGTTGCATTTCTTTCCTTATTTGCAAATCTTGCAACAACGAATAATTTAGAGAAGGGGTGCTACTGTACCTAGAGAAATGTGTATGTGACACAGGGTCTCACATCCTGCTCCTCCCTTGTCAGTGGCCTTGAAAATTTGAAAGATTCGCTACCTACTTGAATGGGATGGCCAACCCACCCATGCAGCAGTAGCACTCCTGCTTGTGACACCGACAACCCGGATTAGGGAATGAGCCAGGGCCATTGCAGAACTAGCAAGGGGAGGAGGATTGAGCATCCCAGTGGATACTTTCCTCCTCCTGGGAGGGAAGGCTGTGTATCCTGGTACTCTGCCATCACCTGGGTGACCACAGGGGGCAGTGCAGGTCAGGGAATGCATGCATGTTGCACTGGGGAGGGTAGTGTGTGTGCGTCAGTGCTTCTGACTTTCCTGGCTTGCTAGCACCTGATGACATGAACACACTCTCAGTGGGAGAGCTCCTAAGGATAAAAATAGAGGCTGCAAGACAGATGAAGGCCCACCTACCAATGGCTGATCTAGGGTCTCACCAACTGTTTGCACAGAGGGATAACAACTTCCTGTTTTCTACCGATGCATAGGGAGAGGCATCATCAGTAGAAAACAGGAAGTTGTTATCCCTCTGTACAGGCAGTTGGTGAGACCCCATCGGGAGTACTGCGTGCAGTTCTGGAAACCCCATCTCTGCAAGGACATAGACATGGAGGCTGTCCAGAGGAGGGCAACCAAAATGGTGCAGGGTCTGCAACAGAAAACATATGAAGAGAGACTAAAGGAGCTTAATATGTATACCCTCGAGGAAAGGAGGGAGAGGGGGGACATGATAGAAACTTTCAAGTACCTCAAGGGAATCAACAAAGTCCTAGAGGGTAGCATCTTTCAGAAAAAGAGATGTGCAAGAAAAAGGGGGCACAATTTGAAGATACAAGGTGGATGGCTCAGAGGTAATGTGAGGAAGTATTTTTTCACAGAGAGGGTTGTGGATGCATGGAATAGCCTTCTGAAGAGGTTGTGGAGTCAAAAGCAGTGGGGGAATTCAAGAATGCGTGGGACAGACATAAGGCAATTCTAGTGGGGGGGTAGAAGGAAGTAGGCTGTTAGTTAACTAGGATCTGCAGCTTATCCATTAGGTAGGGAAATGGGCAGACTAGGTGGACCAAGCGGTCCTTATCTGCCGTCAAATTCTATGTTTCTATGTTTCTATGTTAGGGGGTGCAAAGGACGTGCTCCCCCCCATTGTAACTTATGTGTTTGCTGCGCTTCACTTTGGTGAAGTCAAATTTACCGATTGTAAGAAGATAACCATCAAAACTATAGATTATATTTATAAATTCTGTCAAAAATGTAATGAAAAAGATAATATAAAGGATTTAAAAATTGTTTTAAAAGTTACATATCAAGTATGCAGATCACCTCAGCACCCCTCATTGTAAATCATGGATCTGCCACTGCCACCTACCTTCAGGATCACTCAGACTGCCATCTCAGTAAGGAACCTCATTGTGGCTCCAGGGCCTGTCTCAATTGTGGCAACCACATACTTGAGTTACTGCTGCCACGTAGCTCAACGCAAGGTCCCACCTCATGAAGGAAGATCCATAACAGTAACATTGTGCTGTGTTGCAGACACCCTGGAGTCCTGAGGTTGTCCTGAAAAGAGGCAACTCTGAGGTCAGGTAGGTGGCACTAGGCGGTGGTGGAAAGAGATCCCCACAGATGCCCTGGGGAGGATAAATAGTTCACACAAAAAAACTCAGATGGGCTCTTTTTTTGGGGTGATGTCATTTTAACACATTTCCAATTGTTTGTTTATTGTTTAATGACAACTGGGCCTGATTCACATTTGCAAATGATTGGACTAAGTGGTTTATGGGACCATGGAGCACTAGTCCATGTACTGCAACCATGTCAACCTATGCTTAATTGGGGTCATTGCCCCTCCCCAAAAGGGCACATACATCTTTTTAACCAGTCAGGGAAGGGGGAAGAGGCTGCAATGCATTTGTACATATGCCCACTGGTCAATTCACAATGGTACAATGGCCCTTGCATGACCAGTTGAAATGTCCTGTGCCTCCCCCAGTCAGTAACAGTGCAGTGCAGCATTGTGACTGACTGCAGCAGCTGGGCAAAGATAGTGTGTCAGAGGGTACCACTGGACCATCAGTTATGTGGTTCAGCAGGTTCAAGGGGATGGGGAACCTCTGGACTACCTTGTATGCCTAGTAGTAGGAGTATGTGGGCCTGGGGCCACTAGGCCACCAAGATGCTGGGCCAGCAGGCCAAGGCAGAGGAAACAAACAAAAACGTAGGCCCCATTTATAATCACTATCAATGTCAGTGCAAATTGGGATTTTGTAGCACTGTTGTGCTATCCACCCCCACCCAATAGCACTGTGCCCAAAGGATGGTACATTCGGCCATGCAGAGGAGTGGAGAGAGGCATCATTTAGGGATAGCAAGGGGTGACGATTGAGACCCCTATGATTTCTTTGCAATCTCTATGTTGTCTACTGCAATCCCCAGGAACCCCTAAAGCAAGGTTTCCCTAGCATTTATTTGTATAAAATGTAGTGAGTGGGGAGCTTTGCAACCCCTATGGTTCTGTTGAAATGGGACTTTGCAACCCCTATGGTTCTGTTGAAATTGGACTTTGCAACCCCTATGGTTCTGTTGAAATGGGACTTTGCAACCCCTATGGTTCTGGCAAAATGGGACTTTGAAACCCCTATGGTTCTGTTGAAATGGGACTTTGCAACCCCTATGATTCTGCTGAAATGGGACTTTGCAACCCCTATGATTCTGTTGAAATGGGACTTTGCAACCCCTATGGTTCTGGCAAAATGATGCTACTGGGAGTGGGGACACAATCCAAATTCTAGATCTAGCCCTTAATGTGTTTACACCTGCTAGCAGCCTGAATTGTACCTGGGACCAAGTCACAGCAAGGCATTACACCTGGCATATGGCACAGTGACAGGCTGCGACTTGGTCGCAATGTCAGAACTAACATCCTGCTCAAAAGTGACCCCTCTCTAATCCCCCCAATATTACCCTGCTGGACCAATGTTTTTAAAGTAAAATATGCGAAAACAAATGCCATGCAATTTTACAATATGTTGTACCTTTTACGTCTGCATATCAAAGCACTTTGCAATCAAGCTCACAACTCGGTGCCAAAACATTGCTGCAGTGCAGCCTCCTCTGAGATGGAACAGTGAAATGGCATGGGGTATACATTGGCATGCTACCACCAAGATCCCATGTCCAGTCAGATGCACTGCGCATGCTCCCAATACCAGCCATTAAAAGATCTGTACCCGGCACCACCAATAGCTACAGCTTCTGAGTAATTGCCAATGAGGGTATACCATGCAAGCAATTCCAAGTATCTACTGGCACTCCCACTTAACCCTGTCCTGTGCTAAGCACTGCTTGGTGTCCACTGGTACCGCACCCTCTCCGTGCCCCAAGGCAAGCAGTCCCTGGTGTTCAGAAGCACCCATTCCTCTCTCCAAGCAATCCCCGATGACCGGCGGCTCCCCATGCACCCCCTCCCCCACATGATCTGGTACTGCTTTACCAGTTACAACCTCAGCCAGCCAGTCTACGATTCCCATTAACACAAACTGTATTTACAAGCAGATTGCATTATAATGGGAATTAGATAGCCCCCTGCTGTGGAGGTACATAGCTGTGCTGTCCCAGTCACCATGGGGGTGAGGTTTGGTTGCACCAGGATGTGTTTTTAGTGAGGAACATAAATTTAGTAACACTAATCTTGGGTATTATTTTATGACTCAAATCTGTACTTTTCAGTGACAAAAATACCAAACTTAGGAGAGTTGGAAGAAATATCTGAGGCATAATGAAGGGCATCCCAGAAAATCAGGAACAGTTGAGAGGTATGCATCACACATTTGCATTTTATTTATTTATTTATGTACTGAAAATGTTTGAGCACATGTACTCTTTTACAAAGTTTCCACAATAAAAAGAGATTACAAAGCAACATATCAAATACAATAAGCAAATTCCAGTGGAATGGAGTCAAAGAAGTTCAAATACAGTTGGATAATTACAAAAATAAGACTGCAACCAACTGCATACAATTTGACAATAAGACAGGTGGACAGAATTGGTACAGAAGCATATAATGGTACATTTTATAACAAGTACGAATGCCACATCCCTTGGGGGAACAAATTTCAATCCCACATAGAGGAAATGTAAATCCCATGGTATAAAGTGCTGTTCCCAAATTACCTTAACCTGTCTTTTTCACTCCCTTTGCATTTCAGGCTAAACTGCCCTTCCTGCACTTACCATTGCTCCTTGTACTCTGATTTCTTCCTCCCATCAGTCAGAGGCCAGTGCATCTCCCACTGTGTCTCCTTATTTTCCAAGTTCTGTTTCAGCTCTGTCCCCTGTTAACTCTCCTCCCTCCCTTCCCCATCGCTCCTTCCTCTCCCCGACTCCTGCTACTCCACTGACTTCTGTTCTTTTCTCAAGTCCCCCACAGCAAAGCCTAAGCTAAGAAATCTACCTTCTCCTCCATCTCCCCTTTTTCTGTGGAATTACCATCCTCCTGTCCTCTACAGGCCTCTCCCTTTAAACCCAATTTCCTTCAATAGTGCTTTTAGAAGCCCAAACATTTCGTTACTTAACCTTGATAGAAAATGGCTGCCTCAAGTGGATTGAGTCAAAAGTCTCTTACGCAACCTTTTATACACATAGTCTTGCTTCTTTAGAAGCACATCCCTTACTCAGGCCACCCCTTCCTGTTCCTAGCCACAACTGCTGCTCCCCCTTGTTCTCCACCTTAAGCTGCAAGTACCCACTCACCCTTATACCCTGAGGCCCCACCCCTGCTGCTACTACTCCCATTGTTCAACAGTTGGGCAATATTGTAAATTTTGCCTCAGCTGTTCCCTTTCCACATTTTATGTTACTATATTAGAAACAGAGACACTGAGAAAAGTCTCAGCAAAAAGTGACTTCCCATGCACCCCTGCCATGGCAGAAAAGGACCTCTAGGCCTACCCAGTCTGCCCAAGGGTTTTCTACCTGTTGTACTTCTACAGACCCTAACTGATCTTCAGGGAGTCTCTACTCTGCCTGTTTCTGTAATATTACATTACTTCTTAATAATAGTATTAATATAATATAATATAATATAATATAATATAATATAATATAATATAATACAGTATGGTATATGATTCCCACAAGCTCCACTTGCATACTGTGTGACTCTGAGCAAGTCACTTAACCTCCCCAGTGATTCCAGGTCACCCCTGAAAACAAACACTTGCACCTAGTGTGCCTTACCTGGTTACCAAAAGAATAAATAAAAATAAAAATATGCCTCTGTGTCTATTCCATGCATTCATAAAGCCTTCCACCATTCTAGCCTCCACAACTCTGACTGGCAATCGGTTCCATGCTTCTACCACCCTTTTCTGTGGAGAGGTATTTCCTTGCATCCTTCCTAAAATTCCCCCTTCCAATTTCACCATATGCCCCCTAGTCCTGGAGCTCATCTTCTATTGGAAGAGACTCCTTCTCTGCACTCTTTCCACCCCTAAGAGGCACTAGAAGGTCTCGTTCAAGTCTCCCTCATTCTCTTGTCCTCCAGAGTGTACGTATGTACATCTATATACACTGTATCTGTTGACCATCAGTATTAATAGCTGGGTTTTGTTTTGTTTTTTTGCTGTAACACCACATCATTTTTTGTTATAATTCCCTCCCTTAATGCAATGCCCTTCTCTAGATCACATCTGGAAATGAGAATGGGGTCAATGTGCTATTCCCAGTCAATAAATGGAATGCTGTGGAGGTGCCAACCTTTAGATAAGATGTAAAACTGAGATCCATTTTTAAGCAATAAGATACAGCAGAGGTTACTGTACTGTTAATCACCCCCATGGGCATGCTGGGGCATGAGGCAAAGCAGAGTGCTACATGCTAATAGGAGGTGAGTAACTGGACAATAACATAACCCCTGGAGTACCTTGTTGCTATTATAATTTCATACAAACATTCTTGACCATTAACATGTATTTGAATACAATTTATGTCATTTTAGGTGTTTGTAACATAACATAGTCCTTCTGCCTTAGAGTTTTCTTTTTATTTGGATCTATGTATGTATTTGTTAGTTGACAAGTGAAGGGTTACACATCGGCATCTGAGTAGTGAATCACCCCAGCCCATCTGGTACTGACAGTATCACACAGGGTGTACTGCTAATGGCTCTGGATACCAATGTTTAGATTAATATCAGTTATATGTTGCTGTTGTTGTTTTCCAGGCCATGAGTTAGGATCGAGCAGCAGTCAGACACAGACAGACAAAAATAAAAAATTAAAAAGTAGACTCATCAGTGTTCTGACTGCTGCTATTCAGTAAGGAAAAAGAGACAGCCGGGGCCACTTCTTTTGGGTGGATAGATGCTGCAGTGTGTTTGGGGGGCATCTCCCCCTACAGAACCTGCAGGGTGGGAAAGAGAAAGGCTGGAATCATGCCAAGGTCACATTAAATGACAAATATTAAATGTCATTTTCATTGCTTGAGACACATTATGAGTCTATCGAGTCCACCTGCAGACAGTAACAAGTTTGGTCATCCAAATGATGTGTATTCGTGAACCTCGTATTATGTGATGAGGTCCTACCTGCATATTTATTAAACATTAAGATATGGTATGCAGAATGCAACTGACCAATCATATTGCAGGATTTTACTCATTGTTATAATAATAATAATTTTTGGTGTCTCTACTCAAAACAGTTACTGATATCAATTCACAGTGTTCCAGTCAGTATTCTCTTGTTCCGTCAGGTACTAAGCTCAGTTTATCCACATATACCTTCAGGATACAGCCCATACTTCACATCACGACTGCTCTGCTTGTCCCCGTGAAGTACAATCATTGCACACTCACTGTATTGCTCATGGCTTGTGAGACATTTTCAGGGGCTTTATTTATAAATGGTACACGATAATACTGGATTCTTTCTACCTATTCTGGAAGCATGGATATTTCTGTTTCTGGCAGATTCAGTATGCTGCCATTTGAGCACCATGCGCAGCACAACTAATTCTCCTGCAAAGGGATGAAATGTGTTTCATTGCTGGCATTCATAATTGGCATTCATAACAGCAGGGAGAGTTATTTCAATCATACGCTGTATTTTAGTTGCCTTGGTAGCAACAGCTGCACACATGTGCACCCCGCACACAGATGTGTGGAGTCCTGGAATGCTGATGGTATGATAAAGCTCCCAGAGCTGTTTATTGAATGACAGGCATGCTGCAGATAAAGTCCAGGCTCGTATTTCAACTTTACACTCTGCATTTTGACATGAAAGGCAGTTAACAAATTCCATAAATTCTCTAACATCTGGTCTCCCCCTTAGAACCAGGGGAGGGTAAGCCAAACACACCCATGTCTTGTTGCAAGGCAAGCCAAGCAAAGAGCTGTGATTGAGCTTGGCACACCCATCAGTCCTGGGTTTCTCACAATCTCCACGTGCATACTGTGTGACCCTGAGCAAGTCATTTAACCTCCATGTGCTCCCAGGATGCACCTGGAATGAAGCTTTGGCTCAGTGTACCTTTCCCAGCCCCAAACTATAAAATAAGAAAAACAAAATAAACGTACATTTGGGATTTTGTTTTGTTAGTGTGCTTTTGTGTGAGGACTTTAGTGCTGGATAGAATCCAGCAATCCTATTTCTGCAGAAACCATGAAAAATTTTACAGAATCTCATGACATTTTGCCTCAGGCAGAATAAGCCTTTTCCACTATGAAAAAATCTCAGAAAATGTGGAATTTAACCAACAGATGCAGAATCCCACAGGAAAAGGGAAAACCCCTCAGTTTCTGGAGTTGTTCTGCAGAGCACATTTCCACCATTTATAAACAAAAACATTGTTCAGATTGAAAACTTGTGATTCACTTTATAAAATCATGATTCACTTGGCCCAATAGTGATTCCACTGGAAATCTACCCACAGAATTCCACATTCCACACAGTACTAGACGCTATGCATATATTTATGATTGGTTTACCACACCATGATAGGCTCATTTGGGTGGACTACATTGTGCCACATGCTAGGCAGTGACAAGCTTTCAGATGAGATTACATGTAATGTACCTGAACATAACCACGTAAGCTTTCTTTACTTACTGAATAGTAATGGGTTAACATGCTTGATGTGCCAATTCTTCTCTTTCCATTTTCATTCCTTCATTTATTTCATTTATTTATCTCACCAGAAAAGGCTCCGTCAAGCAAGCTCATGTACAAGGAGGTCCTGGGTAGGACAGGGTGCAGAAAATAAAAACAAAACAGTAGAATACATGTCATAATATACAACACAATTACATTTACAATTACAAATGAGGCCAAGTACAGTGGATATACAGTTGGCAGACATTAGGATATAGAGTAGGGTAATATGCAGGCAGTACTGTAGCTTCAAGGGAAGTAGTACAGGAAGGATTTGAGGAAAGATGGTACTAAAAAGGAAAATCAAGCTTTATTGACATGAACATGTCTCTGTGCATATGTTGGCAATGAGAGCTTTAGCACATTATGTGTTTAGGGTAAGGTTAGGATTAAAGTTTAATGGGGGGTGCATGGGGCAAAGCCTCCCCCCATTAGAACAATAGCATCTGATGATTGCCATAGACAGGCACCCAGAGCTTGTTCAAAATCTTCCCCACCTTGTTTAAAACTGGGTGCATGTCGTACACCATAGTTCACTCACCTCATTTAAAGTAGGTGCCACAGCTAGTTTGCATGGGGTCCCAGGAGACAAGAACAGCAGTGGTGCACATTAGACTATGTGTATGGCAGTGAGACAGTGAGATTATCACAGAGTTTATTCAGTGGCTTAATGTGAATAATTTTTGCCAGCCCGATGGTGCTGAGGGTTGAGGCGCTGGATGTCACACCTCACGCCACGCCGGTGACCTGGGTTCGGGAACGAGCCCAGGTCATCGGGGGTTGGCAGGGAAGGACTAAGATTGAGTGTCCATAGACAGCTCTTAGTCCTGGGGTGGGTTCGGGGCTCTCCCGTGGTGCTGGCATCCCCTGGCAGAGGGTGGGGGCACTGCAGTGCATGGCACAAGAAGTATGGGGATTGGGGCAGCGGCAGATGTCCTCCAGGTGCGTACAGGAGTGTGCGCACGCCGGGCGGGACATCATTGCATGTCTGTGCCTCAGGGGAGGAAACATAACAAGGAAAATCCCTCTACCCTCAGGTGAGGTGACGGTGATCTCTGGCAAGCTGACCCACCACACGTCCAATACCGGCTGACTCTCTAGTTCTCCTTGGGGTTTGGGTGCCTCTCCATGGGGCAGGGAGAGTCCCAGACCCCACATACGTGATGTAGTTCCCAGAGTGGCCAGTTCATGTAGGCAGTTGAGTGTGGCAGCTGCCGGTGAGACCCTGAGAGATGCCCTGAGGGTAGGGTGCAGAAATAGAACTTACAAAAAAAAATGTGAATAATTTTAACTTGGGAGTCACATACAGTATGAAACAAGTACACAAATGCTCAACTTCTTGGACCTAAGCCTAACAGTAAGTGACAGTAAGATAATTAACACTAGATGTTATCATAAGCCCACTGCCACTAATTCTGTCCTGCATGCTAGCAGTGCACATCCCAGAATTTGAAGGATTCTATTCCTTACAGTCAACTACTAAAAATCAGAAGGAACTGTAATTCAGAGACTGTTTTTAGAGAACAGTCTGATGAATTGGTTGGCAGATTTGTGGCAAGGGGCTACAAACTAGATCTCTTGCAAAAAATAAGAGAAAAGATCAGTAGCTTAGATAGGGAAAAGTTGATTGAGCACAATAGGAATACAACATCTCACACACAGCCATGTGCATTTATTACTGAATACAATCATAAAGCGGGAAAGATAGGTAATATTGTTCATCAAAATTGGAACATACTCCTATCAGATGATGAAGTAGCCACAGCCATGGGGGAAAAGCCTAGAGTCTCCTTCAGTAGAGCCAAGAATCTCAAGGACATGTTAGGACACAGTAGATTGAAAGCTTTACCTAACACTGTCAATCGCACCTGGTTACCACATAGGACCTGTGGGTTTTATAAATGTATTAGGTGCAATATTTGTAGGTTTGGTGTTACTGGCAACATTTTCCAACACCCAGTGGAATTAACAAAAGCAGCAGAGGTTAAGGAACTCATCACTTGTGACACTAGTTATGTAGTTTATGTACTCTGGTGTGCATGTAATTTGATCTGTGTAGGAAAAACAGTCTGGCCTTTAAAACAGAGGATCCAGGAACATGTTAGGAGCATCATCATCAATCGGGGACAGGACACACCAATAGGCAATCATTTTGCAGCATGTCATAGGTCCAAGCCAGATGAACTGAAATTTATGGGTCCGGAATGGGTACCCCCACTGGCAGAAGGAGGGGATAGACCAAATTTATTATTAGAAAAAGAAAGTATGTGGATCTATAAACTCAACAGTGTGAAACCATCAGGACCTAATGATAGATGGGACTTGAAACCATTTCTTAAAAAGTGACAATGAAAATATGGATTTGATATAAATATGGAATAAACATGGGTTTCTGATGTAGTTAGGGTGATTTTTTGATTTTCTGTGTTACAATTTCTCTCTTTGCTCTCTCTCCTTCTAGGGCAACCTGTCTTACCAGGAACCATGGACATGCAGATCACCACTCTGTATAGAAGTTTAATCATCTGATTAAAATTTCGCCTAAAAGTCCAGGAACTGGTTTGTTCACCTCTTGAAGTATACATGACTTGTGATTTAATGATACATGAATAATGTTGATTTTAGAGGGCCATTGGCAGCAGCTTACATGTTTCATGATTTTGATCCACAAGAGAGGGCTGTCTTAATGACTATTACATGTTTTCTAAAGAAATAGCATGCTTAAAAGTGCACATTTGTTACAAATTAGATGAACCTTTTTATTAAGAAACGTTTCTACTATGTGATAATTTATGGATTTTGTAACAAATCTTTTCCTCCCCTTCCAACCCTTCCTCCCCCCCTTTGCCTTTCCTTATACTTTCCCTTTAAGCATTGGGTGATTATATGATTGTTAAAACAAGAATATGTATGAGCTTTGCACTCAAATGACTTACCACACACTCTAGACCACACTCCTGAGGAAGACTCGCGAAGAGTCGAAGTGTTGGGTGGTTAGAGGAAGCACAGTTGTGTTTGGTCTTCAGTAAATTTAATTGTTGTATTTTTAATACTTTGGACTCATTGCAGCCTTATTGAAGTACCCGAATGACACCATACTTTGGTTTGTGTGCACTTTAGACAGCTGCACAAGAAATTACATAGCGTAAACAGATAACTTACTATCACTAGCCACCATTAACAGCAGGTTGAAATATAGGAAATGTTATTACTTTGAAATTATAATACCTGGTGTATAATCATGTATAATACTTTTTGCAACATGAAGCAGGAGCTGTATCAGACTCTTTCGCTCTCTCGTGAAACGCTATCAGTGGCAGCAGCTGCAAGTGCTGAAAGTTTGGTCAAGGTGATGTTTGATAATTCAATATGGGAACCTTGGATGAACAGAAGACTTCTATAGAAGCATAATAGTTCTAAGCCACTAGTTAGCACAAGACAGCCCAAAAGAATCACATCATGCTTTCATGCAAGTGAGAGGGCAGACTTGGGTTCCTACAGTTGGGTTTCCAGGACTGGGAAGAATGCTACCTATGGTAGCATGTCCCAGTTAATTGAGGGAAGCTCTGGTGCCCACTTCCACAGCGATCCCTTGCAGTGAGTTGGAGAGCAACTGTATGCGGGGTAGACCCTTGCACTAATGGGGCAGCAGGCAAGATGTGGATTCAGCTGCGTGCGGCTCTGATGGTGGAGTGTGGTGGGCGGAATAACTTCCAGGGTTAAAAGCCCTGCAACTGGCAGCAAAATGTACTGGTGCTCTCAGCCCCATGCCATGCAGACTAGGTCCCACCAAATGTGATGCCTGGGGAACTCTGCAATAGGGGGGAAGCTGTGAAGGACTCCAGTCAACAGGTTAGTGGTGGTGGGGGGGGGCAGGAGGTCACCTGATTGATGGCAGTCAACAGCAGGAGAGAAGTAGAAGCTATAATGAAAAACAGATAAGGCACTTTAACATGAATGAAGTTTATTTATAGCAGCAGTGCATGTTACAGTACAGTGACAGTTTTGCACTTATACTTTATTTCATAAAACTTTTCTTATTTATCTTTCAACACAAAACAAGTAACATAGGCTGGGTACTTTACAATTCACATATACAGATCAAGTCGAATACATTGCATCAGCTGATCCAAAATAATGAAAGCAATCAAATCCACGTGGACATCTCCTATAACACACATAATGTACATTTCTTTTCACAGTGGTAATTGCACAAAGGTCGACTAGTATTGCAGTATAATGCAGTAAAAAGACACGTTATTCAATGTGCAAATATTGCACTGCAACTGTCGTTTGCACAGTTTCCACTGTAGCTCATCCTCTTTCTCCTGGCTTGTAAGATGGCATTGTCTGACCTGCATACTGACTCTGCTTTAGCATTCTTTTTAACATTTGAAGTAATAAAAGCAACACTTCTTTTTTGAACATCCATTGTTTAAACATAACACTGCCCTTGAAAATAAAAGGCAACCTGCTAGATTGAGTAAAGTGACATAAATCGCCTACTCCTGCCAATTCTGCTACACTTTACATTGAATAGACTGTAGCCCTGTCCATCCCTTTGCTTAATGAAAATGCTGTTTTGGGGTGAAGCTACAGCTAGCTGTGACTGGTTCATGAATTATCTGTGCTCGCTGGACCTTGTATTTCTGTGTTTCTTTTTCTCACCTCCTACGAGGGACTTACCCTGATCTAACAATTCTAATGCCATTTTACAAACAGCATAAATTCTCCCCTGGGTTTCCTTTAGTATTCATATTAAAAGACATTTCCTGAATGCAAAAGAAGGCCAAACTTTGACATTATTTATATTACTATTTCAGGGCATTATAGATTTTACTAGTTCTTTTTATTGCAATACGTGTACACTATACAGTGCAGCACACAATGACAGTTCAGTCAGCGCCGGCCGCGGAGGTGGGAGGAGGGCTGTACTGGTGCCAGCTCTGTTACGGGAATGGGGGAGGCTGGGTGGTGGGCACTGCCTGCTGTGGTGGGGGACAGGGGGCCACTAGATCACCAGAGAAAGGGGGTCTTTCCTTATAGTATGATAATCTTGATATTGGGGATCGGGGAGGGGGCATATTATAACATGAATAATAAGGTGACTTCAGGGATTGGGGAGGGGGAGATAGTATGACCTAAACAATGGTGGCATTGGGAGGAGAGAGGGGCTGCTAGACCACCAGGTATTGGGGACAAAATTAATTATGATAACACCTGACATTGGGGATTGGGGAGGGCAATATTACAAGGGAAGGGGCTGTATATTTTATTGTAGTGACATTGGCGACTTCAGGGATGGAGGGAGGCAATTGCATTTGCTGCAAGAACCCTGCAGAAGACCGTCCTGTGTGCCAGGTGTTTGCTGCATGGGAGGGGTTGCCACAAGTGTGGGGACTTAGGTGCTGGGACCCCTCCTGTACCAGAATCTGGTGCAGGGTCCCTGGCACAAGGGGCTTTGGCATAAGCTGCTGTCTGATGCAGCTTGCACTGATCTAAGCCCTATTTCAGAATCAGGCCCTGTGACTTTATGTAGTTAATAACCGTCTCACTAGTTGTATTCTGCAGTCTTGATATTTCAATGAACTTGAAATAGTAATTGATCATTGCTAGATAATTCTCTCTCTTAAATTCAAACAAATCCGCTCCCACTTTCTGCCATGGGTGCTTTGGTATTTCATGTGGCTGTAATGGCTCTTTTAATTGGGCCTTCCTGTATTGATTACAGACATCACATTTGGCTATCATATCACTTATTTGGCTATTCATACCTGGCCAGAACAAAACGTCCCTTGCCCTTCACATACATTTCTCTATTCCCAGATGGCTGCTATGCAGTTTTGTTAGTATAGCACACCCCCTCCCTAGGGGTCTAGGGGTATGCTGATGGTAACTGTCCATGGGGAGGGGGGACCACAATAGAAGCTACAACCAGATGGTCTTCGCTTACCAGGTTCCTGGGCGATGGGTGCTAGTGACTCACATGGGTGCTGGGCTAAGAGAAAACTGTTAGTGGCAACAACAATCTTTCAAAGAACTGAGTCAACACTTCATTTATGTAAAACCATGGGATTACCATTTAATAAACACAATGCAACTCCATGGAGCAGATGAGTTGATACAGTTCAAATAGGGAGCAGTAATGACCTCAGTGATCATTGTGTTATAGCCTGCGTGAGGACCTACCCTAGGTTTATTTCCTCCTCTAGCTATGCCCTTAAAAGATCAAAATGACAGTTTGACCCTAAAGCCTACCTCTTTGACCTGCAATACGCATATTGGCAGGACTTCTACCTGACCACTTCGGTGGAAGAAGCCTTCACAGTCTTCCAAAACATTGTTCTCGGTTCCATCAATAAATACGCACCTCTTGTAAAAACCTGAACTAATAAGAAAATATGCCCTTGGTTCTCATCGAGCTTGAAAGAAGAACTGCTCCACAGAGACTCGCTTTGGAAGAAGGCCAGGAAGACCAAACAGCCTAACGATTGGCCAGCTTTCAGAGCTGTCAGAAACCGCTGCACAAGAATGGTTAGGGATGCAAAATCTAGTTACTACCGGTCCAAACTTAACTCTTCTTCTAACAGTACAACTAAATTCTGGAAAACCTTAAAGGAAATCCAAGGTCACAGTTCTGCTAGTCCATTCCTGCCAAAAACCTCTTCAGGCAACTCGGTTGTTACTGACAAGCAAGAAATCCTTGAACTCTTTAATAATCACTTTGCCACTGCGGGCCTAGCATTTGATGACTCCCCCACTTCTAGCCTACATGCATAACTATTTATTTCTAGCTCAACTTGTCCAGGCCCTGCCCCAAACTCAGCCCCTCCTCACACAACATTCTCCTTCTCCCCTGTCACAGTAAAGGAAGTTGAGGATCTTCTACTCCATCTGTATTGTAGGAAAAGTGCTGGGGCAGACCTGATAGAGCCCTTCTTCCTCAAACTTGGCTACCGCGTTCTGTCACCCACAATCATCCATCTCTTCAACATGTCCCTTATCCAGGGCTCACTCCCGACCATCTGGAAAACTGCCCATGTTATTCCACTATTTAAATCTGGCAGCACTAGCGATCTTAACAACTAACGCCCATCTCCTTACTCCCTACCCTCTCTAAGCTTCTGGAAAAAGTGGTTAATACCCAGCACATCAACAACTTGGACCTTCTAAACCCGGCTCAGCCTGGTTTACGACCCCACCATAGTACCACCTCAGTGCTTGCTAAGGTCACAAATGACTGGTTGAGAGCCTTGGATGCCAAAAGTTATGTGTGTGCTCTGTTTCTTGACCTTAGCAAAGCCTTCGACACAGTAGACCACTCCTTGTTCCTGGTTGCTCTATGGAATATTTGCATCAGTGACATGGCCCTAGAGTGGTTTTCAAACTACCTCTCTGATCGACACCAACAGATCAAGGCTGGGGGGTCTCTCCCCCCTTAAAACACTCTCCAGAGGAGTACCACAAGGGTCCATCTTGGATCCTTTCTTGTTTGCCATTTACATAAACAAACTAGATGCTGGAGTCAAGTCAGCTGACATACACCTCTTTTTTTTTCAATCCTTTTTCCCTCTGATCACAGTTCTAGGAGCCTCTCTCAGGCATCCAACCTTATCCTGCCCTGCCTGAAGTCTCCCAGACCAAACCCTCCTCTCCTCTGCCCCCGTCTCACAGCTGGCACCCCCAGCTTGACCCCTCCGGGGTGGGGCCGCTCCTCCTACCTTGGGCGCTCTTAACTTTTTGTAGACTCCAGCTCCTTTGACGTGGGCCCTGGGCAAAGGATCTGTGAAGGCTGGCCTAGTTAGACCCGGTCATGGACATGGGGATTGGTGCTGTCGCCTACCCCTAGAACCAGGGTTTTCCTGTGTTCTGTTTCGCCCGCCCCCTTCCCTTGTGTGTGCACTCCCTGACACAATGGTACATGGCTACCCTGCCAGCGTCAGGCACACTATTACATGCTGCTCTGCGCTACTGCAGCACCCCCCAGTCTCCACCAGGGGCCGCCAGAGTGCCGAGCTCCCTGATGCTCTCTCCCCGGGACAGGACAGCAGCCCTGCGGGTGCTCAATCCAGTCCCTTCCATGCCGACCCCCGGCATCCGAGCTCGCTCCCGAACTCGGGCCGCCGGCATGGCGCGAGGTGTGGCATCCAGTGCCTCAACCCTCAGCGCCACCAGGCCGGGACATACACCTCTTTGTGGATGACACTGTGTTGTATGTAGCCAGACCTCCTCTGGAACTCACGTGTAGTGACCTCCAAATAGAATGTAACCACTTACAGAACAAGCTCCTTTACTCTAAACATCTGTTAAACGCTAAGAAAACAAAGGCCATGATCTTCTCCCCTGAAGTAAATGCCCCTACTGTAGCACGGTGGGGACAGCCCCTCAAATCCGCACCTTGCTTGACGAATCGCTGAACTATGTAGATTCCTTCAGATATCTGGGGGTGTGGATTGACACCAATCTTTCCTTCAAAGTCCATATTGAGGAACTCTCCAAAAAGCTTAAACAGAGGCTTGGGATTTTCTTCAGAATCAGGCATCCATTAACGCAGGAGGTGAGAACCAGGTTGGTTCAAACAATGTTCTTGCCTCTCATTGTCTATGCAGACCTTCTGTATGGGCACTGCTCTAGTGTGGCTCTTGCCAAACTAAACAGTCTGTACCACCGGGTGCTCAGGTTTATTACCGGTGTCCCATACTCAACACACCACTGTACCCACCACAACATTGTAGGTTGGGGCTCCCTTAGTCTTAGATGACAAATGAACACCATGCTCTGGATCTATAGGGCCATCTCTAACAAGCTGCCTCAATATATTAAGGATTGCCTACCTTCTTGCATTTCTGGCAGCTATCTGCTGAGAAGCCAGATTCGTATCACCCTTTACATACCCAGAGTTAGGACGCACTTTGGTTGTGCGGCAATTAGTCACACCTTACCAGTCCTCTGGAATACTGCTCAAAATTTACTGCAGCTCGTTTCACCTGTTCCATTAGCTGCCTTCAAAAATCTTATCCAACAATCATTTATGGAGTCCTGCAACTGCTTCTGGCACTGAATCTCTGACTCTCCCTCCTACCTGTCTGTCACCTCCCCCTACTAATGGCACCTTTTCACCCCCATACCCTCCCCCTTACCCTTAGATCTACCGCGCCGACTAATGCAGCTATGACAATCCTGAAGGTATTACATTGCCCCTCCCACCCTCCTAACCTCTCCTCCCCCACTATCCTTGGGGCATCCTCAGCCTCAGTGCCCTGCTTTATAGTCTCTCCTCGGCCACGTAATGCTTTGCTGGTCTAGACCTTGTCCAATATAATATTGTACTCTACTGTCTATCAGAGACCTGCCTTGCACAGAACTCACACATAGCGGCATGCTGACTGCCTTTGGCACCATGCCTGTAAATTATGCTGCCTTATTCTGTTCTCAGTGTCGTCTTATGTTGCTATTTGTAAATTATTGTACACCACTGTGCCAAGCCATGCCATTCTCACTTGTAATGACCGTACATAGGCTACTGATGTTGCTACGCCTATGCCAAATTGTTGTATTGTGACTTGTGGTTATTGTTGTTTAAACTACCAGGTCCATCGTGTAAATGAGCCCTGCTCCATGGTGTTCCGCCTGGCTAAATAAAGATATTGATTGATTGATATATGGACAGCTGTGGTCATCTTAATTCATGAGTCCAGAAATGTCCACAAGCTGTTCATGATCCACACTAAGGTCGTGATCCCATTTCAGGCAGCAGCTCACACGTCAGGCAGCATCAACACTATTCCCAGGGACTGCCACTTCCTCTAGCCCTCATGAGACCCACAGCTACTTGTCCCTTGGTACTCACTAGCCTCCCAACTTGGGGAAGCCAGTTTCCTTTCTCACTCAGGCTTCAATTCCATGGATCCCCTTGGGGTGACTGTACCCTGGAATTACGGGCTACACTTCCCCATGGAAACTCCATCTCGAACTCTCCTTTGTGGTCATTGTATCTGTACAGCTCTCCCTCTCCCTCTCCCTTGGCTCTACCTTGAGCCTATGAGCTTAGGCTCATTACCATCAGGGGGATCACTTGAGATGGATGCCGCCATGTCATGTGTCAGATCTCACCTTCTCCCACTTTCCCAAAAATCGGCCCGTAGCACACAGCAAGTGGGCACTCGCTCCCCTCCCCTCCATCCTCTCTTCCTCTGTCTCTCTCTCTCTCTCTCTCTCTGGAAATATCCACCCCAAGGCACTCCTGCACCATTGCAGTCCCACATGGTGACAAAATATTAACCCTTTGTGGGCTTGGGTTGAAATAACCCAACTAAATCCCTATAATGTACGATCTGTACACAGATTCGCGCCCCCACCTGGGTGGGTTACAACTCACCCCCTTTAAACATTTGACACCCTCAGTGAGCTCCAGAGTGGCACCAGCCACCCCATGTGGGGCCCAGACAGAAAAGGTATGCCCACTCCCCCTCTGCCAAATCCCAAGAAGGCTTAGGCTGCCTCACCGCGGAGGTGAATCTACAAATCTACCGAAATAGGATGCCTGACCAGCTTGTCTCTCTAAACATGCCTGAGCTCAGACACCCTGGCTACCCACCCACCTGGACCTTCCAGATAGATTGCCTGCATCTCCCAGGAGTGACGTCCCAGACCCATCAATTCCCACTCAAACTAGAGCTACCCCAAAACTGCCACCTGCCTAACATGGATTGGATCTATGTGATAAGAGTGAGAAAAAAAAACAGCTACTACAAAAACTGCAACTGCAAAATAGTGCATACAAATACATGGACTGCACACAACAGCAATCAGTACAAATCGCAGCATCACTGCTGCACTGGCCCACACCCATCTTAAAATAAATAATCAACTCCAGGTGGGACGCAACTCAGGGAACAGAGGGAAACTCAGGAGGGGGAGATATTCATGGGGGAAGCAACTCGGGAAGGGGGCGCAAGTCAGGAGAGGGGGCAACTTCATATTCAAGCTCCAGGGGGATGACAAACTGGGGGAGGGGGGAGATGCAAACCACAGCACAGCACTTCATAACTAAAAAACAAAAGAAAAGAAAAACAGAAACACCTAGCCTAGAACCCAGGTTGAGCAAACCTAACGTGCACACAGCCAATGGTTCTAACTGCTAAGCTACAGTGGCATCTCAACAGCTCACCCCACAGCAGCGTATTTAACCACTGAGCAAACAACAGCTGATGAACTACATCCCTTTCTTCCTGTACTAACTTGCTGACAAAACCACTTGCTACAAAAACCACGTTGTTCACAAAGCATTTGTTCTCCTTCATTCGCTCTTATTGACTCGCCCATATTGCTTTGTTGTTTTCACGGGATAGCTATGGACTCATATCAAAATCGTGGGCCCCCCCAAAGAACTGTTACACTGAAACATAATAGCAGGGATTCATAGCAATTATAGCCCAACAAGGCGAGTACAGAGAAACACACGAGTTCATAAACACTGATCAATATGATAACATTGATATATAGTTAAACAACAATAACCAAGTACCATCGCTTAGCAGAAACATTAACAACAAGAACGCCTAGGCAGCATGTTATAGTAAAACACTAAATCAAGCTGTCATTCCCACTAATTAAAGTTTTTGGAGTCAGTCTGTGAAAATAAAGTCAACAGAAAGGGTTAATCTCACCCATGGGAAATATTTTCCGGGGAATGTTCAACACTGTAGGGCACTGACAGCATCATCTCATCATCGACCGAAGTAATAGTGGGGATGCAGCTTGGTACATGGGTGACCATAAGAGTCAATTGGCCCCACACAATACTTGGTGTGACCACCATCAAAATCCTGAAGTAAGACATACAGTAGTTCTTAAACAAAGTGGAGGTCCTCATATGCACTTCGGGTACAGATACCTTTGGTAACTCGATGAGCTTCCTGCAGGGAAACAGTGTGGTTGAAAGCATTCAGACTGTGTTTCCAATAAATCTTTCCCAGGATGCTACAGAAACTCCAGTCCTTTCTTTTCTATTCTAGGATGTGCAAGATGCGCTCAGGCAGATAGGGATATTTGAACTGAGGGTACTCCTGGCGAATATGATGACACACAATCCTTTCCACTTGCGACCACTCAGGCAGGCTTTGGATGGACGTTCTTGGTGCCTGCCCCTCCAGAAGCCATGCACCCTCTCAGTACTCCCACTCTTGGTGTTCTCTCTCCTTAGCCTGGCCACAGTGATCTCTGGGCAAAGGACGGGCTGCACCACTCATTGATGGCCCTTTGGTGGCAACATAACCACAGTTGCATAAGGGGAAGCAGGGTCCTTCTCTGACTCTTCCTCCCACTCATCATCCCCTGCACTCTCCACTCTGCCTTCTGCTCCTTCAGCCTCCTGTGCACTGAAGTGGGTCAGTTCCATCTGCTACACTGTGGGATTTTTCCACTGGCCAGAACTTGAGGCAGGCTACCTGGTGGGGTCTCAGTCTTCTCACCAGTGGGCACAGGTTACAGGGCTGTAACGGTTTCAGGCAAGTCTGGGCAAGACACCTCACCTTGCAGCTCAGATGCACAGAAATCTGCCAGGGTTAACAACTTTGGCTGGGGTTCTCTCTGCAGAATGTTACAGCTATGCACTTGTTCACTAGTTGACTCCTGTAATGTCCCCAAACTGTCTGGGGGATTGGACGCCTCCATCGTTCTGGACACTGTGGCTTCAGGCTTACCCTCGGGGCCCACACAGATCACAAGATCCTCCCATCCTTCCATACTGGCTCCCTCTGAGGTCACTGAGGGAACTGATGGGCATGAACTGGGGTAGGGCCATCAGGTCAGCTGGGATCCTTGGACTAGTAGGTGGGAACCATGACATGAGGCACAGACAGGGAGCAGCTCCACTCCAAGGCTTCTGCACTGACAAAAGACACACTCCCTGGACACAGTGGATTTTCCAACTAACTCCCACATCCATGAACATTTCAGAGGGCACCACAATGGTGAAAGCTGAAGAAACATATGCCATTTTGCTTAGACTTATCTGCAGTGGTCCAGATAGCTCAACTGATACCAAGGAGCAAAAAGCAGTCCCAGTTCTGACACTGCATATCTTAACTTCCACACCGGCACCAGAATCAGATATCATCAAGTCCCCACAGAGAGACATCAATCAGTCCAATCCAAGCATAAGACCCCAGTCCATCAGCATAACTCTCCATGGACCAATAACGTCTCCTCTCTCAGCAGTCTCCTTGGCGCTCACATTCGGATAGAGTGCAAATCCTCCCAGCCCGGCCACACCATGTTGACTGCATTACAGTCCAGTCCCAGAGAAATCCACATCCAGAAACATTTTCAACCAGCACCCTCTGAAACCACACCATGCCACAGCACTCCAAAACACATCCCAGATGAGCCTCCACTTGTAGTCCACCCCCTTCCCGGTGACTAGGGGTATGCTGATGGTAACTGTCTATGTCGAGGGGGGACAACAATAAAAAATCGCAACCAGATGGCCTTTGTTTACCAGGTTCCTCGGCAAAGGGTGCCAGTGACTCACTTGAGTGCTAGGCTAAGAGAAATCTGTTAGTTAGCGGCAAAAACAATCTTTCAAAGAACTGAGAAAACACTTCATTAAAGTAAAACAGTAGGATTCCCATTTAATAACTATAATGCAGCTCCGTGGAACAGATGAGTTGATACAGTTCAAATGGGGAGCATGTCACACACGGACCGCTATGGTCACCTTAATTCATGAGTCCAGAAATGTCCACAAGCTGTTCATGATCCACACTAAGGTCATGATCCCATTTCAGGCAGCAGCTCACACGTTAGGCAGCATCAATACTATTCCTAGGTGCTACCTCTTCCTCTAGGCCACACGAGACCCACCACTACTTGTCCCTTGGTACTCGCTAGCCTCCCAACTTGGGGAAGCTAAGTTTTCTTTCTCACTGAGACTTCAATCCCATGGATTCCCTCAAGGCGACTGTACCCTGGAATTACAGGTGACACATCCCCATGGAAACTCCAGCTCGGGCTCTCCTTTCTGGCCATCATATCCATACAGCTCTCTCCCTTGGCTCTACCGTGAGCCTACGAACTTAGGCTCACTACCTTCAGAGGGACCACTCAAAACAGCCACCACCACGTCATGAGCCAGATCTCTCCTTTTTCAACTTTCCTGAAAATCAGCCGCTAGCACATCGCATGTGGGCACTCGCTCCCCTCCGTCCTGTCTTCCTCTTGCTCTCTCTCTCTCTCTCTCTCTGGAAAGATCTGCCCCAAGGTACTCCCATGCCACAGCAGTCCTCCAGGGTGACAAAATATTAACCCTTTGTGGGTCTCGTTTAAAATAACCCAACTAAATCCCTACGGTGTATGACCAGTACACAGACTGGCACCCACCCAGTGGGGGGGGGGGTTACATTAGCATTTTTTTTCTTAATAATCTGAGGACAATCTGTCTTTCTCCCTTTAATAACAGTCCATTTTCTACAGGAATTTCGTCTCAAAACAGCCAGTATTGTCTAATTTCATGGTCTACCTGAGCCTGCTCAGAGGGCCAGCTTTTCAGAACAACATCTCTCAACTTCACAAGGGCAGAGTCTTTATTTGTTTCATGTTGAAATACTTGCAATTTCTCATCGCTAATTGGCATATAATCAGCAGCATGAACTTCAAAAACAGCTGCATTACTTTCTGGAGTGGCTAAGTCACTAACAGCTCGGCTCAGGAATCATAGAAACATAGAATTTGACGGCAGATAAGGACCGCTGGGCCCACCTAGTCTGCCCATTTTCCTGCCTAACAGATAAGCTGCAGATCCTAGTTAACCAACAGCTTACTTCCTCCTACCCCCCACTAGGACTGCCTTATGCCTGTCCCATGCATTCTTGAAGTCCCCCACTGTTCTTGACGCCACGACCTCCTCAGGGAGGCTGTTCCATGCATCCACAACCCTCTCAGTGAAAAAATACTTTCTCACATTACATTTGAGCCGTCCCCTTCTATCTTCAAATTGTGCCCCCTTGTTCTTGCACATCTCTTTTTCTGGAAGATGCTACCCTCTTGGACTTTGTTAATTCCCTTGAGGTACTTGAAAGTTTCTATCATGTCCCTCTCTCCTTCTTTCCTCAAGGTATACATATTAAGCTCCTTTAGTCTTTCTTCATATGTCTTCTGGTGCAGACCCTGCACCATTTTAGTTACCCTCCTCTGGACAGCCTCCACTCTGTCTATGTCTTTGCGGAGATGGGGTCTCCAGAACTGCACACAGTACTCCAGATGGGGTCTCACCAACTGTCTGTACAGAGGGATAACAACTTCCTGTTTTCTACTATTGATGCTTCTTCCTTTGCATCCCAGTATCCTCCCAGCCTTCCTTACTGCCTTCTCACATTGCTTGGCCACCTTTAGGTCATCTGATATAATTACCCTCAGGTCCCTTTCTATTTTTACTGTTGTCAGTATCTCACCCCCCATTGTGTATGCTTCCCCTGGGTTTTTGTTTCCCATGTGTATTACCTTGCACTTCCTTGCATTGAATCTGAGCTGCCATACATTTGACCATTCCTCCAACCTTGCCAAGTCCCTTCTCATCCTTTCCACTCCATCTTGTGTATCAACCCTTTTGCAGATCTTTGTGTCATCTGCAAAGAGACATACTTTCCTTCCAGTTCCTCTGCAATGCCACTTATAAAGACATTAAAAGGACGGTCCCAGTACTGAACTATGCGGTACCCACTAGTAACCCTCATTTCTTCACTGTGTACTCCATTTACTACTACCCTTGCGTCCTGTTGTCTGGCCAATTTTTATCCAGGCTACCACCTGGGGACCCACTCAAGGCTGGCTATCTTGTGAATTAATCTTTTGTGTGGGACTGTATCAAATGCCTTACCTAAAATCTAGGTAGACCATGTCCACAGCCCTCCCTGGTCTACTACTTTGGTCACCCAGTCAAAGAAATCTATTAGATTAGTCTGACCGACCTTCCCATCGTGAATCCATGCTGCCTTGGGTCCTGTGCCCCACTGGCCTCTACGTACTCAACAATTCTTTCCTTCAGAAGTGATTCCATCATTTTCCCTACCACTGAGGTCAAACTAACTGGTTTGTAGTTTCCTGCCTCTGTCCTGCTCCCACTTATGTGAAGGGGAATCACATCTGCCCTCTTCCAGTCCTCGGGTACCACCCCATCCTCCCATGATTTGTTAAAGAGTAGTCAGCGGTGTCACTAGTTCTACCTTAGTTCTTTTAATTCTTGGGTGAATCCCATCAGGCCCCATTGCTTTGTCCACCTTCAATTTTATTAGTTCTTTCAGAACCCTTTCTTCTGTAAATGGACTGTTATCGACCCCGTCTTCAGAGTGTTTCTCTTGTTTGGTTTAGGTACCTCCCCTCCTCTTCCTTTGTGAATACTGAGCAGAAATATTCATTCAGTATCCCTGCTTTTTCACTGTCACCCTCTATCCACATTCCCTCCCCTTTATTAAGCCTCAGTATCCCTCCTTTGGTGTTTCTTTGCTCCCTAATGTACCTATAAAAGGTCTTATCCCCCTTCTTAACAGAATTGGCTATCCTTTCCTCGGTTTGGGCCTTTGCTATTCTGACTGCCTTCCCAGCCTCTTTCTGCTTTAACTGATAAAGTTCTCTGTCCTGCTCCTTCTGTGTTTCCTTATATTTCCTGAATGCTGTCCTTTTCTCCTTAACCTTCCCTGCCACCTCTTTTGAGAACCATAGCGTTTTTTTCCTTTGTTGTGTTTTGTTGATTTGCTTTACACAAAGGCTCATCCTCATCCTCAATATGCAGCACGTTTCCTGCCTTATATTGTACTCTCAGGTCATAGTTTTGCAATTTGAGCATCATATATTGGATTCTTGATGGTGCAGTGGCTAATGGCTTTCTGAAGAGTTTTTCAAGAGGTTTATGATCTGATTCCACATGTGCTTTAAGGGTCCCACAGATATACTTATGGAATTTTGAGCACACAAAGACAATAGCCAGCATTTCTTTCTCTATTTGTGCATAATTCTTTTTATCTTTGTTAAGGGACCTCAAAGCAAAAGCAGCTGACTTCACCACTTGTAATAGGCATGCACTGAGCCCTTCTGATGATGTATCTACTGAAAGCTCCACTGGTTTGCTTAAACCATGATATGCCAAAAGTGTTGGGTTGGTGAAAACAGTTTTTAATTCTTGGAACACCTTTTCCTGGTGATCTTCCCAATGCCAGGCCAGTCAAAGCCACTTATATCTTTCTCTAACAGTTCTCTAAGTGGTTTATTTACAGTAGACACATTCGGGATAAACTTTGCTAGGTAGTTAACCATGCCCATAAATCTTTGTAGATCAAGTTTGCATTGGGGGATGGGCATCTGCACAATTCCTTTAATCTTTTCTGGATCTGCCAAGAATCTTTCCTTCCTTAGTTTATGGCCTATATACTGGACCTCACTTAGTCAGATTTTGGATCTTTTCAGGTTTAAATACAGATGTTTGTCATGAACCCTCTGTAAAACGTTTCTCAGTCTCTCATTGTGCGCTTGTATGTTGGAGCCCCAAATTAAAATGTCTCCAATAATGATGTCAGTGCCCTCAAGCCCCTCAAAAATCTGGGAGATCTTTCTCTGGAAAACCTCACAAAACTAATACCAAATGGAAATCATTTTAATTTATAGCACCCAAATGGAGTATTAAAAGTCACACATTCTGAACATGACTCATCCAGCTTGATTTGCCAAAAGGCATGTCCTGCATCAAGTACTGAGAAAACATTAGCTACAGCCAACTTAGCAGCAAACTTCTTCACTGTTTTCATTGGATAATGCTCTCTTTTAATAACCTTGGTTAAATCTCTGGGGGTCTGTACAAATTTGTTCTTTATTTGGCTTTTCTATGACAACCATTGAATTAACCAAGCCTGTGGGCTTCTCAACTTTCTCAATGACTCCCATCTGTTCCATTTTCTCTAATTCAGTTTTCATTTTATCTCTCAAGGCAAGAGGTATTGTCCAAGGAGGATGGATCACAGGATTCACAGATTTATCTATTTTAATGTGATGTTCTCCTTCCAAGCAACCTAGTTCCTCAAAGACATCTGCAAACTTAGACAATATTGTTTCAGTGGTGTTTCCAGACTTCTCACTTTCAGCATTCACTGAAAACAATTTCTTTACTAGTTTCATGTCTAGGCAGGTGAGCAAGCCCAAAATGGGTCACATTCGCATCAACCACTTGAAACAGAAGGAGGTAATACTGAGTCTTAAAACTAGCTAGTAAAACAGCTTTGCCTCGCACATTTAGTTTATGTCCTGAATAGGAAATCAGTCTTGCTTTCGATTTTTGCACAGGCTCTCTAGACAATGTTTTGTACATTTGCAAAGGCATAATAATGCACTGTGCTCATGTATTCAACTTAAAAATCACAACTTTGCCATTTATGTTCAAACTCACTTTGAGTCAGTCTCAGTCTTGAAAGTAGTTAATGTTTCAACATTGAAGGCACTGTACTTTCACTCTCGCTACCAGATTCTTCCTTGACTATGTGGAATTCATTGCCTTTAACTGTACGACACATTTTGGCAAAATCATTTTTCCTATTACACTGCCTGCAGATTTGTCCATATGCTGACCATTTGTTTGGCTTACGCTTGTTCCCACACTTCTCACATTTAGGCCTGTTCACTTGAGCTGACGGGCTCTCTCTATTTCTGTTCACGCCATTTCTGGCTCTCTCCTCTTTAAAAAAATGCTGAATGCACAAATTGCTCTTCTTGAATCATCTCACTTAAACTTTAATCTGGGTTTCACTAATTTCAGCTGCTCTACAAATGTCTATCACTTTAGCTAGCATTAGGTCCACTTCCCTTAGCAGTCTGCATCTCACATGCTCACTTTGGATCCCACAAACAATCGTGTCTCTAATCAGGGAACCACACAAATCTCCAAATTCACATGATTTAGCTTTTAGCCTTAAATCAGTTACATATGCATCAATTGACTCACCAGGGTTCTGATTTCTCATGTTGAGCAAAAGTCCCTCATACATCGCATTTTTTCTGGGGTTACAATACCTCTCAGATTGGTCCATTATCTGGGACAATTTCTCTCTATCTTCCTCCCTTCTCCATTTAAATGTATTATAAATTTGAGTGCTGCTGGGCCGGCAACATGTAAAAAAAGTCATTGCCTGGATTCTTTGTGATTTTTCTGCAACTCCACTGGCAACAAGGAATATTTCAAATTACTGTCTTGAAATGCCACCAGTTTTCAGTCAAATTCCTCTGCAGACTGAGGACACTGGGAGATTAAATTTTTTCCATTCTGACATGATGTAAAGATATTTGCAGACTCAGTAAATGGACCTATTATGCTTTTAATTGCACAGTACTGCATATACAGTAAGCTCCATGCCTAATGTGTGGGATATATATATATATATATATATATATATATATATATATATATATATATATATATAGGTGTGCATACATGCACACAGCGTCAATCATACATTAAGTCATACATTCAAATACTGTCCCTACGGTCTTACTGCACTTATAAAATGGGTGCCTGTGAAAATGTATAAACATAATGAAAATTAAAGAAAGAAATCGAGAAATGTAAATAACAATTTGTGACATAAAGATAAAATAGTTCCTCCTCCCAACAGGTGACAATAGAGGACACTGCCTGATGCCTTTTCTTTCTTTTTCCTTTTTTTCACTAGCCTGTTATTGAGATTTTCAGAAGGCTGTTTCATAGTTTTTCCTTCCTCCCAACCCGAGCCCCCAACACACATACACACATTATTTGGAATTAGTGCTGGGACAAGAGAGGAAAATCCTGACTGTAGTGACAAGGACTGTGAGCATGACTGTACATTTTTGCATTAGGCTTTTCACCATCCCCCACCCCCACCTAGACCGCATTTTTTTTTATCCTTTGACTACCTGTCGCTGGTGTAAAGATTCGCCACTGAAGCAACAGAGGAGCTGACCGCCAATGCTGCTTATAAGAGTGTTAAGACCCCAACTGCATGACACTCTTACTGGCAGCACACAACCATCTGCAGTAATGATCTTGAAAAAAGTACCGGCAGTCTGCATGTAGGCGGGCTGATCTCAAGTAAATGAGTGGTTCATGAATTTACCATTGTATCTCTGAAGTGTGAGTTGAAAATTTACAAAAGCAATATAATTATAATCATGATCCTGTTATTTTTTAAAAAAAGCTGTTACTTACTTTTATGAATGGGAGTGAGTGAATGAGAGAGGAAGCAGGATGGGTCTCATTGCTGTGTGCCACTGATTATTTCCTGAGAAAATTGATGTCTTAAGACTTCTGAGAAACTGCAACCTTTTTCTTCTCTCTTTTTATTTAAGAGGTATTCGGTCAGCACATTTAGTGGATGTGGTAAACAGAAATGAAAAGACATACAAGTACTGTGCAGGAAGGAGAGAAAGAGGATGTTTAGTGCTAGGTGTGTGAAAATCCAGTGTGGTCAGAGAAAAAAATGGTTGGAGGATTGAGATTCTTGACTGGAGCCAATAAAATAAAACCAGTAAAGCAGCAAATTAAAATAAAAACAAAAATGTAAACCGTTTTAAAAATAAACAGGTTTACTGGATGGCTGATGCTTGGGGGGGGGGTTGGCACAAAAATGATTACCAAATTAAAAATGAAAATTCCAAATGTTTGCCCATTGATTTTCTTAGGTACTGCATCCCAGTTGGCAGGACTTGTTTCTACAGTGCATTATGCTCCTTTAATGCACTGGTCCAAGCCGATTAGGACACAGCATTTTCCCTGCCTATTTTATAAAATACAGTTTTTCACTACCTGTTTTATTTAGGTAAATTGAATATGGATCTTTTATTTTATTTTAGTCTTTGGTAACCGGGTAAGGCCCACTAGGCACAAGTGCATGTTTTCAGGGGCGACCTGGGAGCACTGGACGGTTAAGTGACTTGCTCAGAGTCACACAGTATGCAAGTGGAGGTTGTAAGAATCAAACTCGGGTCTAGTCTGCTGGACGTATCAAGCTCATTCACACCTCGTTCCTCTAATCCCTAGGCTATACTGCCATTTAGGGATATGAATATCATTTCTGAAAATAGGAACATGATGAACAAATACCGGTGGACAACAGTGTTCCTGCCCTCCATAAGCAGCATTCAGTCCAAGTTCCAGCATGTCACGTTGGTGCTCACCAAGCTGCATTGGCTCCCAATTCAGTGGCATGTCAACTTCAAGATAGGTTTGTTGGTTTACAAGGTCCTGTACAATTTGGGCCCTAGCCATCTGGAAGATCTGATGACCCCATGCAGTCCTTTCCTGTCCACTGAGGTGGGCTTACTAACCATTCCTGGTTCCTGGATGAAGCTCTCGGGGGATAAAACTCTTGAGGTGACTGGTCTTGTTTTATTGAATTGCCTTCCAGACATGTTTTGGAACACCCCTTCAGCAGACTATTTTTAAAGGCTCTTAAAACGTATATTTTACTTTAGCTTATCCTGATAATGTACAGCCACCATCTTATATTTATATGCTTTTAAGGTAATCTTACTGTATATATCCTGTATTTCAGCTGTCTCTGTAAGGCACCCAGAGCCGTATGGATTGAGTACTGTCAAAATAAACTTGCCTTGCCTAGACTTCTGGTGACATCATGGGCTGATGTAATCATGCTTCACATCAGCTCTGCTACAGTCTGCATCCTAAAACTGATAGAATCAGTGATTCTGACCTGAAAATTGCTGAAAGTCGACAAGATCAAGTCAGTCCAGATGCCTGCAAGGAAAAATTCGAAACCATTCACCATAGAGAGTCCTCATAATCCATGGCAACTGAGATCCACCCAAGAAGGAAGCCCAACTAGGCTGCCACCATGCCAACATGAATTCCCAGGCTCGCAGAGTGAGGGAGAGAATGACACTGAAGAAGAGGACATTTCCATAATGTCCAGGAGTCTGGTCAAAGAACTAAGAATGATTGGCTGTGGCTGGAGTTGGGTTTAGTGGATGCACTGTACACCACAAGGTAAGGGCTATCTGTACTTGTATAACAAAGGAAGCAAGCCATAAAATTGGAATACTTTGAATGTCGGACAAGCCAAAATATTATTAGGGTGCACAGGATGTTGAAGGGAAAAGAGCAAGGAGAACAAAAAGCACTAATGATCTTGGCTATCAGAGATCACAGGTTGGCCACAGACACACTCTCCCTTATGCATCAAACATGCCCATGGGGCCCTCACTGTTAGACCAATGGACCCAAAAGCAAGACCCCTCTCATTTATTGTTCAGGTCCTGGGCCATAAGCAAAAATAGTTTTTTCTTAAACTGGCCTGGTCAAAAAAGAGCTAACATTTGGAGACAAGATAATCTTTTTTGATTCTTGATTTTAAGTCGGTCTTCTGACTTTTAAAGCCCTACACGGACTAGGCCCGGATTATCTGAAAGAGCTCCTGGTTCCTCACTACCCCGGGTGATCACTCTGCTCAGCCAATGAGGGGTTGCTAGATATTCCAAGGGTATGTTTGAAATCTTCTGGGGCAAGAACATTTATGTATGCTGCCCCTACCCTTTGAAATTCACTACCCTGTTGGTTACATGAGCACATGACCATGGAGGGGTTTAAACAAACTCTGAAAACCTGGCCATGGAGCCAAGCTTATGGTGATTAACTGAAGGAAAGATTTGCAGAATAATGCTTTTTATTGTTGACAAGTTTTATTGATTATGAGGTTTTGATTGGTGTTAGGTGCCTTGGTTTTTGAAAGGCGCCATACAATTAAAGTTTATTATTATCATTAGTATTGATCATGATTCTGCTCCATAAATACAAGTAAAGTACTCTAAGGTGATCGAGGTGCAAAAGGCTTTGAAAAATAAAGGAATAAAGCCCCAAATGTTTTTTCTGGCCCAACTAAAAAATTTTTAGAAACAGGTCCCAGAACATTCGACATGCTGCGGGAGGCAATGCCGACCCTGAGAGAGCTAGGAGTGGAGATGTGGCCCCAGCAGTCAGCTTTTTCTCAAATGGATAAGAAAACGCAGGGGAACACTTGGCAGATGCAGGGTCAACAGAAGACAAAGGCACAGCTACAGTCAACTCCTGCCAAGGCTTGCTGGGACAAGATATGGCAGAAGCTCCACGGTGAAAACTGTGCAGATGGTGGGAACAAGCACCTGGGTGGAGGCACAGACCAACAGCTGAGTAACTACTGTCTGTATAAATGCACATTTGCTATTCTTAGCTGCCAGTCCTGTAGTCTGGATGAAACATCATGGAATATGAACTTCTGAGCACTAGAAGTGGTTTAGTTCAGAAACCCACATCATAATCAGAATTTTAAATGTTCTGTTGGTTCTTGTAATGCAGGTTTAAAGGTGGTTTTAAATTACAGGTGGGACTTTTTTTTATCTTTAATCCCTTTAAATCACTGTTTCTATCATATAAATTGTGTGTTAATGTAGATAGTTACAAGATACAATATCTGATTTCTGGGAGCCCCCTGACCAACATCCCCTCTCTGGGAAGGGGCACAATTGGGACTCTTATGTGTAAAAAGCAAGTAAGCAAGCCCCATTAAACTGTTGCAGAAGCAAAATAGCGTGCATGAGGGAAGGGGTCCCTAAAGTATAAGGCAGGACAGAAAGATGCCACACAAGTTGCGAGGTGTAGCATACATGCACAGATAAGTCCACAGGGACGTGGGGGCTGTCAGACTCTGGTGAGTAAATCTACCTGTCTTGATAAATTCTCATGGGGCTCTACTAAATGCCTCTACTCACATGTAAGAAGTGCTCACGGTGGGGTGGGGTCCTTCAGGGTACCCTCTGATAGCTTCCTGTCTCTTCTAGGCGTGGCCACTTAGGCAATCTCTTCCCAACTATCTCCCATGTTGTGGACAGAGGGTCAGATTCTTTGAAGTTACATTTTTGTTAAAAAAAAATAGTTTGTAGTTCCACTAGCCCACAGTGTTAAAAAGGGTTACTAGGGGTCTAGTCTGGTTAATTTTACAGTGTACAACTGTGGTGACCGGACTTAGGAGGGTGGTTCTCTTCTTTTCAAGAAGAGGCAGGCACAACAGTTCCAGGTGCAAACAGCAAGCTTTTATTGGGACAGCCACTGGTTATGCTGGAAAGAAATTGGTTATAGGGTTGCAAAGTACAAGGCACTTACAGTGATTGTCATGCACAACACAATACGTAGTGATAGAAGGCAACCATACAGGCCTAGGTACATTGAAGGTAAAGGTAAGCAGTCACATACATAACATTAATATGTAAGGTACTTCTAAAAGGGTCACCCAGTGCCCTACGTCTGCAGACGTCAATAATACTACTTTATCAAGACCTAACCACCTTGGCCAAGGCTACTTAGAAATGCACCCCAGTTATAGTCCAACAGTCCCGTAGGAGGAGCAGTCTTTCTGGTGCAGCGCAGGTGGTGGTTAGCTAGCTATGAAGAATGGGGTACAGTACCTGAGTGACCGATCAGTCTTGTTGGACAGCAGGAGAGCTGAAGAAAGCAAGCTGAGGATGAAGATGAAGAGGATGCAGGCTGGTCCAGAGCTGGAGATTCAGGTGATGAGAGGATGGTTGAGGCGATGTCCTTTGATGGCGGGTCCTCTGGCAGGCTCTTGATGTGGTGCCGACCAGCCAGAGAAGGTTGCTATGGCCACCTCGAGAGAGCAAAACAAAAATGGGGCAATTTCCTAATTGCGTACTTTGGAGGCATCTCACTACAGTGAGCTGGGACGGCGCCTAAGCTGACTAGACTTGGGGGGGATACTGACTACTGCTATGCTAGCTAATGTAGGCCTTCGTCATTTTCAGGGGTTGCTGGCAGGCTGGGCGGAAGGTACTGGATGCTTGGCCAAAAGGTGGGTGACCTCTGACCCCAGTGGTGCAGGCAATGGCAGTCTTCTTAGGGCAATTCATTGGATGAGGGAACTATCACTGCTGGGCAGTCTGTCCACTTCTCCATGGCAACAGCACAGACTGGGGGTGGAGAGAGAAAACTGACATGTCTCAATGCAGTTGGCGAGGGGGCAGATAGTTCGAACCCCTCTCAGGACAGTTCAGGTGCCAAATAGTCGAGGTGCAGGGCAGGCAAGTTCTGCCCCAATGTGGGTAGGTGACTTTGGTAGGTGCAGAGCAGGATTTCCAGGCGCTGTTGCAGTCTTTGGTCAGTTGGAGTCACTAACGTCCTGGGGTGCAACCTGGGTGGACATTAAACACAGCAAATACACAAAAACACTTTTCTGTACCAGGGACTGGGTTTACCTTTTGGCCAGGGTCAGGGAGACAGGCAGCAGAGCACAGCATAGGCCAAGCAGTCCCTACAATCATCAGGTACACATGCAATTTTCAGCAAGCAGTCCAGGGAAGAGGGTGGCTGGTGAGGGGGTGGTTGGGGCTCCCAGAGGGCAACTATAGCCTTGGTGACCACCTTCCCCACAATGAGGCACTGGTCCTTTAAATTCCAAAAGGATATCTTTTTGGCTTGGTAGGTCTGCAGGAGATTGCCTGGGATGGGCTGTCAGAATTGGCATAGGGATGGAGGCGTAATAGCTGGACTATGCAGCTGGCCCAGACGGTGCTCCGCCCCTCCTGAGCCTTAACTCCCCGGGCTGTGGCTGCACTAGGCCAGCCTGAAGCCACACCTCCTTCACACACCTACCGAGGGTCCCTTTGTCCCCTGCCCATCCCCTGGGTGTGGGTGCTGGGCTTAAATCTCCCTCCCCCACCTTTGCTGCTCCTATGGGATGCTGCTCTGGCATCCAACGTAGCTTCCCCTGTGGCTCATGCGCCGTGATGCCCCTTTTTGTTTCTTTTCCTGAGTGGATGCTCAGCCCACGCCTGTTTTGATGCCCCGTTTCCTCTCCTGGCACTTTCGGCACTAAATAAAATAATTATTCGGGCTTTCAGCCCACTCAACACCTAGCCCCAGTCCCCGGGGCAGAGACAGTCATTGGTGGTGTTGTGGAGGTCACCAGGGAGCCGTGTTCCTACCCAGCATGGGTTGGCTCTTTCTCCCAACCACCGACGTGGAACTAGAGAGTCCAGGCACTGACTTCTGCCTGGATACTGGACACTCGGACCCCTGGCTACAGAGGAGCAGCCACCTAGGAGCTACGGACCCGAGCTTTAGGTAAGCCTCTAGGCATCCGTACTCCCATGCCCTCTACTCTGTTAGCCACCTAGTCCCAAACTGCCCTCCAGCTAGCAGGGGAAACCCTTCTCTAGCCTGGGAGCAGACTTGGCTTCTGGCCAAGTGATTGGGTTCCTGGGGCTTAGATCAGCTCCTTGGGCTGATTTATGGCCCCTTTAGGCATTGGCTGAAGCTCTGACCTGGCCAGAACAAAGGCCGAAGCCTGGCAAAAGTGCAGGAGGAGCAGGGGGAGGGGGGGACCTGGACAGGAAGTGGTCAGCCAGCTAGTTTGGTCGGCAAGCTAGCTGGCTAGGTATGGGGTGGGGGGGTTTAACCCTTTCCCTCCCACAGGTCTTCCCAGGTCTGCTGGTCAGACACTTCTGGAGCACTACACAACCATCAAAACGCTGCTTATTTTTTTGTTCTTAGTGCTTCAGCCTGCTTAGCATCTTTCCTCTCTGCTACCCCACTAGCTCTGGCCATTTACCACCTCTCTGCCCTTACCTCCTCGACTGCTGCAAAGGACCCATTTCTGTTGTCTGCTGTAAGTGCACTTCTACTCAAACATTTTAAGTTTTTTTATTTCTAATTTTGGCTCCCTTGAGCCTGTGGGGCTATACCCATTATAAGCCATTGCAGTATCCCGGACGCACCCCTAGAACTTACTGGGAGATGGCTATTGCCTGCATGGTGGGCCCCCTTCCCTCCAGTGGCTAGAAGGGAGGGAGGGAGTAAAAGGTATGATAATCCATGACTCTAAGGAGAAATGAGAGAGAGAGAGAGAGACACTAGGAGTCAGGTGCCACTGTACTGCAGCTAAGGGGCGTTTTTTCATGATTGCCCCTGGTGAAGAGGATGTGCAATGATGTCTATGGCATGCAGCACATGCTTCCACACACTGCATGTTGATGTCCACCTCAGCCAGCAGTCCCCGCATTGCTGTAACTTGCTGGTGCACAGACTCCCAGCCACTGCCAGGAGTCAGGATATTGCTGGGAGTCATGACCCACCCCACCCAGAGGAGAACAGCTGTCCACTGAATGCTCTACCCTCCCCCCCCCCGGCTGACCCTCTAGTGTTCTGGGTTCTTTCCCAAACCCTGGTCATTGGTGCCAAAGTGGTAACACTATCGCTGTGCCAATGGGGCAACCCAAACATTTTAAGTTTATTGGTAGGTCTTAAGATAATTTCCTACAATGTCAAAAGTTTTGGAAGCTCTATTAAAAGACTATTCATCTTGCAAGTAATGCAAAGGGAAAGGGTAACTATTGGCTTATTGCAAGAGACCCATTTGACTCCCACAGAGCACAAAAAATCAGCTAAGAAATAGTTTGGAGAGGTCTATGCCTCCTCAAATGTAGCCCACCCCCTCCGCCTTGGGGTATCACTTTTAGTCAGAAAAGACACCCTCATTAAAACAGATGGGGCGGAGCAAGATGTAGAGGGGAGATATGTCTCTGTTGGAGGTACATATAAGGATACCCCATGCATAATAGTCAATCTATATGCACCAAATGATGATGATGCTGAAAAAGCTGATTTCCTTGGGGGTGGGGGACTTTAATGGTGTGCAGGATCCCCATAAAGACAGATTGGATGGTGGGCCAAGGGTGCAATACAGAGCTGGTAAATCCCTTGGGAGAATCATGCACAGTATGGGATTAAAACTCCTGGCCTGGATAGCCTGCCATCCAAATTCTACAAACTTCTAGTCTCAAAGATAGGCCTAGCACTCTTAGCATCCTTTTTGGAAGTACAGAAGGGAAATAGAAACCCACCTTTGTGGAACCAGGTGCTAATCATCATTCTGTTCAAGCCTGGGAAAGACCTGAGTGTGGGGTCCTATAGACCAATATCCCTTTTAAATGTAGACACAAAGTTATTCATATCAATCTTGGCGGGGCAACTACAGAATCACTTACAGGCCATGGGCCACCCAGACCAAACTGGTTTTGTGAAAGGCAGATTTCTCCAGGATAACATCAGACATCTCCTGAATATTTTCACCTCAAAGGCATCACAGGAGCAATTTCGAATAGCCATCTTCATGGATGCAGAGAAAGCTTTTGACTGGATGGGCTGTGTCTTTTTTACTAGTACCCTACAGAAAAGGAATTTTGGTCCGGGAATTCATGCAATGCATTTTAAAACTATCTGCAACCCTGGAAGCCAGAGATAAAGTAATGGGGATTCACTACCCTCATTTTGGACTCACTTGAGGAACCTGACAGGGTTGTCTCGTCTCTCCTGTGTTGTTATCTGTACTGAACCTCTGGCAGCAGCAGTACACTAGAAGCCCAAACATCTGTGGAATTGAGACGTCAGGCATGGAAAGTAAACTGTCACTTTATGCTGATGACTCACTGTAATTCATCAGCCACCCAGAAACCTCAGTGCCTGAGTGGATAACCTTATTACATCATTATTGAGCATTGGCAGGATATAAGATTAATGTGAGCAAAATTCTGAACCCCTTGTGCTCAATGGTTATCCACCACCTGAATTTATACAGATATTCCTATTTTCCTGGGTGAAAATAACATAATCAAATATCTAGGGTGGCAGTCTCACCTAACATTTCTAAATTATTTACCCGAACCTATGACAAACTTGTGGAAGAACTGTTAACAGATATGAATAGATGGAGTATTTTACCTTTCCTCCTTTCTAGTATGAGAATCAATATTAAACATAAACATCCTACACCATTTACTATTTTTATTTCAAAGTCTGCCTGTTCTCCAACAAGAACAATTCTGGAAATGGCTAAAGAAAAAAACAAGGAACTTCTGGGGCAAGGGGTCAAACCCAGAATTCTACCTGTTACAGTGCACTTAACTAAAAGCAATGGGGGGGGGTCCCTAATTTTAAACTTTATTATCAAACAGCACAGTTGGCAAGTGCAGTGACTTGGGTGACCCAAAGGTGGACTTCTTGCTGGTATGAAGCAGAAAACAAAGCAGCAGCTCTCATCCACTGCATACCCTCCCCTCTGTGCCATTGACCACGCAACACGTAAAGTCAATAAATAACCCATGGCTGGCTCATATGATCAAAATTTTGCTAAAAGTCAGACAAGCCCCCTCAATCCTGAATAGAGCAAGTTCTCTCACAGTCATAGTAGGTAACCCTGAATTCCAGCCACCTGGAAAACACAGGAGATACTCAGTGTGGAATCAGAACTCCCTTACTAGGTACACACAATTTATGGAGGGGAGATAAACTTTCTTTTGCCACGCTAAAAGAGAAATGCCAACTTCCACATATTGTAATAATGTTTTTCTGTACTTACAGGTATGACACTTCATACAATCAAATAGGAGACTCCCAGATTTGGTGACAGAACTATCCCCCTTAGGAGATTTTTATTATCAGGCAGTCAAACTGCCAGGGAAGCAAAGGTATAACTCTGCTCTGTATCAAGTATTGCTGAAATGTCAAAGTACAGACATAAAGTACATCAGGGAGACATGGGAGGTGGAGGCAGGGGATACTATCTCGGATCAGGAATAGAATACATAGATACATAGATACATAGATGGTGTCAGCAGATAAGGGCCTATGGCCCACCCAGTCTGCCCATTTGAGCTTGTAAGTTCAGTTTGTTTTCCTAGAAGTCTGTTGCCCCTTACCCCTGACCTCCAGAATTCCTTTATGTCTATCCCATGCATTCTTAAATCCCGTGATTGTTTCAGCCCCCACCACTTCCTCTGGCAGGGTGTTCCACTTGTCCACCACCCGTTCTGTGAAGAAATTCTTTCTCATGTTTCCTCTGAATTGTCCTCCCTCCAACTTCATCCCATGCCCTCTAGTCCTGGAACATCTTTTTGCTTAAAATAGTGTTTTCCTGCACCTGTTCCTCCCTGTAAGATACTTGTATGTCTCTATCATATCCCTCTCTCCTCCTCTCCTCCAGGAGTACACGTTCAGTTCCTTCAACCTGTCTTCGTAGGACTTGTGATGCAATCCATGCACCATCTTTGTTGCCCTCCTCTGAACCTTCTCTACCCTGTCTATGTCCTTACGTAGGTATGGTCTCCAGAACTGTACACTGTACTCCAGGTGGGGCCTCACTAGTGTCTTGTATAGCGGAATTATGATCTCACTTTTCCTGCTGGTGATGCCCCTGCCTATACATCCCAGCATCCTATTTGCTTTACCTGCTGCCTTGTCACACTGTTTCCCTACCTTGAGGTCATCAGAGATGACAACCCCAAGATCCCTTTCCTGCTTGGTGCATGCTATATCCTCACACCCCAACTGATATATTGTGCCAGGGGTTTTTGTGCCCCATATGCATTATCTTGCACTTCTTTGCATTGAATTTCAACTGCCAAACCCCTGACCATTCTTCAAGTTTCTGCAGGTCGCTTCTCATTCTGTCTACACCCTCTGGTGTGTCTACTCTGTTACAGAGCTTTGTGTCATCAGCGAACAGTGAAATTCTGCCTTCTAGGTCCTGCGCAATGTCACTGATGAAGATGTTGAATAGGACCAGTCCCAGCACTGATCCTGTGGTATCCCACTGGTCACTCTTCCTCTGTAGAGTGACAGCCATTTACCACCACCCTCTGTGTCCTGCCACCCAGCCAGTTACCTACCCACCACACTACTGTCCTGCCCACACCCATATTCCCCAGTTTGTGTAATAGTCTTCTATGTGGCACAGTGTCAAAGGCCTTGCTGAAGTCCAGATAGGCCATGTCACTGCCCTCCCTGATCCACCTCCCTAGTCACCCAGTCAAAAATTCAACGAGGTTGGTCTGACATGACCTCCCCTGGTGAAACCATGCTGTCTTGGGTCCTGTAGTCCATTGACAACCAGATGTTCCACAATCTCTCCTTCAGTAGTGCTTCCATGATCTTCCCCACTACCGAGGTGAGGCTGACTGGTCTGTAGTTCCCTGCTTCCTCTTTGTTCCCACTTTTGTATAAGGGGACTACATCTGCTGTCCTCCAGTCTTTGGGTACCTCCCCTGTTTCCAGTGATCGGCTAAACAGGATAGCCAGAGGTTCAGCCACCACCTCTCTTAGTTCTTTAAGGACCCTGAGGTGCACTCCATCTGGCCCCATTGCTTTATCAACTCTTATTACTTCCAGTTCCTTCAGGACCCTTTCTCGTGTAAAGGGAATTGTGTCCATTTCTGCACCATTCTTACCCCTTGTACTCCCTTCAGACCCATTACCCTCCTCTTCCTCAGTAAAGACTGAGCAGAAATACCTGTTCAATATGTCAGCTTTACTGTTGTCATCCTCTACGCGGCCCCCATCCTCCCCCTTCAGTCTCACTATCCCTCCCTTTGTCTTTCTTTTTCACTTATGTACCTGTAAAGGTTTTGTCCTCTACCCACTGATTTTGCAATGTGTTCTTCTGTCTGAGCTTTGGCTTCCCTTACTGACCTCCTGCCTCCCTTTGCTTCTCCTGGTACTTCTCCCTATCCCTTCTGCCTGTGTCTTTTGTATTGCCTGAATGCAATCTTTTGGCTTTCACTTTCTTTGCTACCTCTTTGGAAAACCATAATGGTCTCCTCTTCCTTTTCCTCTTGCTAACCTGCTTAATGCATAATTCTGTTGTTCTTGTAATCCCCATTTTAAATACTGCCCACTGTTCCTCAACCCCTGATTCCTGTCCCATTCCCCTTAATGCCTCTTTCAAGTATCTCCCCATTTTCCCAAAGTCTGCCCCCCTAAAATCCAGGATACGTGTTTTTGTGTGGTTTGGTTCTGCTCTTTCTGTGATTTCAAACCAATATGAGTGGTGGTCACTGTTTCCCAGGTGCTCCCCCACTGTTACCCCTATCACACTGTCCCTGTTTGTGAGCACAAGGTCCAGTATTGCCTTCTGCCGAGTTGGTTCCATGACCAGTTGCTTGAGGAAGGCACCCTGAAGGGAGTCCAGGATAAAGCTGCTCCTAATTGATGCTGCTGCTGGGATGCTCCAGTCCACGTCTGGAATATTGAAGTCTCCAACCAGTACTACCTCACTCTTGTCTGCCATCCTTTGGATGGCTAGCATCAGCTCCCTATCTGTTTATTCCTCCTGGGCTAGTGGTCTATAGACCACACCTGTGTGGATGGCTGTCCCCATTTTCCTTTCCAGCTTAACCCACAGTATCTCTCTCCCATTTTGTTCCTCCTGGATCTCTGTGGCCCTTATGTCATTTTTCACATACAGTGCCACTCCTCCTCCCTTCCTGCCTGCTCTGTCTCTTCTGAATCTCTGGCTCTCGAGTGAAAGGGTGGCTTCATCCCCATCATGGTGGGAATGCAGATGGAAAGTAACAGCCCATTTCTTTCTCACCCCCACGATCATCAAACATTTGGAAGCTGCTTAGACTAATACTTGCTGGCAGGGCCATGGTAGCAGGGGCGCACATCTACATATACTGTGCCCGTGCCCAGTAATGGCCTCACACTTGTCTGCTGTGCACAGTAAATTGGAAACAACATGGGTAAAACTATTCCCTTTACCTGCAAACACCTGTTGCTGGGGATGTCCCCAGGTATATAATTGCCATTGACTACAGTTAAAATCCCACATGCAGTGTTGTTGCTAGCGATCAAAGGGCTCACTATTGACTGGCTCTCCCCAACTGCTCTTACAGTTGATATCTGGGTGCACAGGATCAACCATCTGTATAAAATGGAAAACATCACAGCTGATCTCAGATTGACAAAAGAAATGATTCTGCACAAATGGCAGCCCTGGATGCTGTGCTCAGTGGGAGGGGAAATATAGAGAGGAATAGCTCCCTCGATAACTAAAAGAGCATAGTGGAGATGGGTCAATGTGGAGAGCAAAGGGAGATGGATAATACACTACCTGTAGAGCTAACCTTGGGGTAATACTTTCAGGTAACAAGAGCACATGGTGGGGGGGTAAGAGAGGGAGGATAAATATAGAGAAACGTTAAACAAAAATTGAGATGATAAAACAGGCTACAACAGTTTTATTTCTTACTGCTACTGGTTATGATGATACAAGTATATTACAGTAGCACATGCAGTATAAGTGCAGAATCCATAATAATAATAATAATATCTTTATTTATTATGTGCCTTTCGATTATCAAGGCACATTACAAAACTTAAAACAACAAATAAAATCTGCGATATATAAATACACAATAAAATCCAGGAATTAACGTTACTAATTACAGTATGCCCTACTCCATAAATAGGTCTTCAGTGCCTGTTTAAACCCCCACACGGTCACGCACTCCCAAAGTCAATGGGGTAGAGAATTCCAAAGGTCTGGGGCCATGTACATAAATGCATGGGCCCCTGAGGATTTTAAAACTACCCTTGGAATCTCTAGCACTCACTCATCAGCCAAGTGGAGCAATCACTCGGGGCAGTAAGGAGACAGAAGCTCTTTCGGGTAGTCCGGGCCAAGTCCATGTAGGGCTTTATAAGTCAGTAATCAGACTTTGAAGGTGATCCACCACTGAACTGGCAGCCAGTGCATTTCGCACAGCACTGGTGTGATATGGGAAGTCTGAGGAGTCCCCATTAGCAACCAGGCCACAGCATTCTGCACCAGCTGTAGGTGGTGGATATCAACCCTCGGGAGCCCAAAGTACAGGGAGTTGCAGTAATTGAAGCGCAAGGTCACAAAAGCATGGATCAGTGTGGGGAGATCACTGGATGGAACAAGGTGCTTGATCCTAGTGATGTTCCTTAGATGGTAAAAGGATGACTTAATGACAGCTGACACTTGAGATCGTAGTGTCAGACCATCATCAAGCATCACCCCTAGATCACCCCTAGGTCCCACACCAGTTCAGAGGCAAGGAGCTGGGAGCGCCCCAGGAAAAGCCTCATGGGCTGACCAGCCCCCAACCCCCCTATCCGGTGACCTGGATCCACAACCATCACCTCAGTCCTCCCCAAATTCAATTTCAGCCAGCTGGAATTCATCCAGTCCTGGATTTCAGTGAGGCAGTTATTAAATACCGAGAGTGCTCTATCCTGGTCAGGTGCAAAAGACAGGCAGAGCTGGGTATCATCAGCATAGCAGTAAAACTTCAGCCCATACCATCTTACAATGTCTTCGAGGGGCAGCATATACACCACAAACAACATGGGGGACAGCACAGAGCCCTGAGGGACCCCACCTGACACAGAGAGAGAGAGGGTCAGAGGAATAAATCCCCGACACCAACCTCTGAGTTCTGTGAGTGAGGAAGGACCTAAGCCATCTGAGGACTGAACTAGTCAGGCCACAGATGAACCTCAGGTGCTCAAGCAGTACCACATGGTCCACAGTGTCGAAGGCTGATGAGAGATCAAGGAGCACCAAGATGGACTGGCTTTTCCAATCTCTCACCATCAGGAGGTCATTGAGCACCAGAACCAGTGCAGTCTTGGCACCGTGTCTCTTTCGAAGACTGGATTGGAGAGGTTCATAGATGTTATGGATGGTCAAATGGTTCTCCATCTATACAGCCACTACCTTCTCAATTACCTTCCCCACAAAGAGGAAGTTAGAAAGATGTCTGTAGTTTGCCAGGCAGTCTGGGTCCAAAGAAGCTTTCTTCAAGAGGGGTGACACCACCACCTCATTCAGGGAGCTGGGAAACTCACCTAACTCAAGGGAGCAATAGACTATCTGTGCCAGGACTGGGCCAATGATGTCACAACAACCCATAATCAGGGAAGTTGGGCCCGGATCCAAACTACAGCATGTAGGGCGCATACCCTGGACAATCCGCATAACATCCACAATCTCTGGCTGGTCAAAGGTACTCCAGGAGAAGTGAGGGGACAGTGGCTGGGCACCTATCACCAACATCTCCCATAAAGTGTGTCATTCAGATCTCCACCATGATGTTGGCCACCTTATCAGCAAAGAACCGAGCGAGCTCCTCACACTCCAATTGTGAAAAAGCTCTTCAAACCTGCAGGCAGGCTGGGTTGCACAGCCTGTCTACAGCTCAAAAGAGCTGAGCCACTCGGTTCTGAGTAGCAGCAATCACCCCGGACAGGAACTCTGCCTTCTTGTGGGAGATTGCTGACTGGTAGAGTTGATAATGCTCTAGCTGTCTCAGATGGTCAGCCTCCAGGGCAGATTTCCAACAACAACATTCTAACCTTCATTCTAGTCGCTGCAACTCCCTCAAAGTCCCATCAAACCATGGGGACCAAGGACAAAGGGAGAGAGGATGAACATGGACAGGAGTGGCAGAATCCAGTGCTGTGGTAATGACCTTGTTATAGACCAGAACCAAAGCCTCTGGGTTCCCACTTGCCACAGAAAATTCCAATAGGTCAAACACCACCTCCAGGCCTTCAGGGTTTAGGTCCCATAAAGGGCGGTACCTGACCATCTCCACAGGGATAGGCCTATGAAAGGGGTGCAAAAATTGAATCTCACAGTGTAGTGATCAAACCATCTGACAGGTTCCACCCCCACATCAGAGGCTTTGATTCCCAGGAGGAAAACCAGGTCAAGGGAGTGGCCGTGTTTATGAGTAGCAGAGGTAACAATCTGTGTAAGGCCCAGTGATGTCATCAACTGGAGGAAGTGTTGTCCAAATTGCGAGAGTTCATCATCGATCCAGGTGTTGAAGTCGCCAAGGACCATCAGCCTAGGCGACTCAAATGCCCGATCGATCACGAAGTCCGCTATTTCCTGAAGGAATAGCTTCTCATCCCTGGGTGGACAGTAGATGAGGGCTATCCTACAACCTACACCTGCTACTACAGTACACTCAAAAGACCCAGCATCCTCAACTGCTACACTCGTGAGGCCCAATTCAGTCTTGAAACAGACCGCAACCCCCCTTCCCTGCGGTCCAATCTCAGGTGGTATATCACCAAGTACCCAGCTAGAATTGCAGCCTCAAGTGTGGGGCCAGCGTTTTCATCCAGCCAGGTCTCAGTGATGCATGCCAGATCTGTTGTACCCACAAGATCTGCAATAACTGCAGTCTTGTTCTTAATAGAGCTGGCATTGCATAACACCACTCGAGTAGGACAGGTCTCCTGGGCTGCCCTGTCCACCTACCCACCCATAGTGGTGGTGCCCTTGGGTATGGAGACTAGACATGGTGGACCATGATACGGAATCCATTTCACCCCAGGGTGTCTTCTGGGCTTAACTACCCTGATGCAAGTGACCCGCTCATCCATCCTCCGCTGTTTGCACCCCCACCCCAACCCCACGAGCAACGCCCAGCCCTCTACAGTGTTGATAGATAGAAAATAATAAAGGTGGGAGGTAAAAAGGGCAGAGGGCATGAAGAGCAGAGGATGAATAGTGCACAACCTGGGGGGAGTAGATCTACAACACATATCACAGGCCCAAAAACACAGAGCAAGAAAAAAATACCCCACGAACAAAATGATAAATATAAATAATATACACAACTTCCACAGCTCTCTCTCTCTCTCTGTGGAAGAAATAAACACAAAACAACCAAAACAAATCAAGTTATACCCCCCTATTTCTGAAACTCCCCACTCACTCTCACCAAGAGGGGAGATTCAGATGGAGTAAACAAATCAATCTAAACTGCCACCCAATAATAAAAAAATCTATACCATAATAAAATACAAAAATAAATTTAATTAAAAACCAATTCAGACACCACAGTCTCTAAATAAATAACATAAATGGTAATCTAAAAAAGGGGTGTTAAGTCACCATAAGAAGTCACTTTTAGTAAGTCAAAATTGCAGAATAAAATGAAAACAGTGTAGACAGGAAAACAAAAAAGCTTAGGTACACCTTCTCTCACAAGGTGCACAAATTAACATAAAATAAAATAAATAATGCAATTTTCAGCCTTCAACATAAAATAAAATAGACAGTGCAGTTTTGAACCCCCAGACCCTCTCACTACCTGGGGATCTAAAATAACCAGGCATTCTCACTGCCCGGAACACAGTAAAAGGAGAAAAGATTTAAAATCTGACCATAGAAAAAAAAATTTAATTGACTTGTTTCCCAAAAAGTACTCTCCAAATGGCAAGAAACCTTCAAAATTAGACTGAAACTTCTTCAAAAGTGCAGAGCTCAATGACAGTCCAGGTATTGAAGATGTACCAGACACCTTAAAACCCTTCTGTGAGGGCTTGCCACAAGAAATGTCAGCACCACTCAGTGAAATTTCACAATACAAGTGTAAGAACCTAAAGGGGGAAGCCCCCCATCAGTAATGAAAACAAATATATAAAAGTACAGGGGAACAACTGTTACTCTTTGTTTACTATAAGTAATGTAATGAATCTGAATAAAGACAGAGTTTAAAAAAAAAATTGTCTTGTTTAAAGTTGCAGAGGGATCTGGCCAGGCTAACTTTTGGAGGGCCTTAGGAACTCATTTTTCTTACAAAGTAAGTTATGCAGTGATCACATAACAATACCTGGAAATGTTCCTGTTGCTACTGTGCTGTCCAATCAATCAGAGTGTAGTTAGCAAACCAGGAGTTGTGCCTTGTAGGGTCAGTGATAAGCAGCATTAAGTTCTAGATAGTAACAAGGTCGTACTGTATGCTGACCAGTTTACACTAAAACCAACTAGAAGCAGGTGTTCACATCTGGAAGGAGCTACTATGCTAAAGGCATATTGTGAAAATATCTAACCTATGTTCAGAATTTATTCCAGGAATGTGGTAGGTCCCTCAACAGCAGGAGCAGAGAGTGAGGGAAAGTAATTTTGCCAGTGAGAATTTCATATAATTTAGGAGAGGTTTCTAGGAAAATAGGTGAGAAAGGGAGAGCATTAGAAACATAAAATAAGACACCACATCATTTTTAGTTCCTGTCATGCTGGGAAGAGAAGAAACCAGTTAAAGAAGTTCAATCAGTGTGGATTTTGCAACCCAGCCAAGTTTCAGTAAGACATAGACTATCAAGCTTATTTACATTCACCCAGAGCCTAATGGAGTCAACTTTAGGAAGAAGGCTACAAACATTAAAGAAAAACCACACCCTCATGTCTCATAAATTTCATTTGTTTCCATATCAACAGACAACTCTTTTTATCGTAGCTGTCAAGAGATATATGTGATTGCTTTAGTTTATTTTCACTGTTCATACTAGTCCCTGTAACTATCCTGGGGGGGGGGGTCTTCATTTTCTGGTTGTTGAAATCTCTCATCATCCCTGAGAGCTGCATTAGCATATGAGAACATGTGGCAGCACCCTTTAGACTCCACAGTATGCCTGGCTGCTTAATTAGTGTTCAACAGAACATGTTGCAGCAAGGTGTGAAATATTACATTGCAAACTGTCTGAGTTGAAATGCAGGGTTTTCCTCTTTAAATTGCATTCAGTTTGAATGTTTCCAGGGTTGTTTCACGATAGTTGTACTTTTAACATAGAGATACATAGTGTAAATGGGTGATTTGACATCATGTTCTCAAATGCTAATGCAGCTCTCATGGACAATGAGATTTCAACAACCATAAAATGGATCCCCCCAGGACAGGTACAGAGACTAGCATGAACAATGAAGTGAACACATGTATCCCTAACAACTACAGGAAAAGTTGTCTGACATGGAAACAAAATGTGCAAGATACAAGGGTGTAATTTTCCTTTAAAATGAAAGATGCATAGTCCTTTATACAAGGTTGTGGCAATAGAATGTTGAGGGCAGGGGTGTGGCCCAGGGTTAGGTTCAATATCACCACATAACAATCACAGCAACATTATTAGATTTATGTAGCTCGCAGAGATTGGGAACCATTGTTAACTTTCTTTGGGTGGTAAGTGCAGGGTGATGTAGATTGGATGTGCATAATGCTCTAGAGTACTTCCAGTACATGACAGCAATGATGCAGTACACCAGGGTTTATCAGAGTGAAGCAATTTGGTGGGCTAGAGTCTGCCTGTCTATTGTTAACCTCAAGCTGTGGCAACTGGACAAAGGTAGGAGGTGCATGTGTGTTATTAAATGAGACCTGGTCAGTAAATAGTAAAAGTGACTGGAGAAATTGCCTTTTTGTGTAGCTACAATTAAGTCAGCAGTACAGCGGTACACAAAGTAAACACGAAGCTTAACAGTTATTACCAAACTAGGATTTAGAGAGCTTGCCATTAAATTACCTTTTCAAAGGCTGTGCAGCATCTAAAGCGGTCCTTGGCAAAGGAAATCAGAGACCAGACAGGGCACAGTGACTGACAGCCGTTGCGGGCAGACACCCATAGAATGACACTCTTATGCATTTGCCTTCATGCAGAGAACCGCATATAGAGGACCGCCATGACCACACACAGCACAGTGCCGTCCTTTCTCAAATGCTGTTCCACACACCCAGCTAATGATGGCTATTGACACAGGCTGTGTGGATAACAAAGAGTTTATTCACACCAACGTGTCCCTACAGGGGGAATTGAGTAGGGTTGGTGACACTGACTGTCAGCATGCCCAGTAGTAGGTGTATATCACTCACACCCAACCCAATGACATGTGTCTGTCTGTACTGAGAGGCCACACCACTACCACTTCCACCACTGCCCTTAAAGAGCAGCTGAGGGCTTTAGGAAAACTTTGGAAAGCACAATATTTACACCCAAATCAGCTTGTATTTCATTTCTCTTCTCTAGATTTCTCATCTCCATTATTTATTACCAAAGAAATTCCTACAAAAACAAAACCTTTATCCCATAGAGTTCATCTGCCTCTATAGCTTATTTCCTACTTGAAGTTATAATGCTCTGCTGTGATATCACTGTCTGTTGCCATGGGAACAACTTTGATGTCACAAGCAGAATATTATGATAAAAGGTTGAGAAGAAGTAATAGGAGTTGATAAACCCTCAAGGAACAACTATCCTGTTTTCAGGCTTATGACCTCAAGTAATAAACAACGGGGGACAAGAAATACAGACATAATGAGAAATACAAGCTGCTGAGTGTCCAGATATTATGTTTCTCAAAATTCTTTACTTGGTGCCATTGGATCTTTAAGCAGTGTGTTCCAGAAGTTAAACTGTGTACTTTCCCTGCTAGACAGCTGCCTGGGTACCCAAGATCGGATCATAGTGGGCCCTGTGTCTGTACTGCCCCTAATCTTGCATTGGTACATGTTACAAATTTGAAACTGCAAATATTATAATCTCCGGCTTGTGACAGCATCATCATTTCTATGGTAACCAACTGTGATGTCATAAATGGAGGATTACAATCTCACAAGTAGATAGGCAGCAAGAGTCAATGAAGTCTAAGGAGAAAAAATATCATATAATTAAAACTTAAGAAAACATAATAGTTAGATATAATTCAGCTTGTATTTTGTGTAACTCATATAGTTTTCTCGTCTCCATTGTTTATTACCGAAGAAAATCCCACAAAAAACAAGATCTTTATCCCTTAAGAGCTCTGCTGCCTCTGCTTATTCCCTACTTGAAATATGAATGCTCTGTTGTGACATCATAGTCTGCTGCCATGAGATTAACTGTGATGTCACAAGCAGAGTATTATGACATCAGGTTGAGAAGAAGTAATAGGAGCTGATGAATCCTCAAGGAACAACTAGCCTGTTTTCATGCATATTTCCTCAGTAATGAATAATGCGGATGAGAAATACAGAGCTAATGACAAATACAGTATAAGCTGCTTTGTGTCCAAACATTATGTTTTTCAAAGTGCATCTCAAGGCATCAGTGGCTCTTTAAGCATCTGTCCTATATAATATAGAATGGTGGGAAGATAAATAGAGAAAACATTTTCAATTTAAGCAGAACTGAATATAAATATTTTCTTTTTCCAAGTTTTCCCAGAGATGTTGTAGACTCTTTAAGGGTCTAGGAAATAACTGAACTCTTCATCTTGTGCTTTCTTTTCTACTGTGTATCATGATGGCTTCTGTTTCTAATTTCTACTGTGACCACTGATCTGAGTGATTTCTCCTCGCGTGCCTCAGTTACTCAGAGTTTTACACCAGCCAAACATATTTTCATTGAAAAAATGTGCGCTTACAGTGATTTTCCTATTTCCTGCAGAACACTGACAGTTGGCATTAACAGGACTTAATTCTCATACCATTTCATAAAAATCGTGATTTCTGGGCATTCTGTTCTTTATAACTAAGGAACATTGCATGAAAACAAGCTTATTACCCTTTAGACACCATCTGTCCCTGCTGATTTCCCTGCCCTGAAGTCATAGTCCTCTGCTCGTGACAGCAGAATCATTTCTGTGGCAGCAGCTTGTGATATAATAAACAGACGCTTATGATGTCAAAGCACAAACGAGCAATGTGAGCAGAGGCATTCTAAAGGAAAAGCTCCAGTTTTAATGAAAAGGTCTTCCATAATCAAAAGTGGGAAGGCCCTGACATTCAAATTTGGGGGGGACATTTGGGTAACTGAGTTCTGCGGATGTCAACGATAACTTATTCTGAAAACAAAATAAAAATTGTTTTAAAGGGACACTGTCAACCCCCTTAGGTCTCAAAGTGTCCCCAGTTTAAAAAACATATTTTATGACTGCCAACATTCAGTAAACTTTACTTATGTAGCTGGTAGTTTGATTCTGACTCTTAGTTTCTTTAAAAAAGTGTAAAACAGACTGCCCAACATACTGGTGTTATCACACCAAAACAGGTTTGTTTACATCCCTTGAACAACTCCAGACACATCTTTCCTGGACTTGGGAACGCCCACAAAACAGTCTAGCCCCTCATGATGCAGTGGGAGTTTAGGAGGCTTCTTTCTTAGGAGTGACTGCACTGATTGGGTGTGTTTTTAATACTCAGAAAGTATGCAGTAAGAACAGAACCAGGATTGTAAACAAAACAACGTTGTTTATAAATGTACATTACCATGCATTTCAGTTCTACTAACAAGGAAACAGACAAAACAAACAGCAACATCAGTGAATTTTAGAGAGGGTAGACAATCATAAAATGTGGGGTTTCAACTAGAAATAATATGATGAAAAACAGGTTGACAGTGTCCCTTTAAGCAAAATCTGTGTTGACCTCACTGTGTGTTGGGACATGTTTTAAATGTGGAAAAAAACTATAGATACTTCATCCTATTATTTGATCTTTTTATCAAATCATAGATGTCATTATGGAGTTTTATGCCACTCCCAGTCCTTGTCATATGGATGTTGTGTACTATAGTTTATACTTCTAGTGTAGCTGTTTTTGTATTTAGAATTCTTATTTTGGATGTGGGTGCTGCCAAGCAGCTATATAATTGGTGTAGAAGAACAATTATGGTCTGAATAAATGGACGAAACACAGAAACAGTACACAATAAACATATGTGCAGATGAGAGCCACAATACGTTTAACAATGTAGCATTTGCTGAGAATGTTTTCATTCTTTACTCCATAAAAGGATTCAAGCAGTAGTAACATCCCAGAGGCTATTTAAATGGCTCCCAACCAAACCATAAATACAGACAGTAATGGACTAAATGTCATGTTTGAGGAAATTGGTGGGTTCCAAAAGCCAGATGCTTGAAAGGGGGCTGTGGAGTGCAAGTCTGAACCAAAAATAAGATGCCTAAATAGTAGTGATGTATAGAAAATGAATCACCAAATGATGTCAGATCTGAAAAAAACACAGAGGAGGTGTGATTCCTTGTGAACTACCTTGTTGTACTATTTTTCCAGATTTGTCATTGTTATACACTGTATTGTTTATTGGTTGTACTCTCCCAGGTCGCACCTGAAAATAGGCAGATGTTTGTCTAGTGCACCCTACCTAGTAAATAAAAACTATTAATAAAAATGAAACAAATAAATGGCGTGGGAGCCTATTCATATACTTTTCCTTCCTACAGCAAATACTGTTTATACCATCAAACTGATTATTTATTTTGATAACTAAGTACACTGAGCACAGTACCCATTTTCAGGAATGACCCGGGACATAAGGCAGAATATTTATTACAACAGGTCATATTGTAGTATAGACCATACAGGATAACAGGATACAGATAAATGGCAAGCTAACAAGAAACTTTTATAGTATACATGATAACAGAATGCAGGCATGAGACATTTAGCTGAAGCATGTACAGTATAGGCAGTTTTTCCTTTCAGGTGACTCCAAAAGGTTTTATTAGGCATTAGGTGACTGGGGACAGACACTGGTACAGTTCATTGTTCCAAAATGGGGTGGCAAACACTGAAAAGACCTTGTTGCCTAGGCCTGTTCTAGCTTTGGCTACTGGTAGAGTAGCCATTGTACATCATTAGATACAAAACAACCTTGATTACCTTTTGGCAATAAAAAGGCAGATGGGAGACTTTTTGTGGGACAAATTGACAAAGCATCTTAAGGAAAAAATATCTTAGCTGCTGAATAGAGAGCCAGTACAAACTGACATACAGTGTGCATTGATGGACCACTGAATGAGCTAGGAGGGCAAACTGACAGATTCTGTTATATACTGTATCAAGTTGTTTTAATTCTAAGAATGAGGCAATACAGCAAATTTGTGAACCATAATTTATAAGTTGAATCAGTATACCATTAGCTGTGCGTGACCTGTTTTTTTTTGTAAGGGCAATAGTTCAGTCTGTACACCATACCCAGCTTGTGGTGAATAGTTTTGCAAATGTGTGAAATGCACTAGTGTCTAATTTACCTTTCTACAATAGACATTCAGCTAATATCTTGCCTAAACTTGAAAATTTAGAGGTGGAAGAATCATGCATTTTGGTCACCCTCCATGTGGAAGCATTATATATAAGCATTCCATGCAAGGGTGGCCTGGATGCCATCAGGTATCAGATATTATTTACTGCAGGAGCGGAATTTATCTGATGAATTCATTGCATTCCTGACAACATGTACTTAAATGGTTTTGAAATGAATAATTTTGTTTTTCTTTGTAATCACTATCTTCAAGTATACGGCACTGTGATGGGGGCATCATTAGCTCCCAGTTATGCAAACCTATATTTGGGTTTGTGGGAAAAGCTGGTGGTACAAGACTCTGTCAGGAATCCATATTTCAATTTGATTAACATCTGCCATTGTTATATCGGTGCTTTTATAATTATCTGGAAAGGAACTTTGCAAGAACCTCACGATTTTGTGGAACATTTACAAAATTTAAATGGTAACTTGAAATTTTCTGTAACATATCATTAAGAGTCAGCTTTTTTAGACCTCACACTTACTAAGAAGAATGTGAGGGTGACTTCAGACTTGTACTGTAAGTCTACAGATAAGAATTCAATGTTAATCACCAATAGTTGTCATGCAAATCATCTTATTAAGAACATTCCCCATAGCTAATGTGAAATTGCTCTACACTGGATACATATCATAAACAGGCTAAAAACATGGAAACAGGTTTTTGGAAAGGGGCTATGATAAAAATGATGTGGCCAGTATCTCCAGCTGGGAAGCAGAACAGGACAGAACCAGCTTGTTAATTCCTAGAGCTTCACTGAGTCTAGGCAAAGAGAAGAGAGTTAAATTTATAACTGTATTTATTGTAGAGGCTGAAAGTATTAGGCAAATCCTTCTGAAACACTGGGATATAATAGAAGCAGATCCAGTTTGGGGTAAAGTGGTTAGTGTCGTCTGCCCCCCCCCAAATTTGTGTATAGATGGGGGCAAAACTTAGGGGATGTACTAGTGCATTCATTGCAGATATATAGATAACATATATCAGCACACATTCAATCCATGGAAAAATGGTCAGCACTCTTTTAGTGATTTATGTGTTTAATCCAAAATTCAGTACTTAACAAAGATGCCAACTGCATCACAGAACTGCTTACGTTTCAGCATCAAAACTGACACCTTCATCAGAAGATGTTCTGTTGAAGGTGTCAGTTTGGATGCTGAAACGTACACGGTTCTGTGATGGAGTTGGCATCTTTGTTAAGTGTAGTCCAAGGAGTTTAAATTGCTGTTATGCATATTGGAACCACTTTTTGGACTCTGTTAAAACATTTGCACTGCTTTAGTGCTTCTGCTGATGCCAGTATTGCTGCTGTTTCCAATTTAGTGAGAGTACTGAATTTTGGATTAAACACATACATCACTAAAGGAGTGCTGACCATTTTCCCATGGTTTGGATGTGTGCTGATATCCGATTGAGTCCTGGTAAGGTGCACCCTCTTTTTACATACTGGATGAAAGTGTACTAAATATGTGAACTGGGCTCATTTCTTTGTGACTATATAGACAACAGGCTCAGAGATTATTAGGGGGGGTAGCACCCCGGTTGGTTGTTTTCCATGCAACAGATGTAAATTTAACAAATAGTTACATATAGGTAAAACCTTTGAATCCAACCATAGGGAGAACACATGGTGTGAGGAGTCTCATCACATGTGATGCAGAAAATGTAGTTTATAGGGCTAGTTATAGATGTGCAGCATTTTATATTGGGAAGATGAACAGGATGTTTAAAACATGCATCGGAGAACGTATTGGGGCATAGAAGGTGAAAATATGAAACACGTACTAGCTGCTCATATCAAATTCACTAGGGGCCAGAGTGAGCACTGTTGGTCCTTTATGGGCATATAACTGGTGTGGATGGGGCCAAGAGAAGGGGACATCAATAATCTCACACAGAGATGCGAAGATTTTTAGACTTTTATATTGGGAGCTTTACAACCCCCGGGTTAAATGTCAGATTTAAAAGTATCAACCTTTCTGTAATTAGCATAGGAATGTAGTATCTACAGTTTTTTCTTATTTCTGCATTTCTAACTCTTTGGATGTTGTGATAGATCCTAGCATGGTATGTCCGATTGTGGGTAAAAAAAAGTTGTTTAAGATGGATGATAATAATGATATTGCCAATTTTTGTTGGAGCTGGTTGTAAAATATTAAATGTGATGACATCTTGGTGTGTACTAATATTAATGTTTCTATGTTTTTGTTTTTAATAGAATAGGACAATGTCTATTCTGTCCTATGGGAAAAACACCTTGGTTTGTATCACAATCTGCATTATCCCTACAACATATGGATTTACAACTGAGAAGAGATCCCTTTACTCAGGACTTCATATAAATGAATTTATGATGAAAAAGGGAATCCTGATTTTCCTGAGAATTCGGGTCTGTACTCATTACTAGAATGAATATTGTCCTAAGTGAAACAAATATAGACTCTGTCGGGACCCCAATGGAATTAAGTGACACACTTTGTATTCTAATGGGAGACTGCAGAAGTTAGTTCTTTGTGTTTAGATAGTATCTTGGATAAATTAGTTAGTTTATCTATTGTATGTAGTGCATTTTAAAATATGTAACATGTGACTAAAATTGAGGCTTGACATTAGTATGATGTCATGAATTACATATTATTTAAGTACAATATTTTAACAGAACAATAGCACTTGATAAAGTTCCAGTATTAGGAGCAAAATGCTCTTGGGTTATTTTTTAATGGAATATGGGGCTAGCACCTGTACACATTTATATATTTTGGTGTGTGAGTATATTTATCAATAAATTCTGATTTTTTCTACACACCTAGCTGTTTTTGTGACTCTGATTTGACTAGGAGGTGAGTTACGAGGCTTCTTCTGTTTGATACATTCTGTATACATATGAATGGATACAGAGAAACAGGCAGTGGGGAGGTCATTTAGAAAAAGGAGAAATGAACATGACCCAGGACAGACAGACAGACAGATGTCTGAGTTGATTGGGAATGGGAGGGAGAGGAAGTCTCCAATATGAACAGCTTGTGACCTGCTCTCAAGGTAGGAGTGGAACCACTCAGCTGAAGATGCAGAGAGTCCTGCTGCCTTAAACTTGTCCAGGAGAATGGGGTGGGCAGCAACAGTGTTGAAAGCTTTGGCTAAGTTAACAAAAATAGTGGAGATGACAAGGTCCTGATCCACGCCAGAGAGTATAGTATCACAGAGCCAGAGGAAGGAGGTGGAGTGGGACTTTCTAAAGCCAGATTGAAAAGCAGTGGAGAAGGTGGTTGATTCAAGAGAAAGAGAGAGAGAGTTGGGAGAGAACAAGGTGTTGCTGGAGTTGGCCAGCGTGGAGAGGAGAGGAGAGAGATAGGATGGATGTTACTAGTTGAAGAGAGGTCACCCCCTTTATAAAAGGGAATGATAGTAGCTGACCTCCAAGAGTTAGGGACACATAAGGAGAACAAGAAGTTGAGGAGGTAGGTGATAGGAAGGCAATGGCATGAGCAGAGAGGTACAGGAGGCTAGGGTCAAGACCATCAGGGTTCCCACTCTTGTGTGGATTTAGAGCCAAGAGGGCCTTAAGAGAAGCAGCAGGGGTATCGGGTGAGAATGAAAAAAGGGAGGAGGGTGGAAGTAGGATGGGTAGAGGAGGAGAGTGAGGTGGTAGAGAAGAAGAGAGAGAGGGAGAAGAGAAGCAGGAAAAGAGGAGGGATTCGGCACTGGAGGTGAAAAAGGAATTGAAAGATGAGGTGGCTGCAGTGGGGTCAGAGATAGGAGTATCACCCATCTTGAGAAAAGGGAGAGGGGATTGATTCAGATGGGAGAAAAAGGCATTAATTACCTTCCAGAACTTGGTGATTAAGGTTGCTATGAAGTGTGGATGTGAAGCATTCAGACTTTGCATGTCGAGTAGCTTCAGTACAGGCATTACAAGGGTCTGGTGATTTGTAAGGTTATAAGTGGAGCCAGAGGACCTGTAGGTCCTCCATGCAGGGTCATATGCAAGCTGACAAGTCAGCAAGTCAGCTGAGATCCAGGGAGGTGAGATCCTTGACCCGCATTCTTCTGGGGGGGCATGATCCCAGACAAATGTAAATTTGGGGGTGAAGAATTTAAGGACATTGTCAACATTGCCAGCTGTAGAAATGGGGGACCCAGTCAGTGGCTACCAGGTCAGAATGAAGGTGGGACAAGTCCAGCAATCAGAAAGACCAGATCTATTTGTATTTGGGGGGAAATTTGGTATGATCAATTTTACACACACAGTGGACCATATGGTGGTCACTGAGGGCATCAAGGACAGTATTAGCATCCCCAGTATGATGGGGATGTGAGGAGAGGACCCAGTCCAAGAGGGGGTGATTTAGAGATTTGAAATTATAACAAATGGGGGCAGAGATGATTTCAGTTGAAAAGAGGGACTTCACGTTGAGGAAAACTTTATGAAGAGAGGGAAGGAGCCAATTTAAACTGAAATTACCTAGTATAAGTAACTTTCCAGAGGAGGCCTGGGAGGAGATGGTGGTGACTCAGTTACTGAAGGTGGGGACATGCCAGGGCAGTGTAGACAACAGCAATAAATATGGAGTAGAGAAGGGGAGGGTGAGTAGGAGAAGGAGCATCTCATAGGTAGTGGGGATAGAGATGGAGAACCCAGACTCAAACTGGATGTTTGAGGAGAGATATTTGGCTACTTCACCATCTCTCTTTGCTCAGTCCTGTCTTTAATGGTGAAACCTGGGATAGCAACAGAGGAATCAGAGATCCTGGGGGAGATCCAAGATTCAGAGGTCGCCAACATATCAGGTTTTTGGCTAACCATGAGTGGTTGCAACAGATCGATCTAACTATTCAATAAATATTTAATGGAAGATTCTGGGATTCTGGTTAATGATTTAATGGCTTATTTAAAGTTTTATGTACTGACAACATATTGCTGTGTTCAAATTGTACAGTTTTAAATAACTCACTATATATGATAATTTAAACAGAATTAACTTTTGGAGTTAAGCCACTATCCAGAGCTTAATGGAGGAAGAGGAAGATAACAAGTCATCAAAGAAGGACCTCACTCTTCAGTCCAGCATGTACACTTGACAAATCATTAAAGAATAAACATATGCAACAGAGGTATACTGCATGAAGACGGAGAATATGGTGGTTGCAAATGATCTTCTTACTGGCCCCCTGTAGTGTCACAGTACTCATGTTGCAGCTGTTTTTTGATTGGGAACTCCTCTAATGTTTGAGAGGAAAACAAAACACTTAGAGAGAAAGGAACATGTTCAGTCATAGCAGTCTCCACCACATATTCTACATAATAACAGATGAGGAGGAGTACAGAATGGTGGCAGTTGTAGGATCTCATGAAATGGCTGTCAAGATAACCCTTTTGTGCTTCACTGTTGCTGGTTAGTATGGCAACCATTTGCCATGAACCTGTAATGACACTGTTCTGCATTCCTCACAATCTGTTTTCATCTTCTATGGCAGCCATCTTTTTTGGGCAGAGGCACAGTCTTCTTTGCAGTGCAAATGTAATCTTGCAGATTACGCGAGGGCTGTGTAAATGTTATCTTTTCAGTTTTAGATCATGTGAACAATTTATTTCCAAGTAAGTATCATGCCTTTTTTTTACATTACTATTTATATGTTCGGAATCCTGTTAAATAGAACATGCATATACACTGAGTTGCCCAAACTGTATCATCATATACATACTGTAATAACTTTGTGGGTTTGAGGCCAGACAGACCTAGACACAATTCAGTGAACTGCGAGCCTTCTTTATTCATCAAGCTGAACAACTGACAAAGATGCCCACTGGGCATGACAAGAACTATCACAAGACTACAATTATGCAGCCATGGACTACAACCAGCATGGCACCCTGAGTACTTCCTTAGTGGAAAGTATGGTATGTTTACTACACATCCTCTGGAGAAGTGTTAACACTTCATAATATCTGGTTAAGGCTGATGTTGCTCTCCTTTGTATTCCCATGTCATGTTTGTAATTTAGTGTCCTGGTCAGTCTTGTAACAGTACCCTATTTCAGTGAACCCTCCTGGTCAAATAAATAAATAAATTAAATAAAATAAATAACCCACCAGATAACCCATGGTTTCCTATATTTCATTGGAGGTGGCTTTGGCACCTACAGTAAGTAGTTAATTAGTGAGTTAGTTCTGCGAAAGTTGTTCTGCAATATACGGAAAATGTGTCATGGGTGGAGTCAGATTGTCTATCACTCTGCAGAAAGTGCAGATCTACAAGGATTTGGTCAAGAGCACAGTACAGTCAAGACCAGCTCATTTTAGAGCTTTCATAAGCTCCAGTCAGATGTTTGTTGGTCCCACCATTCTCACTGGACTAAGTACAGTCCTCTGTGACTGTACTTAACGCAGGGAGGACAGCAGGACTGGCAAACTGTGGAAAGTGGAATTGTAGTGGGTAACGATCTAACTGAATCACATTCCTGGATTCATTAAAGGGGAACAGTCAGAACTAAGAACCTCATACTACATGGAAATCTCAAGAAATTTCACAAATTTCATGGAATTTTCTGAAATTCTGACTTTGGTAAAATCGGACTCGTCTGATTGTGTTTGACACATTTCATGCCATTCCACACATTTTTCTGACTGAACTGCGGAATAATACACATGAACTGTGGAATTACAGTTCTGAAATTTCATTCCGTAGTTTAATACATCAATCCTCAATACATGTAATTTATTCTGCAGCTCAGTGATCAGTTCTGTGGAATGGGCTGTCCCAAAAAGGGATCCAGCAGTTAAGGAGATTCTCCCTTCAAAAGCTAAAGTTACATTTAGCAGGGCTTGTAACCTGAAAGCCCTGCTAACTGCCAGCCATTTCAGCCCTACCTTAATAGACAGACCACAGTTAAACTGGTTTTGACACTCTGCACTTGCCCTGTGTGCAAATTAAATTGCATGGTAAGGTAAATGTTACAGCAAAGAGGGTGCTACTGTTCAAGGGTGTGAATTTATCACCTGGGCTATGACACTGGTAGTTTACGTGATCTGGTGCTCATGCTTATATTGAGCACTTGAACAGTAGACAAAGTCCCCAGTATGCACAATTGGCAGTTTTTTCAGATACCTTGTATGCACTCACAAGAAACCCATGTTAGCCTCTTTAGGCTTGATGCACAGAAGCTTGCTGGCACACAACCAGACACATCTTACTAGCCATATGAGGATTCAGTCTTAGTCACCTATGTATCTTGCACTATTGATTCAGGTTTGAGGGAATATGATTTATTTATTTATTGATTTTATTTATAAAATGTTTTACCAGGAAAGACAATATGAGCTGTAAACAGCTCGTTTCCAGAAGCGTCCTGGGGGGAGGGGGATTACAACAATTGGGAGAGCAAGCAAACATGATACAAAAAAGAAGTAAGTACAAATACTATTGCATGACACAGTAGAACACGTAGGACCAATATAACCCAGATACCACAAATGAAGTGCTACAGGAGTGGCTGAGGAAAGGTTCAGTAAGTGCTTGTGTAGCCCAAGAGGAGGGCAAGTATAATACCAGAAGGGAAAATGGGGGGCGAGGATAAGAGTGGGGAGATGGACATAGGGGACAGGGTAGAGAGGAGAGGGTAACCATGATCTATACCCCTTCAGGATGCAGAGAACCCTGCAAGGGGGACAGGACCAGGCAGAAAAGGAGGAGGGAGTAAGGGGTGTGGTGAGGGAGGGGGAGAAGATGAAAGAGAGCCAAGAACTACACCCCTTCAAGATGCTGGAGAACCCTGCAAGGGGGACGGGACTGGGCAGAATAGGAGGAGAGGGAAAGGGGGACAGAACAGGGCAGAAAATGGGGGGGCGGGGAGGAAGCCCTATATGAGCTGGTATTGGGCAGGCAGAGGCTGCATGGGTATACTGAGATAAGAGATAGGGGTGGATGCAGGGAACATATGTCCACAACAGCTCAAAATGATTAACTGGAGGCAACTCTGTCACTTTGCAGAAAAAACAAATAGTTTGGTAAATCCAGTCGAGGAAACCAGTCGCTTGTGGGGGATTGCTGGAGATGTGTTGGCAGTGCAGTGATCTGAGTCGCAGGAAGCAGTGGTTATGTGAACCAAGTGGGTGAGATCAAAGAACCTGGAGTCATAGGAGGCAGCACTTATGAAAGGGCTGAGGTTCTTAGCTTCTTTCTGATTGTCAGAGAGAGCATCAGAGGTAGTCAGAATGCCTTCTGAATGCTTTCATTCCAATAACTTTGCGAGTTCTAAGTTGGAGAAGGTGTTTAGTTTCTGACCACAAAGCACAGAACGGGTTACGTTTGAGTATTAAATAATTTAGGTAAACAGGGTATTGTCCGTATACACATTTGCAAACCAGCATCAACCATCTGAAATCAAGCCTTTTTCCTTGTGAGAGGAAACCAAGGCAGTCAAAGTACTGCACTCTGTCACTTATTGTACTGTGTTTAACACACTCTCCAATAGCCATTTTTCTGTAGTGCAGTCTTGCCTTGCTTTTTTTCACTTACTGTTCCAATGTACTATCATATTAAATTTTTTGTTATTTTACTTATTTTAGTATTCCATATTACCCGCTCCCCAAGGTCACAACTGGAAAAAGCCTGTGCTCAGTGAACAAGTTATGTGGACCAAGTGGGTGGTAGGGATCAGAGCCGCAGGATACGGCAGTTATATGTGAACCAGATGAGTGGCATCAGAGGGCTCAGAGCTGCAGGAAGTGGCAGTTATGTGAATCAGGTGAGTGAGGGATCAGAGCCACAGGAAGTGGAAGTTATGTGAGCTAGGCTGTATGGATCACGCCCACAGGAAACAGTTGTTATGTCAACGGGGTGGGCGAGAGATCAGAATTGCTTTCCGTAGTATAATACATTAATCCACAACTCATACATTCATTCCACAGTACAGTAACTCATTGAACTGTGCAATGAATTTATAAATTGTGGATTAATGTAGTAAACTACGAAAAGAAATTCTGCAGAACTGATCACTGACAGTGATCTGTTCCTCAGAATTTCATTCCACATTTTAATACATTAATCCACAATTCATACATTCATCCCACTGTTCTAAGTCAGAGTTTCTGCAATAGTTGTCATAGTACATTCTGAAATTTCACGGAAGTGATATTCTGACTTTCGTGGTAATTCCACCAGCGGAATTTTATTTCGCACAGCACTACCTCACACCCAAGTGTGGGGCTAGTCCCCATTTGCAGTTTGTGAGAAACATTTTTTTACATATACAGTAGTATAATACATGAGGTGGTGTGTGTAACGAGAATGTTACACACACCCAAGGTGTTGGCTACTACATAAGGTTCCACCATGTCAGGGCACCGGTGGTAGTGTACCCGGTCATTACAGCGCCAAGCTGTAATGCTACCAACCTCTCTTTCTGCCCCCACACACCCCCTTATTAAGTATTCTAACTCCGGGTGGGGGTGGACCTTGGGGAGGGGATGGTAAATCCCAAAATTTGTGCCGTAATGACTGGCCACACTACTGTTGGCACCCTAATGCCATGTAAGGGCTACATAAACACTGAGAAAGAAGCCCAAGGAGTTTATCTAAGTATCCAACACCGAAGATGCGTGTAAAATTTGAGTTTCAACACCACCCTATGTTTTATTTTATATAATTGCTGGGGTCGCGTTGTTTCACAAAAGCAGTTACATAAAGCATGTGTGGCAGCTTGCTGGTACAGCGATTGGAACTTTAGGCTCAGTTTCATTAAGTTATTTATTTTGAGAGCTACCATCAGGTGAGATCGAAAGGAGAAGCAAACACTTTAGGCATACATTTAGGCAATAAGGAAACTGCAACTACCAATGAAATAACCAGGAAGCAACTGCAGAACTATTAACTGTGAAGCTTTTGAAAAAAAGAAAAAAAAAAAAGCTCTGTTGCTGTTGTGCTCTTGGTTTCCTTGCTGATCCTGTTATGACCTGCAGAAGGAGAGGAAGGAGAGAGAAAAAGAGGAATATGCCTGGCAATGTTTGGCAAATTACTCCTGTAAATGGTGCCCAATGTGAAGCGGTATGTGATTTTTGTCTGTGAAGTATTTTCAAAGGCAATGTTGCGTGAGCCACTGTGTGGCTTGTACTTTTCTCATAGGGGAAGCAGCACATGTTTGCCATCATAACCAGCTGGTTATAATGGCAAATTACAACCAGCTCTTCCTATTGGAAAAAATGTAACCCAGTTATTACATATTATTTACTGCAGCATATTAGATTGCATCTGGCTGATGCTGCTGACTTCCACCTTAACATTTGCTGTAACCAGGAATCCCAGAATCCCCTGCAGCTGATATATGAGCAGGGCTGCAGCTGTGGAAGGTTCAACAGCCTGAAGTACATGTTGAAGTTTTTATAAACTCTAATCTTTTATTTGCTGGTCCAGCTGTCATCCCAGGGCTAGGTCCAATCTCAGAGTATTTGGCCCCAGGAGATGGGACTGGCAAACAGCTGATCAGAAATTATATAAACTCCATATGCACTGCAGGCTATTGGCTGTTCCACAGCTGCAGCCCTGCTCTGACATCAGCCATGAAGAATTCTGGGATTTCTGGTTACAGCAATTCCAGGGTGGGAGTTAACAAGATCAGCCTGATACTATCTACTGTACTGTGGTAGATAGTAAGTAAAACATTTTTTTATTGCATACAAATTGAAGCCAGCCCTACACGATGGTGTGGGGCTGTTAGTGCTGACTGTTCCCCTTTAACACAGTCTGGCATGGAGTTCCAGCTGCCCAGAGCAGCAGTAGTAAACGTTTTGTTGCCATCACCTTAATGGATTTTCAGCATGTGAAGGAGGTGACTGGAAGGCAGATCATGTCATCATATTATTAAACCCAAGTCAGGCCTCTACTGGGATAGTGCTTCTTCACTTTTGTAACAAATGCCTGATGGAGTGAAAGTTCTGGAACATTTCAATTAACCTTCAGTTTGGAAAGGAAGAGCAGTGGTGTTAACCTAGAAAGCTCCTAACCCACAATTTGATTGATCCAACATGTTCCACGGTGTTTCAGACTATTGACTGGGAGCTGGAGACCTGCAGAAATGTGTATGGAATATTGCTGCTGCAGTGTGAGGGAATCTGGAAGACATACAGAGCTGTAGTCCAAAACGCAGTATCTTCTGCACTGATTTACATGCATACTTTATAATACAGTCTACAGACTATGACCTTAACAGATCTCTACATTTTATTTTCAAAATACAGTGAACCTGTTTCAAAGATACTATATCCTATCCTAGTTCAGTGTTTTAAATGTATCCCTCATAGTAAAACATCTAAATTATCTCTCTGTATACACAAAGCTTTCTATGGGGGTATTTTGTTTCACTTTTCAGCATAAATATGATAATTATGTATTTAAGGAATGCAGTCATGTACAGTATGCCAGTTGTTGGGATGTTAACATGATTCCAAGTTCAAAGAATGACGGATGTATTTCAAAGCCAATATTATGCATTTCTTTTTGGTTATCTTTTTGATAAAATACTTTTAAGATCCTACTAAATAGGAGAAGCAGATACACTGAATTGTCCAAATTGGAACATCATATACATCCTGTAGTAACTTTGTGGGTTTGAGGACAGACCAACTAGGACACAATTCAGTTAACTAGCAGCAGCCTTCTTTATTCATGGAGTAGAACAACTAACCAAGGTGCCCACTGGGCATGACAGGAACTATCACAGGACTACAACTATGCAGCCATGGACTACAGCCAACATGGCACCCAGAGTACTTCCTTAGTGGTACATACCATATGCTTACTGCACGTCCTCCTCAGAAGTGTTAACACTTTATAATTAACTCATTAAGGTTGATGTTACTCGTTTTTGTATTCCCATGTCATGTTTGTAACTTAGTGTTTGTGTCGCTCTTGCAAACAATACCACATCCCAGTGAACCCACCTGGTTAAATAAATAAACACATAAATGAATACATAAAATAAATAGCCCGCCAAATAACCTATGGTGTCCTGTACTTCACCACAGGCTGCTTTGGCACCTAAGGAGTTAATTAGTGAGATCCTTCTGGGCAAGGTGTTCTGCAGTATAAGCAAAAAAAAGTGTTGGAGTGGAGCAAGATTGTCACTGTGCACAAAATGCAACAGTACAAGGAATTGGTCAAGAGCACAGCACAGTGAAAAACAGCTCATGTTAGAGTTTTATAAGCTCTGATCAGATGTTTGCTGGTACCGCTGTCCAAGCAAGACTATGTACAGTCCTCTGTGACTGTACTTAACCAAAGGAGGGCAGCAGGACCAGCAAACTAAAGATCAGAGCTTATAAAAGCTTTAACATGCACTGCAGGTTATTGAATCTCCCACTGCTGCTGTCCTCCTCTGATGTTATCTGCAGCAGATTCTGTAATTTGTAGTTACAGAAAATGTTTTCAGTCACAAGTGTGCAGTGTGCAGGTGTATGGAACCCAAACAAACAGAAGAGAGAAATAAATGCCTTAGCTGAGATTTGAACCCAGGCTGCCCACAATGCCATTCCAGTTGTGCTATCAGCTGCACCACCAAAGCAACTAGAAATGTAAGACTCCCAGAAGTACCTCACTCTTTCTCTAATGCACAGCCTGGTGCTGCACATTTTCAATCACAATGGTGCAGTGTGCACATGTATGGAACTGAAAAAAAAAAAAAACAGAAGAGAGAAAGAAATAAGTGCCTGAGGTAGGATTTGAACCTAGACCACCTGGAATATCACCTGGTTGTGCTATCAGCTGTGCCACCAAGGCAACTGGAAACCTGGGATTCCCAGAAGCAACTTACTGTTTCTCTAATGCACAGCCTGGTGCTGCACAGATAATCACATTTACATTCACAAGGGTGCCATGTGCACATATATGGAACCCAAACAAACAGAAGAGAGAAACAAATAAGTGCCTTCTAAGTCAGCCTGGAAGTAAGCACAATTAGTCTGATACAATCTACTGTACTACAGTAAACAGTGAGTAAAAAAATGTTTTGCACACAAAGCACACATTGAGACATGCTCTGCGCTTAGGTGCAGAGTGCTTATTGCTGACTGTCCCCCTATAAAATCAGTGATAGCCAGTGACAATGTACAGTATATATATCAGTATATATTGTGAAATATCACAGAAAATCAATTGAAATGAATGAGGATTTCCTGTGATATATCGTGATATAGCAGGATATTCTGCATTGTGTCATTGGCAACTAATGTAACTTCAGATTGTAAGCCTACGCTCTTCGTGGGGGTGGTGGCAGTGTAAGAATTAATGGGATTACAATTTGCAAAAGAGTCCAGCGATTGCTTCATAAGTAACTTTATCTGCCAGTGAGTCACATTTATTTGCTGTTGAACGTAATGTGCCCTACTTTGTGGTAGCACCTATCTGCTCTGTTGAGCTCAGCATTGGCTATGGTGCCAGCTAAAGTCAAATGAGCCCAGTGGTGCTTTGAGCATAATTGTTCTCAAGTGCCTGCCTTTGGCTACATGTGCTCATTCATCTAAAGGCCCAGTTGTATGCTGTAGTGCCAGTGTTTCAAAATCATAACTAATTATATCTTGAACACAGTCATCCTGCAATATGGTGTGTGTGTATGGAATAGGAAGACATGAATGAATTTGTCATCAGTCTCAATCTCTTTAGAGCTGCATTCCCTCACCGATGTGTTTCCCAGAGGATGGAACCTGAAACTTACAGAAATCTGGCTTGCTCCTGGGCTCTGTCACAGTGCGTACATTCATTTGAGTGAGTCAATATGCTTATGGGTGCCCCTCGGGTCTTACACCTGTGGTTCCATCCACTTTTCACTGATCTTATTGAACTTTGATCAGTCCACTGTCAAGGTGGAGGACCCCACAATACCTAACTAACAGAAGTCGGTTACAAAATGGAGCACTAACAGGCACATGGGTGCAAAACCTATGCTTTAAATATAGCCAGTGGTAGCTGATCCCCAGATGTGACAACAATCACAGTGGATACCACTGACTGGATTTGTTTACACTCTGAAGGGCGTGGGATACCAGGATGGGTTAAAATTTCAGAAACACCAGTAAGATATTTATTTATTAGCTTTTGGTTACCAGGTAAGTGCCTAATGCAACTGCTCTGCTGTTTTCAGACACAACCCAGATGAAGTTGCAGTCTTGTAATTTTACACTCCCTCGATGTGTGATACTTTTATAAAACACTTGCACGTTGTTCTCATGGTTTATGTAGTATCACACACCTCAGGTGTAACTAGTAAGCAATAAGACATGGTGGAACCCCTTGACAGCTCCACCACAGGAGGAAATCTGTGGAGCACTCCATGGCCTAAAGGTAAGTTCCAGAGATTGCGGGTGATGGGGTTGGGGAAACCATGGCTTTTCTTGTTAAAAAGTTATTTTATTTTTTCAAAGTAACTAGTAAAAAGTAGTCCTTCCCCAGCAGTCAATCATCTGTCTATCCACACATTCGATAGATGGAATGTTTGTTTGTCACAGAGTGTAAGAGTTGAATCAGTTCTATCTCTATCACTTACTGTACCTCTGGACGATAACCCCATTCTTTAAACCTCCTATTAAAGCCACTGCAATTGGCTGTCAGGTCTTCATCTGAAGAACAGCTGCATCTTGCCCTGACGTATTGTCCCTGAAGGATGATATCGATTATGTGGTTGGGGGGGGCACCTGGTGGCTAATTGGAACACACTGCCCTTCCCTGTGGGGATTGCCCTTCTCTTCCAAGACACAGGAGATTATTAAGCCAGACTGGAACACTTTGGAGACAGATCCCCTTCTGAGTGATGCCATGATTGTGGACTCAAAGGTTGTTTTCAAGTGAGGTTAAAATCTAAATGATAAGCTTGTTCATAATGTTCAGTGTCAGCCAGTTAGGTTTTACTATTGTCAAAGACGCAATTCCTTCAGTCATTCTGATACTTACCACTGAACAGAGCCGATGCCTCTAATGAAGGAAGGTTTTTAACCGGGTAGACACGTGATGTTTTGGAGATACTCAGAGGGGAAGAAGAGGAAGGGGAGACAGAAGGAGGTTGATGAGGGGAATACAGTTGAAGATCAGAGTTATGTCAGATATGGAGATGTGGGGGAGTTATTTTGCTGTGTGGGTGGGGGAGGTATACCAGTAATTGTTTTTTAAGTGAATCACTGGTACAGTCATCAAACTTTACTAGGGTAAAGGTGGGGGATTTTCTTAGAGATGGGAGGAGGGTTAACGGGAATTCTTGTCACTGATCTGGGGTGGCGGAAGGTGGGTGGGTACAAGTAAAAGGAGTAGGGGGAATGGTGTTTGTTTCAAAAAGTGTTTTTTTTATAAATATGGAAATACTTTGCACATTTCTTCACAGGTGAAATGTCACTTTGCCCACACTTCAGCAGCACTGTGCTGGAGAAGTGCCACTTTGCATAATTTTGCCAGGCAATGTTTAGTCCTTCACCTTCCAAGGTCCTGCCATGTGACCCCAGTCCTACATGACTTGCACTGGCTGCTGGTGAGGTGGATAATCACCTTCAAGGTGGGCTTGCTCTCCTATAAGGCCCTATATGGTTCAGGTCCTGGCTATCTGAGTGACCTCCTGTCTGCCCTGTGAGCTCACTAAGCTTCTCCACTGAGGTCCTCCTAGCGGTTCCAAGGGCCTGGCTGAAAACCTTGGAAGATCATGGGTTTGATGTTGGCTAGCCCGGTCTCTTGGAACTCACTCCCAAGATCCCTGAGAGAGGCTCTATTGGTGGAGGTGTTTACGTGGGGTCTGAAGGCACATCTGTTCAGAGAAGCATTTGCAACCCAGTTATAGCCTTAGATTAGTACAGCAGAACTGTCATTTTACTGGGATTTATTTATTTGAGATTTTATTTATAGAGTTCTGGTGTGACCTATGGTTATCTATTTATTAATAATTGTATTATGTTGTTTATTGCACCTGTTCCTTTGTACAGAGCCCAGAGCCTCTGGGATTGGGCATTTAAGAAGTAAATATTTACTTACTTACCAGGCGATGACTTCATGAAGTGCTACGCAAAGTCAGGAAACTTACTAATTTCTCATGAAGTGAAGTTTTCCTGACTTCACACAGCTCTAATGAGGATATTTCTCTCCTAAAAATGCTGGTATATGATGGAGTAGTGCCAGGTGTAGGCCTTGTGTGCTACTCTTGTGTAATGTGATAACACACTGGGTGATGCACTCATTTGCATTGCACACCATCTGCATGTTCATGGAGTGGTAGCCCAGTGACTTGTATCATGGCTGGCATTTACACTACACAGTTGAAGTCCTATATAATTACTGTTCACTCTGCCTGGGTTCTAGGGAAGGTGATGTGTTCCCCAGCATGCTGTCAGAGTGCATCCAGGAACTGCCCCAGCAGGCGGGACATGGGGGACTGGCTTACACCACTGGTGTCTCCAGTTGTCACCTGGAAGGTGCCTGTGGCAAGCAGGCACATGGTTGTGGTGACCTTTAGTTCCACACTCATGGCATGGCTCCTGGTTGTCTCAAGTTCACCTTGCAGAAGCTCATGTAAGTGCAGCAATCCCGTTTTACCTGTACCAGCCCACAATCTGTTCATCAGCCAGGTCTCTGTATCTGAGCCAGTGGTGCCGCCCAGGTGGCCTGGCATGACCCTGTGCCTGAAGATGCCTAGCTATGGCTATAACTAAGAGTGCCATCCTGGGGTTGCTTGTAGCCTCCCTGCTGGTGATGGCTGATTTGTGCTGGCTGTGTCGTCTCTCTGCAGTCATAAGGCAGCCTTTTGTATTCCTTATTCTGCGCGCTGCCATTCCACTTACTGTGCATTGAGGGGGTCCGAATATAGCACTGTATGTTATACTGAGGTGTCTGAAGTTATTCTGCATGTTGCATTTTTTTTTCTTTTATGGGGGGGGGTTCAGATTCTTGTTTCATCACATGTGTGATGGGACACCAATACTGGGGTCCATCACTCTGAAACAAGGATTTTCATCATATTCCATTAAAAAGCAGCTGACACCTTTGGGAAAACTTTGGAAAACATAATAGTTGAACAATATTCAGTTTGTATTTCATGTATCTTCGGTAAATTTCTCCTCCGCATTATTTATTGCTGAAAAAATTCCCACAAAAATAAGATTGTTATCCCTTAGACCTCATCTGCCTCTGCATCTTATTCCCTACTTGAAATTATAATGCACTGTTGTGACATCACAGTCTGTTGCCTTGGGAATAACTGTGATGTCACAAGCAGAGTATTATGACATCAAGTTGGGAAGAAGCAATAGAAACTGATGAACTCTCAAGGAACAACTGTCCTGTTTTCATGCATATGACCTCAGTAATAAACAACAGGGAGAAGAAATACAGAGCTAATAAGAAATATATAACTGCTTTGTGTCCAAATATTATGTTTTTCAAAGTTCTTCACAAGGCATCAGTGGCTCTTTAAGGTGAGTGGCTTGGGTGTGTGTGAAAGAAATAAAAGGAATAAAAAAATGGGGAAAAAAGAAATGAAAAGCAGAAAGATAAGCAGCAGTTAAGATAGTAGAGCATTTAGAAGGGGCACCACAGTATTTTAAACTGATGAATATTATAATTCAATAAGTAATGCACTTTCAATCTTTTTTTTGGTAACTGGGTAACGCTCACTAAGCACAAGTACCTGTTTTCAGGGGTGACCCAGGAGCACTGGGAAGGTTAAATGACTTGCTCAGAGTCACACAGTATGCAAGTGGAGGTTGTGGGAATCAAAACCCAGGTCTGTTGGATGAACCAAGTGCATTCACAGCTTGTTACTCTAACCTCTAAGCTATACTACCAGCCTCTTAGCTGAGTCGGCCATGAGATTTAAAACTAAATAAAAGTTTAGAGGTAACGGGTCTTTCCAGTGCTGTAAAATTATCTTTTTGGCATTTATAATTAACAGACTAACCAGATCTATTATGCTTTGGTCCATATCAATAGATTGGCATAAGTCAAGTAAAATAATTCCTGGAGCAAACTGGAATTTTAAACCAGTTGTCTGAAAGAGCAAACAAAATGTTATTTGCAAATATGTCTGCAATTTAGGGCAGGAAACAAAAATATACAATAAAGAGTCTTTATCTGAGTTAGAACAAGGACAATAATTAGGGAGAGACAGGTTGAATTTATTGAGTTTTTCTGTAGTATAATATGTTATGTGAATTAGGCTAAATTGAGTTTGCTTTAAATTGATATTCTGTGACACAGTTATATGTGAGGGTATAATTTTAGCCCTGTGTTCATCAGACAGTGGCATCACCTAATCTTTCTCCTAACTACTCCTCAGACTACCAAGAGCTACCAAGGCCCCAGTGAGTAAAGCTGCATATACAATACCTGTCAATTTCTTCTCTGATGTTAATTTGGTAAAGATAATCTCCAATTGAGTTGGAGCAGGAATACTTAAAGTATCTATACATTTATTCAGAGCTATCATAATATGCTGGTAAGTTAAGAAAGTACCAGACTGAAGATTAAATTTTTTGGAAGCTTCAAAAAGGGAATACACTCTCCAAACTCTCTTTGTAGATGAAGATCTCTGAACCATAAGAAGTTGCCATATTGCTAAGATTTTGGTAGATTACAGAGAGAAAGATTGGGATTTGAAAATAATGGAGAGAGTCGGGTGATTTTCCTTTTACATCTCAATAGAGAATTAGTTTTTTTGCCAAGCAGCTGCCATTGATTTTGTACAAGGTAAACATGCTAGATGAGGACCTTCCCAATTAAAATCTAACTCTAATGCTGATATCAATTGTTTACCTGACAGAAAATGTGTCTCCAGAGAGAACCATGGCAAGGGCAAACCTTTAAGCCACAAACAGACAGGTTCCAGTTGTGCCACAATATAATAAAGAAGCGTATTAGGTAATCCCAAGCCTCCAGATTCTAGAGACCGAACAAGTTTTTCTAACTTTAAGCTTGGCCTTTTCGCTGCCCATAAGAATTTCATCAGATGCTTCTCAAGGTCTTTAAATGTTCTGTTCTCAGGTCTAAAAAAGAAATAGAATACACAGAAGACTACTCATTTTTATGATATCGACCCTCCCTATCAAGAACAGAAGGAGGAAAGCCCATCTTTTAAGATCTGAATAGATATTCTCTAATAATGGTGTGTAATTTAATTGAAATATATTTTTTACAACTTTATGAATGTAAATACCCAGATATTTAAATCTTTTTCTCTGAACTGATCTATACCCGGCAGCATATGGTCTACTTTAACACTGGGACTTAAATAAATGGCTTCACATTACCAGCCGTTAATCTTATAACCAGAGATGGAGCTTAAAATATATATTATCCATGCATTATTCTATATATTATCTGCAAAATATCTGCAACTGAGCTTTGTGAATCTTTTAAGTAAAGAAGAATATCATCTGTGTATAATGAAATTACATGATTAGTATTCACAGTTTTAATAGCTATAGATCCCTGGTGGTCCCTTTTATCAATTGCAAGAGGTTCTATGAAGATTGTGAATAGACGTGATAGAGGACAGCCTTGCCTCATGCCCCTGAGAACCTTTATTGGTTGTAAAAACAGATGATTTATCTTAACCTTTGTAGATGGAGTGTTATATATTAAACTAATCCAAGTGGGAACTTGATTGTTGAAACCCAATTTCTGCAATACCCGTTCAAGAAATCCCCAGTGCATCCTATCAAAAGCATTTTTGTCATCTAATGTGAGCACAGCTGTGTCCCCCTGTGATGCTTGCTCCACTATATTAATGGCTTGTCTTATGTTTGATGAAAGCTTTCTACCCTTAATAAACCCTGCTTGATCTTCATATATTATCTTATGGACTACTTTTTTCAACCTCATAGCCAATAATTTTGTTAAGATTTTGTAATCAGAATTAAGCAAGAAGATTGGACAATAGGATTCACAAACATATGGGGCTTTATCTCTTTTAAGAAGCAGAGAGGTTACTGCCTCATTGAATGGTATAGGAAGGACACAGCCCTGCTGCAGTTGAGAGAAAGGGCATGTAGTTTAGGGCTAACAACTTCTGGTATTTTGTTCTGAACTTCATTAACATACCTACCATTTGGTAAGTCTCCTGTCACTTCTCCTATTTCTTCTAGAGCAATCTCTCTCTATTGAGGATATCCACGTCTTCCTCAGCAAGAGAAGGAATATGTAAATCTCCAAGAAAGGAATCTATTTCACCCATTGTTGCTTCCCTCTCTGGAGTGTATGACCTCTGATAATATTCCATAAAAATGGTATTCATTTTTACAGGATCCTGAGTTGTACGGTATCCCATCAAGACCGCAAATCCAAAAAAGTGGGGTGGAAAACCACACCATGATAACCATGCAAGAAGCAACAGCAAAAGTGCAACTATACAACCTAGCATACAACCTTTCATTTATTATTGAAATATATACATTGAACTTATGGGGAGCCAACTATTTACATTGATAATAAAGTAAAGGATGTATGCTAGGTCGTATACTCATGAGGGTATGGTTTTTGACCATGCTTTTCTGGATGGCATAGATGGCAAATTTCTTTACCATGTTTTTTTATGGCACGGTTTTGATGTGGAACCAAGTTGTATGGCCTTTAGTATCTTTAACACAAGTTATGCTATTGTAACCCTGCTCACATTTCAGTTGATAAGCAAATAATCTGTTTGGTTTATCACTACAAAATTAGAATTTCAACTTTGCCCTTACCATGGTCCTCTCCTTTTGTGCCTCTGCTTCTCTATTACACAGTTCTCAGATTCTGAGAGTTTCTAACAAATCCTCCTTCTTCCCTGAGTCTATATGGTTTGACTGTACCACACATAATTGAACATCTAGATTTTTTGATTAAATGAGCTATAACCAATCAAAATGCCCCTAATAGATGCTTTTAAAGAGTCCTGGACAATGCTCAATGGAACATAGTCTTTTGTATTGAAATTCCAAAAATTCTCGATTTCCTTTTGTAATTTTTCTATTAGTAGACTATCCTTTAAATGAAATAGATTTAAGTGCCACATAAAGTCTCTCCTGCCTGGTTTCAACTCAAACTCCATGTATATTCATGAATGGTGCAATAAATGTTTTAGTGCATAAGCTATATTATTTAAAGTGTACAATAAAGAGTCTGATATCAGCATAAAATCTGTTCATGAGTATGAGCTGTGAACTGATGAGAAAAAGAAGTGTGCTTTGAGGGCCAGGTATTTATAACAGACTAGGTCACTTAATACTAATTATCCTATAAAGCTCTTGACTACATACAGAGAGAGCTCTACTTGTTCTTTCTTCACCTTGAGATCTGACAATACTATCTAATGCTAGATTCCAATCCCCCAATTATATACGGGGCAGGGAATTGAGACATTTTTAGAAATAAATGGACAAATTTGTATCCTCTTCATTAGGTGCATAGATATTAATGAGCATTAAATTAACGGCCTCTTTATGTAATTTAAGATCACATCTGCCAGCTTGGTCAACAAAGAACTCTATTATTTGAATTTTTAGAGATTTAATAATAATGGCTACCCCCTGACTGAAGAAGAAAAGGAAACATGTGTACCACTTCCTTTAAACAAATAATGAAGCACATTTTAAATCTGCATCAGAGAAATGAGTCTCCAGAATAATAAGACAATTCACCCCATTACTTTCAAATTCCCGAATGATTTTCATACTTTTCGATCTACTGTGGCCCCCCTCACATTCCATATCAAGCACTGACATTTCTTCAAACAAAAAAAGTGATAAAAACCCAGTAAAATACCGTGTAAAATGAAAATTAAACAAAAAATAAGATAAAGTCAGCCCTGGATGCTCATAAATGGAAATAGATAGAAGCCGGTTGAGTTTACTTGATTTGTAATGAAGATCCCTTCTTCTACAGTATATTCTCTGTGTCGAAAACAAAATGAGAATATAGCTGAACCCTCATAGATGCCCAAGAGGTAAAAAGCAACAAACAATGAGAAAAAAACAATCTCATATCAAGTATGACTTGAGTCCCATAACCTTACCCCAATTCCTCTCACTAACTAACTCTATCCCCCTCTTGTTGCAACTATAGTACAGCTTAATCTGGTTCGAGATCAGTTGGCATTCATCTGTATCCCCCTTCCCTGGGTTGTGCCTGAAAATAGGCAGGATTTGTCTAGTGCACTTACCCAGTCAACAAAAACTAAATAAATAAATATGTAAATGATGACACTGCAATTACAGCAGCTCACCCAGTAACTCTGCAAAGGTGGCTATACACTTGAGAGAGGATTCAGGTGCCGGCCCAGAGGATGTACCAAACCCCCTAAGCTGAAACACCAGTCCAAATAAAGTTCAGGCCACATTTCAAGCAGAAGAAACAGAAAACGCACTGTAGCTGCATTCAAAAGTCCAGTGCTGTGTTTTATCAATAGTGCAAAATTAAAGACAGGTGACAGTCATGAAAGGCCACCTGCTCCTGCACTTTGTTCCTTCGAACTTCCTCAGGGGATACCCTGGTGTTTGGACTGGTGTCCTAACATTTCAAAGCAGCACCTCAGTCTGTGCTTGGGGGAGTCACTACATAGTTTTAAATAACAGAGACTGTGAGTTCACTATGCTTTCTGTGTTTTACATTTTGATGTAGACAATCTTTAGAGACTGCAGATTTACTTTCAGTTTAAGCTAACAAAGTGAGCAAGTTTAATGCTGTTCTTGATTGTTGGCTCTGTAGTGGCATTGTAGAAGTTGCTATGAGATGTTAAATCCTCAACAATGCATTTTTGAAGCCTTTTGTCCCCTACTTAAAATAAGATAAACATTTATAAAATCATAGTAAAACCCTGACATGTTATAAGAGCTGGAAAGCTACACAGTTGCCACTGTTAAATGTGAATTGCTTACTGCCAATTACTTTACACTGGTTTATTGCTGATTGCTGGTTGGGATTCAGGGATACAAGAGACTAGAGTGTCCCCCTCTCCACTTCCTGATGTCTAAATCCATTTGTAGAATGGCTGAGGCAAAGAAACTGAGACTTAGACCCCATACAAGCAACCTGACCTCAAGCCTATCTAGTAATGCTTGTCCTAAAAAAATACAACAGGCTAAAATAACTAGTTTCAGTATCTCAGGTGCAACAACCTCCTTACAGATTCCACAAACTTCTACTATACAGTTAGCAGGTAGCTCCATGGCTACATCTGAGCACTCTGGCATTGAAATAGAAACATCTGTGACTTGCAATAATTATTTGCCCCTTGAAATGGCACCAGTCTTTTCAGCAAGTATTAAGACATTCTGGGCTGGATATTCAAACTCCGCCATTCTGAGGCGCAAGCCCTTGCACTGCGCAAAATAGTTGCGCAGGGGTGTGGCCGAGGCGATATTCAAAGGAGTTGTGCTATTGAGCAACTCCTTTGAATGTCACCCCCCAGCCACAGCCACTGTGCATGGCGCAGTGGAACTTGCGCCACCGCAAGTTGTCAGAGTGGAGCATTCAACTTGCGGTGGCGCAAGTACCATTGCGCCATGCGTAAAATCACGATATTCAAAAGGTGACATGCAAATGGGGCCATAATTCATGCAAGGTAGGGGGCCATTTGCATCTGATTATAGCCCCATTTGCATGCCATTAGCATGTAGGTCGCCCGATCCCGGGACTTGCGTGGCGACCTGCCAGGCAGCAGCCGTCGAGGACCAACGCACCCCTGCAGCCGATCGCGGGCAGCAATGTGCTCCCCACCTCCTCCCGTACATATCCCTGGTGGTCAGTGGACGAAATGCCCGATCGCAGTAGGATTAATAACTCCCCTCCCATTCACATCCCTGGTGGTCCAGTGGACCGAAATGCCTGATCAGCGGGCAGAAAGTAAATGGAACCCCCGAACATCTCCCTTGTGCCCGATCGCGGGCAGTAATAGAATTGAACCCCACCCGAACATCTCCTGGTGGTCCAGTGGACCGAAATGCCCGATCGCGGGCAGTAAGTAAATTGAACCCCCAAAACATCTCCCTGGTGGCTAGTGTCCCCCCCACCACCCACCCATGAAGCCCCACCACCCGCTCCCCTCCCGGCAGCGGCAGGCAACAGCATCACCGCCTGCCCGCCTCGCCGCCCGCCCGACTGTTCTCCAGTGAACTACCTCTGGTGCAGAGCAAGAGCTGGTCTCGGGGAGTACACTATGCCGCGATCGGGCTGGGGGGGCAAGGGATTGAGTTGGCCAGCCACAGGTGGCAGCTGCTGTGTTGCGCCTGCAATACAGCAGCTCACCTGTGGGTGGCCCTTGACTTAAACCTTTTTTTTTTGGCTCAAAGTCCTGCAGGCGCAGGTTGGGGGTTGCGCCTGCACAACTCTGCACAGCCCGGCTGAATATCAGGCTGTGCAGTTTATGCATGGTTCCTCCTCCTCCAGTTAGGCATGCATCCATTTGCATTGCGCTGTTGCTCAGACTGTTTTCAGTGGCGCAACTGCCTCCTGCTGAATATCACAGAATGGCGCAATTTAAGACTTGAGCATGCGCAACCCTTTTGAATATCTGGCCCTCTGTGTGTTGCATGATGAATCATGAGATTCAGTAGCCTGCAGTGCATGTTCAAGCTTTTGTAAGCTCAAATCAGATGTTTGCCACACTCCTTCTGTTCTCCCAGGCTAAGAAATGCCCTCTGTGACTGTAAGCCCTGGATGGACAGCAGGTCCATCAAAAAGATCAGAGCTTGTAAAAACCCTAACATGTACTTCAGTCTTTTGAATCTTCCACAGCTTCAGCCTAGCTCTGATGCCAGCTGCAAGAGATTCTGGGATTCCTGGTTACAGCAAATGCCAGGGTGGGAATCAGCAGTATCAGTCTGATACAATCTAATACACTGCAGTAAACAGTAAGTAAAAGAAAATGTTTGCATGCAAACTGCAAATTGGGACTTGGGTGTGGGGCTCTTAGTGCTGACTGTTCTCTTTTAAGAGGAAGCTTTCTGTTTGAGGAGTGTTTTTTCAGACTGTAAATTCATGGCATTCATCAGTGTTTATAAGCAATTTGTTGATTTAAAATTACTAATGAACTTTTAATTCCAATGTTTTTTTTTCATTCTTCTTTCCCAAATTGTCCGCTAGTGCCAAAGCTTTCATATCTGATGAAGGTCAGACTTAAGACACATGATCCACAGCTCTGATCAAAAGGTACTGCAGTGTTCAGCTGGCCTGGTATTCTTTGGGTTAAACTGATTTTCTGAGCAATTCATTACCAAATGCTTCAGCAAAGCTGTCTCGTCATTTGTCTGCCTGCAATGAATAGAATGTCAGCCTGCGTCCTATGATTTTTATCTCTGTGACATTTCCCTTCAGTGTGACATTTGGAACTCATTCAGTTTCAGTACCCTACTGCTTTTATTTATCTTATCAGTTTGAAGCTATTTTGTTTAATGGCTAAAGTATAAATAAATAGAAGGCTATACAACATTGTTCTCCTTAGCAGTGCCTATACCTTGCCAATGAACTGTTTTACTATGATGTCTCTGCTCTACTGCAGTATACTGTGCACATTTGTTAATGCACATGAACACTTTAAATACATGCATCTATTAAAGGACCTGTCACTAAAGAAAGCAATTCAGTTCAGACATCCTGGAACAGTCAGAGTACCCTGCATTCTACTGTGGTCCTTTTTCTCTCTCCCTTAGGCCTCTGCCACTGAGACCATCTGGACCAGCACTGCTACCATCCAGGTCCCCGCTTCAGCAACAGTGAAGACACCAGTACTCTGATAACCCTTTTCTGTCACCTTCTAGTCTTTAGACTTTTCATGGTGACCGTCTCTGCTCTGGGTAGGACACACTCTACTCTTTCTCAGAGACTAACTATGCACCCCTTCATCCAGGTACCCTTCCCTCAGAGATGCAGTCACAAACAACCAGTTACTTCAGTAGAAAAATAATTTATTACTAACACTGATTGTCCATATACAGCAGTAGTATTCAGGTATTTGTTTTTCCTTCAACTCTGTGTATCTCTTTAGTTCAGGAGGGGCATAATACCCCCTGTTCGACTCTTGGGCTAGCCCACCTGCATCTCCTCAAGCTGTCAAGAATGTGTGGTCCATGACTTTTCCCTTGCAGCAGGGCTCCCCTGGGGGGAAGAGACCGAGATCAGCCAGAAGCCCCAGCTGAGGCTTACACCTGGGCATCATTCAGGAGAGGGCCCAGTGAGTGTCATCATGCAGCTGTCCCCAAGGGTTTTTCACTTGCGATTTCCCTGGAGGTGCACACATGCAGTGACATCAGCACACGGATGTGCGTACTCCCACACACATCTGCCATGTCTCTGCCCGTATGTGTGTGTGTGTGATAAAGGCACAGGTCAGGAAGAAAACATGAGAAGTTATAATATTTGCAAGTAGTGTTATACTATAAATAACAACAAAAAAATTTGTTCAGGATAGCTCTCATACAGGCAGTTCACAGACAAAGTCTTTTATCTGATGGTATCTCCAAATCTATATATATATATATATATATACACACTGTATATACCTCTCTAAACAAACATTGCTCTTTTTTTTATAGGAGGTTTTCACCTGACAATGAAATTCTGCATCCTGTTCTTGTTAAGCTATATCTTCTGTTTTCACACAATGTACCACATTTTGTCAGTTTCTTTCCTGTCACCAGTACATCCAGTCTTTTCTCTCTTTTTTTTTTCAATTCTCCTTTTTTCCCTGGGGTCCTCCGTCCCTCATCGGCCTAGTCACGGCCCCCAGAGCTCCCACCACCTGCCTATTTGCCGCCCCTCCCGGTCACCCCTGGCTTACCCCCCGGAGGGCGGGGCCGGGGCACTGGCCCCCTTGATACCAGTGCCTCGGAGCAGTAACTGGTTGGGAGTGCAGCGGCTGGGGTGAATTGAAGCCCCAAGGAGGCTTCACTTAGACGGAGGATCCCCCTCCATCTTTTTTCCACCTGAATTTTTCTCCCGGAGGTGGGGACGTGCAATGACGCCGGCGTCCGCCCCGCCTCCTCCCCCTGAAGATTAGCACGGCAGCGTGAGTGCTCCCGGCCTCCGCCAGGAGTCCTCAGCGCTCCGGATGCTGTCCACACCCTCCCCCCAGAGAAGGAGAGCAGTCCAAGGACGCTCTATCCTTCTCCCCAATCGGCCCTCAGCTTACTCTGGTCCGCTCCGAACCGCGGTCGCCGCGCCGCAAGCGGAAATCCCACCACTGCGCTGACGGGCCGGCCTTCACATCCAGTCTTCTCAACGGGTACAGCCACTTAAAACATTCTGGTCAGAGATGGTTTTCCTGCTGGCATCTCTTCAAACAAGCTTGTGGAAGGTCAACATGCCCCTCAAGGTTAACGCCGTGTGTTCCAAATAAACCCAAATAGTTTTCTGCATTCATTTCAACTGTGCACCTATATACATTTGCAGACCAAGGGATCTCAGTTTCACACAAACATTCATATATATTTTTTAACCAAAGAGAAGCAAGGGAAGATAGAAATAACAGAAACAGCACGTGAAAGAAGGGAGCAAACATGGGGAAATTATGGGACTGTCAGATTGGCCAGTTCCTAGGTGCCACAAGGAAAGTTTGATTGTGCAACCAGACAGGAAAGAGGCAGACAAGTGACAGAACAGAGGACACAACAGATCTTTGCTTTTAATTCTATGTAACAATTGGGACTGGGTCTTACCCAACCCTGTCACAGCATGGTCCTGGCTGGTGTACCCCCAGTCTCCATTGGGCATCACTTGTGCAGCAGGAACTTATGGACCACCCACCCCAGAGGACAGCTATCCACAGGATGCTCATCCAACCTCCCCTCGCCACCCTTTGATGCTCCTGATTTGTTCCCAAACCCAGGTCACCAGCGCTGCAAGCAGTAGCACTATCGCTGCACCAGTGGGCCACATTCAGGTGTTTATACTATTTACACCCAGTCAAACAACAGCAAAAATAGAGGATTAAAGAGGAAAACCCTCTTGTGCAGGTAAATGCTTCTATCATCCCTACCAGTTACAAGGTCTTCTTACCTTATTCATACTACTCTTTTTTACTCAAAATCTCTCTCTCTACAGACACACACTCCAGAACACTCCTTTAGAACTCACTCACTTGGAAACCCCAGTGAAAAGAGAGAAAGCAAACCTCTCCCTCTCTCTCCCTGGTGCCTTGGCCACGTGAGTCTGTAACATCATTTTCCTGTACCCAAACTCATCAGCGAAAAGTTGTTTTGGTTGTCATACTTCCTAATGAAAACCTCAGCATTTTCTGGGACACTTATAACTTGGGCCAACAAAGAGAACAGAGCATTCCTATTTCTACTGAATCTGGAGAAGACTTGTTAGGGATGGAACAACTGCAAGAGATTATGACATTTTAGAAGATTCTAAGTAGACATCAGTTCTGTTAGCTATCTGAGTTTTATCAGAACTTTCAGAACCTTTTTGGGTTTTGTAACTTTAATGAGCTAGTGTACTGCCAGAAATTAATACTAACTTTCAAAAGTAGTGAACTATTACTTCTTATAACTGAAATATTGCTTGGATTTAAACACTAGAAACAGAAACAAGAAGAAACCCCAGACAAAAACTCAGTGCTCTCACCACTGGAATTCCAGATGCTATGGCAGATATTAGGTGCAGATCCAGATCAGGAGTCCAATTTGCTCAGATGTTATCAAATGCTAGTGGCAGTCAATAGATCAGCAAAAATGTCCTCTCCAGAAATGCTTTCCTCCGTTCAAATGTCCTGCTGCTGCAAGAAGCTGCAGAAGCCCATCAGACTACCTCCGGTGAATGAACTGCACCTGAGCTGCAAACAATGGCTCCACAACAGGTCCTCCACATCACTCCTGTACCTGGCTGGTCCCAGTTGCCAATACCTCTGGCCTCCAAGGATTTCTTTCCACAAACAGTAAGCCAGCAAATGTCCCGGGTGAATACAATAATGAAATGGAATGAGAAAACCCAGTGGATGGCACAAAAACAGCCCAGGCTAAAAATGAAAAAGTCAACTCCTACATCTTGCTCACTGTCCTGCACTGCCTAAACTCCACCCCTAAGCCTGCTCATTACCTCTGTAACAGAGTGATGGTGGACACTAAGAACCTACTATTTTAAATTACAAACAGAAACTATGTATCATGACAGCAAATTAAAAACTCCTGTCTTTATTCTCACTCGAGCCCAGTGAATTAAAAGAGTTTAAAGAACTACTCTGAGCTCCAAGAAAAGCTTCATCATGGAGTTCATAAAGACCATGACCCAGCCTGGTGGCCATCTTTCCCCCTGGTTTAGCGAGGGGTCCCAATTATTTTTTTGAGTCAAACATTTTCTTTCATGAGTCTCACGAAAGAAGAAACTCAGCTCTCGAAAGAAGATGCTGGGATTTATTTTTTTCATAATTCTTTCATGACCTGACCCTCTTCTTTCATGAGTCACAAAAAAACTCATGAAAGAAGAATCTTAGCTCAAAAAGAAGGTGGGACTTAAGTTTTTTTTAATAGTTCTTTTGTAAGCTGACCTTCTGTGAGTCATGAAAGAAATCACAAAAGAAGGCTGACTCACAAAAAATAACCGTGGAAAAAAATTAAGTCCCGCCATTTTCTTTCATGAGCCGAGATTCTTCTTTCATGAGTTCTTTCATGACTCACAAAAGAAGGTGGTCAGAGCATGAAAAAAGAGAGTGGGACTTAGTGTTTTTTTTTTTGCAGTTCTTTCATGAGGTCATATTAAAGAACCATTGTTCTTTCCTGAGATCTCATGAAAAAAACTGTTCATGACCTGAACTTTCTTGAATTGTGAAGCTGCAGCTGGAGTCATGCTGCCAATCTCCTGATCTCTCTCTCGCTGTCTCTCACTCTAACCATCCACCTGTCTGTCTATCTAATTTCATTTTTCTTAAGCAGAACATGGTGCTCACTCTAGTACCACTTCTTTCTCCCTCTCCCCTCCATGGCCCTGCATTTGTGTAGGCAGACAGAATCTTTCCTTGGTGCAGGGCCAGATTGTTCTGCACATCTGCATCTGTTCATGCAGGCCCAGAAGGGACCTGTGTGAATGAGGATATGATTTCACAATCTCAAAAAGAAAGGAAATTCTTTGCTCAAAAAAATGCTTTAATGCACCAGTTAGGGTTCATCGTAACACTACAAAAGTAAGGAAGTGTTGTGTTAGGGTTTGCAACCCTAACTCCTCATCCCCCAAGCAGCAAAAAGAAAAATGTTAGGTTTTGCATCTCCAGAGTGTTGGAGAATCAATGGTGTGGTCTTCCTTGGGGTTGTCAACCCTAATGCCTCCTCCCCACTTGTAGGCTTCTGTCTGAAGCCCAGTTCCTCATAGTGGTACACTCTTTGAAAAGTAAAGTATGTCTTGACACATGCTGCCAACACAGTCTGTTGTAGCTTCCTTCACACAAAGCCCTGTGGGCCAAGTGTGAAGAAAAAAGATCACATCTGATATTGTTTGTTCAGGGGAAGGGGTGGGAATTAGGACTGACAACCCCAAGGAAGGCCCCACCACTGATCTGACAAGACTACAAAGACCCAAAACCCTAACTGTTTTCCTTTTGCTGTTTGGGAGTGGGGAAGGGGAGTTAGGGCTGGAAACCATAATGCCACATTTCCCTACCTTTGTGATGATAAGCTCAATCCTAACTGGTGCATTAACACAGTTTGTTTGAAAATACTATATATATATTCATTGCAAAAAACTGTGTTAATGCATCATAAAAGTTACAAAGCCACAAAAGCAGAGAAATGTGGGGCATTAGGATTTTTCAACCCTAATGCGGACCCCATCCCCTAGCCCCTATCCTTGTGACCCAAGGTTTAGCTACAGGTCCCAGACCATGCCATATGTGCCCACTGCTTCATGTTTCAAGTCTGGGATCATGCCTCATGGGTCTGCTTCTTCAAGCTACAGGTCTAGACTCATACTCCACAAGTCTATTGCTCCACATAGTCCTCAGGATGACACAAATCATAATTGTCTCCATGGGGATCCCTTCAAGTCTTGCCAGAGCATAAGATGAGTCACAACTTTCTTCATACAAGGCCCAAGACCTGTAGCTTGAAGCAGCCAATCCATGTGGCAAGCATCTAACTTCCACAAATCCACATCCACAAATGCAGAATCTGCATCAAAAAAATGCTGCATGCAAACTGTCACAGATTGCACAAACATTTGCAAAACACTTGGCACCCTTTGAAGGTTGAACACACACATTTCCCTGCATCCACCCTTTAACCCCCATCTGCTTAATTAAGATTTTGACTTAACACTGGAGTTGTTAACTGAACTGCTAAATAGGGCTGTGCATGCAGTCACAGTAAGACTTTTTAAGTTGCACTTTTAGCCATTCTTGTTGAAGCTCTCATTTTCTGTGCTCCATGATTTGCATTCTGTCATGCCAATGAAAGAAAGTCAAACAGCAGAACATCATGCTACTTTTTTTTCTGGTAGATTTAACATTGTTGCAGCATGTTACTGTGGATGCAGACCAATTCAACTGACAGGGCTCCAAATTCATAAGGAATCTGTTTCCATGCATACTTTCCCAAAATGTCAAGGGTGCATAAATTAACTCCATATGAATAGCATTTTCTCCAGCTCAAAGAGAGTTCATCAAGTTGTTAGCAGAATGGTAAAAAGTTCAAAGCCTCTAGAATTCTGGTACCGTGGCTCAAATGGAGAAAGAGGGTTTGGGTAGACAAGCATTTATATGGTAACGTCGGGGCATGGAAGGCAACCCCTCCTGACCCGATTCATGATTTTGGGGGGGGGGGGCAATATGAGCTCTGAATTGGATAGCCCCATCATCTTGTCCCACAGTGCACCTCACCTCTTCTTTTCTAAGTATCATGACATGAGCAAGTGCACGAGAGAGAGAGGTGTGGAGCAGTTGCTTCATTGAGGATGATATGCAAACTGACCAATTAATCTGTCAAGCAACACTAATAAGGCAATTACTCTGCCCCCTCACCTCACAGTCATGTGCCTGCATGCTCCCATCTCTCACAGCACTTACAACTGAGCAGGCATGCTGTGTGTGGTGGGGGGGCAGTAGGACTGACTGGACAGAAACTACTACTGCTCCCTGTCAAATCATCCCAATGGGGTTGGGGGAGCATGCAAACAAGTACACTGAGGGAGGGGGTGATTGTGCTAGCCAGATTGGAGCTACTACAGCCCCCCCCCCAAAAAAAACATCATCCATTGTAGGTTGGGTCAAACATGTAAGCAAACATGCTGGAGAAAGGGTCTGAGTGTTAACTGGACTGGAGTTACTACTCCCCACAAAACATTATCCACTGGGATTGGGGGGGCTGCAAGTAAACACATATTTTGAAAATGGGGTGGGTTTGGGCAAGGGAGAAGATACAAGTAAAAAGGTATCTGTGGCTTCTTGCAGATTGTGGTGGCCAAGGGACTAGTCCAGGCCACCATTAGCGCTGTTCACTTTTAGCATTGCTTGCTCCAGCATCCATTTTTAAAGGTGTTGCCAGATCAAAGCGAAGTATGAGAAAACATCTGCAACCTTTTATCAAGTTAGATACACAGATGTTCTAGAAGGCCCTTTCTGGCACAAATTGGGAAGGCTGAGCTAGACATCTGGCTTCAATTATCATTAGACAGAGAAAGACAAGTTGGAAGTTTCCATTTTATACACTTTGCCTGCAGGAATCCCAATATCTATGTGAGTTTTGCTCATTTGTTTGACACTCTGGCTTGACAGACAGGCGTTCTAATATTCAATAAAGTTCATGCCTATGTCTAAGTTCACTATTAAATTTATTTGACAAGATCAGGAAGTGGGGGGAGGGGTGCTGTTGAGTACTGCTGCTGAGCAGACATTTTTTGCTCGCTACCAGATCTTTGACTTTTTCTGAATAAAATCCACCATCTTCTAACTTCACAAGAAAAATTTTATTTTACAACAGTGCGATAGTGGAGACTTTGCTGAACATTTTTAAACCTTTTAGGCTTGTTTACACTGCCACATTTGCACCGCAACAGGCCAAGTGCTCAGGCTGCTGCAGTCCAAATGTGGCAGTGTGGGCAGTTACCAAATCAAGGGAAGTCGATCCACAGTGAGGGATGCATTCTGCAGTGAGTGGTGTAAACTGCCATGTGAAGAGGCTGTACTGCTCGGTCTGATGCACAGCAGACCCTCCTCTTAATCAGAAGTCCTGCCAGTACCAAGAGCCAGTATGGATAGGAAGGGGGGAGAATTGAGGAGTTCAGTTTGTGGCTGAGGGAGTGGAGTAAGGAAAAGGGGTTCGGTCTGGTGGAGGAATGGGGTAGGACATGGGACAGTGAGGAACATTATGCTCCTGACAGGTTACATTTGAGCAAAAGGGGCACAAGGGCCATGAAGGATAAGTAAGATAACTACATAAGGGAGGGTTTAAATTTAAACTGAGCAGGGGGGAGCAGCAGAGAATAATCTAGCTTGTACTCCCCCAAAATTGGGGCAGGTAGGGCAGCAAGGTATAGCAAGAACAAAAGGGGTTTATGGTGGAAAGGACTGTCAGCAAGTGCCAGGGGTTTAGGGAACAAAATGGTGGACCATGAGGCCATTATGGTGGAACAGGGTCTAGACAGTGTGGCTATATAACAGAGACCTGGTGGTCAGAGCACCAATCTTGGGAAGTATGTATCCCAAGGCACAGGCTTTTCAGAAGGGACAGGGATGGCAGAAAGGGGGGGGCTTGCACTGTACCTTAAAGAAGATATTAGGGCGACAGAAAGGCAGGAGGTACAAGGGGAGGTGGAGGTTCCTGTGGGTCACATTGGAAAAAAGGACTTGGGCATCATTAAAACTGGGTGTGATTTACAGGCCTCCCAAGCAGGGGGAGTAAGGGGACAGGCAGATGGTGCAAGAGGTACAATGAATGGCTCTTAGGGGGGAGTTCCTACTGCTGGGGGACCTTAAACTCCTCGAGATGGACTGGGTACTCCCAACAGCAACATCTGCCCGAAGCAGAGAGGTACTTTGGGCACTTCAGGGAGCTTTCCTGCAACAGCTATGGCGGAGGGGGAGGGACTGGAGTTAAAAAAGGGGGGAGGGGATGACAAAAGAGTGGATCCTATCTCATTCAATGAATACAGGGTAAAAGAGGCACTAGGAAGGTTGAAGGTAGACAAGGCAATGGGGCCAGATGGCTTGAATCCTAGGGTACTCCGGGAACTGAGGGAGGAGCTGGTGGCACCTCTGGCGAGGCTGTTTAACTTGTCCCTGGATACTGGTTGGGTGCCCAGAGACTGGAAGATGGCAGACGTGGTGAAACTGCATAAGGGAGGCAGCAGGGAGGAGGTGGGAAACTATCACCTGGTCAGCCTCAGCTCGGTGGTGGTGATGGAGGCATTATTGAAGGAAAGAGTGGTGAACTAGCTGATGGTCAGTGAACTACTGGACGATAGGCAGCATGGCTTCAGAACTGGGAGATCATGTCAGACTAACCTAATAGAGCTCTTTGATTGGGTAACTAAGATGGTTAATCAGGGAAGGGTGGTGGACATGGCCTATCTGGACAGCAGGAAGGCCTTCGACTCCATCCCTCACAGAAGGCTGGTAAATAAGCTGGAAAGCTTAGGGATGGAACATAAAATAACTAGATGGGTGAAGAACTGGTTGAAGGACAGAAGCCAGAGGGTGGTGGTAAATGGGGTATATTCCAGGGAGATGGGGTGATGAGTGGGGTGCCCCAGGGGTTGGTACTGGGACCTCTCCTTTTTAACATCTGTATCAGTGAAATAGTAGATGGGTTGGAAGGGAGGGTGTGCCTATTTGCAGACGACAGAAGATCTGCAATAGGATTGGACAACCGGGGCGGGCGAGGAGACCATGAGGGAGGACCTGAAGATTCGAGGAGGGTTGTTTGGAAACTTGGCAGCTGAAATTCTACGCCAAACGTTGTGCAGTGATGCACATGGGGCGTAAGAACCTGAATGCAGCCTACCTCTGGAGAGGGGTGGTGGTAATTAAGCCAACTGAGCAGGAGAGGGATCTGGGGATTATAGTATCAAGGAACCTTAAGGTAGGTAATCAGGTAATCAATGCAGCAAAGCGGTGGGAAAGGCAACTAGAATGTTGGTGTGCATTGGGAGGGGCATAACAAACAGAAGGAGGGAGGTACTGATGCCTCTTTATAGAGCCGAGGTGAGGCCACACCTGGAGTATGGGGTCCAGTTCTGGAGACCACACCTATGCAAGGACATAGATGGGATTGAGAGGGTGCAGAGAAGGGCAATCAAGATGATGCATGGTATGCAGGGGAAGCCATATGAGGAGAGGTGAAGGGAACTGGACCTGTACCCATTGGAGACTAGAAGGGAGAGGAGGACATGATGGAGACATTTAAGTACATGAAGGAGATCAATAAGGTGAGGGAGGGAAGCTTATTTAAAAGGAAGGTGAGGGTTAAAACTAGAGGGCATAGTCTAAGATTAGAAGGAGGAGAATTTAGAGGCAATGTGAGGGGGCATTACTACATGGAGAAGGTGGTGGAGGCCTGGAATAAACTACTGGAGGAAGTGGTAAGTGTTGAAATGGTGGAGGGATTCAAGATGGCATGGGGCAGACATAAAGGGTTGGCAAGTGGGATGAAGTGGAGGTCCAGGGACATGGGGATAAGTAAGTGTGGGGGGGGGGTAGAGAAGGGCAGACTTGATGGGCCAGAGGGTGCTTTTCTGCCATCAGATTTACAGTAAATGATTCTATGAAATACATGAAGATAGTGACATATAAAGTTATGCCTGCAGAAGCAAAAGATATAAGGGAAGGCATGGAGATTAGCAAACCAGTTACCTAACCTGAGTAGTGTGAGGGTAGACTGTACCTTAGAACTGATCAAAAAAAGGTTGTCAATTCCCTCTTGAATTTCATACTTTATTCAGCCAGTGATTTTTGTTGCAATTATCAGCTGAAAACTTGAGTGTCAATCTCATACAGAGGTTACGCACAGAGGAAAAGCAGAAAATGGCAGGAAAGATAATGTCAACCTTAAATGTTTTTGGTCTAGTGCAGATACTGTTGTTGAAGCGAGAAGGACCCATCCTGGACTCACAGCCTCTCTACAGCATGACTTATACTGGTGCTGAGATGGGTGTGTAAATGCACAGCATCAGTGCACGAGGTGGGGTTAGGACTGGAGCGAGCCACTGGGGACATCGGTGTGGCCGTGTAAAAATAGCTTTTGTCACAATGGGTCAAACAAATAAAGATGATGGTGTCGGTCCAAAAGCATCCACTGTCCTCTGTATAAAGAAATAGTTCCTCACATTACCCCTGATTCTTCCTCCCTCCGACTTGATCTAATGTCCTCTAGTTCTTGTACATTTTCTCTTCTGAATGTTACAATTCCCTATCAGGAAATCACTTGGAATACAGAAGAGGTCTAAGAAGATGTACACAGCTTGCATTATGCCAGCTGAGCACTAGGGCCTGCAGACGTAAGGGCTGGTGAAGGCACACTCGTGTGCAGCATTGTTTCTGTACACTGCCACCTGCTGACCCTTTAACAACCCTGCAGCTGTTAAGTTGTAGAACAGTGACACCAAACATTGCCTCTAGTTAAGATTGAGGACATTGTGATAACAGCATCATGATAACGTTAGTCATGGATGGTGAACATGATACTGGGTACCACTATCAATCAAGAAAGTGGGATAGAATATATTGCTGAAAAATTCAAAGACCATGGTGTGGAAAAATTGCCCACAGCTACACATTTTGACCATGAATTAATCAGGTGAAATATTGGGAGGAGCATGTGAGGTTATACGGGAGATTTAAGGAATTAAAACTGACAAGTGACCAGAAGATCCAGTACTGGAGTGGCTCCACCAAATAGGCCGACTGAAGTGTAGAAAGATCTATTTACATCTAGGGATGGAAACACACTTTGTATATCAGCCTTTTATTTTAGCAAGAGGAGCATGAATCATGGCTTTCCTATACTGAGCATTCACAGACCATCTCAGCAAAACATCAGTTTTACCCTCCTGCTTTATTTTTTGGGTCTGGGTTGTGATTAGAATGCCATTAACTGAAAAGTTTCGTTTTGAGCTGATGGACACAGTGGGTTAAGGAATCCCAAAATGCAATACCAAGTCCCAGACTCTTACCCTGGGTAAGTGGGCAATCTTCAATACAGTTGTGATTTATGATTTACATAAAGGGCAGTCCATTTACCAGTTGATGCCAATGCTGCTGTAGTAGGAAGTGAGGGAAGCCAAAACCAGAACCTACAGCGACCATAGTATAATGAAATAATTACAATGATTAATGCATTTTCATACCTCATTAAAAGGACATTGTCAACCCATTTTTAATCATATTATTTCTAGTTGAAACACCACTTTTTATAATTGCATACCTTCTCTAAAATTCATTGATGTTGCAGGTTATGTTCTTCCTTTACAGTAGAATGAAAACAGATGCTGATGGTGCAGTTACACCCAAACCTGTTTTGTTTTGATTCCTTGACCTACTCTTGCATATTTCCTGAACATTTGGAACACTCCCCCAAGCAGTGGAGCCATTCATGATGCAGTAGTTTCCTCTCTTGCCACTGCATCATGAGTGGCTAGACTGAGGTGTTCCCAAGTCTAGGAAAGATGCAGTGGGAGTTGATCAAGGAGTGTAAACAAACACTTTTTCAGTGTGGTTAACACCAGCATGGTGGGCAGTCTGTTTTTCTCTTCTAAAAAGGAAAAAATGAATCAAAATCAAACTACCAGCTACATCGGCAGTTTCTACAGAAAATGACCAGTCATAACGTGTGTTTTAAACTAGAGACACTTCGAGACCTAAGGAGGTTGACAGTGTCCCTTTACTATTTATTTTTATTGAATTATGTTGACCCAGTAAGCCCACTGGGCCTAGAAGTCCCTTTTTCAGGGGCAACCAGGGGGAGGGGGGGGATACAGATGGTAAGCAACTGAAATTGAACCAGATTAAGCTGTTGGTGGTAATTTTTTTTTTTTTTTAGTCAAAGGGAGAAATTTGGCCAGGACACTGGAGAAATTCCTCTACTCTTTTTCGATAAGTGCCATGGGATCTTTAGCATCCACCTGAACTACCACCAATCCAGGCAGATGGGACCTTGGTTTTAACGCCTCATCTGAAAGACGGCACCTCAGAAGTGCAGCACCCCCCCTCATGCTGCACTACAGTGTCAGTATTGGGATATTAACGCAAGTGCCAGATGTGGGAACTGAACCCACAGCCTTCTGATCTCCCAGCCTCAGAGGCGGGTGCGCTACCTACTGAGTCACTGATACTGACACTTTAAGAGTAATTTTGGCATCCTGACAGACCAGGACTTTTAATAAGGGCTTAACACACGACAGGCCTGTGCAGTGCATGGGGATAATGCATGATCCAGGGACTGAAAGCACATTCCTGTGATAAGAAGGCATTGGCCATGAGTCTTTTCCACTCAAGCGTGTGTCTCAGTCCCAGCGAGTGTATACTCCTCTGCATTGCACAGTCTATAGAGGTGCATCTGTAACTCGACTGGTAAATGTTTTTGGGCTTGTAACAAAAATAAAGAGGACTGTAATATAATTTTTTCTGCACAGAAGGCAGCTAGAATACACATCATGATCAGCTACCTGCACATCTGACAGGGAGCTAATTTTCAAGGCAGTCATAATTGCGAATCTGACAGGCACATTTCAGCCAACAAATTATCTGATGTGCTTGCCTCACTGAACTAGCAGGCAAGTAGCTGCAGTCATCAGCTAGCTTTCAGAAAGGTACTAATTGGTTAGTATCAGTACAACAAAACTGTTATAAAATACAGCTCCTCCAGTGGTTTACTGGGGTTAAACAACAGTCATGGGGAAGTATTGGACCAATGAGGTGGCTGGATTTCAAACAATGCTCTCTGAACCATAAAATAAAATCTCTCCTATCTGCTAGTTTTAGCATTGTGATATATGAGACGGGTTTGGAAGGTGTAAAATGTCTGCTCCAACTGGTTGTCTGCAGTTATATTTGGCAAGCACTGCATCTGGTGAGACTTACCAATTAAGAGCATTATTGAAAAGAGGGATTAGTTATATGCTGAGTGACTGTAAACCTATAATTTGGTTTGCAAAAATTTCATGGAGCTAATTTTATTTTGGACCATGAAGAGCATTCTGTACTTCTGCAGAAAGTTATGAAAGTAATATGAACTGGAAAAGTAGGAATGAGTAATATTTTCCCACATATGATATAGCTATCACGGTGTCTCCAGACAGCTGTTTGCAATAGATGAGTAAGTTTTAAATGTACCAGTAAAAAGAAAGGAACAATAAAGGGGTATATGAGCATATGGTCATTATTTATCATACAGCAATGACTCATGGGTACACAACCAGTATCACATCTACGTGTTGTTGGAGAACAAATGGTTAACTGCTGTTTTTTTACTCCGTTTCTTGCTAACTGTTCAGCATATCTTTCTTAGCTTAGACTATTGAAGTCACCTTTTGATTTAACCACTCTCAACTAACCAGCTGACCCTAATAAAGGTAATTTCCGTTGATCAAAGTTTGGGATTCAGAAGGAAAGCCTCACAGCAAAACTGGATTTCTGTACGGGGACTGGGTGAGATATCCAATTTGTTATCCTGTTCAGGGATCATGAGTAAGTTGAATATATTCTTCTTTAATATCAAAGGTTTAAATGTGGGGGTCAAAAGGACAAAACTCTAAATGCAGTGCCATAGCTACATTGTGATAACGGTTTCTTTTTTTTTTCCATAAAGCTGTTTATGGCTCCTCAAGCCCGGCAGGTGGCTCCGGTCCCTCCTTCGGAGGGACTCGGTCTCCGGCCTCACCGTTTCCCCCACCCGATATCCCCCCAAATCTCCCACAGGTTTCCCCCCATGGCAAGGCTGGGGTGAAGGGGCACCAGCTTTATCCCCACCCCTAGAGCGAAATCCAGATATCGGGGGGCTGGTCAGGGTGCTGGTGCAGACATCGTGAAGCCTGGTGGCTCCGATCTTCCTTTTTCTCCCGTCCCCCCTCCCTACCAATGTGATGATATCATTGCACGTCTTCTCGACTTGTACTGTCCTCCAGCCACTGCCAGAGGGCAGTCAATGAGCGGGACAACCAACCTCCTCCTGGAAAGAGGAGAGCAGTCCTCCAGATGCTCGATACTCCCTCGCCCCTGCTGACCCCTCGTGGCCTGGGCTCACTGCCGAACCCGGGTCGTTGGCATGGCATAAGGCGTAGTGACCAGCACCTCAACCATCAGTGTCAGTGGCTCAGTAGGTAGCACACTCACCGCTGAGGCCGGGAGATCAGAAGGCTGTGGGTTCAGTTCCCACATCTGGCACTTGGGTTAATATCCCAGTACTGACACTGTAGTGCAGCATGAGAGGGGTGCTGCACTTCTGAGGTGCCGTCTTTCAGATGAGACGTTAAACTGAGGTCCCATCTGCCTGGATTGGTGGTAGTTCAGGTGGATGTTAAAGATCCCATGGCACTTATTGATAAGAGTAGGGGAATTTCTCCAGTGTCCTGGCCAAATTTCCCTCATTCACTAAAAAATACCACCAACAGCTTAATCTGGTTCAAAGTCAGTTGGCATTCATCTGTATCCCCTCCTTTGGGTCGTGCCTGAAAATAGGCAGGATTTGTCTAGTGCACTTACCCGGTCAACAAAAACTAAATAAACCTTCAGTGCCACTGGGCTGGCTGTGATAACGGTTTCTTACAATTATAAAACAATTAATTTTATTATTTAGTTATTTATTTTAGTTTTTGTTGACCAGGTAAATGCACTAGACAAATCCTGCCTATTTTCAGGCATGACCCGGGGGAGAGGGATACAGATGCCTGCCAACTGACCTTGAACCAGATTAAGCTGTAAAACTGGAAACAGAGCCTTCTGACTTATTGTCTCACAGTTTAAAGGGTTAGGTTAAAAGGACACTGTCAACCCTTTCTGCATCATATTATTTCTAGTTGAAAACCCACATTTTATGATTGCTTACCTTCTCTAAAATTTGTTATGTTGCTGGTTGTTTTAACTACTCCCTTTCTTAGTAGAACTGAAATGCATACTAAAGGTGTAGCTATCCCCAACCTACTTTTGTTTCAAATCCTTGATTTACTTTTATTCATACTTTCTGAACATTAGAAACATAGAACATAGAATTTGACGGCAGATAAGGACTGCTTGGCCCACCCAGTCTGCCCATTTCCCTACCTAATGGATAAGCTGCAGATCCTAGTTAACCAGCAGCCTACTTCTTCCTACCTCCCCCCAATTAGGAACACCCCGAACAGTGCAGCCACCCATGATGCAATAGTCTCCTCTCCTCCCACTGCTTCATGAGTGGTTAGACATGCTGGGGGTGTTCCCAAGTCCAGGAAAGATACACTGGGAGTTGATCAAGGATTGTAAACAAACATGCTTTTGTGTGGTAACACCAGTATTGTAGGCAGACAGTTCTTCATTTTAAAAAGGAAAAAGAAATCAGAATCAAACTACCAACTACATCAGCAGTCTTCACAGAGTGTGATCAATCATAATGTGTTTGTTTTTTTTTTTAAACTAAAGACACTTTGAGGTCTCAGGGTGTTGACAGTGTCTCTTTAACTGTTGAAAACTCTCATGCAGAATAGAAAAATCAGAAAGTATCAATTAAGGGACTTCTGGTGATGTTGCAAGAGCAATGCCAGCTTAACTCTACCGCTCCGATCCTGGTTTCTGTTATAGGAACAATTACTAACCATGGTTTCTGGAATTAAATTATAAAAAAGGAACAAAAAAGAAACACTGCAGAGTACCACACACAACTATTTGCTTTTCCATATATGTGTGTGTGTGTGTGGGGTGGGGTGTGGGGGTGATGTATTATGATTACAGTTAAAAACTACAGCAGATAACTAAGTTATATTAATATTTACAAAGAATCACAGTTGAAGCACAATTGTATAGTTTCAAAACTGTTACTTGCACAGAAAATCTCTACATATATAGAAATCTGTGACAAAGTGTAATTTATTTTCTTCTCTCAGGTAAAGCAGGCACATGTTTATTGCATTGCAGTGTTATCTTAGTTTTTGTTTATGGAAATATTTTTATTGAAAATGTTCATGCCCGCATATCCTTCAGTGTACAAAATAAAGGCAATGTAATCTTACATAATGCATGGTTACGAGTCTTCATCACATTCCACACTTCTGGTATGCAAAATCCAGATATCTGACAGTACTTCCTCCACGCCCTAAGGTACAACATAAGGGTGAAGGTTCTTGGAGTCCTTTAAAACTATAGTGACCGTACCCCACATCTGTGTGCAGCATTTTAAAGAGACAGAGTGACTCCTTACTGCTGTGGATGTGAGATTGGGCAGAGCCTGGGTACGTCGGTCCCTTTGGACCAGGGAGGTGTGGGAGGCCTGAGTCACCTGTAGGTGGACCCTTAGGAGGCTATAGTAGTTTTCCTGTGCCACAGGCTGCATGCTGGGCTCCTTTTTATGTTGAGGGGGTAAGGGAGGGGCCGTGACCCTTGTGCAGGACACTATGGAATAAAGTCCTGGTCCTTACTCATGGCATGCAGGAGCCAACCTGTCTATAGGAAGAAGCACAACTCATCTTTATCATTCATAGAATGTATCATTTTTTCCATTTTGTAAATCTAATTAACTGTGGAGCTCCAGAACTGAACTTCAGGAGGCTAGGGAGTTAGCCATGCTCTCATTATCACCTTTTTGGCTGCTGTTAGCACGATGCCTAGGAGATATCGTGTATTAGGGCCATTGAACCCCCAGAGGGAATCGAAATAGTAGATATAGTTCCACTGTTAATACAACTGGTCCACCAAATAACTTATTAAGCTCTTCTTGCAGAGTCTGGAAGAAGGGGCACAACACTGGAAAGGACCACATGATGTGTGTGTGTGTGTGCGCATGTGATAAGCTCGGTCCTCTCCACATAAATGCCAGCATGAGGCAGCCCCAGAGGCCTGTGAGTGCAAGGTGATTACAGGGCTGCAGAAAAATCTTACCAAGTGTTTTCAGAATATTCCCTCCACTAGTGGGAATGTGTGACTCTGGAGGACACCTGGGATGCCCTGTCCCATGCCATTATCGATATGGGAGAGTTCAGCTCCTCCTCCCATTTTGCGAGGCTGTCATGTGAAGTCACCCGTTGATTCCACTAGGGTCTTACATAGGTGGGAAATCATGTGATCTGACATTCCCATTGTAATGAGAGATACCAAGGGGTGAATAAACACAGGATGCGTCTCGGGGATTGCAAGCCCCCAGTGGGAGGGATGAATAGTAGTGCTGCAATTGTAGGTATCAATAAAAGTCCATTTGCCTGAGACCAAACTTCATCTGCACTTCTGTAAAGGATTTAAATACTACTCCCACCATAAGCTTGTGAAGGTATTGTAAAGAGTAACGCTCCAAGTTCCGAAACGCTAAATCCATGCATGCAGGGTGAACACCCTCAAGGAACAGAATTGGGCATAAAAGGGTGAGAAAGGGGCCAAGACGTAACTCTTTCAAGACAGAGGTCCAAATCATGACCTGCTGTCTGAGATGCATTAAAGCCAGTAATCACTCCAGAGTTCGGGGTAATGTGATATACAGTGGAAATAAATTCCTTGTTAGGGAAAAGCAAGGCTGCCACCCATTCCCAAAGGGTGTGTGTGTTTGGGGGGGGGGGGTGTTACCAAGTGTTTCAGGACTATGTATCTTAGCTATGCCACCCATTAAGAGAGCTTCAGCTGTGGGAGGAAAAGGCCACCTTATCCTTTGGGAAGAGTCAGCATTTGTAATATGACCTGAGGGCAATGTCCATCCCATATAAATCAGAAAATTCCTTATTCCACTTCCGGAAGGTGGTTAGTGTCTGGGGAATTGGGACATTCTGAAATAAGTATAATGCCCCGGGTAGGGTAACCATTTGGATTACTTTTACTCTTCTGGAGAGGCTCAGGGGGCAATGTGTTCCATCGTGTGAGGTCCTGTGACAGCTGAGCAGAAAACAGGGAATAGTTATCCTTAAAGGCGGTGTCAGGGGATCTGGAAAGTATACATTCAGGTATTTTAATTTTTCTAGGGCCCAACAGAAGGGATAGTACTGTGTGACTTCCTTTGTCGGGTAGTAATGAAAAGTGAGTGATTCAGTTTTAGCTGCATTCAGCTTACATCCCGATACTGCACCAAATACATCTAAAATTGCAAACTCTGCAGGTAGTGACCAATCTGGATCATCTAAATGGAGAACACTGTCAGCATACAATGTGACGCAGTGCTCCTCTCCAACCAGTTGTAGGCCCATTAGGGTATTAGTCTCACGTATGGCCTGTGCCAATGGTTCAAGGTAGACTGCAAAAAGTAGTACAGATCTATCAGGTGCCACGGAACAAGGAGAAATCTGTTGGGTGGTGGTCCGAAATCTTAACAAAGGCATGCGGGGAACTATAGATACCCTGCAACTGGATAAGGGGGTCCGGAAACCCCAATTTACCCAGTAATGCATACAGGAAATACCAGGGCACCCAGTCAAATGCCTTCTTGGCATTCAGAATGAGAAGGATCGAGGGAGAGCATCGCCACTGCATTCATTTATGGCATGCAGTGTGCATCTTACATTATTCGGTGGTGGTCCAGATGCAGACAAAATCAGTTTGGTTGAGCCCCACTAGGGTGATTAGCAGCCGATCAAGTCTATGTGCAAGTATGTCCATGAAATACTTGTAGTCAGCATTGAGGACTGAAATGGGTCAACAGGAGCTGCATAAAAGAGGAGTTTTGTCTGGTTTTGGGATCACTGAGATTACAGCATATGACCATGGTGGGATCCACCTGACATGACTTTGTTTAAAGTCTGAAGAAATGGAGGAAGAATTTGTTCTTGCACTGCCTTATAAAATTCTGCTCCATACCCATCCGGATCTGGGGCTTTCATGGTCTTGGATCATCCGATTATTTCCTCCACCTCCTCAACAGAAATAAGGGCCATTAAGTTGGACCCCTGTTCTTCAGTTAGTTTGAGGAGGCTGACAGGGGGTTAGAAGGTGTTAATCTCTGAGAACATGGTCTGTTCTGGGGTGTAAAGGGACAGATAATAGGAACAAAAACCTTGGGTGATGTCATGAAGCCTTGTAAGCCAATCTCCTGCATACGGATGTGTCAGCACTGTTTACAGAGCTGAAATACCAACAGCTGCATGGCTCTGGCCCCAACCTCATAATACTGCTGCCGCAGAAAACACAAGGTTATTTCAGTTTGGTGTAGGCAGTGATTTGCTTTCACTTGTTTCAGTTGTGAGGTAACCCATGTCACCCAGTTGGTGTGCCACCTGCAAAAACTGCAGCTGATGTTGGCACTCCTGCTGTAATTTAGTTTGGGCCAGGGTATACTGCATGATATGTCCATGTAGGAGTGTTTTTAGCATATCCCAATGTATTGCATGCAATACCTCTGTGGTGTCATTTTCTCACAAAACCTCCTCTACCCTCTCTTGAAGGAAATCTTTAAAAGCTTGACCAGTCAGGTAATATGGATTTAGCAGCCAGCATGTGTCATGGTGCTCAACTCCAAAATTTCAGTGGCTGATTACTGGGGCATGATCCGAGTCGGAGATGTCCCCTAGCCTGCAGTTAATAAGGTGTGACAGGCTATCCACCCGAGTACAACAGTGATCAGTTCTAGAGTATGTGCTCTGCACCAATGGGTAAAATGAAAAAAATTACTCAACGTAGTAATCTTTCTTCCAAGGGATCCTTTAGCATCAGTAACAATAGCATTTAGCTGGCTAGGTGCAACTGCCTCGGAGGTATGCCTTTAAGATAATTAGCTTACGGAATTAGCCAATCAGAAAAAAGAGTAGGGGAGTGTGGTGAGGGAGCACAGCCTGAAGGGCTTCAGAATTTTTTCGAAGATAAATGGGCACATGCCCCAAAAGTGAACCAACAGGATTCAGAAAACATGCAAATGTCCAAAACTACAAAAACAGATATCAAGAACCTAAGAAAAAAAACATTTTAAATGCAGACACAAATTTGGTAATAAAACTGAGAACAGAGCCCTTCTCCTAAAAGGTGAACTAGGGAGGAAGGGTGGGAGCTGCTAAATGACCCCTTGGAAGAAAGAAGATTACTATGGTGAGCAATTTTTTCTTCTCACCCCAAAGTCCTTTAGCATCAGTAACAATAGCAGATTACAGAGCAGTACAGAAGTGGGAGGTGAGCAGAGAATCTACTTAGGAAAGAGGCTCTGCAGAACCACCCTGCCAAATTTGGCATCAGATCTGGAGAGTGTACATCCAAACTGTAATGTTTGATGAAAGTGTCTACAGATTTCCAGGTAGCTGCCTTGCAGACATCCAGAAGGGATATGTCTCTTGCAGCTGCCCACAGAGGCTGCAGTGCCTCTGGTAGAACAGGCTCTGAGCCCTTCAGGAGGTTGTTGACCAGCTTTTTCGTAGCAGAATCTAATGCAAGAGACGAACCAGTGGGAAATTGTTCTCTTGGTAGCTGGTTTTCCTCTGCCTACTTCCCCAAAGGTGAGGAACAACCCAGTGGAAGAGCCTCTGAACTGTCTAGTATGCTCTAGGTAGTAAAAGAGAGCTCTTTTAACGTCCAGACTGTGGAGCTTTTGCTCACCAGAGGTGGATTTCTCAGTAAAGAAAACACGCAGAGTAACAGATTGGTTAAGGTGGAACTCAGAAACCACCTTAGGCAGGAACTTCCTCTTCGTCCTGAGCTCAATTTTGTCTCTGTGAGGAATGATGTAATTGGGCTCAGTGCACAGGGCCTGTAGCTCTGAGATCCTCCTGGCAGAGGTAATGGCCACCAGGAAAACAGACTTCCAAGTTACAAACTTTAGATGAGCAGTGGCCATTGGCTCAAAGGGTGGTTCCAAGAGCCTGGCAATGCAGAGATTCAGACTCCAAGGAGGAACCGGCTCCCTAACCGAAGGCTGAGGGTGCAAAAGGCCTTTGAAAACAGTTTAAACACAGAGTGGGAAAAAACAAACTTCTTTCCCACTGAAAGGTAGGCCGCAATTGCAGCCAGGTGTAACTTGAGAGAGGAGGGCTTCAATCCTGAAGCCTGCAGGTGAACCAGGTAATCCAGCAGCTGAGAGTCAGTAGCTGTAAGAAGATTGACCTTTTTGCCCTTGCACCAGAGGGAAAACCTTTTTCATTTGGCTGTATAAGACTTTTTTCTGTTCTGCTTTTTAGCCATTCTCAGGATCTTAAGGACCTGCTCCGAGTACTGAGAAACTGGGAACTCGTAACTCCTCAAGAGCCAGGCTTTGAGGTGAAGAGAGTGTATGTCTGGATAATTCAGCAGAGAGTGAGTTGGTGACAGGCGAATGGGCCTGCAGCAGGACAGCGAGCGAAGGAGAGGGTACCAGGCTTGCCTGGGCCAATCCAGAGCCACCAGAATCATAGATGTAGGCTGTTATCTGAGTTTCAGCAACACCTTGAGTATCAGGGGAAAGGGAAGGGATGCGTATAGGAACCTCCCTGACCAGTGCAGAATCGGTGCAGCCAGTGGAAGTGTTCCTCGGGCTGGAGGCCTGCAAAGTACTGAGGAATCTGGAAGTTGAGGGAGGAAGCAAACGGATCCACTTCTGGTGTGTCCCACCTTCTGAAGACTGTGGCTAGCACCTGCTTGTTCAAAGTCCACTCGCTTTGGCTCTGACTGATGCGGCTGAGAGCATCTGCCAGGGTGTTGTGCTTGTCTGGGAGGTGGATAGCTGAAAGGCTGATCCCCAGGGAGTAGGCGAGAGACCAAATCTTTAGAGCCTTTGAACAAAACATCCCATATCTAGTACCACCCTGCTTGTTTATATAAAACATTGCAGTAGTGTTGTCTGTCCTTATCTGTACAGTCTGCCCTTTTATGACAGGAGCAAAGGTCTTGAGTGCCAGGAGAATGGCTCTGAGCTCCAGAAGGTTTATGTGTAGCTGTGACTCTTGAGAAGTCCAGGTGCCACTTACTGAGGCACTGTCCAGATGACCCCCCCAGCCTAGAAGGGAGGCATCTGTGGTAATCACCTTTGTGGGAAGAGGAGCCTGGAAGGGAACCCCCACTGCCAAATTTGCAGGGTCCTTCCGCCACAGCAGAGCTTGAAGAAACTGTTCTGTCACAGGTATCAGTTTTGATAGGATGTTGTTCCTTTGAGACCAGCGAGCTCTGAGACAGAACTGGAAGTCTCACATCCTGTACCTGACCCCTGGGACCACTGCAGTCATTGATGCCATGTGTCCAAAAAGCCTGAGAAAACGTCTGGCTGGTCTTGGCTGTCCCTGGACGAAAGAATCTGCCACTGACAGGAAACTCTGAATTCTCTCTGGAAGGTGGAAGGCAGATCCTTTCCAGGTGTCCAGCTGAGCTCCTATGAAAGTGAGTAACTGAGAGGGCTTCAGGTGAGATTTCTTTAGATTTATCAGGAAGCCCAGAGATTTCAGAGTGTGCTCTGTGAGGGAAAGGGACTCCTTGACCTGATGAGAAGATCTTGCCAAAATGAGCCAATTGTCCAAATAGGGGTAGACTGAAACCCCCTGCTTTCTGAGGTATGCTACCACCGCTAGGCACTTGGTAAAAATTTTTGGAGCAGAGGATGAGCTGAAGGGCATTGCAGCAAACTGATAGTGACCTGAAGGAAGTTTGAATCTGAGAAACTTCCTGTGAGACTTCCTTATGGGTGTGTGGAAGTAAGCGTCCTTTAGGTCCAGGGAGGCTAGCCAGTCTCCCTGCTGTAAGGACTGAATGACCAGTGACAGAGACCATTCTGAATTTTGGTTTTAGCAGATGTTTGTTCAGATATCTGAGATCCAAATAGGTCGACACTCCCTAGTTTTCTTTTGTGTCAGGAAGTATCTGGAGTAGAGGCCTTTGCCGTTTTCGTAGGCAGGGACTCTCTTCACTGCTCGTAAAGCTAGAAGGTTTTTTACCTCTAACTCCAGCAAAAGTACCTGTGTTGGAGTTGGGGGCTTTGACGCCTGGGTATGCCTGAGGTCTGGCATCTGCTTAAACTGTAGTGGCAGACCCTTTTCCACTAAATCCAAGATCCCACCTGTCCTGAGGTATGAGGGACCAGGATTGAAGACAGTGGGAGAGTCTGCCCCCTACTGGCAGAGGGGAGGCAACCTGGACACTCACATCAGGGCTTAGGCTGGGAGGCTGCTGGTTGGACAGAGGTGGCTCTTCTTTGGCCCCTTCTGCCCCTCCCTTTGTAAAAATCATCTGTAATGTGAGAAGTCAGGCTGAGGATAGGGGGCATGAGATCTGGGATAACCTTTCCCCTAGAGTGGGATTTTTGTGGAGCAGCAGGTTTAGGCTTAGAGGATTGACTTTGCCAAGAAGCCTTGTACTCATCGACCTTTTTCATATAGTCTTATATAGTAGTAGATCAGGGAGGGGCTGTGGACATGGCCTACCTAGACTTTAGCAAGGCATTTGTCACAGGCCCACACAATAGATTAATATACAAGTTAGCCAGCCTGGGAGTGGGTCCCAAGATGACAGCCTGGGTAAAGAATTGGCTGGAGAATAGGACACAGAGAGTAATAGTAAATGGAGTCCACTCTGAAGAAAGGGGGGTTACTAGTGGGGTACCGCAGGGTTCAATATTAGGACCGGTCCTCTTCAATGTCTTTAGAAGCGACATTGCAGAGGGACTGGAAGGAAAAGTATGTCTCTTTGCAGATGACACAAAGATCTGCAACAGAGTTGATGCAAGGTGGGGTGGAAAGGATGAGAAGGGACTTGGCAAGGTTAGAGGAATGGTCAAATGTATGGCAGCTTAGATTCAATGCTAAGAAGTGCAAGGTAATGCACCTGGGAAACAAAAACCCAGGGGAAGAGTACACAATGGGGGGTGAGATACTAACAACAACAAAAATGGAAAGGGACCTGGGGGTAGTCATATCAGATGACCTAAAGGTGGGCAAGCAATGTGAGAGGGCAGCAAGAAGGGCTGGGGGGATACTGGGATGCATAGGGAGAGGCATCACTAGTAGAAAACAGGAAGTTATTATCCCACCTGTACAGACAGCTGGTGAGACCCCATCTGGAGTACTGCGTGCAGTTCTGGAGACCCAATCTCTGCAAAGACATAGACAGGATGGAAGCTGTCCAGAGGAGGGCAACTAAAATGGTGCAGGGTCTGCACCGGAAGGCATATGAAGAGAGACTTAAGAAGCTTAATATGTATAGCCTCGAGGAAAGGAGGGAGAGGGGGGACATGATAGAAACTTTCAAGTACCTCAAGGGAATCAACAAAGTCCAAGAGGGTAGCATCTTTCAAAAAAAGAGGTGTGCAAGAACAAGGGGCACAATTTGAAGATGGGGGGGCCTCAGAAGTAATTTAAGGAAGTATTTTTTCACAGAGAGGGTTGTGGATGCATGGAACAGCCTTCCGGAGGAGGTTGTGGAGTCAAAAACAGTGGTGGAATTCAAGCATGCATGGGACAGTCATAAGGCAATTCTAGGGGGTGGGGGTAGGAAGAAGTAGGCTGCTGGTTAAGTAGGATCTGCAGCTTATCCATTAGGTAGGGAAATGGGCAGACTGGGTGGGCCAAGCGGTCCTTATCTGCCATCAAATTCTATGTTTCTGTTGTCCTGGAATCAAACAATATGTTTTGATCACAGGGAAAATCCATGGCTTTAGACTGGGTGTCTGGAGTAAGACTGGTAGTTCTAAGCCAGGCAAAACGCCTCAAAGAGTGGCATGGGCCATCGCTTTAGAGGCAGCATCGTTGTCGTCATCTGCCATGTGAAACTGGTATTTCGTAGCTTCCAGGGCAGTTTTTGCAGTGTCAATCAGGTCCCGCACCACTGTGTCAGATTCATTCTGGGCAATAGCCAGGACAGAATTCCATAGTGCTTTTTGATACTTGGCTGTGAAAGCCGTGTGGGAGGAAAGGCGGATAAGCAGAGAAGCTGTAGTGTACATCATCTTTGCAATAAAATAAATTTTTCTGGAGTCCTTGTCAGAAGGCAAGAAGACAAAGAGATTCCAGCTTTCTCACATGCCACCTGCTGTACAATATTCTCAAGGCTGGGGTGTACAGACAGGAACTCAGTGTCATTTTTAGACAATTGGCATTTTTTGTCACAGCGCTTGTCAACCCCTGCCAAGGAAGTGGGGGTTTGAAGCAATTTCATGGTATTTTTTCTGAAAGGATTGTAAATAGGTACAACCAATCTCTTAGGGGGTGGAAGACCTTTCATCTCCCTGTAATCTTGGTCTTCGTCATCATCCTGGTTGGTCTCCCGCGGGTCGGGAGGTCCAGGGTGTCCAGCATATTTTGAATAAATGTAAGCAAAGAGGAGGAATCGTCCTGGTCAGCAGGGTAAGCCCCAAAATGAGGGTCAGGGGACACATCAGGTTCTAGGCCCTCTGAATGTAGGTCTGGTGCATCATAATAATGTTCTTCCTCTTCTACATCACCCCAAGAGTCTCCTGTAGTGAGAACTGTGGAAGAGTATTTACCAGAAGAAGCAGTAGAAAAAATAGACCCCATGTTTTGTAGGGTCTGAAAGACTTGCCATATCCTCCACAGATGGGAGCTCCTGAGAACAATCAGGTTGGCTGCCAGACTGTGGCTGTGTATGTTTAGTTTTTTCTTTGTGCTTTTTGCTGCCTGTTGTCACACTATTGACTTTCCCAGGAGGAACAGGGGCGTTTTTGTCTTTGCAAACATTCTTTTTAGCCACCTCATCAGCGGCTTGATCATGCTTCCTTTTTAATCCAGACACTTCATCAGTGCCTTTACTACTTTTTGGTTTTGAAGGAACCTCATCAGCTCCTTTGGAAGCTTCATTCTTAGGCACCTCATTGGCACCTCCTTTTCTTGGCTGGGATTTGGAGGCTTTATCTGCACCTGTTTGAATGTTTATTGTTACTATTTTTTGATGGCCCCTCATTGGTAGCCTTAGAGTTTTCCTCAGCCATAATTTTTTCAAGTCTCTTTGCTCTGTTTCTCAAAGTTTTCTTACAAAATTTGGTGCAAAGAGAGCAAGTATGGTCTGGGCCTATGCTATAGCAAGAATTCTGTGACAGTTGACACAATTTTTAAATCCTGTAGGTGCAGTTTTCTTTTGGGATCTCTGACAAGCCAATCCACAGATAATCCTGAAAAATAATGCAGAATTGAAGAAAAGCAGTTGGTTCCCTCGAGGTAAGGAACCGCGATGTCTGAGGTAAAAAAAAAGTGAAAAACGTCCAAAATTGTTGGTTCCTGCAAGAAAGGGGGAACCACGATTAAAATACCAAAGGAATTGTCGAATATATTTAGACGCGATTAAAATAAAAAGCAGAGGAAACTGCAGAACCAACCAAAAATAGCGATTCCTGGGAACCAAGAGAAACCACTAAAAAGCTAAACAAATAAACTCAGCATACTAAAAAAATAAGTTTTTGAAGAAAACTTTACCAGGAAAAAGCAGAATAGGCTCTTAACTAGGAAAGTTGAGAGACACCTCGGGGCAGTGTTGCTCAGTCAGCGGAGAAAAAATTCTGAAGGCCTTCAGGCTGCTCTCCCTCAGCACACTCCCAACTCTTTTCTGATTGGCTAATTCCCTAAGCTCATTATCTTAATGGCATACCTCCAGGGCAGTTGCACCTAGCCAGCTAAATGCTATTGTTACCAATGCTAAAGGACTCCTGGGGTGAGAAGTGTAGTTTCATGTATGGGGATGCAGGAACACAGGTGTCTGACCATCCACCTCCCATACAAATCTTTGGAAGAATTTATGGGATCCTGGAATTGTCAGTGGAGACAGGCTGAAAGAGTCTCAGCTGGGGACTGGAGCTATATTGAAATCTCTGGCCAGAAAGGAGAAGTCCTTTAGTCATGGTAAGTATCTAGTCTAGTAGCCCTTTTGACTGTTGGGAAGTTGGTCACTGGGAGCAAATATAAGTTAGCCAGTGTGACCTCTACACCATGGAGGAGGCATTGCACAATGACTAGTCTGCCTTCTGGGCATTCCCATGTCAGACAGGAATATGGTATGGGATGAGGATTGCTACCTCACATTTTCTCCCTCCATGAAATAAAGAGAAGAAAAGGGTGGAATAACAATCTGGAAAGCTTATCATGCTCTGTGGTGGAATGGTGGGACTCATTTACATAAATGAGATCTGATTTTGTTTTCTTGATATGGGACATTATCCTCACTCTTTTTATGGGGTTGCTGAGCCTGTTTACATAAAGTGAGAACAACCGAATACCTGATGCGCTCATTTTCGACCAAGAAAAAGCAGGATGGTCAAGACTCCCCCTGCCTACTCCCAGACCCCACCCCCCAGCATTTTACACACATATATATTCAGGGTAATACAGACATAATATGACAGAACACCTAACAGCAAGTACTCACAAATTAGAGGAGCATAAGGGGGCCACTGCATTGACCCAATCAAAATGTAGAGGAGATTATAACCCAACCAACACTAGGTTGTGCCAACTGGGCATCATCTGAAAGACAGTAGTAACAGTGTGCTTACATTTACACAAGTCCAGATGTGGACCTGGAGGGCAGGGTGACACCCTGCCTGGAGGATATGCCTCTGATAAGGAGCCTCCAGATGTAACTAATGTCTAGGAAAGGGTGGAAGGGAGGGACAGCATGTCTCCACTCACCCGTGGGGCAAGATATTGAGAATGTTCTGCAAGCCTGGAGATAATTTGGGACTATAGGGGGTAGGGGTTACATTCCTGGGGGGGAGGCCAGAGTAAACAAGGAAAGCATACAGAAGGGTGGGGCAGCAGGTAGTAGGATCGGGACATACTGTGTGGGTACTGCGAAGTGGGGGGGCCCCCCCGGTCAACACAGGGGACAGCCCCCACCCACCCCCAACAACGTTGCTCTGATGTACAGGTGACTAACTGCAAGGGAAACCCCCTGCAGAACAGGTGGGAAACAGATCCCAATGGGGAGGGGGGCAGAAAGGAGAGAAGACAGGGCAGCAAGCAGTCTGTAACATATCCTCAGAAGTAAGCACAAAGAAATTAGCCCAGCTTTTCTGCTCCATCAGCTCGAAGGTCCCACCACGCCCCAACCCACTTGTTTTAGTTTTTAAATTGCAGTCAGCAGCTGTTATAGTTTGCTGCAAGGTGACTTTTGAACGTTTCTTGTCCAGACTGCCTACTCTTACTTGATATTGAGAAGATGCAATGTAATGAGTTTCTAACAGTGTGTTCTCTTGCGCCTTTTTTTTTTTTTTTATATTATAATAACTGGCTTTGCCTTTTTCTCATAGGGAAACCGCGGCATAATTTGCAGTTATAAAGGAGTGTTTATAATGGCAAACATGCGCATGGCTTCCCTCGCTCTGTGCATGCCCTGCTGCAGCTCTTTCCTTCAGACTGCTGGCCGCATGTTTTTTCCCCCCGGAGCCTAAACCACCACTTGGACGTGGCGGTAAGTGAAGTTTAAACAAAAAATCTACTACAAGGGTAAAAAAACTTATTTTTCGACTGCCAACCAAAACACACAAAAAGTTTTAAATAAATAGAATATGGTACCACGGACCGCACACTGAAACGTAACTGGGCCGGGGCCGCACAGGAACCTCCATTCATTTTATATAACTGCTGTGGTGAAAAAGGCAAACCCAGCAATTATATAAAATAAAATATGGGTCAGTGTGTGTAAACTCAAAGTTTACACACACCCTCGGGGTTAGATGCTATTCATAAACCCCTCGAGCTTCACTCTTGGGGTTTATGTAGCATTTAATCCCTCGGGTGTGTGTAAACTTCTCATTACACACACCGACCCATACTTTATTCTATATATGATCATGTTATATGAACACCTTTCACTGGGTTGAAGACTGGTGCCTGATGAGAGTAACATTTTGTTTAAATCTTGTCAATACTTTTTACCGTAACCTTGACCCCCGTAGGAAGGATACTGTCACGTAACAACAATGACACATTCCACTAGTGCTTCCCCTCCATCACAGTACACCTGCTCTTCACAGGATCATCACTAGTAACTTTCCTATTTTGCATACTGACCCTAATATTGGTGTCTCTTTTACAGAACTACCTATTGCCTCCTACTGCCAGCCACCCAACCTGCGGAATCTCCTGGTAAGAAGCAGCCTACCTACTCCTAACAATTCCTCCCTACCAGGTACCAAACCTTGCAACAGAACTCGCTGCTACAGCTGCAAATGTATGCCTAGTGTGACTGAAATTCGAGGTCCCACAGGTGTTTTTCACATCACCAAGGAGTTCTCATGCACCTCCACTAATGTGGTATATTGTATTCTTTGCAGGAAGTGTGCAGCTATTTACATCGGAGAAACGGGTAGAGGCCTGGCTGACCGTTTCAGGGAACATTACACGGCAGTCAGGAATGGAGACACTGATAAATCCATTGTATCCCACTTTACCTCCCGGGACCACAGTGTCAATGATCTTTCTGTCTGTGTCCTTCAGCAGGGTTTCTGGGATGCTGACCAAAGAAAAAAACATGGAAACCAAGCTGATCATCTGCCTTGGCTCCCAGCAGCGCTCCAGTTTAAATGATAGACTTATTTTCTACTAACATCATTCAGCCACCCTTTGTTTTCCCTACAGTCTGTTTTTATCTGTACATATCTATTTTCATTTTCACCAGCTGTCTCCCTCTCCAGCTCCTTCCCCCACACTTGTCACCTTTCAGCTTTCTTACTAGTCCCTGTTAATTATTTGCCACCTGGGGACTTCTCTAGCTCATTCATTCCTATTATGCCTTGTCACTCCCATCATCACCTTTTTGTTTTCCAGATTCTCTTTTTATCTTACCATTAATGACATCTTATTTTCCCTCCCCTCTACACTAACTTTGCTTTTTTTCTCTTTTAGATATTTTCTGAAGAAGACCTAACGTCGAAACGTCAATTTTTAACACTATTTTCTATTTTCAGCATGTATTTAAAATTACCACAATACTTTTTAATAATCGTGTACCCTACAGCATGTGCTCCCTCGAGCTCTGTGGTTTGGGGGGAAAGGGGCTGGGAGGGTTTAATCAGGCTGCAGTGGGATGCAGGGGGGTGGATCTCAAAATAATACAACATGCAGACTGTATTCACTGAACTTTGCTGCCACATGTATAAATTATATACATGCTGACATCAACTAACATTGAAGAGGATGATAAACTTTAATGACAGCTACAGCATTTTGTGAGACAGCCTTGCTCTCATTGGTTCACCACATTAATAAAGGCGTTTAGAAAATGGGTTGTGGAAACCCTGCTCTCTGATTGGTAGAGAGCATCATCTACCTGGGCAGGTATCAGGCAATAGACACCAGTAAATAACTAGTCCCTGTGCCTGTCAGCCTTTTTACCAATGTCAATGGGCCTGAGAATGTTGATGTTTAAATAAGCCACCATTTTGTTGGTCGCTTCAGGAGCGACATACTGAGTGACGCCAGCCCCCAATTATGAATAATAAAAAACGCATGGTTGCAGAGTGACCTTGTCTCCTGCCCTTCACGAACACCGGTGTGAAAGCCGTTTTTCTATATTAAGTTAGTAGTGTCCTGTTTTTTGAGAGAGGCCTCTCTGTCCCTGCCTGGTCGAGTTTTCTGCTCGAAGTTTGTACAGTCGTTTCTGTCTTTGGCACTTGTGCCGCACCACCCAGAAAGAACAGAAATCGTAGGGAGGGAAAAGTCCTTTTCACTGACTGCATGTCTTCTGCAGTTATCCTGCCAGAGAAGCATGTAAAAAAGAACCGCCAAGCCGTGCTGCTCATAGTATGTCCGGAACCAGAGCCCAAAGCAAAAAACCAAAACAGCTCAATAAAATGTTGAGTGAGAGAGAGAAGACTGCGTGTATGCTGAAGTGAATGTCCTCTCACTCACAGTCAGCGTCTGGTGACACAGTTGTAAAGCTAAATCTCCCCACAGAAGTATCTCGACTACCGTAAACGGTTTTACTTTTTTTTTTTTTTACTCGTCGCCTTCAAGCTGTTCTCCCTTTACAAAAGATGCAGCCTCAATGCCATGATTGCTGACAGTACAATTCTCCAACAACCATCGCCGCTGTTGTGCGGTGCCCCCTCTTCCAGCTGCCTGCCCGCTCGCTGTCCGCTGCCTCTCGTGGACCCCAAACAAGTTTTGAACTAAAAACCAGTTAAAATTTCCTTTAAAAACACACACAAGTGGCACAACAGTAAAATAGAAGCGCCTGTTCCTCTGAGCGCTGTCACAGTATTCCCAGATTCACCGCAGGACGCTATAGGAGCACAATACAGAATAACGGGCACAAAATGAGTTGCTTTTTAATTTAAAAAAAAAGACACCTTAGAGCAATGAACCCACATTTTTTTCATTCTTACAGCATCTGCGAGGGTGAAGCCGGGAATACTGTGACAGCGCTCAGAGGAACAGGCGCTTCTATTTTACTCTGTAAACCATGCTCACACTGTCTCTCTCTCTCTCTTTCTTGCTTCTCGGCCGTTTCTCATAGCCCTTGCCTCGCACTATTACGGCCTTTCTCTTGCAGCTTTCCCTGCTCGAAAAGAAAATGAAAAGGAAAAATCATACCAGCTTCACTTTCTCTGTCTTGTCCTCGTAATTTCTTTGGTTGTTGGCAATGAATGCACAGCCACCTGTGTGTGTGTGGGGGGGAAGAAAACACCAGTACCAGTATAAAAAAATAAATAAATAAATTACAGCCTGTATGTCTTAAGTGTGCTGGGTTGGGGGGTGGGGACCAGTCAACTTTCTCCTGTATGTGTACCTCTGTGTGGGAGAGGATAACCATGACAACCAACTCCAGCCGTAAGTATGGAGGCTACAGGTGGAGGAACTATTTTATTTCAAAAGTTATTTTAAATGTATTTTTTATTAACTTTTTTGAATTAAAACTAATTTTTTTACAGTGCCCATTTTCTAAGCGCAATAATACCCTCCAGGGTGGGCGTGTTGGCTATGCCGGACCTTTCAGGGGCTATAAGGCCCTCAGCCTGCGGCGTCGGGCCTCATTATGCCCCTGTGCGGTCCGGTATAGCCCAATACCGCCCACCCTGTTGGCTATTATTGCTTACTTAGATGTTCTACAGGACAGCCTGACATCTGTATTTTTCCCTGTCAAACTGTTTTAGGCTTCTGAAGAAGGACTGGTTGGTTCGAAAGCTAGAGCACTTGGTTCTGGTTGTTACATCTATGTTGGTCCATTAAAAGGTATCAAATCATTTGGTTCTGGATCTGTTCTTGTAAGGACCAATACGGCTAATACTAAATCTAGATTCCTGTCAAAGTGGAACATTAAGTGACACGTACATATTAAAACACATGTTAACACGTGGGGCTGCATGCATTGTTATCGCCTGGTTTTTTATACTTACAGAAGTGTAGAGAAGCGTATTTATAGTTTTGAGAGTATCTCCTCATTCATTTTGTGGGTGGGTGGAACTACTAGCCAAGGTTGGCAATTCTGATTCCCAAAGGATACAAAAGGAGACAGCTGTTGCATCCATAAGAGTGCAACTCAGTGCTCCTATAAATAGATTAAAATTGCCTTAATTTATATTTTTTTAAATTAAGTTTGAATAACTTGTCTGAATTTAAAAAAAAAAAAACCTACTCCCCAATTCCATAAGTGGAACATTTCTTGTTTTCAATTATAAAATGGCGAGGAAAAAAAATCTAGAAATCTCATTGGCCAATAGACTCAGATGATTATATATTATAACTCTATAAACGCACATTCATCCTGGTCCTAAACTACAACACACAATCAGCAAATCAGTCCACCTACAACCAGAACTATCTTCTATCAGTCTCCCTAAAACCAGAATGTATCTTCCGTCACAAACATGGCTGCTACATTTACACAGTAAAAACCTTCAACTGGCCCCTAAAAATAAAACTACCTTAAATAAAAAATAAAACAAATTAATTAAATGTTGTTTCCCTGATCATCACACTCTTCTTACACACATAAACAAATAAGAAACATTAAGTACTGTTTATAGCTTTCATTACAACAGTTTCTTTGCTGACAATGAAAAATCACCCTTCTATCTTTACCTGCTCATCAGGGAAATCTCTTCTGCTTGCCTCGACAGTGACATAATTGAGTCTCTGGCTCTAGAAGAGGCATTTATAATGTGTGGTAGAACACTGTCCTGGAACAGCATTGTTGTGCTGCCCTGACTATGTCACAATCTTGCTGTGATACACTGAGTAAGTCACTAATGTAGCACAACAAGGTCAAACGTCGTCACACCTGCGAAATGAAGGGGCCACGACGGTGAGAGCAGGTCCAGGAAGAGAGTGACTCTGGAGAACCGAACAGACGGCAGTAAAGTAAGGCAGTTTTATTACTGCTGGAATCTTTTTTTTTTTAACTCAGGAGGTGACTGATGATTGCCCATGCACTATAAAAGATTGTGTATAACCAATCATACACAAACAGCACTATTTTTCAATGTTTCTGTGGCAACTAGACCTCGCTAACTGCACTCTCAAGGGCACTTGTTGCCACGGACATGTCTCCATCAAAAAAATAGCACTGCTGTGCATGATTGCTCATACACCATCCTCTATGTAGTGTGTGTGTATATACAGTATGTTAGGAGAGGAACATTCTGCCAGTGGAACTGAGCAGAATTTTGAATCCCTGTATTCTGTGGTAAACATTCCATATCTTGAATGTGGGGGAAAAACAATGAAAAAGAAAAACAGGATGAAGAAAGTAGGCAATAATACTTTGTGAACAAAGAGAAAAGGTGGGAAAACAAGTATTTTTTTGTTCTTTTGAGTGATGGTCCTTTGCATTGCTGCTTAAGTTTTAATGTATCAGGAGACTGAGGTTACATGGACTGAAAGAGACAGTGAGAGAGAGCAGGCGTTTAGTAGAGTGGCTGCATGTCTGTGTTGCCCTTACCCTTCACTAAGCAAAAAAAAAAAAAAAATTCAGAAGCAGTGTTTTTTATTTTCTAAACTGCGAGATATCAATGCGGAGGGGCCAGTCAGACAGCTCTCCTGATATACAAACTTAAACAGCAAAGTTGCATCACTCAAAACAAAACAAAAAACAAAAAAAAGATATATATATATAAATATATATATACACACACACACACACACACACACACACACACACACACACACACACACATACAAATGAGACATGTTAAATTCTACCATAGCACTACATAAATGTATCGCTGTTGGGGGGCAGACACCATCAGTCATGCTCTCATTAAAGAAAAAAGTATATAACTATGGCTGCTACTAAAGGACAAAAGCCCAATAGTAATCCAAGCGGAATGACTATTTTATCATAAATTCATCAAATGACAGCCTTTGTTCCATAGATAAACCTATTTATCTAATTTTAGAAATGCTTTTAAAAAATATAGCCCATTTTATAAGTGCAATAAGACACTCCAGGGGTGTGCATGGAACAGATTTTACTTCCTGGGTGCCCCTTAGCATGTGGCAAAATCTGTTCCATAGACACCCTGTAGTGTATTTGCTTACGTCACGAGCCAGAGGAACTCTTATGGTTAGAAGATAACCTCTCATGCAAGGCGATCAGAGCACAAATTGGTTGATTCAGTGTTGGTGATTTATAACATAATGCCAAGCTTTCTTTGAAGTAGCAGATCTGCAAAGTTGGGCAAAAAATGTGACCATATCCCCCCCTTAAGAGTCCCAACATTTTCCAGTTTCATTTGCTGGTAAAACTGTCCAGTTATACTAGAGTTTAGGTATTTTATAAATGTTTTAAATGACCTTTTTTTCTTAAGAAAAAACATGATCACTTTTGGCTTAGAGATAACACTGTAAAACTGACAAAGGGTTAGGATAAAAAAGAAACGCATTAAAAATACATAGTAAACAGACTGGGACCTAGAAAAGCAGATTTCACATGCGTGCTAATGGTTTTATTAATGTAAGCTGGAAACTAGTTTTCTGGAAAAACATTTTTCTCTGCTCTGCTTTGCTGCCACTGCGCAACAGTTTGTTTTCTCAAGCCTTTTGGACTATGTACAGTAGTTTTTAAGTGTTCTTGTGTTTTCAGTTTTTAACAGAGGTCCTTGTGAAATTCTTGTTTTTTCAGAACTATAACAATTAAGATGCTTCACTGATGTTGTTACTATTCCATAACGTCAGCAGCCACACTGAACACAATGCAGGAAACTATCTTGTTCAAGTATAAAACAGTAGAAAATAGAGTCCCCAACAAAGAAGAGGACTGTCATTTTGAGATCAGAAAGGTTTTAACACTGTACACTTGTGATTCGGCTAAAAAGGAAGTTAATGGCATCTTAGAATGTCCATTTAAGGTGGTATGAATTTATACCAGTAGTTTTGGGTGTTCAATCCTCGTAATAGTCCAATCTGGCTTCACCCCTTGAGTAAATTCCCTCTGAAACCTGAAAAAAAAAAACATAATATAACACTTAAATGTAGCTTACAAAATGACTTGGATCAAACAAACTATCTGACTGGTTAATATCTGCCACATGACCATGCGTTCATTTCAAATTACCACACAGTTCAGATTTTGCTTTCTTTTTACCTCATTTAATGCTCACTTTTAGAACTATTTTACGAATGTAACAACACATCCTAGAGTGTGTGGTAGTGCTGTAAATTAGTATACTTCCTACAGGTACATTAAGGCGCTCGGCTTTACCTCACGCCTCACAACCTACCTAATGAGAGTGTTAATTAATTTGATTTTTTTTTTAATTTTCGTTGACCAGGAAAGGAGGGCTAGCGAATATTGCCTACTTTTAGCTTCATCCCGTTGGTGGTAGTGGCGATGGGGGTACAAATACAAACCAAATAAAACTGAACTGCATTAAGCTGTTGGTGGTATTTTCTCATACTGAGGAAATCTGGTTGGGAAACTACTTTTTTTGAAAACTGCCACAGGACCTTTAACATCCACCTGAGAAACCAACGGGAAAGGCAGACAGGACTCCAGTTTAACTTCTCATCCGAAGGATGGCATGCCCCAACAGTGCCGCATTCCTTTAGTACTGCTCTCAGGGGCTAGCACTTATAGTATGAGCCTAATCCTGATGTGGGACTCGGACCCACAACCTTCTAAGCTCAGATGTGGATGTGCTACCAGCTGAGACCCATTGGCAACTGAGCATTACCACACACCCTGCCATGTATTACTGCTTACTTGGCTGAGTTGTGGCAATCATGCATCTGTGCCCAGTGGTTATGTAATACAATAAATATCTCATATAGTGTCTTTCAAACAAATGATATCTCAAAATGAAAAGAAGACAACAGAATAGAATTATAAGGAACTATCAAATGTACGCAATATATAATACATGCACATTGGTTAGGAGTTCAAGGGTCAAAAAAAGTCCAATGCTAGAGTCCCTCCTACCCATTTCTAGTTGATGCCCAGGTGGAAGGTACAAATCACAAATTAGTGTCAGTGGCTTAGTAAATAGCACACTCGCCTCTGGGCTGATAGCACACTCACCTTTGGGTTGAAAGATTGGGAGGTCATGCGTTCTAGTACCACACCAGTAATTTGAGCTAATATCCTATACTGACACTGTAGTGCAGGCAGTGCTGGAGGTGCTGCACCGTTAAGACGTGCTGGCATGAAACCTAGGACCCTTCTGCCCATCTCTGGTCAATGACCAGGTGGGAGTTAAGGATGTCACTGCTGGCCCAGTGAGGCGGAGGGTTCAGCTGCTGAACACCACATCTCCCGTCACGCTGGAGACCCGAGTTCAGAAGTGGACTCTGCTTGCTGGGAGTCGACTGGGGGGGCGGCACTGAGCGTCTGTCTGATAGCACTCATCTCCCAGGGTGGAGAGTTATGCTGTGCCGCTCCTGTACTGCCACTGCATGGAGTCAGGGTGGTGGAGTAGTGGCTGCAGCCAGAATGGAGGGCGGACAGCGGCCGACACATGGTGTGTGTGTGTGTGCCACTGCACACCACCAGCCATCAAAGGGGAGAAAATGGAGAAGAGAAACATGTGGTGCAGCAGGATGAAGCTCGCTCTGCTCTGGACCCACACCATCACTCAAGCAAGGCCACTGTTGTAGAGGGTCACAGGGATGGGGCGTGGCCCCTCCCCTCCTGATCTCAATCCGTGGGGGTATGTAAAGCCGGTAATCCAAGGGGAGATGAGTACCAACCATGAGCGGGATGGGGCTGAATGGGACCAACATCGCACAAGTGGAGAAACACATAACTGAAAGATCCCATATAGGGATTCCCCCAGTGTGCTGGTCAACTTTCCCACAAAAAAAAAAACAGATCCTTGTAACCAGTCCCCGAAATGCACCTGGAAGTGAGCTGTCACAACTTAGTGTGCCTTTCATGGCCAAAAATCACAAATAAATAAACATAAACAAATACATAACTACCTCAATCAGTAATTTCAAGAAGTCACACTCCTCAGCTGAATAGTTGAATAAATACTATTTTATTAAATAGAGTACACAAAAAAAGCTATAAAAGGAGCAAACCGCCGTGCAGCTCCACAGAATCAACGAAACCCCGACCGGTTTCATACTCATTACATCATCAGCGGGGTGAGTTTGATGCTCACTTACTGCTTGTTAAATAGGCAGAAATTTAAAGTGACAGTGCTGAAATAATTCACATGTGCACTGAGTTTTACCCCAAACAGTTCTCATACACAAACAATAGTGCAAATTAATAGTATTCCTGCTACGTGTCACTCAGTAAATATCCTCATTCTATAAGTGTTTTCAATGTGCCTAGATGCTACAGAAAGCAAAAAACACACACAATTTAAAAACAGTTACATGTTTACAACATGACATTCTTAATAAAGTAGTATGATTTTGTTACTTATTTCCTAGAAGGTGTCTATAGATGGTAACTGGTGGCAGCCAATGCAATCCCATACATTAATACATACATAAATAAATTCCACGGCCACTTGTCAGAAAGAGTTGGGGATTCACCTGGTGCTCTGATACGAATATTCTCTCTTGTTGTAATAGAGAATAATGGCTCTCATTTGCCTACATACACTCAGTATCAAACATTAATTTCTAAAGCAAGTGAGACACTTAGCTGGCCCAGTGGTGCTGAGGGTTGAGGCACTGGGTGCCACACCTTGCGCCATGCCGGCGACCCATGTTTGGGAACGAGCATGGGCTGTCGGGGGGCGGCAGGGGACAAGAGGATCGAGCGTCCGAAGGACAGCACTCCTCTCCTGGGGAAGATGAATGTGTGCGACTTCCCGGCATCAATGATTCCCAGTGGAGGCTGGGGGTACAACAGCCAGGGGTCACGTCACTGACGGGATGGGAGCTTCGGCAGACACCTGTTGGATGTCACTGCACGTCCGCGCTCCCTTGGGGACCTCACGCTCACATTCACATACAATGGAAAAACCCCGCTGGCTGGGAGGAAGACATCGCCTGTCCCCACCTTCAACTCTGGACCCTGCCCACTGATCTCAGCACCCCGCCACCCCTGCCAGATGGGGGGCACTGGATACGCAAAGTAAGTGCCGGGGAGTGGTAGGCGGCCCCGCCCCAGTGGTTCCTCCTGAGGGTGTGTCGTGGGTGGTCGGGGCATTGGGATCATGGAACGGGAGGGCCTTGGAAGGAGGGGCACAAGGCAGGATGACTGATAGGGCCCCAGCCAGTGGCGACGGGAAGGAAAGAAAACTGAGAGGGGGAAAAAGTGAGACACTTAGGCCCTGTATATATTAGGGTACCTGAAAGGTTTAACTGACTGACAAACTGTTTTAAGCCCTTGTAACATGCTCGCAGCCACATTTATTAGCATTTTGAAAATTTTTTTGAAAAGCGCATTTTAACCCTGCTACATACCTAGGCTTTAGCACAGTTTTAAAACTGTCTTAACTGTAACTCGTTTTACCCTGTGTGTATGCGCTGCAGTGTTCAGGCCCCAAAGCTGCGACCATCTACTATCCATAACACCTCCTATTCCCATGATGCTTTGCAGTTGAACAAGGAAATGAAAAGCACAGATGATTTAAATCACTCGAGGACCTGTCAAATACCTAACTAATAAATAAAATGACAGATTGTGCTGGCAGTTAGTCTGAGCAGGCAACTATGCTGCTTTTAGACTACTGGCCCATGAAATCAGTTCAGGAAGGAGTAAACAGTTATAGTAGAAACACTAAAAATTTCCAGCACAGTTCTGACTATCTTATAGCAAATGGCCATGATTGCACTGCTAAGCAGTGCAGAGATCTAAAAAAAAAATAAAAAATAATCAATCAACTGAAGGCGCGATATCACAAAGCTATTGACATTAACAAGAAATTAGGTGGTGGTAGGGTACCATGTCCACTGTATGAGGATTTGGATTGGATACTGGACACCAGACCAACATTTATGCCACGTAATGCGATTCAGACTGGTGATGGGCAATTTGATGATGATTTGGCCCATCCAGATGCCACCTTTGAGGTGTTCTCTGCCAGTGAAGGTATTTTCAGTATTCATCTTGTCTCAACTCAACTGCGAAATGCTACTTTGACTTGTCAGTGATGCAAATGGCCCCAGACACTGGTTCTGCCTGCCGCCTATTAAATAACATGGTTACACCAGCATGTTGTACAGGAACCAAGCAATTCTGTATTTGCTGGAGAATGTTTTAAATTTTACCATGACTACAGCAAAATATTTCCTTCTGCTGATTTTTATTTTTTAACTTTATAATTTTTTTTCCTTTGGGGGACCACATGCAGGGTAACATCAGCATAACATACCATTACATACAATGTATACAAATAATTCACACACAGCATGTAAAAAACATTATTAAATATTTTGTTTTCTTACTCGGTTTTGGCGGGGTTATGATGTGGCTAATCGACTGAGTGACGTATATACATCTTTTTTTCCTAATTTCATCTAGACAATGACATCTCAAGTGGGAATGTGGTCGATGACCAGCAACCACTGAATGAACCAGTAACAGACCCACCAAATGGAAATGCTTACGCTGCACATGCAGGAAACTCCAATGAAGTCATCTACATCTGGACAGCAGCAACAAAACAAAAGACAAGCCAAGGAACCCTTACGAATCTCTGCTGGCAAAAGAAGTTCTCTCGAATGCAAAAGCTTACGGAGGCTGTTTAGTTTTTTTTTTTTTTTTGTTGAACGGGTAAGTGCACTAGACAAATCCTGCCTATTTTCAGGCACGACCCGGGGGGAAGGGGATACAGATGAATGCCAACTGACCTTGAACCAGATTAAGCTGTGTTCGAGCCTACACGCAAAATGATACCTGAGCAGCATAACAAAATGCTGGAACTGGAGAAGGAGAGAGAGCAGCAGCAGGGCATGAAATGGAAGAGAGACTGTGAAGGCAAGAGGCAGAACAAAATGCTAAATTTTTCCAAACATTCATACAGATGCTTGCATCATCTAATGCAAATGTACCAAAGTCTGCTCCTCCATTTCAGTCTCTTATGCTGAATAGTCAGCCTTATCGAGGGAATCAACATTGTAGATTTCAGCCACTCCAACAGCTTGTTGTAATGCAACATTATGAACAACTGCAGCCATCTAGCCATCACCTGGAAAGATGGGAGTAAGTTCTGGAACAACCTTACCGAACTAACAGGGAAAGACCCCAGAGTAACACCCTCAATGCTGAACATAGATATGTCATCACCTTGGACCATGTAACCACAGCCAACTCTTTCAACACCACTTTCACTGACCTTAGTCACGTGCTACCCCCAAACTTCTTCAAACCCACCCCTGGCACCTTACCCTCTGAACAATCAGGTATGTTACAGGGGCACCCGCCACCCACCATTCTATTTCAAAGTAATTTCAGAAAGCCTAGCTAAAAAGCACCTACTTAGTGCTTGGAAGGTCCAGATACAGTGGAGATTCCTTTGACCTGAAACTTCTCGCCCTCACCAAGTCCTACTCCCGCTAACCAAAATCCTCAACCGGTCCCCCCATGCTTTCTGCCCCTAAAATGAAAATTGGCAGTGGTGACTCCAATTCATAAAAGTGGTGACAAGGCTCTTCCCAACAACTACATGCCTATCTCCATCCTCTCAAGCTTTGGAATGTATAGTTGCTGATCAACTTGGTGAGCACTTTGAAGAATACAATCTGCAATATCCCCAGCAGCACTGTTTTCGAAAAGGGCACAGCACTACAACAGCGCCCCTCGAATTCACCACCTACATCCATCATGCCCTCTTTCAGGGCCAACTGGTCAGCACCACTTTCATTGACCTGACAAAGGCATTTGACACTGTCAGTCACTCCCTGTTGACTGAGCAATTACCACAGCAAGGTATTTTAATTGACGCTACCTGCTGGTTTCAAAGCTACCTCAGTGACCATACCCAACAGGTTAGGATTGGTGAATCCCTCTCAACCTCTCTTCCTGTCCACTCTGGAGTCCCCCAAGAATCCATCCTGGGTCCCTTGCTATTCAGCATATTTTTGAACAAACTCCCTGCTTCCTGCTGCAATAGAATTCTACTGTACGCAGACAATGCAGTAATCTTCACGTGTCATGCTGATGCCATCCTTCTTACAGCCTCAGCTGCAGAAACATTTTATGGAAGTCAAAGCCTGGTTTAAATCACAAAAACTCATCCTTAATTACCAAAAAACGAAAACAATGTTGTTCCAAGGAACCCACAATAAGTATAAGGACCGAGAACTAAAAAGCAGAAATTGCGCGGGCACTGCCCTGGAGAAGGTGGACCTGTTAAAATATTTGGGTGTGACCCCTGACTGTACTCTGTCGTATACCAAACACATTGATAATATCGCACAAGCACAGAATACCCACATAGGGCTGTTATACAAGCATAAGCACTGTCTGATGGCTGAAGCCCTAAATCTTGCTATTCAGAGCTCAGTAATCGACTATGGGCTAGTGATCTACAGATCGGCCACTGACACTGTACTCCAGCGCATAGCACCAGCCCTTAACAAGGCCTGTTGGCTTCTCACCTTAGCTGCCTGCATCTCTCACACATGTGACATCTATAAGCAGGCTAAGTGGCTCCACCTTTCTGGCAGGCTAAAGTACCAGACCTGCATCCTAACAAAAAAGACCTCTTTGGCTCTCCTGCCCCCCATGGGGTCCAGACTATGCTGACCCCTCAATGTGTCCCCGTGGCATGAGGTAATAATGTCACAGGACATTATGCCGCACAGCAAAATTGCACTGCCAATACAGCGTGATTCTTGCCATGCAGCATATCTCTTTTTTCTGTGGGGGGCCCCCCCAATATAGATTCTCAACTCCGGGGGTTGGGGGTTCAAGCCAGGGAGCGCACAAACATTAAAAAAAAAAAAAAAAGTTTCTGGGGCCAGGAATCAAACCCAATCCCAGAAGCACTGCTTGGGTTCACTGCAGCTGTGGCTCAGTACGTTGAGCCACAACAGCTGATCGGCAGAATCCACTTCCAGCAGAGGTCTTATCCTCTGCCTGGGAGAGTGAGAATGGTGCAATACCGCATACAGCAGTATACGCAGTATTGCATCATTCTCTCACTGGTGCAGTGCTGTTAAACGTGTGACATTATGACCCGGTACGTATCCCCGTCTAACCAGGAGGACGGACAGTCAAACATTTTCTGTACCCCGCTGCCAGACTACACAAGGACAGCAGTCCTACAATGTCAGAGGATCAAACTGGTTCAATTCTCTTCCATCTGAAATCACCAACATTGCTACGCTTGGTGCCTTCAAGCGCAAACTACGCCAGCACTTTGTGGCTAGTGCCTCCTGTGACTGCTTCACATGACCTACTCCTGGTCAGGCTCCCCCCTCATACTTACCCTCCCATCACCTCCTTTCTCTTCCCCAGTTTGGACTTTTTCACCCATCCATGTCACTTGCTCCTTGTTAACACAGTCCCCCTCATCTTTTCATCCTCCTCTTGGAGTTCTACCCCTCCCGCCCTCTCCCCCCCTCCACTATCCCCCAGCACCCTACCACACTTACCCTCTCGCCACCTCCCTCTTTAATCACCATCTTTCCACCCAACCCTCTTCCCCTTTCCCTCTTCCCTCACTCTCACCTTTCCTCCTGACAATGCTCTTTGAGTTGCTTTCCTCCTCCCTTCCCTCCCTAAGTAACTGACTTAAATGTCGTTGCTCTCTGACCTATTATCTACTGCCTCTACTTTGATATCTCATGCTATTTCCCTAGGCATACGTTGTACAATGCCTAGTGTATTGTCCTGTTGTATAATTACTTGCACTATAATCCTAGACAAAGCCAATGGCTGCTCCTATTGTTCACCTCACTGTTTAGTTTGTAACTCATTTTTGTTATATGGATCTCTACCTGTCCTTGTTCCATGACATGGAACCTTTGTAAAAGAGCCTTTGGCTCAAAGGTGTAATCGAAAATCTTAATAAATAAATGAAAGTCTGCGTCTAATAATTCAGGTCAGCATACTGCACATATGACATCAACACCTAGTACAAGCCTCACACAGAAACATAGACTTTGACGGCAGATAAGGACCGCTTGGCCCACCTAGTCTGCCCATTTCCCTACCTAATGGATAAGCTGCAGGTCCCAGTTAACCAACAGCCTATTTCTTCCTACCCTCCACAAGAACTGCCTTATGTCTGTCTCATGCATTCTTGAATTCCCCCACTATTTTTGATCCCATAACCGCCTCAGGAAGGCCGTTCCATGCATCCACCACCCTCTCTGTGAAAAAATACTTCCTCACATTGCCCCTGAGCTGTCCCCCCTCTATCTTCAAATTGTGTCCCCTTGTTCTTGCGCATCTCTTTTTCTGAAAGATGCTACCCTCTTGGACTTTGATGATTCCCTTGAGGTACTTAAAAGTTTCTATCATGGCCCCCCTCTCCCTCCTTTCCTCAAAGGTATACATGTTAAGCTGCTTTAGTCTCTCCTCATATGGCTTCTGTTGCAGACACTGTACCATTTTAGTTGCCTCTCTCTGGACTGCCTCCATCCTGTCTATGTACTTGTGGAGATGGGGGTCTCCAGAACTGAATGCAGTACTCCAGATGGGGTCTCACCAACTGTCTATACAGAGGGATAACAACTTCCTGTTTTCTACTGGTGATGCCTCTCCCTACACAACCCAGTATCCCCCCAGCCCTCCCTACTGCCTTCTCACATTGCTTGCTAACCTTTAGGTCATCTGATATGCTTACCCCCAGGTCCCTTTCCATTGTTGTTGTTGTTACTACCTCCTCCCCACTGTGTACTCTTCCCCTGGATTTTTGTTTATCAGGTGCATTACTTTGTACTTCTTTGCAATAAATCCAAGCTGCCACACTTCTGACCATTCCTCCAACCTTGACAAGTCCCTTCTCATCCTCCACCCCCCCCCGTACATCAACCCTGTTGCAGATCTTTGTGTCATTTGCAAAGAGGCATACTTTTCCTTCCAGTCCCTCTGCAATGTCACTTATAAAGACATTAAAAAGGACCGGACCCAGTATTGAACCCTGCGGTACCCCACTAGTAACCCCCCTTTCTTCACAGTGGACTCTGTCTACTATTACCTTCTGTGTCCTGTTGTTCGGCCAATGTTTTACCCAGGCTGCCACCCTGGGACACACTCTCAGGCTGGATAATTTGTTTAGAAATCTTTTGTGTGGGACTGTGTCAAATGCCTTGCTAAAGTCTAGGTAGGCCATGTCCACAACAGCCCCTCCCTGGTATACTACTTTGGTCACCCAGTCAAAGAAATCGATTGGATTCGTCTGACATTACCTTCCCATTGTGAATCCATGTTGCCTTGGGTCCTGTGCCCTACGGGCCTCTAGGTACTCAACAATTCTTTCCTTCAGAAATGATTCCATAACTTCCCTTCCACTGAGGTCAAACTGACAGGTCTGTAGTTTCCTGCCTCTGTCTTGCACCCACTTTTGTGAAGGGGAATCACATCCGCCCTCCTCCAGTCCTCAGGTACCACACCATCCTCCCATGATTTGTTAAAAAGGGTAGTCAGTGGTGTCACTAGTTCTCCCCTTTATTCTTTTAGAATTCTGGGTGAATCCCGCCAGGTCCCGTTGCTCTGTCCATCTTCAGTTTTAGGAGTTCTTTCAGAACCCTTTCTTCTGTGAAAGGACTGGGCTCGACCCCCCCCGTTTGGGCCTTTGCTATCCTGACTGCCTTCCCTGCTTCCTTCTGCTTTAACTGGTATAGTTCACTGTCCTGTTCCTTCTGTGTTTCCTCATACTTCCTAAATGTTATTTTTTTCCTCCCTAACCTTCCCTGCCACCTCTTTTGAAAACCATCATTTTTTTTCTTTCATTTGATTTGTTTATTTGCTTCACACAAAGGCTTGTTGCCTCTGTGATGGCAGTTCTGATGTTTCCCCATTGTTGCTCCACCCCTCCTTCTTGCCTGTTTGCTAGTGCTTTTCTGAGGCACTCTCTCATTTCAACAGTCAGCCCTCCTGAAGTCCAGTACCCTCACTTTTGTATGACTTGACTATACAGCCGAGTTTATCGTGAACCACACCATTTGGTGGTCACTTGTTCCCAGATGGCTACCCACTTCTAGATTTGAGATATTCTCTCCGTTCCCATTTGAGAGAACCAGGTCTAAGATTGCTCCCTCCCGAGTGGGTTCCAACACTAGCTGTCTGAGGCATGCCCCCTGTAGGGCATCAAGAATGGTCCTGCTCTTGGATGTGGCTGCAGCAAAGGTGCTCCAGTTAACATCTGGCATATTCAGGTCCCTCATCAACAATAGCTCCCCTTTCTCTGCCATCCTAAGGATGCCTCCTATCATTTCCTTGTCCATTTCCTCCCCCTGAGACGGGGATCTGTGTACAACTCCTGTGCGGATTGTGGTGCCATTTCCAGTCTCCAGGGTCACCCACAGTGCCTCCTCTCCGCTCTGTTTACCCTTTTGTTCCACTGCTTTGATCCCCTCCCTTACATAGAGCGCTACTCCTCCTCCTCTTCTACCCTCCGTGTCTCTCCTGCAGATTGTGTACCCTGGTATGTTGACATCCCAGTCATGATTCTCTGTGTACCACGTTTCTGTGACTGCCACGATATCCAGGCATCCATCTTCCATCAAGGCCACCAGTTCAGGGAGTTTGTTGCCCAGACTGCGGGCATTGGTACTCATTACCCTCCATTTATTTATGGCCTTATCCCTTTTTGCCCCATCCCTGTCCTTACTGCCGTTGCCTTTTTCTCCATTTACCCCTGTCCTACTCCCTATCAACGTCTCTATCTTGGTGTTTACCTCAATAACTACCCTGATTTTGGGGGGGGGGCTAAGATTTCCCTGCTCTATTTCAGTGCCTCCCCCCCCTTGGCTAGTTTAAATGTTTGCCAATGAAGCATTTAAACCTATCACCTAGGATCCTGGTTCCGGTTTCACTACTGGACAGATGCAGACCATCGCGCCAGTATAGGTCTGCATCCCTCCAATTGGACCCCCAGTCCCCAATGACACCAAAACCCTGAGCTCTGCACCAGGTTTTCAACCATTAATTGAATCCCATGGTGCGGAGCATCCTAGCCTCACCCATGCCATAGACAGGCAGCACCTCCGAGAAGGCTACCATGCATGCTATTTGTCTAAGGCCGCTCCCCAACTCCATAAACTCCTCCCCCACTGTTCTGATCCCTTTCCCAGCCAGGTCATTTGTCCCTAGGTGAACAATGACATCCAGCTCCCTCCCCCTTGCAGCTGCTCCAGCAATCCTGAGGATTCTGGCCCTGTCCCAAGCCATGGCGCCCAGGCAGCCATCTTACCTCTCTCCCTCCTCCCTCCCCAGTTCTACCCTCCTAATCAATGGAGTCCCCACCAGGAGTTGTTTCCTTCCCTGTGGGGTACCATGCCACCCTCCTGTGGGTCTCCTTGGTGGAGGTTCCCAGCATCCTCCTTGGTCTCCACTGCCAGTGCCTCTATAGAGGAACCACACTCTGCTAGAATGGCATATGAATTGTGGAGAGGTACAAACGGAGAGATCTGCCTCTGTCCCACCACCCTCCCCCTCCCCCTCCCTGAGCCCACTGTGGTCCAATTGCTCCTCTTTCTTGGCAACCTCTGAGGCAGCAGCGGTGGCCCTGGTGGTCCCTGGCTGGGAGAGGAGGTGACCCGAATCCTGGCCAACTCAGCCTGTCCAAAGAGTTACTGTAAGAGAGTCTGACATGGACTGAACTGCACGGCATTCTATGTATGATGTTTTACAGTGTATATGCGAAATTCATAGTTTAGTTTATTGATCAACTCAAAGTCATTACAAATTTAAAACAGTACAAAGCAAACTTACATATAAACATTATAAAACAGAATAACATATTTTACAGTATATATATATATATATATATATATATATATATATATATATACATACATACATACATACACACACACACATATATATATATGTTCTGAAGAACTGTAATAGTTTAGCTCTCAAAACAGATGAAAATTTGTACAAATTCAGGGAGAAAGGTCAGACGTGCATGAACATTGCTATTCCCAGCTTTTCCAGCCTGTGTGTGACATTTAAAATGTTGTAGGTAAATATTGCACTTCAGATAAAGTAACAATTATAATTACCACAAGACCACTTATACGTTTTACTACTGGTACAATAAAAAGTTACCCAAGTAGGAACTGTTAAACAGTTTATATATCATTGAACACATTTCTTCTTTCTAATATTAGATATAGCTAAGAAATAGTTAGCCACACATTTAATTGTAAAATCATCTGCTACATAAAATTCATTAACATTATTTGAGTCATTAATATTATGACTCCTAAAAAATGACTGTATAAGATATGTATGATTTTCTTCATACCACTTACAGTGCCAGAGAACATGGATTAAGTTCTCTTTTCCACCCCGATCACAATTACACTTCTGCGTAATCTGTAGGTGTTTGTTGTATCGGGCATACAGTATGTTGTTCTCAAAGAGTTCAAATTTGTATCTAGTGAATGCTTTCCTAAGTACTTGACCCATCAGAACCTCTAAACAATATTGAAATCCATATGAATAGTTATTAGCATACCACGGTAAAAATTTGGAGCTTATTTATTTTTTTATTTATTGAACGTATCAGAATTACAAACCTTTCTGTTGGAGATCCTGTAGTTCCTCACCTTTGTTCTTATATACTTTGTATAGTGCTCACTTAGCTTAATATTTTTCTCAAGATAGCTTAGAAGAAATTTTAGTTCATATTTCCATAAGAGTTCTAGAATTGTAGTGTACCAAGCAGATTTTTGACAATCCAGTTGTGTCCATTTCTTCCAAACACTTTTTTTGGGGGAATCTTTCTGGATTTAAACTTAAGTATAACCAATAATTTAATTTTTTGGTATCTATAGTTGCATTAACATGTTCAAGCCCAAGTTTTGCCCTAAGATAGGTAGCTGGACATGAGTGACCAACTGCCAGGGTCTTCCTCAATAGTTTGAATATTGGTACCATCAATGTTTCTCTATTTTTTGTATTCCATATTTCAGCTCTATAGGTCAACTGAGCTACATATTTCGTCCTAACTGCTTCTATTAGGGGTCTGACAGTTAATCCCTCATACAGACGATTAAATATTTCAATGGCTAAAGCTGATTTTTAGCAATTATCATAACTGTACTAATATATTGTTTAGTCCAGAGGCCTGAGGATGAGTAAACAATGCCTAAATATGTACAGGCGTACACAATAGTCAGTTGTTGTTGACCTATTTTCCAGGTTCTTTTTGGCTTACCCTTGCCAAAAATCAATATTTGTATTTCAGTTGTATTAATTTTCAGTTTTAATTCTTTCATTTTCTGTTCTAGTAAATTTAGTTTTTTTTTTTGCAGTCACTTCTTAGACAGTGAAAAAAGTATTATGTCATCTGCATAAGCTAGGACCGCACAACTCTGGTCAAGCACGTTAGGTGAATCGGAATCCAAAATTGCCATATTCTTCAGTAGTTCATCTATGTATAAACAAAATAATGTGGCTGCTAAAATACTCCCTTGTCTAACACCCCATTAGTAGTTACTGCCTTGGATAATTGTCCATTCATACCTGTCCGTATTCTGACCCATGTACCATCGTACAGATTGTGTATTATGTTTACTAACTGTATATCTATAACCCTATGTACCATTAAATTCCATAATGTATTTCTGGAAACTGTATCGAAGATTGCACTAAAGTCTATGAATACTGCACAGAGTTTTTGTTTCCTTAAAATGGTATATTTTTCTAGTAGATGGTTTCGTATGAAACAGTTATCAACTGTAGTATATAATCTTTCCTGAAACCAGCTTGATACTCACTCAGACCTCCTGTCTGAATTATTTGAAGTCTTAATCTCTCAAGGATAATTGTTGAAAATATCTTGGCGCTAACATCTAATAAGCTAATGGGCCTATACACTGTAGGATCAGTCATTTTTCCCTTCCTCAGTGTCAGTGGCTCAGTAGGTAGCACACTCGCCTCTGAGGCCGAGAGATCAGAGGGCTGTGGGTTCAGTTCCCACATCTGGCACTTACGTTAATATCCCAGTACTGACACTGTAGTGCAGCATGAGAGGGGTGCTGCACTTCTGAGGTGCCATCTTTCGGATGAGACGGTAAACCGATGTCCTCTCTGCCTGGATTGGTGGTAGTTCAGGTGGATGTTAAAGATCCCATGGCACTCATCAAAAAGAGTAGGGGAATTTCCCCGGTATCCTGGCCAAATTTCCCTCATTCACTAAAAATACCACCAACAGCTTAATCTGGTTCAAGGTCAGTTGGCATTCATCTGTATCCCCCGTGTCGTGCCTGAAAATAGGCAGGATTTGTCTAGTGCACTTCCCTGGTCAACAAAAAAATATATAAAAAATAAAAAAATAAAGAATGGGTACAATTATGGAACTCTGCCATGAAGATGGAGTATTAATTTTCTGTAACACATTTATTAAAGAAGAGAGTAAGTACACCTGCCCATAATGAAGAATTACACAGATACACTTCTGGTGGCATGTGATCAGGGCCTGAAGCTTTACTGGTTTTTAAAGTCTTGATTCCCAACTAAACTTCTGATCTAATGACTAACTGTTTTTTATAGTTACATATCTACGCAGTAAATTGAGACTCCTGGGGGACTGAATCATAAAATATGTGCGTGAAAAAAATTCACCCACTGTGCTTCCGTAATGTATGTATCCAAATTAGATTTATAACTCTTTATTCCTTTAGCAACAAGGGACCAAAAGGCTTTATTATCTCTATTCTTAATGGCCTTTAACATATTAAGTCATGGGATGTGGTGACACTGTATTTTTTCTGTTGAAGGAAACATTTGTACTTCTTCCTTTCTTGATCTAAATTATTAAGTGTTTTCCTATCAGTGCTGCCTCAGGATTGCCTAATAATTGTTGTGAGCATGGCTTTATGTTTTGCACGTTCTTTATCAAATCAAGTATTGTTTTTTGAGTTCTGGGGATCAATAACATATTGTTTGTAAACGTTTGCTCTAATTAATTCAAAAAGATCAGTAATATGATGCCATAACTGATCAACATTTAAATACTGCATTGATCTCCATAGCTCATAGTTAAATTTTCCCTGTATGCTGCTAACAACTTGTTCATCTAGGGCAACGTCCCATTTTCATCCTTTATTAGATCTGATTTCAGAGGAGCATGATTCAATTAGATTTCCCTTGACTGTTCCAGTTTCTCTAGAAGGAATATTAGAATGAAATCCTTTCACCAGGACTGGTAAATGGTCGCTTTCCGACTTGGTAGAAATGCATAAATAGGACCATGTATAAAGAGCGTCAGACCATAGGACTAAATCTATAAGGGAGGATCCAGTTGCTCTAACATAGGTGCATCGACCCAGTAAATCTCCCTGTAATCTTCCACTGAGAGGGTATAAACTGTAAGATTGTAACAGATTAATTAGATATAACCCAGTCTTATTAACTTTAGGGTCCATAGTATTTCTAACTGGTATTGTTGGAGTTGTATTTGTATAAGCAAATACAGAATTATCAGCCAGTCCATTAAATTTGCCAGTTCTGGTGTTTAAATCGCTCAGAAGCAAAATTTCGACCAGGGTCACTTTGTGGATAATACTTAACAGAAGGTTATCAAGTAGCTTCCATACCTCAGTGTGACAGTATTTTGAACAATTGGGGGGATGTAGCTGTTAATTAACACACATTTAACTCCCTGGGATATAACAAAAGAAACAATAACATTTTTCCTCACATAAATATTTTATATTGTGAAAAGGGTGAAAATTGGCTCCCATATATCTTCCCCCCCCCCAGTCACCATGGGGGTCCCTCAAGGGTCAGTCCCAGGCCCGATACTTTTTTCTATATTTTTAAATGATCTCCTGCTGGCCTGCACAAACTATGCCATACAAATGTACGTGGACGACACCGTACTGTATGCCTCTGGCCCCTCCACTGGAGTCATGTACAACACACTACAACAGGACTTCAATGCCACACAGCAATGGTTCAGGTCCAACCAACTATTCCTAAATGTAAAAAAACCCATCTCCCTAACCTTCGGCATGCAACCTCAACTCTCCCGCCTAGTTGCTCTTCCCGTCTACCATACCCTGGACAGGTCCCTCCTGGAGTCCTGCACCTCTTTCAGATACTTGAGAGTATGGCTTGACCAACACCTAGATTTCTCCGTACACATCGAATCGCTACACAAAAAACTGCTCCCTAAACTGTGCGCACTATATCACAACAAAGGGTGCATGCCCACTATGGTCCGGCTTGAAACTGTACTTAAAATGATTCTCCCAATACTTGACTATGGCGATGTGGTTTATGGCACCGCACCCCAACCAACCTGGCCAGCCTGGACACCCTCTTTCACTCCTTCTGTCGTTTCATCCTGGACTTCCCCCCAATGACCCATCACTGCGACCTATACAGCTCCCTAGCCCTACACTCACTCGCTTCCCGCAGACGGATCCACTGCGCCAGAGTCATAGCTAAATTCTGGTCCCAGTCCCTCCCCCTGTATTTCAGCTCTGCATTATTGGCTCAGCCTTCCATGGCCTACTCACTCAGAAGCAATGACCCCAGGCTTCTCCAAGTCCCTTTCATGTATACTTCCAAGGGACAATCAGCCTTCAAATATCGCATGCCCAAACAATGGAATGATCTACCAGCTGACATCAGGTTTACCTATAGGCCTAGACTCCTAAACCCACAACTCCAAGAACGCTTCTCCGACACATGCACCTGCTACCAGTAACCTTAAGCTCTAAGCCCATTGCTCTCCTGATTCGTACCAGCTGCCCATCTCACCTGCTGCACCAAAGGGTCGGAATCTGCATCTAAGATTGGCTGTCTCGCCACTTCCTTATGCCAAACCGTGTGTTTTCTTATACTGACTGGTGTACCTCAATGTTCTCTATCTTGTATATACTCTGGTACCTATGTTAAATCTATGTAAACACTTGTTCTGTACTGCACCCTTGTAATTCCCCCAGGTCGCATCTGGAGACGAGTGGCCCCCCGCTCAGTATGCCTGCCTGGTTAATCTCTTAAATAAATAAATGTTGCAGCTGCAGTTGCCTGTACCTCTGGCCTATGTTTTAAGTGCACTTGGCTTTGTATGTGGCCTGTGTTGCAAGTGCACCTAGCTGTACCTCTGGCCTATGTTGCTGGTGCACTTGGCTGTACCTCTGGCCTGTGTTTCAAGTGCACTTGGCTTTATTTGTGGCCTGTGTTGCAAGTGCACCTCGCAGTACCGCTGACCTATGTTGCAAGTGCACTTGGTTGTACTTGTAACCTATGCTGCTGGTGCACTTGGCTATACCTCTGGCCTCGGACCATAGCGTTTTTTTAAACCTTCATACTTCATTATGTTTAACTACATAGTTACTGATTCTGCAACATTAAAAAAAAATAAAAGACTTGGCACAACCTGCTAACCAGAATACATTCTACTGGTTACATTTTAAACTTCTAGTTAAGCAGTGCTATAAGCCAAAGTACAAAACTGTTACATAAGTAGTGTTCCCCTGTGCAGACATGTGCACTGTCCCATGAGTCCGATCTATGCAGGCACTCTCATTAACTGTTTAACTGAACTCCCCATTCTTTTTCAAAATCACCTGGACACATGTTCAACTGTATAATATGCAAATGATTACTTTTACAGTATTTGTAAATGACAATATATGGCTTATGGTAACTGTTATGATACTCATTATATCTTAATGATCATTACTTGTGTGTTTTGAAACATACCGATTTCCTATTATTTAAACATTTAAGTACATAATGTACCAATCAAATTGGTTTAGTAACAGAATGATGCCACAGGCTGAAAACTAGTTAAATTCCAAATGTTTTAAGTCAGTGAACAGTATGGCGTCCAGCGCCTCAACCCTCAGCGTCACCGGACTATAGTGAACCATTTTTTAACTTACTGAATCAGTATTGGGACTGCCTGTGCACTGCCAAGTGTTTACAGTAAATTCACCTTTTCAATATAGAGGATAATGGATGGTATTCAGTTGATGACCACGCTGTAATCTTTTCGAGAGGTTGCCAGGACATTGTAAATTTCGAGAGCATAGCTCGAGAGGTTTACTGGTGTCATGGCAACCTCGAGAAGAGATTTCAGCGAGGTTGTTAAGTGAAGACCATCCATTAAATGTTATAATGTATGGGCTTCAGTCACTTTTTGGTTTCCAAACAAGCAGTCGCTCTGCGTCGGCAGTTAAAGCGAAGTTATAAGATTCATTACTTTACCTTTTCCTAACCTATTTCTGGCCCTCTAAGTGTGCCGATCCTCCCCTGGCAATGGCTTCCATATTCCACGCCAGGATGTGTAAAGCTGTACTTTTATTTGTGAACCATGCATTCTGTGTTTTCACTGCTATCTTACAGCCACAAACTCTGGGAGGCACGCATGCGCAGATGCGCCGGTGTTGTCATGGTATCGTCGTGAAGTAGTCTGGAGGGATTAACAACCTCTTGACGTCACAACGATACCATAACAAGGATAGGAATTCATTGAATTCCATCATTAACAACACCCTCCCATAAACTGTAAAAAGTTTTTCATTAGCCTCACTTTTGTCATGTGTGTTCACCTGTCCACAATTAGCCGTGTGACACAAAGTACTCTGCCAGTGAATCCTGAATTACAGCAGCTGGTCTGGACTGTGCAGCTACAGACTGTTTCAGGCTGCTTCAGCGTATCATTCTCTTCCTGTGACATCCAGCTCAAGGTGACCTGTTCCCCTTTGGTTTCATAAATGCTGTGCAGCACACAACATGCTGCAGTAACAACTGGCACATTTTCAATATGAAAATCATTCCACTTCAGCAGGCAATGAAAGCTACTCTTCAGTCTTCCAAAGGCACGTTCAACAATCATGCATGCCTTGCTCAATCAACAGTTGAATTGGCTTCTGTCAGGGTTCTCATAGTCTGGGTAAGGTTTCATTATCCATGGCGAAAGGGGGTAAACAGGGTCACCCAGAAACATAACTGATATCTAGACATTTCCAACTGCACATGGCAAAGATGGGAAGAGTGTTCCTTTTTGCCCCTTTTCATACAGTGCACTGTTTCTGAAAACACAAGTATCGTACACCTTGCCAGGGCATCCCACACTTACATCCATAAATCTGTACCCATGTCAGCCAAGACCTGCATTACAATTGAGTAATAACACTTTCTGTTATAATAATTGGTGGCAATGTGGGGCGGGCAAATGTTTGGAAAGTGTGATCCATCAATTGCCCCAGCACAATTTGTGAAATCCCAGTCATTTTTCAGTCCTGCTATTACATCTTCTATGTGCTGTACTGCTATTGCTCTATGCATTAGCTGGTTCACTACTGCTTTGCAAACATTCATCACAATCTGTCAAACTGTAGACCGACCAACCCCAACCTAATGACTTGGGAGTCTGATAACTAGATCTTTGTGACCAGTCTCCACAATGTTACTGTCACCCTTTTTTCCACTACAACTGCATCTCTGAGTCTTGTATTCTGCTGCTGTATCGAGTGGACCTACAGTCTAACCTGGTTTATCCGACCCCCTTTAATCTGAACCTCCCTAACGAACTGGCTTTGTGTCCCCCATTGTAAGTGTTGACAGCCGTTAACAGTTAATTATACTGACTCATTCTTAAGCACCACAATTCACGGCTGTCAGCGATCACAAACAGGGTGATCGGCAAAACAATCAAATATGAAAGCCAGAAGAAAGAGGGTGACTGTGGGGAAATAAGATCATTACTATATTTCACTGAGGCTGGCTGTAAGATCACTATCCACTTGCCATCTGCTGTCAGCATTTACAATGCCGCTCATGCTCACTCTCTTTCTGGCTCTTTAGTGTTTTATCAGCAGTTCAGTGACACCGCTTTCCCCTTTACAGTATTGTACCAAGTAGGATGGATGGAACATACTTCCGCCCCTTTGAGCATGCAGTCTTGACACGGAGCGCTATGGAGAACGAGCAGGTTAGCACTTTGTACGGCATTAAAAGAAAAGAAAAAAAAAAAAACCTTGCCAGCATGAAATTTTGCATGACGATCAGTCAGTCCACATGTCTGAGATACAAGGGAGGACTATTCAGGGGTATTCTTGACATGGAGCACCAATGGAGAATGAGCAGGGTTAAAACAAGCAGGGTTAGTTTAAAAAAAAAAAACAACAAATGAAGAGATTACAGTATTGTTTTTTTTAAAAATAGCAGTAATTGTTTACTCATTCAGGTTAAAAAAGGGGGAAAAAAACACAACAAATGAAGAGAGTACTGTTCTCAATAAGAACTCCCATTTATCCGACCTCCCGTTTATCCAAACTGATCGGATGTTCCCCAGGCAGTTCAGATAAATGGTGTTGGACTGTATTTCTGTGCAAATTGATGGAAAAGTCTCCCTTGACATTTTGAAATTGGCAACCCATTCATCATTGCTCCCCGTAGCAAGCATGATTTCCTCCCACCAACTCTGTCATCCCTGGTTCAAACAGAACAAGAGTAATCATTAAGGACGTTGCTTTTTTGTTCATCTACCTCTAGAACCCCTCCCCCGCCGTAGCCTAACAATACCCCCTTGCTGCTTCCTTTTTATCTTAATATATCTGTAGATCTGTTTTTCCACACCCTTGACCCCCTCTGCAATATGCAGCTCCGTGTCTGCCTTTGCCACCCTGACTGTCCTCTTTGCTTCCCTAGTTTTTATTTGGTACTCTCCCAATTATTCCTCCCCCTGCTTTTCCTTGTACCTGGCGAAAGCCTTTTTCTTGGCCCTCAATGCTTTTCTGATCCCTTCCGGGAACCATATTGGTCTCTTGCAACTGCCTTGCTTTGTAACGATTCTTGTGCATTACACTGTTGCCTTGAGAATGGTCCCCTTGATTGCCCCTCATCTTTCCTCTATACCTCCGATGCTGTCCACCCAGGTCAATTTGTCTTGGATCAGTTCCAAATAAAAAATAAATAAATAAAAGTTCCCTCATCTGACTGTAGTCTGTTCTTCTCAAATCTAGAACTTCAGTTTTTGATAGGGGCATTCTGGTCCTGAGGGCCAGCTGACTCAAATGAAATTACGGTCGCTGGACCCCAGTGGCTTCTACACTCACCATCTCTGAGTTGGTGAGCACCAAACTGAGAAAAGCCATGTGTCTAGTGGGTTTCTTGACCAGCTGCACCAGCAAGAAGTCCTAGAACGTATCCAACAGGGCCTGACTTCTGGTGTATCTGGCAGCTGGAATGTCCCAGTCGATATCAGTCAGGTGCAAGATCACCTACCGCCACTACGCTTCTCCCTCCTGCACTCCCCTTGCCACCTCTTCCTGAAGCACCCCATTTCTCTTTTCCCTTTGTCCTGGTGGTCTACAGACCACCCCACCCGTATTTTCTTACCTGAAGGTGCCGTGGGGTGAACCCACAGAACTCTTTCCCCTTTGCACACCTTGACATGTTCATCCTCTACAGTCTCTATGTCCTCCCTGACGTACAGGGCTATACCCTTCCCTTTGCCTTTCTGTCTATCCTGTCTAAACACTGCGTAACCTGGGACTGACAAGTCCCAGTCATTATTCTCTGTGGTCCAAGTTTCTGTGATGGCTATGAGGCCCACTTCAGTGTTTGCCTTGTGTGCCTGGAGCTCACTGATTTTATCACCCAGACTCATGGCATTAAGGCAGACCCCTCTTCTCACTAGGTCAGGATCCTCTTTTGCTGTTTTATGATCCTACATCTGTGTTCTTTCTTATTCTCTTTACCTTCTTATTTTTCTTATTGCTTGCAGACCCTGAGAGCCTTTCCCCCTTTGCCTCATCCACTACCCCTTTTTGAACCTCAACCTTATGTTTACCCACCTTACTGCTACCAGTCCCAGTACAGGGGGACCACTAGCTAAGTTCCCCTCCCTCATTCCCTTTATCATGGTTCCCATAGCCTTAGTGTCCCCTGCAGTCAGTTTAACTGTCTAATGTAGATATCAAACTTCTGCCCAGTGTGCTGGTCCCTTCTCCTGTCAGGTGATGGCCATCATCTTTAAATGGCCTCTTGTCCTATAAGCCCCCCTAGTTGCGTACAAAGTGGTATTCTTTCTCTGTCATCGTCCCTTTAACCACCCATTTAATTCCTCTATCACTTCCCTCCATACTCTATCTCCCCCCTCCATACTCCACATAGGGAGGATGTTGCAAAAGACCAGGGAGGCTGAGTGTGCCTGCAATCTGTTCCACAACCTCTGATCTGCTTCACTTGCTCCAGTCTGGTTTGCCAGATTGTTGGTACCCAAGTGTACCAGCAACCCCAACTCCCTCTCCTCCTTCTCCACTATCCTTCCTATTCTATCTATGTCCCAGATGGCTGATGCACCAGTAAGGCACCTGACCATCCCCCAACCCCTCCTCCCCCACCCACCATCCTCTCTACTGCGCTGATCAAAGAATCCCTGACCACTAAGGCTTTCCTAGCTGCCTTCTTCTTACTCTCACCCCTGGGTGCCAAGAGGTCATCACTCCCATTTCCCCCAACTGACCCAGCATCCTGCCGGGTAAAGTCTAGCACCTGAGACTCCTCCAGGGGTGCAAACTATTTGCTGTTGGGATGGTGTAGGGTTGACTGACCTCCTTGTGGCTGCCCCTACCACCCTCCCCCCTGGACCTGCAGGCCTCTGGGTTGAGAAGGGGTGAGGGCTGTGGGCTCCAGCTGACGAGGTGCCACAGGAGAGAGTTCTCTTCTCTCGCTGCTACCACCTGAGCATGGAACTCTGCAAAATCCTGCAGAAGGGACAGTGGCCCCTTCTCCAGAGTGTAACCCTGGAGAAAAGCATCCCACAGTCCCTGCAACTGACTTGTTCCCTCCCTAGTTGTGAGACAGCACTAGTACCCTTCCATAATTCTGCTCACTTTGTATGTGTGAAGCCTACTGCAGTAGCATGTGTGTGTGACCCTGCTATTCTTTTTCTTTCTGGTCTATCCCTCGTTCCTTATTTCAGACTGCCCACCTGGAATGGGACATCTCCTCCTTTCTTGCTAAATCCTTCACTGTCTTTCTGCAGATGTGGGATTGTGGTGCTCGACCCCAAAGCAACAAACCATAAATAATGCTGGTGCAGCAGTCTGCAGCCTTAAAACATTTATTTATTGAGGCACAGGAATGTCTGCTGCTATTTTGTTTTTGTTTTTTCAGTTTGTTTATATTCCTTGTTTCTATAAAGAAGAAAGGTATAAGATGTAGTGCACTAACAGTTTAGTAACAAACTAGGTTGGTTGTCCAATCCAAAAAGGTTTTGCTGCTAAGTCCAGTGCTTTTCATAGCAATGCTACTAAACAAACAAATGCAGCATTAAGTATTTTCTTTAATATATTGTGACTGAGGCTGAGTGAGGTGAGCCATGTAACAACTGCTGCGTGTGCTACTTGCTAGCCCTGCCCTCTTTACTAGTTCAAGTTAGAAATTCAGACAACAGTTGTAAACAGAAGTTCAAACATGTTGAAAATGTGTAAGTCACCTGCCTTAGAAACAAGTGTTTGGTCTCATTTCTAATACATGAAGTAAGCAGTTCTTACCAAAATAATGAGAAATCCAAGCCTGGTAACAGAGGTGGGTCTGTTTGGGACCTGTTCAGATCCCTGCTATGTTCTGCTAGGAGCCAGCCATCCCTCGCCACTCCATTTTTATGCTGTGTGTAAGTGTAGGAAGGGGTGGAGTCTGATGTGGTCACCTGATGGTTCCTAGTATAAAAGGGAACTCATCCTGTGGAACATTGAGATTTCGTTGGAGGATCAGTAGGTGCTGGTCCAAAGTGTTAGTCTGCAACTCTTCAGACTAAGATTCTTTTTGAATCCAGGACAGCTCATTGCTGGAATAGTCCTTGGAAGACTGGAGTATTGTTTTGTTTTTTGTATCTTTTGTATTTCTTTTCACATTGCAAGTTCGCAAGTTTTATTTGGTTATTTACCTGTCTCCACTTAATAAAAGATTTGGCTTGGTAATATTAAGCCTTGCCACCTTACTGTGGTCTCAGTGTCCATCATTGCACCCACACCCTTTGACATTGGTGTCAGAAAGTGGGATGCTCTGGTGTTACTGGTACCTTCCAGTAGGTGGACACTGAATGCAGGTGGAGACAATGGAGCAGATCCTCAGTAAGCCCAGCGGAGTTCTCACATGGACTATGGCTGCCAAGTATGGAGAGATCCCTTTGCCTGGTCTGGGATCAGATGTTCGACAGAAAACAGCCAAAAAGGAAGGAGGGCTGGAGGAGGAGGGCAAGGATACCTCAGAACAGACCACTGAAGAACCACCAGAAGATATACACAGCCTGTTGCGTTGGCTATGTGTAAAACAAATTGCTATGGACAAGCAAAGAGAGATGGATCTACAAAGGGCTGAGGCACGGTGGAATGATACCCTGAGAGCCATCCGAGATATAGGGGTACATAATCCACCACCAGCAGAAACCCCCCTAAAGACATTAAGTTGACTAAACTGGGTGCAACCGATGACATCGAGGCATACATGACTACATTTGAGCGAATAGCTCAGGCTTGTGGGTGGCCCCGAACCCAATGGGTCATCCGTTTAGTGCCTTACCTATCTGGGAAAGCCCAGCTGGCATACAGCCACATGGACAGTACCCAGGCAGAGAACTATGACGCTGTTAAACAAGCCATCCTACAAAGGTACAACATCAGCCCTTTGACATTAGAAGTGGGATTTGAACCCACACCTCCATTTGGAGACCAGAAAGAAAAAGAATAGCAAGGTCAGACACACATGCTACTGCAGTAGGCTTCACACACATACAAAGTGAGCAGAATTATGGAAGGGTACTAGTGCTCTCTCACACTAAATCTGCTCTTAGCAGGGTTTGTCTGCTTCCTGAGTCTCTCAGCCCTGAGACCTATCGACAGCGCTTTAGGACTTTCAAATTTCATAATGTGGACACTCCCCGAGAGGCCTATACCCAGTTAAAGGACTTGTGTCAGAAATGGCTACAACCAGGGGTGAAGACCATAGAACATATCCTGGAAATGATCATTCTGGAACAGTTTGTTCGTATCCTGCCCTCAGACGTTCAGGTATGGGTGAGGGAACACCAGCCAGATACTGCACAAAAGCCATCACGCTTAGCTGAGGATTACCTTACGGCTCATCATAATCGGCCAACGTGACATCCTGGATCCGTGCAACCCCACCCATGGTAAGGCCTGTTTCTTCTTCTATTGCTTCATCTGTGACTGAATGGGGTACTAAAACTGTCCCAGCTAATAGACCCTATAACCCCAACATAATCTGCAGGAATGCTAGAAGAAGGGCACATAGCTAGATTTTGCCCTCAAAGAAAAGTTACAGTCACGCAGTTAGCCCTAGCCAATTGGGGACAATTTGTCACACCAGTTAAGATTGGAAATCATGAGGTTACTGGGCTGATAGACTCAGGAAGCAGACAAACCCTGTAAGAGCAGATTTGGTTCAACAAGCTGGTGAAAAAAGGGTCCCGTACAGCAGTAATTTGCATCCATGGGGACATACATCATTATCCTGTGACTGACCTTGATTTACAGGTACAAGGGAGAAGTCATAAAATGACTGTTGGATTGGTTCCCTTTTACCTGTTCCTGTCATTATTGGGCATGATTATCCAGATTTTTCTTGCTTAATCCATCCTGAAGAATGTGTGCCCTAACAACCCGTGCCCAAACTAAACAGGAACAACAGTGGGCACAACTATTCCTATTCGATGATGAGGTATATGGGAGCCTGGCAAAACACATCAAGTCTCGACGAAAGGAAGAAAGCAAAATATAAATGGACTCAGAGATACACTAAAACTGTAAATGTGACAAATGATAGTGATGTATTGTCTGATATTAAAACTGATGGGTTTTGTGAAGAACAAAAGAATGATAGTTCCCTGACACCATTTATGCAGTTGGTAGGGGTACCAGTGAAAGGAAATGAACCATCCTATGTCATGAAAGATGACTTGTTATATAGAAGATGCATACACCCCACCACGGGTGAGCAAATAGACCAATTAGTAGTGCCCAGTAAGTATAGAGAGAAACTACTGCATCTGGCACACCTAAACTTACTGGCAGGTATTTGGGTAGGGACCGCACTTTGCAGAGGCTACTATTAAGATTCTATTGGGCAGGTATACACGCCAGGTAGCTGACTACTGTCGGAGTTGCCCAGATTGTCAGAAAGTGGCTCCTGTGACACTAAAAGATACAGTCCCCTCCAGCCATTGCCCCTTATTACCACCCTTTTAGCCTGATCGCCATGGATGTGGTAGGGCCTTTACCAAAAAGCTCAAAAGGAAACAGGTTCATTTTGGTAATATGTGATTATTGCACAAAATATCCTGAGGCTATCCCTCCAACTGTGACAGCAGAGAAAGTTGCAGATGAGTTAATCAAGCTGTTCAGTCGGGTCGGGATACGCAGGGAAATACTGACAGACAGAGGGAGCAACTTCTGTTCTAGGATGTTAGCCTGGCTGTATGAGACATTAGGAGTAGAGGCCATACATACCACACCCTATCATCCTCAGACAGATGGTCTGGTTGAGCGATTCAACCAGACCCTGAAAAGAATGCTGAAGAAATATGTAGAGGATGAAGGAAAAAGGTGGGATGTATACCTACCGCTCCTTTTATTTGCATACAGGGAGGTACCACAAGCCTCCACAGGATTTGCCCCCTTTGAATTATTATATGGAAGAAATCCAAGGGGTCCCCTGGATATTGTAAGGGAACAATGGGAGGAGAGAACAAAAGAGAACCCAAGTACCACCCTTGATTACCTGATAGATTTGCGTGCAAAGTTGCTGACGTTTACCTAGATGGCACATCACCATAATTTGCACCAACAAAGTGTACAGAAGGGGTATTATGACCAAGGAGTAGGCACCAAATCATTCCAAGAGGGGGATAAGGTACTATTGTTACTTCCTTCTACTACGGAGAAGCTTATGATGAAGTGGCAAGGTCCCTATACCATCTTGAGGCAAACACGTCCTGTTACCTACGAGCTTGACTTACCTGATAGAAAGCAAAGGAAAGGTATATATCATATAAACCTTCTAAAAAATGGGTGGAAAGACCAAACCCCGGGTATTTTATTTGCCCTGAGACTCACACCAGTGAAATGGAGGTAGCCTATGACAGGCTAGAAAGCAAAGGAGAAGTGAGTGATCTAACCATTAACGCCACTCTGACTGAACAACAGAGATCAGAGCTAGACCTCCTTCTTGCTAAGTATTCACAGTCCTTTACCTCTAGGCCTGGGTTAGTACATAGCATTAGGCACCATAGAGAGGTCACTGCCAATAGCCCTATCAGGCAGAAACCTTATCGCCTGCCAGAGAAAGTGAGAGGGGAGGTAATAAAGGAAGTAAGAAAAAATGCAAGAGCTTGGGGTGATAGAACCCTCTGGTAGTGAGTGGGCATTCCCAATTGTAGTGGTGGAGAAAAAGGAAGGTGGCATATGCCTCTGTCTTGATTTTAGACGCCTAAATGCTATCTCCAAATCTGATGCCTACCCCATGCCTAGGATCGATGACATAATGGACAGACTGGGCAACGCAAGATACATCACCACATTAGATCTTACGAAGGGGTATTGGCAGATCCCCTTTGGATGAGACCTCTAAAGAGAAGACAGCATTCAGCACTCCCATAGGGCTGTATCATTTCATTACCGTGCCCCTGCCACATTTCAGCGCCTAATGGATCAGACTTTATATCAACATGAATCCTATTGCACTGCTTATTTAGATGATGTGGTGGTGTACAGTCCTACATGGGAGGCCCATTTACAACATCTCACTGCTGTTCTAGACTCTCTGACAAAAGTGGGTTTGACAATCAATCCATCCAAATGCAGTACAGCAATGCAGGAAACCAAATATCTTGGCTTCATTATAGGTAATGGGCAAGTCAAACCAGAAATCGAAAAGGCTGATGCAGTGGCACAATGCCCTAGACCCCTGACAAAGAAACATGTTAGGTCATTTCTGGGGTTGGCGGGGTATTACCGTAAGTTTGTCCCCAACTTTGCCACAATAGCCACCCCTCTAACCAATCTTACGAAGAAACACTGTCCCACTAATGTAAAATGGACCCCTGACTGTGAGAAGGCCTTCTGTACCATAAAGGCATACTTGTGTGCAGCCCCCGTACTGAGAAGTCCTGATTTTACTCAGCCTTTTATAGTACAGACAGATGCTTCAGACTCAGGTATAGGAGCTGTTTTGTCCCAGATGGTAAATGGAGAAGAACATCCCATCATCTATTTAAGCGAAAACTGCATGAAAGAGAAACACGCTTATTCGCTATAGAAAAGAATGCCTTGCCATCAAGTGGGCCATCGAAGCCCTTAAATTCTATTTATGGGGAGCGGAGTTTGAAGTATTAACAGACTATAACCCACTCTGCTGGCTCCATGTAATGAAAGATAAGAACCCCAGAATAATGCGGTGGTATTTGGCCTTACAGCCATATAAATTCACTGTACACCACCGACCTGGTATTGCTAATAAGAATGCAGATTTCATGTCCCGTTATGGGGCAGATCAATGTGCACAGTCAGACCTCGGAGAAAATGCAAGTGAAGTGAAAGGTTCGTTATAGCCTTCATTTGTTGTTTATTTTGTTTCAAAGGGTCCCAGAGGTGGAGCTTTGGGAGTGGGTTGGCTAAAGCTCCATCTCTCCCTCCTTGGAGAGAGAGATCTGACAATTGTGCATAAGTTTTACCAAAACTGGAAACTATAAAAATTAGTACACTAAGGGTATAGTTTCCTCTTAAGTGGGAGGAGTGTGAGAGAGCACTAGTACCCTTCCATAACTCTGCTCACTTTGTATGTGTGAAGCCTACTGCAGTAGCATGTGTGTGTGACCCTGCTATTCTTTTTCTTTCTGGTCTATCCCTCGTTCCTTATTTCAGACTGCCCACCTGGAATGGGACATCTCCTCCTTTCTTGCTAAATCCTTCACTGTCTTTCTGCAGATGTGGAATTGTGGTGCTCACCTCCAAAAGCAACAAACCATAAATAATGCTGGTGCAGCAGTCTGCAGCCTTAAAACATTTATTTATTGAGGCACAGGAATGTCTGCTGCTATTTTGTTTTTGTTTTTCAGTTTGTTTATATTCCTTGTTTCTATAAAGAAGAAAGTTATAAGATGTAGTGCACTAACAGTTTAGTAACAAACTAGGTTGGTTGTCCAATCCAAAAAGGTTTTGCTGCTAAGTCCAGTGTTTTCATAGCAATGCTACTAAACAAACAAATGCAGCATTAAGTATTTTCTTTAATATATTGTGACTGAGGCTGAGTGAGGTGAGCCATGTAACAACTGCTGTGTGTGCTACTTGCTAGCCCTGCCCTCTTTACTAGTTCAAGTTAGAAATTCAGACAACAGTTGTAAACAGAAGTTCAAACATGTTGAAAATGTGTAAGTCACCTGCCTTAGAAACAAGTGTTTGGTCTCATTTCTAATACATGAAGTAAGCAATTCTTACCAAATAATGAGAAATCCAAGCCTGGTAACAGAGGTGGGTCTGTTTGGGACCTGTTCAGATCCCTGCTATGTTCTGCTAGGAGCCAGCCATCCCTCTCCACTCCATTTTTTATGTTGTGTGTAAGTGTAGGAAGGGGTGGAGTCTGATGTGGTCACCTGATGGTTCCTAGTATAAAAGGGAACTCATCCTGTGGAACACTGAGATTTCGTTGGAGGATCAGTAGGTGCTGGTCCAAAGTGTTAGTCTGCAACTCTTCAGACTAAGATTCTTTTTTGAATCCAGGACAGCTCATTGCTGGAATAGTCCTTGGAAGACTGGAGTATTGTTTTGTTTTTTTGTATCTTTTGTATTTCTTTTCACATTGCAAGTTCGCAAGTTTTATTTGGTTATTTACTTGTCTCCACTTAATAAAAGATTTGGCTTGGTAATATTAAGCCTTGCCACCTTACTGTGGTCTCAGTGTCCATCATTGCACCCACACCCTTTGACACTAGTCCTCATGAAGTTTCACTTCATGTATGAAAGTATTATATAAAAACAAAACTGTACTCAATTGCTTAAAAAAAAACTTGAAGTGTGGTTTCATTTTTTTACATTTAAGAATGTAAGTGCAGTTCTATTCCTGATTCTATGCAGGACACCATCATTCAGTTTGTAAGTACAGATGTACTTACTATGTCTGTTCCCCCAACTGATGTTCCTGTTGTGAGCACTCTTGTACTTTTATCAGTTTTTGTTCTAAAATTCTGTCGTCTTCATACAGCGTACAGCATGAACTGCATCTCCTGACTCTGTAATGCTTTTAGAATTTACTGTATGTCATTACCTCCCATGAAGTATTACTTATTGTATGAAACACACCTTTACGGATTGCACTTAAAATGTTCTATGACCTGTTTCACTTTTTATGATGTAGCTAAAAATAGGTGACAAGTCCTTGTCTACATTCCTGAGTTATCAACAACGAAATAAAGTAATTAACAAAATAAATAAATATGAATTCTAAATGTTGGAACAGCAGGATGGTAACAGCCCAGCCACAACAAGCTCCACACAATTACTTTTTTTTTTTTTTTGGGGGTATTTTCTATAGGTGGTCTGGAGCAGCCTTGAGGAAATTGACTGTAACATGCGGATTTGTTATCTGTTACTACTGAATATGTCATTACATCTTCAACATCACTGTACGCAGTGCCATCTGCTGGTAGAAATGAGGAGTTGCCTTTCACACTGTCTACCTGTTACTGCAATCTATTGATAGCTTGAACTTTCAAGATGACAAACCATTTTTTTTTTTTGTTTTTATTTTTTACTGGCCACTGACTACCTGATTTGTCCCCACCCTGCTCCCTGCAGGCACACACTGTCTGGTGCACTCCTGCTGGTGGCTGCTGGGCCTCAGAGTACCGGGCATTATCTATCAGGTTGTGGGTTTGTTTGTTTTTTTCTCCTCTTCACATAGTGCCCCCCAATCCACTCCCTAGGACGCCGACAGGGGCTCCAGCAGCACTGCCTCCTATGGTTATCCGTGTGACATTAGTGCAGCAGAGTCAGTCACCATCCTGTCAAGAGGATGTTCTCCAGGGTAAACATGTTAAAGACCTCCAGTCTCTCTTCACAGTTTTATCCTCAGACCCCTGTGCATTTTGAAGGCCCTGCGTAGCACCCTCCCTACTATCTCAATGTCTTGTTAAAGCTGCACAGCATAGCCATGAATGATGTAAAGCAGTAAGAAGAGAAAATGAGAAGGTGGAACCGATGCATACAACTTTTGGTGTCCATAATTCCACTGGAGTGGAATAGCAGCACCAAAATTAGTATTCTCGCTCACTCTCTCTCTCTCTCTCTCTTCCCCTCTCCCCACTTCAGTCAAGCCACAGATGTCCAAGCAGCAGATCAATGAAAAAGTCTGGCTTTTCAGCAGAAAAAAACTTGCTTGGTAGATGGTGCAGGGCTGCTGGAGAGTGCTTGTCAGATGTTATTTTCCCTACCACCTGATGCTGCTGACACTCCTGCTCTGGTCAGGTTAGGTCCAGTCCCATCCCTTTACTCAGGAAAGGCCGTCAGGTAGCACACAGACTAGGGGTGGAGGGGGCTGGAATCATGGCTCAGCATCAAGTCTGTTTGTTGCTGGCTGGGCCAGGACTTGGAGAAAGCCCTGGTGCTACAGGACAAGGACTATTCTGTTTTTAATGGACGCAAGAAGCTGGCGACAGAGAGGCCCTGCCCTCCCTTGGGAGATGGGGAGCATCCGGCAGTGGGGCAGCACTCCTGCCTGTCCTCTCTCGGAAGAGGGGGGGAGCACCCAGTAATGAAGCCGTGCTCAGCACACTCGGCAGTATTCGTGTTGGCCCCCCCCCCTCAAGAAATGGAGGCATCCAGTAATGGAGCTGCGTAATGGAAACATAGGAAAAGTCCTAAAGGATCTTGGACATGTATTTTGGAGTATAACTAGGAGTATGGGCTTGGTGGGGGGGGTTGTAGAGGTTCACATTTAAGCGTTTTCAATGGTGACTCTGAGGACCAGCAGGAAATTATCTAGGGGGATAAAAAAAAAACAAAAAAAAAAACACTGCATTTATTTTACATATTGCAATTTGTTAATCGAGTAGGCCCACTAAGGCTAAAAGTCCTTTTTCCGGGGCGACCCCAAATTAATTACGTGTTACATGTAAACATAGCACAATAAAAACAGGAATTCAATGAGCAATACAAACTGTATCAACATCAGTATAAACATAGTGTCGTATGATTAAAAAACGTTAGATCATATACAACTAGGGCTAACACACAGAAAACTTCGGATTACATACAACTAGGGGCTAACATACATACAGACAGGTCTTAGGTTATTGGGGTATACTAGTACAGCAGGTACATTTAGATCAGCAACAGGTCAGTGTATTAAACAATACAGACCAAGCAGGAACAGTTTCAGTTATTTCAAGTACACAGACTATGTTCAATGAGAAGTGTTGAGCCCTTTTTTAAAGCCACCAAGGGAGGAACAGTCTTGTAGTGTTACCAGAAGGGCATTCCACTGGGAGGGGCCAAGAAAGCAAAGAATATTTTGCCTGTACAAGACCTTATTCTTGGTACCTCAAGTAGGATACTTGCAGGATGACTGAAGCGTTCTCCTAGAAGGTTTTATTGCCAGTACATCACCGAGGCTAGGTGGGTAGCATCTTTGACTAGTTTGAACACTAGGCAAGAAGGAAGTAGTTGAATCGCCCTTCAAAGGAGGGTGATTCAACTACTAACATTTCAACTATTAACTATTCAACTTTTATTTTTTTTTTTTTTTTGCTGTCTTTCCTTGCCTTCCTTACCAAAAAAAAAGCATGAATTCCTTGTCAACATGTCAAGAATCATGAAATCTATGGCTTCCATTACAAAAAAGCAACAGCCTTAATTACCATGTTACAGCATATTCACACTGTAATTTTATGAGGAGTCACTCTGATCCAATTTTCCCGCATCCGGGTAGGGTACAAAGAAAAAAAAAGAAAACATGAGTCTTCACAAAAGAAATGCTTAAAAGGCAGGCCTTGTCAAAAGCCAGGTGAATAAGCTTCCTTGATCACAAAACAAAAATGACAGACAATACAATGTTATGGAGTCTCTCACTGAAGATTTTGTTATACACAGAGAATTCAGTCTTCAGATGCTTTTATTACCACACTAATTGCATTGCTTAAACACAGCACACTGTGTGGATTTACTCAAGATGGAGAGTACGGCTTATAAAACAAGGCCCAAACAAAATTTAGAAAGGCCAATTATGCTATTTGTTCAGCACTGTTACCAAATGTGCTGTAGCTACATTAAAAGTGAGATGAGTTCAGGTTTAGAAAAAAAAATAAAAAAAAAATAAAAAAACTACAGCTATTTTTGTTACTGTAAAAGTAATACACCAGTAGTTTAGTGGATGCTATTTGCCAACTGTGTGGTAATTTGGTTGTAAATGCCATCCAGAAAGATACACCAACTCTATTAAATGGTTCCTCAAAGGAGATAGGAAATGCTTTTTATATAGTTAACTGCCACCCCATTTTCCTTTCCATTGCAGTTACGCATTCTGAGATGCTTTGACCAAATTGTGATAAATGATCTAGCTTTGGGGTGCCCTCAGATATGCACAGAGTTCCACTTTCCTCAGCAGCTCCTGCTCGTTTTTTCATATTTCTAAGACATCACGTGACATTGGTTACACCATTCTGTGCTATTCACCTGAAAGGTCTGTAATGGTAGTTTACTCACCTGGTAAAAGTGATTGTGGGGGAATGGCTCTCTGAGGCACTCCACCTACCTTACATCATGGGTTTCGTGTACACCGGATACGTTGTCTTGATGCACATGTGACATACAGTTGAGAACGTCCCCTCTGGGTGTCCCTGGTCACTAGTCATCAGTTCACACGTCAGAGTAGCATACTGGCGGACCAAATAGACACAGAAATAAGCTACGCTGGCTAAACAGACCTCATAATGGATCTAAAAGTGGAGTCCTACCTTTGTGTAGCATAAGCAGGTAGTGATGATCTGGAGCTCTGGAGAAATGCGACAACCTAGGATCGATGCACAAATTGAACTGGTGACTAGTGACCAGGGACACCCAGAGGGGACGTTCTCAACTGTATGTCACATGTGCATCAAGAAAACCTATCCGGTGTACACGAAACCCATGATGTAACGTAGGTGGAGTGCCTCAGAGACTATCCCCCACAATGGTGTTACTGATGTCTTAGACATTTCAAGCAGCAAAAAAAGAGAAAGCAGCAACTGATAAGGAGACAGTGATTTAGGGTAGTTTCAAAGGTGAAAAAATTAGATAATTAATTTAACAAAAAGGCTCAAAACATATCAGAATACAGTGTAGGCACTAAAAGGACAACAGGAAGGATCTAGAAATGTAAAAAACTGTTTCTTATTACCTTTAAAGACAGGAATCCTTTCCTAGTTTCTCGTGTGACAGCTGAGATAACAGTTGAATATGAAATTTGCTGCTTTTAAAATATAGTATAATGCTCCATTTCATCTGTTTGGACAAGGACAGTATACCCCTGTTTGCATCAGATGCCAGGGTTTTGATGAATGTGCAGTGGAGCCCTCGGTACTCATTATCCTGATTTTTCTGCATATGTGAATCATTTTGAATTATATTTGTTTCCTTGAGAGCAGAGGATGGGTCGCACAAAGTTTTACCAGTTTGGACTGTTTTTACCTGCTTAACAGATATCGATAAGGCTGTAGAGATGAACAGCAAATTATCTTGTGTTAAATTAAGGACCGGCACAAAGAGCCTTTTTATACTGACCCAAACTGCGCAGGCAGTATAGCCTAGAGATTAGAGCAATGAGCTGTTGATGAGCTTGGCACATCCAGTAAGACAGGAGTTTGATTCCCTCCACATGCATATTGTGCAACTCTGAGCAAGTCACTTAACCTCCCCGGAGCTCCTGGGTCCCCCGTGAAAACAGGCATTGTGCCTAGTGGACTTTACCCAGTTACCAAAGAATAAAGCGAGTCAACTTCAGATTGTAGTGGGTTCAGAAGCTTGACTGTTCATAAAGTTTTAGATTTTAAAACTATTCTCGAGCTGTTCAGTCTTCTGTGACATCGCTTTGGCAGCACATGTTGGCTGCAGCTAAGGTGTCTACTGTGAGTAGTTTTGCATCTCTGCAAATTCCTAGCTAGTTTCAACTTGAGTCTGCTCGATCTTGTCTGTATCATTTCTCATTGTCTCTACTTCTCTGTGAATGTTTTCAGATCTTTCTATAATTGAGTCCTTACTTCATTCAAAGGTTTCTAGAAATGAAAAGTATCCATGAAAAGGACTTAAAACGTCTTATATGTTTTTAGTCTCTTTTCTCCCGGAAATCTGCCACAGCCAGTGGCGCCTTTACTGGTTTAATTGTAGGAGGTTTTGCTGTGCCTCCATGCAGACCTTAAAGGAAAGTTAATCTAGTGGGTCCATGGTCACAGTGGCCCCAAGGCTACAGGTGACCCTCCCCCCGAAAGCTATCATTGCTGTTACAACTGCAGCTTCGTCTGACCAAGTGGCTTTGAGTACAGAAAGAAGTCAGTGTCAGGATGGCCGAGCAGTCTAAGGTGCTGCATTCAGGTCGCAGTCTCACCTGGAGGCATGGGTTTGAATCCCACTTCTAACAACAGTCTCTATTTATGGGCAGAGTAGGTAGGCCAAGCAGTCCTTATCTGCCGTCAAAGCCTATGTTTCTATCGGCTCTAGAGTGTTGTCTTGTTGAAAAACAAGCAGGGGGCAAACTAAAACCTATGTCTGAAGGGGACGACTGTGACCGCATATCAGTCATGAGCAAAAAGACGCACATTCACAGTAATCTCCTTCAAGCAAAGATTTTAGCTTACCCCTGCTCATTTTTTCAGTAAGACACCACTCTGTTAGTTTATGTAGATATCTTTCACGAATATCTGAAATAAAAGTATCATGTTTATATTTTTCCCCAGTTGACTATATCGGGCTCTCATGCTGCCTGTATGGAAAGGGGCGTGCACGGTCACAGTGCACATCATAGTTGAGAGCCAGCAATGCGGGTACAGTTCTTCAGTCAGCCCTGCATACTATTACTGGGAGTCAGGACTGGAGAAAGTAATTATTTTAAGGAAGTCTATGGGGCGTGGACATTAAAAGAGTGCATGAAAGGTATGTGGGGTGGGGGCTGGCAATTGTATCAGAGCTGGAGGTGTGCTGTGTGCACTACAGCCAATGGCTATGTGGTTCAGGTGGCTGCCAACGTTCATCTTCTCACCACGTGTCACAGACACAGATGTCATCAGGAGCGACAGAGTTTGTGGTAAATGCGAACACAATAGTCTAAGTTGGCATGGTCCTTGGGGGTATGGGGGCTTCTACAACATAAAAAAATGGATTCTGGAGTACTATTTGCTCTAGCGTCTACTGTTATAGGGCTAGATCAGGTGGTAAGGGTCACAATTATCCAAACTGATGGTACTGGGCACAGATTCCCTTTAAGGGTTAATGTGATGGAAACAGTGATGCACTTACTCATAGTTTGCCGTCAGGAGTCGTTTAGTTTCGTCGCTGCTTTTCTCGCCAAACACCATCTGAAAGACTTTGGTTCCCTCAGGAGTCTCATCAGGTATACTGGCACTTGTTAGATACCAGTAGCGCATCAGGATACTAACAAACTTTCGACCTGTTGGAGAAAGGACTTCATGAAAGTCTGGACTTCTGGGACTCCATCAACCCTTTTATACCAATGTAATTAGCCTGTTTCTGAGTCTGACATTTAACTTATCACCATGAAAAAAAACATCCCTCACTGCTTTTTTCGGAACTGGTTTCGCTAAGATGTGGGGTCTAATAAACTAGCAGCACTGAATCAGCCAATCGGCAGTGAGATCTGCCCTGCACGTGACACTATCTGCTGATGAAAGATCTTCTGTGGTTTTAAAGTTTGTGTAAAAACCCTATTTTTTTTTTTTTTTGAAGGGAGAGTTATTCTAACAAAAAGGTATTACTCTAAAAGTGAGTACTTAAGAAACAAGGACCAGAATAACAGTCCTTCATTAGTGGAATAAGGACCATTTGGGACAATTAGTACCCTTTTCTGGTCCTTATTTTACCTAAAAAAAGGACCAATATGGAAGTCATTATAGCTATTACAAACTTTGCGATAGGGGAGGGGGTTTAAATTAAAATTGTGCCGAAAAAATAGCTTTTTTTAATTTAAAAACAATTCTAGAACCATGTGAGTGTAAGGGGTCCCACGTTCTGTTTATACTGTATTAGTGGTTCTTTACCTGTTCGACAAGGACCACCAGTAAACCAACCAGAATCTGGGATTCCACACTCAGTGTTCCAGGAGATTAATAATGATGGATAAGGATAATAAATTTAATTAATTAGGAACAACCAGACCAGTTAGGCTGGCAGGTAGTGGTAGAGCTACCGTTTGTGAAGCGGGTGACCCGGGTTCGGGAACGAGCCTAGGTTGTCAGAGGGCTGGCTGAAGGGGGAGGAGGAGGACTGAGCATCCTAGGGACCCTCTCCTCCCCCAGGGAGGGAGCACTGCCATACCCGCTGCCATACTACCATCTAAGTGACCACAGGTGGCAGAGCTGTTAGGGATGCCACAAGGGAGGGAAGGATGGCGGCTGTAGCAGCAGCATGTCTCTGTGTGGGCATGTCTCCTTGGACTCCCTTGCCCGCCGTCGTCTTCGGGGACTGCCTTTGGGAAACAAGCTATGGACAATCCCGTGCCTCAGGACCTCCTGGATCGATCGCAGCCCCGGGCATGGCCGCTGTGGGGAGCGCCGTGGTACGGAACCTTCCCTTGGGACGGCCCTACCATGAGGGGGTTAACTTGTGGGGTTGACGTCCCACAGTGGGGTGTTTTCTGGTGCTGGGACACAGTCCGAGTGCAAGCCGGTGAGCCAAAAACTACAAATTAACAAAAAGAAAAAGAAACAACCAGACTATTTATTTATTGAAATGTTTCACCATGAGGGCACACTGAGCAACAAGTTTGTCATCTCATGGTGCGACCTGGGGGGAGGGAGTTACATAGGGTTGTGAAGAGTGGTCAGCTACAATAGTATGAAAGTAGTACAAACAATACAACATTGTAAGATTATGCAACAGTTGGAACACAAGGTAATTGTACAATAAACAGTAGTGGAACATTGGGTAAATTACAATACATGTCCAAAAAATGTACAAAAGAACATATAAACATACAAAAAAGTAATAAAGTCACAGAACCATTTATAGTGTATGAGTGTATCAAGAGCAGGCTCGTTGTAGTACGTAAGTGCTGTTGGAGTAAAAAGGATGGGCTAGGGTGTGCACACAGATGAACCAGAAGGGCAGGTGGAGAAGAGAGGCGGAGAGACAAGAACTGAATATGAAGAGAAGGGGTTGCAATTTCCTGATTCCCCCTTCAGGATGTTGAGAACCCTGCTTGGGGGGGGGTTAGGGTAGGAAGGCAGAAACTGGGGGTAGGTATTAAGGAGAGTTAAAGCAGGAACAGCTGAGGGAGAGGTAATTGTGTAGGGTGGAGGTAAAGGAGTAGCTGGAGGAGGAGTGTCGTATTTCAGAGGGGAGGGAATTCCAGATTTTAGGGAAGCGATGGGCAAAACCAGTCTGACCGATGAGGGTGGAGCGGTGAGGGACCGTCAAGGTGCGGGCATCATTTGATCTGAGAGAGTGGGTGGGGGGAGGTGGAGTGGAGAGAGAGAGAGAGGATGAGAGATAGGAGGGGAGCACTCCGAACCAGAATTTGGAGGTTAGTTTGGCACAGTGTGACATGCGTCTGTGAGACAGTGGAAGGAAGGCTGGAGAGCGATAGAGTTCACAGTGGTGGGAGCAGGAAGGGGAGTCGAGAGCAAAGTAGAAGAAAGCTCTGACATGTTCTAGGTAAGCAGAGTGAGCAGCAGTCTAATTATGTCATCATTTTTTAAGACAAAGGACAGATTTCTAAACGTGTTGTGCATGAATTAAATTACTTTATAATTATTTTCCCCCCCAAAAGGGAGGCTGTCTGGAGTTTCTGGGGACATCATCAAAATCCATAGCTCTTGTAAAGTCTGGTGACATCCCTGGAAATTCAGGGCAATTGCTTCTCTGCCAAAAATCACACAAGCCAACATTAGAAAGAAGACCACTGCTCCATCCCGTTCTTTGAAGTCCACAGGTCCATCATACTTTAACATTTCTTAGAGAGAGCAGAATACATGGGCAAATGCTTTCAAAGTCTGGCTCCCAAGGTCTATGAACAATGTCCTGATTTAAAATTTTTTCACAAGGCTCCACGCCTGGAAGAACACTAGATCCACAACACAGTTTGTACCTTTGGAGAAGCAGCATTTTGGTTGCTAGAGATTTTGTTCACTTAATTAAAGGGGAACAATCCACACTAAGAGCCCCATACCCAAGTGTGGGGCTGGCTCCAATTTGCATTTTGTGTGCAAACACATTCTTTTTTGTTAACTTAATGTTTACTGCAGTATAATAGATTGTATCAGGCTGTTCTGGATGACTTGCAAACTAACATTTTCTGCAACTACTAATCCCAGAATCCCCTGCAGCTGACATCATAGGAGGGTTGCAAAAGAGGGAGATTTAATAGCCCCGCAGTGCATAGAGCTTTTAAAAGTTATGATCTTTTGTTTGTTGGTCCCACCATCCTTCCTGGGCTAAGTGCAGTCCCCGAGGACTGTACATAGTCTCAAGAGAACAGCAGAACTGGCAAACATCTGATTGGATCTTACAGAAGCTCTAACATGCAACGCAGTCTACTGATTGTCTTATTGCTGCCGCCCTCCTCTGATGTCAGCTGCAGGGGATTCTGGGATTTGTAGTTACAGAAAATGTCAGCTTGCAAGTCAACGTTAACAGTCTGATACAATCTACTATACTCCAGTAAACAGGTAAGTAAAATGTTTTTACACACACAAAGTGCAAATTGGGACCACGGCTTAGTGCCGACTGTTCCGCTTTAAATGAGAAAAGTGAAGACGACCCAGTGGCATAAGGGGGACTGCATTGGGCTAAAATTCGGGGGACTGGGAATCTGACAAAAGTTCCAGGCTAGTGCAGACCTGAATGCACTATGAAGGCAACATCTTCCAAATTTGAGGAGAGAAAATAAGAATCCTGCTTCTACTTTGCCACTTGAAGCAGCTACAGAGGTGGTCTTGGCAGTGTAATTGACCACACACCACTAGCTAAGGGCAAGCCCACAGTATAGCTGTGGCACAACATACCACATCAACAACAGTTTGTGGTCTGGGATTAAAAGGTGACAAAAAAAGGCATCTCCTGGTATGTCGGATGATGACCGCCTGCCCCCTCCCATACTGACATTTATTTTAGATTTGTATACACCCGGATAACCTCATTTAAGTGGTACGCTTATTTTAGCAGGTCCCAGAGGGACAGTGACAGCAGCAGAGTTGCTACAGTGCAGACAAAATTATTTTAGATACATTATATGGTAATTGTTTAAAGTAAGTGTTGTTTACAAGGAAATAATACCACTGAGGGGCTTGAAGAGCTACAAAGACTGAGTGGCTTTTTGAGCTCTTCAGTCACTGTGATGGTATTTCCCTAGTACACAACACTTTTATATTGTTTGCTTTATATAACATATTAGGTTAGCCAAAAAATGGCTTGATTTGAAACCCTTTTGTATTTTTTTTATGGGGAAAAGTCTAACCAAAAAGCCTAACCATGTGCGTATGTGTATACAGGGGAATATATAATGGGCTGACCCAAAATATGCAATTTGTCTTCAAGTGTGAGTAGGCAGGGCAATAACTCATGAGTGGCAGAGCCACGAGTGAGTTATGAATGTCCTGCCCACTCACAGGTGACGAAAAAGTGCCTATTTTGAGTTAGGCCATTATATATTCAAAATATACAACTGTAGTTTACAAGATATGGCTTTTAAATCTGCAATTTGTTTGAAGATGATGTTTTTCTTTGATTATAACAGCTGGTTCAGCGCTGCGCTAGGCATTGTAAAAGCTACTCTCTGTTTTGTTTAGTATTCCACTGTGACCACAGCCGCCTTAAAAATAGCCGTTTTGACAACAACAAAATATTTTTGATAAGTTGCTGTTAAATCATTTGCCAAGATATATTTATGCCATCATTTTCACCCACACTCCTGTTACATATCATGTAGAAAAAAAAAATATATGGTGTCAGTGGCTCAGCAGGTAGCACACTCGCCTCTGAGGCCGGATGATCAGAAGGTGATGGGTTCTAGCCCCACACCGGGAATGTGGGATAAATCCCAATATTGACACTGTAGTGCATCGGGGGGGGGGGCTGCACTCCTGAGGTGCGGTCTTTTGGGTGAGACATTAAACCGAGGTCTTGTCTGCCTGTTCTTGTGGCTGTTCAGGTGGATGTTAAAGATCCCACTGCACTTCTCAATAAGAGTAGGGGAATTTCCCCGGTGGCCTGGCCAAATTCCCCCCATTCACTAAAATACCACCAACAGCTAAATCTGGTTCTGTAAATCAGTCTACGTCTGTACACATATTCCCCTTCCCTGCCCCTGGGTCGCACCTGGAATCAAGCCTCTCCCGGTCACTAACGTTCAAATAAAAATAAAATATATCAGTATGTGTGTTTGAGATATATAAATACATATCGTGTGTGTGTGTGTGTGTGTGTGTGTGTGTGTGTGTGTGTATCTATCTACACACACACACCCTGAATACAATCAAAATGAACATACTAATATAAAATAACATTGCTTAAATTGCCTACTATCCACTACACACATTTACACTGCTTCCCACTGATGGCAACAATGTGCCATTCATCCCCAACAAATGAGGCATAGATCAGAAAGCCTGTGGTGTTGAAGTACTAGGACAGGAGGAACCCAAAGGCCTCTGGATTGGCCTGACGGAAAACGGCATTGTACAACCTGGAGGAGTAAGGTGCCATGAGCAGTGGGCACAAAATGAAAGAGAGAGACAAGCTGGAATGGATACAGGCTTTTATTACAGCTCATGGGCTAACATCCGGGCAACAGGTAACATGTCAAAGGGGTGAAAAATGCTTATGGGGTCAGTGACAAGAGAGACACAACCACACATCCTTCATGTTTTCCCTGGTAATCATGTGCCCAGACTGTGCAGTGATTTAGGAAGCAGCAAGGTAACGCTCATGGGTAAGCAAGTGACTCCCTCATTATATCTCATGACAGATCTCGAAAAGGGTAGGGGGATTTCCTAATGCCCTGGCCAAATTCCCCCCATTCACTGACAAACCAGCAGCTTAACCTTGGTCAGTATCATTCGGTTTGCGTCTGCAAACCCCTCCACTCCCCCAACCGGATGAGGCTGAACACAGAAACTATTTCCTAGTCCTCCCATCCCAGTCAACAAATAAATACACAAAATTAAACAAATTATTAACTAAAGTCAGCTTATATAATTGCTGGAAAAAAAACAACAAAAAGAAAAAACAGTAAGGACACTGGTTTTTCCATTTTTAAAAATGGCAACCATTTCAACAAATATTTCCCCCAGATGAGTGCAAACCAGCATCTGGCCCAAAGTCTGGTTTTGTGCTCTTTAGCACAAAAATTGAAACATGCAGAATTCTACCCCCCCCCCCCCCATGGCCTATTTAGTTTTCATGCTATTTTTCAGTTTTTACAGAGAATTGTGGGCTCTACCCCCAACGAAACTGTTCAGAATTATTAAAAGGGGCTTTCAACTGACATTACCTCAGGGTTTCAGCTATATCCCAAAGCTTCAGTACTGGTAACTGGTACCTACCGTTTTCATCGTAGTATATCCCTATATCTCCCGGAGTTGTATACATGATTTCGTCCAGGTCAGCTGCCAGGGCCTTCTTGTGGTTATCGGACAGCAAGGGACATTTTTTCTTCAGTCTCTCGAGTGTCTGGGTTTAGAAGAATTAACATTTAATGAAGTTAGGCCCTGTACAGCTTTTGTATGATACATCGATAAAACAAACCACGTTATGCTGAAGAGAAAACAGACAAAGCAGAAAAACAATATCCTTATGAGTATCAGCTCATTACAGTACTCACACAAATAATGGACTTATAAAGGGCCAATACTGAAGTCCTTACTGCTCTATTATAAACTTTGCAACAGGGGAGGAAGTTAAATTAAAATAATGCCAAAAAAGAGCATTATTTTAAATTTAAAAACAGTTCTACAACCAGACCAGTTAGAATGGACCAAAAATGCTTTGACCAGTGTTCCAGGTAAGACGAGGGGTAGATTTTCCGAAGCCTAAGCATGCATTATACCACTTGAATTTTTTTTTTCAGAAGGTTAACTGTCTGGAGCCTCACGGTTCATCATCAAAATCCATAACTCTTACATAGTCTGGTGATGTCCCTGGTAATTAACGGCAAGCGTTTCTCTCCCAAAATCATACATACATACATGCAATGATTAGAAAGAAGATCACTGGTCCACTGAGTTCGTCGAGCTCCACAGGGCCATAGTGTTTTAACATTTCTTGGAAAAGGCAGAATATATGGACAACGGTGCACTTTATTTGCTTATGACAACAGGAATGCTGCTCCGTTTACTACTTTATCGTTCCTCCAATGTCGTGGTTCTTGTACGAGTAAGCCTGTTGATTTGTACACTAGTAAGCACTTTACCTTGCACAGTGCCGCTCAAATCACATTTGTTGTTATGTTGTAATATTATACTCCCTTCTCTCTCCCCCGATTCACACCTGGAAACAAGTCTTGGCTCAGTATGCCTTTCCCGGTTACCAATTTTCAAATAAATAAACAAGGTTTTCAAATTCTGGCTGCAAGCTCTACGAAAAAAGCCCTGATTTTCAAATTTCACAAGGCTCCACACCAAAAAAAATAAATAAATAGTTCCACAAAACAGTTGGTACCTATGGGGAACAGGTGAATTATCCTTCAGGTGGTGGGGTTGTATGAGGAATTGGATTTAAGTCTTCACTAATTATAACGTTGATGATCTGGGGTGATTTGTGCGCTTTTTATGGCTGTGTTTGGTTTGATGAAAAGAATAGCTTTACAAACAAAACAAACACATTTGCTGCCTAGACATAGACACACACCTAGGAAACAAAAAGACTGGATTAGACAAGAGTTATTTAGTTGATGCCAGAACAGGCACTGAGCACAATGCAGCGGTCATCAGGGGTGTGCAGCGCATCACAGGCACAATGGGACACAACGCACTGTGTGAAAATTAAAAATTACAGATAAAGCAAGCATGGAGATCCCCAGGGCTCACAAAACAAGTAGGCAAACATAGACAAAAAAATTCTAACAACAAACAAAGGAAAGGACGCACTAGGATTACACACACAAATCAAAAACACACTATGCAGCACAACTTGTTGTAAATTCTGGCTGTAGTTCCAGTTTCACGTGGAACACTGGGTGTACAGCAAATTGGGGATTCCACACAAAATTTGTCGATCTACTTCTAGAATATCCTTCGTGAAATGTGGCCCCCCCCCCAAACACACACAAACACAACCACAGTGTAGACACTTGCCATGCAGTAGGAGGAGACTACTGTATCACGAGTGGCTGGACTGCGTGTGGGCATTCCAAAAGTGCAAGAAGGATAAACTGTGATGAGATCCTTGATTTGGAATAAAACACATTTTACTATAATTACACAAGGTCCCCCTTTTTATTTTACTAAGAAAAGGAATAAGATAAAAACAAGCTACATCAGCAAATTATATAGTAGGTGACCAATTATACAATTTTATTTTATTTTATTTTTTTAAACTTTCCATTCTGGCTTTAGGAAATCCCACTTCATGTCCACCTCCCTTCTCTGGCTAACTGTCTCTATCCTCTCAGGAATGGATCAAGGACTGATCACCTGTACCATATGTGTGGATCTTGCTAAAGCTTTTGGCACTTCCCCTCCTTCTGGACAAGCCTAAAGCAGCAGGGCTCTCTGACTCTGCAATGAGTTGGTTTTGCTTTACCTTGAGAGCACCACTGAATCTAAACCTGTCAAATAACCGCAGTACATGGTTAGTGTCTTTAATGTAGGAGGGCAGGGATTCAAAGAGTGGTCTCATGAGGCTATCTAGAAATCCTGAGAAGTGGATGTGGGGCAGGAGCAGGCAGACACAACAGGACGTCCAGGGTTACCTATTTTGTGGATTTTGGGAAGAAGATAAAACCTGGATGCCTGAGGGTACTGAACTATGAGTACCCTGGCAGGGGCAGGGAGTTCTTTGTTTTCAATAGCAGAGGTGATGGTGGTGGTAACCTCTGTCTGATAGTCGGCAGTGGGGTACTGTGGAAGAGGAGAGTAAAAGCTTGTGTCAGAGAGTTGCTGTGTGGCTTCAGTGATGTATAGCTCCTTTTGCCAGACCACAAAAGCTCCCCCCTTATCAGCTGGTTTAATAAAAATGGCATTCCTGCATTGCAGAGATCTGAGGGCTACAACTTCACCAGCTGTCAGGTTAGAGTCACAGCGCATAGAATGAAAACTGTATTGAGGTCTTTCATAAACTGTTTAACAAAATAATAAACAGCAGCAAAACGTCCTGGGGGGTCCATACACTGCGTTGTGGACTGATGGTGCCGATTATTCTGGTAATACTGTCATCATCATCTGTAGGAAGAGGAGTTTCATTGGAAAAATGAGCTGTAAGGCGTACTCTGTGATAGAAGTGCTGAACGCGGGGTACATCGAGATGTCTAGCTGTGGGCACAAAAGAAAGACCTTTGCTAAGGAGAGATTGTTCATCCTTTGTCAGGGGAAGGTCGGGAGGAATGCAAAATCCCAAATTGTTTGGTCGTGTCTGACTGGAAGGCTCATGTTGGTTGCTGATCTGATGAGAGAGGGACTGGAGTTTGGCACAGTTAGTGTCCTTGAGGAACTTAAAGAGAGTGGAGTTAAGTTGTTGGATGCAGTGCTTAATAAAAGGAAAGTTGTGAGGGGCTGTGCACTGCAGGAAATCCTTTTGCCTCTAGATAGTTTTTGTCCACAGAGATCAGCCATTTCTTAATGGAGAAAATGATACTAGTGATACGTTTCCTAGAAGAACCAGTGGGACAACATTTCTCTCGATCCGATCACTCCATCTCTGACCTTTCCGTCCTGGTTCTCAAAAGACACAAGAAAGGCAAGCTTGTGACTTCAAATGTATCCTCCTTTTGGATACTATGGACTGAATACAGACCTTGGTTTCATGACCCATTTACAAATTTTAACTGACAACTGCCTTCTTCTTGGTTCAGGTGCATATATTTATATACATCATCACTTACATTTGATTTATTTTTAGTGTGTCATACATTAACAATGTTTTATTTATATGGTAGTTACACACACACACACTGTACTTAGACAGGCTCTTTGAATATAAACATTTTACAATTTATAGGGCTTTTGCTGTCACATTTCATTTCGGGAGAGCAGTCTACATCACTAACCTGATTTACAGCCACCTAGTATTTAAAAGACTGTTTTTTCTGTCTCTGCACACTGTCTTATCAAAAGAACCGTTATACCCATGAGTAAAAGTTTATGTACCAGTAGATTTCTCTGTCCTTAGTAAAGCAGCTTTTTTCCTGTAGAACTTGGCTGCTATGCCTGATAAAGGGCTCTGTGTAGCCCGAAAGCTTGCGTTTTGTAAATTTCTTATTGGTTCAATGAAAGGTATCAAATTGCCCACTTTGTTCACCTTCAAACAAGGGTGAGCCTCCCAGCAGCAACTACTGCAGGTGCTAGGGAATAAAGTTTGAATCTGCTCAAATAGCGTGTGCACAAGCCAGTGGTTACTGGTGCATTAGATGCTAAATACCAGTGTCAGTGGCTCAGCAGGCACCATGCTCAGCTCTGGGGCCCGAATATCAGAAGGTTATCGGTTCTAGCCCAGCACCAGTTACTCAGTTTAATACACATAACTGATACTGTAGTGCAGTATGAAGGAGGTGCTGTACTTACCCTGTTTATATGCAGGGTAAAACTCGATTACAGTGCAATCAGTTATTCTGTAATCGAATGTTACCCTGCATGTATACACCAACATCAAGGAGATGGGGATCGATGTCAGGATCGATCCAAGTGCACCAATTTCCTGTGCGTGGGATTTAACGCTGAATGTAAAGATCCTCGATGCTAGCTTTGATCACATGCGCATGCCTGGTTGACGTGTTTCGAGTACCCTGTGCTTTGCGCTATGTATTCAATGCAGCAGTGCTTGAATGGCATATAAAACCATTAATTCTAGCATGAACTGATTTCTGTCAACATGTAAACGCAAAAGGATTCTGACCCAATTACCGAGAATCAAAGACCGGGTAATTGACTGAAGCATCATGTACAACTAGTAACTGCTGATGTGCCGTCCTTTGGATGAGATGTTAACCATAGGTCCCTTCTGCCCATCACTGGTCTCAGTCCAGGTGAAAATTAAAAGATCCCATGGCACTTGTCGAAGAAGACTAGGGGAAATTTCCTTGATGTCATGACCAGCATCCCCTCGTCAATAAAATAAGTCACGTAACCCACCCTCCAGGACGCACCTGGAAACAAGCTGTTACAGCTTAGTGTGCCTTTCCTGGTCAAAACTTCGAAACAAATAAGAAAAACCAAAAGGATGCTTTACCTCCACTGAAACAAGACCTTCTAGTGCTCCAAACTGGCAACAGGACAGCAGCTTTGAAACATGTGCAAAGGCCTGGAGGGGGAACCAACAAAACAAAAATATTTAATAACTTAAAATGCTTCTTCATTTCAATCAAAGTCCCCAACTGCAAAATGGCAACTTTTTTTTCAAATGTCTAGTATTAAGGCAGGATGATTCACAGAGTCAGATGCAATGACAGATGCATGCTGCACCGGAGCCCTCCCAAATGCACCCTACTGCTGATTTCAAAAGATGCGTCCGAATGCAACAAAAAGTCACAATGTGTGGTAAAGAAAGGAAGCAAATGGGATCTGCATCAATTTTCCCCATAAATACACTGCACACTGTTAGACCATCTAATAGGTGGACAGATTTACTATTTGAAAACAGAAGTGGGTTGAACTTGGACAGAGCCTTTTGAAAATTCTACCCCAAGCTATGGATTTTTTTGCGAATTTGACCCTGGTATATGAACAATTAATCTCGAACAGCCTTAACATATTCCTGTGATCTGAATCAAACAATTACTCAAGCTCAGTAGGATGCTGACAGGTGAAGTTTTGCGATTGCCAATCCAGCGGCACCTCCATTTCCAGACACTGCAGTCACCCTGTTTTAGCAGTACGAATGGCACATTTGGTATGCTGCTGTATACAGTAAATACTGTCAAAAAAAACTCATGAGAAATGATAGGACAATGAAACTCACTCACAGATATAAGTTAACAGGGCCTCCAAGGAATGTTTCTTATGGTATAAGAGACTCCGAGTGTCAGGTTTGGGACAGAGGACTGCAAAGTGAAGCGGAGAGGTTCTGTCTGCCCAAACCTTGTGAGAGGAGTCTCTTATGCCATAAGACGCATCTTACAGAGGCCCTATTAACTTATTATAAATCACCCTATTTTACCTTGTGATTTTTTGTTTTTAATTGTGCCATCTTCCTTCCTGTTGCTGAACCTAAGCGTTCCCTCCTAACACTCCTATTCGAGAGCACACTGTACGCAGCATAAGAGGTACAGAGGCTCTGTGCTCTGACTGTCTGAAATCACATTAGTGATTTATAATATAAAATACTCATCAAGTAATTTTACTGAACCCGAGACCCCTCAGTGTACAATGCCCTGTTGAGACCACCGATGTTTTGTAGACCACTACCTACTTCCCTCAGGGGGACTAGGTAACCCTGTGTCTCTAGATTTTCTTATTCAATGTTTTGAATTCAATCCACTATCAGGTTTTCAAATTCTTCACCATATGAAAATATTTCATAGTCTATGGTGAGCTGCTGCTTATGTTTGAAAATCAGCCCCTTCAAAACTGCTGCAGTTCACATTCTAAGCTGTTGCGCACATTCTAAAAAAATTGTTTTACACGTTCCAAATCAATTTCAGTGGTATCCCTGATCTCGCTGTCTCCCACTGTACTGTAGCATTTCACTCACGAATGAAAAACGAATGTAAAAGTCATAGCATCCATGGAATTTTTTTTTTTTTTTATAAAAACTTAAAAAATGCACTTATTCAAAACCATATACTATAAAAAATTAACTATGGACGACCATGCACAACTCGCTCTCTGCTCTCGAGGACCATATCTTAACCCCTCGATAGAGTACAGGCTTGTTACTTATGGTCCCCGATACAGTATTCCTTATAGTCCCAGCTTGCAACTACTGGTGTTAACTACGAAATACTAGCATCATTTTCTAACTTCCTATCTGGGGTCTGACAATGCAGAAACATAGGAGCATCCATGTTATTTGCTTCTAGTCCATCCTGCCTGTAATAATACAATTTGTCTGCTATTGTAGTTAGCCTCAGAGTAAAATTACTAATCCACGGCAGTTAGATTGCCTGCTTCCAACTAGCGTGCCTCCTACAAAATATCTGTCTCTAAACTGTTCTACTGCATTATTCACGAAGAGCAACAGCTCAGTAACACTGGTGCATTAACTGTCTGCCTACCCAAGTGGTTCTCAATCTGTGTCCTAATTTACTGCCAGAATGAGGCAGTAGTACAACGCCATATCTGGAGTCTCACAACTTTAAAGTGCAGGCCCGTACTGTCCCCCTAGTCTGATTAGTCTGCAATCATAATGTCGATTTCTGTATTGCTCTTGCAAGTCTCCCAACCTCTGTATCTGGAGTCAGGAAATGCTGCAGTAGGGTCTCAACTTTCTAGCTCTGCTCAAAGTACCATTTCAAAACCACCAAGACACTGATTCATATCTTTTGAGGTACCTGCAGTCCCTAGAAGGTCCCTTCCTGCATACAGAGGTCTCTGTAAACCCCAATGTTATCTAGTAACCTCCAGGACAGAGGCTGCAACTTACTCCTGAACCACAGTTTCTCCCAGAGACCTGAGTGGCCTGAAGAAATGCTGGTGCTCATACTCGCCACCCTGCTCTCACTTAGCCTCCCCCCACAGGTCCCCTCCAAACCCATCCCAGTGGATCGCTACTCAAACATTCCCCCAGCTTTGCCAAAGCAAGACTGGTATGCCCGTAAAGCTCTGCTTAGACTGAAGGCCTTACAGCCCTGTACTCCCCCTGCCAGACAGCAAACACAGGAGAAACCCCCACAACATGGAAGGCAAGTTCTGTGCGGTGCTGTGGAAGTCAGCCCCTGCCCCCTCCAAACCCTTCCTGTGGCACTATCCGAATACCCAAGGGCTTCAGAATATTTCATTCAAACATTAGGAGCCTTCTCCCCAAACTTGACCGCATAAAAACATTGGTCTTATTGAATAAAACAAAGAAAAAGCCACCCCACTGGCCGGGTGTGCAAGGGAGAAAGAACTGTACCAAGGAAAAAAACTCCAGCACAATCCACTGATGAATACACACACACACACACACACACACACACCAGAGTCAATAGTATGAATAATTGGGATGTTTAATAAACATACCGAGCAAACAGTGTCCAGACCTCTTTCAGGAACAGAAACCCCCAGTGGGACCCACTAACCGCTTACCAGTTTCACATTAGAGCGTCGTCAGGGAGTGTTCACTTGTTGCTACTACACCTAATTTAATCTCAGTATTTAAAGTGGTACACACTAAAAAATAGGCATAAAACCACATGTAAAAAGGTACACAAAACATATAATAAAACAGGTAAAGAACCATAAGGCTGCATTGTAATACTAGAAAGAGCATATAAATATGAATGCTTGCACTTAAAAACCTGGTATAGGACACGCTGTATATAATACTAATCATCCCAGGATATTTGCAGTGCACCAGGTAAAATGTGCAAACCCATACCTGGCAATCATGTGAGCGGAATCATAAATATATAACTACCACAATACATAAACATATTTGGACACTCAATGCACACTGTATAATCACACTGGTCAAGCAATGACGGACATAATATAGAGGGGCTGATCAATTCCATCTCCAGGACAGGGATCCAAAATTCATGCAAGATGTAATGGTAAAAAAGGATAAACCGAATAACCCAGACTGCCTAATTCTAACAGAAATCTGGTTATCTTCACGCATTGACACCTCAACAACAGACATTCCAGGTTACCTTTCATACAGACCAGATCGCGCCAAAAGAGGAAGGGTACCCATTTACTTGGCCATGAGGCACAACTTGAAAATCTCCTCTCAAGAAGCCGTTCCAAAGTCCCATGAGATCATTACGGCAGGGTTTCAAATAATTGATTATTTTTTTTTTCTTGGGACAATGCTAATTGTACAGAAAGTATTTATATAGGTTTTCTAGAAGTGTTATGTTTGTTAAACACAGTGAGGCAAGTGCTATGCATTTTCACAATGTTTAAGCACTTTTATGAGCAAAACGCTAATCAATTTTTGGAGTTAAATAAATCCCTGTTACGGGGGTCTTTACAAGATCACACTCTATCCCCATTATATCTCAGGACGGTACTGCGTCTGCTTCCCCTGGGTCCTCTCTTGATACGATCTCAAATATCTTGCAAACTGTGCTAGACCACTCGCCTAATGGTGAGCACATCATACTTGGAGACTTCAATGCTAACTGGCTATCAGGGTCCAGCTCATCCCCACCCACCAATCTCCCCTCAAAAATCAAAGCCCTGAACCTCAAATTAGATTATATCTTCTCCCACTAGATTCAATGACAGAACTAACGATCATCGTGTAAGTGACTGGGTGATGACGTCATACCCACATAGAATCTTGGCTACTGACACCCTGCTCGACATATTCAGTGATCACTACATGACTTTCTGCATGCGTAAGATCAAGACAGTAAAAGCCTCTCCTAAGATCACCCCAACCTGCCCGACATATTCAGTGATCATTACATGACTTACTGCGTGCATAAGTTCAAGACAGTAAGACTCTCCTAAGATCACCCCAACACATTCCTACAAAAAGTTCAATCCAGGTGCCTTTATCAAAGACCTTCTATCAGCCAACTGGGGTCCCACCTGTCAGCCCTGAACCCCAATGAGACATCAACCCTTTTACATACTAACACACTAAAATGCCAGCAGAGTAGACCTAATGGTCCTTCGAGTCTGCTTGATTGTCAGCACCCGCACTGGGGGGCAATTTTGGTGTCCCCCTCCCTCCCCCTTGGGTTATACTGTCCCTAGTCCCAGATGTTCCATCTGTATTGGACCTGGTCAGATTTACCCTCCCCTGTACCTGTCCCATCCTCTCTTAAACCCGCCCACAGTCTCCGCCTTCACCAGCTCCCTGGATAGCGTATTCCATGGCTCCACCACCATTTCAGTGAAACAACACCTCCTACTCTCCCCTCTGAGCCTGCCCCCTTCCAGCTTACACCCGTGTCTTCTCGTTGACCCACCTCCTTCCTTTGGAGCACTCTGATTGGACCCCCCCCTTATTAATCCCTTTTATGTACTTGAAGACCTCTATCATGTGCCCCTGTCCCTCCTCTCCTCCAGGGTGTACATGTCGAGCTCCTTGAGCCTCTCCTCATAGGTCCTCTCCCCCAGGCCCCAGATCATTTTGGTAGCCCTCCTTTAGACCCTCTCTAGGAGTGCAATGTCCCTCTTTAAGTGTGGTCTCCAAAACTGCACACAATACTCGAGGTGTGGCCTAACCAAGCAGTTGTACAAGGGAAGGATCACTTCCACCTTTCTGGATGTAATCCCCTTGGCAATGCATCCCAGCATCCTATTTGCCCTTGCCACTGCCCTCCTACAGGTCTCAGTTGTTCATTTTGACACCTACCACAACCCCAGATCCCTCTCACCCTCTGTGACTTGTATTGCGTCTCCTCCCAGGGTATACCCCTGGCCTGGATTTCTGACTCCTAGGTGCAGAACCTTGCATTTCCCCGAACTGAAATGTAGCTTCCATTTTCCTGACCACCTTTCCAGAGCCTACAGGTCCTACTGCAGGGTCACCCTCCTCCTCATCCACCACTGCACCCAGCTTCGTCTCGTCTGCAAGGAGACTAATTTCACTCCTGATCCCCTTCCTTATGTCTGAGACATAGGCGTTGAGCAGGAGTGGCCCCAGCATGGACCCCTGGGACACCCCACTAGTAACCCACCTTGGGGATGAGGCTAGCCCACCCAACCACTACCCTCACAGTATGTTCAGAGAACCAATTTCTTATCCATCTTATCAACTGCCTCCCTACCCCCATTCAGTGGTCCAGTTAAGGGGTGTATCGGAGTATTTTACGCCCAGTTTTGCCCTTGTTACGCCCTGTGTAGAGTCTTAGATCGTATCATCATGACCAGGTGTTTCCACGGACTTCATGCATTTGCACTTCAGTTCACCAGAACAGTGTGACTGTGTCGCAAAATGCTACCTGGCATACCGAAATACTACCAGCTTGGAAAACTAGGAAGTTTTTTATTTCCTGGCCTAAAAAGTTATCTTGAGCACTGCCCCCATTTCCTTCAGCTTAGCCAGCAGGCCATTGTGGGGTACTGAATCAAACGCCTTGCTGAAGTCTAGAAAGAGGACGTCCACCGGCCTACCCTGGCCCAGGGCCCTCGTCACCCAGTCGTAGGACTCCACAACGTTTGTCTAACACGATCTTCCTGGGACAAAGCCATGCTGCCTATTGTCCAAATATCCAGTTTACTCCAGTAACCCCCCCAGCCTTTCCTGACAATACCCTCCATCACCTTGCCCACCACCACCGTCAGGCTAACAGGCTTGTAATTTCCTGCCTCCTCTCTTGATCACTCCTTTTAGATCAGCACGACATGGGCCACCCTCCAGTCTTGGGGTACCCACCACGTCTTCAGAGAGGTGTTGAAAAGCTCTGCCAGGAGGGCCGCCAGGACATCTGCCAGTTCCCTCAGCACCCTGGGATGTATCTCATCCGGCCCAGGTGCCTTCTCCATCCGAAGGGACCTGAAGGCTTCCCTCACTTGCTCTACTGGGATTTCAGCCTCCGCGTCCTCCCCCTTTGCACCCTGTACTGCTAGCCCCCCACCTACCTGTGGTGATCACTCCCTTTCCTCAGACCCATCAGGGCCCCCCGATCTCTACCGGTCTCACCCCTTCCTCCAGTTTACCCCCCCTCTCCCCCTGCAAGACACAGCCCCTCCATCCCCCCTTGATAAAAACTGAGGCAAAGTACTCATTTAGGACCTCTGCCTGTTTCCCTGCCTCCTGTGCCCATCCCTCTCGTGTCATTATCCTGCTGATCTGCCCCTTAACTTTCCTTCTTTCCCCTACGTATCTAAAGACCCCTTGTCCCCTCCTCTGGATCCCCTGGCCAAACACTGCTCCTTTCTTGCCTTAGCCGCTCTCACCACCCTGGTGACTCTCTTGGCTGTCAGCTCGTATTCCCTCTGATCCCTTTCACTCATTGAGTGCTTGAAGCACCTATAGGCCGCCTTCTTGTCCCTCACCACCTCCTGAACCTCCCGGGTCCACCAGCAGGGTTTCCAGGCCTTACCGAACTTATGCCTTTCCCTTGTGCAGGATCTGGTAACCTCCTGTATTCCCCTCCTAATTATCTCCCACCTGCTGTCAGCATCCATATCCGGCCTTATCCTGACCAAATGATCTTTAAGGATACTTCCCATCTCCCTGAAGTCTGCACCCCCTGAAGTCAGTTACTACCATCCTTGTTCGGCTTTCCTCCCCCTCAAGTCCAGGAAGAACCAGACTGTGGCATGATCACTCTCAACCAATGAGTCCCTCACCTCTAGGCGCCTAATCTGATCACTGTTTGCCAGGACTATGTCCAGTGTCCTGGCCTCCCTAGTTGGCTCACCCACCTGCAGAGTCAGGAACGTGTCCTGGAAGACATCCAGCAACCTCTGGTCCTTGGCCACTGGTGATGTCATAGTCCCCCAGTCTGTTCCAGGCATGTTTAGGCCCCCCATTACCACTACCCTTCCCCAATTTACAGTGTCCCGTGAGATTTGTCACCAAACTTTCTTCCAGAGCCTCCACCATTGCAGGCAGTCTGTATACCACTCCCACCTTTACTCTCTTACTCCTCTGCATCAGCAGGGTGACCCAAATAGCCACCTTGTTCCCTCCGCCTCCTCCAATACCAATACCATTTCTAACTAACAGTGTTACACCACCCCTTCCCTTCCCCATGTCCTTTCTGAACATAGTGTAGCCCTCCAGATTTAGGTCCCAATCGTGCTCTTGGGTGGCCCAGGTCTCGGTGACTGCTACCACATCTACCACCCCAACTAGCATCACTTTTCTCTGACATATTCACTAAAATTTGCAATAAAGCACGCCCCTGTCGAACGCTCCAGAGTCCAAGACCACCACCTGCCCTAGATCACTTTTGACAGTACCGAAACTTTCCAGCTCAGAGATGCTGCATGGGCAAGGCACAAAGCCTCCAGTCTCTCATCAGACAAGAAGGCTTTCACCACCCTCCGTAACCAATACTCTAAGCTAAGGAGTAATGCCAAAGCCAAGTACCTCCAACGCAAGCTTGTGTGCAAAGGCAACGATCCGTCCAAATACTGAAAAGCAGTTTATGGCCTCTTCAGCCCTCCCACATCATCAACCAGGTACCAAGCCACTCCTTGCTCCACTTTAAAAGGCGAAGACCTAAACAAGCACTTCACCGAGGGACTGAGGGCTCTAATCTTTCCACCTAACCTTACCCAACAACCCCAGGCAACTGGCAAGTTCTGCCTCTGGGCCTCCATCCTCCGACTGCCAGCCCCAAGTGTCAAACTATAATCCCTGGTGCTAGTGATTCCCACCGACTGCCAGCCCAAAGTGTCAAAGTATAATCCCTGGTGCTAGTGGATGGTCCCCCCACTAGCTGTGATTTAAAACACAAACCATCCCTAGCATCCAGTGGCTCCCCCCCCCCCCCATGGTACTGGGTGTGGTGAGCTAGCCAACTGCCAGTCATTATTTGCAGATATAATTCTGTTACATATAATTTTTTATGTGATTCTGTATATGCCTTGTTAAATAAAGTTTGATTGATTGATTTGTACCTGCCACAAAAATGCCAGTGTTAAGGCAAAGGGCACATGCAGAGAGAGTGAATTTCTTTTAAAAATGTTTGACCTTCCTCTGACCTGAGGGGGAAGTTTGCTGGGCAGGAAGCCAAATCACTTTAAGGGAGAGAACTGTCTTGGAAAAAATATTTGACATCCCTCTATGAAATAAGAAGGACATGCTTTTAGTAGCAGGAAGCCTGAAATTACACTTCTAGGAGTAGAGATGTCTTCTGGGCTTAATTGAGGGAAGCAGTAGTAATAAAACTCTTAAGGGTATGGAGAGAAGCTATCCCATTTTAAAGTTGTCACTTCAGAGCCTAGGGTGTGTTAAACAGGATTTGGGGAAATAGCCATTCTTGACAGGACACGGGGAAATAGTTTACAGGGTGTTATACTGAAACATCAAAGTTTTAACTCGGAAGTCATGTTTATGATTATCATATGTGCCAGGACGTTGTGATGTCAGAACCTTAAGACAATTTTGGGAAAGCGCAAAAGTGACATCTACTGGCCTAAAAGAGAAGGCCACCCTTTTAGGAACAAAACAGAGATTTTGCAGGGTACCTCCAGCTATATAAAAGAAATGAGCCAGAGTCACTCTCTCTCATTTTTACTGAGCATCTACAAGGGACACTCTTCTCCTGACAATACAAGAAGCAAGACTGCCAGTACAAAGGAAACTGAATCTTACATTTACTTTCTTTGGACTTCAATTCACTACGGACTTAAATTAGACTTTAGATAACAGTTATAGTGTGTTTTTCATGTATATTTTTCCACTTTTATTTCTGTTATTCTGTGACCAAATTAGTGCTTCTATAAGTTGTAACTGTATGATTATTTAAGTATTTTAGTAAAAACCTTTGTTTTTCTGAAGAAACCCTGCATGAGTGCGATTTTTATTTGTGTGTGAATTGTGGGATAGTTATTAATATTCTGTGCAAAACTGTTCTTGCTAAAGAGTGCCTCCATAAGCAACCAATCGAGCAAGGGTCTGTAAGGGACAGCTGGGTAGAAATAGGGAGATTACCAAAGTCTCAAGAAGAGTTTGTACAGATTTTGAACCAGGTTGTTGCATGTCCTGTTGCAGAAGACGAAATCAGGAGCACACTGCTACCCCGAAGAGAGTGTAACGCCTGGATCTTCCCCATTTGTGTAACAACTAAGAAGGGTTCATATTTGGCTACAAGACTCGAGACTGGTATTGTGCGCTTATCCAGAGTTCCGAGGGATGCATGGGTCCTCGTGGCGGGTGTTCAGTCATGACCTCGGCGAGCATTCTAAAAGGACTTGAGGAGGGTATCCCTGTCTCCCCCCCCCCCCCCCCGGACTGCACATAGGGGTAGGCGCTGTGGGCTCAGTGGACCTGACCTTCAGAAGTGGGTTCCTTACACCGGACACCCTTCCCACTTACCTTATCTGTATCCATGGTGCCAAGGCTGCCTATGGCCACTGGCACAGCACTCCTCACACCTCCTCGACCGGCGGCCATATGTCCAGGCAGGGAGCGTGCCTTGTATTTACAGGACCTGTCTCTGCCTGGACATATGGTGGCCAGCTGAGGAGGTGTGAAGAGGGCTGTGCTGGTTGCTGTAGGCACCTGTGGCACTGTGAATACTGATAAGGTGAGTGGTAAGGGTGTCCGGTGCCACGGGTGGGGGGGAAGAGACCATTAGACAGCAGTGATGGTCTGTGTTTTAAATCCTGGCCGTCGGTTGGGGGGAGGGGGGGGACCATCCACTACCACCAAGGATTATACTTTGACACTTGGGGCTGGCGATTGGATGGTGGGTGGGAACCACAAGTACTAGGGATTATACTTTGACACCTGTGGCTGGCGATCGGAGGGTAGGGTTCTGTTGCATTTTAAATATGTAAACTCAACTCCCAGCTTATGGTGCAGAATATCATATGTGAAGATGATAATTTAGTGAGTTTTATACATTAAGTACTGATTAGTAGGCGAAGATCCACGAACGTGATAACTATAATAGGCAAACAAGCAACTGCAATTGCATTATTGTATTTTTTTTTAACCAGCAGAGACAAACTAAGCTGAAAGCTTGTTTACAAATGCAACCTGGGAGCACAAGGAAGTTAAGTGACTTGCTCAGGGTCACACAGTAAGCAAGTGGGGGCTGTGAGATTCAAACCCAGGTCTCCAGGTTTGCAGCTCAGAGCCTTAAACCACTGCGCTATACTGCATCCTTAGGATATTAGTTGTGGCATACTCTCATTCAATCAACGTCATCTAGTATGGCATTCTCTTTTTGGCTTTTACTGATCTGGTCTAGATCAAATCTCGCACTCTATTTTCACCCATACCTAGATTTTATTGCCAAAAGCATACATAGTAGACTATGTAAATAATAGCTTGTTCTTGGCATGAACATTCTGTGATATCTTTCTGCATACTGCACCCCTACACCTGCAGGAACGGCTGCCCCAACCTACTGTAATGGCTGCCACGACCCGACGAATGCTCAGCTTAGCAGAATGCCTGCCTCGGTCTGCCTGAATGGCTACTGATCTGCTGGAATGGTCACTGGTCTGCTGGCATGGCCATCGACCTGCTGGAATGCCCTCCCTGCCAAATTTTCCACCCAACTTGCTGCATGACTGTCTCGACCTGACAGGATGCCCACCTGCCAGAATGACTTCCAGGCCATGATAGAATAGCCACTGACGCAACAGAACATCTACCATGACACATCATAATGACCATCCTGCCGGAATACCCACCAGAATGCTCACCTAACGCACAGATATGCCCACCCATGACATTACACCGACCCACAGAGGTGCCCACCCATGGCATTGCGGCAGGTTGTGGTAGTCATTTGTTTAGCAATGGGAGGATCCTCCCAGCAGTTTGTGGAGGTAATTCCGGCAGGCTACGTGTGGCAGCTCCACCTGGTACCAACAGGAAAACCGCAACTGAAATTGTACAGTACTTACTTGCTTTGCCCCAGCAGTGAAGTCCTCAATGTTGAATTCATTGTCAAAATAGGCGCGTATTAAAAAGTAATAAATTCTCGTTCTAAACCAGATGAAAGGATTGGGGATTCCGACAACAACCACTTTCTTTTTCAGATCACTATTCTCCCTGTCAGTGCTGAAAACTCTAATAGTGTCTACACCCGTGCGACAACATTGAGGAAAAAGAAGAGCAGGACTTGCTCTGGATACACTGGACAGAGGTGAAGGCTGTTGCCGAATCACTCGTTTCCGACAAACTTGGCTGAAACTGGCTGTAGCAGCTCTATTAATTGTAAACCGAGACAAAATCCTGAACAGTGTAGGATAGCTATTGTGCCGAATGGGCAGCGCCATCTTTCCTCACCTTCATCCTTTATTCATAAGTCCCACACTAAAATGATCTCCGACTCGAGACTACATTCCTTTACGAAAGGTGCCTATGTAATGAAATGTTATATAATTCAAAAAACAGGGAATTACAGTATTGATTTTAATTTTCACCGCGAGAGGTAACTTACTTTCACTTCACATTTCGTGAACCCGTAAAACGTATCCCCTTCGCCAATTAATGTACGGGATCAGTGGTGTGCTGGCTGTTTCCCGCGGACCCGATCCCGTGAGCACCGTCAGAGGCCGGCGAGCCCAGCACAGGTTGACCTCGGTTGGGGACCCCTCCTAGCCTGCTTTCTACCGGCAAGCGAAGTAACTTGGCAACTTACGCATTGTCATGGAGGCACAGGAACGCACTGCAGTGTCAGTGTACGAGGATGTTGACAGAGATTTGTTTGTGCGACAAGTCTATCCTTTGGTAAGAAGACAGTGCCTACATTTAGTACAGTAGTATAATGTACTGTGGCAAACTAAATGTATTCAATCAATCAACATCTTTATTTAGCCAGGCAGATACCATTGAGCAAGCTCATTGTCGAGATGGACCTGGGCAAGATACATGAACTATACATACAATTTATTTATTAGCATTTGGTAATCGGGTAAGTGCACTAGGCAACAATCCTGCCTATTTTTAGGCACTACCCGGGATAGTACAAGAAGAAAAACAGCTGAACAACAAATTGTACATAATGAGAGAGAGAGGCAAAAAGGAAAAAATACATAACCAAACAGTCAGGAAAAAATACATCAAACAGTAGAAGCAATTGAAAATACATATTGGGTCAGATACCAGCAACATTATACAAGTGTGGGTTGTAATACAATAGTAGCTTAATCAAGTCAATGAAGGCAACGTGCTGGACCAATACATAGAATATGATTTACACATAAACCGTTATAACAGCAAGGTAGTACAGAATAAGACAGATGAGTAGTAATAATGTAGGAATTATGGAGAGTATAAGTACCTGTGCTATAGTAATCACGGAGCATTCCTAAACAACCACGTTTACAGAGTATTCATAGCAGCTAGAGCCCAATTATTGATATCATTGCACCTGTACAGGCTTGGATGGGGAGGGATTAAGTACTGGGATTATATGTTAACCTGGGTGGGCACGACTGGGGAAGGAGGAAGTACTGGGGTTTATATTTATAGGAGTTGGGGTGCCAAGGGGGCTTGCTTAACGTTGAAGGGTGGTATTCATCCCTCTCAACCCTTCAACATTTAGAGCAAATAGCCATAATGTGTAGCACTTTCATATTTTAAAGAATAATATGTATAAGAATATTGGGCCCATATGTGTAGTGTTGAGGAAAGTTACTTCATTGTTTAATTGCATGTGTATAGTACTGGAGAAAGTTACATAGCTAGATACATAGAAACGTGATGGCAGAAAAGGACCACCAGGCTCACCTAGTCTGCCCATGTTGCCTAGTTATCTGCTAGGACATGTCCTTCCCCAACCTTCAACAGCCCCTTGTGTCTGTCCCATGCTCTTTTGAACCCTCCCACTGTTGTTTCTTCAACCATCTCATCAGGGAGCATATTCCAAGTATCCACCACCCTCTCTGTGAAATAGTACTTCCTAATGTTCCCCTTGAACTGTCCCCCCACAATCTGCAATCCACGGCCCCTCGTCCTCTGATTTCCTTTCAACTGGAAGATGCTCTCCACTGGCACTTGGTTTATACCTTTTAGGTACTTGAAAGTCTCAATCATGTCCCCCCTTTCCCTTCCAGGGAGTACATGTTCAATTCCCGTAACCTTTCCTCGTAGGATAGGTGGCTGAGCCCCTTTACCATCTTCGTTGCCCTCGTTTGAACATGCCCCAGCCTCCCCACATCCTTTTTGAGATATAGCCTCCAGAACTGGACCCTATATTCCAGTTGCGTCCTAACCAGATGGATGTATAAGGGCACTATGACCTCCTTCCTCCTACTAGTAATCCCCCTCCTGATGCAGCCCAGCATTCTGCTGCCTTTAGCCACTACCCTCTCACAGTGCTTATCCACCTTCAGGTCTCTCAATATGGTGATGCCTAGGTCCCTGTTCTATTACTGCCAGGTCACGGCCACCCAGACAGTGTACCACCCTCCATTTTTTGTTGCCAAGATGCATGATCTTACACTTGTCCATGTTGAACGAAAGCTGCCACACTTTTGACCATGCCTCAGGCCTCCTCAGATCCCTCTGCATTCTTTCCACCCCTTCCTGAGTATCCACCCTATTGCAGACCTTAGTGTCATCCGCAAACAGACACACACACACACCCTTCAAGGCCCTCCGCAATGTCCCCTATGAATAAATTGAGCAGTAGTGGTCCCAATACCAACCCCTTAGGAACCCCACTGGTGGCCATGCCCTCTCCCGATGCCACCCTGTTTACAATGACTCTGTCTCCTGCCCCCCTGGCCAGTTTCTCACCCATTGAATCACCGTCTGCCCCAGACCCAGGCATGTCAGCTTGTACAGGAGTCTCCTGTGCAGCATGGAGTCAAACGCCTTCCTGAAATCCAGATACACGACATCCACTGCTCCCCCCCAATCCACTACCTTGGTGACCCAGTCAAAGAACTCAATTAAGTTTGTTTGACAGGATCTACCTCTTGTAAAGCCGTGTTGCCTTTGATCCATCAGGCTGCTTGCCTCTAGGCAACTGGTAGTCCTGTTTTTCAGTAGCTTCTCCGTGAGCTTGCCCACTACAGATGTCAAGCTTACAGGCATGTAGTTTCCCACCTCCTCCCTCTCCCCCACTCCCTCCTTGTGCAGGGGGACTATATCCTCCCTTTTCCAGTCATCAGGTACCACTCTGGACTCCAGGGACCTGTTGAAGAGTGCAGTCAAAGGTGCTGCCAGTATATCCTTTAGTTCCCTCAACACCCTGGGGTGCACTCCATCTGGCCCCATCACCTTGTCCACCTTCAGGCATTGTAGTTCTCCCAGAGTCTCCTCCACCTGGAACAGACTCGTATCCACTCCTGTCCCCACTGCCCTGGCTTCTCCTGAACCACTACTCTCTCCTTCATTTTCCCTAGAGAACACAGAGCAGAAACAGCTGGTTCTGCCTTCTCCCTACCCCCGTATCAGCTCTCCATCACTTGCTCTTAGTAAGAGTATTCCCTGCCTAGTTTTCCTCCTCTCACTGATGTACCTTAAAAAAAAAAGAAAGAAAGTTTTGTCCCCTTTTTTGACCGCGCTTGATATGTTCTCCTCTGTCCGGGCTTTTGCCCTCCTTACTTCTACTCCTGCTCTTTCTGGCTTACCTGGTACCTTTCCCAGTCCTCCTCTGTTTGCGTTATCTTGAACTTTCAAACAGTCCCTTTCTTTGCCCTGGCCTTTTCGGCTACTACACCATTAAACCACAGGGGTCTTCTCTTATTCTTACTTAACTTTTTGGCGCATAGGTCTGTGGCCCCCACAGTAGCCTCTTTTATCTTCTCCCACATGTCCTTCACCTCTGTTAAGTCCTCCACCCCTCTAGAGCCCTTTCCACATACTCCTCCATTTTCCTGAAATCTGTTCTTCTAAAATTAAGCACCTTTACCTTGGTCCGGTGAACATCAGCAGTTTTCCATATTGTAAACCAAACGGTGCTGTGCTCGCTCATACCAAGGTGTTCTGCCACCGACACATCTCCTACCCTATCCTCATTTGTCAGGACCAGACAGAGAACTGCTCCCTCCCTGGTTGGTTCCCTGACCAGCTGGCTTAGGAGGGCTGTTTACATTGAGTTTACTGTTTCCCTGCTACTGGCGGATTATGCTGATAGGGTGTCTTAGTCCACATCTGGTAGATTCAGGTCTTCCATCAGCACCACCTCACCTTTAGCAGTCACTCTCAAGATTTCATCAGCCATGTATCTGTCCACAGATTCCTGCTGTGTTGGGGGCCTGTAAATCACCACGCTTTGCACCACCTTCCCTTTTCCCATGGCCAGTGAAACCCATAGGCCCTCAGCCTCCCCCCACTTGCCCTGTAATACTGTCACCCTGATACCCTCCTTTACATAGAGTGCCACCCTCCTTCTGTCCCTAGCGTATAACCTGATATCTCCATGTCCCATCCTTGCCCCAGATGGCACCAAGTTTCAGTTACCCCCACAATATCAAGGCTCACCTCAGCCAGTAGTTTGTACACATGACCCTCCAAAACCCTACTCCCTGTTCCCTTTCCCTGCTGTCTACACCCCCTTCATTTCCTTCACTTGGTCTGTTTGCTTTTTTGCCATGTGTCGTACAGCTCAAGCTTCCCTGTGACCCCCCCCCCCAAAATCAGTTTAAATGGTAGCGTTGCTCAGTATAATCTTCTAGCCTACATTTGTGCACTGCCTTTCCTTCCCTGTGTAAGTGCAGCCTATCTGGGGCATAGAGACTTTTGTGCCCCCACGTTGTTTCCCCAATCTCCTATTCCATATCCCTTCTGAGCACACCATCCTGTTAACCAATTGCTAAATGCCTCTTTTCTTTGCTTCACCTCTGTGCTGGCCCTTGGTACTGGCAGCACCTCAGAGAATGCCAGAGATTTAAAGACCAAACTGCTGCAGAACCTGGCCAGCTCCATAAAACGTGCCTGCAGCCCCTTCTCACTTTTTTCCACGAGGTCATTTGTCCCTAAGTGGAACAACAGATGTGTCCTGTCATCCAGTTTCTTTCCCCGGGAGGGGATCCAGTGTATGACTTCAGCCACCGTCATTCCTGGCAGGCATTCCACCCATATTTTGCTACCTCTGTCCCCCCTTCTCCCCCATGTAACACCCTTTATAATGGAGTCCCCAACCATTAATACCCTGTCCCCTTCCTCCTTCTGGGTGCCTCTCACTACTGTGTTCCTCCCAGCTCTTCCCCTTTCCAAGCTTTCCCTACTTTTACTATCCGTATCCACCAAAATGCCTTCCTGAGTCCTTTATACCCTCCTCCTCCTCTTGTGAGTCTTCCAGAGCCTGTTTCTGCCTCTTTGCTACCTCCGTACCGTTGTTTGCCCCCGTACCCTGCCCCATTGAACCCCCCAAGGCATCTCCCCTCGGTCCCCCTGACCACGAGGTTCCTTTCTGCCCCTTGCCCCCGTCAACAGCCTGAGCCTCAGATGTCTCTGACTCCTGGGTCCTTTCATCCTGCCTAGATTGTTCTTGTGCAGTTATCAAGGGTCCTGCACTTGCTGATCCTACCTGTGTATTTGTATGGAGTCCTGATGTGGAGGACCTCCCCTCTTCTTCTGGCATGAATCCCACTGTGTTAGTTGCAGCTAACCCCTCCTCTTGTGTTTGTCCACTCTGGTGGATCCTTGCCCTCATGTCTCCCTGCTCGCTGGCTCTTTCTCCCATCATGGGGATTGGGAACCCCATTTCTCCCTCTTGTGTGCATTTCCCCAAGCTTTCCCCAGACACCCCCATAGAGTCTTCCTTATCCTCCACTGCCATGTATTCCCTCTCTCCCTGAGTCCCCAGGACTGTGAACCTGTTTCTATGTTCAAATTTTTCTTTCCCTTCTATATCTCACCCGTTCTTGTCCCACTTCCACTGTCACACTTGCAGTTTTACAGCCTCTACCCTTGTATCTCTGGTAGCAGTGACATTTTCTGTGTCTACTTCTCTATTAGCAGGTTATATGCAGCTGCCACTAGGCGCTCCTATCCTATGTGGCACATCACACACTCTGTTCCCCAGATTTTATCAGCTCAAATGTATCCACCCCAACTGCCGCAACCCACTCCTCAGACTTATCACCTTACTTCTTCTTCTGCTGTCCGGGAAAGTCCACCCTAACCCTGGTCCTGGGTCTTCTCTCGCACCCTGCTGGGTGTGGCCTCCGCATTGCCTCAATGAACATCTGCAGTCTCCCAAAGAAAACTGCTGCACTCCAGTGCTGGGTCGCACAACACGGGCCCGACATCATTGCCATAATGGAGACCTGGCTCTCTGCATCAAACCCTGACTCAGCTGACTCCCTTCCTGGTTTCACCCTGTTCCAAGAGGATCGCGGTGGTAAGCATGGTGGCGGATGTGCAGTCTACTTGCGTGACTCCCTCCTTAGCCATGCTCTCCCTGCCCCCAAGCTCGGTCATAGTGCCCAAGCCATCACCTCAAAAATCTCCCCAGACCCGGGCAGGGGCCCTGTCTATCTTACCACTACATACATATCCCCACGGGCCCAAGGACCAGCAATCCACTCCCTCACTGACTATCTACCCTGCCCCACAAAGCTGAGCAGCTCATCCTAGGTGACCTCAGTGTCAACTGGCTAGGCTCCACTGCTGCAAACATAAAGGACTCCTTCACTGCCCTTGACTTAGCTCAATTAGTCATTCTTCCTACCCAATTTAACCAGTCAACTGTCCTCCAGCATATCCTGCTCTATCCATTCCCCCCTTTTGTCTCTCTGCCTCCTGTCCTCCTCTTGAACGTCTCCAGTGGTTTTCCTTTCCATGCCCAGTATATTTCCCTTCTTAGCCTTGCTACCTCAGCCTCCAATCCCCTTAGCCTCTGGCAAACTGGGCACTCCCCCAACTTCCATAAGGTGCTCATGAATACTGCTACTCCACAATTATTGCACCCCATGATCCTCCCCCCACCATTTCCCCTTCTGCCCTGTTCCCCTCGTCCCTTATTCTACCACTGCCCCTTCCTCTGTTGTGATCCCCCCTCCGTCCTCTCCACCACCTGCCACTGTATTCCCTTTTGACCTAATCCCCTGTCCTCTGTACCCCTCATGTGCCATGTTCCCAGGTATGTGTCCATGCAACTCCCTAATTAATAAAGTAGATTTACTCTTTGCCTTCAACTATCAGGCTGTCCACTAAGGTCTAAAAACCCTGTGCACAGTAAAACATCAATATTCAATAGTAATACCCTTAGTGCTCATATTTAGCCCCTCTGACAGTGCCCAAGTACAATACAGAGAATCATAATGCCCCAAATTGATTACTTTACAGTACCTTGGTTTCCCCTCAATCAATGACTCCAGCATCTCCTCCTCCTCCTCTCTAGCTGTGCCCCACCTCTGCTCTGCCCCATATTGGCTAATCACTCCAGGGAGTGGTTTGCCCAGAGCATTTAACAAGGGAGGTGGGTCAGGAGGGAGGGTGGAGAAAAAAGTCTCAAGTCCACAAGTCCTGCCGCAACCAGACCCTAGTCCTGCCACTGCACTTCCAGCTCCGTGGCATTACTTCCTTGCGAGGATTGTCCATGCTGAGGTAAGCCCCTCTCCTCTATGACTGCACTCCTTTGACTCTGCTTCCTCTACTGGCTGCTACCCTGATCCGTGCTCACCTGCTCGCAGCTGCAAGCCTCTTCTCCTGCTTCCTCCAGCTTCCTTAGTTAGAGCAGCGGCAGGCAGCTTTTTAAGGCCTGGCCACTCATTTGTACAAGGTGCTCCTCCTCGTGATTGGCTCCGCCAGGAGCCCATGTCAGTGCTTGGCTTGCCCCTTATTGGCACTGTGTCCCCCTTACTGATTGGCTCCTCAAGAACCCAGCACAGAATTCAAGTCCACAAGTCCTGCTACAACCAGACCCTAGTCCTGCTGCTGTGCTTCCAGCTCCGTGGCAATTACAGCTCCCTTGTGAGGCGTGTTCATGCCGAGGTAAGCCCCTCTCCTCTACGGCCACATGCCTTTGTCTCTGCTTCCTCCACTGGCTGCTGCCCCAATCTGTCCTCTCCTGCTAGCTTGTATGTCTAGAAAGAGCAGGAACATTATAAGGAACATCAGTAAATCTTCACAGAGGGAAGGTCATTTTTGAGTGTAAAATTCATAGCTCTATGCAGAGTTCATAGTTGAGAGGTACGAATGTATTTATTAAACTTGAAATCTGATGACTCGGAATGGTGCACTGAACCAAGGGGCTATGTTTCGTGTCCCTTCTATTTGGAACACTATCCCTGTCCCAGTCAGAACACTGACTAACATTACCTCATTTTCTAAAGAACTGAAAAATCATGTTTTAACACAGAACGACTGTGTGTGTTCTGTCCGAATTCCATAGTATTTATTACTGCTTCCTTATGTATGTGCTGAGAATTCTTATTTTAGTTGATCATTGTGCTATGTATGCCTGTACCTAAACCCTGTTCTGTGGCACAATCATGCCTTAACTATGTACTGTATTACCTGTTCATATAGCAGCTCACCTGTCTGATATTTACACTGTTGTATGTTGTACTATTGTACACTGGGTCAGACCTGTAAAAGGTGCCTTTGGTACCAGTGTATCTCATACGTCATTAAAATAAAAATGAACAAACAATGCAGCCTGAGGAGCGGGAACAGTAGGGACAACAAGATCAAACGTTTGGTGCAGTTATAGTGCAGTGGTTTAAGGCTCTGAGGTGAAAATCTGGAAGCCTGGGTTTGAATCCCACAGCCCCCACTTGCATACTGTGTGACCCTGAGCAAGTCAGTTAACTTCCCTGTGCTCCCAGGTCGCACCTGTAAACAAGCTTTCAGCTTAGTGTGCCACTCCTGGTTAAAACAATTTGGGGGGCCGGGGAGTTATTTACAGGAAGGAAAATGCAATCATACAAAAGTAAAAAAAAAAAAATGGTATGGCAATAAATAGCTAATAAACAGAGCAGGAAAGATGAAATATGAATGTGAATATATTTAAAATGGTGTGTAAATACATAACTACGGGAAATATATAAAATACAAATGGGCCATATTGCACTGGATTCACAGAGGCTATTATAGGGGTAGCTAGAGGCAAGTGAAAATTGGGGTAACAAGGTCTTTTAAGGAGGGATTTCCATAAGGAGAGGTGTGTAGGAGCTGGGAGATTATTCCAGATGGAGGGAAGAAGTACATAGATACAGTCTGACCGGCAGCAGGGAATGGACAAGGTGAAGGAGTAGGAGGAGTGGAGAGAATAGTTGGAGGGGAGAAGCAAGAAAGGGGAAGGGAGGCAAACCAGCACTTGGATAGAAAGGTGCAGTGCGAGAGGCAGTAGGACTCTTAAAGATGGACGACAGAGCGGTACTGATAGAGGAGGCAGTGATGAGTATGTGGAGTGGAGTTAGTGGCAAAATGACAGAAGGAGTGAAAGAGAGGGTCCATTAGTCTGGTTCGGGTGGATTTGCGGGCAGCACCATAGACTACATCCATGTAATTAAGCACCAGCAAGATCATTTTATGAATGATTTCACAGCAGACTGGGACTGGAATGCAAACTTTGTCGTAGTACAGGGCGCCAAACTTGCGGCTGAGCTTTTTGTGGATGATGTCAGTCTGAGAAGGGTGATGCAGGTTTCTGTTTAGCCACATGCCAAGATGCTGGCAGGAGGAGACCTACTCAAGGGGAGCCCCATACAGAGTTGAGAAGGCAGGGGTGGAGGGGAGCCTTGATAACTTGTGCCTAGAACCAAAGGACATGGACACAGTCTTTTTGGCATTCGATGTAGCTGGTTTTAGCAAAACTAGTATTGGACTTTATCCCGCTGTAGTGATGAGTCTCGCTCAGTGTCTAAGGCACACATGGCTGTAGCAGCTCTATTAATTGTAAACTGAGACAAAATCCTAACTAGTGTAGGACATCTGTGCTGTAATAAGGATAGTGTCATCTGCATACATATGAATATTTGCACTGACCACACAAATGGGGAGATCACTGAGGAAGATTAAAAAAGAATGGGGCCTAGGGTTGAACCCAGGGGAACACCATGGCAGATGGGGAGGGGGTAAGTTGTCTCCGAGTCCTACCAGCTGGTGTTGATCAGTTAGATAGCAGAACTGCCGGGTTGGAGAGTCCAGCTCCCTTCAACTTATCCAATAGAAGGGAGTGTGCCACTGTCTCAAAGATATTGGTAAAGTTAATGAAGATGATGGTGGTAACATGCCTCAAGTCCGCCCCCTTTAGGATGGAAGCAGTGGCTTGAAAGATGGTGGAGTGGGCCTTTCTAAAGCCAAACTGGTATGGGGAGAGACGTCAACGACAGTAGAGAGCTGGTAAACTCTCGGCTTCCCCTAAGGATTAGGCAGAGTGGCAGAAAGGAGATAGGGTGGTAATTCACTGGAGAGGTAGGGTCTTCCCTTTGTGCAGGGGGAGGACCTTGGCCTGTTCCCGTGCATGGGGCAGATTTCACACTTAACATTAATTTACTGGCCATGAGCATAGTGCAAACTGCCTTAGGCCAGTGCGATTTCCCCCGGTTTACCCACTGGGGCTAGTGTAAAAAAAAAATAAATAAATAAATAAAACCCACTTAGTACCTGATGGGCTCTCTGCCATCCCCAGAAGTTAATATTTTGCTACTTGGTCAGGAATAATGGCTCCTCCGGCATGACATAAAACTGTTAAAAAAAAAAAAAAAAAAAGAATGTTACCACGCTACCGATCAAATGATCAATTCAGCAGTTTTTGCCAACTAGTGGGCGTGGCCGGCCACCTCTTGTGATGCAATGATACACCTATGAAAGCCCTTATAGGGCGAGCATGTTGGCCTCATCAGCGTTCAGAACCCTCGGCTCCAGTCACTGGTTGAACAAAAAGGAGGGGGTGTTACAGCCAAATCCGGCACATCCCTTTGCTGATGGGACAACATGCTGGACAATGGAGGAGGGGGTCTAAGCGGCATGCCCGCGTCCCTGACACCTCGGCACGCTACTGACATTCAGAGGTGCGGACATGTCTGAAAAGGTGGGGTTGGTGCAATTTAAATGACTCTGTTTCATCTGACTATGCATCCTTACTAAAGAGGCACTACAGTCATAATTTACAAAACCATGTTGTGCAAAATGTTTTGCTTTGTCAGTGTTGTCTTAGTGTGTCCTTCCCTGTATTTATTGTAAGGAGTTTTTTGACATTTGCTGCTGGTTTTATGGCCCCTGGGAATCTCCATGTTAGCAGTTTTTATTGCTTTTCTCCAACTTACAAGGCCTCCTGTCCCATGTAACAGTGATGCGACTGTGAGACCTTAGATTCAGCAGACGCTGGTTTAGAGTCAAGTTTACAGTACTGATGCTGTGATTTTAAGTAACTCTCTTTATCCAGTGATTTCCAAAGGCTACATTTACCATTTAGCAAACACCTGAGGGATAACTGAGTGGGCTATTCTGTAACTAAACAACTAGTCCACACTAATTGTAGCATTCATGATCTGGGGTGATTTGTATGCTTTTTATAGCTGTCTGCAGTTTGGGGAAACGAAAACATTAAAAACAAAATGTTTACTCCTTCTAGCTAGACCTAGACCCACACCAGGAAAACAAAACAATTGGATGAGAAAGAGATATTTAGTAGAGGCCAGAACATCAGGCTCCTAACAGTGGATGGCTGCTGCAGCAGCTATCTCTCACTGAATTAATGGTCCCAAATGCATCACTGTGACATGGGACAGGAGGCATTGTAGGAAAAAGAAGAGCAATACAAAAATTGAAACATGGAACTCCCCAGGGGCCATTAAACTAGTAGGAAAATTTAGAAAAAAAGCCCCTAATAGCAAAGGAAAGGACACAGCAGGACTTCACCTGCAAATCAAAACAACCAACATGATATAAGTTTTCGCAAATGTTGACTGTACTCTCCTTTACATTAACTACTGCTTTTATTCCTGGAAAAAATGGGTTTTCTTAGGGTCTACAATTTATTTTTGGGGAGTCTACCATAACTCAGTATTTCCAGAACTAACAGAAATTAAGTTGATAATAAAATGGATATGTAAGCAGATGAAACATAAGCATTTTTAACAGCACCACCCCTGCCTTTTCAGGCATGTCGGAATGTCAGAATGTCAGCAAGCTGTGTGCTGGAAATGCAGGGTGTCTGTTCCGGGATGACAGTTTTTCTACCATCATGCCATTTTATATTTTTCTGTTGGCAGACTAGTTCCTCCAAATGGTATTCTGACCTACATTAGATTAAATGTTGGCATACCTAAAGCCTTGCATTCCTCTGGCTCAGGAGTTACTGGTACCTTTTGGGAGGGACCCTCCACACCCGACATTTCTGGTGGGAATAAGATAATGGTTTGCAAAACAGAAATTTTCCCATTTTATCATGATATAGGAAAATAGACACAATATCAGTACCGTCAGTAAAAGTTATGGGGGTTATCACCAAACATGGTTATCATGACATCCCTAGTTAGTGCAGTCCTGCCTAGCAACCAGTGCAGTCACCTTTATCTCCTCCTCCTCCTCCTCTGCCACCAGTGTAAAGTTTGTGCAAGCTCTTTCCAGTTCTTGGTTCTGTTCATGTGCTCAACATTACCACCCTAACTAAAAAAAATAAAGATGAAAAAGGCCACAATAACTATTTCAACTTTTTTTTTTTTTTCAAGAAACATTTCTAGGGAAGTACACCCACAGACTTCCTAGCTTGTGATCACCCTCAACCAAATTCTTAAACTTCACACCTCTGTGAGTGTCCAGGTTCGAATGAGTACCCATTCTTTTTGGTGGAAGTTTTGTGATATGGACACATGTCCACTGAAACCATCACAACTCAGTTCACGTTGGCCACAGCAAAGCCATCTGTTGATAACAGTGTTCAGCCACTACTGGTTGTCCTGACTCAACTACAGCTTCTGTGAGGAAAGAAGACCTTTGGACCATCAAGTCCCTCCTCCCTGCAGCTCAGTGGGAATACCCTGTCACTCCTTTTCTTTTAACTTATTATTCACTTTTTTTCTCACTTTGCTTGCCCTGGTTTCATCTGCAGCCGGTCACCCAGCACCTTCACTCACCATCTCTGGGGCTTGTTCCCTTACCTCCATTCCGCCATAGCTTACCTTCTGTTGTGGACCATTAGTGTTCCCCAAGCCCCTTCAGACATTATATTCGGTTGGAGGCGGGTACCCAGTAGGTGGTGTGGGGCCTGAGAAGGATCACCCCGCTTCATCCTATTGCAGTTGGGTGGCATTTCTGCTATTCCTCCCTTTTGTTGGATGCCTTTTTGGGCTAGGAGGACAATGGTGTGTTCCTGCAGAGTGTGCTCACACCACACTGAGAAGGCATCCGTCCACCCATTGTGGCTCCTGCTTGCACCAGCACCTGTAACCACCCAGGTGGCGGTAGTGTAGCAGAGCACGCTACTGTCCCTCCCCAAGGAGGAAAGCATCATGTGGAACGTTCTGTCCTCTTCCCCCTCCCAACTAGTCCCCAGTGACCCTGGCTCACTCCCAAACTGAGCACCTGCTGCAGCCCTACCCACAAAATCATGTTTTAATGACACAAAGTACAGATGGAGTTGCTGGGCTGTAGATAGGACGATAATGCTATCGGGAGCAGCAGCGGTCTTTGCACGATAATTATACTATTATAGGCAGTTGTACATATTAAGTGGGGTAGTATTACATGTACTGCCCCCTTAACATATACACTTGCATATAAATAGTATTTCCTGCTTTAACCCTCCTTAATACCTATCCCCAGTTTCTGCCTTCCTACCATGACCCCCCCTCCTCCCGGCAGGGTTCTCAACATCCTGAAGGAAGAAATCAGGAAATGGCTACTCCTTCTCCTCATATTCAGTTCTTGCCTCTCCCCCTCTCTGCTCCACCTGCCCTTCTGAGTCACCCATGTGCACAACCTAACCCCATCCTTTTTACTCCAACAGCACTTGCGCATTACCTCGAGCCTGCTCCTGGGACACTCATGCACTATAAGTGGTTCTATTGCATTATTTACTATTTTGTACATTCATATGTTCTTTTCTATGATTTTGGACATGTATTATAAGTTACCCAATGTTTCACTACTGTTTATTGTACAATACCTTGTGTTCCAACTGTTGCACAATCTTACAATGTTGTATTGTTTGTACTACCCATACACTATTGTAACTGATCATCCTTCACAACCCTATGTAACCCCTTCCCCAGGTCGCACCGTGAGATGAGCAACTTGTTGTTCAGTGTGCCCTCCTGGTGAAACATTTCAATAAATAAATAAATAAATAAAATATCACCTAAAGACCGCCATTGCTCGCAATAGCATTACAATGCTATCTGTAGCCCTGCAGCTCCTTCCCCACTTCGCGTCATTAAAATGCATTTTGTGAGCTAGGCTGTGGCAGGTGCTCAACAGTTAACGATCCATAAGGAAATGAAATTGTACTTCATGTAAGTTCTGTTACTTTATAAACTGCTACACAGAAGAATTTAATTTTGTGCTACTTTAGGTCCTGGGGCAACTGCTAGCCACAAGTTACCTGCCCCCAACACAATATTGTATCAGCTGCTCTTTAAACTCTTTGTTTTAGATTGTTATCAGCATCTGGACTGAAATACCCCTCCTTCAGTTGCCTGCCTCCTTCCTAAAGATTTTTATAAAGCAACTGACCAGAGCCTGCAAGAAAGTTTAATTCTGAAGGAGTTTGCAAGTATCATTGTCTCACTTAACAGCAGTTCAAAGCTTAGTCTCTCAAATGGTTGGTATGCACTCTAACAGAGGGTAAAGTAAACCAGGTAACTGTAGATTGGCATGCTGTATCACTTTTTGAAAATAAACAGAATTGGCTACTCAACAAATGGGTTTTAGCACTTCGTAATAAATGCGCACCTTTCTAGAGCAGCGCCAATGAATTTTCTGCAAACTAAGAATTCTTCATAGGTTTTAGTATGTCTCACAAATCTTACCTGACCCTAAATTGCTAATTGGTGAAATTATTCTAGATAATAATAAATAACGAATGATACATTTTTTACTTTTGTGCATCTCTAAAGCACACACAGTCTGAAGGTGCAGTCCCAGTGCAGGGCTTCATGCGTGTGTAAATCCTTTTGTCAGAACAGTCATCGCCTTTTAAATGGGCTTGTACATCTAATGCAATGTAGACCGAGAATGGACAAACTACAGGGACATGTTTCTTTTTGGTGGGACTCCGAGGTGCAGTGCAGTCACTATGTCAGCCACATACCAAATCAGACCCAAAGGCACTGGGTATGTAGTACACTCTGAGCTAGCAGAATAAACAATTTGCAGGAATACTAATGCACAGGGTCCATAAAACAAGGCTTAGAGCAGAGAGAACTAGACTGTTTGGTTTTTGTACGCTACTGTAGTTTTACATTGACAGAAACAATCAAGCTTTCATACCAGCGTAGTCCAGTAGATGGCAGCAATTTCAGTTATTTACTACATTTTCTGCAGCACTGTGGTAAATTATTTTATTTATTTTTATTTCAGCTTTGCTGGCAACAAGTAACGTTTTCAGGCACGACCCAGGTGCAATTTGTACAGACAAAGTGGATGACAAAAATTTAGAGTTTAGGCACAGCGACTGCAAGTTCCAGAAATTGGTACATGCATACATACAGAGTGACATTTATAGAACCTACAGTATTGTGCACATCAGAACTGAGTCTGAAAGCAGAATCCCAATGTGTGATTTTTCACAGTTCAGTTTTTGTGGTACATGAAGCAGTTCAACTCATACATTACATACACAGCAACAATGCTTCAAAAATCTGAGGTTTTGCATACAGTTGTTAAAATTTTTGATATTATTCTGTGCTGATCTTCTATTACACCTCTTCTAAACAGTTTCTGATATACCATGTCAAAGGTGCAGTGTGAAAATATATTGTATAGTGCAGAGAGCAGGAAAGAAGCACCTAAACTACGGAGAAAGATTTATTACAAGTGAGAGTGTGTGGTAGATAGAAGATCGTTTTAGTGTGTTTTTGGGATCAGTTCTGTAAAATTTTAGTAGACCATGTAGGGAAATTAACTCTGTAGAAAATGACGTCCTGTTGTGGGCTGAGTGGTTATTTAGCTATGTTTTTGAGTTTAGGGCAGGGAGGAGGCTTAATTTGGAGGGTGTGTGTGTAGGGGAATGTTAGAAAGAAAAAGTAACAACAAAATAGCTTGGTTTATTGTTTTAGAAGTGAAGAAGGAAGAAGGGCTGATAAGGGCACTGGAGTCCACCAGCATCATTAGAGAGGTGGAGGTCACGTGAGTTGGTGCAGCCAGTCAGCAAACTGTATAATGTCTGGCGCTCATTGAGGCTCAGTCAGTGACCAGCCTTGGTGGAGAGAGAGGGCTGTGCCGTTCGCAAGATTGGGTTAGGGGGGTGGGCAGGGCACTAGACCAACAGGGAAGAGATGAACTCACTTACTGGGGATCAGGGCTAGGGAGTGGGTTCACTAGACCACCAGGAAGATGTTTCTATTGACTGTATAGGGGAGGCTGGGATGGGGGGGTGTTACCTACATCAGGGAATAATATGAAGTCTAGGTTGGGGCAGTGATCGGGGAACTTGGCCATCAGGAGATCTTTTTATATATCGGATATCGAGCAAGTGATCGGGTGGAGCGGGGTGAGAGGGACCACTAGCCACCAGGGAATCTTATTGCTATTCTGGGCAGGGTTTCAGGTGGTGAGAACCACTTGACATCAGGAAATCTTTTTGTATCAGGTGGCTATCGGCAACCAGCCGGGGCCACTAGACCACCAGAGAATATCTATATTTTATATCAGGCTGGTAATTGTTGGGGAGATCACTAGACCACCAGGGGTATCTTTCTGGATATCAGGCGCAAATGGGGAGGGGGTGCATCAGAAATTACCAACCAATTAGGGGTTGCGCTGGTTTAAGCAAGGTCTCGGGTCATGTGTATTTGCTCCGTGAAAGGGGCCCAGCAAGAGGTCCTTGCACGGAGCAAATGTTTGTGAATTGGACAATGCCGATAGTCAAGTCCCCCACTCATTTGTATTGCAGCCCCCGCCACACTTTACCCCAGCGCAAACCCAGTTTGAGCACGTAAACTGAGCTTTTGTAAATACCTGGTAGGTCTTTTCAGTAGCTCTCTAAGAACAGGGGAGTTCCGAGGGATTGGAAGGTGGTGGATGTAGTTCCACTCCATAAAGGGGGGTGGGCAAGGAATAAGTACGGAATTACAGACCTGTCAGTCTTACCTTTGTTGTAGGGAAACTGATCAAGTCATTGGTTAAAGAGGACCTTGTGGTCTGCTTGGAGAGCCAAAGTCTCCAGGATAGTAAACAGCATGGATTCATGGCAGGGAGGTCTTGTTGACTGGATAGGAGCCGCGCTGTGGATTTGCCCTACTTCAGCTTCAGCAAGGCTTTTAACTCTGTGCCTCAACATGCTAGCTGAAGAAGATGTAAGAGTTGGGCAGGTAACTGGCGAAAGGGAAGGCAGCAGAGGGTAATGGTCAATTGGGGAAGAGAGGGAGGTCACGAGCGGGGTCCCACAGGGCTCTGTCCTGTGTCTGGTCCTCTTTAACATGTTCATAAGCAACAGTGGTGAGGGAATCGAGCAGGTTGTGTCCCTTCCCAGATGACATTAAGCTCTGTGGAAGGGTGGAGAGTGACTGGGGAATAAAGGAAATGCAGAGACACTTGCAAAAGCTGGAGGGGGGTGGTCGAGGGTTTTGCAGTTGAAATTCAACACCAAAAAGTGCAGCACAGGGTTGTGCACCTATGGAACAAGAACCCCAGGAAGGAGTACTGGATGGGAGGGGTGAGACTTAGTACCACAGTCGAGGAACGAGACTGTGGAGTTCTTACCCCAGGAGTCCTTTAGCATCAGTAACTTTTTGCATTTAGCTGGCTAGGTGCAATTGCCCTGGAGGTATGCCTTTAAGAGATTTTTTAATGAGCCTAGGGCCAGTCAACCAAAAGACAGGAGGGGGTGTGAACTGAGTGAGAGCTGCTGACTGCTTCATAATTTTTTCTCCGCTGGACTGAGCATATTACCTCTGAGGTGTCTCCCAACTTTCCTTGTTGACAGCTTCCTAGTGCTGATCTGGGTAAAGTTTTCCTCATAAATTATTTCCTTTAGTGTACTGAGTGACAACTTTTACTTTTTCATTAGCGCTTTGCAAATTTTTTATTTTTAACGCGATGGCCCCATTTAGACTTTATTTTTACCACGACTATTTACTTTAAAGCCTAATTTTATCGCAGGTGTTTATTTTTGATGGGTTCCTTCATTTTTGACTAATTTCTTGTGGGAACCGTCTAATTGGGGACAGTTGCCTTGTTTTTTACCTCAGACCTCGTGGGGTTTACCGCAAGGCACCTGCAGTAGATTTCAAACTTAAACAGTGCCTGGAGGTTTTCTCTCTAGATTGGCAATTACAGGGAAACCTTTTTTGTTCTATTACTGGACCTTGGTATCATCTGTATCAGGACTGTCTGTAAGGATCCAGCAGCCACCTGTGTGCAGTTGAGTATTACTGGTTTTCTGTTAAGATTGGCACTGGTATAGATCCCAGTTTTACAACCAAAAAAAAAAAAAAAGGCACTGGTAATAGAGTTTATTAACTGGGGTAGGACTGGCCGGTGGCATTTTCACAGAAACCTGCACTCAGTTCATAGGTCCAAAACTGGTTTGCTTTGCTTAAATTGGCGAACATAGCAGACAAACCTCTGATAATTATGGCTGAGGATAAATCAAAGGTTTCCGACGAGGGGCCATTCAGAAATACTAATACCAAAAGCAGAGGTGCTGAGGAACCCTCCAGATCCCAGTCAAAAAATAAAGCTTCCAAAGATGAAGTTCCTCACAAATTGAAAAATAATAAGAGTGACGAAAAGAAGCTTGATCAAGCCTCTGATGAAGTGGCTAAAAAGATACTCTGTCAAGACAGATATGCTCCCGTTGCTCCTTGGAAAGCCAATAGTGAGACAACGGGCAGCTTAAAGCATTCAGAAAAAACAAAGCACTTACAAACTGCGCAGGTTCTTCCGTCAGTGCAAGATATGGAAAAAGCATGGCAACTGTTTCAGACCCTTCCAAAGATGGGTCCTCTATTTACTGGGGCTGGCAAGCACTCTTCCACAGGTCTCTGTTCTGTAGACTGTGAGGGTCACGCAGATGATGATCAATTCTATGATGTCCCTGACATGGATTTTGAGAGCCTTGAGCCCCAGGAGTCCCCGGACCCTTGCCTTGGGGATCCCCTGGGTGACCACGAGGATCCTTCCTCTATGGTTTCATTTATACAAAATATGCTGGATACCCTGGACCTCCCTACACAGGAGCCCAACCAGGATGTTGATGAAGACGAAGATGATAGGGAGATGAAGGGTCTTTCATCCTCAAAGACCCTGGTCGTCCCTATCTATAATGCATTTAGGAAAAATACCATGAAGGTGATTCAACACCCCACTTCAGTATCAGGGGTTGATAAGCAGCTTGAGAGAAAATATAAATTGTCTAAAAATGGTCCCTAGTTCCTGTCAGCACACCCTAGCCATGAGAGTATAGTGCAGCAGGCAGCTTGTGAGAAAGCTAGAGTCTCCTTGTCGCCCTCTCCCCCTGACAAGGATTCCAAGAAAATTGACTCTATAGCAAAGAAAATGTATGCCACAGCTTCCCTGCTTCTCAGACTTTCTTCTTACATGGCATTCACAGCCAAATATCAGAAAGCCCTTTGGAAATCTGTCCAGGCTATCGCCCACAACGGATCAGATTCTATGGTACAGGAGCTGGCGGATATGTCAAAAACTGCCTTGGAAGCTACTATGTACCAATTCCACGTGGCAGATGACAATAATGATGCAGCCTCTAGGGCGATGGCCCATGCCATATCTCGAACGCTTCACCTGGCTTAGGACAACCAGTCTGACCACAGACACTCAGAACAAGGCCATGGATTTTCCCTGTGATCAAAATATGTTGTTTGATTATGGAACTACTGACTACATGAAAAAGGTTGATGAATACAAGGCCTCCTGGCAGAGCCATTCATCCAAGCCTAAACCCGCCACCCCTCAGAGATCCCGTCCCAGAGGGGCAGAAGTTTTGTTCCCAGGCCTTACAGTCCCTATCCCCAGTCTAACTTTAGCCAGTACAGGGGGTCTTTCAGAGGCAGGAGCAGAAGGGGCCAAAGAAGATCCACCTCTACCCAGCCATCTGCTTCTCAGTCTAAGTCCTGATGTGAGAGTCCAGGTCGCCTCCCCATTTCCGGTTGAAGGCAGACTCTCTCACTATCTTCAGCACTGGTCCCTCATCACGTCGGACAAGCGGGTGCTGGAGATGGTGGAGAAGAGTCTGTCATTACAGTTCAAGTAGCTGCCAGACCTCAAGCGTACCCAGGTGTCAAGACCTCTGTCACCATCACAGATGCCACTGTTGGAATGGAGGTACAAAACCTTCTGGCTTTACGAGCAGTGGAGCGGGTCCCCACCCATGAGAAGGGGAAGGGCCTCTACTCCAGGTATTTTCTGACACAAAAGAAAACTGGGGAGTGACGACCTATCTTAGATCTCAGATATTTAAACAAACATACATCTGAAAAAACCCAAATTCAAAATGGTCACTCTGTCACTGGTCATGCAATCCTTACAGCAGGGCGACTGGCTAGCCTCCCTCGACTTAAAGGATGCCTACTTCCACATATCCATAAGGAGATCTCACAGGCAGTTTCTCAGGTTCAGAATTCCTTTGGGTCACTATCAGTTCACCGCAATGCCCTTTGGTTTGTCCTCGGCCCCAAGAGTCTTTACCAAGTGTCTCGCAGTGGTAGCAGCACATCTGAGGAGACTGGATGTCGCTCTCTACCCCATCTGGATGACTGGCTCATAGAAGCAAAGTCTCCTTGTCAAGTCAAGGAATCTCTTTCCCTCACAGAAAGCACTCTGGAGTCTCTAGGTTTCCTGGTAAATCTCAAGTCTCACCTGGAACCCACCCAGCCACTCACCTTCATAGGGGCCCAGCTGGACACTCGGAAGGGATATGCTTTCCTCCCACAGGAAAGAATTCAGAGTTTCCTTTCAGTGGCAGATTCTTTCGCCCAGGGACAGCCAAGATCAGCCAGACATTTCCTCAAACTTCTGGGACATATGGCCTCTATGACTGCAGTAGTCCCAGGGGTCAGGTACAGGATGAGACTCCTGCAAGCCTACCTCAGAGCTTGCTAGTCTCAGAGAAGCAACACATTTTCAAAGTTAATACCGGTGTCAGAGCAGTTCCTCCAAAATTTGCTGTGGTGGAAAGACTCTGCAAATTTGCAGGCAGGGGTTCCATTTCAAGCTCCTCTTCCCACAGAGGTGATCACCACAGATGTCTCCCTATTGGGCTGGGGAGCTCATTTAGACTGTGCCTCAGTAAGCGGTAACTGGAGTCCCAAAGAGTCACAGTTGCACATAAATCGTTTGGAACTCACAGCAGTCTTACCAGCTCTCAAAGCTTTCGCTCCCAGCATAGAAGGGCAGGCAGTTCAAATTCAAACGGACAGCACCACTGCAATGTTCTACATAAACAAACAGGGTGGTACCAGATCAGAAATACTCTGTTTGGAAGCTCTGAAGCTCCGGTCTCTAGCATTCTTTCTGGGAGTCAGCCTCTCAGTTATTCACCTCCCAGGCAAACTCAGTACCCTGGCGGATGCTCTAAGCCACATCAGTCAAGGTCAGAGCGAACAGACACTAAACAATCAAGTACTAGCCACAGTGTTCAGGCAGTGGGGCACACCAGACGTGGATCTGTTTGCCTCGCCTCTCAATTTTCAGCTTCCTCAGAACTGTTGCAGGCCCCCAGTTCTGGGAGCACTTCCCCTGAATGCCCTGATCCTGGACTGGTCAGGGAGGTTCTTGTACGCATTTCCTCCCTTTCCCCTGATATTCAGGGTTTTGCTGAAACTCAGGCAGCAGCCTGCATCCATGATCCTAGTGGCTCCGGACTGGCCCAGCAAGCCTGGTACCGTCTCCTTCTCTCAGTGTCCTGCAACAGGCCAATCCGCCTGCCTCTGATTCTCTCCCTGCTGACACTTCCTCAGACAGGAGTGCAGTACCCAGATGTACACTTTCTTCACCTCAAAGCCTGGTTCTTGAGGAGTTAGAGTTTCCATCCTCACAATACTCTGAGCAGGTCCTTAAGATACTGAGGATGGCTAAAAAACTGAACACTAAGAAAACATGCAGCCAAATGGAAAAGGTTTCCCCTCTGGTGCAGAAGCAAAAAGGTCGAACCCCTATCAGCTTCAGACCCTCAGCTGCTAGACTACCTGGTACACCTACAGGCATCAGGCTTGAAACCATCTTCACTCAAGCTACACCTGGTGGCATTTCAGCCTACCTTTCGGTGGGAAAGAAGAAATCAGTTTTTTCCCCATGACATTTTTAAACAGTTTTTCAAAGGCCTCGTGCACCTCCAGCCTCCAACCAGGGAGACTGTTCCTTCTTGGAGCCTGAACCTTTGCATAGATGGGCTCATGAATCCATCTTTCAAGCCTGTGTCCACAGCCCACATCAAGTTTGTAACTTGGAAGACCATCTTCCTGGTAGACATTATGCCTGCCAGGAGGATTTCAGAGCTATAGGCCCTGTGCACTGAGCCAAATTACATCATCCCTCACAACGATAAAGTTGAGCTCAGGACAAATAGGAAATTTCTGCCAAAGGTGGTTTCAGAGTTCCACTTGAACCAGTCCATTACTCTGCCTGTCTTCTTTACTGAGCCATCCACTCCTGGCGAGCAAAAGCTCCACAGCTTGGATGTCAAAAGAGCCATTTTTCACTACCTAGAGCATACTAGACGGTCCAGAGGCTCTTCCACTCAGTACTTCCTCGCCTACGGAGATGTAGGCAGAGGAAGACTAGCTACCAAGAGAACTATTTCTCGTTGGTTGGTCTCTTATATTAGATTCTGCTATGAGAAAGCTGTTCAACAACCGCCAGTGGTGCTCAGGGCCCATTCCACCAGGGGTACTGCAGCCTTGCTTGCAGCAGCAAGGGACTTTCCCCTACTGGATGTCTGCAAAACAGCTACCTGGAAATCTGTGCATACCTTTGTGAAACACTACAGTTTGGATGTGCAGATCAGATCTGATGCTAAACTTGGCAGGGCAGTTCTGCAGAGCCTTTTTCCTAAGTAGGTTCTCTGCCTGCCTCTCACTTGGTACTGCTAGGTAGTCTGCAAAAAGTTACTGATGCTAAAGGACTCCTGGGGTAAGAAGAAAAAATTACTCACCACAGTAATCTTTCTTCCATGTGGTCCTTTAGCATCAGTAAGCTCCCAACCTTCCTCCCTGGTTCACCTGTCGGAGAAAGGCTGCTACGTCACCTTTTACCAAATTTGGCATTTGTTATTGATGAGTTTTTACCTTGTGTTGCTGTTTCTGTTTCCACTTTTGGACATTTGTATGTTTTTTGAATCCTGTTAATTCTTTTTCCGGGCATTTGCCCTCATTTTTCCTTAAACAAATTCTGAAGCAGTCAACAGCTCTCACTCAGTTCACACCCCCTGCTGTCTTTTGATTGGCTGGCCCTACGTTCATTAAAAAATCTTTTAAAGGCACACCTCTGGGGCAGCTGCACCTAGCCAGATAAGTGCAAAAAGTTACTAATGCTAAAGGATCCCATGGAAGAAAGAAGATTACTGCAGTGAGTAATTTTTTTCTTATCAGCAACTCCCTAAAGCAATCAAGTCCATGTAACAAGGCTTATAGCAGGGCAAATAGGAAGCTTGGATGAATCGGGAGGGGTACTGATAGCAGGAAAAGAGAGGTAATACTTCCCCTGTGTAGATCCTTGGTGAGGCCACACCTGCAGCACTGTGCCTATTTCTGGAGTCCTCACTACAGGAAGGGTAGGGATAGGCTGGAGATGGTGCAGCGCAGGGGAGCAAAAATGATTCAGGGCCAGCAGGGTGTGTCCTATGAGCAGCACCTCAAGGCACTGAACAGGTACTCGCTAGAAACCAGAAGGGAGAGGGGAGATATGATAGAGACCTTCAGATTCCTAAAAACAATTAACAGTGTGAACGGCAGGGAACTGTTTAACTTGAATACCAGCTTTAGGTCACATGGTCATGAGTGGAAGCTAACGGGAGGGAGGAAGATTCAGGAGGGACATGAGAAAGTATTCTTTTACAGAAGGGTGGCAGAGCTGTTGAACAGGCTGCCAGTCGAGGTGGTGAGTACGAAAACCGTTAGCAGTTTTAAGCACAGCTGGAACAGAATAAAGGGTATCATGATTGCTTGGGATGTCAGAATCGTGGAGGTGAATTGGGGGGAGGGGGTAAGATCCTGAAGAGCAGCAGGTCCCAGAGCTAAATAGGGAACTCGAGCAGTCTGATGGACCTTGGTCTTTTTCTGCCATCATGGCTATGTTTCTGTAAAATTCATTGATGTGGCCGGCCCGGTGGCACTGAGGGCTGAGTCACTGGTTGCCTTATCTCGCGCAACGTGGCGACCCATGTTCGGGGAATGAGCATGGACCACGAGTCAGCAGGGATGGGGAAGAATTGAGCCGTCCAAGGACTGCTCTCCTTCTCTGGGAGGGGGTTCCCAGTTGTTCGAGTTTGCTGCCCTAGCGAGGCTGGGGTCACGTTACCATGCTGTACATATGGGAGGAGTCGGGATGATGCTTATGCTTGGGGGTGTGCGGATATGCTTCTCCACTCCGCAGGTGTCATTGCACGCCCGACCCCTAGAGAATGGAAAAACAGAAACTCCACTTGTCAGAGCAGAGTGATGGAGGGCGCCTCACAGGCTCCGCTCCCAGCCAGCCACAGAACTGGCCCCTTGATTCCGGTCTGCAGTGGGGATTGGGGCTCCCCGCCGGCCCAGCCGGGGAGGTTAAGCCCTGGGGCCGGGTCAGTGCCGGATGGTGGAAGTCAGGGATGGGGCTGGGGGTCCCCTCTGGATGTAATAGCCAGCAAGGAGAAAAGTAATAGCTGGAAAAAAAATAATTCATTGCTGTTGGTGGCTTTTATATCTGCTTTCTTTATTAGTAGAACTGAAATGCGAGCAGTCATACCCAATCTTGTTTTGTTCCAAATCCTTAATATACTGTTACTGCATACTTCCTGAACATGAAGAACACCCCCAAACAGTGCAGCCACTCTTGATGCAATAGTTCCCTGTCCTCCAACTGCTTTTTGAGCGACTGGATGGTGTTGGGGGTGTTCCCAAGTCCTAGAATGCTGCAGTGTGACTTGATCAAAGACTGTAAGCAAACATGTTCCTGTGTGATAACACCATTGTGGTGAGCAGTCTGGTTTTTCACTTTTAAAAAAGCAAAAAAAGGCATCATAATCAGATTACCAGCTACATCAGCAGTGTCTACAGAATGTGAGCAATCATAACGTGTTTTTTAAACCAGAGTCACTTCGAGGCCTAAGGGAGTTGACAGTGTCCCTTTAAGAAATCAAAGCCTGTTACAACAAAGAAATTATTCTAATGACACAAGCAGAGGTATATGATGCCAGGGCAGGAAAACCAGCAGGGGCAGATGAAGTCCTAAGGGGCAAAGAGAATGTTTTCATACACAGGTCTTTAGTAATAAAGAATGGAATGCCTAGAAGTTTGCAGTTTGGGGGGAATGTTATGAAATTTCAATCCACCTATACATTTTTTTTTTGCAAGTAATTGTAAAAGTCAAAAGCAAGCGGTCTTGATGTGCAGTATTTGAAAAGCATTGTACAGTGCTTCAGAGGCTTGCATTTTAATAAGTTGAACTAGTCTAAGAGATTCCTGAAGTAAGAGTCAGTAACAGCATGTTCATGGGGAGTTGGCAGTGGAAAGGTTTCAAAGCCCTGGCACAGGAAGTGTCCCTGAAGTTGCACTGTCTGCTGTCAGCATGCATGACCATTAAGACTTGAATTAACCTCCTACTGGCATTCCCAAGTGGATTTATAAGGAATGTGAAGCACCAAAAGGAAAGCTGTACTTCAGATCTCACATATAGAAATGTTGCAGCTATATCATAAGCAGTGGAATGTCTGGTAATGTGGCACTGTGGTTTTTAGCAGGTCATTTGACCCTCAGATTTAGAGAACTAGGTCTAACTGGCCCTCGCTGCAGCAGTGCCCTCAGAGGGCCACACTGGTAATGATCCTTTTGGTTTGAAGGCTTTGCATTATTTTGACCAATTAAAACCCGGTCTGTGATGTAGCTTGCCTTTTTTTTGGGGGTAAATCGATGGCATGGCAGCAGGTGGGCTTTAAAAACCAAAATAATCAATTTCTTGTTGACGAAGCCAGTCGGCAGGAGCCAAGCAACGCATTCATCTACACAGTAATTTGCCACTTCTATAGCAGTCCCCACATGCTGAGTCACTGCATTCTAGAATGACGCACTTACAAAAACAAGAAAGCACTGAGAGGTGCAAGGGGTAGGTTACTCTGTGATGACATTTGAAAAGTGTACAGTGGAACGCTCTTATAACAGACACATTCACGTAAGCAGGTTTTGTTCATTATAAGGAGTGTCTGCTATGTCCTAAAATCCTAAAGGGACGCTGTCAGCTGTGCCCTTCAATTTCTGGTCATTGGTGACTAGTTTGCCTCTAAGCACACACTTGGCAAACTAAAATTTCCAGAATGCCCCAATATATAACAATTTTTGTATCTTAATTACCTTTTTTCTCCACTTTTGTAATTGTTTTCGGACCAAATGGACCGTGCTACTTCAGCTGCCCCACCAGAAGCATATCCCCATTGTGAACACGCATCTGGCACACAACTCTGTCCCAAAGCTAAACTTTTTGTCATTCATATTTTATGAAGCATGTAATCCAGTAGAATATATGATGCTTCTTCGCAGTTTGTGTCTCACTAGACAAAACGAGCACTGATAGTGCTGCTCAGTAAATTTGAAAAGCAGAGCTGAGATCCCACAGATGCGTATTAGCAGGTGCGCTCATGCGCAGGATCGTGGCTCCATTTCGCAAATTTATTTAGCAGCACTGTCAGTGCTTGTTTTCTCTAGAAAGTTGGTGGGGCACTTCAATCTGCTGGATATAGATTGGAGCCTCCCAGCTGCGGCTTAAGCTAGAAGCAGGGAAATCTTTGACTCCCTGCAGGGAGCATTCCTCAGGCAACTAGTCAATGAACCCACTTGTGAAGGGGCAATACTGGACCAGGTACTCACCAACAGGGACAGTGTTGCAGATATCAAGGCGGTGCCCACCTGGGGACCAGCGATAACGATACAGTGTGGTTCAGTACAAGGATGGCTGCAGAATCAAACCACACAACGGTGAAGGTCCTGGACTTCAGGAGGGTGCATTTTAAAAAGATGGGTGAATGTCTTGGTTGACCTAGCGAAGGGGGGGGGTTCTGAATTGGATGGGGTGGAGGAACAGTGGGGGAAACTAAAAAGGGCCACAGTGAAGGCAGCAAACCTCTGCATCAAGCAAGGGAGCAAATAAAAGAGACTGCCATGGTTCTCGAAAGCGGTGGTAGAAAGGTAAAAGCTAAGAGGGTAGCATTCAGAAGGTACAAGGAGATGCAGAGGGAGGACGCTAGGGAGGTGTAGCGGGGAAACAGAGGGAAGCAGGAAGAGCAGTAAGGAGTTCAGAGGTGCAAAATGAAGAGGGGATAGCCAAGGCAGTAACCAAAGAAACAAGACATTTTTTTTAGGTGTGTAAGTGAAAAAGGAAGACCAGGGGTGGTATTGTAAAGTTAAGAAGGGAAGGAGGTGGACTGTGCAGAGAGGGAACAAGAAAAGGCAGACATGCTGAACAGATACTTTTGTTCAGTGTTCACAGAGGAAAAAGATGGGCAGGGACACAAAAACATAACAGAGGAGCGCTGGAGGGGCAGAGGTGGACACTAGTCTGTTTTCGGAGGAGAGTGTCCTGAAGGGACTCACAGATCTGAAAGTGGACAAAGCAATGGGAGCAGATGTGGTCTATCCAAAGGTATTGAAGGAGCTCAGGGAGGTACTGGCTGCACCTCTGATGGCCCCATTTAACAGCTTATTGGAGACAGAAGTGAACCTGGAGGACTGGAGGAGAGCAGATGTAGTGCCACTTCACAAAAGTGGTAGCAGGGAAGAGGCTGGCAATTATAGGCTGGTTAGCCTGACTTCAGTGGTGGGAAAGATATTTAAATCACTGCTGAAAGAAAGGATTGTGGAATGTCTTGAATCCAGTGGGTTACAAGACCCGAGGCAGCATGGATTCGTGGGAAGGAGATCATGTCAAATGAATCTGATTAGAGTGCTTTGGCTGGGTAACCAAGGAATTAGATCAGAGTGGAATGATGGACGTAGCCTACCTAGATTTCATTCAGTAAGGCATTCAGTACCATTCCACATAGGAGACTAGTAAGCAAGCTGGGTAGCTTAGGAGTGGGTCCAAAAGTGGCAAACTGGGTAAGAAATTGGTTATGGATAGGGCAGAGGGTAGTGTAAATGGAGTTCACTCAGAGGAAGGGAGGGTGACCAGCAGGGTGCCTCAAGGATCAGGCTGGGACCAGTCCTCTTTAATGTCTTTATAACTGACATTGTAGAGGAGCTGGAAAGGAAGGTCTGTCTCTTTGCATATGACACCAAACTCTGCAATAGGGTGGACACTCTGAGGAGGGGTGGAAAGGACAAGCAGCGACCTAAGAGAACTCTAGGAGAGATCAAGGGTATGGCAGCTGGGTTTTAATGTAAAAAAGTGCTAAATCATGCACTTGGGGCACAGAAACCCAGAGACAGAGTACAAAATGGGGGGCGGTATCGATGACCAAGCAGGAAAGAGTCCTGGAGGTGATCATATCAGATGACTTAAAGGTGGTCAGGCAGTGTGATAGGATAGTTAGGAGGGTGAGTGGGATGCTGGGGTGCATAGGGAGGGGTATCACAAGCAGAAAGAGGGAGGTGGTGTTTCCTCTGTATGGATTGCTGGTAAGACCCCACCTAGAGTACTGTTTCTATTTCTGAAACCCACATTTCAGAAAGGACATAGACAGAGTGAAAGCAGTCCAGAGAGGGTAATTAAAATGGTGCAGGGTCTGCATCAGAAGCCCTACGAGAAGAGATTAAAGGACCTAAATATGTACACACTGGAAGAGAGGGGGATATGACAGAGACCTTTGAATACCTCATGGGGAGTAAACAAGGTACAAGAGGGAAATATTTTTCAGAAAAAATGCTTAAGGAGGAGGGGCATGATGAGAAGCTGGAGGGGTAGATTCATGAGAGGTATGAGGAAGTGCTTCTTCACAGAAAAAGTGGTGGATTTATGGAACAATCTTTCAGCGGAGGTGCTTGGGGTGAAAACTGGTCGGGTTCAAGAATACATGGCATTGGCATAAGGGACTTTTAGGGAAGGGAAAGGAAAAGGGGGGGAGTGGAATGGTCCGGAGATCAGGTAGGATCTGCTGTGATACTATAGGCAGGGAAAAATGGGCAGACAGAGGTGGGCTGAGCGGTCCTTATCTGTCGGCAAATTCTGTGTTTCTAGCCCTGTGCCTAAAAATGAAAGTCTTGTATATAGTCCTCCTGTCTTCTCATGGGTCAGAGATGCTCCAAGATTAGCACATACTGCCTAGAAGACCTCCATTAGCTGGTCACAGTTACTGGTGCCTGCCTGCCTGCCTCACAAACAAGAAGTCATCCAAGTAGTGAACTACTTCCATCCAACCTGCCCTGAACATGGTGGCCCAATGGAGAAGCATGCTAAACTGGTCAAAGACCACGTACACCACTGTGCACCCTATTGGCATGCAATGAATATAATATTGCTCCTCAAATTTCACACCTAGCAGTGCCCTGTCATTGGGGTGCACTGGTAAAAGCTGAAAGGAGGACTCGGTGTCAGCCGTACCTAAGAGACCCCCCCCCGAACCACCTGTGTTGCCCTGTTGAACTGTGCTTATGACACAGGTATGTAGACTAGTCGGAAAGATGGTTTATTGAGTCTTCCTGCGAGTATGATAAATGATTTATCATCCAGAATTCACCTGGCATCTTCTTGGGAAGTAGCCTAATAGTTGAAATCCACTGGGTCAAAAAGATGGTTAATCGAGTCTCCTTTCCGGTATGATAAATGATTTATCATCCAGAATTCACCTGGTACCTTCTTGGGAAGTAGCTTAAGAGGTGAAAACCAGATGTGAGGCTGGGGAAGTGCCACAAAGGGCCCGCTTACCATGCCTGGTGCTACTTCTTTGTCCAGTTTAAGCCATACCATGTCTGGTCATTCCTGGCAGACTTCAGGTTCTCTGGCTCATAAGCCTAGCAAGGACTCTCGTATGAGATCCGAAATCCTTCTTGAAGCATTCTGCCAAGGTGTGAGCAGCAGCACTGTTTGGGTAATTGGACAACCATCTCTCAATGTGCTCCTCCCTTATTTTCGTTGGGAGACTTGTTGAGCCATTTGCAAAAGGGCCAAAAGGAATTCATGCCCATTTTGCACTGAATGGGTGCAGGCGGCAACGCACTGAGCATTTGTGTTTGAACATACATGAGTCCAATGTGCTCTGCATCAGCAGCCCCACAATTATTACAAAGCTGGCCAACCAGTTTTCCCAGGTTTCTGGATTGTAACTGTGTGTTCCTTTTTCACCTCCTCATCTTTCTCTTTTCCTTCTCATTAGGCTCTTTGAGTCTATTGACTCATGTGAACATATCCATGTACTCACCATTTGTAGTTTACTGCTGGACATCCTCTGGCAGATGGGGACTCGCAGGCTCTCCCAGGGTTACAAAGCCCAAGTATGCCAGTTGCGATAACCCCTGTTGAGGAGGAAGGGCCATACAGTAAGTGTACCCCCCTCCGATGGGCTGATCCCCCACTGGCACCGTGCCTGACTATGTGGAGTCTGTCTGTTTTTGCTCCTTTGTTGCTATAAATGGCAGCACCTTGCTGAAGATCTGCTTGAGAGCTGAAGGACCTTTTGGGAGGGGAAGTGCTAGGAGCTGTGGAGATGGACTACCCAGAAGCAGTGGATTGGTTAACTGCTGGAAAGCTGGGGCTGGTGGGATCTGGGCCTGAGGTTGGGACAGTGGGATCGTCGGAGCCGGTAGCGGATGCACTGGACCCGGTGTAATGGGCAAGCCCGGATTCTGTGGTGCTGGCGATGGCATTTGGGCCAGCCATAGCAATGAGGGACCCACTGGCTTGAGGAATGGACTACCCCCAGGCCTGCTGGAACCTGATCCCTCCCCTGCGTCTCTGCGGCCAGGTGGCTGTTCCTGGAGAGGGTACCCTGAAAGTCTGTCGTAATAACTCCCTCAGCAGGAAGGAACTGGAAAGGGACAGGATCAGTTGTGTTCCAGGACAGTAGCTGCTGCTTGTTGTTTTTACAGGGTTCTTGTGGATTTTACTTGATAGAAGGTTATTTCTTTGCTTTCTTACTTCTGAGGGGCTAGCAGGGTATTGTTGTGGGGGCTGCTGGAAGTTTGAAAACTGCTTTGGTGGCTGTAAGTGGGCTCATTTGTTGGATGTTTCACTGTGTAACAGGCTGCGCTGGTAGAGGCCTATTTCTTCTGATTTAAAATCTATTTGGTGGGATTTGCTTGGGCCTGGGTATTTGAATTGGAGACCTATATCTGTTAATTTCAAGCCTATTTTGATGTGTTTTTAGTGAAGCTGATTGAATTGGAGACCTGTTTCTTTTGGCAGCAAACATATTTTGGGGGCTTTGAGTTGAATTTTGATTCATTGCTGCTAACTTCAGTAGCTGCAAAGATTACTACATAGTGGGGAAGGTGTTAATGGTCTGGCCAGGTCTCACTCAGCTAATTGACTGGAGGCAGAGCTGAATCAGGTTTGTGGTGTTGGCCGCTTTTTTCCTCAGAAGGAACTGGAAGGGACAGGATCAGTTGTGTTCCAGGACAGTAGCTGCTGCTTGTTGTTTTACAGGGTTCTTGTGGATTTTCTTGGTAGAAGGTTATTTCTTTGCTTTCTTACTTAAGGGCTAGCAGGGTATTGTTGTGGGGCTGTTGAAGTTTGAAAACTGATTTGGTGGCTGTAAGTGGGCTCATTTGTTGGATGTTTCACTGTGTAACAGGCTGCGCTTGTGGAGACCTATTTCTTCTGATTTAAAACCTATTTGGTGGGATTTGCTTGGGCCTGGGTATTTGGCTGCTGGGCTTGGAGGGGACACAGGGCTGATACACTCTCTCTCAGTCGGGTGTCTGCCCAAGACCCACCTCCCCACCCCTCCCTCCCAGAGTTCTGCTAATTTATAGGGGAACACCTGCCCTGCAATTGAAGGAAAAGGCTGCAGGTGCAGCTCATGTAGTTCTAGCCACTGGGGGTTGGATTTAAAGGCCGGAAGAGAGGAGCTTAGGGAGTTGTTCATTTCCCTTATAAGTTTACTGTGTTGTACTGCACCTAGTAACAGGGTTACCAGTGTACTGTGGGACTGTATCTAAGATTAGTGGGTGACCTGATTAGGCAGTAGGGGTGTATCTTGGACTGGGGGGAACCTGGTGGCTCACCCAAGGAAACCTACTTGGAAGGGGATGGAACCACATGGCATTAGGGCCGGCATCTTTGGGAGGGTGGTGGGGTGCACAGGTGTGGAGCAGCCATGATACTGGACTGGGCTTGGAAGTTTGGTGGTTGCCCAGTGTGCTGCCAGCTGGCACAGCTTAGGGAGGAGGTTGAGGGATTAGGAGACAGCTGGGGAAGGGGGCGGTATGGTTGGGGAAGGGGCAGGGATCTCCCACAGGGTTGCACCAAGCACTGGGGGCGCATAGGGAAAGGAGGCAGGAGAATACCAGGGGTCACATAGGGACCCTGGCAGAGGAGTCCAAAAGGACACTACCAAGGAAGCAGGCAGGTAACTGGGGACCCTCACAAAGGAGGGACAGAGGGACAACATTCTCAGGGAAGTAGGCAGATGGCCAGGGCTGGACAGAAGGAAGCAAGGTGGGGAGGTGGATCAGATCTTACACTCAGTAACCGCTCCAGTTCTCTTCTTCTGCTCGAGGATGCGGGGGGTGATGTAGCCATAACAGGGGTGGTTAGAGATGGAAAGGGAGTGGGGGCAGGAGGCAGGGCCAGATTGCAGGAAGAACAGGGGGAACCTGGAATGCAGGAAAATGGGGGAGCAGTGAATCAGAGCAGGAGGGCAGAGGGAAGAGGGAGGAAAGCGCAAGGAGAAGGACCAGTTGGGAGGAAAGGTAAAGAGAAGGACCAGAAGTACAAGGAGGATTTAGTAAAGGGAGCTGAGGGTTTAGGCCAGGGAGCACAACAAGCAAGGAGGGACTAAATGGAGACAGCAAGGAAGGGAGGACGAGCCAGGCTAGTTTAGCAGATGGGAAAAGGACCAGTTAGCAGCAGTGAGGGAGTTAGCAAGGTCAGAAGGATACCAGGAGAGGAGAGGCATAGGATTGGAGGAGGGGTGGTCAGGGTAAATAAGGAGGGTGGCATGTGGCATCCAGATAGGGGAGGAACAAGGAGCCGGCTGGGTGGAGGGCTGGTAGAAAGGATGAGGGACATGGAAGGGGGAATGGAGGAAAAGGAGCGGTCAGAGTGCTCCTGTTGGGGGATTCTATGATCAGGGGTATCAAATGGGATAGGGAGGGAGAAGCCTGGCCAGTTAGAACAAAATGCTTCCCTGGACTAACGGTGCACAGGGCTAAGCACGAGGTATATCAGCTGGCAAAGGATTGTGGGGGTTCCCCGGACATACTGGTCCACCTGGGTACAAATGACATTGAGGGAAATAGCGAGCTAGAGATGCAGGCAAGATTCAGGGAGCTTGCCAGGGTCTGTCATGACATAGGATGCACAGTTTCCTTCTCAGAAATCCTGCCGGTGCCAAGGGCTAGTGGGGAACACAAAAGGAAGATTAGGAGATAAACCAGTGGCTCAGGGAGTGGTGGAGGCCAGAGGGTATGGGTTGATGGGGATTGGGGGAGACCTGGGAGGATAAGGAGCTGTATGCTAGAGATAGACTCGTCTCAATTTGGAGGAGGGAACTTAGTTGAAAATAGAGGGTTCATTGGTGAAAAGGGGGTTTAAACTTGTGAAGGGGAGGGATGGGAGAAAAGGCTGTGAAGGGGGAGGATGGGAGAAAAGGCTGCCAAGGGGGTGCCGATAAAGGAGGGACTCTGTCTCCACCCCCCTGGGGAGCTGGAGGATTGCAGGAAAAGGCCGACTGGTAAAGTGCAGACCGGGGGAGAACAGAATCCCCATGGGAACACGAGCAGGGAAAATGGAAGTATAGGGAAAGGGTGGAAGGTAGTCCTGCTAAATGTCAGGAGCTTGGGAAATAAAATGCTCCAGGCGATGCTAACTGAGGAAGCAGTAGATGTGGCAATGGTCACTGAGACCTGGGCCACTGCAGGACACGACTGGGACCTGAACCTGGAGGGTTACACTATGTTCAGGAAGGACAGGAGGGAGGGAAGGGGAGGAGGGGTAGCAAAGATAGTCAAAAACTGCATTGGCATAGGGGGAGTAGAGGAGGTGGAGGTAACCGTGGAAGCGATTTGGATCACCTTGATAACAAGGGGGGGCAAGAGAGTAAAAATAGGAGTGGTGTATAGACCCCCTGCCCTGGTGGAGGAGCTGGAGGAGAGTCTGATGGCAGATGTTGGGAGACACTGCAGACTGGGCAGAGGAACGGTGGTGGTGTTGGGGGACTTAAACATGCCAGGAACAGACTGGGAGACTATCACATCTTCTCTGACCAGGGAACAGAGGTTGTTGGATGTCTTTCAAGACGCGTTCCTAACTCAGCAGGTGGGGGAACCGACCAGGGAGGTGCAGTTACTGGATGTGGTCCTGGCAGACAGTGACCAGATTAGAGGCCTGGAGGTAAGGGACCCATTGGCAGGGAGTGACCATGCCACGGTCTGGTTCTTCCTGGACCTAGGAGGGCTAGAAAGCTGCACAAAGACGGAGGTAACTGACTTCAGGGGAACGAATTTTAAGGAAATGGGAAGGATCCTTAAGGAGCATTTGGATGGGATTGGGTCAGACATGGATGCTGATAATAGGTGGGAAATCATCAGGAGAGGGGTGCAAGATGCTACCAGCACCTGTGCAAGAGTAAGACTAAAATGCGGTAGGGCCCAAAACCCTGCTGGTGGACCAGGGAGGTCCAGGAGGTGGTGCAGGGAAAGAAGGCAGCCTACAGGCAATTCAAGTGCTCAAGGAGTGAAAGGGATCGAGGGGAGTATGAGCTGATGGCTAGAAGGGCCACTAGGGTGGTGAGGGCGGCTAAGGCAAGGAAGGAGCAGAACCTGGCCAGGGAAATCAGGAGAGGGAACAAGGGGTTTTTTAGATACATTGGGGAAAAACGAAGGGAGAAGGGGCAGATTAGCAGGATTAAATCAGGGGAGAGATGGACACAAGAACCGGGGGAGCAGGCTGAGGTACTAAATGAGTACTTCATCTCAGTTTTCACCAAGGAAAATGGGGGTGCTGCATCACATGGGAGGAGACAGAGATTGAGGAGGGGGACCCTTACTGATCAGCGGGTCTGGGGGAGGCGGAGGCATCACTGGCAGGAGGGGAGGGCTAGCAGGGAGAAGAGGTACTGGAAGTGGAAATCACAGCAGAAAGAGTAGGGAGCCCCTGCTCTCTTAAGACTAAGAAAGCACCGGGCAGGATAAATTACATCCTAGAGTGCTGAAGGAACTTGGATGTCCTGGCGAAACCCCTGGCGGAGCTTTTCACCATCTCTCTGAGGACAGGGTGGTGCCCCAGGACTGGAAGGTGGCGACATAGTGCCTATCCACAAGGGGGATCAAAGGAGGTGGCAGAGAACTACAGGCCTGTCAGCCTGACATCGGTGGTGGGCAAGGTGATGGAGGGCATTGTCAAGGAGAGGCTAGGGGAACCTGAAAAGTCCGGGTGCCTGGACGATAGACAGCATGGATTCGTCTCAGGGAAATTGTGTCAGACAAACCTTGTGGAGTTCTATGACTGGGTGACGAGTGCCTTGGACCTTGGTAGACCAGTGGACATCCTCTTTCTAGACTTCAGCAAGGCATTTGACTCTGTTCCTCACATGGGCCTGTTGGATAAGCTGGGAGAAATGGGGGTGGGGAATCAGATGATCAGATGGATAGGCAATTGGCTCCAGGACCGGACCCAGAGGGTCGTAGTTGGCGGGATAGTCTCATCCCCAAAGAGTGTCATTAGTGGGGTCCCACAGGGATCAGTCCTTGGGCCCCTCCTGTTCAACGCCTACGTCTCTGACATAAGGACAGGAATCAGGAGTGAGATGAGTCTCTTTGCGGATGACTCAAAACTGGGGGCAGTGGTGGATGGAGAGGAGGGGAGGGTGGCCCTACAGGGGGACCTGGAGGCTCTGGAAAGATGGTCTAGAAAGTGGAAGCTGAGGTTGAATGCTGGGAAATGCAAGGTACTCCACCTGGGGGCCAGAAACCCGGGCCAAGTGTACACCCTGGGGGGGAAATGCTACAAGTCTCGATGGCTGAGAGGGACCTGGGGGTGGTGGTGGATGTCAAAATGAACAACTCGGAGACTTGTAGGAGGGCAGCAGCCAAGGCCAACAGGATGCTGGGATGCATCGCTAGGGGGATCACCTCCAGAAGGAGGGAAGTGATGCTTCCTCTGTATAACTGCTTGGTGAGGCCACACCTTGAGTACTGCGTGCAGTTTTGGAGGCCACACTTAAAGAGGGACATTAAACTCCTGGAGAGGGTCCAGAGGAGGGCAACCAAATGATTTGGGGCTTGGGGACAGGACCTATGAGGAGAGGCTCAAGAGCTAAATATGTACACATTGGAAGAGAGAAGGACCGGGGACATGATAGAGGTCTTCAAGTACATGAAGAGGGTAAATAGGGAGGAACAGTCAGGGTGCTTTGAAGGAAGGAGGAGGAGGGGCCACTAAAGGGTGTGGGTGGAAGCTGGAGGGGGATTCAGGGGAGAAAGGAGGAGGTGCTACTTCACTGAGAGGGTGGTGGAGCAATGGAATGCACTGCCTAGGGGCTGGTGGAGGCAGAGACGGTGGAGGGTTCAAGAGGGGCTGGGACAGGTACAGGGGAAGGGTTCTGGAAGCAAAATCCAATGCAGCAAGAATATCCGGAACTGGGAAGGGAGAAGCCAGAGAAGGCGAGGGGGGCAGCAAGGTCAGCACCCAGGGTGGGGGCTGACCAATCGAGCAGACTCGAAAGACCATTAGGCCTATTCTGCTGGCATTTTAGTATGTTAGTATGTTAGCTACTCACCAGACGTATTCTTCAGTTCTGGCATACTTGGTTGGTTGAGGATTCTTCGGTGCTGGAAATGCTTGTCGAGGTTTTCTAGTCCTGCTTATCTCAGCCAGGAGAGCTGGTGCTGAGTTGTCTGCAACTGGAGCTACTGGATTCTTTGGCTTTTCTTCTGGGTGATTTGAAGGATTTGCTGGACCAGGGCCAACCGAATTCTGAAACAAAGCCTCTACCAAGCTTTTCCTTTTCCCCACGTGAGGGCCGCAAGCTGTCACTCAAAGTCTGCATCACCGGCCTGACCTTTGCATGGCATCATGGATCCAACAGCTGTAAAGATACAGGTACAACACAGCACCTGGAAAACTCCATCTTCTATCCTAGCATCTGCCTCCACTGCGCCACAGGGCATACTGTACGAAAAATGCTCCTTAGTGATATTATAATATAAATACCCATCCTACACCCTTGCTAGCTCACTCTTTTCAGTCTGTGGCCACCCGCTCCGAAGAGAGTGATTTAGCCCCCATGCTGCTCTCCCACATCAGGGGTTTCCGAGGCGGGCCGTGAGCAAGACATAGCCACCTGGCCCCTGGGCTAGAAATGGTACACATCTCCTTAAGCTTCCACTGCAACCAGCTGAACAATGCAAGATAAGCAAAGCATCTTCAAATAATTACCCATTATTAGGTAGTTGAGGAGAGTTAATGGGTACACTGTGATTAAGTGGTCCTGGATATTACTTCTGTCTTTAGAACCCTTTTCCAGTTAGTTACTATGTGAAATTCAGGACTTTACCTCTGACTGGAAAATTGCTGGCATAGCATGGCAATTTTTTCTTCATCAGCGGCTGACCATCTCGTACCAAAAATGGTTTGAGCCATTGACCATGGGGGGGGGCAAGGGACTATTTAGGCAGGCTCCTAACAGGCCACTGTCAATGTCAAATATAATCAGCCTCTCCTTTAAACAGGGGCAGCATACTGAATCAGTCTGCTAAAATTTATGCTCAGTTTATCCGTGGATACTGTGCAGAAGCTGCATCTGTTTCCGTTATTATGCAATCAAATCATATTATATAACCAGTTCTAAAGGCCTCATTTCTGGGAGCCGCCCCTCGGCTACACCCCTCACTCGATGTACAAAAGTTCGGAATCCTAAAAGTTATATGAATTTGAGAAACATCCAGTTGCTCTGCCCCCCATCGAGACCTTATGGGGAAATGCTGTGCTCCAGAACAAACTGGGGGCATTATTGTGGTATGTGCAGTTGTGTTTTTCTCCAGAACAAAGCTGCAGACCAAGCAGGGGAAGGGGACTTGAGGCCTAGCAACCACAATTAAAAGACAACCTGAAATTTAAAGGGAAGGTCCCTTTAGCCTTTTATTCTGTTTACCTGTACAGTTTATAGGCATGAACAATGATTCCTTCTTTTCCACCATCCTAATTTCATCAGGATTTAAATGTAAATGAAGGTATTTAAGTCTGATGTGAAAACCTGCTTGACTCCATTGCATAGGTCATGACACGACTTATGTAAAGCATCCTGGAGGTTTATGATGTTTTAATGCTAAAGCCTGCAGTAGTTACACTGTATTAGTCAGTGCTGTTGCTGTCCTCTGCAGTCCCTATGTTCTTGTCTTATGATGGCCATGAAGCTTTTCAAGGCATAGTAAGTGGCATGCTGTTTTCTTTAGTTTAAAGTATATCCAAGTTAGAAAGAAATGCTTTTATAGAATACAGTGACTTCACAAGACATGTAACAGAACTGAATGAGAGTATAACTTCTGCTGGTTTGTGCATGTATGCATCATGAACTCCCATTATGCCTTGCATCAGTGGGGTCATGACCCTAGCAATGGCAACAAAGAGGTTTCCACACCAGGGTAAAACAGACTAAAGCAACCTTATTTATATTTAAATTAGGGTGAAATTAGGGGGATGCAAGAGAGCAAGTCCTTATTCATGCCTACAAACTCCACAGGTATACAGAGAATAGGTTGAGAGGACTTTCCCTTTAAGCAGCCCCTCCCCAGACAATGCCCATAGAACACTGCAGCTTGATTTGTGAATTCCTCAAAATGTTAAACCAGTGCTGAAACTGTGTAAACATTCACTAAAATGACCCCAAATGGGGTTTAAATCCTAGAGCTTAGCCTTCTACATAACGGCATACAAGAGTGGAGAACTAAACCAAAGCCAAACATTTTCAGTTGCAATTCCCATGTTTTTAAGCGTTTCCCTCTACACGAAGGAGAAGGAAACATTTTGCCGGTCACAGATCCTATATTTTCCATGTAGTCCTCTAATACCACAAGTATGCACAAAATGCTGCCAGTTACAGCTCCTGTATTTCCAGTTATTCCATAAACCAAAAAACCTGCACATTTTTGCCAATTACAGATCCTTTATTTTCAGTTTTGCCAAAAACTTAAATGCATGCTGCAGACAATATATATTTTTTTAATTTAGAGGAACTTTGTCAGTTTTTCAGTGTAATTTTGCAAGCACAGGATCTTGGCTTTGTTTTTCAAATGTATTTATCAGCACTGTCAATGCTCGTTATGCCTGTAAAACAACATATTCTCATTTTGCATCACATTCCCCATCACATACCATTGTTCATGGAATATACATGGCAAAAATACTTAAAGTAGCATGCACACATTTACTAGGTCGGTGAGCAGATGTGTTTTCGCAGAGGACATATATGCTTCCAGCGGCTGAATTTGCTCGCACTGACTGACCATGGGAAAAAAAAAGTGTCATAAAAGTCAAAATAATGAATTATTTTACATTTGGGGGCATTCAGCATAGTTTGATAAGTATGTGCCTGCAGGCAAACTGGTCACAGATGACCAAAAATTATGCCGAAAAGCTGACCGTGTCCCTTTAATCACTGATCCTATATTTCCAGCAAGCGCTCAGATGGCCAAAAAATAGACGTTGAAAATTACAAGCCAAACTGAATAACGTTATGTGATTTCCAAGCCTGTGGAGTTGTGGAAGCACATGACAGGACAAAGACAAAGAACCAAGGCCTTGGGGAAGAGGGACTTGCTTAACAGCTCCATGACACCCCCTCAAAAAAAAAAAAAAAAAAACAGTAGCAGGCAACCACAAATAGCACTAATTAAACCAGTGATTTGTAAAAAGGTGCTGTGGGAAACACCTCCCCAACTCTACTTCAAGCTGAAATTATCTAGGGCTAGGCAGTTACAAAACCACCTCAAATTAAATAGTCCCTCCCACCAGCAACTCAGTCACAGCAACAAACTCCCAAACATTTTTGTTTATATATAGTACAGCCAATGAAAACAAAAGAACTACCTGCCCCCAGGGGATTGCTTGCATGCCGAGAGTAAAATCCAGGCCAGCCCGAGAGTCAATCAGAAGTGCACTTACTAGTGTTCCAGTTTTCAAAGGCCTAGTTTTTACTTCAATCTTTGGAGGACCGAAAATCCCATGCTGTTTGCCTGGAGCTGTTGTGCTAGAGCTGGAGGAAGACTGGAGGGTAAGGAGCAAGAGAAAGATCTTCTCCGTAGCTAGCCAGTGTGTGTACCTAAGCTCCTCTCCTCCGTCCCTAAGCTGCCTGCCCCCAGGGGAACTCCTACCTGCCTGCCTACCCCTCGTGGGCATTTACCTGCCACCTAACTAACCTGCCAACTCAAGTATCAGTCAGGGCCATGCCCACAGACAATGCCCCACCTGCAGCAGTTCTTTGTAAGCTCTTTAAATCCCCACTTAGCACTCAAACAAGTAAGCAGTAAGACACAACAGAGTGCTGGGAGTAGTGCCATGAATGCACATCCAGGGCCTAGTAAGGTGAAAGAGCCAAATAGGTTTAGGATAATAAAATAATACTGAAGAAGAAATGTTATGGTGTTAAAATTTTCAGTTTTTGTATTTTCAGTAGTTTTTTTCTGCGGGATCCATGTATTGATTCAAGATGGCATCTGTGAACAATTAAAAAACTGGTAGAGAGTCTGACATTTTTATTTATGTTTGTGAAGTAAAGAATTCAGTCTGCCAGTTTTGAAAGTGAAATTTCTAGATGGCATAGTGGGACTTTTTTAGGTGTTGGTTGTACTGTAATTAAGTATGGCAGGTAACCAGTCAGATTGCAGTATTTTCCCTGCTCATTTTATAATTAAGCAATAATACATGACAGGGTGTGGTATATCATGGGATATTGTCATGACTGGTGCACCCAAGAAGCGCTGCTGTCCCATAATGACACACCCTGTGGTGTATTATTGGTATTATACAAAAATGTTCAATTCAGTAGAATTTATTTTAGAAACAAATATTGTCCCACTTTTAAGTTAGCAGATTAAAAAACTTTTAAGTTAACAATTAAGTACTTAAATTTAACTTAGGCATGCCTAGTATGCTGTGACTCTGTCATCTAAAATAAGCTGATTGACAATGACAGTGCAGTGATTTATTATTTATGCAAAGAGGTGTCTAACTGGAACTGTTTTTTTGCTATTATATTTATAACAGCTCTGAGCCAGTGAAATTTCTTTGTTGTTTAAGACCATTGCATAAGTTAAAGGGAAAACTGCAAATTGTTTAACCAGGAAAGGCACACTAAGTTGAAGGTGCGACCTGGGAGTAAAGGAAGTTAAGTGACTTGCTCAGGGTCACACAGTATGTGAATTAGGGCTGTAGGATTCAAGCCCTGGTCTCCAGTTATGCAGCTCAGTGCCCTAAACCACAGCACTGTACTGCCTAATATAATATTTTCAACTCAGATTTTGTCGGGTAACATTGTCATTCATATATGTTACAAGACTGCTGCAAATAATGTAGCCTTTTATGAACTTGCTAACTGAATCTAGTACAACCCTCCAATCATTTACCAGAGGAGCGGGTGAACCTTGTTAACCATTTACTGATAGGTTGTGCATATATATCCCTGCCCCTTCTACATGAGTGATGTGGGCTTCTGACCCCAGCATATAGTTTCTGGTTGGGTATTGGAAGAGTCCACGTGCAGACTCTGAAGGGTCTACACCAATGGTTCTTAGACTTCATCACAGTGAGCCTCCCCAAATCCATGGAAAAGATTTGGAGCCTCCACCAAAAACTGAAATAATCTTGGGCCTCCCCAAGGAAAAATAACATGCTGTACTTTGCACAGTACACCATGAATAAATTGAAACCCCTTTGAGTACTTGGCTCACATTCAGTTCTTTGTCTTATACTGATGTGGAACCTTTGAAAAGAGCTCTTGTGCTCAAAGGTGTTACCTGAATAACAAATAAATACAATAAACAAATATTATTATTCAGTTTATTGTAACACACACCTCCGGTCAGCCTACTTGCTCTGCTATTTTCATTCTTGAACCATTGTTACCCCTTGTTGCAATACCTTCATGGGTCAGACTACTTTCTTTGTTTCCTCTCTACATGAAATAACCTTCCTGCATACTTTGCCTCTCCCCCTCTTTCTCTGCTCCTAAGCAACTTCTCTGGGATTACTTTGCTCCTTCCTGCTATTGCTCTTAGCACTTCTATGCTCAACCCTTGTATTTGAACTGTTCTGCCATCAGTCTACAAATTGATCAATTACCACCACTCATTATCAGTTTATTGTTCATATTTGTTTGCACTATAGTTCATTGTGTATTTCTTGATTGTTTTGCAGTTACTTTTTGAAATGTATTCACTACCTTCCCTTCCCTTCCTGGTACACCTGAAATGAGCTTTGGCTCATTCACCTTTCCTTGTCACCTATTAGTAAATAAATACATAAAATTCACCTACTGTTATCCCCTTTCAGTTTGCTTAATCTCTTCACACAAAATACATAAAACTCAAAATTTAAATATTGTACTTTTTCAGACTTGCCTGAGCCTCCCCTGGAACAGGTTGGGGCCTCCCCAGGGAGGCTGGCCTCACCATTTGAGAACCCCTGGTCTACACAGTTTGCAGTTACGCATTGCAGATCTAGGAGACAAAGCTTAGAACTGTGGACACCAGGTACAACTTTGTCCGAAGAGTATCAGAATGAAATAAATGTGGATTGAGAAGATGCACTCCCTCTGCAGCAGGGAGGTGTTGTACTGTGATAGCCTTCACTTTTCCCCAGCACACCAGAATAATTAGAAACATGAAAATTGCAGGCCGGTCTCGGAGCTAATGATAATGTTGTTTTTGCTTGCAGAGGAAGCCTGCTGTATTGAAAGGAGTTGATCTGGGAGCTTGTACCTCGAAATGGACGGTTGAATACCTCAGTAGGGCAGGAGGGAGCCGGGAAGTCAAAATCCACGTTTCTTCATTACCTCAGATGGATTTCATCCATAAGAACTTTGTTTACAGGTATGGAAGCATGCATCATGCTCTCCATCTTCAGTAGGAAGTTCAGATGCAAGTAGGAAGTTTTTGGGAATGACTTTGAGGGCTGTGGGGGACAGAAAACATCCAGTTAACATTATTGACGTCTCTTTTGCCTTGCTTGAGGAAGGGCTGACTCTTTAGTTCCAAATGTATTTTTCTGTTGTTTTCTTTTACAAACAGGCCATAAAACCACAAGCCTGAAGGGCGCGCGTGGCCTTTATGAACTTGTTTAACCCCAAGACAATAATATTTCACGAATATCTGGGACTTACCTGTCAGATGCTTTATATATTACATTAGGTTTGTCTGTGTAGTTATGCTGTTTTTTTTCCCCTTCGGTAGTGTAATGTGTTTGCGTAGTGTAATGACGTCTGTTTCATTTTAACCCCTTAGTGTTTCTTCATGGTATAGTGTCCTTTTTAGGGCTGTCCCCTCTGACTCATTAAAGTTTCCATATTGTAGTTGTCTCTTATAAAATGAGGCATACATCACAGTGCCCCTGTTTTCTTATATTAGGCTACTTAACTTGCAGAAATTGTGAAATATTTGTCTGTGCTGTGTTTTTATTTCAGAACCTTACCATTTGAAGTATTCATACAGAGAGCAGCTGAAGAAAAACACAGAGAGTATTTTATTTCTGAGGTCAGTGAGGGTTTATTTTCTTCATTTTGTTTTATCCATGCCTTCTCCCTCCATGCACCCCCTTCCTGACATGCTGAGCCCCCCCCCAACTATGCACGAGTGCAGCAGGATGCAGCTATCCCACTGCATTGACCTTTCAGTTTGCTTCATAATTGGCTTTCACATTTAGAGGGTAGCTGAAACTTTTTTTTTTTTATTCTGGGGTATACAAGTCACACCAGTTGCTGGGTGCTCCCTCTCATTGACTATGGAGATTTCATATATCAATGTGCAAAAAAAAAAAAGACTGCTGTCCCTGGATCATTTGTACAACAAGTTGTGCAGGCTCATCTTCTCCTGTGGATGGTCTACCCATCATTGCCTGCTGTGCGACCTACTTAACTGGCCAAGTCCGTCAATCAGGCATGACTATGACTGGCCCTTTGATGTACAGCTGTGCACAAGGAAAAGACCCGGATTATCTCCTGGCCCTCCACACACAGTCAGGCAGTGCCTACTCACTCCTCAACACAGCACTTATTTCCCAGAGTAGAGCATGCATTTGGCAGAGAGGCCTTTGCATCTGCAGCACCAGTCACCCGGAACAAACTCTGTAGCCTGCTAAGGAATGCTTCTGACTTGCAAAGGTTCATCTCCAGTCTTTCCAGCTCCCTTGGAACTCCCTGTATTTGTTTTGGTCCAGATTCCCCCTCTCCCCGACCAATGATAATGTTGTACAGCACTGCTCATGCACATAGTTTGCTGTAACCCCACTTAGTTAACTAGCTTTGATTACTATTTGAATGTACTTACCTTTAGGTAGTTTTTTTTTTCCTGTGTTTATTTTAGCCTGTATTTAACTATTCCTGCTGGACTGATGACTGCTGCTATTCTTCCTGGGACCCCAGTGGAAACGAGGTGCTGTATCTCATGGGGTTATCACATTTGTAGTAATTTCAGATCAATAAATAAGCTGTCTAGTTTTTCCCACTGTATTGAAGAAGTTTTCAACTTTGTTATGTTTCACAACGCTGCACTGATCTGGAGCCTCAGGCTATAGCTCCACCCCCAAAATGACACTCTGATTCTGCTAAGCGAGGAATGGGACTACGTCTCCTTCAATGAACAGTATTGCAGAAATGGTGGGGGGGGGGGCCCTGTTTTAAAAATACTTTACTAAACTTAGCAGGCCACCTTTCATTTTTTGTGGGTAGTATTATATTTAAAATACTATCTCCAAAAAATAAAACGTGGCCTGTTAAGTTTACAAAAGTTACTGTGCACAGCCCCCCCCCACCACCACCACCACCAGTTGTGCCACACTATCCATTAAATGTGATGTAGCCCCGTTCAGGATTTAGCAGCATCAAATGCTGTTTGAGGGTGGAGCTGCAGCTTGAAGCTCCATAGTGCAGAGTTCTTAAATACTGTGAGGAAAAAACACATTTTATTGATTTTGTTATTTTTTTCATAACATTTTTTCTGGCCCCATGGCTTGCCTTGATGGCCTCCCAGCCATGCCACCAACCTTGTAATGGACTTACTGGGTATCCACTGCTTACCCAGGACAGTGATAGTGGTGGGTGGCCTGGCATGTTGGTCATGCATGGGCAGGTGTTGGTGATGGCAGACCAGGGCATTTTTCTCTACCTCCTGCCTTTTCCGCCGCAGCGGACCAGAGGCAGTGACATGCACGCATGTGTGGTTAGTGTCCAGTGGCTGCCTCCCCCATGGTGCTCCCGCTGCATTGCCAACCAGTACCCACCAGGTGACAGTCAAATAGAAGGATGCAGCTCCCCCCTTCAAGGGAGGTGAGCTGTCCTTGAGATGCTTAATCCTCCCTCTTCCAGCTGCCCTCCCCCGTCAGATTGACGCACATCCACTCTTCAACCCTGGTCACCAGCATAGTGAATAGTAGTGCTATCCCTGGGCTATCAGACCAGTGAGAAGATAGCTTTTTAAAGCAGCTGTGCAACGAAAAATGTTTCTTCAAAAAAATCTAATGTCATCAAGCAGTTGATAAAAATATTAGCATGCCTGGTCTAATCTTCTTTCCTAGGTACCTCCTATGCATTTTAGAGGAACTAGAAAATTTCACCCCCAAATAAAACTAAAGATACCTGGAATCTTTTCAATATCTTTAATCAATCAATCAATGGAGGCAGTATGGCACAGTGGTTTAAGCCTCTGAGCTGCAAATCTGGAGACCTGGGTTTGAATCCCACAGCCCCCACTTGCATACTGTGTGACCCTGAGCAAGTCACTTAACTTCCTCGTGCTCCCAGGTTGCACCTGCAAACAAGCTTTCAGCTTAGTGTGTCTCACCTGGTAAAATAATTGGTAAAAAAAAAAAATCAATATCTTTATTTATCCAGGCGGGCACCATTGAGCAAGCTCATTTACCCTCCACTTCAGTCTTGACAGCTATCTCTCCCCACCTTGCCCCCTTCTACCTGCCTACCCCTTGCCCCTCTCCCTTTTCTCCCCGGCATTTCCTTGACTTTATCTCCTCCCTCCGCTTTAGAGCTCTTACCCTCACCCTTCACCCTCAGACAACGGCCTTTCCTGCCTGCATACCCCTTTCCTCTTACCTGCAGCGCTTATTTCTAAGATTGCCCTTGGCTGGTATGTCATGCTACCTAACATTTGGCACATTTTGAATTATTGGAATTTCCTAAACCTCAGCCTCTTACTTCTTTTTATTGTGTAACTATGTATTATTATGTTGACCTTTGTATGTATGTGTACCCCCCATTCCTTCGACGTGGAACCTTTGTAAATGAGGAATTCCTGCTCAAAGGTATTTGTAATCCTAGATTTCAATAAAATAAAAAATTAAAAAATTACAAGGTGGACCTGCGGTCATACAATAATAATACAGAAAGACAAGTTACAATGGTACAAACAGTAAAAATAGCTGCTATTATAGTAATAACGCACATTTACAGGAATATACATTGAACATAGATCTACAAGAAGTCGTGGATATTGAACTTGTGCTGGATCCATGCCCAAAACTGTGCATTTTGTGGGGGGATTTGTTAGGGAGAAGGTAGGCATTCCAGATAGAAGATGTCGATGGAATAATGTAGGGGGAGGTAGGGAATAGGGGTGCAATCGAAGAGGACCCCAGTGTTGGAGCAGAGTGAGGAATTGGAAAGACGGAGGACCGTACGAAAGGTGAAGAAGCAATTTCCTCCAAACTCGGCGACATAAGGAGGAATAATGCTGCAGTTCTACTGAGCGCGAAGGGAGGAATATAGGATTAGAGGCGTGACTGAGTTGGTCCTGGAGGTTGAGGCAGAGGGAGGTGTTGGATGGACGAGAGACTAATTTTGTTTAGGGCGAGAGTCGATAATTATCCCCAAGTGTGGTAGCATATGCTGGAATCAGGCTGCAGTAGTTCTGAGCATTGTAGAATGGGATATGGGAGTTTGGCAATTAATCCTGTGGATCTGTTGATGGGCGTGCCAGAGGCAGAGGCACACTTTTCAGCAGGGGGGCCGCCATTTGAGGGAGGGAGGTTAGTTAGTGTCGAGTAAAGCAGTTACAAATTTCCGTAATGCCATCACAGTAAAGCCTTTTGAACAAATGGGAACTTACTGGGGTTTTCAGCTTAAGTATCTTTTGGGTTTTATTCCATAGTGATGGGAGTGAGAAGCCAAAGGCGGCTCTCCCGACGCGTGTGAGTGCCCTGGGTATATTTAGCAAGAGTTGTGAGCAGCTTCTAAGGGAATAATTCCTGGGCACAATCGGAGACAGACAGTCGACGATGTATTGAGGGAGTTTGCCACTGATGGCTCTAATAGTCCAGAGTGCTGCATTAAAGTTACGCCTATAATGAAGTGAGGTCCAGCCCGTGGCGGCATATAGTGCACAGTGGAGGGTAGAGAAGGGGAGGTCGGTGATGAAGCGTATAGCTCTGTGGTAGAGCATATCCAGTTTTCCAAGATAAGAAGCCGCACAGCTGCTGTATATGAAGTCTGTGTAGTCGATTAAGGACAGGAAAGTAGCTTGGACTAGTCATTTCTTTGCATCTGCTGTAAGGAATCTTCTTATTCTGTAAAAAAGGCCAAGTCTTTGCCTTAATTTTTTCAGAAAGTCTTCCAGGTGGTCAGTGAAGGAAAGTTTACAGTCGATCCAGACCCCAAGATATCTGAATTTCAGAACGTACTCTAAGCACTCTCCCAGCATAGTGGTTATTTGGGGGAGGGAGTCAGTAGTGCTTGTGTAGTTTGCAGGGGAAAATAACATGGATTTCATTTTCTTAGCGTTTAATAGCAGTTTTTTATTGATTAGTTGGAGTTGCAGGAGGTTGAAATCTTTTTGTAGGTCAGTACAAGCTTCTTTTGGTGTGTGCCGACTCAGGTACAGCACCGTGTCATCCGCGAATAAGTGAATACTTGCATCCTTGATTCCCTCATTAATGTTGTTGATATACACTGTGAAGAGAAGGGGACCTAATATAGATCCCTGAGGGACGCCTCTTTGTAAGAGTTTTAGGGCAGATAGTTCGCCATCCGCTTTCACCTGCTGGTATCTGTCTGTCAGGTATTCAGAGAACCAGTTTAGGGAAGTAGAATCCAGTCCTAGTGATTTTAGTGAGTCGAGGAGCAGGTCATGGTCGACTGTGTCGAATGCTTTGCTAAGGTCAAGAAACACTGCACATTACTGACTTTTTTTGTTCCAACTCCTGCTGCCAGTCGGTTACTTTAGCTAATGCCGAGACAGCGCTGTGGTTGGCCCTGAATCTGGATTGTAGGGGGTTTAGTAATTTTTCTCTGTTGATGAAGGATCTCAGTTGGCCATTTACTATTTTTTCCAGTAGCTTCGAGAGTGTGGGTAGGAAAGAAATTGGCCTATAGTTATTAAGGTCGTAAGAGTCTCCAGATTTAAATATTGGGATAATGTGTGCGATCTTCCATATTTGAGGGAGGGTACCTTGTGTTAGGGACAGGTTGAATAAATGAGTAATAGGCACTGCCAGTACGTGACATGCTATCTTGAGGAAGTATGGTTCAAGTGCATCTGCGCCGGCACTTTTCTTAGTATCCAGATGGAGAATCAAGTCTTCTACTTCTTTGAGGGAAACAGATGAGAATGAGAAGTGCTGACTTATGGAGCCAACATTTGGAGGGGTCGTGCCATGCTGGGTGCGCAGGCTACATGCAGGCGAGTTATCGAAGGCTAAGCCTGCTGTGGCATAGTGCGTGTTGAATGCCTGGAGTATCTCTTTTTTATCGATTACTGTATTGTCTCAGGTAATTTTTGTAGGGAGCATATTTTGTGACGTGGATCCTGACAGTTCTTTGATTGTAGCCCAGAATTTGGAGGGATGGTTGGCTGCAGTATCTAGTTCTGCTTGGTAATAGCTAGCTTTAGCTTCCCTAATCAGTTTGGTGCAGCGATTTTCTGGCTGTTCTAAAGAGGCACCAATCTTCCTCTCTTTGGGATTTGCGGGCAGTTTTCCAGAGTTTATCCCGGGACAGTAGTGCAGCCTTGAGATCTTGAGGAACCAGCGCATTTCCAGCCTTTATGCGATTTTTTGACAGGAGGCGCATGACTATCTGCTTATTAGGGTTATGATTTCCATGTAGATGAGTATGCAGTTTCCACTGTTTTAGCAAGGTAAAAACTCTGCCACAAGGGGGAGTTTTTTAGGCCAAGTAGGTATGCCTTTGGGTTGAATGACCTGGTTGACCTTTTGGTGGAGAATTTGGCTGTAGTTGGTACTTTGTTGGCTGCCCAAACTCCAGCTATTAGGCAATGGTCGCTAATATCCACATCAAAAGTTCCAACATGGGAGAAGGAGTGGGGTTTATTCACAAGCAGGACATCCAGAAGGGTACTTTTGGCTGTATTTTTTTTGTTGATACGGGTGGGCTCTTCGTTGAGTAGAGTGAAACTGTGGGAGTCACTGAAATATTTAAGGGGTGACCAGCTTCCTACAGCCAATCGTAGTTTAGATCCCTGAGGATAATTGTTTCCGGGGGCTGGTGTTCAAGATAGTTATAAGATATGACAAGAGCTGAGGACCGGCAGATAGTGGTCTATACCATCCAATGACTCGGAGTGCTAACGATGGGAAAAGGTCAATTTTTTTGTCTAGGCACTCAAATCCTGCTACCAGTGAGTTAGAATTAAGTGTTGATGCCACAAATTTATCTTTGATATAGATGGCGACCCCACCTCCTCTGGATTGCCTATCGCATCTAAAGATCTGGTAGTTAGGTATATTAATCTCGCTGTTTGGCGTTGAGGGCCGTAGCCAGGATTCTGAGATAACAAGCACATCTGGCATAGTGTGGGTGGTCCAAGCCTGGATAAGGGTGAATTTTTTCAGCAGGCTGCACACGTTAATGTGCATAAAACTAATTCCTTTGAGAGACAGTGACTCTGAAGGGGCGGTAAGCATATTTATAGGCCCTGGATTAAGCTTGACATTGTCAGAGCAGAGTAAGAGGAGGAGTAGCAATTTTTTCAGAGATTCAAGTGAAAGGCAATGAGCTTGAGGCTTTTTCCGGGCTAGGCATGGAGGTGGAACCAGGGTGCCAAGCTTTATTTTTTAATTTATGCAAGCCTAAGGACACTGAGGCTAATACTCTGGCTGTGTAATGCCAGTGGGAGTAACTCGAAGTGGGAGTAATGTGGAAAAGTATTGTGGAAAAAAGGGTAGGGTCAAATATTTTGCCCAGTTTGGTTGCCCTGCTGCTTTAAATGGTATAGTTACTATAGTAGTGGGTCAGGCTGCACCCGGATGTGGATTGCCTGCCTCAGTTTTGTCAGGAGCTCTTTAAAATTCCTCTAGAGAGCACGAGTAATGCCATGCAAGAGTATCAGGGCCAGATTCACAAAGCTCAAGAACGTCCCGCAGCTGGGGGAAAAAACCCGGTGCAAGTGGGTTGCCACTTGCAGAGCCACAGTTTTTCCCGCAGCTGCGGTATTCACAGAGGTGGAGCCGGTTGTATGGCAGCTTGCAGGTGGTGTTGCCATGGAAATTCCCACAGCTGCGGAAATATGTTGCAGCTGATGGGACCTGGCATAATGTCTCCACAGCTGTGGGGGACTGTGAATACTAATCTTCGCAGCAGAGGAGATGTCGATCCACAGCTGGAGTTGCGGAGTGGGTCTCAGTTCTGTTTTGCTTTGTGAATCTGGCCCTCAGTATTTTGGTAAAGCTGGAGAGGTGTAGAGCTATTTGGGGATATGCTGGTGGTATAAATGAGACTGGTCCCTGTAGGTACATAACCCGTTTCTATATGTAGGGTATAGAATGTATGCTGCTGAAGCGGGTAGCGTAGCAGGTCAGGGACCAGCAGGTAGAACAGGGATGGAGAGAGGGGGATCAGAACGCACTAAACACAAACCATGGGCAGAACTTGGGGGTGGGAGGGGCTATATTGCTAAAATACATGACATTCCACAGATACAGTGCCTTCAGAAACTATTCACCACATTTTGTTGTGTTACTACCAGAATTTCTAATGCATTGAAATTATTTTTTCCCCCTTGATTCACACAGCATACACAATTTAAAGGGGCAAAAATATTTTTATTGTGTAACAAAAATATATGAAACATTAAAAACTGAAATATCTTGTTTACTTAAATATTCACCCCCCTGAGTCAATACTTTGTAGAAGCGCCTTTGGCAGCAATTACAGCTTTGAGTCTTCTTGGGTATGTCTGTGTCAGCTTTGCATATCCGGATTTGGGGATTTTCGCCCATTCTTCCTTGCAGATTTGCTCAAGCTCTGTCAAATTGGATGGGGAGCGTCGGTGAACCACAATCTTTAAGTCTTTCCACAGATTCTTCAATCAATCAATCAATCAAAATCTTTATTTATTCAGGCGGACATCATTGAGCAAAGCTCATTTACAAGATGGACCTGATAGGTCGAAAAACAACATGAAGGTACAATAACAGACATATACAAAAAAAAACTTTCTAAATGAACAGATGCAATAATATAAACACATATACAAGCAAGGTAGCCAGTGATTTTGGGCTCCAGAGCAGACTAAATCAGACAGTTTTGACTGAAAAGAGGTAAAGTGTTGGGATTGTTGAAGTAACCTCTGAAAAAAGAAGACATGGGGGTCTGGTGGGATGTAATTGGATAGGCACTCAATCAACTAGTAATGGGTGAATAGGAAGGTAAGTGCAAGGAGTTGCAGAAGATGTTGTGGCAATGGTGTATAAGCTGCATAGAAAAGAGAAAAAAAGAATGAGGTGCAGGATGTGATTGGACTGGGCCTTGTGAAAGCAAGTTGCATATCTCGGGAAGAGACTGTGTATAGCTTTTTAAAGGATGCTATAGGTATGAAGGTGGTCAACTTTAGGTCTTCTGCAGAGAATTCCAAGCAAATGCTAGAGAGTAACTGAGTGCGGATCTCCCATGCCGGTACAGGCTTTTGGTATCTTCAAAGTGATGAAGCTGTTACTTCTTGGGGCATATGACCTAGCTGTAGCCAGTGTAAAGCAATCTGAAATATAGGATGGAAGATTGTTAGACAGAGCTTTGTAATCCATAAGCAGCATTTTGTTCCTCCTGAGGTGTAAGGATGTCCAACCAACTGCAGCATAGAGAGAGCAATGATGAGTGTTGAAAGGAAGATCTGTGATGAATCTTAGAGCTCTATGGTACAAGGTATCCAGTTTACTTATAGGAAGTAGTACAGTGGCCATATAGGAAATCTGCATAGTCGATGAGTGATAGAAATGAGGCCTGGATTAGTCTCTGTTTTGACTCTCTGGTTAAATAATGTTTGATTCTGAAGAAAAGGCTGCGCCCTGTCGGAGTTTTTCAGGAGTTCCTCAATATGCTGAGTGTAATCAAGTCTGTTGTCAATCCATACCCCTAAATATTTGAATTTATCAACATAGTCAAGGCTTTCTCCAAGGATGGTGGATAGTTGGGGAAGAATGCTTGGTGAGAGAGTGGTAGAATATATATTGGTGGAGAAGAGCATAGCTTTTGTCTTCTTAGCATTCAATAGGAGTTTTTTTTCAAGTAGTTGGTGTTGCAACAGGGAGAACTCTGATTGTAGTAATTCACAGGCCTTTGATGGTGAGGGGTTACTGACATATAAGACAGTGTCATCTGCAAAAAGGTGAACATTGGCTTTTGTGAGGTTGGAATCAATGTTGTTAATGTAAATGGCAAAAAGGATAGGGCCCAGGATAGATCCTTGAGGTACTCCTCTTAGGAGTGATTTTGATGAGGATAGGTCGCCTTCATTTTTCACCTGCTGCACTCTATCAGTGAGGTAACATCTGAACCACTTAAGAGAGGTTGTATCTAGGCCTATGGAGTGCAGTGAAGAGATTAGCAGCTCATGATCCACTGTATCGAAGGCTTTGCTTAGATCCAGAAATACAGCACAGACGCTGTTTTTTTTTGTCTAACTCAATTTGCCAGTCGTTTGTAGCTTTTGCTAGTGCAGAAGTGGTGCTATGCCTGGTCCTAAACCTAGATTGAGCAGGGTTTAGGAGATTATTGACATCGAGGTAGTCTCTTAGTTGGATGCTCACTAATTTTTCTAGCATTTTGGAAAGCACTGGTAAGATGGATATGGGTCTATAGTTGTTGAGGTCCATGGGGTCCCCTGATTTAAGGAGGGGAAACACTTGTGCTGTCTTCCACAGTGAAGGAATAGAACCAGAGGATAAGGATAGATTAAAAGGTGTGTTAGGGGAACTGCAAGTGCATGTATTGCAATTTTAGAAAATAGGGTCCAGAGAGTCTGCACCTGCACTTTTTAGTGTCTAGATGCAGCAATAGGTCCTCTACTTATTTCAGTAAAATTGGCTTGAATGAGAATGAAGAATCAGCCTTCTGACCCTCAGTAGACTGGAATTTAAGTTGTGATCGCAGTAGATTAGCTGGAGAGGAGTCAAAGGCAAGGCCAGCCGTAGTGAAATGATTGTTGAATGCATCTAAAACCTCACGCTTGTCAGTGATAGCAACTTTATTAAGGTGCACTTGGGATGGCAAAGAAGTGCTAGAATCCTGCCCTAGGATCCCCTTGATGGTGCCTCAGAATCTGGCTGGGTTGAGGTAGGAGGCATCAAGTTCAGCTGTATAGAAGGCAGCCTTGGCATCCCTCACTTTTTGGTGCAGCTATTTCTGGCTTTTCTGAACAGCAGCCAGTCATTTGGTTCCTTGGTCTTTCTTGCCCTTTCCATAGCTTATCTCTTTCAAGCAGTGCAGATTTAAGGTCGGCAGAAAACCAGCGGCAAGATTTGCTTTTGTTCTAACACTAGTGATTGGTACATGAGTATTGAGGCACCTATGATTATGCTGTTTAACACCTGAAGTGCTGTTTCCACAGAACCTGTAAGGTAGAATTCTTGCCAGCGTACAGAATGACATAGATCGTGGAGATATTCCTCAATATTAAGGTTTTTTTTAGACCTTCTTGGGAGGAATTTTGCAGGGTTAGTTGGCTTGCCTGATGATCTTATCCCTGCTATAAGACAGTGATCACTTATGTCACTGAAAAGTACTCCAGCGTGTGAGAACAGATGGGGTTTGTTAATGGGATTCAAGTCTGGACTTTGGCTGGGCCACTCAAGGACATTCACCTTCTTGTTCTGAAGCCACTCCAGTGTTGCTTTGGCTGTATGCTTGGGGTCGTTGTCCTGTTGGAACGTAAATCTTCGTCCCAGTCCAGGGTCTATTGCAGACTGATGCAGGTTCTCCTCAAGGATGTGCTCATATTTGGCTCCATTCGTTATTCCCTCTATCCTGACAAGTGCCCCAGTCCCTGCCGCTGAAAAGCATTCCCATAACATGATGCTGCCACCACCATGCTTCATGGTAGGGATGGTGTTACACGGGTGGTGAGCTGTGTTCGGTTTGTGCCAGGCATAGCGCTTTGCATTCAGGACAAAGAGTTACATTTTTGTTTAATCAGACCAGAGAATCTTTTGCCACATTGTCTCAGAGTCTGCCATGTGCCTTCTTGCAAACTCCAGGCATGCTATTATGTGGCCTTTTCTCAGGAGTGGCTTCCGTCTAGCCACTCTTCCATAGAGGCTACATCTATGAAGTGCTGCAGAGATTGTTGTCCTCTGGACAGGTTCTCCCATCTCAGCCATGGAACTCTGTAGTTCTGTCAGGGTGGTCATTGGGTTCTTGGTCACTTCCCTGACCAAGGTCCTTCTTGCCTGGTTGCTCAGTTTGGGAGGACGGCCTGCTCTAGGAAGAGTTTGGGTGGTTCCGTAATCTTTCCATTTCCTAATGATGGACTTGACTGTGCTCCTGGAACTTTCAACACCCTGGAAATGTTTTATACCCTCCCCAGATCTATGCCTCCTCACAATTCTATCACAGAGTTCTACGGACAGCTCCTTGGTCTTCATGGTAGAGTTTCTGCCTGACATGCACTATCAACAGTGGGACCTTATATAGACAGGTGTATTTCCTCTGAAATCATGTCAACCATTTGAACTGACCACAGGTGGACTCCATTCAAGTTTTAGAGTGATCTCACAAGGAAATTGGATGCACCTGAGCTCAATTTGGAGTGTCATAGCAAAGGGGGTGAATACCTATCAAATCAAGACATTTCAGGTTTTTATTTTAAATTACATATACAAAAAATTCCAGAAGTTTCATTCCACTTTGACATTCTAGACTAATTTGTGTAGATACATGACAAAAAAATCCCATATAAATATATTTTAATTTTGAGTTTGCAACATCACAATATGTGACAAAATCCAAGGGGGGTGAATACTTTCTGAAGGCACTGTACTTCAGAACCAGGCAAACCTGACCAGTGGTTAATAACCATAAAAAACAATATTCATTTTACCAAAAACAGTAGTAAGTTAAATGCCCCAAAGTTGTTAAGCCTGTTACAAACAGTCAAAAAAAGGGTTAGTTCCAGCTCCAAAGTCATAAGATCAAAGTGCACATGTACCCAACGGGAATGTGATACTTCACAGAGCAAAGGCAACATCCTCTTCCACGGCCTTACACAGGACCAGCAACAGAAGATCTTAAATATATTCAGTGAAACATTTAGATCACCCTGTCAAAGAAAACCAGGTTGCCAAGTTTTTAATACGTTCCTTGTACACGCGTGGAGTATGTCTTCTGGGGAAAAAAAGACATTTCAAAGAAGAAGTAGCTGTTAGATATCAATGTCTTTTCAAGAATCACTGTAGCTCATCTCAAAAATGCTTTCAAAGGTGATCTAGAGGTAGAAATCAATGTTTTGTATTTCCTATTTCCTCACATAAATATTTCTTTCATAGTGCAAATTCACATTGTATTCCTTTTTAAACAAGCAATTTTTTCATTGTCCAAAAATGCATTCAGTGTGCAAGTAATTTCTAAAAGTGCTGAAATCCTGCGCTGGTAGAAGTGCAAAAAACTATAAAGTTGAAAGAGTCATTAACACTGCTTCTCTGTGCGGTAATAAATTGTTGTTTGAAAGGAAATATGTGGTAAAGGTTCCTAAAAGTCAGGCTGTATCTGCTTGTAGATGCAAAAGTTAGCAAGGTGTGGCAGTCCATACAATGAATTGCAGCAACATGAAAGTAGGTACAAGGTAGTAATATAAACTTAGAGAGTCTCTAGTGTGTAAATTGAAAAGAAAACACATTTTTCAAGAACTAGTGTAACCCCCCAATAACAAACTTCTATTCAAAGAATGATTGTGTGTGGGGGGGGGGGGGCAAAAGTACCTGTGTCTGAATATATCAGGCCGGGGGTTGGGAGGATTTATTGCCAACAGTCTGGATATACCAGACTAGACTGTAATTAGAATAAGTACTACTGGTTCATAAGACACAGATGAAAGGTTTCTTTTTTCGAAATTGTAAAGTTGCAACAGTAAGACTGAAAGCTTAGATGCTTAATGTTAGTATTTGTGGGAAATCTCTCAACCATAAACCTTTCGACACTGAAATGAGGGACTCACACTCTGAATAAGGGACAATGTGGGACACATCTTCAAATATTGAGATACAAGCTCAAAACACTGAAAGCTATTTTGTTTACTTGTACTAAGTTAATTTTTGATATAGCAACTTAGAATATAACGAATTTCCTCTTTAATGTCTGACTTTACAGCACATTCTCTATGTAGGTAACGCCTTTTCCACAAGGAATGGATGAAGGACGAAGCAATTTTGAGGGATAAAATGAGGGACATCCCTCATAATCAAGGACAGTCAAGAGGTATAATGGGAAGTTTTCTGGCAACATTACTAGAGAATATAAAGTCCCACACTGGAGTCCTAATACGAAATCTTACCAGGAAGCTCCCTCATCAAACCCTATGCATTCAGCTGGAAAAGAGAACTAATGCAGAGTGAAAACTGTGCCTTGAAAGCTGCTACCACTGGCTGCTCCACTCTGTGTGTGCTATGATACGAAGAGAAACTGCCACAGATGCTGGTGTAGCTGCCGCATGTGCAAAATCCTTAGGCGGAAGAACATGCAGTGGCATGGTGACATTTTGGGGTAATCCCTTCATTAGACCCATCTAATAAAGTCCCTAGTACGCTCCTTAGACTTCAATTGGGGTGTTTGTTTTTTTTTTAAGTACAAATTGTTATATTCTAAAGGCCCTTTTTACTTGAGTGGTGGCCTTGATCAGTTCAAATTTGCCTTTAGAATTTCAGTTTTTTATGTAAAACACCTCCCCAATTGAAGTCTATGGAGAATGCCCCAGTGTACTCCAGACTGTTGCATCATAAAATGTGCTAGCGTGGAGGTGGCGCTCAGAATATGGATGTGGAAGGGATTGTGCACCTGGCTTCACAGAGCCGAGTTATGATTCCTTCCCTTCCAAAATACAGCAATTGAAAAATGTTTATTCATGAAGTCTGCAACTCTGACTAGGGAAAGGAACTTTGTGGGATTGTGGGTGAGTACCAAACAGTCAGACTTGCCATCCCTATAGTCAGTGGCTAGGGAGGTGCTTGCTGTGCCAAGGACCCAGGTTTGTATTTCAGCCCCAGGATATTGCTGCAGGCGGGCAGGAGCCCAGTCAGACTTCCCAACAGGTGCTCTTTCTCTGTAGAAAGGGCAAAAATGGCAAAGAGGCAAGGGCTCTTTGGAAGATGCCCCCTCTTTAATTAGCCCGGATTCTGGGGACAAGCATTTTTTTCCTCCTCTTTCTCTCATCTCCCAGGTTAATGGCACCCTCTCCCAGGAGGAGAGGCCCCACTGGAAAGGGAAGATCCGGGGGATCATGGTCCAGAGTTGAGCACCAATGAGTTCTTGGCTCTGCGGCTTGCAGTCGGCTAAAGGAATGCTAGCCTTCCCCCCACGTTATGGAGAAATAAAGAAAAAAATGTGTCTTCCCTCGTTCATATTAACCAATAGAACTGGGTACTTGTTGAGTGTATATTTTATACAAGAATGTTTGACTTTATAAAAAGCATTTTGTCTTTTAATGTTCCACCTCTCAGTGTTTGTGATGCACTCCTTGCCACACCTACGCTCCATTAAGCTGATGTTTAATTATGTATCATATCCCCTGGTACTGCAAGGGCAGCTTTCCTTGGCTCACATCTCTAAAATAGTTCTTTCTGTGGCTCACAGGCCTTGGGTATTAGCATCTTTGTTTCTTTTTTATGTTGCATTAAGCAGCCAGCAGGCAGCAATAGCGCAAAGGGCAGGACGGGAGGCCTGCCTCCTCTGATCATTCAGCTAACATTTAAGTGCATGAAACTTTAATGAGGTTCTTAATTAGACAAATGAGTACACCGAGAGCACTTCTGACTAATTTTAATGACTTGTTTTGTGTTTAGGATGAAAAGTATTACTTGAGGTCATTGGGTGATGATCCACTAAAGGTGAGTACTTAGAGGAGAAAAGAGCTCCATTTTGATTTTGGTTGCAAAGTATTAACAAGAATGCTAAACAACCAAACCAGTGTTGAAATTAATTTCGGCTTTCCTTTCCTCTCTTTAATCTGCATTTAATTTGATTGCCACAGAATGGGATGAGGTCAGTTTTCTGTGTCTTGTAACAACAGATTTCTAGAGCATTAAGTTTCTCGGTTTGCATTTTTCACATTTAGCACAGCAGTATTTGTTAGCAAAAAGTTTCATTAAATAGCTTTTAAGCAGAAGCTTAGATTCATCAATGTATTTGTAACTCCCTCAGATATTTTTAAAACAGATTTTATAGTTAATTTTGTAATTAATGACTTAAGTCACTAGAAGGTGGCTGCCACTCAGTTTTAAAAAGTTTCTTCCCCTGAGGCTACTTGTTGAATGAACGTACTAGATTCATACTGTGACTGTACTGGGATGGTGCCGCAGTACCACATTTCTGATGGTAAACAAAATGGCATCATACAAGACAGTTACATTTTTCATGGCGGGCATGGCATGGTAGCGGGAACTTTCAAAACTTCAAAATACTGTATCTCCATATAGGAATAGAAAAAAAAGGAAAATTGGTGTATTTATATTTTTGCTAGAAATATATTATTGCTGAAAAAAGTACACGGTGAGTATCAGAGACTGTTAAAGGGCAGGTTTTTAGAAAGCAGGCGCAATGCCTTCGGACTCTGGTGAGGCCACGGACATTAGCGCTGCCATTGTGCTTAGACCATTAGACTTACTTTAACCCCCCCCCATGGTCTGTTCCAATTGCGTAAAGCATAAAACACATACAAAGGCATAAATTCAGTCAGTTCTGGTTGTATTAAATGGAGGAAAGGGCTTGCTGCAAGTAAGCAGTAACACGCAACAGGGTGTGCAGTAATGCTTAATTACTGCAGCACACCTCAGGTGGGTTGTAAGGTGCAAGGCACATCTCAGTGCCTTCGGCCACCTGGGAAGTGTGGTAATTTATGGCAGTGCTGAACACCCTGGAATGTGTTATTGCATTCATAAAATGGTTTTAAGTATAAAAGAAAGTAAAATCTGAACTGTATGGTCATGTGAAATTAATACACAGTGATGTGACCAGTTTTGCCCAGTCAGATTTCTTGCTTTATCTGAGCCCTTTTCAATCATGTGTCCACTCTTCCTCTGACATGGTCTCAAATAGTGTAAATTGTAGTGACATCTCCACCATAGCCAACACTTTTAACCACTATTTCTCAGACCTCTCCTCACGCACCCTTGCCTTCCCAGTTCAGTCTTCCTCTCCACAACATGTTGACTCCATCCCAGGATCCCCAAATCCCCGGCCCTTCCTCCTTTCTATTTTGGCACAGCTAATTTTCGCAGACTTCTAAAGGAGGTCCCTGATTCTAAATCTGTAGGCGTGGATGTCATTGAGCCTAGATTCCTTAAAGGAAAGCTGTCCTAAACAGTGGGGGCAATCACCAGGGCTGCAAAAATGCCCGATTTAAAACAACCTACATGGTTTAAAATAATTGTAGCTAACCTTTCTGGAACCATACCCACCGAGATTCACCTCTGCACCTTAGCAACTATGTTCCGTCATAGGTACTGAACACATCTGCTTATCTTAGCGTGCTGCTCCTGCCCCGACTCAAAACAATCCATGAGTTGTGTCAAGTTGAAAAGCCTGCCATGACCTGCTTTGGCTTTAGACTTCCTGTGAGAATTGACTTCCTGTAATTTCATTGATGTCTTTTAATTTTATTTCTTGCAGCAATATAATGCCTTGTTCATCTTGTTCCAACTTTATTGTACCTCATTGTTGTCATACTGTATGAATTGGCGTGATAATCTTTCTATGTGTAATCTCACGGGTTATGTCTGAAAAGAGGAATTTCTTTGCCTAGTGCACTTATCCAGTTAACAAAAATGAAAATAAAAAAAAAAAAAGATACATTTTATGAGAGTCAGGAAATTGACAATGTGAAGTTGAGGTAATTGGATGCATAATTTTAGGCATGAAATCAGCTCCAGTGTTTCAGAGATGTTACTAATTTTTATTTTTAACTATTGCCATATACCCAACATCTGTACACTGTACACAAAATGTTACACTGATTAGCAGCTGTGTGTCCCTTTATTAGTTGCTATGGCTGAAATAAATGTTCTTGGATGCCCAATTTTTCATGATATGAAGGCAGTCTGTGCACTGGGGCAGTTCAGTGCAAGTTGTTAGCAAAGTTTCTCTGAACATAATGACTACAGATATTGGATGCATAAAGGTGAACTGAACTGGAGCTCTTGTGTTTAAATCCTAGGATATTGCAGATATCACAAGGCAGTTTCCCTTGCTGGCCGATGACATCAGAGTCCCCGAGTTCTTTGAGAAGGAGCAGTTTTTCTCCAGTGTTTTCCGCATCAGTTCATGTGGTCTACAGCTCTGGACACACTATGATGTATGGATTTTGAGTGGGTTGTTGTTGTTTTGTGGGGTATAATTTGCCCATTTTATATGCGCAGTATTACATCCCAGGATCTGTGGATTGAGCTGCAATAAACCACGCCCCAGCAGGTTTTGCCTAGCGATTCACAGTCAGCTGGGGTGTGGCTTCTTGAAGAAGCAGTAAGGCATGGCAGGGTGTAGATTATTGAGGGACTTACCCATGCCTTGTGTGGTGTGTCACAAAGTACAGCCAAGTGATTTAACAACAGGAGAAGTGGGTAATCTCCCAGTTACCCATGTCCTGGAGTGCCTTACTGTTATTATACAATGGACACGTGTACAATAAATTTAAAGTGTACAATAAATTTAAAATGTATTTAATTATGTTTTGTTTTATTATAAATGCCTTCCTCAGCAGTGGGTTATTGCAAGATTTACCCATGGGTAAAGACCTTAGCTGACAAACCGGCTACAGGATTTTTAATACCCATTTTTATTATGCAGCACAACCCACATCCTGTTGTGTGTTGTTGCTTATTTATAAAATGGGTGGGCAAAAGGCTGCATTCTGATTGGCTGCATGTCATACTTATTTATAGAGCTGCCAGCACCTAAAAAAGTCCCAATGTGCCATCTGGAAATGTCAGTTTAAAAACTGGAAGCCTGAATTCTCTGCTTCACAAAAACAAAACAAAATTTATAGTCTTTCTACAAGTTACCTTTGAGTTGTTCACAGATGCTACCGTGCATTAGTTTCTATAACCAGCAGAAGAAAGAACTGGAAAAAAACTTGTTAAGTTCAAAACCATAAGTTGTTCTCCACTGTGATTTTTCTCTGCTATCCTAAACCCATTTTATAAGCACAGTAAGACTCTTCAGGTTGTTGGTAGTAGTGCCGTGAATGCACTTCCAGGGGCTGAAGGCACTCAGGCTGTGGCTTCATGCTGTATTGTGCCTCTGGGTATGCATTCATGGCACTAGGACCAACACCCTGTTGTGTCTTAATGCTTACATAAGGAAGAGAGACCCAAAAAGTGTTTGTTTTGTTTTCCTTTTTCAGTTCTCTTTATGTTCCTCTGGCTAAGATGCCCTTCTGCCTACGGCCAGTGTATCCTCCCATCCCTCAAGGTTCCTCACACTTGATTTAGCAGGACTTCCACAGGCCACCTGCAGCACACCACTGTGGGGCAGGCAAGGCTTCATCTACCCATCCAGTACAGTTTTTCCCTTTTTATTCCCTCCCTGGGACATCGCGATGGATGACACCCAGGGCACAAACAGGAGCATGCACGGGTCATGCTGGCACCAGACGCATCCCCTTCTTCTGTAGCTGAAGCTGCTCCAGCACTGCAGCTCAGCCTTTATTAGGTGGCTGTTAAGCAGCAGACCCAGCATGCCCCCCCCCCCAAAGAAACAGAGCAATTTGTCAGATGCTTCAACTCATTCCCCTGGCCAGGCCAGCATCAAAAAATTTCTCCGGCATCTCACTGAGAAATCCTTTGTAAAGTTTTTGTGCTTTTGGAACTTTTTTATTTGAACATAAGCTCTTCAAAATAAGGTTTTAACCATTTCCGCTAGCTACAGTCATGTTGCGTTTCCCTTCTAACACTGTAGCTTCATATTCAGTACAGACTGGCAGCACTGCCAGCAGAGACAGTGGACATGAAGACAGTATAGGCCTTCAAGGTAAGCCTGAACAAGTTCTGCATAACAAGCTAAACACAGAGTGCCCTAGGTAGTACGGTGGGTGGGTGGGAGATCTCTATAAATTAGTACATGTCACAGCATACATGTTGGCCCCTGCACATGAAGCAGGGGCGGGGCAGACTTGGTCATCTCGTTGAAGACAGTGGGCAGCTTTAAGAGAGGCGGGGACAGGCATGGGGGGAGGTAAGGATCATGTGTAGGGAGGATGGGAGGAGTGGGGAGGGAGGGCAGGGACAGTAGCTCAAGCTGTGGACCCTGAAATACGAGCAGACTTGATAGACCAAATGGATTTCTTCTGCTGGCTTTTTCGTATGTTTGTATGTATGTTCCTACCTTACATTATTGCGACTTCAGGGTCCATTTGCAAGACTTAATGTAAGATACCCCATTCTCAAATGTGGTATACTTGTGAAACCGCAGTGTTTGAATTTCTAGTGCATGTTTTTTTCACTAAAACATTGATGTTCCCTTCTTGTCTCTTTAATGAGGAGATATTTCTCTTTATCTCCATTTAAATTAAGGCAGTATAGCCTAGAGGTTAAAGTAATGAGCTATAAAAGAGCTTGGTACATCCAGCAGACCTGGCTTTGACTCCCACAACTCCTCAATGACTCCTCAATGTCTGGGACACGCACGCCCCACTGCGTCATACCAGGGTACATGACAACCACCTGCCTTGGATCACCCAAGAACTTATAGCATGCCAAAATGCACAGGACAAAGCATGGAGAACTCCTAAATCTTCACATCTCCCACACGATTTCACCATCTATTGGACTCTACGAAACAAGTGTACCAGAGCAATCTGTCTAGCTAAAGCGGAATACGTCGGCTCCTCTCTCCACTCTAATTTAAATAGCCCATCCAAATTCTAGAACGTCATTCATTCCCTCTTCTCCCCACCAGCCGTCTATCCCACCCCACTCCTAATCGTGAATAACACCCCCCTTTCGGATCCACATGCGGTTGCCACAGAATTCAACACTTATTTCTCCTCCTTGCCCACTGCTGTGCCACACAGTCCTCCCCCTGGAATTAAGGATACACACAGGCCGCTCACCTTCTCATTCAAAGATATCTCACCAGCTGATGCCCTTGAGGCCCTACAGGCTATCAACCCATCAAAAGGTAATTCCCCCGATGGTCTAGACAACAAACTCCTCCTCCTCTCCAACCCTGCCATAGCAACTCCCCTCGCCAACCTCCTAAACCTCTCCTTTTCCACTGCAGTTGTCCCCCAGATATGGAAGCATGCTGTCATCATCCCCCTCCCTAAAAGGGGTGCCCCCACCTCCCCCTCTCTTTACCGCCCTCTCCCTCTCCTCCCAGCTCTTGCAAAACTACAAGAGCACCTAGTGCTCAAACAACTCACTTTCTTTCTCTCCGAATCCAGTTTCTTCACACCATTCCAGTCTGGATTCAGGAAGGAACATTCCACTTTCTCCTCCCTGATTAGGCTCACAGACACCATCCTCATTGGAATGGATTGAGGGCTATCACCTCGGCTGTCTTCGTTGACCTTGCCAAAGCGTTCAACACAGTCTCCCACCCCCCTGCTATTATCATGTCTCTCAGAAGCTGGCCTCTCTGGCTCAGCCACCAACTGGTTCAATGCCTACCTGTCAGGCAGAACTCAATCAGTTAGAATTGCAGACACTACTTCCTTCCCCCTCCCCATGAGTACCAGAGTCCCCCAAGGATCAGTACTCGGTCCCATTCTGTTCTCCATCTTTCTCAATAACCTTCCTCTAGTGTGCTCAACCACATCTATTCATATGTACGCAGACGATACTGTCCTATTCACCTCTGGCTCCTCCCCGGATGAGGTAACGGCCAACCTCCAGGCTGACTTCAACAAAGTTCAGCTATGGTTTAGCTCTCACCAATTCTCCCTCAATGCTAAAAAAGCTGTCACCATGAACTTCGGCACTCAGCAACATCTGTCTAGGCTCCCCTCCCTTGCCTCCTTCCACACCCTTGATGGGACAAAGGTGGAGGATGCCACTTCTTTCCGGTACTTAGGAGTATGGCTCGACCGTCATCTTTCCTTCTCCGACCACATCAATGCAATCATGAAAAAACTGCGCCCCAAGCTCAGTGCCCTCTACAGGAACCGCTGTAGCCTCCCCCTAACTGCTAGGCATGAACTAGTGCAGAGGATGATTCTTCCCTCCTTCGACTACAGAGAGATAGTCTACAGTGCTGCTCCCAAATCTACCTTATCCAGATTGGAACCCCTTTTCCACACCTTCTGTCGCTTTGCTCTTGATGTCACCCCCCGCACCCGTCACTGCGACCTCTACCATTCCCTTGCATTCCCATCCCTCGAAAACCACCGCCTGCAGCACTGTGCAAAATTTGTCTCAAAATTCTGGCTCGACGCCCTCCCGTCCTACCTCTCTTCACTACTTTCCCCAGCTCCCACTCCTACTCATGCCCTCAGATCCCTCGACTACTGGCAACTGCTAATCCCTAGGTGGAGGACTTCCATCGGGCAAGCAGCCTTCTCACATCCCTTCCCTTTGTGTATTAGTAGGGGTATCACAAGTTGTAAGCGGGAGGTAATAATCCCTCTTTACAAGACACTGGTTAGGCCCCATCTGGAGTACTGCGTGCAGTACTGGAGGCCACACCGTCACAAGGACATTAACCAAATTGAGGCAGTCCAGAGAAGGGCAACCAAAATGGTGCAGGGACTGCATCAGAAAACATGAGGACAGATTAACTGAGCTCAATATGTATACCCTAGAGCAAAGGAGAGAGAGAGAGAGGTGATATGATTGAAACATTCAAACACCTTAAGGGCATTAACAAGGTGAAAGAGTCTATCATGTTTCAGTATAAGAAAAATAGCAGAACAACAGGACACAGCATGAGATTAGAGGGAGGCTGATTATGGGGTAATGTGAGGAAGTTCTTTTTCACAGAAAGGGTGGTGGATGCATGGAACAGCCTACTTCAGGAAGTGGTGGATATGAATACAGTGCAGGGCTTCAAACAGGCATGGGATAGGCATAAGGGAGCAATATGGATGAGTATGAATAGATAGGCCATTAACAGAGCAAAGGCCGATGGCACATTCATAAGGTAGAAAAAGAAATGGGCAGACTAGATGGGCCTTGTGGTCCTTATCTGCCATCAACTTCTATGTTTCTATGCAAACTCTGGAGTGAGCTCCCTCCACAAATTCGCCCTCCTCCTGTTCCACTCCCTAGCTGGCGCTGGCAAATTACCTCTTAGTAAATTGCTCCCTGCGCATAGTACTATACAAGTGCAAGCCCCCTCCAACCCCTGACTACCTGACCAGCAGCACATATCATACGCTATGGAAGCTGGCTTATCTATACCAACTATGGCACTTCTTGGCTTGTGTTCTTTTGTCCTGTCCTAATTGCACTTGATACGCTACCTTTTCGCCTCCGTGTTATCTAAATCTATGTGCTACAAGCTAACTGTAACCAATGTATTCTATGTACTACAAGCTAAACTGCAACCTAGGTTGCTATCAATAACCAAACTGTAAACAATGTTTTCCTTGTACTACTAGTTGAACTGTAACAAATGTTGTATCCCTGTTTACCGCTGCACTTGTATAACTGTAATCTCGGCCTACTGTATACCTTGTTAAGTGTAAATCTCTTGATAACCTGCATGTTATCTCCTACTGTACCCCCTCTCCCCAGGTCGCACCGTGAGACAAGCGTCTTCTAGCTCAGTGTGCCTTTCCTGGTGAAACAGTTTCAATAAATAAACCTCCACTTGCATACTGTGTGACCCTGAGCAAGTCACTTAACCTCCCCATTGCTTCAAGGTCATCCCTGAAAAAAAGGCATTTGCCTAGTGGGCCTTACCTGGTAATCATAAAAAAATAAATAATAGATGGGTCAGAATGCATTACATAATTGATAAACTACACCCAATAATGCATAGTGTAAAGGTATCAGGGGGTTCTGGTGACAAAGTAACTTAGTACTGTGATGCTGGAAATAACTTATGGTCCATTTTGTTTGCCATTCCTGCCGCATGGCAGTGACTGTATCCAATTTTAGACGTGACATACATCCAAGTCTACAGCAAGAATGTCACCCTCCTCATGCTGTGTAACCCACAGTGCCATTCTCCCTAAAAAATCGGTCTAGCCCTGCTTTGAAAGCCTGAACAGTGCTAGTTCCCACCACGTTATTGAATTGGAAATTCTACAGGTTGACAACCCTCTGTGCAAAAAAATTATTTCTAATGTTTCTCTTTATTTTCCCCTCCCTCTCAGTTTGAAGGCATGTCATCTAGTTTTGCTTACACTCCCCATTTCAGACTTCTTTGTATATATATCCTTAACAATGCACCCAGTACTGGTACAAAACATCAGTTGTAGCTGGAGGTCTCACACTTTGTGTTATTCCATTGTATGCTACTGATGAAAGGTTTTGATACAGTCCTAATCTTAAGTTTTTTGTTTCCGTTGTTGGAGTGTCCCATTTTCATTTACTGCTCTGTTGTGTACACCACAGCTTTTGGGTTTTGTCTTGGTAAAACTAAGTAGGAACAACAACAAGACAGACTCAAGGGCAATCCGTCTTTTTTTTTTGTTGTCCTTTACCCTATATGTGTACTCCACCCTATCTAGTCCATTCTGTATTCGGAAAAACAATCATGTCGCCTCGTAGTCTTCTTTTTTTCTAAGCTAAGTAAATGTGAGTATGTCCAGTCTTGCAACATTAATAAAACATAAGGCCAAAGGCAAAGGGGGTTATATTGGTCATCCAAACCCCGCTTTAGCTTTACGCTCTAATATATGATCTTCTTTGAGGATCTCAGCCGCCACCGAACCACATCATGGAACTGTAAGTCATACCACAGAACTGTAAGTCATCAGCGTCAGGACTATCCAGAAACATTGTGCAGGTTGGGGCTGCCCTCATCAGTGCCTGTATAATGTGGGCATCCCCAGTATGCCTCATTTTTTTTCTCCCACCATCAACCTCATATCTGTGCAGCGCTGCTGAAGAACGCTGTCGAAACTTTGCAAGTATGTGCTGACACTTCCACTTTCTAAGTTTATTTTAAGTTCACTTTTATACTGCCGCCAAAAGACAGGGAACCGTTGTTCCGTTACTGCCATTGCAATGACTTGAACATCAATCTTTGTAGATGACGACGGCCATTGCTGAATCGAAGAAAAAGGATAGATCCTTGAAACTGCCATTTTAACAAGGACAATCGCAGAAAAGAAAAGGCTGTTTCTCCACACTCTCCCTTCTGTCTTCACACCTTGTGGGATGATGGGTGACTGTACTGCTTGCTGTTGCACGTTGTTTCTCCTCTTATGCCCCCTATGGCATCTAAGGTTTCCATATCCTCTCCTGTGTGCTTGGTGTGGCCCTAGTAGCTTTGGTCCTTGCCAGTCTGATGATCCCCAGAGATTGTCTCCGGCCGGGAATTGAGACATGCTGGAGATGCTAACGTTACATAGGCCCCAGTGAGGTGCATCAACGTGTGTGACCCCAACCTGCAAAAAGTTTCTGGGTGGTCCTGACACCAATGGCTGACAGTTGCTTGATGTGGTTCAATGGAGGAGATTCTTGAAGATCTGCTGTTACGTTAGGTGATTATTCTTTCAGTTGGGTGTAGCTGATTTGTTAGAATACATTTTGAAAAAAAAAATAAAACACGAACTGGATGGTTTTTAAGTGGTAGCTTTAAATTGAGTGACAATTTACTGAATGTCAAAAGCACTGAACATTTACAGGCTTAAACATTTGTGGCTTACATCAACCCTTAGAACCATTCTTTGCTCTTATCAGCAGCAAACTATTTATGTACTTGTTCACCATTAAAGGCACACTGGGCCGAGACTTATTTCCTCGTGCAGCATGGATTATATACAGGATAAAGTATGAGGTGCAGTGTGTTATGAGAATTTAACACAATTGTTGTTGATGGCACATAAACCCCGAGGGTGAAGCCCTAGGGGTTTATGATAGCCATCCAACAATGAAGGTGTATGTTAAATTCAAATTAAACACACTGCACCCCATATTTTGTTTTATATACTGTAATTCAAGGGGTTCCGTTTTTTCTTTTCACTGAGAGATCTGAAGATGAATAAAATAGACAATCATACCTTGTGTCATAGATTTTCTTTATTTGGTAGGCAGAGTACTTTGTAATGGGTAGAAATATTAAATTAACTGTTAGAAAGTGTTAGAACTGCAATTTCGTTAGCTTTAACTGCAGATAGAAAGAAGAAAAAAACGTCAGTTTGAATCTTCCGGCTGGCTGTTTTTTTATTTTACGTTGTTACTGCCGTTGCTTCGTGTTGCCTGGCAGTGGAGTCTTGTGATCTGCAGAGGGAGGGGGAGAGGTGAAAGATTTGGGTGAAAGGTAGGTAGTTTGCAGAAAGAAGAAAATGTGCTCTAGTTTTACAGTGGCTGATGAGGTGAGTGTTTATGATTAAGTATTTTTTGTGAGGCAGAATGTTTTTGAAAGTCTCGAGCCGCACTGCACTTTCGATTGGAAGCAGGCGCGTGAATGCCGTAACACCTACTCAGGTGTTACAGTATTTAATACACAGTTTGTCAATATGAAAAAACAGAACCCATTAACTATAAGAGTGTAATGTACTGTACCTTATGTACTTTTAGTAATGATTGGGATCTTCAAGTACCTGAAAGGGATAAATAAGGTTGATAAAGAGAGTCGCTTTAAGCTGAGTGGCAACCATAACACAAGGGGCACAGTCTTAAGCTGGAGCATGGGAGGTTTAGGAGGAAGGTCAGGAAGCACTTCTTTACAGAAAGGGTGGTGGACACTTGGAATGCACTGCCAGAAGAGGTAATCTCGTTGAAGACAGTGGGCAGGTTTAAAAGTGGCTGGGATAGGCATGGGGGAAGGTAAGGATCATGGGTAGGGAGGATGGGAGGAGTGGGGAGGGAGGGCAGGGACAGTAGCTCAAGCTGTGGATCCTGTAATACAAGCAGACTTGATAGACCAAATGGCCTTCTTCTGCTGGCTTCTTCATATGTTCATATTTCTGAATTTTTTCTTTTTATTATAAGGTTCTAAATGCATCTTAAGGTTCCAGCAATATGAGTTCTTCCTCACAGTTTACAGAGATCACTTAAACTTGGAGATACAAATATAGACCTTGTAATGCAGAGGGACAGTTGTTATGTTTATAGCTTATATTCCATTTTAAAAAACAGAACATGCTCTGTAACATTTTTAAGATATTTCCAATTCTGTATGTTCAGTTTCTGTCTCTGGCTTCCAACTACACATACTCTGAAGCCTCCAAACTTGGTGTGGAACATCTTTGGCAGCATTATTTAAACCCTTGTGTGGGGCAGGCTGACAGAGCTTCACTAGAACAAAGTTATCCAAAATAAGGTTTGTACATTTGTTCCAGTTTAACCAGAAAGCAGTAAACTGAAGGTAAATGTGTATTTTTGTGATGCCTCTGTGTTGTTCAGTTGCTGTCTCAGCTGAATACCAGACAATTGGCTGAGACAGGAACCTTCACTACACTGAGTTACAAAAGAACAAAGACCTGTTTCTGTAGTTCGTTATGTTCAGTCAAAACTGGGGCAATGTAAAGGTTGGATTATTTAGGCAACTTTTGTTCTGGAAACACATTGTCAGCATGCCTTACACAAGAATTTGCATGCAACTACCCATAGTGTTTATTGAGGCTTAGAGTGAGTGTGTGTGTGTGTGTGTGTGTGTGTGTGTGTGTGTGTGTGTGCGTGCGCATGTGCACATATATTTAGGGGAGTACATGGGGAGCTGTATACTTGGACATTCCTTTTCTCCCTGCAACCTATTTGGATCTTACACACTGTTCTTCTTACAAAAAGTCACTCCTGCATGCTACCACTTGGTGGGACAATTTTTAGTTCCACCAAAATATGAGTATTTTATGAATGTTTTAGTTTAGTATTTTCTCAAGACAAAAAGATGGCCACCACATTTGGCTTAGAAATACCATTGTAGACTTGGCAAGGGTTAGGATAGAGGAAATAAAAAAAACAAAACTGATGGTGCACAGCATAGGAGGTACCTAGAAACGTAGATTTGAAAGGTATGCTTATATTTTTATTACCTGTAGCTGAAATTGGCTTTATGTAAAAACATTTTGTGTTGCATTGCTGCTTTAGCATTTAATGTTGGGAATCATATAACATTCCACATGACAGTGCCTTACGTTCTCTGTGATGGATATTGGTGCTGAAAAATTGGCATTAGTACTATTAGTGGGGAAGAATGATTAGCCATGACCAAAGCGGTGAAATAATACAGCAGCATCACTGAAGGGTAATTATCAAGCTATTATATTTCACTATATATTTTTTGTAAGGTGGCATTTTGCCCAGGTCATCCTTGCAAAAGAGATTTTCGTCTCAATAGGTTCTTCTACCTGGATCAATAAAGATTATTATAAAATGGGTAGGGGGGTTTCCTGTATCCTGATTTGCCAAAAGAGTTTGGAATCCAGGTCCTTATGGGGCAGAAAACACCTGTCCGGGAACCCTTTCGGCAACCAGTACACAGCACACCTACGATATCAGTGCCTCCCTTAAACTAAAAAACATTTCTGTGCAGCCATGTTTGTAAGGTTAAAAACCTTAATACTCACGGCTTGCTGTAACTTCAAAAAAGTACATATTACCACATGTTAAAAGCTCCCAACCCTGCCTCGACTTAACTCACACACAGGCATATAAAAATGTCATATTTGAATCCATCTACTTACCTTTTTTACTCCTACGTCAGGTTTGTCTTCCTAGGCCTTCAGTCCCCACTGTCAATTTTACCTTGTTTGCTGCCATTCTGCAGTGTCTCACTCCCCCGACACTCTCCCAGTTTCTCCATTTACTGGCAGCTGCCACGCAGTTTGTCAAGTTGAGTAGTTTGAAACTGCATACAATAGTATCATTTGAAAATTCACTGGTGCCACTCCAGTAGTTGCTAATCTAGGATGCTAATTACTTTCTGTGTCTGTAACCATGGCAGCACACAGCATCATACTCACTGTTCCCCCGTTGCTGACTCAGTCAGCAAACGGCCACGCAGGAATGACTTACACTCTAGCAAGTCCATCTCTCCCTCACTGTCGCTCAAATAGTCGCACAGTCGCAGATCTCTCTCAAGCTACATAGTGTAACCGTAGAATAAAAAAAATGGTAAGCCACAGCTAACAGCACACAGCGGCAGCACCACATAGTGGACACTTTAATGATAGCACAATACAGTAAGCTAAAGCAGGAATTATATTTTACATTTTTATTGTAAAATGCAAGTTATTCCTTTCTTAACTTTATTTTTTTTTCTCTACATTTAGAAGTTTAATAGGTGCAGTAGGACTCTCCAGGTTGGTGGTTCTCAGGGATGAACACCCTTCCGCGGCTGAAGGCCCTCAGCACAAGCACCTCAGGCCTCACTATGCACCTAGTTGGGAATTTATCCCATGGCAACTACTTCCCCATCATATCTGATTGCTTACTTATTACAGTATTGTATGATACATAGTGAACATTTATACCCCTATAAACAACAGGTTGGCAGGCTTATTGTGTATAGCCTGCACATGGCAACTGTTAATAAAACTAATTAACTAGAGGCTGTGCATGCATAGTACCAAACACAGCACGAGCCTGACAGTGGAGGCGGACAGCAAAGAAAGCATGACTATTCACTTCTTCTGAAGCTGGCTGTCAGAGGCTCAGATGAGGAGAGAGCAGGGAGTGGCATGTGTGGTTGAAGGTGCCACAGATATGAAGTCTGTCCTGTGGCATAGTTGGTTTCCTGGTCAGGAGCCGAAATGTGGAAGCTGCTCAGGCAGTTATGTAAAGATGCTCCGGGTTGGAGCAGCAGCCAACAGTATACAGTGGACACTCAAAGGTGAAAGCAGCCCCCACAGCTCAGAAGAAAGTGCTTGACTGGGCTTTAGATTAAGAAATAATCATACAGGAGCAGGACCGAGGGCTTGATGTATGCCATAAGGGGAACTGAAAGCAGCAGGTGCTACATTTGTTAGTGCTGCACTGCAGCTGTTCGTTAGAGCTTTATGGGGCAAACTGTAAAGATGGGAGGGAGCAGCATTAGGGCCAGAAAGGCACAGCAGCAATGTATATATTTTTCATATAAATTTTCCTGAGCAGTTCCAAGTTGAAGCAGGAATTACTGTTCAGAATGTATTATAACAAATAAACAGTGCCTGACTATATCAAAAACGTAGTGTGTAGAGCTGTCACGGGGTTCTGGTGACCAGTACAAACCACTCTGCCTTTGGCCTCCTGGTTTATAATCTCAACAGAACTCCTCAATATATTTACCCTTATTATGTACAGCTGGGTGTAGCTTATCCCTTATATTGTAAAACTAGAAATAATGTAGTGTATTTTCTTTTTTGGGCATACACCAGCAGCTTATGACTTAGTTTTTTTTTCTCAGCTTTATAATTACTACAAACGCACATCGCCCTTTGTCACTCCTTGGTGTAGTGCAGTTCTACTTCCGTCAAGTTCAAGGTCAGCCTGAGTTTGTTGCTGTCAGTCTAAACTTTGAGGACTTCGGTCCAGTGTTATTCTGTGTATCTAAAGATCCCATGCTTTCTTGTCCTCCTTTTCTCTTTTTTTTTTTTTTTTTTTGTAGGTGATGGATAATTTACTAATCCAAGTAACAGGAAGGAAACGGGTTGTTCTCTACAGCCCTCGGGATGCACCCTATTTATACTTAACAGGTAACTACACATTAGTGGAAAAAGTACATTCTGTTTATGCAGTTCCTGTAAAAAAATATTCTGCACCAAATAATCCTTATATTTTTGCTCGTCATGGACCTAGAATTCTTAAGTTTACTGTTTCATGATATTATCGCTATAGGTAAATGCCAAAGCAAATATTCTCATTGTAGGCAGTTCAGAATAAAAGCGTGTCACCATTTCATTCCATGACTTGATTGTACTCAGAAAATTCTGCATATAGAACAGTAATAACTCACTTGAGGCAGCAGCAAATCCAACAGTTTATGCAAACCCATGCCATTGCATAAATCAAATATGGCTTAGACTTAATAAAACAAAACATGCCTGATATTTTGCTCTTGAACTGTAACCCCTGTAGCATCACTCATGGCTTTGCTACCCATGATGCTATGGGGGTCACAGACCACTTGTAAAATATCTGGCATATTTTTATTAGACTCATGCCATATCCTTTCTATAAACATAAATTTTTCAACACAGGAAAACTGCATGTTTGCCAGCCCATAATGTATACAGATTTAATCTGTAATGCATACTAGTTGGTTGTGACATCATCAATTCACTAGTCGGTCATTTATGACATCACCAGTGGGTAACTTTTTAAAAATTCCTTACGTCAACCTAAAAGAAAGTCTTCAGTAAAAAAATGGAAATGGAGCCTTCAGTGCATGATTATAAACCAACAAACACTAACCTGTAGACCAGTCAGGAAAACGAAGCTGTTTGATTGCCAGTGAAATGAACAATTCCTTCACAGCACAATCTTTTAAAATACTATGCCAAGCACCCTTTATCACCCGTGTAGAAAAACGTATTTCCGCAAGTAGATAATAGACCGTGTACTTGCCAAAAGAAGCAATATAGATAACATCTACAACTCTCTGTATGATCTGACTTCAGCTGCCTTATTGACTTAATCACATGATCTCACAGTCATGTCACATTCAAACTGTGATCCCTTTGTACTGAAAACCTGAATTAGCTCATAATGTAGAGGTTAAATTTACTGCTGTAAACTTTCTAAAAATCCCTAAAAAAAAAAAAGTTCAAATAAAGCTATTTGCTCAATTTATCAAATGTGTTATACAGAAAAAATGCTAGAAAAGTACTGTGTACTTGTGAAATAATGCCATCTTGGGGCTCTAAAGAGGTCATAAATCCACTTGCACGTAGGACTTATCATTTATGATGTCTTTAGACCCAGGGAGAGCACAAAAACAGTGGCATTCAGTCCAATCAATCAGTCATTCAAAATTTTATTGTTAGACTATTATAGTCATCAACAATACATGCAAAAAGATCATACACATACCATAATATAAGTATAACTAACAGATAAAAAGACATTACCATAAATCGATCACAAAAACAACATTTAACATTAATATTATAAAACCACAATGTCTAAATTTCATTTACCATCAAATTATCTTAGGTTATCAAGATCACTCTGTTGCACATTTCTTAATTTTAATTTTCTTCTTATTTACTACCATAAAATATTTAGCCATTCTCTCAATAGTCCAGGTATCAACTGTATGAGTAAGGATATTTGTTAGTGTTTCTACTTCTATGCCAAATTGCCGATTTACAAAAGGTTTGAGCCAGTACGCTCTTTTATTCGTGTACCACGTACACTTCCATAAAATGTGATCTAGATCTTCCACACACATCTGCACATGAACAATTTTCTGCCCCTGTATATGCTTTGTCCTGTCTATACTTTAGCATGTTACTAGGGAATCTTTCAAATTTATATACATTGAACGTTTTCCTTAATTTGGGTTCTGTTAGAAGTCCAAATGGGGTTGTATCCCTATATAAAAATTATTTTTGGCATTCCATTTAGAATAAGCTGTATTACTAATATATTCTGAGTCCCTTTGATCCCAAAAGTTTATCTTTTTTGAGATATACTTTTTATATTTGTCACTTATTACAACTCCATTATTAACATACTTAATTAACCTAAGGAGTTTATTTTTCTCCAAAAGTCTCAGGACATTATTATACCGTAACCCACTGCCAGTACCCCTATGTTGCCAATCTTGTTTTTCTTTAAGACACAAGTTTGATATTCTCCCTGTGTCCTGTTTTATGATTCTCAACCAGAATAACACTTTTCTTGTTTCAGTCTTTGCATTTATATTTATCAATCCCAGCTCTGCTCTCAAATATTGGGCTGGGTAGGCAGGGCCCAGACCCAATATATTTCTTAACGTTTTATTTAATGGGATGTTTAATCGTTCTTTATTCGTAATATCCCATACATCCAACCCATTTAAGAGCTATGATTCATATTTTGTATTTACTACCTGAGCCAGAGGTCTAATACTTGATCCACCATATTTATAGTTAAATCTATTTAAACCTATTATGATTTTCTTTAAAGTGTCCATTAACTTTACGTAATGATCATTCCATTTGGTATTGGCACTCAGTTCTATTCCCAAATAAATATATGAATTTACAACTTCTACTCTTTCTTTTCCTAACATCCATGTTCCCCTTTTTTGTCTGTTTAAATTATTTTGACCAAAGATTACAATCTTAGTTTTTGTTAAATTTATTTTCAATTTCAACTTCTCTGAATTACTTTGCAAAAAATCTATTTTCTTTTGCAGTCCACTTTGGGTCAATGAAAAGAGAACCAAATCATCTGCATACACCAATATTATGTTTTATATTTGGGGAATCTGATTCTAACCAATTTATATCTCAGCATCTGGTCAATGTAAAGGGTGAACAGTACAGGGGTCAATGTACGTCCCTGCCCAACACTCTTGTTTATGTTAAATGCTGCAGATAAATTTCCCTCTATGCCTAATCGAATTTTAGCCCAATTTTTTGAATACAGAGGGCTAGATATTCAAAAGGGTTGCGCCATGCGCAACAGGGTTGCGCATGCTCAAGTCCTACATTGTGCCATTCTGCGATATTCAGCAGGGAGGCAGTTAGCAACTGAAAACAGGCTGAGCAACAGCGCAATGCAAATGTGAATGCATGCTCAACAGGAGGAGGAACCATGCATAAACTGCACAGCCCGATATTCAGTCGGGCTGTGCAGAGACCGAGCGCAACCCCAACCTGCGCCTGCAATACTTTGAGCAAAAAGGCTTAGTTGAGGGCACCCACAGGTGAGCTGCTGTATTGCAGGGTACAACACAGCAGCTGCCACCTGTGGCTGGCCCTCAACTCAGTCCCTGTGCCCCCCAGCCCGATCGCGGGCATAGTGTACCCCCACCAGGCCGATCGCGGGCATCAATGTAGCTCCCCTCCTGTTCACATCCCTGGTGGTCAGTGGACGGAAATGCCCGATCGCGGGCAGAAAGTGTCTAGAACCCCACATCCCATGTGCCCGATCGCGGGCAGAAAGAATACAGAACCCCCACATCCCATGTGCCCGACGCAGAGCAGAAAGAATACAGAACCCCACATCCCATGTGCCCGATCGTGAGCAGAAAGAATACAGACCCCCACATCCCATGTGCCCGATATGCGGGCAGAAAGAATAGAACCCCCACATCCCATGTGCCCGATCGCTGACCAGTAAGTAAATTGCCCCAAAACATCTCCTGGTGTCTAGTGTAGCCCCACCCCACCCACCCACGAAGCCCCTGCCCGCTCCCCGGCGGCGGTGAGGCGGCAGCATCCCACCTGCGCCCCGCGCCCACGCCGACTGACTGGCGGTAGGGCTGCGCCCAGTGGTGCAGAGCTAGAGCCAATGGGCGTGCAGCCCTGCCTACCCTGACAGTCAGATTTGTGAATGACCCACCGTCTAGACTGTCATGTACGATATAAACTACACGCCCATTGGCGTAACTCTGCACAAGCAGCGACCTTCAGCCAATCAATCGGCAAAGCGGCTAGCAAGTGAGATGCTACCGCCCGCCCGGCTGCCGGGAAGCGGGGTGGTGTTCCGTGGGTGAGTGGTGGGAGCCACACTAGACACCAGGGAGATGTTTTGGGGGCAATTTATTTACTGCCTGCGATCGGGCACACATGGGATGTGGGGGTTCTGTATTTTTCTTCCGCGATCGGGCACATGGGATGTGGGGTTCTGTATTCTTTACTGAAGCGGATGGTCACTCTCAGCCCTCTCAAGTATTTTCAGGCTCCTCCAAACATTTATTGGACCTGTCCATAGGACCAGATCAATCAGGCACATGGGATGTGGGGGGGGTTCTGTATTCTTTACTGGGCGATGGTCACTCTCAGCCCTCTCAAGTATTTTCAGGCTCCTCCAAACATTTATTGGACCTGTCCATAGGACCAGATCAATCAGGGAAGGCCCTCTGGGTGAGGTGACGGTGTATTCTCTACTTTCATCACCTACCAAATTACCATTAAGTGGGTGCAGATTATGTTCCTTCAATAATTTAATAATTTCTTGTCCAGAATCATTTACTTTAATATCCTTTGTCTTATTAATAACTGATCCGTATTATCTGCCACTGAAAAATAAGAATTATCAGACAGTCCGTCAAAATGTCCTATTCTTGCATTGTAATCGCCTACTAATAAAATTTCCTGATCAGGGAAGTTTAGGTTTAATTGCTCTATTACTGCGTTTAACTCCAACCACACATCTACCAAGTAGTATCTTGAGTTCCTTGGTGGAATATATACATTTACTATTAAAAAATTTTGAGTGGAAGTGTGAACTGAGACCACCTCACAGACGGGCATAATCCACACACTATCTTTTGGAGAAAAAAAAAATATTTTTATAAAGGTTACTATTCCTCCAGAACATCTCCCCATATTATATGTTTTTATATCTGGAGTATCGAATGCTTCATGTCCATTTAGCAGTGTCAGTGGCTCAGTAGGTAGCACACTCGCCTCTGAGGCCGGGAGATAAGAGGGCTGTTGGTTCAGTTCCCACATCTGGCATTTGGTTTAATATCCCAGTAGTAACACTGTAGTGCAGTATGAGAGGGGTGCTGCACTTCTGAGGTGCCGTCTTGCGGATGAGATGTTAAACCGAGGTCCCATCTGCCTGGATTGGTGATAGTTCAGGTGGATGTTAACGATCCCATGGCACTTATCGAAAAGAGTAGGGGAATTTCCCCAGTGTCCTGGCCAAATTTCCCACATTCACTAAAATACCGTCAACAGCTTAATCTGGTTCAAGGTCAGTTGGCATTCATCTGTATCCCCCTTCCCTGGGTCGTGCCTGAAAATAGGCAGGATTTGTCTCATGCACTTACCCGGTCAACAAAAACTAAATAAATAAATAACATTTATTTTTGCATTTTCTGCATTGTCATGCCATGTTTGTTGAAAACACAAGATATCAAACTGTGTGATTAAGTTCATCCACTCCTCATCATGATATTTATTCATCAGACCCGACAAATTGCAATTTAGGACCAGGATGGCATTTGGTCCCTCTTTAAGAAATGCATCCAGCTCCAAACCATCAACCTGACTATCATCTTTCAGTAAGCTACCCTCTACTGAATCTGTCGGTCATGATAATCTGCAAGTTTAATATACTTGTTTCTTTTCTGATATGCATCGATATTTTCTTGGTTTATTTCTTCTTGAGGGGAGTTAGATCTAAGTACTTCAGAGTCTACCAAATGAAGTCCCATTAGGTCCAATATACCTGGCTTCTGTAATATCTTATTCACTAAGCTTCTGTTCTAAACTACTATATTTATTTGACTATCCATTCCCATTCTCTGTGCTGTTTTTATTCCTTCCTTGCCTAATTCTAGCTTAAGGCAATTCCTTAATAGGTTACATATAGTTCCTGTTAACTTGTAATTGTTCTCTCTCCTTAGTGCATCCATTCCAAACAGGCTTAAACTCACCTCACTTTCCTGATCTACATTTCCTTCAGGCTCTTTATTAAATAAATGCCTATTTGGAAAAGTGATTGAGATCTCTTTATTTCCACTTTATAATCCATTCACCCAAATATAGTTTGCATATCTTGGGGAAACAAACAAGACATTTAGCATCATTGCAGCTTCAAGTGGAATTATTTTCACTGCCATTATCTCTCATAATGCTACATCTGTGTACAAATCTATCTTAACTTGCTTCACCAATATATTTTCTATGGATCCCTGCATACCTATTACATGTTTTAACCAGTTTGCAGGTTCCAGAAATCTAATAATTGGTGATACATCAGTTGTCTTTTCCTCCCTTTCCATTTCCTCAAAATTAACCCGTGTAATATTAAAGTCTTCATTTTTTTCTTTGTTGTTTTCTACTATCTGTTTCACTTTCTTTCCGTCCCATACGTTTAATTGTCTTTTCACTCGGGGCATTTAAGCCCAATTGATAATTTAACTGTTCTGTCTCTGTTTCTAACTTGTTCAAACAAGTAGAAAGCAATGGGTGGGTTAGATATTCAGCATCTTCTCCAACCAATGTTTTCATCGTATTTCCTTTTTCTTTCATTTCTACTACTAAATCTATTTTTGTCCTACTTTGGTTGTTACTTTATTTAACTGCATCCCTTTATTTTGTTTCTTTCTTTTTTTGTTGCATCTTTCCTCGCTGTTCCTTTTTTCATTTCTGTCTATTCTTCTTTTTCCTTTTCTTAGCTTCTTCTAAATTGCCATTTAAACTATCAGGAATCAAAATGTAGCTCAAATCTGGTCTTAATGCTCCTGGTTTCCTATCTTCTATCTCCTCAGCCCCATTCTGATCTTGCTGAATTAATTCCACTGAGTCCCTCTCCATTTCCTGCACCCTCAATCTGTTTGCTAGTTGATCTAGCTTTTCTCTGTTGATAGCAATGTCAGCCTTAATTGACTCCATTATATACTTATTAATTATTAACTGCTCCAATAACAAGATATTTGCTGAGTGTTGATTCTTTAAGGTATATATCAGATCCCTACTCGGCATACAAGGTTGGTAACCACTGTTTAAACCACCAGGAACACTATCCTTACTTACTGTATATCGTTAGTTTGTCTCTGAGTATTACAGTTACAATTGCTGCATGCATTTCTGGTTTTCAATTGAGATTCACAAATTTTTAGCCCTGAGATAATACTCTGCAAATCCTCTGTTACCCCATGTAGGGTTGTCTTCTCTTCTCTTTATAGGTGCTCGGAGATTCATCTCACATATTTGGAGAAGCCTCTAGATCCTGTGATGTTAAGCTATTCTGAGGGGTTAATGCTATTGGTAGGACAGATATCCTGGTTGCCTGTGTTCTTGGTGGAGAAGCTAGGTGTACCTTATCCAAATGAATTTCAATATGCTGTTCATGTATAGAACTTAAGGACACCTGTTCTATGTTTTTCACCATTCATTCATTGGGTATTGAATGGCTATTCCTTGGCCTAGGTGTAGAGGTTTTACTGATTACCTGTAGTGGTTTTACTAGGTGCTCAGTAATTTTTGATTGCCTCTTCTGTTTATAACTCATCTTGTTCTGATAATCCTCATCTGACTATCTGTTATAAGAGGAGAAAGTTTAGGATCATTCTGCCTTTGTAATCTCGTATTTACCATCTTATTACTGATACTTACAAAATACTTACAGGAAAACGACAATAGACTTCACTATATCACAAAACAGCTCTTCAGTGCCACAATACTACCCTGTAAATATTGTACACGTATTGCACTTATTATATTCTGTCTTTACCATGCATTTGATTTAAAAGAATATAAATATCTGATACTACTTTCTGGCTAAATGTTTACCTCTCTTTTCGATATTGCACAAAACCTTACCTTAGACACATACGGTAAAAGTTCAAAACAATGTGCAATAAGAAAAATTTAAAACAATGATACCAACAAGAATAATACAAGATAAAAATTATTGTCCTATGTATCTCACAATGTCTCACAGTGTCCTGATCCTACTGGTTGAAAATGTTCCTTGCTTAAGTTCGAGATTCCACGTTCAATATACAACTTTTCACTGCATTCAAATCTTCGATCATAGTTCACGCTGCTAATTCTTGTCTTATAAATCTGCTCTTTTCCTGATAGTCCTGTCTCCCATTTATTTTCAATGCATATAGTCCATGTAGTACATTGAGAATTTTCAGAATAATCAGGCTCCACAATCCCCCTCTGCTCACTTTGTACTTCCTTGATGTTGCCACCAGAAACAAGTACCAAAGAGTTGTTAGAATTATTAGCTAGCTTGAAGAACTAAAAATCACTTTCCCCTCTTATCCAGTAAACAGCTATAAAATTATATTTCAATTTACTGCTGAACCTAATCCTAGTAATATTACTATCAGCAAGTCAGTTTCATTCAGTATATTTATATAAATTACTTATTACTTCTATAACAGTTACATATACTCCACATTTAACATTTTAAAAGAGGATAATAAATGCTTTTTTTTTTTTTAAATGCTTACTGGATGCTGGATACCCAAGTTGTACAGTGTATAGAGAAGGGAACAGAAGAAACACCAAATGTAGCCACTGTTAATACGCTTCTCACAACCACTGTGACTACACGGCATATGCTACTGTGGACTCGACTTTATTTTAGCCATGGACCGCTGTTCCCATCTTTACTTTAAAAACTTTCCTCCAGCTAGCGAGAAGACAGCAGGTCTACAGTAGAATGACACCTCTCCCCTGTGGCCTCAACTGACCCACAAATTGCGATCTCTGCTAAAATCTCTCAACTCTAGGTCTCTCAGCTACAGCTCCAGCATTCATCTGCGATCTACAGTCTGCTGCTGAAGGGGCTGATGATGCAGTTATAGGGGCTGGACATGTGCCGCATTTGCATACGGCACGAAATTCAACCCCCAATCTAAAATATCTTATATCCATATAACTATTAAAATACAATGTATATAACTTGCCCTTAAAACTTAAATAATCTGAATCACACAATCACGTTCACCTACAGATAAAATCAGTTTGTGCTGCGAACTCTTGAGAACACTTGCCAGCGAGTGTTGATGTCTTCCCGAAGAAAATACACACTTTAACACTTAGCGGGCAGCATTAGCTCACTTGGTTAAGTTCTATTTTATTTACTTCCTGGCTATATCTGTGCTAAAACTCAGCAACTAGCAAAGAGAAAATGCCAAAAGGCTAGCAGATAGAGTGAAGAAGAATAAAACAAAAAAGAGTTCAGAAATCCTTTATGTTCCTTTTTTTTTAATTTCTCCTTCTCTTCCCTTCTGGACACCTTTCTGTTCCCTCTTCAGTGTTTTTGGTGGTCCTTTTCAGCATGCCATATAGCGTTCCTCACAATACTTTAACCGCCTCACTGTCCTTCAGTTATTTGGTGAGACACAAAGAGAATAAAAAAAAAACCTCAACGTTCCAGTCTGACCAACCCCACTGCTTAACCTTTCCAAAGGGCTACAGTTTATCTCCCCACGAGGTCCTGAGCCACCACAATGGGCTGTCCTCCATCTGCCACCACTCTCACCACTCTTGGACCTCCTTCACCTTTCTCCTATGGGAAGAAAAAAACAGCATGACAGCGGGCATGGCGCTGGAGACCAGAGAACTATTATAGGTTGTTCTGGTAAGGGAACAAACTTTTAGGCAAAGGTGGCATACCTTCCACAAAATAAAAATACGCAATGAACCCCTGCTTCTCTGCCTTTCTTCTCAAGGTCAGAGAGTGCAACATAGTATCTTCTTCTCAATCTCGCCTCTGAATGAATCAGAGTCCTGATAGGGTGTTAGTAGTTTTCCTCTTTTTGTTATTTGTTCTCCCTTTTTTTAGATCTCTCTTTTTACACCTACCCAACATGGCACTCAGTTTGAAAATAAGAAAAGGAAAACAAAATATATATGCCAAGCATACATTTATTGACATTAAGTGTGTCTCCAACATCCCTGGTACTATGGGTATAGTGTAACCCTTTGTTAGGGGCGCCAGGGCTATTAGTGCCACACTTTTGTCAATAAATGTATGTTTGTCATATATATTGTGTTTTCCTTTACTTATTTTTAAATTGAGTGCCACCATTTTTGTGCTTTCCCTGGATGTAATGTTACCGGCTGTGTACCGACGGCCATCTGTGTGCGTGCATATAGTTCGTGTTTGTTGACCTCTGTAGACCCACCAAGTACCTCTTTACTCTCTCTCCCCTTGTTTTCCCCTGGGTCATGGCTGAAAAAGAAACCTATGTCTCAGTCCAATTTACCCAGTTATCAATAAATAAATAAAAGAATATATCCACATCAGTTATCTGTGTGAGAACGCTGACTCTCATGAGGTGACTTTTCAGTGCCATTGTAGAATCAACAACTCTTAGCAACTAGCCGATACAGTTTGTATGCTGTACAGAGTACCGTATTTTCCAGTTAAATGGAATGTTTAAGATTAATCCCTTAAAGAAAAGGCACCCAAATGAAACACCCTTACCTCTGCAGGAATCCATCTGCCAAAAAATCCAAATTGTTAGTAAAGTGCCCTTCAGGAGGGAGTGGTTTGTTATTTGGTCCTGTGAAGGTGGTCAACTGATGCCTTACTCTTTCGGTTTTTCTAGCCCTTCCCCCGCACTGACACACTTAAGAGTTGCCTAACCAAGGAGAGCATGGTGGCACGCACCATACAAAACTATTGGGCCACTTTTATAAACTTGTTCAAATATGTTACACCATTTTTGGCATAAATCAATATTATTGCTCAACTAACAAGCCTTCTTAGTTGAGTTGTGGCTTTCGATTCTACGCCAAAAGGCGGTTCTTTATATTTAAACAGAATAATAAGCGGCCATAAACTTTGTATGGAGTACGCCCAGCCCTCCTCCCTGGTTAGACATCATTACGTATCAGTGTGGGGGTGGGGCTGACAAACTGGGAAGTAGAAGGGATTGTTTGGCCACATCCCTGGGGATAAATTAGGATCCCTTCCCTTCTGCAGAGGCAAGAGAGTTTAATTAGGCTGTTCTTTCTGAAAATAATTAATCTTACACATTTCCTTTAAATGTGTATATAGTTTACATTTTCCTCACGTTGGCTTAAAGTATCAGTGGTACTGAAAAATCATTGGTTGTAGTTGTTACATTTAATTGACATACTGGGCCCAATTCACAAAGGTTGATGTAGGACTTGGCGCAACGCAGCCCAGTTCATGAAGGGCTGGTGCAGTTGCAACAGTTTCCCCACTTTATGGCAGCTTATGCCAAACCATTAGCGCAAGCCCCGTAACATGGGTTCCCCAATGGCGCAAAGGTAGACCAGGGGGGAGCTGGTCTAACTTGTTGCATTCAGCACAAGGGGTTGGCGGCAGGCATCGTTCCTGAATCGCACTTAGCGCAGAATTTGACGCAAGTCTCCCCTTGCATCAAACCCTCTGGCGCAAGTCCCTTGCACCAATCCAAAATGCTTCGTGAATTGGGCCCACTTTTTTTAGATGAAAAAGATTATGCTTTACAAGGTAGAGCCCATCTTTTTTTCACCAAAATAAATATTTCAAAGGAAAAAAATGCACCCATCAATCTAAGCCCTTCATTGGTATGCGTTTTTACTATTTCATACTTTTAATATTATGTTTTTCCTCTACAGTTGACATTAAGAAGCTTACATGAATCTACTTATTATGTTCCTTCTGAAATATATTGTACCCCTTTTCTACCTGCTTAGTCTATCCACCTGTTGGCCATTCCCATCCTGATCTCAAGAGCAGCTGCTAGAAATCTCAGTAACATCCTTATCCCCAGCAGAGACTGTTCATAAGTGATGGAAAGGAGAGAATAAGTGATAGGAAGGAATTAGTCTGGAACTGGCTGTAAGATTTCAGGCTTGGGAGCCACTGATTTATGGCAAATCTGATCATGATTGCCTTGGATAAGGGACTCTCAAGAGAAATACACAAATGTAACAGCAATTGACAAGTCTGAACTCTTGCATATTAGGTCACCATGGGAGAGTTAGTAGTAACTTAAAGAAATGTGGATGATAATGAATGTCTAAAGCAAGTCTGATCACATTTGGAAAAGTGATTCTCATGATATAGTCCTGTGAATCAGGAGTCAAACTTTGAGTAGTTCGGACCTGGAACGACAGAATCCATGTTAATAAAGAATGCTGATGTCTAGGATAATAGCAACTGGATATGTGGTTCTGAAGCTAGAACCAAATGTTACAGCAAATCGCAAGCCAGAGCTTGTGCATAATAATTAGGTCATCCTGGCTGAGATTGTAATAGCCTCAAGAACCATTAAGTAAGTAATGAGCCATAAAGTGCTACTAACGATGCCTCTAACAAGTTTGAATTGGACAGATCATGTTCAAGATAAATTTGACACTGAATCATATGCAGAAACCCATGCATAATTTGATCACCATGGTCAGTAGTACTGTACCTTACAAAACGTGTCATTAATGGTTATCAATTACAGTACTTAATGTTGGTCTGTCTGCGCTCAGAGCTGCAAGGTCTCTTATCCTGCATACAGTTGTGATCTGATGCGGGAACGTTAAAATGGAACATTCCACTGGGAGGGGAAGAGTGTTTTACTCATTTTTTTAATAATAAAGAAACATAAAACTTATAAATCACTCTAACTAACTTGAGTTATTTATAATAAGTTTATACTAGATGTTGTGAACATGCCTTCTTAAGGTACCAGAGCATCACCTTGCACAGTTTTGGCAGTCTTCTTGCCCAGACTGCAAGAAATTACACTCTTATACCATTGGAGACATTTTTTTACACCTATACATTTATAACCTGTGTACCAAGTCTAGTCACAACTTGTTGAATGGTACTCAAGATATAGCCAACACATAAAAACTTTGTCCTCAAGAATTATTATAAGTTAATGCCTATACGAAATGTGGATACTGTCGGATTAGCATATATATAAAGTGACAGGCAAAATTATGGCATGAATCACAAGCCAGAACTCACATAACTTCCTGAAGTGTCGTACGGGACTTACCAAATGACTTAAACTAACAAGAAAATCAAATTAAATCCATTAGTTTATATAGCACTGTTGAAACACACAAAGATATTTGAAGTGAGCAACATGCCCCAAGTGGTGTGCTATCAGAGATAGTGATTTGTATGAGGATAGCCAAATTTCTTCAGCTGGGAGAAACTACCAAAGACCATTGCTTGGGTTTTGGCTGCATAAAGGACTAGCCTATTTAGTGAATAACAGGCCTCAGTTTTTCCAAAGTCACATTGTAAGTTATCCTCCACTTCTTCCACCTGGGATGATGTCATATACTGTACAGTACTGTCTTCAAACATGCATATTGAGTAAGGACAACAGTAAAGAGGAGGGTCATTAACAAAGATAAGGGGGTCCAGCATGGACCTGTGTGGTACTCCTAGTGGGATTTCTGTCTGAATTAATATTATTGATTGTGATCTGCTGTGTTTGATCAGAGAGATACAGTTGAACCTGCCAGGATGCAGCACAGTGTCTTAGATTACTGCATAACAGAAGAGATTAAATGCCATGAGATTGCCTCGTTCCCTGTGATAACGATGCTGCAAAATGCTACAGTATTGCACTAGATCCTGGCAGGCTCCACTGTATTTGGCAAAGCAGCCAACCATGGGAACACCGAAAGCTAGTCTGCTTAGTTTTCCAAGTAAAAGTTCATGTTTAAAAATGTCAAATGCCTTGCAAGGTTGATGAAAACCACTACAGTGAGTGGGCTCTTGTCTCTAGAATTGAGAATGTCACACTTGGACAGTTTTATTTAATTTTAAATACTGTTTTATTTACATATAACTGTCTTCTGCCTTTTTCTATCTTGCGGCAGGTGACAAGTCAGAGGTATTGGATATAGACAATCCAGACCTGAGTAAATATCCAGAGTTTCCAAAGGCCAGACGCTATGAGTGTCACTTGGATCCAGGTGATGTTATTTTTATTCCAGGTAAGACTAGAGGGGTGCCTAAGGTTAACCCCATCCTGTATTTCTTGTCGTAGCATATATGTAGGAAGTGCTAGCAGTCCGCCTTAAAAAATGGGCACTGCTGTGCAAGATTAGTTCTTTTTTTTATTCTGCTGTATTTGAACTACAGCCTTGTAAAGCATTTTGAGATACGGACGATACGATACAATCCTCTTCACCTCTAGCCGGTCTCCATCTAATGTTGTAGACAAACTTCAACTAGACTTCAATAATGTTCAGAACTGGTTTCGCATTCATCAGCTCTTCCTTAACACCAAGAAGACAGTCTCCATGACCTTTGGCACTAGGCAGAGACTCTCAACTCTCCCTTCCCTGCCCTTCCATACTCTTAATGGAACAGTAATTGAGGACACTTCCTCTTTCAGGTATCTCGGTGTTTGGCTTGACCAACACCTCACCTTCTCAGACCACATTGATGTTATCCCGAAAAAGTTGTGCCCCAATCTTGGCACCTTATACAGGAACCGGAATTGCCTCCCTCTACTGACTAGGAGTGAACTGGTCTAGAAGATGATACTGCCTATCTTTGACTACTGTGACATAGTCTATAGTGCTGCTCCCACGACTTCCTTAGCCAGATTGAATTCCCTCTTCAACTCCTTCTGTCACTTTGCTCTGGACGCTCCTCCTCTCACTCATCACTGCCAACTCTACCACTCCCTGACATTTCCCTCTTTTGAAAACAGATGGCTACACCACTGTGCAAACTTCATCTCTAAATTCTGTTTTTTCTCACTCCCAGCTTATCTTACTTCCTCATTAGCTATCCCCCCTCCACCTGCCCGCTCACTCAGATTGCATGATTCTAGAACCCTGGCAGTCCCTCGATGTTCCACCACAGTAGGCCAGGCTGCTTTCTTGTACCACGTCCCAAAACTGTGGAACTCATTTCCGCAGCAGATTCACCACTCGTCCTCGCCCTCCTCTTTGACTGCAGTACTTCAAAACTACCTCTCTGTTAACTGCTCCTGTGCCTAACTCCTTCTGAACTCACAGTTGCTATCTATCATCTGCACTATTGTCTCTATGCTACATTGTACCCAGTCTCTGCTCCTAAAAAGTGATGAAAATTATTCCTGTGTTTTGTACTTTTGAACCGCTAGCCTTGTGCTATATGCTCTGTTCACTGTATATATTGTCAGTGTTATGCTCTTAATAATTTAATCTTCTCAAGTTCTCAAGCTTATTGCCTGAGCATTGCACTTCTGTTAAAACTTTATGGTCACCAAAATATGTAAGATGTATTATATGGTGTCTTCATTAACTGTTGCTTTCCTGCACCCCCAGGATGCGCCAGCAGATGAGTAGCTTGCTGCTTAGGTGCCCTTCCTGGTGAAACTTTTCAATAAAAATACATTGTGTGAAATATGCTATGTAAAATAGCATTGCATAATTGTTACAGGACTTGATTATGCCAATGTGGTCCATTGCTTCATGGTAATGTCCCACTTTAGAGGTTCCTGTTGATATTATTATGCCTATAGATAGCTGGAGAAACAGAAAATTATCTTTCTGATGAGATAAGCTGTTTCCCATTTCTTTCTCTTCTCTCTGTCTGTCTGTCTCTGCCACTGTCACCATGCAATTTTGAACACTTCAGTTTCAGAAGTCCTTACCTAGCTATGGTTGCTGAAAAAGGCTTCTTTTTTTACTTAAAGAATAATTGCAGCCTGCTGTATTATGCATTTCCCTTGATTTCAAGGTTGAATATTTGGAAAATTCACTGCACATTTTCTCTGCAGCACTATGGTTTCATAACACGGCTGCAGAAGAGTTTGGAATGGGAGTAAACATCTTCTGGAAGCACCTTCCTCCTGAGAGCTATGACAGGACAGACACGTACGGCAACAAAGATCCCACTGTTGCCACACGAGCTATGCAAATCCTAGACAGAGCCTTAAAGACATTAGAGGAACTGCCCGAGGAATACAGAGACTTCTATGCACGACGTATGGTTCTACGAATACAAAGCAAAGCCTATAGCACCAACTATGAATAGAAAGTGCTGTCATAGAAACATAGACAGTGACATGAGAAAAAGGCCTCATGGCAAATCGGCCTGTCTGGTCTCTCAGCCTCTCCATTTCCCATTGTAGGGCTTTCATACACTGTTAAAGTACCTCTGATATACAGCTGCTATACACGGACCTCCAACCACATTAAATCTTGTAAGTTACCTTCATCAAAGGCTACTGCAACTTTTATGAACTGCAAAGTGGTTTTGCTCAGGGGTAATGACCATGAAGTGTACTGTATTGGACAAGTTGTCAAAATAAAGGATTCCTAGGTGTCTACATTACATGCCAAATGTTGTATTTTAAGAACTTATCACTTCTGAGTATTGACATGTTTTTTTCCCACTCAAGTTTAGCCTGATAATTAATGCATTGAATTGCAGATGTACAGTTTATATAAGCGATGATCACTGACAAATGAATTTATAACGTCACATCCCATATTCAGAGCCAGCAGATAGTGCCACCAACCAGTAGCTCTGTGCAGCAGACAGCACACAACTGGCTGTGAGCTATGTTCAGACAGTTAGTGCTCTAATGGAGCTCTTTAACTGTCTGAATATGGGGACATGCCAGCACAGCGCAAAGTGACTCTTCTGCACTGACACAGCCCATGGCTGAATATGGCCCACAGGAGATTATGGTGCCCACAATGGGATAGTGCCAGGGCTCATGTGGCACATATTTCACCCTACTGTGCAAATGGGCATGCAAGGCACTAAATCATCCATGCATTGTATCTGACTACCTGTCCCTAGTGTCTAGGGGACCTCTTTCTCCTGATCACCTAGGAGTTGTAATAATAATTGTAGTTATAACCCTAGTGTCTAGGGGAACCCCTAACCCCAATTGCCTATGAGTTGTAATAATACTTGTAGTTCTGAGGGCATAGATACAGTTCACTTCTGCACACTCTGGCAGTTCTACTGGAAGTCCTGATTCGTTGGTTTTACAGCATGTGGGAATAAACATCAGACGAGGCAGATTTATAGGTTTCAAACACACCGTGGTGTGATATTTTTCAAAAGTTCAAAAAATAATAAATGAAAAAAGAAATTGCAAAGAAAATCACTACTTAACATCAGTAGTTTCTCACATATTGCAGTCCTGGGTCATAGGGCTCCTAAGACCCTTCTCATCTGCATTCAGCAGCTTGTCTGTGCAAACAGTAGGACCCCTCCTCCTCTCTCAGGGTTGAGCCCCACTGGTCTGAACTCTACTGGACTGAACTGAAGTGAAGTGAACTCAGTGAAGAGGTTTTATATCTTTTGGTGGGGTCACCTGAATGAGCCCTTTCTATTTACATGTCTGGACGTGTTTCATGTCTGAACATGTTGTTTCAAAACCAAGGGGGGTTTTTTTCAGGGGACTTCCTGGTTCAGTTAAAGGTACAGTGTATATCTCCACAGATATTGACTCTCTTTATCTCTGATCCACAGTGACTAAGTACTTTTATAATCTTATGCAATAACTGGTTTATAGTGTGAGTTTATAAAAATACCTTAAGGATTTCTGATAACTGTACTAATCATGAAATTATTATTGTCTTATATGGCTTCTGAATCCTTTTTATTTAAAAAGGCTTTATTAACTGTATTTATTCCTGTTTAAAATAGCCTTCATGCTATTTGTACACAATATGCACTTATGCACTTTACACAACACCTCTCCAGGTGTTTGGCATAATTCCAGGGACTGGATAGATGAAAATGAAAAAAGAATGAAAAGAGAGAGAACTAGTAGGAAATTTAGTAGGGACAGTAAAGAGCTAGGTGGTCAACTTAGGGTAGGGGGAAAAAGAAGAAAAGCAAAGAGAAAAGCATTAACTGTTGCACAACAGAAGTTGTGGTAGCTAGGAAATAAGGAGATAGAAAAGTGGTCCATCAGTCACAGCCGAGAGTGTAGCCTAACTCCGCCACACACCTCCCTCCTTAAGAAAAAAAAAACAGTTCTCAAAACTATACTGGTTTTTCAAGAACCCCCTCTCAGTCATAAGTATTCTACCAAATCAGTAGAATGGGGGTTGGTTGAAACGTTCTCTCACCCACTATGAGAGCTTCACCCCAGTGTCCCTTAATTCAGCTATTTTTGGTATTGTCCACCATACCAAGTTACTGCAATACGTCAGTACTTTCACAACATTACCCTGGGGCTGTTGCACAGTACCCATCTATGCTTTCAGAAGACTTCAGTCTGTATTGACTGTCTACCCCCTAACTATTTCACTCTGGTTACTACAACTCAGACATTTCATATGTAATATCAGGCACCCATCAATAGGCATTGTTTCAGAACCCAGCACTTGGCATCGTTTCAGCCCTGTGCACCCACTATTGTGCCTTCATTAGTACATTAAAAAAGGGGACGTAATACACAGCAGTTTTATGCAGACTTCTAGCTTCCTCCATCTAGTTGTCAGAGTGGCTATACAGGCCTATACCACAACTTTCTCCAGGGTGAGTTGTACCCAACTCTAACCCCATTCTAACACATATTTCCACTCAAGGGCCCAATCATAGGTTCCACCCCATACCTAGATCCTCCATGACCCTAGGTTCCTCATTTTATATCATACAGTATAGACATTTCTTATGTTATACATTTCTTGTAATCATTTCATACAGTTCATTTATCCATTTCCCCTTCATATATTTTCTGGTAGACAAGGAACCTTCTCATGCTGAACATCAACTAACCAGTTCCTAACTCCAAAACCTTTGGGGTTTCCTTTCAACCCTTATTTGTAACATACCAGGGGTTTCCTTTCGACCCTTATTTGTAACATACCAGGAGTTTCCTTTCAAACCCTTACACAGTTCTGGTACCCACAACTGACTGTACTCGGCACCAGCCTTAAAAGCTATATTCATTTTAAACATTACATGTTTCATACATTTCATCCCATATCACAGGGGGTTCAAAACATGGGAAAGTCCCTTCAGCCACCATAGTGTCTTCCCTGTTGCTTGTAGTCTTCACCCGAGTATGCATATGTCCTGAAACAGTCTTGCCTGGGGGCTTCATCTCATCATCCTCCAAGTAGCAGCAGCCCGGAAAAATGGGCAACACAGGGATCTCAAAAGTGGCTGGCAACAGAAGGTTCCATCAGGATGTCCTCTTCCTCTTCTACAACCCATGGATCCTGGTCCTTTGCCTCTGCCACAAAATCCTCTGGTTGGGAACCCTTCATCAGCACCTACCAGTGGTACTCTGCCTCTCTCCGGTGCTGGTCCACCGCTGCATTCCATCAAACTCCAATCCAGTTAGTAATTCTCCTCCAGTCTTCCTCACCTGGGCTCTGGTATGCACACCGGTAAGCCCCCCCTCCTTCAGTAGATCCTTGGCATCCACGAGCTCCTGGAGATATGCCATCCTGCACTTTGCCTCCATGTCTGGATACCAGAGCTGGTATCTGGGTACTGATCTCCCCCTTGTTTCTGTGGACAACCAGTACTATCCCCACTTCAAACACCAAGTTTGTCACAGCGTGTGAGAATAAACATCAGACGAGGCAAATTTATAGGTTTCAAACACACCATCTACCCCTTGTTTCTCTGGACAACTAGTACTATCCCACTTGAAACACCAAGTCTGTCACAGCATCTAGGACTAAACATCAGATGAGGGAAATTTACAGGTTTCAAACACACCGTGGTGTGATATTTATTTTTCAAAAGTTCGAAAAGTAATAAATGAAAACAAAAAAATTGCAAAGAAAATCACTACTTAACATCAGTAGTTTCTCACATAATACAGTCCTGGATCTTAGAGCTCCTAAGACCCTTCTCATCTGCATTCAACAGCTTGTCTGCGCAAACAGTAGAACCTCTCCTCCTCTCTCAGGGCTGAGCCCCACTGGACTGAACTCTACTGGACTGAACTGAAGTGAACTCAGTTGAGAAGTTTTATATCTTTTGGTGGGGGTCACCTGACTGAGCCCTTTCTGTTTACATGTCTGGACATGCTGTTTCATGTCCGAACATGTTGTTTCCAAACTAAAGGGGGGTTTGTTTCAGGGGACTTCCTAGCTAGGAAATAAGGAGATAGAAAAGTGGTCCATTAGTTACAGCCAAGGGTGTAGCCTAACTCCGCCACAGTCGAATATCTTTGAGCTAAGCTCCTCCACCACCCAGGTGGTATATCTTCATGCTCCACCCTGTGATGTTAGATCTTTCTTTCCACTGAACTGGAAAGGTCTCTTCCTTCGCAGATCTGCAGCGTTTGAAGTTTCCCATAGTGTTTTAGTGATTTTCTTTTTGGAAAACTCTTTAGTCATCAAATTCTTTGATTCTGCACACTGCTTCTTCATGCCTGTTCTGCCTCATCGACAGAAGATTGGAGATAAAGGAAGCAAAGCCATCCCATGACTTCAAGTTTTGTATCACATGTCGACAAAAGATGTCGAACACCAACCCACACATGTCCTGCCTCTACTGTCTTGGAACACAGCACAACATGGAGGGATGTGGCCTTTGTTAGGCAATGGCTTCCTGCGTTGTTTGAGGATTCGCAACCAGGCTTCTTGATTGATTGGCCGAAAGGAACATGAAGCGTCATGAGAAAAGTTGCAAGAAGGTCTTGGCTGCAGCCAGGCTGGCAGCTCAGTTGGATTTAGAGGAGGAGGTGACAGCTGCTGGGGTGAGTGATTCATTGGCTTTAGCACTGCCCTGTTTGGGCCAGTATCAGAGGGTCCTTTTTGGATAGGATCCAGGATATGTGCTGGGCCATCCAGGCCACTGGAGAGAGAGCCCTGCTCACCATGGTAAACAACACAATCACCACCAGTGTCAGTTGTGGAATCAGGAGAGATCATGATCCTCCTGCTTCCTTGACTCCCTCAACCACTCGACTCATGTCAAGCGCTCAACTGTGGTCAAGCTCCTTTTGGTTGAAAGGTTGATCAGTAGCTCCTTAGTGGCCCCGTTGGGCTTGTTGACCAGTTGTCAGAGGAGATACAAGAGGTGTAGATCTTCCAGACCTTGGTTCTCTTGGTCCTCACCCAGGAGGATATGGCCCAGTCAGTGTCCCCAACTGGCTTCACTGGGGACTTGCCTCCACCTGTGGTCATGCCTCCAAAGCTAATACTTCTGAATATAGCTCGGCATATGGTTTACACTGAACCGCAGGAGGCTTCTCTTCGACTTTGGCCCTTAAGTCGAGGTTGAGGCGCCATTGGCATGCTCAGTCTCGCTCAACTGGGAGGCACTGCCATCGATGCTCCTCAGTATCCTTGGGCAAGCAGAGGCACTGCCGCAGAATGTGGTGGCACTACAAGGAACTCCTTTTGCAGCAGTGGACCATTGCAGAGCAGGGTAGGACCCTGCCTCCTGGACCTTCAGTCACATGGCAGATGCCAGTGATGCCCATGCCAGTCCACCCTTGACAAATGTCTCTGGCATATGCCTCTCCACTGCAGTCTTTGGTTGGAGTCCTGACTAAGGACCTCTGTACTGCAGCTGGCTTGCCAGGTTGGCAGTTAGTGGAAATCACAAAGTCAGAAAACAGTCAGGTGGTACATGGCGTCAAACTGTCAGCTGTTTTTGAGGAGCCCTGGGATGACTTGGATGGGTCATCCATGTTGTCCCCATGGACCCACACCTTCGACCAGCCTTCAGTCGAACTGTCCACTGACCATGGGCCGGTGTCATTTGGGGCTCTCCTCCACCTTATTTCAGAGTCTATGAATGTGTCCTTGGAGCCAGTCCAGAAGCGGGCTAAATACCCCTTTACTGATATCCTGGAAAAGGACAATTCACGGGGGGGGGGTTACCTTTCCCATGACTGAGTCCTTTTTTGGACCAGTCCTGTAGCTTTGGCAGGATCCAGTCCTGCCTGGCACCCTCCACACATATGGTCTGCAAGTATGCAGTGTCTACAGGGTCCCCTTCAGGATTTTTGTACCACCCCTCGGCCAAGGGGTTGCTTCTGACTCTGACTTCTGGAAGTCCAGAAATCAAGGGGACATGGACAGACCCCCTGATAAGGAGATGAAGAAGCTTGACCATGCAGCCAAAAAGGTCTATGCCACCTCCTCTCTGGGTCTGTATCAGGCCAGTTATGCTACTCTGATGGCCAAGTTTGGTAACTCCTTGGGTGTGCTGGATGAAATTCTGCCTCACCTCCCTGCTGATAAGCAGTTGCCAGTGAAGTTGGTCATGGACTAGGATCAAATGCTTGCTATACACCAGCTCCAGATGGCATTGCACAATGGCAACTCTTGTGCCTGTTCCATGGCCGTGGCTATGTACCTTCAAGGCAGACACTCAGCACAAGCTACTGATGTCCCCTTCTTAGGAACTGACCTCTTTGGCCCTGGAATGGAAGGACGTCTCATCAGGATAGAGCAGTCTGTTGCAACCCTGGATTCTGTGGCTTTCTCCCATAAGGACCCTAAGGCTCAGAAACTTGAAAAGAAGACTTTCTAATATTGGTTCTTTCAGCTACAGCAGCCTCGGCAGCAGCCCCAGCAGGGGCAGTACCAAATCTGGTGCCCCAAGTTAAGTGGCCAGGGGCTGAAAAGAGGGGAAGCAGGGGAAGTGGTGCCTCTCTGGCCCCAGTGGCCAGTCCCTCCTCCTGCATAGCGATGGGTCAGGGGGTATCATCAATTCTCCCCCCGCTCTCCAAAGGACTAGAGCATATAGTGGCTGACCAGTTGGTCGAATACCTCGAAAAATAATCCATTCAAAGCCCTGAGCAGCATGGCTTCCATAAAGGCCATAGTACTTCCACAGCATTACTGGAACTCACTGAGTTCTTACACCAGTCTCTGGATCAAGGAACCCTAGCTGGGGCAGTCTTCATTGACCTCTCAAAGGCCTTTGATACTGTCCACCACTCCCTCCTCCTAAACAAATTAACCTCCATTGGCATCTCTGCAGAGTCAACTCTCTGGTTCAAAAGCTATCTGGAGTAGCGCTCACAAAGGGTGAAAATTAACAATGTCCTCTCTGACCATCTACTTGTAAGATCAGGTGTCCCTCAGGGCTCCATATTAGGTCCACTCCTTTTCAGTATCTTTCTCAACAATCTACCACACCACTGCCGACAACAGATGCTCCTCTACGCAGATGATGCGGTAATCTTCTCAACTAGCCTTGACCCAGTGGAACTTGGGGGCACACTGCAAAGCAGCTTTGCAATAGTCGAGGAATGGTTCCATAACCATAAACTAATTCTAAACAGCAATAAAACCAAAGCCATGATGTTCTGCAGCTCTCAGAACAAGCATAAGTCCCATGCACTTAACTTCTGGAGCTCAGCTCGAACATTCCCAGCACTTTAAATATCTTGGGGTCACCCTCGACAGCTGTCTGTCCTATGACCAGCACATCAACAATGTTTCCAGGGCTGTCAACTCTTAAGATCGGTCTTCTCCACAGGCACAAGCACTGTCTTACCTCGGACCCCCTTAGACTCCCCATCAACAGCTCCATCCTTTCCATAGTAGACTATGGCTTGGTAATCTGTGGTGCTGCTAGCCACTCTGCACTCTGCAGGGTATCAGTTGCCCTGAACAAGGCATGCAGACAACTCACAGGGGCTACACTTCACTTCTCACCCATACTAGTGACCTCTGTGCCCAAATGGGCTGGCTTCAACTCAGTGGGAGGATATGCTACCAAACTTGTATGCATGCCAAAAAAACTCTTCTCGGCACAGAAAATCTACTCCAACTGCACAGCAGCTCGTAATGCACACAAAGCTCTAGCACCCACTTCTTCCATGTTCCTCATCTTTGAGCGGCACAGGGCCAGTGCTTCTTTTTCTACAGAGCACCCGCTTGGTTTAATGAGCTCAGCCGGGACATATCCAACCTACCTACTCTGGGTCCTTTTAAAAGACTGCTTTGTCAACAACTTTCTGCATCCAGTACCTGTGACTGCAACACCTAGTCCCCCTGCCCCGCTAACAGTCTCTGCCCTGCCACCTAGCGGCTCCCTGCACTGACAAGGCCTCTGGCTGCCTCATCCCACTCCCCTCACTCCCTCCCAACCCCCTCACTCTGACAATGTTGCTGACTGCTGCCCCTTCCTCCCACCTCACTCACATCCCCATCTCGACCCACTTACTCCCTTGCCCCTTTCTAACCACTATTTGCCTCCTATTATATGTTGCCAACCATGCTCAAGTTTGCTCTCATTGATTGCTTACTGTGTACTCAAACCTATTGTATTGTAAATATAATTGCCACTATTTTTACTGTCTTGCTTGTTTAACCTTTGTAAGTACTGTCTAACCACCCACTGACGTGGAACCTTTGTAAACGAGCTTCTAGCGCAAAGGTGTTTAATCCTAGATTTCGATAAATAAATAAATCTTACCGCCTTACAAATCTCTGACCCAGCTGCCAGTGGGGGTTGGTTATGCCACTTCTTGCCACATTGGTCCATCCTTACTATGAACAAGTGGGTGCAGGAGGTGGTTGGCTGATGTTGCCACTCGACTGTGAGGCTCTTCCGCCTCTCCGCTCCTTGGGAGTCCTTGGTGTCGCAGGACACACAGTCCACCCTAAGGGAGGATATTGCTGTGCCCCTGGTGAAAGGAGCCATATCCCATGTCTTAGATGCCCTGGCAAATCAGGGGCACTTCTCCATGTACTTCCTGGTCCTGAAACGGATAGGGGGCTTGTGCCCTTTGCTGGATCTGCATGCTCTGAACCAGTTCATGTGGAAGCGCACATTCAGCATGGTCATTCTGAACCAGATTATACCATCCCTGGAACAGGATATGTGGTTCTGCTCCCTGGATCTCCAGAATGCATTCTTCCACATTCTAGTCCGTCCATCCCACTGGCAGTACCTTCATTTCCATGCAGAGGGGGTTCTTTGTCGGCTCCAGGTCGTATCCTTTGGCCTCTCATCCACACCAAGAGTCTTCACCAAGTGCAAGGCAGTGGTGGCAGTCTTCCTGTGATACAAGGATGTCAGAGTGTATCCCTTCCTGGACAAATGGCTGAAAGCTCCACTATCCAAGGAGGCCAGAGAGCTGGCTCTCCAGACCTGCAGAGATTTGGGCCTGTTAGTCAACTCAGATAAGTCTGAACTAGTCCCCTTGTACATCGTTAGGTTCATCAGGGCAGACCTGTACTCCCTGCAGGCCAAGGCCAGTCTCCCTGAGTACGGGGCTCCAGAGCTTACCTCGTTTGCTTGATCATTTCAGGTTGGGTGCTTGTAAGCTGCCAGGGATTTCCTGCAACTGCTGGGGTATACCGCATCCACTACCAGCGTGGTCCATTTGTCAGGCTGGTGGATGCACTACCTGCATTGGGAGCTGGGTCACCAGTGGTCCCAATGCCGAAGTCACCTGGACCAGCCAGTCTTAGTGACCCAGTTAATGTGGGGTGCCATCCAGTGGTGGGTAGTCCCTTACTATCCGGCAGAAGGAATCCCATTTGTCCACCAAGAGCTGACCATTATGCTTACAACGAGCGTGTCTGTTGTGGATTGGGGTGCACACCTGGGAGACCACAAAATAAGTGGGGTGGATCACCCAGGGAGTCCCATCATTACATCAACCTACTGGAGCTCCGTTCAGTGCAGCTGCTGTCACAGAATTTGCTCCTCTGATCAGGAGTCTGGTCATGCTGATCCAGATGAACAATACCAATACCATATTTTACCAGAACAGGAAGGGCAGAACTCACTCCCTTCCTCTGTGTTGGGAAACCTGCCACACACCTGGACCCTCATGCACAGCCTGGGTGTAGATCGTTTGGTGATCTATGTCACAGGAGTGAACAGTCAGCTGGCAGAAGCTCTCAGCGAGACGTCGCACAAGTGGTCCCATTATCAAGAGGTAGTAAACCACTGATTCTCCCGATGGGGCACCCCTCTAGTGGACCTATTTGCCTCCTGGAAGAATAGAAAGCGGAGGCTGATTTTGCCCATCCCCCCACAGTCCAGGATGCCTGTTGTGGATGCCATCACAAGGCGCTGGTCTCCAGATGTCATATACAGCTTTCTTCCCTTCCTCTTGATTCACAAGGTGGTGATCAAGACCTGGAAGGACAAGGTGTAGATGATCCCGATACCTCCAGACTGGTCCAAACAGTTGTGGTATCCAGATCGCCTTAGCTTTAGTAGCAGGCCTCCATGGTAGTTATCTCTTTGTCCTGACCTACTGACCCAACAACAGAGGAAGGTCCTGCACTCAGATCTTCATTCCCTGCACCTCATGGCCTGATTTCTGTAGTGGTTAGAGTTCCAGGCCTTGGGTCTTTCAGAAGCTATTCGCCACATTGTGGAGGCCTTCTGAAAAGAGTTGACTCATCAGTGCCACGCCTTCAAATGGAAGAGATTTTCCATTTAGTACCAGAGCAAGGAGCTTGATCCCCTTGCCTGCCCTTTAGCGAGTATCCTGGTGTACCTCTGGTCCCTTTCTCAGCTGGGGTTGAGAGCAGCGACCCTCATGGTACACCCGATGGCCACCTCCGCATGCCATGCATGGTTGGTATGCTGACGGTGTCCCAGGAGGAGGGTGTCAGGCACTTTTTCAAGGGCCTTGACCACCTGTCCCCTCCAGTACATGAACCACCACCACTATGGGACATGCTGCTGGTGCTGGCTATGCCATGGGCAAGCCATTTGAGCCTGTGTACAGGTGCAAGATGTCAGTGGTATTTGGCTCCCAGAGCTTGCTGAGGCATTCAGTAGAATTTTTTGATATCAAGACACTAGATGGCAACCCCCCCACTGTGCAAATCAATGTTTTTAAATGCCATGGGGAATAGCTCAGTTCCTCACTGGCATACAGAAAGCACATGCATCACTTCCTAACCACTGTGTGGCCCAAGTTCATCTTTCTTTTCAGGGTCAAGCATTGCCTCATTATGCATGTGAGGAGGCAGGTGGTTTCCAGCTCCTACTCTAGACCATTGACTATGGGGACATCATATACAGATGTGCATTCTAGATTGTCTGTATAACATAGAAGCGTAGAATTTGATGGCAAATAAGGACCACTTGGCCCATCCAGTCTGCCCATTTCTCCTTAGCTAGACTGTTACATTGGACCGTGGCTGATCTACAGCTCTTTCTCCCTCCCCTCTTCCTTTCCACTATGATTCCTCTGTACTTATCCCATGCATTCTGGAAACCCACCACTGTTTTTGCCCCCACCACCTCTGCTGGAAGGCTGTTCCATGAATCCACCACTCTTTCTGTGAAGAAGTTATTCCTCACATCTCTCCTGAATCTACTGCAACCCCCAGCTTCATAGTATGTCCCCTTGTTCTCGAGCACCTTTTCTTCAGAAAAATACTCTCCTCCTGTACCTTATTTACCTCCATGAGATATTTAAAGGTCTCTGTCATATCACCCTCTCCCTCCTCTGTTCCAGGGTGTACATATTGAGGTCCTTTAGTTTCTCTTCCGTTTTAGTTGCCCTCCTCTGGACTGCCTCCACTCTGTCTGTGTCCTTCCGGAGATGTGAGCTTCAGAACTGGACACAATACAATTAGAGGAGTCTTACCAGCGATCTATACAGAGGCAACACCACCTCCCTCTTTCTGCTGGTGATGCCCCTCTCTATGCACCCCAGCATCCCACTTGCCATCCCTACTGCCTTTTCGCACAGCCTAGCCACCTTTAGGTCATAAGATATAATTACCTAGGACTCTTTCCTGCTTGTTGGTCATCAGTACCTCTCCACTTATTTTGTACTCCGCCCCTGGGTTTCTGTGTCCTAAGTGCATTATTCCGCACTTTTTCACATTGAAACCCAGCTGCCATACCCTTGACCACACCTCTAGTTTTCACAGGTCTCTGCTCATCCTTTCCACCCTCCCCCAACGGAGTGTCCACCCTATTGCAGATTTTGGTGTCATCCACAAAGAGGCAGGCCTTCCCTTCAAGCTCCTCCGCCGTGTCACTTATAAAGACATTAAAGAGGACTGATCCCTGAGGCACCCACTGTTCCCCCTTCCTTGCTTGGAGTGACCTCCATTTACCACCACCCTCTGTCGCCTATCCCCTAACCAGTTTCTTATCCAGTTTACCACCTTTGGACCCACTCAGCTTGCTTACTACTTTCTTACCCAGCTAGTTGCTTACCAGTTTCCTTTCTGGAACGGTGTTGAACGCCTTACTGAAATCTAGGTAGGCCACATCCACCACTCCACCCTGATCTAGTTCCTTGGTCACCCAGTCAAAGAAATCTATCGGATTCATTTGCCATGACCTTCCCCTTGTGAAACCATGCTGCCTTGGGTCTTGTAACCCACTGGATTCAAGATATTCCACAGTCCTTTCCTTCAGCAGTGATTAACTTTCCCACCACTGATGTCAGGCTGACTGATCTATTAGTTATTTAATTATTTGGAAAATGTTTCACCAGGAAAGACAGTATGAGCTGTAAACAGCTCATTTCCAGAAGTGTCCTGGGGGGAGGAGGTTACAATAGTTGGGAGAACAGCAAACACAGAATACAAGAGCAATACAAGTACAATTACTAAAACATAACAGTGAGTACAAGTACAGAGCAGAATGACCCAAACCAACCGGCAAGGGTGTACAAACCAGTTATGGGTAAACAAACGTTGCATCAGGCCAAGAGTGGTGATCCTGTATGGGATAGGTTACAGGATATCTGACATAGTTGAAGTGCTAGGGAAGTAGGCAGAGCATAAGGTCAGAAGTGCTAATGTAAACACAAGGGAGGGCAGTTATAAGACAAGTGGGGCAAAGTGAGGGTGATGGGTAGAGGGTGGGGGGGAGAGGAAAGGACGAGGTTCAGCCAAGATCTATTCCCCTATAATTACCAGCCTCCTCTCTGCTAACACTTTTGTGTAGTGGGACTACATCTACCCTCCTCCAGTCCTCTGGAATCGCTACTGTTTCCAGTGAGCTGTTAAATGAAACTGTCAGAGGTGTAGCTGGAATTTCTCTGAGTTCCCTCGATGCTCTTGGATGCACCCCATCTGGCCCCATTGCTTTGTCTACCTTCAGATTAGCAAGTTCCTTAAGGACTCACTCCTCCAAAAAAGGACTCGTGTTCACCTTTCTCCCTCCAAAGCTTGTATTACTTGTTAGTGGCCCCTTCCCTTTTCCTTCCTCTGTGAACACTGGACAACAAGCTACTCTCATGGGACTTAACCACCCATCACTCCACTCTGTTTGGCAAACTCAGCTGTTTAAGTCCCTCATGCTGGCATTACTACCACTTGTTTTCTTTGTCATACAACTGTGCACGTGGACAGCCCCTTATTATCTCTTTATGTTATCGAGAAAAGCCTACTTGCACCTCTCATCTGAAGTACCCAACTTTTCAGTTTTCAGAATGAGGTGTGATTCTGGTGGAAAGGCCTTTCTACATTAGCATTAGTTCCTCAACGTAGGAATGACCCCAGCATAATGCATTAAAAACCAGTGTCTCCCACCACCCGAAAACCCCTTGTACCCTTTTGTTCCAGTGTCAATCACTCCTCTCACAGTACATAATACATTTAAGGCCCAGTTTCTCCATTCTACTGTTATTTCACTTGTGTTGTCCTTTAACTCATTATATAGAGAATAATGTATGGGCAACAGGGTGTAACAATATGTATTTATTTATTTTACACACCCGAGGTCTGTGATACTACATAAATCACTAAACCGAAAGTCAAGTGGTTTGTAAAGTTATCATGCACAAGGGTATGCAAACAAAATGTTAACAAAAAAAAGTTTTCACTGCTGCCCATTTTTGTTACAATTGTTTAGAATAATGGCCAGGAACGGACTAAAATGAAAGTCGATTGCTGACGTGGAGGAAACGAAATTGCAGTGCAACATGGACTATGTGTATTAAAAGTAGATTTTACCTCAGCCCCCGGCTGCACCTGTTGTGTCTTGCACATGATGCAGCACGTAAGTGGGATGATTCTCCATTACACACACAATTTTAGGCAGTGTTTTTGAGTTGTAATTGACCCTAACCAGTATTTATGTATTGTCTGTGCCTTATGTAAGCAGTAAGACATGACAGGGTATTGGATGTTAGGGGTTAATGCATGCCCGAGTGCATAATGAGGCGCAAGGTGCTTATGCCGAGTGCCTTTAGCACCTGAACATGCATTAACACCAGACAACCAACAACCTTAAGTGTCTTCTTAACCTTATAAAATGTTAAAACTAAGAAACAGTTAAAAAAAAATAGCTTTTTTCCCCTTAAATTAAAAAAATGCATTTCCTTTTGTTAAAAGTATGTAGTAGCCCATCGGCATAGCGGTTGGATTTCTACTTGTGATGTCGGTGACCCGGGGTTCGGGAACGGACCTGGGGCGCCAGAGGGCTGGCTGGGGGGAGAAGGCTCGATCGTCGGAAGACTGCTCACCTTCTCCCGAGGGGAGGGCGGGGATGCAGCCCAGCATCTGCTGACTCCTGGCAGAGGCCGGGAACATGGCAGCATGTTGGGCTCCATTGACTGGGGGGTGTGGCTGACATCGGTGTGCGCCTAGACGTCTGTGGCATGCCACGCCCCTGGGGAAAAAAGCAGCTCCTGGGCTGACCAGATGATGGCTGCCGGCCCCCGCTGACACAGAAGCCCCCATAGCCAACCATACCCACATCAGCAGCAGCACCCAGGGCCAGTTGAAGAGTGCAATAGCCACCCCACCTGTGCCTTCCCCCACTACACATTCCAGATATATGAATGGGTCCATTCACATATCTGGAATGTGTAGTACTATGAGCTGCACGCCCATTGGCTCATGCTGTGGACCAATGGGCGCAGCAGCCCTACCTACAGTGTCAGTCGGCGGGTGGCAGGCTGGTGGTGCTGCCAACGCCAGCTGACGGGGGCGGGCGGTGGGCCCAGTGGGCGGTGGGGAGGGGGGTACCTAGACCACCAGGGATATTGGACATATTTATTTTTTTTATTACAAATGCCCGCGATCGGGCAGACAGCGGTCCACTGGACCACCAGGGATATTGGACAGAACACTTTTATTTTATTACAAATGCCCACGATCGGGCAGTCAGCGGTCCACTGGACCACCAGGGATATAGGGGGTTCTTTTATTTTACAAATGCCCGCGATCGGGCATGGGGGGGGCGCCGCCAGGTGCAGCCGGAGCTCGGGTGGCCACCCACAGGTGGCAGCTGCCGTGTTAAGCCCTACAATGCAGCAGCTCACCTGTGGGTGGCCATCCATTGTTCCTTTTTTTTGATCAACTTTATGCTGGCGCAGGTAGGGGTTGCGCATGCATGGCTCTGCACATCCCAGGCTGAATATCGAGCTGTGTAGAGTGGCATGGGCACGCTCCACCTGCGCCTGCTCATGACACTACATGATGCGCCTCCAGCGATCGGGATTTGTGCCGCGCACTTTTCCCTTTTGAATATCGCACCGGGGCGCATCAGTGGGTTGCGCATTGAATATCTGGGCCTATGTGTCAAGTAGGGCATAAGTTATAGAGGCAGATGAGCTCTAAGGGATAACGATCCTGTTTTTGTGGGAATTTCTTCAGTAACAAATAATGAAGAGGAGAAATCTGTACAGGATTTGTGAAATGCAAGCTGAATTGTGTCCAACTATTATGCTTTCCAAAGTTTTTTCAAAGGCGTCAGCTGCTGTTTAAGGCCTTAAATACATACATACAAATTAAAATCCAGTGAATATGAAATTATGCATCAGTAAAATTATTTCATGTTTTATTTAAAGGAGCTCAATTCCTTTTCCATAGTTACTAAAAAAAAAATTTAATTTCGATACCTCCATTATACAGTGCAAACAGAAATAATCCAAAGAAAATTATGATTGACCCAAGTTTAAACCTTTTTTTTAAATGAAGAAATACAGAAGAATGAGATGTTTACTTTCTATTTAGTATTTCTAGAGGATGCTATTTGAAAAGTAAGGACACTGCCTTTAATGAAAGAATTTTCTTTATTTGGATAATTTGTAATGTTCAAAAAGGAGATGGAAGAACAGCTTTGGAAATGTAAACTGTATGTGCAAACCTGATAAAGAGCAGCAGCAGTAGTATGCCTCAAGACAAGTTTCTGAGAGTCTCTGTGGTCCATTGTAATTCTTTTTTTAATATTTAAATTTGTATTCAGATATAACAAGCAACCAGTTAACATATAATAAAGAAAACTTAGCGTAAATTGGTAGATGGGTGTCTAGTGATCTAGATATTTTTAAGTTTCTTGTACAATCTTTTCAGTAATAATCAATTAAAGGCCCTGAAATTTAGATCTAGAGGGAACTTTCTGTAACTAATTTCTGTTAAAGAGCTAGTAGTGTCAAAAAATAACAGGCAGAAACTTTTAGTAATTTAAAAATTTGTCCCGTATTACTTTTAATTTCTGAAGTGTTTTCTTATTCTTGGTGATCATTATATGGTTTTCTACCTTGCAGTGCTGGGTGTGATGTGAAAAGCAGTGCTTTACTTGGAAACAGACATATCTAGTTCTGTTCCTCCGACTAGATCATAAATAAGCATCTGGCTTCACACATGGCTACATCACAAGCCCTGCTGCCTGCCCGGTAACGTGTATCACAAGTTACCAGTCACGCAGCAGGAGATTGGTTGTTCTTAGTTATTAGTGATGTTGCAGTCAGTGAGGTGACAATGCGTATGACGTATAGGGAGGAATAGAATTGATGATGTCAGCCTCCAGGTAGTGTGCTGTTCCCCACATCACACCTAGTCCTGTCTGAGAGAGAATGTTGTAATTAACAAAGCAGAAAATAAAAAAAGACTTAAGATTTAAGTAATAGCTGACTACTTCTGAAAGTGAATCATACCTTTATGACTTTCCTCTTGCACTGGCTTGGTTAGCGCTCGCATCATAGTTGTCTGGGCGTTGGTAATCGGCTACTGAGGCAGTGCTTCCAGTTCGGTTTTGTGCTCGTACCCCAGTACTGTGTTGCACTTGTACCTTAATTTTGCATTGCGTTCATTTTTATTTTGTGTTACACTGATTTCCTGCCTGCCTGTAATTCATGACTGTACACTCGTATGTATTTTGATGTGTATTTTACTGTGTTTTTTATTGTATTTTATTTTGACTGCTCTTTACATTGTGCACTTTCACTTGCATACCCCATCCCCGTGATGCATCTGGAAATGAGCTGTTGAAAGCTGAGTATGCCTTTCCTTGTGAAACTGTAACTATTAATTCTAGTCAGTGCCCTAGTTCTTTAAGGGAAACTGATTTTCTTTTTGCTGGAAACTAGAAAAACTGTTTAAAGGGAACATAAATAATGCTGTTTACATTTTAATATAATTGTAAATTTGGGTGTGTGTAAAGTCTGTTTAGCCCAGAAGTTGTTCTATGTGTTTGTTTTGAAACAGTCCTATTTTTTTCCATATTTAGGGACCCATGTTATTGCAGCATTTTTCCTGCCCAGTTTTCATTTATTTTTTTATTACGTAGCAGTTCCAGAACCCAGTGACATCAGTTGAGCTGAAGACACTAATGAAGCGGAACCCAGTGACATCGGCTCAGTTGATGCCAGTGGGTTCTCTGTCATTGCAGTCTTCAGCTCAACTGATGTCACTGAGTTATGGAACTGCTAAGTAATTACAAAAATGAATATTGGGTTGGAAAAATACTGCATTAACATGGGGTCCTAAATAAGGAAAAAATAGAACAGTTTCAAAACAAACACATAGAACAATCACTGGGATGGTTAAACAGGCTTCACACATGACGTAATTTACAATTATATTAAAAATGTAAACAACACTATTTATGTTCCCTATAATAAACTAACTTTATGCCCACTTGTTTATAACAAAAACTGCACAACAAATAATGCAACACAAAAAACTGGCAAACACATATCTTGCCAGTGAGGACAAGCAGCAAAATGGCAGACATTCCCAAGTCTCTGACTCTTGTTTTGTTTTTTTGTTTTTTTTTTCATTTAACTGTCTATATATCCTTTTGACCCTAGTCAAAACACTCAACTACAAATGGATTTTGCTGTCAGGGCATCCCTCTTGCATTCAGGGGTTAGATTTTCAATGGCCCAAGACAGCCCAGAGACAAAGTCCCATACCATACTCCGCTGGTGCGGAGAAAAGAAGCTCGACATCTGTGGACTTCATATTTTCAGTCCTAGTAGCAGGTGCAGCTGCAAAGGAATGTTAAGCCTGGCAATACCGGGCATACCCTTTCAATGCAACTGCACACATAAAAATGTCTACAAGCTTCTGCTATAAGTCGCAGAGTCATTCGCATACCAGCTTCCCATTCGAAAATACTGCGCATGCAGCAAAACCTGCACGTGCACAGGGAAGCCTCCTTGCTTACTTTTTTGACATCCATGCGCAAATGTTTGTGTTTTTAAAATTATTTCCCAGTACTTTAGTGGATATGTGGTCTGGTGCTAAACACCATCAAAGAAAAAGGATTAGATTCTACTAATATGTTTTGACTCGGTACAACAACTACTGTATCCCACAGAGAGGTGGCAGAAAGTTTACCATTTAAACAGACAAAAACATCTTAAATGGGTTGATTTTGATGATGGCCTAGGGCTTTATTGCATTAATGGTGACATTATCCACATCCCAGGCCCGGAGGCAATGTTAGTAGAGGCAGACCTGGACATAGTGGCATTAACAGAGACCTGGTACACCGCAAATCATGACTGGGATGCAAATGTTCCAGTTTATGCTTTATTCAGGAGAGATAGGGGGAGGAAAAAAAGAGGGGGAGAGTGGCCCTATATGTAAGAGAAGGCATTAAAGCAAGAGAGATGCAGGGTAGACAGGGGGAGGCCGAGGCACTGTGGGTCACCCTTGAGCCAGGCGATAGCACAGCAATCTGCACAGGGGTGATCTATAGACCCCCAGCACAGGGGGAGGAGGGGGAATAGGGATCTTGTGGATCAAATTTATGAGATGGCATCAAAGGGTGAGGTTTTACTGCTGGGTGACTTCAGTATCCCAGACATGGATTGGACCATCCCAGCAGCTGCCTCGTCTGGGTGCCGTGACTTCTTGGATTCTTTACAGGGGGCAGGCCTCACACAGTTAGTGATTGATCCCACCAGGGACAGGGTGATTCTGGACCTCGTACTGACTAATGGGGACAGAGTCACAGACATCCAGGTGGAAGGTCAACTGGGTTCCAGCAACTACCGCATAGTGTGGTTTAGCTTGGGGACAGAGACACAAACTAGCCACACAAAGGCAAAGATCTTAGATTTTAGGAGGGCAGATTTTGCTAAAATGGGGAGGTGTAGCAAAGAGGCCCTGGCACGGAGGGAAATGGGGGGGTGGAGTCTAGGAACAGTGGGAACACCTGATGAGAGCTATGGAGGAGGTGATGAACCAATGCATCAAGATGGTAAACAAAGGCAAGAGAAAAAGGAAACCACTGTGGTTCTTGAGAGAGAGGTAGCGGACAAGGTAAGAGCCAAATGGGTGAGCTTCAGGAAATATAAGGAGACCCAAAGGGAGGAAAACTGGGAGGTGTACCTAAAGAGTCTAAGAGAAGCGAGGAAGGCACAGACAGTGAAGAAAGGAGACAAGACATTCTAGAAGTACATCAGTGAAAGAAGGAAAACCAGGGGAAGGAATGTAAGGCTCAGATCGAATACAGGGGAATGTATGGAGGGAGACCTGGAGAAGGCAGAAATACTGAACAAATACTTCTGTTCAGTATTCACTGATGAGAGGGAGGGTCAAGGACCACAGCTGGGCAACATGGGGGGGGTAAACACAAGTCCTTTCACAGTGGAGAGAGAGTCCTGGAGGAGCTCACAAAAGTGAAGATGGACAAAGCGATGGAGCCAGATGGCATACAACCGAGGATATTAAGGGAGCTGCGTAGAGAGCTAGAAGTGCCACTGGCAGCCCTGTTGACGGAGTGACTCAACACAGGAGTGGTTCCATAGGACTAGAAGAAGGCACATGTACTCCCTGTACACAAAAGCGGTAGTAGGGAGGAGGCAGGGAACAATAGGCCGGTCAGCCTCACCTCAATAGTGAGTAAGATCATGGAGACACTACATAAAGAAAGAAAGAATAGTGGCACACTTGGAATTCAACAGTGCCCAGCATCCAAGGCAACATGGATTCACAACAGGAAGGCCATGTCAGACGAATATAATAGATTTTTTTAACTGGGTGATGAAGGAAGTAAATCGGGGGGGGGGCAGTAGACGTCGCCTACCTCGATTTCAGTAAAGACTTTGACACCGGCCCCCATAAAAGGCTGGTTAACAAGTTGGGTAGTCTAGGTATGGGGCACAAGGTGGTAAACTAGGTTAGGAACTGGCTAATGGACAGGAGGCAGAGGGTAGTAGTAAATGAGATCCAGTCTGGGCAGAGGGAGGTGACCAGCAGGGAACCTCAAGGATCAGTCCTGTTCAATGTCTTCATTAGTGACATTGCAGAAGGGCTAGAGGGAAAGGTCTGCCTCTCTGCAGATGACACCAAGATCTGCAACATGGTGGATACTCCAGATGGGGTGCAGAGAATGAGAAAGGACCTGGGGAAGGTTAAACAATGGTCGAAGGTGTGGCAACAAGGTTCAATTCAAAGAAGTGCAAAATAATGCACCTGGGGCGAGGGAACCCTGGGGAGAGCTACAGAAAGGGGGGGGGTAGTTGCTGATGATCACCAAGGAGGAAAGGGACCTGGGGGTTATCATTTCAGATGACTTAAAGGGGTCTGGGCAGAGTTAAAAAGGCTGTAGCGAGGGCCAGTGGCATGCTGGAGTGCATAGGCAGGGGTATCACTAGCAGAAGGTGGGAGGTAGTGATGCCATTGTATAAAATGTTGGTGAGGCTTCACTTAGAGTACTGTGTGCAGTTCTGGAGGCCACACCTTCGTAAGGACACTGATAGTATGGAGGCGGTCCAGAGAAGGGCATCTAAGATGATACAGGGCTTGCACTGGAAGACATATGAGGAGAGATTAAAGGACCTCAATATGTACTCGCTGGAGGAGTGGAGGGATCGTGGGGACAGGATGGAAACATTCAAGTACCTTCAGGGCATAAACAAGTTGCAGGGGGGAGACATCTTCCAATACAGGAAGAGTACAAGAACGAGGGGGCATGATATGAGGGAGGGTGGCAGGTTGAGGAGTAATGTGAGGAAGTTTTTCTTCACGGAGAGGGTGGTGGACAAATGGAATGGTCTGCCACAGGAGGTGGTGTGAGCGAGCACGGTGGAGGGATTCAGACATGCCTGGGACAGACATAGGAGAACCTTAAAGGTGGGAAGGAGGGGTGAAAAGCCATTGACTAGATAGGGTCAGAGGCCACAAAATAGTGTAGGGCTAAAGGGCAGACTGGGTGGGCCAAGCCGTTCTTATCTGCCAACAATTTCTATGATAGATCAAACACTGAAACTAGGACTGCACTGGCTGCCAGTTCAGTGGCGGATCACCTTTAAGGTCGGGTTACTAACCTATAAAGCCCTACATGAACAGGGACCCCAATACCTGCAAGATCTTCTTACTCCCTACTGCCCCTCTCACTCACTCCGATCCACTGGTGAGGAATTGCTAGAAGACATCTGGGGCATGTGTGTTTTCTTATGCTGCCCCTGCCCTGCGGAATTCTCTACCTCATCAGATAAGAGAAGGCCTGACTGTCGAGAGTTTTAAAATGGAGCTCAAACCATTTTTGTTTCTTAAAGCTTATGGTGAATGATTTTATAAATGTCGAATTAATTGCTTGTTATTTTAATTGTTGTACAGCACTTTGGTTTTGAAAAGCGCTTAAAAATAAAGCTTTACTTACTTAATCTTTTAATAGGATGTCATTTGTATGTTAATATGTCTCCCGGAGCCACTTGTTGCTGTATCAGAGTGGTTTCATGTGCATTCGGCTAGAGCAAAAGCAACAAAGCAAAGCTGAGCTTTTCTGGCTCAAGCTGAAGGCAAGTGAAACCACTCTGATACAGGAACGAGTGGCGACGGGACATATTAGTATATTATTGATCAAGCATGATTGAGCGCAATCAATAATATTATTTATAAAAAAGCTGTCCCCTGAATGTGCCCATTTCCAGGACATCTGCACATGAGACGCTCTGCACAGAATATGAGTGTCTCATGCACAGAAGAAAGAAGCACTCCGATTGGTTGGGACTGCTCCCTCAATCTATAATACAATATTAACAATGCTACAATTGCTAAATGTTAGCAAACAGAAAGTAGGTCATTAACTACCATGCAAAACCAGGCAGAAAATGGTTGTCTTAGTAATAATCACATCAGGGATTGTATTGGTTTAGCCTCAGTACCACATCAAGATAGACAGCCACGCAGAGGGCCAGGAACACTATGCACCCAGACAATTCATCTCACCTTGGTAAAATCTTTCATTATATAATTAATTTACAGCTCACTTGCAGCTGTTCACAAAAAGTAGCAATATCTCCCTTTCAGATTTTCTCTCACTCTGTCACAGAGTGCCACAAACAACTTACTTTCACCTTCAGCGATTCACCTTTCCTCCTTCTGTCTCACCCTTGCCACTTCTCCCCCTCACTCTCTCTTTCTCTCCAATAACCTGCCAGCTCCCAGTGCCCCCATTGGATTCTCAAAATCCTTGGGGGGGGGGGAGTAGTGGAGTTTAGCTTCCCTTCCCACTCTCTACACTTTCTCCTCCCGTCACTCACCCTGCTATTACGTCTCAATATAGCACTTGTTCCTTTCTCCTTCTCCCTCTCCTTCCAGTACTCTCATTTAGCACTTGTGTAGCATATCCCTTTACGTGGCTACCTGTCTACATTAACATCTTCTCAGATTGTATTTGTACTGCCTTGTCTTGGACTGTATTTGGTTGAACACTATGTTCTATATTGATCCTTGACTACCTGTTCACATTATCGTGTTCCTAGCATTGTATTTGTACTGGCTTGTCTTGCACTGTATTTGGTTGCACACTATGTTCTCTGTGGATTATTGACTAGCTGTTCACATTATCATGTTTCTAGCATTGTATTTGTACTGGCTTGTCTTGCACTGTGTTTGGCTGCACACGATGTTCTATATTGATCCATGACTAGCTGTTCACATTATCGTGTTTCTAGCATTGTATTTGTACTGCCTTGTCTTGGACTGTATTTGGTTGCACACTATGTTCTATATTGATCCTTGACTAGCTGTTCACATTATCGTGTTCCTAGCATTGTATTTGTACTGGCTTGTCTTGCACTGTATTTGGTTGCACACTATGTTCTCTGTGGATTATTGACTACCTATTCACATTATCATGTTTCTAGCATTGTATTTGTACTGGCTTGTCTTGCACTGTGTTTGGTTGCACACGATGTTCTATATTGATCCTTGACTAGCTGTTCACATTATCGTGTTTCTAGCATTGTATTTGTACTGGCTTGTTATTGCACTGTATTTGGTTGCACACTATGTTCTCTGTAGATTATTGACTACCTGTTCACATTATCATGTTTCTAGCATTGTATTTGTACTGGCTTGTCTTGCACTGTATTTGGTTGCACACTATGTTCTATATTGATCCTTGACTAGCTGTTCACATTATCGTGTTCCTAGCATTGTATTTGTACTGGCTTGTCTTGCACTGTATTTGGTTGCACACTATGTTCTCTGTGGATTATTGACTACCTGTTCACATTATCATGTTTCTAGCATTGTATTTGTACTGGCTTGTCTTGCACTGTATTTGGTTGCACACTATGTTCTATATTGATCCTTGACTAGCTGTTCACATTATCGTGTTCCTAGCATTGTATTTGTACTGGCTTGTTATTGCACTGTATTTGCGTTGTATCTGATTTGCACACTATGTTCTTTGTTGATTGTTGCTCTCCTCCTTATGAAATTCCCCTTCCCCCAGGACGTGTCTGGAAACAAGCTGTTTTACAGTTCATGTTATCCTTCCTAATGAAACTTTTCTAAATAAAATAAAATAAATTTATTCAGCATGCAGATAATGTTTAGAATTTGTGGTTCGGAGGAAAGACCATCCATTCGGTAACTCACAGTCATACATACAGAGAGAGAGAGAGTTGTGGTGCAGAATTGATAGGAGGAGACTGAGGCAGAAAAAAAGACCCCAAACTGCAAACGATTATAATAAACAGATACAGATTAGTTAAGTTCAGGTAAGAGGCAATTCACGCTAATGATTGTCTTCTGTCAATGTTTTTTTCTAGAAATGCTGAGCTGATGTCCTTGTCATTTGAGCCTTGCGGCTATACTACATCAGGATGGTGAACTTTATCCTTGGATATTGCTAAAAATAAAGGCAAAGTGAAAAAGCATCAATGTAGAATAGTAGACAGAATTATAAGCGTGATCGCCTATTGGCGGATCCCAGGACTAAACTATGGATTGAGCCCTCCTGATGCAGTCCTTTGGCTGCATGACTTGGAGATTTCTTTCAATGTATTTTTTTAATGAAATAACTGGCTTAAAATGTTACGTACTAACCCGTGGAGTTAACTGGGCACTTAATAGAGACGAGCCAAGACAACTGCAGAGGCTTTACAGAGGCTTTTCAGAAGCCTGCAATACTAGTGACACTAGCAATAGCCAGCGCTAGCTAAACTTAAAAAGCTACATTAAGGGAAATAAAGGAGAAAAAAAATATAGGACTCCTAAAATTGAAATGATTACTTTACAAAGGGGCACCAGTTCTTTCTTGTGTTGTTGGATTTTCAATATTTTAAATCGGTTCTATGTGATTATGCGAGTCGCCGTTCGGCGCTTGCTATTATCACAATGTCAGGGTGGCAAAAACAATTTTGCCACCCTGACATCCTCAGCACATAGAAGACGGCAGCAGATTTCTATACTTTGCATTCTGTGGGGATGTGCCCCACGCAGAAAGCTTTGTCCCCTGCACCCCCCAATTAAGGATTCTCAGCTCCGGGGGGGTGCATGTTAGGAGGGGGGTGAGAAAGCAAAATAAAGATAACTTCTGGGCCAGGTGCACCAAAAACACAGTAGCGCCCGGACCCAGACCCAAACCCAGAACCCCAGCACCGCAAGCAGAGGCCAACCCCTGATGCACGGTGCAGCTTGGCCATCAACCGCAGCAACACCCCCTACATCCCCTCCCAGGCCACGCTTGCCATGCTCGCTCCCCCCACCATGCCACATATATGATAGCGACATCCTGTCGCTAGGATCGCCCTCCCTGCCCCCTTGCCTTTCAGGCTTTTGCCCACATCATGTCACCATTTTGGATGGCACCATCTTTCGGGCACCAACCTCATGTGCTACCTTTTAAATGTATGCAATGTGTGTTTTAAACACTTTTTAAAAAACACTTCTTTTTGGTATATGCAGCACATGATTGTTGAGAATCACGATTTTTGGAAAACGTCACTGTGACATGTATATTTAAGTAACATCACTAATGTTAAAGTCCCCCGATGAAGAGGGTTATCCCTCAAAGTGCCAGGGAACTTTTATGTCCTTAATACATTTTCTGGGGTCGAAATTAAGTTTTGCAGCCACAAGCCATCAGGGCTAGTGACTGGGAAAATCCACTAGCCCCTCAGACTTTTCCCATGGCCCAGCTCGTGTACTTACTGAAATGTCACCTTCTCCAGAACAAGCCATAGGGCTAGTTAAAGGAGAATCTCACTAGCCCAATAGAAAATCTACCAGCATTTGGCTAGTGGGCTGGTGCCAGTTTCGACCCCTGCATTTTTGATACTGGAGCTTTCTAGAGTGTATTGCGTCAGTTTTGTGTATTCTTCTACTATCTACTAGCTGTGCAATTCTACCGTGATGAAGCTCACCCCTAGATCCTCAAGGGAGGATATATAACCCACTATGGCTAGAAATTGAATGGAATCTGTGTAAAAAATATAAAATGGAGACTGAGTCACTACTATAGTACACAGTATGTTGAATATAGGAATCCACCAAGAGTCCTAAAAGACGTGCCCATTGGCATCTCTGTGAGAATTTTCAAACAGATGTGTTAACACATCAGCTTTATTTCCAAGCATGATGACTCACAAGCCTGTGGAAGAATCACAATTTTAAACTAGAAAAAATTGATTACCATTCCTGAAGCTTGGAGAAATAATGGTGTTACTAACACAGAACAGCTAATGAGAGGCAACAGCTTTGCCATATTCGTGGAACTGCATAGAGTATGTGGTATCCCAAGCCTTTGCATGCCTTCAAATGACCCATAAAACAAGTATGGATATAAGACACCCACCCTGGCCTGGAGGTGACAGAATCACAATAGAAAATTTAATGCAGAATACCGGGGAGAGACATGCAAACTCAGGGCTCGACAAAGCCATAGGAGCAATGCTGCAACCCAGAGTGAGCATTCCTTACAAATACTGGGGCAACGGAGAAGAATGTGCTAATCTAGGCTGGTCAAGAGTATGATCAAAATGTGTATCAATTCACTACATTCACCACTATAAATTGATGCAACTCAAAATAATTAATTACATATGTACTATAGTGCTGCAACTCAAAATAATCAATTTTATGTACTATGCCCCATCCAAATTGGCTGCCTGAGGGAAACTAGACTCACCGCTATGTAGTAAGTGCCAAAAGGAAGAGGGAATCTTCTTTCACATATTGTGGCACTGACAGAGAATACAGCCCCTGTGGCAGTCTACTAAAAGGAATATAAACCCAATGCTAGGACTAGGAGATTGCTTTACACCAAGAGTCTCAGGTGTCAGCAGTCGTCTAGTCTTCATTTTACCATCCTAGGAACATCGCCAGGATTAAGCACCTTGTTCCATCTGGCAACCTTGCAATGTTGATCCATGCCTTTGTGACCTCGCGCCTTGACTACTGCAACTCCCTGTACCTAGGGCTACTGGGGGGTTAATATCTGCCACCTCCAGCTAGTGCAGAACACTGCCGCATGGTTGTTGATGGGGACTCCTTGTTCGAGTCACATCACACTGGTGCTGCGCAAACTGCACTGGCTGCCAAGTCAGTGGCGGATCACCTTCAAGGTTGGGCTTCTGACCTATAAGGCCCTACCCGGACGGGGGCCTGGACTATGTGCAAGAGCTCCTGTTGCCTTACTGTCCCAGATGACCACTCCGCTCAGCTGATGAGGGGTTGTTAGAGATTCCCAGGGTACGTCTTAAAACATCAGGGGCCCGTGCTTTTATGTATTCAGTCTTGACCCTGTGGAATTCTGTACCTCATCAGATACATGAGTGCATGACTGTGGAGAGTTTTAAGAGGGCCTTGAAGACCCATCTGTGGCACATCGCCTACCCAGACTGATATTTTAAGATATTTATTTTTTGGCTAGCATGCTGTATGTAATTCTATGTTTTATTGAATTTTATACGTGCTGAGTTGCACAGTGCCTTGGTTACAGAAAGGCGCTTTAAAATGCAGTTTTGTTATTATTATAGATGTGTGTGTGTTCTGTGAGTGGGTCTGGAGAAGTCAATGGGGAATCACATATACTGTATCATATGTCCTTTATTGTCACGGCAGCCAAAAAACTGATATTATGACACTGGGTAGATCAGTTGATATCATCATACAATGAATGGCGTCAAGAAATCTTGATGGCACACAGAATGGGGAGGAGGACGGCATCCAAGAGACATACATATAAAAAGGTACTACAACAAGCGGGGCATGCTAGATGTCCTTCTATCCGTAGCTGGTAAAGGGACTTAATAATTCCAGATGGAATTTAACTAACATAACTGTATTGTTTGCTCATCAGCCTGTATTGTCGCCTTATAATGAGATGCCTGTATAAACAGAGAATCCAAAATGTTAATGAACTCCTGGTTGTACTGTCTGTTGTTGCATGTTTTATGTAAGCATACATAAAATAAAGCACATCATAATAAAAGAATGTGGCAGAGCAGCATCTGAGAGCTATGGTGGGCGCTAGTGAGTGGTTGGTGGGGTGATTCAGAAAAAAAAATGCTTATGGAAAGGAGCTTGGAGAACCAGGACACATAAACTTTTGAGAGGTACACTGCAAAGGTTCTGTTAGGGAGTGTGCTGTCAAGATAACAGGGGAAAGTGAACGTTGTGTGGGGAAACCAATCAGCTGCTGGGGGGGCTGGCAGGCTGGTGGGTAGGAGACAGCTTATGACTTGTCTGCTGTATGTGTAAATGGTAACGGGGCATGATGTGTCTGCTATGTGTATAAATGTAAGATTCTGAACCATTAGTATGTATTTCCCTGTATCCCTCACCAGTTCAATTTGTATACCTCCAATTAAAACTGTGTACCTCCCAATGAAAGCTGCATACTTTCCAATTAAGGCTCTGTACCTCCAGAGGGATGCCTGTTTACCTCCATAGGTATACAACCTGAAAACTATGTGAAAAAAAATGTCAGTCTCCCAGCAGGACACCTGGAGAACTGCAGGGATTAAAACAAAATACCTGAAAAGAAACCGTCCCCCACCCAAGACCTGGAGAACCATAAAACAAAATTACTCAACTTGCAAAAAGAGACCACAAAAGAAATGCATCCCCAGTTATACTCACTAACAGCTATTTCCCCTCAATGATCCTGTTCTCTTCTCAAACGCCGTGCCTTCCATGCTGTCGTTGCAATCTTCTCACCGCTCCGGCTTGACCCTGTTGACTGATACTGCTCCCAGTCACAAAATCCAGTACCAGCTGTGCCATATGCTGCTCCAGAGCATGAACAATGCTACCAACTGTTACAAAAATGCTGCGTACCACCACACACCACTACTCCACCAATGAATTAAGGGATGACCAGCTGCAGACATGCCCACATTTGTAGGGGCACTGAACACTATGGAAACGCATGGGCCAAAAAGATTAGGCAAACCATAAAGTGACCCAACCATGGCTCAGCAGTAAACCAACCAGGCCCCAGATGACAGCTAAATTTAAAAAACATGCCCATGTAATAGAAGAAGAAGAATCAGCATTTATATAGTGCTTTTCATACATCCAAAGCGCTTTACAAGCAATGCTAGACTGGTAGAGAAGTGACTGAATGTGTGGTGGTGGCCATATCGCACATCATCACCCACACACAGCCTGGATAATTGCATGAACTGGTTTTTATGGGAAGGGGAATGTTGGCCAAGACACCGGGAATGTTCCCTACTCTTTGTGAGGAGTGCCTGGGTTCTTTTACTTCCACCTGGGCGGGCAGAAGGGACCGCGGTTTAACATCTCATCCAAAGGATGGCACACCCCAGCAGTACAGCACCCCCCAGTACTGCACTCAGATGCCAGCAATTTTTAGGTGCAAGTCCAATCCCGGTGTGGGACGAGAACCCATGACCTTCTGGTCCAGAGGCGGATGTGCTACCAACTGAGCCACGCTGACACCTTTTTAGAGAAGTAAATGATGAGTATGTATAGTGTACAAGGCCTTATATCCATCTCAGAAGTTAATTAGATAGTAAAACCACTCACACTTCAGGCTCATGGCCTTATTATCTAATTGGCCCCCTTAGTGGGTATTTTTTTCTGGTAAACCACACATGCCCATCATTTATTCTCTCTCTCTGTCTCTAAATATGGATGTATTATACTGGTGCAGTAGCACCAGTGTAGTTAGGGTTGAGTAAGATAGTTAATGTTAAACCCCAATTTTTGTACCTTAATAACTTTGGCGGAATTCAACAAAATAGCCTAAATAAAAATGTTTGCCCGCAGGGTCTCAAGATGTGAAAAGTTTTGTGACAGCATCTTGTGCAGTTTCTGATATACACAATGTCAGTTTTTAATGAAATACAATTTTTTCCCTATACTTAACATAGTTTTTTTTTCCTCTCACATACAGCCTAGGCAGTATGCAATTTTTTCACAAAACTTTCAGGGTAGAAGTGGCCTATGCCAGTGTAGTGCTTTTCAAAAGGTTTCATGAAAAAATATTAAATTGTTCCAGAGTTATAAAGATTTTAAAGATTTTTTTGTGAGTATGCTCAGTAGTGTTTTTGGATCACCCTCTGATATGAATGATAATAGTACTGAGACAGCCCTTGTTCAGGCACTAAATGACCTCCTAATAGCGAGAGATCGAAGGACTCATACTATCTTGGGCCTTCTTGATCTCTCTGCAGCATTTGATACTGTGGACCATGGTGTGTTGGATCGCCTGCAGTTTATCTGTGGACTCTCAGGAGTTGTCCTCAGATGGTTTCGATCTTTCCTCATGGGTAGGACTCAGAGAGTGGTGTTTGGGGTTTGTACCTCAGCTCCACTCCCCCTATCCTGTGGGGTGCCACAGGGATCTATATTAGCACCCATGTTGTTTGCAGTGTATATGCTGCCATTGAGAGCGATTATTAGATGGTATGGCTTGAGTTTTCACTGCTATGCAGATGATACTCAGCTATACATGACTTTTGTGCCTGATCAAGATGATGCTGTCTCGATGCTAAACAGCTGTCTGGTTGAAATTCAGGCCTGGATGAATGTGAGCTGGCTAAGGTTGAACCTTAAAAAAACTGAGGTGTTGGTGGTGGACCCGGGTCATCGTGAGGTGGGTATGTTAGCAGGTTCCCCTTCGGGTCTATGGCTTGGAAGTGTCCAGCTAGCTACCTCAGACTGGGTGCAGAACCTGGGCGTTATGTTTGATGACTGTTTGACCCTGAAGTCACAGGTGTCAGCAGTTGTTAAAACCTCTTTTTACCATCTGAGAAATATCACCTGGGTGAAACATCTGGTTCCTCCCGATGATCTTCCAATGTTGGTTCATGCCTTCGTTACCTCCCGCCTTGACTTCTGCAGTGCCCTTTACCTAGGGCTACTGGGGATTGATATCCGCCGCTTGCAGCTGGTGCAGAACACAGCAGCCAGGCTATTGACTGGTACTTCCAGAATCAGTCATATAACGCCTGTGCTCTGCAGTCTGCACTGGCTGCCGATACAGTGGCGGATCACCTTCAAGGTTGCTTTATTAACCTATAAGGCCCTACACGACCAGGGACTGGGTTACCTGAAAGATCTCCTTTGTCCCTACTGTCCCCTCCATCCTCTCCGATCCACCAATGAGGGATTGCTAGAGATTCCAAGGGTTCGATTGCAAACATCTGGAACAAGGGCATTTAGTTTTGCTGCCCTGTCCCTGTGGAATTCTCTACCTCATTGGGTACGAGAATGCCTGACCGTCCAGAGCTTCAAGAATGCCTTAAAAACCTATCTTTTTGGTTTGGCATTCGGGGATTAGTGCTGCAGCTATTACATGTTATCATATTGTATTTTCTGTAATTTATATGTTTGGCTTTTCGAATAATTTATTTTTACTTTATATATTTTATTGTACAGGTGCGTTGGTTTTAGAAAGGTGCCTTTTATAAATAAAGAAGATTTGATTTGAAGAGATAAAAAGCATCAGTCGTAAGGGTTTATAGTTTGTGATTTATCATTTGTGAGAAAAAATATTTGTGATGGTCATCTTTTTTTGTTGTTGTTAACAACTAAAAAGCATGGAACATACCTAAAAATGATATGTTTTCCAAAAACAAATACCTGAACCTAGGTAAATGGGACCCATTTACCTAGATCCGAGTGTTGTTTTAAATTGCCCCAGAAATAGTGTTTCTGGGCACTCTTAAAATCCTGTGTGCCTGAGTTAGCAAGAGGAGATGTTCACCTGCATTCTCTGTATGAGAACAGCTGAACTTTTTCCAGGCAGCTCCAGAAATCCTTGCCAGCAGAGAGACTCTTTCCTTGGCACAGGACCCAGAGGGCCCTAAGTATCTGCATCTGTTTATGCAGGTTCCAAAGGGACCTGTGTGAATGAGGATACAATTCCACAAAGGAAATTCTTTGCAAAAAACTGCATTCATTTACCAGTTAGGGTTCAACTTAATGCCACAAAATTAGGGAAATGTGACATTAGGTTTTCCAAACCTAACTCTCCACTCCCAGACCCTAAGCAGCAAAAGAAAAAAAAACATGAGGGTTTTGGGTCTCCAGAGCCTTGATGAATCAGTAGTGAGGTCTTCCTTGGGGTTGTCAACCCTAATACCCCCACTTCCCTGAGCAGACAAGGTCAGATATTGATCTCTTTTCTTCACCCAGGGCCTGCAGGGCCCTGGGTGAAGAATGTTGTAACAGATTCTGTTGGCAACATGTGGCATGACATACTTCTCTACCTTTGAAGATTATATCACTATGAGGCACTGACTTAGAACTATATTTGTGCTTTGGACTGGAGGCTACGGACTGGGGAGGGACAGGTGAACACTAGGGTCAACAACCCCAAGGAAGACCCTACCACTGATTTGCCAAGACTCCAGAAATCCAGGACTCTAGTATTTCTTTCCCTTCTGCTGCTTGGGGGGTTTGGGGTGGGGAGTTAGGGTTGAAAACCCTAACACCACATTTCCCTACTTTTGTGGCATTAAGTTTAACCCTAACTGGTGCATTAATGCAGTTTTTTTTGCAAAGAAAATATATATGTGTGTGCGTGTGTCACTTCCTATGTATTCACTGGACAAATGTCTTTTGATTATGTATCTTCTAAAACTTGGAATAGCTTTCCTGTGTACCTAAGATAATGAGGCTCTTTTGCCTCTTTTAAGGATCAGTAAATGCAATATTTGTACTCTAGTGTTAAATGTGACTGTTTTTATTAATGCCTAGAAGTGGCTAGTACATGTCAGAAGATTCATTATTGTACTTTTAATTCTTTGTACTTTATGTACCAATGTCCTACCTGCAAAAGGGCCTTGTGTACTTACTTGTCAAAAATACCAATAAGTATTTGCATTTACCTATGAGACTAAATGCAGCCTCACCCTACCCTCAGCTTTAGCCTCTCTGACATTTCTGAGATATATTCAATTAGAAATAAATGATTCTTCTAGTTAACATAAGGAAATACTGACTGAATTTAATCTGCATTGTAATTACCAAGAATCATCTTGGCATATATTTTAGACTTCAGTATGAGCAATGGTTATCTGCAAATGAGACTTAATAAACTACAGAAGGCTCACTTTAAAACCTTTTTCCTTAATAACACTTGGTTGGAAAATATAGCATGAAATTGCAGCTAAGATGTTAAAATGTGACCGTAATTCTAGACATGCATTTAGGTTTGAATGAAAACAGATTAACCTCACAAGATTAGAAACCAGCCTGGAATCATTACTTCATTAAAAGTAATATGGCCAGTACAGCTCATAAGAAACACTAGATATCAGTGAGAGTTCATCTTTGTGCAGATGGACATCTTTAGTGCAGTTAAGTTAAAGTGACAATTAGATGAGTTGCAAGATAGTCTCCCTAATTTCAACTGCGCTCATCCTTACTTCATTAGTGATAACATACACTACTGCAGTAAAGAATTGGGGTTTCAGTCCTGATGCCTGTACATGATAAGGACTAAGTAATATTTTGTGAACAGAGTATGTAGTAGGCCTGTGCGAAGTTTAAACTTTGCGGACAGAGTTGCTGCAAAGTGACCCACTAGGCACTTTGGGTGGGATATTCAAAAGGGTTGCGCCATGCGTAATAGGGTTGCGCCTGCGCAAGTCTGAAATTGCGCCATTCTGCGATATTCAGCAGGAGGCAGTTGCGCCACTGAAAACATGCTGAGCAACAGCGCAATGCTAATGAATGCATGATGAACTGGAGGGGGAGGAACCATGCATAAACTGCACAGCTGATATTCAGCCGGGCTGTGCAAAGTTAATCGGCGCCAACCCCAACCTCTTTCTGCACAACTTTGAGCCAAAACAAAGGAGGTAAGTCGGGGCCACCCACCGGGTGAGCTGCCGCATTTGCAGGGTGCAACACAGCAGCTGCCACCTGTGGCTGGCCCTCAACCTACTCCCTGTACCCCCTGCAGCCCGGTCGTGGGGCACAAAAGTGTAAAATGCCACCCCTGACTGGCGATCGCGGGCAAAGCATAAAATCCCCCTCCCCGACTGGCCCGATGGCAGGCCAAAGCCAAATAAACCCCCACCAGCCCGATCGCGGACAGCAAAGTGCCCCCAGAACATATCCCTGGTGGTCCAGTGGCCGCTAAGCCCGATTATGGGCTGAATATGTTTAAAACAACCCCCAGAGCGTAGCCCTGGTGGTCAGTGGACCGCTAAGCCCGATCGCGGGCTGCATTATGTCGCCCCAAGACCCGCCCTGGTGATCTAGTGTCCCCACCCCATCCACCCACGAAGCCCTACCACGCTCCCCGGCAGCCAGTGGCGGCAGCATCCTACCGCCTGCCGCCCGCTGCTCGCCGACTGACTGCCCGGTAGGGCTGCACGCCCATTGGTGCAGAGCAAGAGCCAATGGGCGTGCAGCCCATACCATACAAGGCAGTCCAGATATGTGAATGAATGAATTGCCACCCCCTCCTCCCCTCCTCACTGGATTCTACCCTCACATCTTGGTATACCCAATGCTGCACTTTTCACCCTCTCGCCACCCTTCCTACATTCCTTCTCCCCCCCCCACCCTCTTCCCTTTTCCTATGACTCTGGCACTTCTTATCTGTTGTCTGTTTTCTCTGACAAATGCCGCTGGCTGCCTTGTTACAATGCTACCCTTGAACTGTATTAATCTGTACTCTGTTTGCAATGTCCACATTGTTGTAATGCCTGTCTTGATGTTCCCCATAATTTGTAGTTCTCTGACGTGGAACCTTTGTAAAAGAGCCATGGCTCAAAGGTATTTGTAATCCTAGACTTGATAAATAAAATATAAATAAAAATAAATAAATAAATAAACATATCTGGACTGCCTTGTACGGTATGGGCTGCCGCCCATTGGCTCTTGCTCTGCACCAATGGGCGTGCAGCCCTGGCTGATCAGTTAGCCAGGCGGTGGGGCGGCAGGCGGGTGGGATGCTGCCGCCCGCCAGCTGCAGGGGCAGGGTGGTGGGGCTTCGTGGATGGGTGGGGTGGGGACACTAGATCACCAGGGATATGGTCTTGGGGGTCACCACATAATGCAGCCACGATCGGGCTTAGCGGTCCACTGGACCACCAGGGCTACGTTCTGGGGGTGTTTTAAACATATTCAGCCGCTATCGGGCTTAGCGGTCCACTGAACCACCAGGGATATGTTCTGGGGGGGGGTTGTTTTACACTTTTTCAGCCCGCGATCAGGCTAAGCGGTCCACTGGGCCACCAGGGATATGTTCTAGGGGGTTGTTTTACACTTCTTCAGCCCGCGATCGGGCTAAGCGGTCCACTGGACCACCAGGGATATGTTCTGGGGGGGTTGTTTTACACTTCTTCAGCCTGCAATCGGGCTAAGCGGTCCACTGGACCACCAGGGATATGTTCTGGGGACACTTTGCTGCCAGCGATCGGGCCAGTCGGTGGGGGATTTCTTACCGTTTGCCTTGTCGGGCTGCGGGGCGTTGGTCCCTGACGGCTGCTGCCTGGCAGGGTGCCAGGCGCAAGTCCTCTGGGATCGGCGACCTGCATGCTAATAGCATGCAAATGGGGCCATAAATAGATGCAAATGGCCCCCTGTGCCTTATGAATTATGGCCCCATTTGCATGTCACCTTTTGAATATCGGAAATTCGCATGAGCGCAATGGTACTGTGCCACGCAGCCTGAATGCTCCCTCTGACCGCGCGGTGGCGCCAAGTTCCACTGCGCCATGCACAGTGGCTGTGGCGGGTGATATTCAAAGGAGTTGCTCAGTAGCGCAACTCCTTTGAATATCGCCCCGGCCACACCCCTGCTCAACTATTTTGTGCAGCACAAGGGCTTGCGCCACAAAATAGCGCAGTTTGAATATCCGGCCCTTTGTGTAGTTTTAGCGAAGTGGCTACTTTGCACTTCGTCACACTTGAAGTTTACCTTGCAGCATTGAAGCAAAACATAGCTTTAAAGTGGCAAATTACTGCACTTAACTTAGTTTTTTTTCTGTGCAAAGTGCTAACGTCGCACATCATGGGTGTATGAAGTGTGAACTTCATGTAGTGAAATGCATGGACCTAATATGTAGGAGGCAAGTCTCAAGAGTCCATTAGTAGTGCATCTGTCTCTGTGCCAGACATTCGTGTATTCTGGCCCCTTACCAGGACTTGGGCTCATAATTCCAAATGATGCCACTCTACTGCAGTACTGAAGGGGGGCCGGGCTGTACTGTCAGGGTGTGCTGTCCTTCAGATGAGACATCAAATGGAAGGTACCTTCTGCCCATCTCTGGTGTTGGGCAAGAATGAGTTATAAAAACTCGTCCCCCTAACAAGTGCAGATAAAGTGTGTTTTGAGTGGTGTATATTCATTGTATATTCATTATACAGTATTAGTTTAACAGTTATAACTTTTTTAATCAGCTGTTGGTGTAAAGATTTTCCTGTTTCTCTGAGATTTCAACTGCTGACTTCAGTGCTGCACCAAGTTATTGTGATATCACCAGCATTATGACAGCTGCTTTCTGATTGGTTCTCTTCTTCTATGCCAAAGTCAAACAGCACTATAATGGGCCACCTCTTACTGTTTGCAATACGGACTAAAGATGACAAGACAGACACTGAAACAACTTGTCAGTGGATTCATTTGTGAGCCATTTATTCATGTTCTACATATACAGGAACACATCATTGCATGAGCTACAGTGTAAAGGACATTTGCTACATTAATGCCATAACCTTCAGATAGGTAAAAACCCAATGCTTGACTTTAAGAAGTACTGTACTGTCTGTGCTAGTGACAAGTAAACAATGGAAACCCAGCTTAGTGCTAAAGTGTATAAAAAGCTTTATTGTCTTTCATTTGTGCTGCAGATAGCATTGTCAAATGGCTTAGATCAAACAAGCAATCTGATTGGTCACAACTGGTCACATGATCATGCATTAATTTCATATTACTTCAGTTCAGATGTTCTTTTCTTTTGACTTGGAAAACTGTTTTATAAGTGTGATAACACACTCCAGGGTGTGCAGCAGTGCCTCATGCCTCGCAACCCACCTGGAGTGTGTGATAATTTAACATTACGACACACCCTGGCGTGTATTACTGCTTCCTCCAAAACCCAGCTTGGCCCTGATTCTCAGATGCAGTTGGTGCTGATGCAGATTCAGGATGCCAACAGGATGCCTGTTGTGCAGTCAAAAAAAAACTGCCATTCACAAAGGCCTGACTTAGTCACTTGAGGAACCTCCACGGCGACAAAGTTGCACTCAGCGTCACTTGGCCAGATGTTAGTGGGCATAAGCTGGCTTTGCACCTGCTAGCATGCAGGTTAGTGGCAGTCACAGAGATGTGGCCATGGCATAATTCCAGTCCTTGCACACAATGGGACCAGCTATGGGCCAAGAATGTTGCAGATGTGAGGAAATGGGCACCTGCGGGGAGGGGGTATACCACCCAGCGTTTGCGTTCCCTTCGTCCGCAAATCATATAGTATCATTAACAATGGCTGCAAAGGGAGTCACGTGCCCACCTTTCTCCCCATCCTCCCAGCCATTAGAAGGATGCCACCATATCGGCAGCACCCAGTGCTGAGGCAGGGTAAGCAGAAAAAAAGTGGGGGAAATGAGCAACCAGTTACTTCAATTACACAGCTTTACTAAACGTGATCTCACAGTGGATGCATTGCTGACATCACTCACGGTTGCCATGGAAACACACACATAATGAGCATAGAAAATCCTCACTGAGCCTCATTTCATGGGAACTTTGGCAACCATGCTTTGCAAACCCAGAGAACAACAACTGAAAATGAATAAAGTATAATGACAGCTCAATAAAACATATTTGCAGAAATGGATACTGAAGTAAAGACCTGCTTTGGGTATATTTTCCGTGTCTAATACATTTAAAGTTTGAGATTAATTTTCTTCTTTATTTTCAGGTTAGAATTGCTAGTCAGCTTGTTTTAGCTCCTTGTGATTTTTTGTGTTTTTTTTTTGGGGGGGGGGCAAATTCTCAAAGTACTCCACCAAGCAAGCCCCAGCTAGTGGGAAATGATGTGTAGGCATTTATCCATGCAACTCTTTCTCTGCATGTAGGTGCTTTTAATGTAAAAAAATATATATATATTTTTTAGTAATAATGTGTTTCCTGCAAAGTCATCAATATCTCCATTTTTTTCCATTGTATTTCCCTCCTGAACTGAGCTATGGGGTTTCAAAGTTTTCACAAGTCCCTGTTCTCTGGCCACACCCACTATGACTAAATTATACATTTCGGTGTGGTGTGGTGCTGTACTGTTCCCAATCAGAAATGTGGGCTAGCACCCTCATAATATATGCATAGTATACAACATCAAAAAGTTACCTGGGGGAAGGGATTTTTAAATATTGCTAATGGCAGCCATCTTTAATGACTTGAGTCATTAATTGTGAAAATTAGTAATTAAAGCTGTTTTAAAAACCTCTAAACAAAATAAAAAAAATATATCGATGATGAATCTGACTGTGTCAGAAATATACCAATACTAAAAATCCTGCTGCTTTAAAACTGCCAACAGAGACCACTCTTAGGGTTGTAAGGGTGGTCTCATAAACATTCTTTTAGAGTATGAGAACTATGAACTGAAGGTGAATGGCTCTGATACCCTAAGGATATAAGTGAGACTACTCTTACAACTCCTGCAGTGGTCTCCATTGCCGTATTAATGCTGTATATGACTGATTGAGGTTGATCAGTAATATATTAAAGTTGTTAAAACTCTCCTTCAAACATGCCCCTTTCCGGGGCACCTGGGCATGAGACATTTACAGAATAAGGGTGTCTCGCACACACAGGGGAAAGGAGCGCTCTGATTGGTCAGAAGTGCCCCCTTGATATATAACAGAACTGTCTGGAACAGGATGGTTATGGCCACTAGATTGCTTCTGAGTGCAATAAAAATGTCTCATATAAAGTCAAAATGTGAAGGAGGCTTAAAGGGACACTATCAATGCCCTTAGGCTTCAAAGTGTTCCTAGTTTAACATTTTGTTTTGTTTATGATTGCTCACATTTTGTAGAATTTGCTGATGTAGTTGGCCTGATTTTGATTCCTTTTTTTCCTTTTAAAATTGAAAAACAGACTGCCCACCATACTGTTATTACCACACAAAAATGTGCTTGTTTACAGTCCTTGACCAACTCCCACTGCATCTTTCTTGAACTTCAGAACAGACCCAGCACAGTCTAACCACCCATGATGCAGTGGGAGGAGAGGAGACTACTGCACAGTGAGTGGCTGTGCTATATGGGGGTATTCCTAATGTACAGGAAGTATGCTATATGAGTAGATTAAGGATTTGGTGCTAAACAAGGTTGGGTATAATTACACTATTTGCACTCATTTCAGTTTTAGTAAGAAAGGAATGAGATAAAACAATCAACAACTTTTTTGAGTAGTTAAGCAATCATAAAATGTAGATTTTCATTTTTTTCAATTAGAAATATCATGCAAAAAAAAGTCTGACAGTGTCCCTTCAAAGTTTGCCACATTTGAGAAAACTTTAAAACATATTATTTAGATACAATGCTGCTTATATTTTAAATTTGTCTGCATTTCTTTTCCCCTTGTTTTTCATTCAGTGGCGATCTGCATGGAAACTGTATCTGTCTTCCCTGGAGTTCATTTGCTTCCACTGCTTAATCATTTTGTTGAAGTCATAATAATATGTTTATGACATCCGTCACATGCTAGCATGCCAGCAGCATGAGGGGCTTACTCAGAAAGAAAATACTAGGACACAAATATAAATAAAAATGTGCTTTTCTTTAGAATAAACAGAAAGAAAAATACTTACATTCAGCATAAAATAAAATAAAAACCAAACCCCAAATTCCAGTGCAGGTTTTATCTGTCAGCTTTAGACAGCAATTAGTTCTCCAGCCTGCAGCCCTTCAGCCCTCCAGCCCCAGCTTTCTCTCTGTTCCTCACTATTTCACTACCCAGCCCATACAGTTCAATAGATAGAGAGAGAGAGAGGCTAGAGTGCGGACTGATGCTGGCTCTCTTGAAGCCGCACGTCCGCCATATTACCGGAAGAGTGAGCTGCTAGAAGATAGCAGGAACTGCATCCTCTCGCCCAAATCCACAACACATTGTATTGCTTGAAATTTAGGTAGTCGGCAGACGCACACTGGTCTGACACCACTACAGGTAAGGCACTCCTTATCCATATATACTGTGTATATATATATATATATATATATATATATATATATATATATATATACACACATACACACACACACAAGCAAAAGACAAACGAGCACACCTTGTGTTTTTCACCCCTGTGTGTGTCTGCTGGCTACCTAAGTTTCAAGCAATACAATGTCTTGTGGATCTGGGTGAGAGGATGATGTTCCTGCTATCTTCTAGCAGCTCAATCCTCCGGTAATATGGCGGACATGGGGCTTCAAGAGAGCCAGCATCAGTCCACACTCTAGCCTCTGTCTATTGTACTCTATGATCAAGCCAGGTCTCTCTCTATACCAGGCCCATGTGTTCCTTGTTGATACTCCCTCTCATACAGAAGGACGTCCAGCAACTTGAGAACACAGGGCAGCAAGGCCTTAAAGGGCAGTTTAAAAACGAGGGCTTCGGCTCACATTCCTTCCCAGTCCCTACCAAAATCTGTGCTGTGTGAGGTTGATTGGTGTAGGCAGCATGACGGACATACACTCAATCACAACATCACTGTTTGCTTCTGTAGAAATGATTATGATGTCACAATGTCACAAACAGAGAACTTTGCATTCAGCAAAGAATTAAATAGCAGGAGCAGATCAACTGTCAGGGGTAAGGACCCGATGTCTAGGTACACAATCAACCTAATGATAAAAATAAATGGATTTTAAAAATGGAAAATCTGTTATATGTAAGCTGAATTGTGTCTAGATTTTATGTTTTTTTAAAGTTTTCCTATGAGAGACAAACTCAGTCTTAACTGTGGAAAACAAATACTACGGTCCTGCTTTACACTATGATTGGGCAAGTGGCAATGAAGCCCCTGGTGATGTTTCATACATATTTTGGAATGGCAAGCATGCAGGAATTAAAAATGTGAAAAACAACTGAAAGCACAATGGACAGATAGTTTGCTGATAGCTCACTAGGCTGCCTTGAGCGACATCCCCAATTTGGGAGAAACCTAGGGGCTGTGGTTCACTGGGCAAGTGGTGAGCAGACACATCACAGGAAACATGGACTCACTCTCAAGGGAAGGATGGCTACAGGTGTCAGCATGACTTAGTAGCTGATCTGCCTCTAGGTCAGAAGGTCATGGGTTCTACTCCCACAGAAGGATTGGGCTAATACCATACACACTGGCACTGCTTTATATGAGACATTAAACTGAGGCCCTGTCTGTTTTCTCTGTTGGTTGTTTAGGTGGACGTTAAAGAGCCCATGGTACTTCTCAAAAAGATTAGAGGAATTTCCCCAGTGTCCTGGCCATATTTCCGCCATCCACTCAAATACCAAAAGCTTAATGGGATTCAATTTCAGTTGGTTTGCATCTGTATACCCCTGCCCCCCAACCCGGGATGAGGCTTAAAATAGGCGGTATTGTCTAACCCTCCTTTTCCAGTCAACAAAATATATAAATAGGTAGAGTATGTCACTCTCCAGCACCCACTGTGGCTGACTTACAAGTGGGAGTTGGTAGGGCCTTGTACTGGAGGAGACTGTCATGTTGTCCCTGAACCCACATAGCCAAAATCAAGTTCTGGAACCCACTCAGTGAATACTGGCAAAGGGTACAGGGAGAACAACTGGGCTGTCATGTCCCAAGTGGAAAAAAAATTAGCAGAAATCACCACTTCTTGGTGAGATACCTATATCATCAGTGCTTCTACAGTCTCTGAAATTAGTGAAACAGTGACACAGTGGGTTGAGGGGGATATTAGCTTTATGTTGATATGTTTCTGAGATGGTAAGCTATTTCCATGAAGAAGTGGGGCTTTTGAACACATGGCCACTACCAGTAATAGTAGGACTCAGAGTTTCTGAACTGGAAGGAGGTGCTGAAGGTGTTTCTGTATTGCTCCAGGGGCTGCCACTGCTTTCATCTATCGGAGTTACCCCTGAGTGTAATGAGCTATCATCACTGTCACTTTATTTTTCCATTCTCAAAAATGAATTTGTCATTAACGTTATGGCATCTGTCTATGTGCCTTTTCAGGGCTGAAGTTCTCAGTGTGCCTTTCTTTCTACTCCTGCTGATTGCCCACTCACAAATAGTGCAGGTTGCCACCAACTCATTAGAAGCACTAACAGAGAAGTATGACCAAACAGAAGATGGTATCTTTTTAGTTTTGTAGCCAGGTGGTAGCACTGCAGCGCAATCACCTTTTCAGGGTTTTTTTTTGTTCCAGATTTTTCTTGGGCTTCTTCCTGTTGTGCTTCATTCCCTTCTTCTAACCCACCGTCCTCCTCCTCCTCTTCTACCATAGAATTAGAAGCATTTGTTTCTATATCTTCCTCATTTGCGACGTCCAACCCCCAACTTTTACCCCCATCAGGCTCAGCCTTAGAGGAATTGGATGCTGTCTATGAGGGACCAACGGTAGCATAGTATACAACTGTTCCATACCTGGGAGTGCCTCCGCAGGTTGCACCCACCAACCCTTTTGTTTTAACTCAAGAACCTGTTTTACTGGGACTAATCTGGCAGATGCACCTTTATTGGATTCAGGCATTTGCTTGGAAGATGACACTTTAGATTTACCAGAAACATTTTGGGGGTTTGATTTTGTTAGCCCCATGCAGGATGATCGCTTAGCCTGTCCTTTGGCCCTCCCGTTTGATTGCCTAAAGCTGCAGTGCCTACCTGACACTCAGAATTTACCTGAACATTTTCATCCATTTTTGAGTGGATATTTTTCAACCCCCAACACCTAGATTTTGTAAGTTCAATATACACAGCACTCAACAATGACCACCACCACTTCCTTTCCAGCTCAGTGCGGAAGAGTGGCTTTGAGTCCAACTGTTGCTGTTCAGTGACTGACTGTATTCAGCAACTCAACAATGTTATGCTACCACAGCCTTGGAATATAAACTGGTGATGCAGACATACAGAGCACACTGTTATAGTGGTGAATTGATGATTGATGATAATAAAATGAAAGTAAGGAACAGTACTATGACTGATGATGCTCTTCCATACTTTACGTTTATTGGGCAGTGTTTTGTCTATAGTTGCAGTAATCAACTCTTAATAATAAAAGTCATGAACGTCAAAACAGCCTGTATGGCTTTTCTTTCCTCCTTTTGCTGCCAAATCTTTATTTTTTTTTATATATATATATAGAACTGTCTTTTTTTTTTAATTAATGGTTGCTTTGCTTTGTCTTCTCCTGGATCACCCAGCCAGCAGCACTGCACCACCCATTGCCAGTCATTGTGGAAGACAAGCAGGACTTTAGGGGAACTAGTTCAACAGAGTCTATCTGGGTCGAGTTCTGGGAGAAGAAAGGGGAGTGAAATCACCTTGGGTGTGTTACACTCCTCCAAACATTTCTGTGAACCATGATGCCCACATGATTGGGGAAATTGTAAGTCGGTTACAGGACAGAGACTGGCATCTTTGGAAGGCTAATGGCAGGGATGAGACAGAGTTCTAGTCCTCTCTCAAGACAGTCTCCTGGAAAAGCATGCCCAACAAGAGACCAGGTAGGAAGACAGCCTTGACCATGTTCCCAGCATTAGCAATGGGATCATCTCCAGTAAGAACATCAAGGAACCCATGGGAGGCAGTGTCAACTGTATCACTTCATCACTGGTGACAGAGAAAACCAGTCAGGCTTCAGCCTCCAGGACTCAGGACTTCAGAAAGGCAGACATTGCCAAGATGAGGGCTCTGGTGAGCAAGGGTCTGGAAAAGTTGCATGAGGCCAGTAGTCCACAGCTCTTGTGAGGAATGTTGAAGCTGCAGGCAGGGGAAATTCCTTCTTACTTACCATGATTTATTTTCCGTTAACTCCAACATTGTCAATGGGGAAGACAGTTAATACATATAGGTAATGTGTTCCCCCAAATGGGGTAGTGGTACAGCTCAAAGCTGTGACATTATTATAGAACTCTAGGGATGTGAACATTCTGAATAATACCTCAGTGGGGGAGCAATTTACTCATATGTAGTAACTACCTTCCCCACTGACAACGTGGAACGATACAGAAAACAAACAGCTGTGGAGGACTGCATCTCAGTAAGCAATAAGGGGAAATGGACCAAGAGGTTGCCTCTCTGGTTTAACAGGGATCTAAAGCAATTGAGGCTACAGATAAAGAGGGTCTACAGCTGCTAAAATGAGGTGGGTTGCCCCAGGCATGGAAGGCGTACAGTAGTACTGAAAGATTGCAAGCACAGAAGACAGTCAAAGAGGGCCTGGCAACCAAGATAGTGGTAGGAACTGCAGCTAACACCAAAGTCTTCCTACAGTAGATGAATGAAAAGAGAAAGGTGAAGAAGGGGACTGGGCCCCTAAAAAGGAGGGGGGAGGAGCCTGTGCTTGGCCAGGGGTGATGACTGTGATGCTGAAATCATACTTCACTTCTGTGTTAACTAATGGGCTCCTAGGATGGGGAGAGTGCTCACTAGAAGGCCCCATACTTAAAGAGTAACCATGATTGCAACCTCTGAACATCACACCCACCTTGCTAGCATGTTATGTGGCAAAGATAAAGCTATCACATGGGACTGATGGGATATCCCCTGGCATCATAGTGCAGCAAAAGGAACAATCTGCAGGGCTTCATGCAATAATCTTAAATGAGGCAGTCTATATTGGTGTGGAAAACCAACTGAATGGACCTGTGCCTCTCAGTACAGACACCACCACAGGGGTCGGCTAACCATCATACTATCACAACCACCAAAAACACAGTGCATGGAGGGATGAGGCATCCATACCTTACTGCCTGCCACACCAGCGACCTGTGTTTGTGCTGCAAGCGGGTCATCTTTGGTTGGCCGGGGAGGGAGAGGATTGAGCATCAGGAGGACAGCTCTCCTCTCCCGGGGGGGGGTGACTTGGCAGGTCTGCCAAGTGACTGCACCCAGGTGGAGGCCTGAGGGTAGTATGGGTCAGGGACACCAATGGATGAGAGGGTGCTGCGGGACCTGTAATGTGCACATGCCTCCACGTGGGAACGCTGACGTCTGCACCTTGGCAACAGGGAGGGACAGAGGGAGAAACAGCAGAAACTGGAATGGGGGATGCTGCAGCCTCCATGATGCCAGAGCCACACTCTCAATCCTCAGTACCACTGGCCAAACTAGATTTGTGTACTAAAGGGGGAGGATGGCCTTCCCTTTCCTGGCCCTGCCACAGGGGGAAATCTGTGGTGGATTTGTCAGTATCAGACTGGGGGTCAGGGAGCAAGTAATGCAGCTTAGAGAGAGGGTGGAAGAGAGTTCTCTTGAGGAGAGAGCCAAAGCCGCCTGACAGCAGGAGCCCCTGGGGAAAAACAGAAGGAAAAAAACTTCAACGCACACTGAAAGAGACTCTGGAATTTCAAAAAGCCATTACCTTACAAATTCAGTTAATTTGCTCAGGTAGATGTCGGCACATACAGTCATCAACCACAAGGTGCCCTGGTGCTTCGCTCATTAGACCTTCATCAGAGGGCAAATATAGGCCTGGTGGCCTGACATCAGTGCTGGGCAAGGTTCTGGAATCCATGGTCAGTGACAGAATAATGGATCTCTCGATTGAGGCCAAGGTACTCCCCCCCCCCGCAGCATTGTTTTATGAGTGGCAGATCATGCCAGACCAACATGATCCCATTTTTCAAAGGGGTGACCAGGGATGTGGGTAGGGCAGGGCCATACACACTATCTGCACTTCAGCAAGGCCTTTATCCCTGTGGAGCATGATACATCTGGTCAAAGTACACCAGTGCACTCTACACAAGGTATATACAAGTAGTAGTATTTATTTATCAAGTGCCCATTCTTGGCGGCCCAGAGTGCCACCCAAAATGTGTGATACAATAAATAACTTAGTGATAGATAACATTAGTAAAATTAATAAGTATGTACACATATAACATTAAAAGCAGGAAGCAACAGATGGCTATATACAAGGTGGACGGATGCTGTAACTTGCCTCAGTCAGGAAGTAGATGGTTGTGGTTGATGGGCACTACTCCTAGAAGAGAGGGGTATGCAGTGGTGTCCCTCAGGGAACAGTGCTGGGCCACACTTCTCACCATTTTCATCAATGATCTGGAAACCTAGGTCTTCAGGAAGTTGTTTATGTTTGCTAATGACACTAAGTAAGCCAGGGTGGTAGACTCCCTTGAGGGAGAGGACAAACTTTAGAAGAACCTGAACAAGTTGGGCGACTGGTGGGACTTCTTCAGCTTTTGACACAATGTAGCGAAATGCAAAGTACTACACTTGGGGAGAAGAAAAAGAAGGTAAAACCTACACACTGACCTGAAGCTCAAATGTGGTAAATTTAGGGGTACAGTTAGGAGGTGCTAGTTTCCCCAGAGGGTGGTGAACCTACAGAACAGCCTACCAGTGGAGACAGTCAACATGAAGACAGTTCAGGCCTTCAAGGTAAGCCTGGACAAATTTCTGTTTCCTATGATGATTACAGGGTACCCTTGATAGTAGGGTGGGTGGGAAATTTCTATACATCGGTATATGTTTGAACAACATGCCCATTGACCCGAGCTTATGAAGCTGGGGGGACTTGATGGACCTAGATTCCCTTCCATACTTAAATGATAATATTACTATCAGTGTAAGAGCAGAATTTCTCATTTAGAGGGAGTACAGCCAAGGGTTACAGTACCAAGTTATGAACTCGGAGACCTAGCAGACCAGGATTTGAAGCCCATAAATACCACTTGCATGCTGTGTGACCCTAAGCAAGTCACTTAACCTCCCTTTGCCACTGGGACACACCTGTAAATGAGCTTCAGCTCAATGTGCCCTTCCTGGCAAAAAAAAACAAATCCAAAAAAAACACTCCTTAGCAAAGTCTATATCTTTGCATGTGGTTTCAGTCAGCCTGAATTTTTTTTTTTGAACTAGTCTCTCTCATGTATTTTCTTTGATGCCAGTGTTGATATGTGCTGCAGCTAAGAAGACAGATGATGCTTGCCAGTAAGGCAAGGCAATTTTTATTTCTAGGGTGCCTAATCCTGAGACTCTGGGCACCTAGGATGAGACTGCAAGAACAACACATTGAGTTCATGGACTTAGTGGAAACTAAAGTCTTCTTAGTTATGAGAAGCATAGCTGCCTTCCAGGAGAAAGTTAGAAGGTTTGTTCCCATTGGCAATCCTTGTGCCTCCCTAGTGGAAGTTAACACCATGAGGAAGAATGTAAATAAACATAAAAAAAATACTTTAAAAAAGCACTGTTTTTGTCCTGTATCATCTCTCCAAAAGGGAATTATGTTGTAACAGTAGCACAGAGATCTATGATTTTAGGAAAGAAGGAAGACCATTGGTTTGTAAAATAGAGGATGCATTTTCTGTCTTGAAACCCATCTTGTGTTTCACGTGCTAAGCAATTTAGATACTGTTCAAACATCTCACTGCAGAGACTCAGTAGCATTTTTTGGCTAAATACAGCCATTTCAGTTTTCTCATTTGATGGCTGGTAGTTCGGCATTCCTGCTTTCATTTCTTCTTCAGAGGCTTGCTGAGTTTTTCTGTACCAGTCAGCTAAAGTCACCACTGACTGGAAATCCACCGGGGAAGGAAAGGATTTCGAGTTGCGTCTCCCTACGGTTAAGATGCCTGCAGCATGGTTCCCTGAGCCAAACAGGAAGTCATAAATCTTACAGTAGCATCTACGATGTAGGCAGCAGTTTGGAAAACTCTGGCTTTCTGGGAAAGTGAGGAGCACGAGTATGAAAAACAGAAACAATTTTCTTAGACCCTGCAGAGAAGGAAAATACACATTAGATACCATTGTATTTTGCCCTTGCTTAGCACAAAATGTTATATTATGTTTGGTTTGAATAATTAAGTTTTCTAAGACAGTTCCTTGGCACAGTGCTGCATTCAATTGTAAGATCGTAAGAACCTTTGATGGCTAACAACCCTTAACTGAAGATGGTAGAATGAAAATATTTTCTGGCAATTTCAGAGTAAAGCCTTAAATACCCTGTATGAAACCATAGACTATCTTAATAATAATTTTTGCCATTCATAAAAGCTATATTTATTTGTTTTTGATAACTGGGTAAGTACACTAGACATAGAAATTCCTATTTTCAGGAATGACCTGGGAAAGTACAAGTAAGAACAGTCACAGATACAGTATATCACAGTACAGTAATATAGCTCATTACATTAGTCAAACAGTCCAGGAAATAATATAAGCAAGACATGGGTAGAATACATTGCAATACAGAACAGAGATATACAGTTTTACACAAAGTACACTGAAACAAGAGTTCAAGTACAAATGGAGTAACAACGCATATAGGAGGAAGTGAAGGTGAGAAAGAAGAGTAAGATTGTAAAGGGCAGCCAGCAGAGTGTGCATAAGAAATGGGTACAGATGGGAGCCGACAAGAGAAGTAAGACATTATTGTATAGGGAAGGTGTGACCAGAGCTCACAGAGTTTTAAGTGCAAGAAGAAGTGCTGGGGGCTAGTAGCCAAGAAAATGGGGAGGAGAGAGCAGATGGAGAGTCAAGGGGGATGGAAACAGTTGCAAGGATCAGAAGTTATAAGTTGGGTATATAGCATCCTTTTGAAGGAGGCATGAGTTGGGGCGAGCCGGAGAGCTAGCGGTAGTGAGTTCCAGAATTGGGGTGCAGCATAGGGAAAAGGCCCAAATCCTCCATATTTGTTTTGCATCTAGGGACCTGTAGAAGGGTATGATCCCCAGACTGAAGGTTGTAGCAAAGGTTAGTCTATGTCAGTATTAGAGCCAGTGAGGAGTGAACACCAGTACAAATGATGCCATCTATTAAGGAGCCAAGGAGGAGAAATCAGTGAGGGGAGGACCAGTTAAGGTCATTGTAAAGCTGACAGTGATGGGTGAGATGAGGAGAAGCTAAGGCAAAGTGGAAAATACTGTTGTAGGTGGTGTCCCAATTATGGAGGCTGGTTTTAGTGGCTCCAGCATAGGTTAGAGTCATAGGCAAGGGCAGGGAGTAGAACACCCTGTGCAATGACAGTTCTGGTGGAGGAGGTCAAAGCCTAGCTTGTTTTGTAGACAGTGCCAATTTTGGAGTTTACAGTGTTACACATGATGGATATGTGATGGTCAAAGTCTAGTGAGGGGTCAAGCATGACTCCCAAGATATTTGTAGGATCTAACATTCTTAAGTGGGAATCCATCGGCACTGGTAACTGACAAGTGACCCTTGCAATTTCTTAGCCTGGTTGCAGAGTCAGAAAGCATTAACTGTGTTTTGCTGGTGTTTAGGATTAGGTTCTTGTTCGTGAGCCAGCACTGGCTAAGGAGGAAGTCAGATGAAAGAGAGGCATTTAGGTCAGAGAGGGTTCTGGAACTGTGATAGAGTACTAAGGCATCTGCATAAAGCAGGGACAAGCATGTGGAGGTGTTTTGTGAAATATCATTAATAAAGATGAAGAATACCAAGAATGGAGCTCTGAGGGACTCCAATATTTATGGAGGAATGGCTGGAGACAGTAGAGTTAAATTTAACCCCTTGTTTCGTATCAGACAAGTAGCTGTTATACCAAGCAACAACATGAGGAGAGAAGCCCAGGGATCACATTTTGGCTAAAAGGAGAGAGTGGCTGAGCAGATCAGACATCTTAGGTCTGTAAAGACCACTCCTGTTAGACCAAGGTTCATGGTGACTAACATTATTTGCGAACTTTAAAAGAGCAGTAGTAGTAGTGCTATGTCCTTTCCAAAATTCATGTTGAGAGTCAGAGAGAAGGTTGTGATCATGAAAAAAGGCAACTGTTTGAAGGGAGACCAATTTCTCAAGGATCTTACTTAGCACCGAGAGGATAGCAGTTGGCTGATAATTTGAAATGGACTTGGGGTCACCCTTCTTGAATACTGGTGTTATGCTGGCAACCTTCCAAATGTTAGGGACAGTACTATTAGAGAGAGACAAGTTAAAGATTCAGTACTTGCCAAGCCATTTCATGTAACAAATAAACCTGTGCTCACCAGGTTGTTTCCTGATACAGTACTATACAGCGTATGTGATATCATAAATCTGCACTGAAGAAAGTAGGGAACCATGGTATATATCAAACCTATCAGGCACCATCCAGGTAAAATCATTTCTACACCTGGGATGTAAAGGTGATTAATTTTACCTTCTATAGATGTACACAGATGAGTTGAATTTCTCCCATATTTGATGGGGTACAGGATCTTAAAGCCCCCAAAAATAATATGAGAGAGGAGGTGTAATGAACTTTCTTGGGTAATGGAGACTGCATATAGGGCACATCAGTTGTTGAATACAGCTGTTAGGTGCACTATCAATCAGTTATCAGACAGGATAAGTGGATTGGCTAATCAATTTGTAGTGCAGCTTAACCATTTTAAGAACTGAGGGGTCTAATTCCAGTATCTAAAACCATTTTCTAAGAACCACAGTGTATACTGCCAGCAAGTGTTGCGAGAACTACATCTGAAGGATCAGCATTGGGACAGGTCCTCTTCAATGTCTTCATAACTGACATTGAATAACTGAAAGGGAAGGTATGATTTTTTGCAGATGATACCAAACTCTGTAGGGTGGACACTCAGGAGAAGGTGCAGAGAATACAGAGATCATGGGAAACTTGAGGAGTTGTCAAGAGCATGGCAGTTGGGGTTCAGTGCCAAAAAATGCAAACCTACACCTAGGGCATAGGAGTCAAGGAGCAGAGTATGGGATGGGGGTGGTACTGACAATCACTAAACAGAAAAGGAACCCTGGGGTTATCGTAACTGAGATCGTCAAAGTGGCAGGGCAGTATGACAAAGCAGTGGGTAGGACTACTGGAATGATGGGGTGCAAAGGAAGGGGTATCTCCAGCAGGAGGAGGGAGTTGGTGGTGGTACTGTATCACTCCCTGGTGAGATCTCACCTGGAGTACAATTTCCATTTTTGGAGGACACACTTCAAAAAAGGACAGAGTGGAGGCAGTCCAGAGGACGGTAACTAAAATGGTGCAAGGATGGCACAAAAACTGCTATGAGGAGAGACTGAGGGATCTCAACATGTACACCCTGTAAGAGAAGAGTGAGAGGGGACATGATAGAGACCTACAAGTACCTCATAGGGGTGAACAGGGTGCAGGAGGGGGTTTCTTTCAAATGAAAAAGAACACCAGGACCAGGGGGCATGCGATGGAGCTGGGTGGGTTAAGAGTGATGTGAGGAAGCACTGTTTCATTGAAAGGGTGGTGGACACCTGGAACAGACTTCCAGCAATGGAGGTGGAGGTAAAAACAGTGGAGGGGGGGCTTCAAGAATATGTTGGATTGACATAAGGGAATATTAGTAAAAAAAGACAGGAAGGGTCACATGAGACCAGTTAAGGTCTGTGGAGACAGGTGAGGCAGGGAACATCCAGGCAGACTGGGTGGGCTAAGCAGTTCTTTTCTGCAGACAGCTTCTGTTTGTATGATTTGGGCTATGGAGAGGACTGCTAGTCTGCTGAATCGTATGCATAGTATGATCACCATTAACTGTGGAATTCTTGGTATGCTCTGTCAAGTTTATCATCCAACAAAACAAATTTCATAACTCGACACCAGCATGAAAAGCAGTATTTGTAAACCCCAAATACAGGGTAGGTTAATATTCTGATTGGTTCAAGCTTTTATATCAAACTTCGCAGAGCTTTAAAATGTTTGATCATTCAGTACTGAGGAATACTCCATTGAATGGTACTTAATAGAGTACCAGGTGTTAGTTTTTTTGAGATCTGGACTGTCCAGGTCAACTGCAGACAACTGGCCATCCAACATAATTTCTACAGTGGTAGGCATTTCTGCGGGGATAAAAAGACCTCTTGGTAAATTGGTGGACATTTCATGCATCTCTCAAATCAAGGCACAATGCCAGTTTGTGTACTTCAGTAATCGTAGTAGTAGTAAGTTTATTTATAATGACCCCCTTCCCCAGAGGCTCAGGGTGTCTTATAATAAAGTGCAGAAGTGAGGCAACACATTTCATAAAAACCGTAAGACAAATATTCAGTAACTTAAATTAAATAGGTTAGTAGATAAAAAAGATCAGCTGGGATGGTAAACGGTTCACACTTCTGTTTGCTTGAGCACTGAACGGTGGTTGCTTGCCATAATGTCTGCAGTTTCTGCTGAATCTGTTATTATATATGGAGCCTGTTGGCACGTCAACTGGAACCAGAAACAACGCTAAAAGATAAATTTACTTACAGTAGGTTATCGGAAAATTAGTTTCCCGCACTCTTGGTTTGGACTTTTGTGATGCTAAGTTTTGCAAGGTGAATAGGGAATATGTGATGGGCATTCATGAGATAAGGTATTTATAGTGTATGGTGGAACGCTGTCATGTATGGAGATCCATACACCTGAAAAAGTCATTCTGCTGCAGTAGTAGCGGCCAGCTGCTAAAGCAGAACGACTTTCGTTCTCTCTAGTAGCTTTCACAATACAAGTGATGCGCTGACAGAAAAATATAGTTTGTGCTGGCAGGAGCGCACAGCTGTAGAAACTGCGGGGCACAGGTGTCAGAATGAAATGCTTGTGGCATACCCAACTAGCTAGATACATTTTGTGATGTACCCTACTGTGGGGATAAAAAAAAGTAGCTGGCTACTTGGTGTTCTCTGGTATAGATAGTGTTTTTAAAAAATTCTAATGTGTATTGTATAAAATCTGTTATCTAGCATTGTGACCCCAAAAGTGTAGGAAGAGATGCATTGTGACAATAAAACTCTTGGGAGATGAACATGTCACAGCATATCAGAGCATGCCTTTGGCTGTGAGAAGATAGTTCATGAAAGTCAGTTAACCCATGTAATCCTGACCGTTACTGTAATTTTTGCCATCATTTAAACATTCAAATATTAATAAACACTACCAGACCATATCACTCAGTTATAGAGTTGCCTCACGATCGTTCTTATTTTAAACTTTCTCACATATGCATACATTTCTTTTTGATTATACTTCAAACATATGAGTGAAAGGCCCTGTTCTCCCCACTCTCCCGGGCTTGTACACCACAACAAGGATAATCTTAAACAACCCCAAGGAGAACTTTGCCACCAAGGAGGATATTGATCAGCTGAAAGACATTCTGGCTGAAATTAAGATTGGTCTAACTGATGTCATGCAATCCAGCGCTGCACTCTGAAAACAAAATGTGGAGATGGGCACACATATTGGTATGAACAGTAATAAAAATCACTGAGTTAACCTCATCTGTCTGTTATTTAGATGGTTAACACAATGTCAATCTGAGCAAATCTCTTTTCTAACACAAAAAGTTGACCTTGAAAATAGGGGACGTGGAAATAATAGAATTGTGGGTGTCCCTAGGGTGCTGTGGGAAGAAATGTCATCGCTTTCATTCAGGATTTTCTCTCTGAGCTATTATGTGCTAAATGGCCTAAACCCCTTGACATTCAAAAGAGCTCATAGAGCTTTAGGTCCCAAGCTATAGAACCAGCGACCCAGATCCATCACTGTTTACTTCCTTAAATTCACTGACGAAGAAGTGATGCAGATTGCTAGGGAGAGAGGTATGTTAAAATGGAGAGGTGAGCGTATTCTTTTATTTCAAGACTTTTCGGCTGGGGTAGTGTTTAAAAGGAAGGAATTCTATGAGGTTAAACAGCATCTGAGAGATTTGGGCTTACAGTACCATTTTAAATTCCCAGCAATATTAATTGTACAAGATTTGAGAGGGAATTTGATCAAATGCTCCTCAGTAAAAGAAGTATGGGGTTTTATTCAGGCCTACAAGGATTCTTACTCATCCAACTCTGTGGTTAATTCACACAACCATCAGCTTTCGAATGAAGCATGAGGACCTGACAGATCAGAAGACTCATGACCCAGTTCTTACACAGAATCTAGAAATGCCAGGTCTCAGGACCTACTCTGAGCTGATGGGCTGAATAAACCTCCCTCCCCTGGCCTCTGTAAATCTACAACCCCTCACTTGTTCTCTGAGGCTGTCCGTAATGTGAGTTCTCCTGTTAAATCTCAAGAGATCCAAAGGAAAGCCAGGTCCTCAACTCGTTCCTCCAACATCCCTAGGCTCGTCAACTTGCACAATAATCCAAAAAAACATTCTCGCAGCAAGGAAAGCAATCACTCCTCAACCAGGAACTCACCGGAATTATCTGTGTGCCAGGAAATGGACGTACAGTGTGTTGGTATAACAAGATCATCTACTCCCCAACATGATTTTACTTATACAGGACATATGGGAACGATTTAAAGCTACACCTGAAGTTTTTTCAGAAAATCAAGAGTTTGGTGTCTTGTTATATATCTAATGAACTACCACCATCTCCCTAATTTGCTAATTTCCATTCAGGTTGTATTTGCTGAATATTCATTTATGGATCCTGTTAAAGCTCGGTGACTTAAAAATGCTAAAGGAGCTGCAATTGCTTGTATTTATGAACCATGTGGTCACCTTTTTTTTTTTACTAAGCTTGATCTCAGGTATGGTTACTGTTCAAAAAGTTTAATCTCTCTCCAATTGCAATGAGAATGGACAGATACTTATTTTAAGAAATGCTTGAGTAACTGCAAGCACTTAGATAGAAATGTGTACAATGTCTATTTAGTCTTGTATGTTTCTGTTTGTGTGTGGGCCTAACTCCCCCCCCCCCCGTTTTTTGTGTCTGATTCTATCAAAACATGTCTATGCACCCGGATCATCTGGCTTCCCAAGTAAGCTGCTGTCTATTAAATATGCACATACTGCAAAGAAGGTATTTGATTCTCGGCTTAGGATACCTCTGCTACTAAGATTGCTAAATAGGTTAATATTCAACCATGAATGGCCTGAACATAGCATGTCAGCATAACAAGATATATTTGGGTTGATATATGCTAGGATCTGTTTACATGACCATTTTATTGCGGTGTTAATGGGGCAGTCTAGACGCTGAAGTGTCATTATGGAGCCATGGACAGTATTACTTCTTCTTGTAGACCTAGTTAAGTAGGATTCCAGATAACTCTGCAGGGATTACTGTTTATGTGTTGTGGGTTTTTTTTTTATTTTCTCCCTATTGCTTTTGATTTTTGTCTAAGTGCTTTACTTTTTTCTTTTTATTGATGACTGCTGGATTGCAACAATATGCAGCAAAAGTTATACTGCTGGTAGTCCCTCTCATTGCAATTTAATTTTTTTTTTCTCTATTAAACTTATTCATGAAGGGCATCATCACCTGATACAGACGAGATCAAAGACCTCTTTGATCTAACTGAGCCAGCTCTGCCTTGGACAGTTGTTCAGTGGACTTATCTTGCCACACAGTAGTCTACACCCTACTGTTCTCCTGTGCAAATTGAACTTTTGTTAGTGCTGTTAATCTGATTACTTTTTTTTTTTTTTTTTAGATCTGTTCAATTTCGGATTGGCATTTATCTGACTATTCAGCTACTAGTTTTTTAAGCTGTGTCTTACAACAGTACTACACTGTAGGTAAAGTTTGTACTATATACTGAATAGTATTGTTCTATTTATTTACTTTCCTTCCTTTCACTTTACATATTCTAATAGTTGATATTCTGCTGTTATTTTATTGTTACCCACACTAAGGGATTAAGTATGCACCCTTATAAAATTATTTCATGGAATGTTAATGGCTTAGGGACCCCTATAAAAAGGAAAAAAAAATATTAACCTATCTTAACAAAAAGAAGCTGATATTGCTATGTTACAGGAGACCCATCTAGATGCTGCTGAGTCAATCAAGCTCAATAGATCCTGGGTCTCCCAAGTTGAATTTAGTTCTCATAACTGTAAAAAAAGAGGTACCGCTATCCTTATAAGAAAAGGGTTACATTTTGTTAAAACTTCTCATATTGCTGATCCTGAAGGCAGATTTCAGATTCTGTTGGGTTTGCTAGATGGAACGCAGATAGCATTATATAACATTTATGCACCAAATTCGGGACAAAGTGAGTTTTTTGATTTTATTTCTAAAATACTCTATAACATACCTACCTACAACTTAATTTTGGGAGGTGATTTTAATGAAGTTATGGATCCTCTATTAGACAGGAACCCTCCTAAACCTTCTTTAGCACTCTCTAAAGGATGTCAGGCTTTGCATAACTTGTTGAACTATTTATCCCTATCTGATATTTGGAGGTTGGTCCACCCCCAGGATAAAGATTTTACCTTTTTTTTCTAACTGTCATTCTTCTTACAGTCGCTTAGATTTTTTTTGTGTGTCAGCTGATCTAGTCAGTTCAATCCTGGATGCTGAAATTGATAATATTATCATTTCAGATCATGCCCTGATTTCCATTAATTTGGTTTTGGGTTTGGGTTGATCAAAGGAGATTAGATGGAGAATGAATACCTCCCTTTTACACGACAAGAAGTTTTCTGATTGGCTTATTAATGAAACAAGTGAATATTTTTTTAATAAATGACAATGGAGAGGTTAGTTACTCCTGCCTCTGGGAAGCCTACAAAGCATTCATAAGGGGTATTATTAGCTTCTCTGCTTCTTGGAAAAAAAGTGAAGGCTAAATTATTAGAGGCTAAGCAAACCGAACTCAAAAAGCTTGAATGTCGTGCATCTGCAACTGGCTTAATTGATAAATCTCTTGTATATGAAATTGCACTGGTCAAATACGATAAGATGCTTTCAGCACAGGCCGAATATGCATTGTTTCATGTTAAACAAGGATACTGGGAGTCAGGAGAGAAGGCAGGAAAATTGCTTGCATACCGACTTAAAAAGATGCAAAATCAAAATATCATCCCGGATGTTTGAGACTCAGCTGGGAAGATGGTGAACAAATGTATTGAAATGAACCAGGTGTTTAGAGATTTCTACTCAAACGTCTATGCCCATATCCCATTTTCTTGCGGATATCAATACCCCCAAACGATCAGAAGATAGGCAAAAAGAAAAAATTACTCACCTTAGTAATTGCTTTTCTTCTCATGGAGTCTTGCTATATTAGGACCTTTGCAGTATGCCCCTGGCTTTTGACTGCCCCGGAGATGAAATAGTTAACTCCAGAGAAATCTGGAGTTCCACAGCGCGAGAGCGCTATTGAAAGCTCTATCTGGGTTGTTTGAACCCAAACTGTCAGGTTCTTTACGAGGCTAAACTAACATAGCAAGTCTGTGTGGAAAAGCCTTACACTAGCCATTGGCTACCTACTAACAGTAGAACCACAAAAACACAACAATAAAGAAAACAGTATCACGTATTATTGTTAGGATAACCCTTGACAATCACTACTAAGGCCCCCTCTGCCCAAAGACTCAAGTCCAGAGAGGGGCCCAGCTACCAATTAACGAAAAACAGAAACTATCTAGTTCCTAACCCAAGAAAGAAAAGAAGGGGGGACTAGAAGCTAAACAGGCATGACACAGTGATTGCACCAATTTGCCAACCCCATACCCAAGTAGGGATTCTGAGAGGGGTAGGAGGGAGGTTTGTCCTAATATAGCAAGACTCCATGAGAAGAAAAGCAATTACTAAGGTGAGTAATTTTTTCTTCAAACACCATGAAGTCTTGCTTATATTAGGACTTTGCAGAGTACACAGCAGTACCCCATGGAGGAGGGTCAGAACCTACTTAGGAAATACAGGCTCTGCAGGACAGCTGTGCCAAAGCGAGCATCTCTGCTGGACTGACGTCCAGGAATAATGCTTAGTGAAAGTGTGGACTGTCTTCCAGGTAGCAGCTTGACAGATTTCCAAAATGGGAATATCTCTAGCAGCCGCTAGAGATGCAGCTGTACTCCTGGTGGAATGAGCCCTCAGGCCTGAGGCGGCTCCTGCCCAGTTTTTGATAACAGAACTGGATACAAGAGACAATCCACCTAGCAATCGACCTCCTAGTAGCAGGCCTCCCTTACCCACATCTCCATAGGTAAGGAAGAGCTGGAGGATTGAACCTGTGACCCTTGTACGATCCAAATAATAGCTAAGGGCTCTTTTACGTCCAAACTGTGCAAGCTTCTCTCACCAGAAGAGAGTGCTCAGTAAAAATACTGGAAGAGAGATGGATTGGTTAAGATGAAAATCTGAAACCACCTTAGGTAAAACTTTCTGTTAGTCCTGAGGATCACTTTATCTCTGTGGAAAGAAATAAAATCCTCTTCCACTGACAAGGCTTGCAATTCACTTATACACCTAGCAGAAGTGATAGCCACTAGAAAACAGTTTTCCAAGTTAAGAACTTGAGATCTGCGAATCCAGAGGCTCAAAGGAGGTTGCATTAGCTGGGCAATGCAAATATTCAAGTCCCATGCAGGGGTTGGTTCCCAAAGGAGGATTAGTATGAAGTAACCGTTTGAAAAATTTTGCAAACACAGGGTGAGAGAAGAAAGAGAAACTGGTTTTCCTGCAGAAATAAAAACCGAAACAGCTGCCAAATGAACCTTTAAGGTAGCTGGTTTGAGCCTAAGAATTTAAGTGGACCAGGTAGTCCAACAAAATGAGCAGGTCAGCTGATTCTGGGGTGATTTGCCTCTCAGAACACAAAATGAGAATCTCTTCCATTTAGAATTATAAGTGGCTCTAGTGGAAGGCTTTCTGGAGGCCTTTAAAATATCAAGACACCTTGAGAAAGGTGTAAATGAGCAAACTCTAACTCCTCAAGAACCAAGCCTTGAGGTGGAGGAGTTGAGATCCGGATACCACACCTCCCCTGTGCACAGGTCAGCAGGTCATGAGCCCTGGGCAAGGTCAGGGAGGGTGGAATGAAAGGGACAGAAGAAGGGTACCAAGGCTGCCTGGCCCAGTCTGGAGCAATCAGAATCACCCTGCAAGGCTGAGTTCTGATTTTTACTAAAACCCTGAAAAGGAGAGGAGCAGGAGGGAAAGCATAGAGGAACTTTCCCTCCCAATCCAGCTGAAAGGCATCCAGGGGACTGACCCCAGAACTGGGGGGCCTGCAGCAAAACAGGGGAAGTTTGTGGTTGTCTGGGGCTGCAAAAGATCTATCTGAGGCGCCCCAGCTGGCAAAGATTGACCCCAGCACTTGAGGGTTCAGAGCCCATTCGTGGTGGCCCTGAGAAATCCTGCTGACGGCGTCCGCTAGGAAATTGTCCTTCCCTGGGAGGTGAACCGCTATCAGAGAGATGTTCAGGGAATAGGCTAGAGACCACAACTTCATTGCTTCGGTTCACAGGGCTGAAGAGCGAGTGCCCCCTTGCTTGTTGATGTACCACATTGTTGTGGTATTGTCTGTCCTGACTTGAACAACTTTGTTCTGGACAGTTTCTGAAAAAACCTGGAGAGCTAGGAAGACAGCTCTGAGCTCCAGCAGATTGATGTGAAGCAGAGATTCCTGAGGGGACCAAACTCCCTGAGTTGAAAGGTCGCCCAGGTGAGCCCCCCAACCCAACAGGGACGCATCCGTGGTGAGGATGAGGGAGTGAGGGACAGGAAGGAATGGGACCCCTGAGGACAGGTTGCTCCGATCCAGCCACCACTGGAGAGCTAGGATCAGAGTCTTGGTCACTGGGACCAATTTGGTAGGGTCCCTCCTTTGAGACCAATAGGATCTCAAGTGGAACTGAATGTCCCTCATCTGAAATCTTGCCCTGGCACAACAGCTGTAGAGGCAGCCATGTGCCCCAGGAGTTGCAGAAAGTGCCTTGCTGGTCGAGAGACCTGCATGGAGAAAAGAAGATGCCAGGGCAATGAGTTTGTCCACTCTTTCGGAGGGAGGAATGCCTGGCTAACTTTGTGTTCAGCTCTGCACCTATAAAAGTTAGTACCCGAACTGGTTCGAGAACTGACTTTGGAACATTCAGCAGGAACCCCAGAAAGATGAGGAGTTCGGGTGATTTGCAAGTGGGATTTTACCTGCTCTGATGACTGACCCACAATAAGCCAGTCGTCCAAGTAGGAAACACAGCTATCCCTTGTCTTCTTAAGTGGGCCACTACTACAGCTAGACATTTGGAAAACTCTTGGAGCAGAAGTGAGTCCAAGGGCATTGCTCTGAACTGGTAGTGGCCCGAGGGCAGTTCGAACCTGAGGTACTTTCGGTGAGAGGCCCTGATTAGAATATGGAGTAGGCTCCTTGAGGTCCAGGAAGCTAGCCAGTCCCCTGGCCTCAGGATGTAAAATCATTACTAAAGTCAGCATTTTGAACTTTGGTTTTACAAGATACTTGTTCAGAAATCTTAAATCCAAGATGGGCCGCCAGTCTCCTGTCTTTTTTGTGGTCAGGAAGTACCTTGAGTAAAGACCCTTGCTCTGGTGGCAGGGGGACCCTTTCCACTGCTTTGCAGTCCAAAGAGAGAAACCTCCGCTTCTAGTGTGAGGTTTCTAAAAGACTTGAGGGGAAAGTGCCTGGCTCATCTTGGGAAACTGTTTGAAACTGAGAACCAAGCCTTGGCTTCCCACCTCCAGAACCCATTTGTCCGAGGTTAGGGACAACCAGTTCTGGCAGAAATAAGCCAGTCTGCCCCCCACTGGTACAGGAGAGTCGGCCCCAGACACTCCGTCAGGGTGCCTGCTTGGCAGGAGCAGCTTTAGGTTGGGGAGAGGGCCTGCCTGTGCCCCGTCTGCCTCTGCCTCTGCCTCTGAAAAATCCTCTCTGCGCAAAAGCAGAAGAAGCCTGGAATTGGTAAAAAGGCCTATTGTAAGGCCTGCCCCTACCCCTGGGGGCATGCCTATGTTGAGTGGCATGCCTCTCCTTAGCTTGGGCACTTTTGTAAGTAGTTCTGTATTCATCCATCTTTTTCATGTAATTTTCTGTTTGTTCTCCAAACAGAAATTTCTATAACAGGAAAATCTATAGCCTTTGACTGGGTATCTTGGGACGGATTAGTGCATCTGAGCCATGCCAACCCACGGAGAGCTACAGAAGTGGCCATGACCCTAGAGGAAACATTATTAACATCAACAGCAGCATGAAATTGAACTTTAGAGGCTTCAATGCCATCAGCAGCCACCTGTTCCAACTCACTAGCCAGCTGGCCATGGGCCTGCTTGGCCAACTGCAATATAATGTCCCATCTAGATTTCTGATATCTAGCCACTAAGCCATATAATTAGCCTGTCTGAGTCCCAAAGAGCTGCCACATACTGTTTTTCACCATGGCATCAATCTTCCTGGAATCCTTATCAGGAGGGTGTGAAGCCAGGGGAATATTAGCCTTGTCACAGGCTGCAGCTTGCACCACACCTACATGACTACACTGTTCAGTAAGGAAGTCTGTATTAGAGCCTGACAACGTATACCTTCTGTCCATTTTTTTTATCTACAGGATGGACAGAAAAAGGATTTTTTAAAATCTTAGTGGTTTGCCTCCTAAATGACTTATGTAAAGGAATAGAAAACCTTCTAGCCTCTGGAATATCCATCATTTCCACATAGTCAGGCTCATCTTGCTCATCCACAGCCTCTTCTAAGGGCAGCTGGAGAGTTTCTGCTACTTTCTTATAAAATCTGAAATGAGATGGGGACTCAGACAATAAGGGAGACTCAAAGGTCTGTCTGGAGAAATGTCCAGTTCTATTGGCACTTCAGACCTTCCCAATCACAATTACAATCATCAAAATCTTCCTCCCCTCCTGTGGTTCATAAAATCCCCAACATAATCCTGAACCACTGGACCCGAACGAGACCCCTTTTCCAACCAGAGAGGGTTCAACAAGTCCCTGAGACAAAGACTGGACAATCTGTATGGCTTTAGCTATTTCTACAGCAGAAGGAGAGACAAACTGGACTCACACTAGCTGATTTCTTTGTCCTTTTGCTTTGACTGGTTCCTCAGGACCAGCCTTTCTTTGCCGAGGAAGTATCGCCCTGGTCAGAGAGCACTCCTCTGGTCCAGCCGTAGCTGGGCCGGGCTGCCATCGGGTCAGCGGACTTATTGGCCTCGTTCCCTGAGCCTGCCCAATCTCTTTTCCAGGGTGGCTGCAGGGAAATTCTTACATATCTGGCAGTCTGACAGGAGGTGGTCAGCCCCCAGACAATAGACACAAGTGGTGTGTGGGTCAGCCTTGGCAAAGGCTTCCCCACAGACATCACATGTTGAAACCCAGTGGGCCAGTTTTCTTTTGGGTTTCTCAGACATAGTGCCAACCTAACCAAACTTGTCCTTTGTTTCAGGCCTTGCCAGGACAAGACACCCTTATCGGTCCCCTAACCGTGTCACAGGTATTTGAAAAAAGCACTTTCAATTGCAGGTTTTTTAGGACGATAAGAACCGGGTACCTCCTCTAAATGCAAAAAACAATTTTAAAACAAACTGATCGGTTCAGAGCGAACCGATAATGAGTTTCCACACAGACTAAAATTATTTTACTTACGGTTACAGATAGAGCTTTAAACCGAAAACCGCGGTAATTTTAAACACTTTCTCGGTTAAATGAACCGATAAAAATACTAAAACATAAAACGAACTGAAATGAAGGAGCTGGTCTCCGGGCGTCTGTTCAGTGAAAGCGGAGTAAAGAATCTGACAGTTTGGGTTCAAACAACCCAGATAGAGCTTTCAATAGCGCTCTCGAACTGTGGAACTCCAGATTTCTCTGGAGTTAACTATTTCATCTCCGGGGCAGTCAAAAGCCAGGGGCATACTGCAAAGGTCCTAATATAAGCAAGACTTCATGGTGTTTGAACTGCTGGATAAAGAGTTATTCCTGGATGAAATTTCTCAGGCAATTGACTCCCTTCCTAAGAATAAAACACCAGGTTTGGATGGGCTTCCTGGGGAATTCTATAAATTATTAAATCAAAAGTTATCTAAACACTTGCTTAATATGTATTTAGAAGCATCTGAACAAAAAAAACCTTCCTAAAACTCTTTCTCAGGCCCTGGTCACCCTTATTGATAAAAAGAACAAAGACCCCTTGCTATGTGATAGCTATCTCACCATTTCACTGATGAATTCTGACTATAAAATTTTGGCCAAAATATTAACTGCTAGAATTCAAGTTATTATTTGTGAAATCATCAGGAGAGAGCAGGTTTATTTTATTCATGGTAGATCAGGAGCTGACTGTGTGAGAAGGCTAATAAATGTGATGTGGCTGGCTAACAAATCTAGAGAACCCTACTTAATTTTCTCTTTAGATCTATTCAAAACTTTTGATTCATTGTCTTGGGACTATATGTTTCTAGCTCAGCAACATTTTGGATGTGGCAGTGTCTTCCAATCTTGGGTGTCATTATTATGTAAGAATTCTTCAGCTCAAATTCTCAAATGGAATAATATCTGGAACAATCCATTTGGCCTGTAGCACCAGACAGGGATGTCCCCTATCCCCTTACCTCTTTATTTTGGCTACTGAACCCCTGATCAGAGTTATTGCAGATCATCCTGGAATATCTGGTTTTAAAGTAAATAAATATACACATAAATCCTTTGCTTTTGCAGATGGTCTGCTGCTAACTCTTTCTAAACCCATACAGTGGTATAATGCTCTCAAACTTCTGCTCAGAGAATTTAACTCCTTGTCAGGCCTGGAAGTTAAACTGGGGCAAATCTCAGGCTTTATGTCCGAATCCTACACCTTTCATTCTAAAAAATCTTAAGAAAATCTTTGATAACAAATGGGTAAAGAAATCAGACAACATGCTTGGGTTTACAAATAGTGACGAATTTGGACTCACTGATTGATATAAATTACCTTCCTCTATTCTATAATATTGAGCAAGACCTAAAAAGATGGGAGAATCTTAACCTTTCACTTTGGGGTAAAGTAAATTCAATCAAAATGATTATTGCCCCAAAAATCTTCTACCTTTTCCAAAATACACCCGTTCTACTACCTAAAAAAATTATGGATAAATTGAATTCATTGATAAGAACCTTTTTATGGGGTACTAAGCCTCCCAGACTGGGTCTGGGCAAACTCCGAGCTCCTTACAAACTGGGTGGTCTGGGTCTTCCACACTGGGATTGGTACCAATGGGCTTTTATGTTTAAACAATCCTCTGCCCTCCTATTTTCTGAGCTCAAGAACGCTCCACAACTCCCTTTATGGATGTTATTGGAAGCTGAGCTGATAAAACCTAATAAATTTACTGACTTTGTATACCTGCCAATTCCCATAGCTCTCAAGGGTAATACCTGCCTATATAACACCTTTTGTGTTATTAAAAAAGTTAATAAAGCAGTAAACCCTTCCTCTATGCCACTGATATCGATGCCTCTTTGGTCTAATCCCTCTCCGACACAAGGTGGTGTACCTCTGTCCAATATTATTTGGTCACAAAAGGGCATCCATTGTATCGGGGATCTTTTACATAATGGATCTGATACACCTATGTCCTTCTCTGAACTTAAAGAGAAATTTGGCCTTCCATGGTTTCATTTTCATTACTATCTACAGTTAAGACACACTCCAATAGACCTTCTTTCCAGGGTAAATCTTTTATTACCCAGCAATAAGGAATGGGATCAATTGATTAATGTAGGCCCACTTAGAAAGGGTGCCAGTTTAATCTATAAATCTCTCTCATTTTCTCTCACCTCACCATCTCTTACTTACTCTGCTAAACAGAAGTGGGAAGAGGAGTTGGGATTCGAACTTGATGACCAGGACTGGAGCTCCACCTGGGATTATGCATACCATGGTTGTAAGGACATACAAGGTAAGCTCACTCAGTACAAAGTTTTGATCATTTTTATAGAACTCCGTTTAAACTTTTCGAAATGGGGCTCTCTTCTGATGCATGCTGCTAGAAATGTAACTCCCTTAATGCTAACATGCTACATATGTTGTGGGAATGCCCTAAACTCAAAAAATTCTGGCAGGAAGTAAAAGCGAAACGTGAAACCTCCCTTTCCATGGTTGTACCACACTCTCCACTTATATTTATTTTGGGAATTTTCACATTTAAGATGGACATTACATATAATCAGAAGCTGTGGATCTCTGTGGCCTCTACGTGTGCTAAAAGATTAATTCTTAAATACTGGAGAACCCCCCAGTTACCTTCTCTAGCTGAATGGTTAAATATGATGAGCTACACTGCTAACAATGAAAGAATCTCATATTTAATTTCTGATAGATTGAATAGATTTGTTGATATCTGGGGACCCTTTCTCCAATTAATTTAATTGGCAATGGTTTCTTTTGAATGTGTAGATATAATTTGTCTAGGTCAGGTTATTTGTAAAATATCAATCCACTGTTGATATGCTAAATCTTATTTATGTTTTGGTTTAGAGTTATTTTCTATTTAAACCGAGGTATGAAAAAAATTGTACTAATCTACTGTTTATTAGTTGGAATTTACGGTTATTGATTTGTTAATTGATATAATGCTGTCATATGTTATATGGTGTTAAAACTAATTGTTAATTTTAATGTATTTTATTGTACTCTTAAAACTCAATAAAAAATAAATTATGGAAAATAAACGTCTGTATATCTTACTTCATAGAGTGCAATGTTCATATATTCAATATACAGTTTAGAAGTGAGAAAAAAGTGCAGTAACTGGGATTTGAAGCATGGTCTGCTTGGAATACTATTGAGCTAGTAGGACCAGAGACTTCCACGGACATCCTGTTTTTCTCCATGTACAACCTTGCTGCACAACTTGTATTTCTATCTAGTTTCAAAGGGTACAAATGTGCTTGAACATGAAATAGAAACACAGAATATGACGGCAGACAAGGGCTGGTTGGCTCACCCAGTCTGCCCATTTGTCCCTGCCTATAATGTCACAGCAGACCCTACTTGATCTCCAGCTCCCCCCCCATCTTACCATTTAAGATTCCCTTGTGCCCCTCTCATATATGCTTGAAGCCTACTGTACCACTGTTTTTGTCCCCACTACCTCCGCTGAAAGACTGTTCCAGGCATCTACCACTCTTTCTGTGAAGAAGTACTTGCTCACATCTCTCCTAAGTTTCCCCCTTGTCGAGGAGCCTAGAATGGACCAGTTCCTCTTGCAGCTTTGGGGGGAAGGGAGGAAGGAGATGGAATGGAAGTTGCCAGGGAAGGAGGAGTCACCCCCTTTATGAAGTGGAATAAGTCTGGCCAACTTCCAGGATTGTGGAATAGCACTGAAAGAGAAGGAAAGGATGAGAAGGTGAGTAAGGCAAGCAGGGTCTCCATTCCTGGCTGTTTCACTTCCACACCACTATAGTTTCCTCCTTCCATTACAAGGTCAGGCAATAACTTTGCCCCACAGGTCTGTCACCTGTTGTCAATATTTTTCACTGTGTATTGCTGCCATTTCTGAATGTGCACTTGCTAGGTGTTCTAATTGAGCTGTAGTGCACTTTAGTCTCTGTCCGTACCGTCTTTTGTATTTATTCTAATTCTGTACAATCTTTTTAAATTGTTGACATCTGGTATGTGAATGGCATAAATGTCCCTGCACATGGTATAAAATGTTAATCTGCCTCCTGTCTCCCCTGGCTACCTGCAAACTGCCTGTAATCCTGAATCCTTTGGTTATTGCCTACTCAGGTACTGTTATTTACCTATGGCTTAACTGTATATTGTGACTGACTGTACTATTCTGTGTGTATTATTGCATTATGTTTTGTTCTTGTAATGCTTTATTCCTTGGGTCGTCACTGAAAAAGGGACTTTGGTGTCTCAGCTGACCTACTCGGTCATCAAAATTCAAATAAATAAACAAATTTTACCAAATGTTGTCTGACTGTTTTGCAATCATGTATTGTGCTGCTGTTCTTAGGGACCGGGGGGATATGATTGAGACCTTTAAGTGCATAAAGGGGATGAACAAGGCAGGCATTGAAGGGATAGACATGCTGAGGAGGGAGGGGGAAGGGCATGCGAGGGCATGGCCTTAGATTGGGGGGGATTTAGGATGGAAATGAGGAGACACTTTTTCACAGAGAGAGTCGTGGCAGAATGGAATGCTCTACTGGAGGAGATGGTAGCCAGTAAGACAGTGGGTAGTTTCAAAAGGGGATGGGACAAGGTGGGGGTGGTAATTGGGAAGGGGGTGGGACAGCTGCAAGGTGAGGGTGCTAGCTGCACACTTAAGCAGACTTGATAGACCAGGTGGCCTATTTCTGCCTGCAAATTCATATGTATGTTCCTCTGCCCCCCTCCACACACACACACACACACACACATATATATGGTCACACCTGGAAACAGGCCTTGGCTCAGTGTGCCTCTCCCGGTTACCAATTTTCAAATAAATAAAATATTGAGGTCCTTCAAGCTCTCATCGTAGAGCTTCTGATGCAGCCCCTGCACCATTTTAATTGTCCTCCTCTGGACAGACTCCACACTATCTATGTCATTACTGAGATGTGGTCTCCAGAACTGGACACAATACTCCAGTTCGGGCCTCACTATCTATGCAGTGGCAATATCACCTCTCTTCTTCTGCTGGTAATGCCCCAACCTACTGCATCCTAGAATCCCACTGGCCCTACCTACTGCCTTGCCACCTTGAGGTCAACAGAGATGATTACAACCAGGTCTCTTTCCTGCTTGTTCAATACCTCTTCTCCCATTTTGTGCTCTGCCTCTGGGCTTCTGTGCCCTAGGTGCAATATTTTGCACTTTTTGCATTGAAACACTGCTTCTATGCCCTTGACCACTCACGTTTTCTCAGGTCTCTGCACATTCTTTCCACCCCTTCTGTAGTGTCTACCCTATTACAGATTTTGTTGTCATCTGCAAGAAGGCATACCTTCCCTTCCAGCCTATCTGCAATGTCACTTATAAAGACATTAAAGAGGACTGGTCCCAGCAGTGAGCCCTGAGTCACCCCACTGGTCACCTTCCCTTCCCTGAAGTGAACTCTGTTTACCATGATCTGCTGTCACCTATCCATTGGCCAATTTCTTACCCAGTTTGCCACCTTTGGACCCATCCTAAACTGCTCAGGTTCCGGATGTGTTCCCAATGTGGTATGGTGTTGAATCTCTTACCAAATCTTAAGTTGGTCACATCCTCCGCCCCACCCTAATCTGTTTCCATGGTCACTCAGTCACAGAAATCTATCAGATATGTCTGACATGACACCCCCCATGAATCCTTGCTGCCTCAGGTCTTGTAACCCGTTGGATTCAAGATACTCCACAACCCTTTCCTTTAGCAGTGACTCCATTAACTTCCCTACCACTGATGTCACACTGACTGGCCTATAGTTACCAGCCTCTTCCATCTTACCACTTTTATGAAGTGGGACTACATCTGCCCTCCTCCAGTCCCCCCCCCCGGACCACTCCTGTTTATGGTATGTTGTTGAATAGGGCTGTCAGAGTTGCAGCCTGTACCTCCCTGAGCTCCCTCAATACCCTTGGGTGTACCCCCATTTGGCCCCATAGCTTTGCCCACTTTTAGATTTGCGAGTCCCTTCAGGACTCTCTCCTCTGTAAATGGACTTGCATCTACCTCTCTCTTTCTCTCTCTCTCTCTCTCCCCCCAGTGCTCCTGCTACTTTTATGTGGCCCATTCCCCTCCTCTGTGAAGACTGAACAAAAGTATTTGTTCAGAATTTCTGCTTTTTCCTGATACTCCTCTGCACAGTCCCCCAGTCCCACCTACCTATCTTAACCTCACAATCCCTCCAGTCTTCCTCTTTTCATTTATGTACCTAAAAAAAGGTCTTGTCCCCTTTAATGACCCCTTGGGCTATTTCTCCTCAGCTTGTGCCTTTGTGAACCTCACTACTTTTCCTGCTTCCCTCTGCTTCTCCTGACACACCTCCCTATCCTCTTCCTCTGTGTCTCTCTGTACCACCTGAATGTTACCTTTTCAACCACTTCCTTTGAGAGCCATGGCAGTCTCTTTTTGTTTGCTTGTTTTCGCATGCACAGCAAACATCGTTACAAGAATGGGATTTCAGAGGTGTGTCATTGTTGGGTCCATTGCAGCTCAGGCTGTAGTGGGCTCAACAGTGACAGCCCAACGATCAGGCAAGGCTGATCATACCGTTCCTGACTTGCTGGATGGAAACTTAGTGTAGTTCAAAGAACAGAGCTGCTCTAATCCAGAGTGGCTCTGTCCTTTCATTTGCATGAAGCCACCCAGCAAGCCAGCTGAGTGGCATCATGATCAGCCTGCTGTCATTCTCCTTTCCCATATCATAACAATTTCACCCTCTGGCAAGTATCCTTCCCACCTCCCCATCACTTCCCGTGCCATCGGCAATCATCCCACCCTCTGACAAGTATCTCTCCCACCTCTCTGTCACTTCCTGTGCCCCTTTTAGAGGAAGAAGAAGAAGAGTCAGCATTTATATAGTGCTTTTCATACACAGTATCCCAAAGCACTTTACAAGCAATGCTAGACTGGTAGTGAAGTGACTGAATGTCACACATTACCCACACACAGCCTGGATAATTGCATGAACAATCCCACTCTCTACCAAGTATCCTTCCCACCTCCCCATCACTTCCCATGTCATTGGCAATCATCCCACCCTCTGCCAAGTATCCCTCCCACCTCTCTGTCACTTCCTGTGCCCCTTTTAGAGGAAGAAGAAGAAGAAGAATCAGCATTTATATAGTGCTTTTCATACACAGTATCCCAAAGCACTTTACAAGCAATGCTAGACTCGTAGTGAAGTGACTGAATGTGTGGTGGCGGCCATATCACTCATCACCCACACAGCCTGGATAATTGCATGAACAATCCCACTCTCTACCAAGTATCCTTCCCACCTCCCCATCACTTCCCATGCCATTGGCAATCATCCCACCCTCTGCCAAGTATCCCTTCCACCTCTCTGTCACTTCCTGTGCCCCTTTTAGAGGAAGAAGAAGAAGAAGAATCAGCATTTATATAGTGCTTTTCTTACACAGTATCCCAAAGCACTTTACAAGCAATGCTAGACTTGTAGTGAAGTGACAATGTGTGGTGGCGGCTATATCACTCATCACCCACACACAGCCTGGATAATTGCATGAACAATCCCACTCTCTACCAAGTATCCTTCCCACTTCCCCATCACTTCCCGTGCCATTGTCAATCATACCATCCTTTGCCAAGTATCCCTCCCAAATCCCTGTCGCTTCCTGTGCTCCTTTTAAGCAATCCCACCATCTGCCAAGTATCCCTCCCACCTCCCCATTTGCTTCCTGTGCCCATGCCCCTTTTAAAAAGATTCCACCCTCTTCCAGGTATCCCTCCCACCTCCCCATCACTTTTCGTGCCTTGTAAATATAAACCCAACACTATAGTGTCCAATCCCCAGTGTCAGCACCTGAAATAAAGAAAACCATCCCTCAATGTCTTTTTATTTAATTTATTTATTGTAAAAAAGATGGTCCACTGATTATCTGTTGCTGCCACTGCCCCCCCGCTTCTACCCCCCCACAGACACAGACACAGACACACACACACACAAACGCACGCGCGTGCAGCACCCACCACCTCACGCCTCCTACCCCTTACTTACATACCAGGGGTCCAATAACATAATCTTCTGTGGACCAGAGACACATTTTTACTCTTCAATGCTGGACCAGGAACTGAGGAGATCAGGTAAGCATGGTCAATGTATTTCAATGTGTTTTGAACTTTTACTCATACCTTGGTAACTTTTTAATATCCCCCCCCCCCCATATTTTCTACATGGACTTTTTGGGACCCCATCTCATGAACAAGTTTGGCAAAATATTTCAAATTCAGCCCAAAGGGTGATTTTGCAATATTTCTGTGAAATTAAGTTTGGGGCAAGATTTGAAAATTTCACCTACTGGGTTCATGGGGCGGTCCTAAAAAGGCTATGTTGAAAATTTTTTGGACAATATTTATTAAAAAAAACACCAAAAATAAGAACAAAAAGTTATGAAGGTACATATACATTTTTCAGTGCTCACTCATAACTTTTGTAATTTTCAATATTTTGACTCATAAATTCTAAGCATGGCCATTATTTCATACCACCTCATGAATGTGACAGGTGTGATTTTTTTAAATCCTGGCCAAAAAGTATTTTCATACCTGTGGTACGAAATTATGTTTCAGACAATATTTTATAAATGACACCTGTCATGTTCAGAAGGAGGGGCCATAAAAAGACAGCTGAAAATTTGGGGGTCAAAATAGAAAAACAGAATACGTCGGCAGAAAAAGACTGGTAGGCCCATCTAGTCTGCCCTATTTTCCCTGCTTAACACTACACTACACCCTAGACTCTATTCAGTCAAAGGTGACCCTCCCTCCTCCCTTTCCTCTACCTATTATGCCCAGGTGCCCATCCCACACACACGTCTAAAGCTCCCCACTGTCTTCACCCCCATCATCTACTCTAGTAGGCTGATCCAGGCATCCACCACCCTCTCAAGAAAAATTATTTCTTACATCCCTCAAACTCCCATGCCCCCCATTTCACAGCGTGCCCTTGAGTTCTGGTGCTCCTCCTCTGAAAGAACCCCCTCCTGTATCTTACTTATCCCTGTGAGGTACTTATAAGTCTCAATCTCCTCTCCTCCACAGTGTACGTGCTAAGCTCTTGCAGCCTCTCCACATATGACTTCTTATGCAACCCTTGCACCACTGCAATGGCCCTCCTCAGGACCACATCCACCCTGTCAGTGTCCATGCAGAGGTGTGTTCACTAGTGAGTGATCCAGTGACAACACCATTTCCCTTCTCCTGCTAGAAATCCCCCTCCCTATGCACCCCATCATCTGGCTAGCCTTGCCTACTGCCTTGTTGCACTGCCCTGCCACCTTCAGATCAGATATGACTACTCCAAGGTCCCTTTCTTGCTTGGTGACTAAGTACCTCCCCCCGTCCTATATACAGTCCCTGGGTTTCTCCACCCCAGGCGCATGACTTTGCACTTGTTGGCATTGAAACCCAGCTGCCACATCTTGGACCTCCCCTGTAGTTTTCTCCAGATCCCTTTGCATTCTCTTCATCCCCTCCTGGGTGTCCACCATCACAAATGTTTGTGGCATCCACAGAGAGCCACATCTTCCCCTTCAACTCCTTAGCAATGTTGCTTATGAAGACATTGAACAAGATAGGTCTCAGTACCAAACCCTGTGGTATTCCACTGGTTACTCTTCTGTTCCCAGAGGGACTGCCATTTACCACCACCCTGTGCCTCCTGTCTTTCAACCAGTTTGATGCCCACTTTACCACCTCCCCCCCCAGCCCCAGGTTGCTAAGTTTCTTAGCTCAGTTATGCCTGGGTGGCCATTTTGTATCAAGGTTGTCAATGCAAAGCTCGGACTTTAAAAATCATCTCCAGGTAGTAAATAATTAACTAGTCTCCTGTGTGGCAGTGTCAAAGGCCTTACTGATGTCAAAATAGGCCACACCCTCTGCCCTCTCCTGATCCACCTCCCTAATTACCCAGTCAAAGAAATCAATTAGATTTGTTTGACATGACCTCCCCGCTGTAAAGCCATGCTGCCAGTGCTCCTGCAGCCCACTGATACTCCATCAGTCTCTCTTTCAGCAGGGTTTCCAATAATGTCCCCACCACTGCTGTGAGACTGACTGGTCTGAAATTGCTAGCCTCCTCCTTGCTGCCACTCTTGAGCACAGAGACTACATCAGCCCTCTTCCAGTCCTCTGGAACTACCTCACTCTCCAATGAGTTGTTGAATAGTGTTGCAAGAGGGGTGGGTAGCACTGTGCTCAGTTCTTTTAGTACCCTTGTGGGGGGGAATCCCATCTGGGCCCCATCACCCTGTTTACCTTTACAGCTTCCAATCCCTGGCAGACTCTCTCTTCTGAAAATGGACTTGTGTACTCCCCCCCCCCATGGCCTGCTGAATCACATTGGTCCATCCTTTCCTCTACTGTGAGGACTGAGCAGAAGTAGTTATTTAAAATTTCAGCTTTTTCTTGATCTCCCTCTGCACAGTCTTGCCCAGCTCCCATGATCCTCACTGCCCCCCCACCTTCCTCTTTTTGCTCATATACCCAAAGAAAGTCTTATCCCCTTTTTGACCTCCTGGGTGGTCCTCTCCTCTGTTTGAGCCTTTGCTGCCCTCACCCTCCTCCCCACCTTTCTTTATCTAGATATACCTCCCCATTTCCCTCCATTTGGGTCTCCTTGCATCTCCTAAAAGCTTTTTTCTCCCTTACCGCTTAGCCACCTCCTTTGAGGACCACATTGGCCTCCTCCTCCTCTTACTTATTTCCTTCAAACAGCTTACCATTGCCTTAGTTGTTCTCTCCCTTATCCTTTCCTATTGTGCCTCCACTCTCCCTTGGCCACCCCCCCCTTCAAGGTGTTTACTAAGGCAGTCTCCCATCTCTCTAAAATCTGCTCTCCAGAAATCCAGGACCCTCACCCTAGTGTGTTTTTTCTCCTGCCTGATCCGTATGCCAAACCACACTGTACGATGAACGCTTGTAGCCAGAGGGCTACCCACTGTGACATCTGCAGTGATGTCCCTGTTCATAAGTATTAGGTCCAGCACTGCCCCATCTCTAGTGGGTTCTACAACCAACTGCCTAACAAATGCTCCTTGCAGGAAGTCTAGGATGACCCTGCTTCTAGTTGTAGCTGTGGCTAGACTGACCCAGTCCACATATGGCAGAGTAAAGTCCCCCATGATCAATACCTCCACCTGCTTGCCATTCTGCCAGTGGCCTCCCACCAAACCCCGTCCAACTCCTCCCCCTGTGCTGGGGGTCTGTACATCACCTCCACACAGATAAAGGCCCAGGATTCAGTCTCCAAGCCATCCCAAAGAACCTCCAGTACTATCACTTCCCCATAGCTTCGTTATATCTCCATGGCCTTTATATCCTCTCTCACATACAAAACAACCCCTCCCCCTTTCCTCTCTGCCTTATCCTTCTAAAATATGGTGTAACCCAGAATGGCCACATCCCAACTGTGTTTGTCAGTGCACCATGGTTCTGGTTAAGGCCACCAGATCCAAGTCCACCAATGCAATGGTTGCTTCAAGGTCAGGAATGTTATTTCCTTGGCTCCTTGCTCTGGTGTACATGGCTCTCAATTCCTTTCAGCCCTTTCTGCCCTCCCTCCCTTCCCCAGGTCATCCTTCATCCTTCCTATGTCCCTGGTACTGTTCTCTCCTTTTTTAAATCACCCTCTGTCCACACTCCCTAATTCCTCTCTCTGCCTTAGACCTATTTCACAACTCCCCTCCCCCCCACTGGGCTTCTCCTTTCTGATGCTCCACTTTTGGGTGGGGGGGCATTTACTGTATCCCTCATCTGTTCTGCCTCCCCACTTGGTTAGTTTAAATGCTTGTCAAGGTAGCATTTAAAGGTTCCAGCCAGGACTGCTGTTCCTCTCCTGGATGGATGGAGGCCCTCTCCTTTGTACAAGCCTCTTATCCCCCTAGGTAGAACCCCAATCCCTGATGTAGCCAAATCTCTCCTCCCTACACCATGCCCTTAACCAGTCTTGAAGACACTGAAGCAATGTTCCCTCTCCTCACCCCAGTCGTGCACAGGTACACAGGTAGCACCTCAGTGAAGACCCCTCCCCAGCTCCCTAAACCTATCCTGCACCACCCCTGCTGTGCCCTAACCAGGTCATTTGTCCCCAAATGGACAATGGCATCCAGCTCCTCCTCCTGTCCTGCCAAGCTAGCAATCCTAAGTATCTGCTCCCCATCCCTCAATGCCAAGGTGCACATAGGCTTCTATTTAATTCCCCCTTATCTTTTAATAAGACTTACTAGCTTTCCCTTTTAGATTACCCTAACCCTCATCCCCTAAACTTAGTTTTTTTTTTTAAGTTTTCCCTCTGTCACCTGGTTCTTACCCTAGATAGGGTTTATAAGTTTCCTTTTTTTGTCCCCCCCTTACCTTACCCTAAATAGGGAGTTCTTACACTACTCTCTGACAGGTGTTTACCAGTTCCTGTACCCCTTAATACAAGTGGCAAGAAGCACACACATAGTCCACCTTACCTTACTGGAGTGTCAGAGTTCCCTGCATGCCTGATATTATCTACGGATGCCTGTCAGTTACTAAGAAGCCAAACTCACACCTGTTCCACTCCTGTTTTGTTCCATTCACGTTCTGGAACACGAACGTGTATGGGACATGGTAGGAAGGAGTTCTTTTATCCTGGTCTGGGCTTTCTGTTTGTCCCCAATTGACTGTACTGTGCTCCTAGACCCATCTTCCCTCCTGCAGCAGCCTCAGGTCCCCAACTCCCAAGAGCTGCAGCTAAGAGAGAAAACAGTAAGGTCAGTTAGAGCAGTGTTTAAAATACACAGCTCTCTCTCTTGAAGTGCCCCAGCTGCCGGCGCTTCCCAAGATTCAAATGCACGCTGAAAACTTCTCTAAGCCAAATTTAAAACCCTGCTAGGATGGCCCAGTCACATGTAAAATGTCACGAAACAATGCAGTTATGAAGACATTTTGATTTTTTTTTCAACATTTACTTGTAACATTGCAATGTGTGGAGATTTTGGCTCCCAGTTTTCAACATAGCTCTCGTTACCCCACATCATGAACGTGACAGGTGTCATTTTTTCAGATCTCCTCTGAAACTTGTTTTTGCATGTGCTCTGCCAGTCACTTTTCGAATGGGATTTTAAAAATTCCACTTGCCGTGATCATAAGGTAGGGTCATAAAAAGCCTGTGTTGAAACTTTTGGGTCCAAATGTCAAAAAACAACATTATGATGAAATGTTGAATGTTTTTCAATGTTTACTCATAACTTTGTGATTTTTGCACATTTTGACCCCAGATGTTCACACAGTCCTTTTGTCATCCCACCTGATAAACAGTAAAGGTGTCATTTTTCAAAGCCCCTTTGAAACATGTTTTTCCAGGCCCTCTGTGAAACCACTTTTCAGACAAGATTTAAAAACATCCACCTATCTTGATCATGTCATGGGGTCATTAAAGACTTATGTTGAAAATCTGGGGTCAAAATGAGAACAGAAAACTAAGTTATGAATTGTTCCATCGTTTACTCATAATTTATGCAGATTTTGGCACCTAATGTTTACCTTATCCCTTGTGTGTTACCCCACCTCATGAACAGGAGTCATGTTTAAAATCCCCCCCCCCACCCCCGAAACATGTTTTGGCAGTCACACTGTGAAATCACCTTGTGGATGGGATTTAAGAAATTCCACCAGTCTTGATCATAACGTTACGTCATAAAAAGACTGTTGAAATTCAGGTTCAAAATGTGGGAGCCCACTGAAAGAGATATTGCATCTCATCTTGTCTATCCTGGGTAAATATACAGTACAAATGTGTAAAAGCAGGACCCCAGTACAGCAGAGCCTCCACTGAGCTATACATCTATGCTGCTCTATCCTGGGGAAAATACATTGTAAAAGCTGGATCCCACTGAAAATGTAACTTGCCCTTCAGCTGGGCTATCCTTGGTAAAAATACTTATAAAATGGGTAAAAGCAGGGCCCCATTGATAAAATATTGCACCTCTGCTGTACTACCCTATTAGATATTCTTGTAATCTTAGATGTTTTATGATGCATTTTGGTTTGTAATGTTAATGCAACATGTGTATGGTGTTTTCTTGAATGTAATGAACTTCACCCTCTCCTTTCCGGGGATATGGCTGCAATCATCTTTTAATAAACTAAACTTAACAGCACAGCATCAAATCTTCAGGGCAATAAACAAAGCCTTATACTCCATTCACTGGGAAAGAATAAGTAGTGTTTATCTAACAGGATTGTATGTGAATACAGCCACCGAGAACACTTCTACAGCTGTAGGAGTGGTCTCACGTTTATTCTTAGGGTATGAGAACCACAAACCGAAAGTGAACTGTTCTGATACCATAAGAATGCGAGACCACTCTTACAACCGTAAGAGTGGTCTCAGTGGCTGTATTATGGATTGAGCTTAATCAATTATAAATTTTTTTTTTTTAAACCTTATACAAACATGCCTGGGGCAGCTGCATGTGATACACTCCTCACAGAATCACAGTGTCTCATGCGCAGAAAAAAAAAAAAAGTGCTTCAACTGGTCAGGAGCCCTCCCTCAGTCTATAATGATATATTATAATATATGTAGTTGTGTGTAGTTCTTTTCATACTTCAGGGCTCTGATTTGGATAAATCAAGGATACTGCTCAACTAACAAGACCCGTGTTAGTCGAGCAGTGGCCTTAACTTATTCAAATCGTAACCCTAAAGTATTAAAATAATGACTTTAAAACCAGCCTCTATAGTAGTCTATGGAGCGCCCCCCATATAATTACATCACATAACGTGTTAGCACGGGGGTGACACTCAGGACAGGGAAGTGGAGGGATTTTATGGCTTCACAGAACCAAAATATGATAATTTCCCTCCCAAAAAACCACAGATCTGAAAATTATAATTTATATATCCAGGAACTCTGGGGCAGGTAAGGGTTCATACTGTTCAAATGTAAATAAGCCAGGAAAGGTGCTCTTTAAATTTTTGCTTACAAGGGTAACCCCATGAGATGCAGAACTGCATTTTTATGGCGCTTGCTTGGGACAGCAACTAAGACAATCATCAGTTACTCCCATGCCTACACAATCTCATAAAACACTAAGGGCTGGATTCACAAACCTTGTGAAAGTCCCGCAGCTGCAGGAAAACATTGGCGCAAGAGGGTTGCCACTTGCGGAGCTGCAGGTTTCCCACAATGGTGGGTATTCACAAAGGTGGAGCTGCATTACAACTGGCTCCACGAATTATGGCAGCTTTCGGGTGGTGTTACCAGGGATATCACCGCAGCTGTAGAAAGATGTTACGGCCAGTGGGAGCAGCCGTAACACCCTCTGCAACTCCTGCGGCTGTGAATCGTAATCTCCACAACTGCAGGGATTTCAGTCCACCACTGGGGTTGCGGAGTGGGACTTAGTCCCTGAATGATTTGTGAATCCTGCCCTAAGTCATCTTGTCACTGCACATGAACACAAAACAAACCAGAACAAATGAGCAGGGCATCAACACACTCAAGAACTGCAGCAGCATCTGCTCAAATGTACACAAAGTTTTCTTTTTAAAACTGCAAAACTCTCACAGTATGTGATGCTCTCAGTAAACCCATTCCCTGTGCACTGGAATCTACTGGTACACATATAGGCAATGCATTTCCAGTATCCAGCTTCTTGGCCAACAAAGTGCTATTAGACATTTCAAGATGCTGTGCAAGTTGAATTCTATATGTGGCATGAAAACTTGGTTCAAATCTGACATCAGGTTAAAATAAAAGTCAAACAGCCCTGGTGATAGCCTATGAGTGAGCATGCAAAGATAATATGAGGAACTACTGAGCTATCTCTTTTGGCCCGCCACATTTTGATCATTCAGAGGACTACAGGATATTTCTGATATGCAGTGGTTAAATTAAAAAAATATATAAATGGGGACATTCTAATTGACAAAGCATTCTCAGTGGTATGTGACAGGGTTGAATAAAGATCTTGACCAATTTGCTATGCACAAAGAGTTAAAAGCAATGATCTGTTCTATCCTCCCCTTTTCTGTCTCGTCTGTCAGATTGCACAAATTTTCTTGCGACACCTAGAAACTAATGACTGACAGTCTGATGACCCCCCCACCACTATCTTCCTGTTTTCAATTGCTATTTTTATCTTTTCTTCCCCTTTATCTGTGGTTATAAAAATGAATGCGGATCTTTATGCAAAACTGGATTCTCTGGTTTGAAAACATATATAGTTATATTGCTGAAATGACTGCAGAAGTCTATTTGTAACTCAGGGGGTTAACTCTGAGATGCAGTTTGACATCCACAAGTTCTTTTGCAGAGTTGTCAATAAGAGATCAGTCCTGGGACACAATGTTCTAATTTGTTGCACCTGCAAGGAAAGAAACTGACAATGTTTTGGGACATTGTTTGCTCAGGATGCTGAAGTTATCTTCCAGGCACAGACTTCTTATGTATAGAGAGCAAACTTTTATATGAGACAGAGAGAAAATTTAGAATTAGAGATACTGTACCTACAGATGAAGGACTGCATTTTGTTTGAACTGCCTGTATAAGAACTATCCCGTATAATTTTATTGTTATTGATAATGAAATGCTACTTGTGACTTTTACAGCTGCTTCTATTTTTCTTGTGCTTCCTGACATATACCCAATGACATGGTAAAAATGGGGGATTGGGGGGACTCAGTTCCTGGAGGAAAATTAACAGCCTATTCCAGGCTTTAACTGGGAGAAAGGACGGCTCCTCTATAACATTTACTCACCAAAGACATAAAACTGAATAAATAAGGTGTTAAAATGCAACAATTAATGAGGAAATGTATCCTCAGTCCCGTCAGGAATGTATGCTCTTACATAGATGGTGAGGTCCTGCAGTGAGTGTTGTCCATTTCCAGCCCTTTATGGTAATGGCTGGAAACCCTTATGTACAAAAGAACCATTACAATTTCAACTATAAAAACATTTGGTTTAAAAAAAAAAAAAAAAGTATAGTTTAATTTAATAATAGCATTAAGGTACTTCTGGGTGGGGTTCCCTTTGTTAATCTAACCCTAGGGGCATGAGGTTATTCGCTTCACCTTGCACCTCATGCCAATAGCGTTATTTTAAAGCAGCAGTGCAATTCAATTGAGCAAAAAAAAAAAAGTGACCCTACTCTTTTCCCCACTATAAAAGATTCCAGACATCTTCCAGTTGTACTTGGTGGTACCATTTTCAAATTCCACCAAAATGTTAGTATTTTATAAATGCTTGACTTTACTTTTTTTTTTTTTCTTTCTTTCTCAAGAAAACAGGACAGCCACCAATATTTGCATAGATATAGCACTGTAGACCTGGCAACGGTTAGAAGTGGAAAAAAAAAAGACACTCATGGTACATAGCATAGGAGATATCTAGACAGGCATGCTAATAGTTTTCTTAACTGTAGCTGAAACTAACTTTTTGAGAAAATCATGTCCCATTGCACTGCTGCTTTAAAAGTTGGTAACCCAACCTTGGGTAGTGCCCCACTGCTTACATGTCCTTGCTGATCCACTGGCAGATGTGAATGACCTGCTACAGTACTGTAATTGGAAACAGAACGTTGTTGCATGCTTCTTGGTCAAAGGGTTTTCTGTTGTACCAAAATTTGATTTTACAAAGGAGAAAACTGAGTAGGTGGAAGATAGTGAGAAGAGTGTATACAAAACAGAAGGAACCATAGCCGGTTTTAGGCACCAGCGAACCCTGCAGTTGCAGGGGGCCCCCTGCTAATGAGGGGCCCCCAGCCAGATCCAGAGTACCACTTTAATTTCTTTTTAATTATTATTATTCATGTTGAATGTAAAACAGCACCAAAAGGCATCACTAGACTCTGTGGAGCCTTTTCTTGTGGTGCTATAACATCATGAAATGATTCGCTAAGGTATGCCCTGTCCACTCAGAGGCTAATGAACAGACATTGATTGAATGGACAGTGGGGCTCCAAAAACTAACATTGCTACCACTCCCTTAAAACACAAATATAACTGGTTGTATTGAAATTAAAATGTGCATTTTAGACAAAGTAAAATATGAAGTATGTTTGGATTGAGGAAGGGCCCCATGACTTGTCTTGCTGGGGGCCCCCACAGCTCTAAAGCCAGCCCTGGAAGGAACAAAGCTCTTAAAGCAACAGCATGTTAGCCACTATCAATTTTTTTCAGTGATGCTTTTCTGCCCAAATCATCAATATACCAATTTTGCTTTTTGTTTTCTGTCATTTCTGTGCTAATATACAGGATTTGAAGTTTAAAAAAAAAATTCTGCTCCTGTGCAATACCCACCATGAGAAAATGTAATAACTCGGTACAGTGGTGTGCAGTTTACCATTAGGAATGGGTGGTAACACCATTTTATAACATATGCACCACATGAATCTAATATGTACATTTTACATCAACAGAATAGATATTTTTAAAATTGCAGGTGCAGCCATCTTTAATGACTTGAGTCATCAATTAAAAAATTTGCCATAAAAGCTGTTTTGATATCCATAGTCAGTGTTTTTTAAAACTACATTTTTGATAAAAAAAAAAAGATTGTTTTGTCAACTAATAATACAGATACTTTAAGATTTTCTGAAGTAAAGCTTTTAAATACCAAGGTTTTCTGCAGAACAGTGAAAGGAAATTAACGACTTCTGTTATACAGTCACAGAATTACAGTATAAAACTGTTCCACAATAATTACAAAATTAAAATAAAATGCACTGATATTTTGGGAACAGCATCTCAGAGTTCTGAAAGTTCACATAAAATTGTTTTATACTGTAATACCAAATTGTAAAACTGCCATGGTTGTGAGATGACCATGAGACATTATTTAAGAGTAGAAGAGTTTGCCTAGCTATCATTGTCTTTCCACCCCTGCAAAAATTGCTCTTATGCATATATGAGACATGCAGTGGGGACCTGTGTGATACATTATCTCACAAGAGCAGCTTTACCTCAGGTAACCTCATGAGTGGAGTAAGTCACAATGTATCACACATGGTTCCCATTGCATATATCCTATTTGTACAATAAACTAGTGTTTTTTTTTTTTTGTTTTGTTTTTGAGGGGGAGGACGATTGACAGGTAGTGTTAATCCAACATACGTGTGATTATTGTGTCCACACATATTGTATAAATGGTTTTATCTGCATCTGGTGCACTCGATACAATTTAGAAAGTGGAGTGGGGAGCCCCACCCCAGAGGACAGAAATTACATCAATGACTAACCAAGCTAATTTCAGTTGACATTTAATGCAACTGCCGATGTTGGAGTTACATTTCATGCAGGTTGCTTTAGAATGCACAGGGCATGCAGTTAAGTCCCAGTAGTGGTGGATGATGGGACTTTGTGGGCAGTTGGACTGATGGAAATTGGTGGTGAAAAAAGCAAAAAAAAACAAAATAAATAAATAAAATAATCCCCATACTGTTCCAACACAAGAGGAGAACTGATTGGATTATTTATGTAACAGGAGAGCATTTGAGCAACAAGTTCCCATTTTCACAGGAGACCTGAATCAGAGTTATATAACAAGTAGTAAATTGTCATGACAGGAAGAAACAAATAATTTCAAACATTGTCAGAACAAGAAGATGCAGACAAATATCTCATAAGAAGTTTACAGAGCTGCTGATTCCTCTTGCAAAACATTGGAATACATATTATTCAGACATAGTTCACAATGTATTTATTTGTAAATTTTGCCTCATTTATTACTGAAGAAATTCGCACAAAGGTATGATCTTGTGCTTCTAGATTTCACCCATCCCTACAGCTTATGCCGCACTTGGAAGTCATAATCCTCTGTTGTGGCACCACGGTCTACTGCTGTGGGAATAAATGATGTCACAAGCAGAGTATGACATTAGGTGGGGTGCATGCATTTTCAAGGAACCAAAGATCCCGTTTTCATGCATGAGACCTCAGTAATAAATATTGGGGAGAAGAAATACAGAGCCAACATGAAATAAAAGCTTAACTGGGACCAAATATTGTTTTTCATAGTTCTCCTCGAGACATTGGCTCACCTTTAAAAATTACAGTGTCATGTGGCTTTTTAAAGCATATGCATTTTCAACAGACTTTTAAGGGTATGATTTTGCTGAAGTTAGAGCCCTGCTGATCATTAGATAAAAAACTATACTGTAATATACAGATACTTCACTGGCAATACCATGCAATCTGCTTAGCAATCCAAAAGGTCAATGTTTGTACCATGATAGCTTACCATACTTCTTGCTTGCAGCAGAGCTGTGCTTGGGTGCAGAAATGCAGGGCTCTTCTCTAGCAGATTCCTGCTTGCCTTCTCTCCTGGGGCTGCCGTTTAGTTTTAGTTGTCACACAGTGACCTGCCCATTTTTATCCTCTTCAAACAGCCAATCCCAGGGAAATCAACATCTACGTCCACACATGCAATCTATTTCCATTGGAAATGCAGACAACACCCCTTTATGGTTTACTTGCACAAAGTTAAGAACAGAATCCTTGTTTAACTTTTGAATTATTAGCAGTGTGTGCGTGCAGGTTCTCTGTATGACACCCCCCACCCCCCGGGTTTGTCATCCGAGCCTTCCAGCCTGAAGCCAGCATGATACTGTGACTCAATCCCCTGAGCTGGAATGACTGCAAACAGCTCAGAATATCAGCAGTTCACAGTGTGTTGCAAAGGATGATAAAATATTTAAAACAATGTCAATAATTGAAAAAAATATCTATGTAGATGCCATCATGGAACTCCTATAAGGAGCATAAACCTGTTTACATTTTTTAATAGAATTGTTAATTTGGGTATGTGTGAAGGCAGTTTAATAATGCCAGTGTTTGTTTTAAAATTGCTCTATTTTCCCCTTATTCAGGGTCCCTAACTGATGCTGCCCCGTCCCCCACTCAGAATTAATTTTTTAATTACTTAGGAGTTCTGAAACCCACTGATAGTAGTTGAGCTGAAGCCTACAATGAAACTTTCTATGCAGGGCTTCTGCTCAACTCTTATCAGAGGGTTCTGAAGCCAAGTTAAAAATGACTATAAAATGGCTAAAACAAATTGACTGGCTGAGAGCCATAGGTGGGGGATCGCTGCACATCCCTACAATATTTAAAAAAAAAAAGTTCCAGCCAACAGCTTTGCATCTGCCTTCATTATACTCCGTCCTTCTTTGCCCACACATATTATGGCTGCCCTGGTGACTTTTCCTTACCAAAAGTGCTTTTAAAAAAGGCAGTACAACCACTGCTGCAAATCTCTTCCAGTCCCAGGTTTCTAACACACTTTACCTGCTGCTACTGCACTGTTTCTGTGTTCTATCACAGAACAAGACCAGCTCGGCCAACTGCCATCCAAACTCAAAACTGTCCCTCCTCATACCATTATCGCACCTCTTCCTGCTCTCCTCTCATGAGGAAACTACTACAACAGCCCCACCTACTGACCATACAAGAAATGAAGTGAACTGTGTTTCTAAAATGTATACCTGCACTGTTAAAAAAAATAGTTTCAATTTATTTTTATTTACTCAAAAAATCCTTTGATATAGTAATAAAATACTCCTGGATGTATTATTTTATGGGATATTGCTACTTACTGGGTGCCATGTTGCATCTCAGTGCACCACAGGCGTGGCAATATCCCATGATATACCACACCCTGTCATGTATTATTTCTTAACTATCCAATGGCAAAAACAAACACTCAAATTAGATTGGTTAACAGTCGTGGAGCATCCCTATACACACCCACAGTAACAAAAACAAACAAAAAAGAAAGGTCAGTCAACAGTTTTTTCTCTTGCCTTCAAAGTTCACCACCCTTCCTTGCTCACACACAATACAGTTGCCCAGTCATCCTTTTCTCACCACAGTGTTTTAAAAAGGGCCCCAACTGGGCCAGTACAACCACTGCTGCACATTTCTCCCATTCCCAAGTTTCCAGCACATCTCACCTGCTGCTGCACCCTTAGGTTCTGGGCTCCCACCTCACAAAAAGAATGGGATGATCAACTATCATCCATAGTCAGAGCTGCCCCTCTTCCTACCATTATCACTCTACTTCATGCTCTTCTCTCATGTAGAACCTACTACAACAGCACCACCTACTGACTATGTAACAAAGGGAACTATTTTTCTAAATGTACACTTGCACTGTAAAAAAGCCCTCAGATGATCATGATTTTAAACCACAGTGCGTGGTATCTCATGGGATACTGCCATTTCTTGGGTGCATGAGCCAGTCTGCCTTTGGCCTTGGGGCACAATGCACCCATGGTGTGTCAATATCCCATGATGTACCATTCCGTGCTGCGTATTATTCCTTAAATATTTATCAGGAAAAGTCTGTACTGAAGAGAGACCCTACATAAGGAACAAATAGGACTTTCAAACACAGAAAGAAAAAAAAAAAATACACTAAGGTTACTAAAAAGACTTGACAGATACCCAAATGTACAATTATAAGAAATACAAATAAAAGGGTTTATATTCCCCAACATAACAATAGACTTTTATTTACATATGTAAGGCCCCTGTTGGGTGGGCATTCTTCCCAGTTGGGTTAGGGGGCATGGTACCACTATCTAACACTGCCATTAGGCTGTTGTAGATGTTTGCTGTGGCTCCTGTGTTTTCTCACTCAGCAGTTTTTTTTTTTTTTTTTTTTTGGGGGTCATATCCAGAGAAAGAAATGTGAGGAGGATTTGGCCCATTGACTGATCAATACAACCCCTTGGGATGCTGTACCTGCACACCTCCTCACTGTGGTCACTACTTCCTCCGACCCCACACTGAAACAGAAGTTCCCATAAATCAGCATGGAAACAGTATGAAGTCAATAACTAAAAGGAAAACATCTTTGCTTTCAGAAAACACCCTAAAAAGGAAATGGTTAATATAAACAATTTTCCCCAAAGGGAATACCACTCAGTGCAGCCCCTTTGTCCCCCCAACCAGGCAGGGTCATTCTACCATACTGTTCACATGGCCACAGTTGGTAAAGGCCTTGGAAGGCATGGCTGAGATACCACTGCAGTGATTGCCACTAATGAGACCCAATTAGGTGCAGCCTATACTCGGGCAATCCCATACAATGCAGTATGGCGTTTGATGGTCCTCCTGCTTTGGAGGCAGTTATCTTCTCCCACCTGGTACCAAAGATGGACCTTACTTCGATTAAATCGGAGCTCCGTCACACATACACATCCTGGGTACCCAATGTTGAATCAGTGCCATCTCGAAGATGTATCCCTAAGTGCGCTACAAGTAATGAGAGACTGGTAGTAAGTGACTGCAAATGTGTAGTGGCAGTCATTTCTCACATCAACACCCACATACAGCCTTGGATGAATGCGTGAACGGGTTTTATGGGAAGGGGGCTGCTGGCCAGATTAAAATATCCCTTGGAACAAAACAATCTGCCCTTACTATGCTGAAAGGCGGCATTATGGTCAGCGTTTGATTTCCAGTGTCACACAACTGTGAAGCCACTTGAACCTGCCTTATCACGGACGTCCTTACTCGATTCCTTGTCAGCTTTGTGATGTCCTTGTAAGCTGCCTATATCTTGTAATTAGAAGTTTACTTTTTTTTGTATTTATACCATTTTTGCTTCATATGTATTTCCCATTGTCTCCTGTTTGTATACTATGTCATGCTCTAGATATGTGTAAATAATTTCTGGTCAACCCTGAAAAAGGGACTTTTAGTTTCAGTGAGCCTAAATGGTCAATGAATACAAATATTTACATTTTTTTTTTTTTTTAATTTTATTTACTGTACTGTCTCCTGGGTGGCCCTCCTTGGTCCTGCCCCCAAACCCAAGCTCGTCACCTGCCTTCTCTGGGACTTTCCTCGCTGCTTGCTCCTCTCTGGCTTACTGCTCAGGGCAGGGCTGCCAGGGTGAATTTGTCCCCCAGCTTAGTTTAGCACAGTCAGCAGTGCGAGGCCTGCAGCATGGGGCAGATTCCATTAAGCAGCATCTGGGTTTTGTTTTTCCGTTTTCATTTCATTCCCATCCCCAGGATGCCGACTGTTGTGCTACAGGACACACAATGAGGGTGTGGCGGACAGGTCAGTACATCAACATCCTCTCTCCGCTACGCACCAGTCCAGACTGCACCATTACCTCTGGTCACCCAGGTGGCAGCAGTGCAGTGGGAACTGTAAGCGCTCCCTCCCCAAGAATGAGAATGTTGTGTGGGATGCTCAATCCTCCTCTTCTGGCTGGCCCTCCAACGATCAAGGCTCATTCCTGAATCCAGGTCCCAGGCATCACAAGCAGAAGCATTACCACTGCACCGGCAGGCCGGCTTAATCTGCCTTTAATATTAATGTGTCCTTACTGTGCAGCTCACACATTACTTAAGCAATTGTAGTTGGAACTGCAAGGATTGTCCTCAATATTGTGATGTCATTAATATGCAACTGCCACTATATACCTATGAAAGATTATGTCTGTCACAAATAGGTGGGGTTACATCATTAGAAATTTAGTTTAAAAGGCAAATTGTTCAATAAAATTCAATGCAAGTATTTTTTTTTTTTTTTTTTATTTGACACCAAATGGAAGCAAATTACAACATTTGATAGAACTTGTGCAAATTCATTCCCGATCCTGAAATCAACAAGTACATATTCTGAAACACACTTCAGAAGGGAATGTGAGAGAACTGTCTTCAATATTGTGACGCCCTTAATATGCAGTGTCCTTAAAGAGCAGCTGATGCCTTTTGAAAAGCTTTGGAAGAGTTAATATTTAGACATAATTCAGCTTGTATTGTATATATCCTTCTGTAGATTTCTCCTCCCCATTATTTATTACTGAAGAAATTCCCACAGAAACAAGATAGTTATCACTTAAGAGTTCATCTGCCTCTACAGCTTATTCACCATTTGAAATCATAAGGCTATTGTGACATCACAGTCTGTTGCCATGGGAATAATTGTGATGTTATAAGCAGGGTATTATGACAGGTTGGGAAGAAGCAAAAGGAGCTGATGAACCCTCATGGAACAGCTGTCCTGTTTACAAGCTCATGAACTCAGTAATAAATGACAGGGATAAGAAATACAGAGCTAATTAGGAATATAAGCTGCTTTGTGTGCAAATACTGTTTTTCAAAGTTCTTCTTGAGGTGTCGGTGGCTCTTCAATATGCAACTGTCACTATATTATGAAAGAGTATGTCTGTCACAAATGAGTGGGCTTACATCATAACTGTTTTTAGCTTAAAAGGCAAATTCTGCAACACAATAGTATTTGTGCTTTATTTGACACCAAATGGCAGATTACATTTGATATAACTTGTGCACATTCATTCCCAGTCCTGAAGTCAACAAGTACATATTCTGAAACACACTTCAGAAGGGAATGTGAGAGCTCATTAATAAAGTGCCCCTATAACACAACACCTTGTTTGTTGTTTTTTTTTTTGGGGGCAACAGTTCTCCAATGAATTCAGTCATTTACGATCAGCCTACTCCTTCCATAAAGAGCAGCTGACACCTGTTTGTCTCAACAAGGCAACATACCAAGGAGTTGCCTACTCGAGGGGCTAATTTAGCCTGGTTTAGAACTTTTTTTTGCTAAATAAGCACTGCAGATAAGCCCCTCAAATAAGTTTTCTGATGGTGCAGTAAGGAGTGGGGCTGCAGGCACTCCATATTCATACTACTAGGATTTGGGGAAGGGGATATCCAAGGATACCGATACTAACTCTGCTGGCAGTTCTACATGTATATGGCTAATACGTAATATATACATAATAGCAACATGCTTGCCTGGACCATGTCGGCTGCTTTTTAAAGAAGACTAAAGAACATATGACAGCAAAACCCCAGTATCGAAAACAGGTACATTCTCTCATTTCTCAAATGAATACAGTTTTTAAAAAGCAATTCCATGAAACAAACAATACCCTCCCAGAACTGAGGGGGAATACAGACTTTACTAAATCAAACTCATTACCTTCAATAGCTTCATGTGAAGTCTGAACTATCCAGTTTACCCGACACAAAATGGCCACCCAGGAGGTAATGAGTTTTAAAGGGTTCAACAGAGTGCACAGAGAAAGTTTGTTCAAACTAAGAAACAATGTATCCATTATGAGGAAGGTTCAAAAAAGGGCATTACTTCAAAGAAAGGGAGGTGGATGTGTGGAACAAAACTTCCTGACAAACTTGTGGAGGCAGACAATGTTACACAGCCAGTTTCTTTACTGCTGCAGTGCGAGCCTGCACTGTCCCAACCCTAGGTGGCGACAGCTTGTAGAATTCACAAGGTCCTTCTCAGGGCCGATGCAATATGTGATGGAGGGGCCAACAGCATTAAGAGGCACTGCAGGATACTGGAAGCGGCCCTGCACAAGTCAGACTGAGCAGTGCAGCTTGTCCACATGGCTGCTTATACTGCTTTCTCTACTGAGCATTCCCAGGATTGCCACAGCTCCTCAAAAGGCTTAGTGAGCAGCTTACTGTGATTCAGTAAGTGTCCACATGGCCACTTTTGCATTGCAGCAACCTGGGCGCTTGAGTTGCTGCAGTACACAAGTGGCTGTGTAAACAACCCTAATAACATGATTCAAAAGGAAGTGGGATGCATATAAAGGAGTTTTCAGACTGAAAGATAAGAGAAGGGAATGGAAGACTGGGAGAGAGGACAGAGGGACAAGATAGCCTCCCAAAGTACTGTAGGTAACTGTTGGACAGACTAGAACTCTGGTCTTTTTCTGTCACTTTTCAAAGGTTCTGTGTTCTACCCGAACTCCTCTTGTCAGGTACATTCGTTGTTTCCATACCACAAGAGATCCCATCTGAATTCTGTCAGTACATGACCTATTCTGATAATTGATTTCATGTAGTATTTGGGAATTATACTTTTAACTCTTGTAAATGGCACTTGTCCTGACAAAATAAACATAGTATTGCATTTATCATCCAAGAATCCCCTTTCAGAACTATGTATATTCCAGAAAACCAGCTCAAGCCTTCTGGTTGCAGGGAACAATCAAGTGATGCATACTTTTTCAAGTTGCTCCCCCTTTTTTCTCTCCTCCCAGCTTTTTTAAGTTGTTCCCCCTTTTTTCTTTTCTCCCAATCTTCCTTTTACCAGTTCTTTTCCTTTTTAGATTATGACCTCACAATACAGAACAAAAATGGAGGAATGCTTTTTTCACTGCTTTAACAAGGCTGCTGGGGCTTCAGGGTTTGCCAGGCCAATGAGATTCCTGCTACTTCAGGCAGCTTGTCAGTTTTGGGATACATCAGCACAGTCTCCCAACACCAAAATGATTTGGGTCTAGAGAAGACTGATCAGATGTTAGGGGTTCTACATGTATATTTCCCCAATGTGCTCAAGTAGGCTTACAGAACAGATCAACAATGTGGTATTTTGAGATTTCATAAAGAAAGAAGGTGACAGCGCAAAGCATTCTGGGAAACAGCACAGGCATTCTTAATACTACTTATGCTGTCAGTGTACCATGGTATTAGAGACCACTGTACTGGTGAGATTTGTTTTCTTTTGAAAGTTTATTTACCCAGAATAACCCAGTTGAGATGCCAATATGCTTCTCATTCCTGATGTGGTCCTGCATCTGCCCAGTTTTACAGCTAGGAGCACTCCAAACCATACACTGAACCATCTTCCATCCAAACCTATTATTTACAACTTTTGACCAGGAAAGGCACACTAAGCTGTGATAGCTTGTTTCCAGGTGCTTCCTGGGGGTTAGGTTACATGGGCATGTTTTACTGATGGGGAATGCTGGCCATGACACCGGGGAAACTCCACCACCCTTTGTCGATAAGTGCCATGGGATCTTTTACTTCCAATTGGACAGCAACCAGAGATGGAGAGAAGGGGCCTTGGTTTAACATCTCCAATGGATGGACATCTCATCCAAAAGCTGTCTTATGCAAGAGACTATTAAGATTTTGGCAACATACAGTATGTGAGGCTTAATTTATCCAAGTCAGTAGTTCCTTGATACACTATAGTCATTATTGGAGACTATGTGACTTAGTATGGTACAAGTACTATTTCAGAGGAGAGGCTTGCAATGCCAGATGGCAAAAAGCACTGGTTACCTATTTAAAATTAAGATGCATTACTTGTTATGAAGAAGAACATTAACCAACTTCCAATGCTACATCAAAGCTTTAATAAAGTCCATTAGGCTACTTCAGTTACTTCTTCAGTAGCTTAACAAGATGATGTGACCTAAAACAGCTAACATTACTAAACCTAAAACACTCTGGTTCTCTGCTGAGCCAACAGCTAGGAATCCTGTTTCCATTTGTAAACAGGTGGGGTGGGAGGAAATTTTAACCCATAGAAATTACAGATACTGTAAATGAGAAAGCACACCACCGCCTAATACTGGCAATGTAAATTTTAAATAAAAGGCATGTACCTATAACATTTTTGTCCATTAATCTACTCATTATCTATAGGTCTCATACTAACATACAACCTGCCTATTTCACAAGGCAGGCTGTGACATTGCCAGAATGTTCCAACATCATTGTGTTGCCATACTGAGCTTGGTTGCAGCTGCAGAGGCTGAGGCTACAGCACATCTGTTTCTGACTTCACAGAAGATGGAAAGGAGTGACCTTTCTACCTGATCTGTCACTTTCTAGGAGCCCACCTAGATACCACCATTTTTGTAATCTCATGTCAATCAGTACCACTAGGGTTCTAATTCTCAGGACAGCAGGAGCAACACATTAGCACTCTGGTATGTTATGCCTGCATGCTAACCACAAATGTTTTGTTTTATAATTCACAAATTCCATACAAAATCAGGATTTCACCAGAAAAAGAAAATGTCAAGACTAAATGGCTGACATGCTGAATCAAGGCTTACACTGAAAAATGTGTGCTCAGGATAGACCCACCCCTTCTGTCTAAGCACTCTCTATTAAAGCTGCTTCTGGCCAGAGTCAGCCCGTCGACACAGAGTTAGCACTACCGCTCACAATGCTAGCGACCAGAGTTTGGGAATGATCTCAACTCATTATGGGCTAGCAGGCAAAGGAGGAGGAGGATTGAGCGTCCCAGAGGACACTCCCCTTCTCTAGGGAGGAAGGACTATAGCTGCCCTCTCATGACCACCACCTGGGTGAGCACAGGTGGTGGTACAGACAGGGGCTCCACATCAGGGAGATGAGATGCCGACAGAGCTGGACACGATACATTTCCACTGCATGTCTCTTGCAGCTCATAACTGATCAGCATCTTCAGGGCAAGACCCTTTAGCTGGCATAATGACACTGTTCCTGCTCTGCAGGTGCCACACCACTGACTCTGGCACCCCAATTCCAGACCGAGCTTGAACTTCAGTGGAGATAAGGCACACCCTATCAACGTCATCCTGGGGTGTAGGCCACGGAGGAACAAAGAGTCAAGAGATAAGTTCAGAAGAAGGTGAGCGACGCCGAACAGGGCAGACTGGGTAGTGGGAGCGAGGGGAAAAAAAATGCTTTTGTTCATAGACACTAGTGTACAAACAAATGAATTCAGAGATCACCTGTCTAATAATTCTGTACAGAATTCTCAAATTCATACAAAAAGAAATCTCACAAAATGTTAGCAAATTCTGATCAACTCTGTGGAATTCCATCTGAAGAGGAATTCTGAAACTCCAAAAGTGGAATATAAACTGCTGAAAGTTTCCACAAACAATGGAAACCTAATCCAAGGTTAAGACTTTTGGAATTCTGTAGAATTTACAGAGAAATTCCAAAAAGCATTTCGGAAGAGGGACTGCCATTTCACCAGAATTCCACATTCTGCACAGCACTTCTGTATGACCGTTCTTAAGAATGCATCCCAATACAATGTTTTCCAACTTTTTTCTAAAAAAAAAAAATTCTATATACAATTACCAAAAAAAAAAGAGAACTCAAGTGTGCATTATCTATTGATCTTTGTGTCAGGTCCCATTTTATGATTATTCAATGTTTCCTAGCCCAAACAGTTTCAAAGTTATCCCTCTTCAAAGAAAAGTATCTTTAGAATGGACAAAAGTTGAGTGCTCATTTTGCTTCAGTGCTGGCGACTTGGGACGGGTGGGCAGCCGGTCTGAACAGAGGGAGACTAATGGTAGGTGGGGCTCAGTTGTTGCCTAAGACTTCAGAAGCATAATCAACATCAATCAACGGTAGCCAACACCAGGCTGTGGAAAAAAAAAAAACATATATAGAGAAAAAAAAAAAAACAACAGTCTGAGTTTAGAAGCATTAGAGCCAAAAATAGGTTACTAACTTGTAACCCGAAGTTCTAGGAGTGGTATATGGTTCACATCCATACTCTGGCAGTTCCACCGGAATGCCATTATTGGGCAGTATGTCTTTAAACTAAGCTCCTCCCACCACTTGGGCATTATATCTCCCCCCCCCCTCAAATCTGCCCCATGTCATCAGACCTTACATGCTGGAAGATGGATCTGTGTGCCACTTGCCAGGGGAGGCCCAGTGAGTTGGGTGGATGTGAACCATATACGACTCAAGAGAACTACAGTTACAGGTTGAGTACCCCATTCTTCTAGAGGTGTGGATGATATCTTATCCACACACTGGCGGGCTCAGAGCAATTCTCCAGGAGGAAGGGGCAAGGTGTGCAACCCCCTAGTTGGTGAACAGGGACTAGAGAACTGAGGTCCTGAAACACGCATCCCGGCGTGACTTGAGGCTGATGCAGTAATGGGAAATGAAGGTGTGTGCAGACTTCCAGGTAACAGCCCAACAGATCTCTTGCATGGGGACATCACTGGAAGCAGCCACTGAGGCAGCAGTATGTCTGGTGGAATAAGTCTTTATCCCTACGGGAAGGTTATGACCAGCCAACCTATAGCAGAGGTCGCTTCAAGATGTGATCCACCTTGCAATCATCCACTTCGCTGTCAGTCTGCCAGACACGGCTTCAGGGTAAGTGGCAAACAGTTGGTAAGCCTGTCCCCAAACTCGTCATACACTTCCACATAATGGAAGCGCTCTCCACAGGTCCAGGGCATGGAGCCTGTGGTCAGACTACAAAGATGGGTTGGTATAATATATCAGTAAGTTAACTACCAGGTTAAGATGAGCCTTTGAGAGGAACTTCAGGTTGAGGTAAAGGACAACTTTGTCCCTGTGGAACACCAAATAGGGGGAGTCCACAAACAGCACCTGGAGCTCCACAATCCTTCTTGGAGACATAATTGCCACAGGGAAGTCTGTCTTCCACGACAGGTGCGACAACTCACACTGTGCATCAGCTCAAAAAGGCTCGCCCTTCACCACAGTTAGGTCCAGCAGTAAGTCCCATGGCAGAGGTGGCTAATGCACCAGAGGGGACAAGTGGTCAAGTCTGCTGAAAAAAGTACCCGCTCCCCTTCTCCTGGGCCAACATCGGCACACACCAGTCCACACCCAGTAAAGCAAAGATGGCTGCCAGAGTCATCACTCACAGTCCCAGCTGGAAATGGGACCTGAGGTAGTGCAGGATTCTCACCACAGGCAGACAAGGGGATAAAACTCCTCACCCTGACACCAAATGAAAAATCTCTATTTAAAGGCATAGCACCTACAAGTCAACTCCTTCCTGGAGACCTCCATGACATGGAGGGCATCCTCAGAAAGACCCAAGGCCTGGAACTCTAGGCACTCAGGAACCAGGCCGTGAGGTGCAAAGACTGAAGGTCTAGGTGCAAGACTGTCCACTGAAGACTGGTCAGCAGGTCTGGGCAGATGCGCAGACACCATGGAGACCTGTTGCTGATGAGATCCAGGTATTAGAACTGCCTTGGCCAGTCTGGAACCATCAGGTTCTTACATGCCTTGTTCTTTCTGACCTTAATCAGTACTCTATAGATCAAGGGGAAAGGAAGAAATGCATACACGAGGTCTAAGGTCCAGGACCTCATGTATGCCTGCCCCCTCCACAGTCCTGTCTGTGGGGGGTGGACACAAAACAGCCTCAGTTTGGTGTTTTCCCAGGAGGTAAACAGGTCCACTGAGGGTTAGCAAGAACAGGTGGTTCACCAGCTCCTGATTCAGAGACCACTCGTGCAACATCTCCCCTACCCAGCTGATAGCATCTGCCAGCTGACTGTTCTCCCCGTGACATCGCCAGGAGATCGATGCCCAGGTTACATAAGAGGGTCCAGGTGCGTAGTGCCTCCCGACACAAGGAAAGGGTGTGTGTGCCTCCCTATCTGTTTAGGTAAAACACGGTCGTGGTGTCCATCTGGTCTTGAACAACTTGACCACAGACTAGCAGAACATATTCCGTCAGAGCCAAGCACTCTACAAAAAGTGACAGACTCCCAGAACCCATGGGCCATGTGGTTTCCCAGTTGTGCTCCCCACCCTATCAGAGACGAGTCTGTCATTAGCACGATGATCAGCTTTGGGCAGACAAACAGGATTCCTTCCTCCAGCTGTTCCCAGTCCAGCCACCGTTGGATGATGTCCCACGTTGATTGGGTTACTGTGAATGGCTGGTCCAAGTGTCCTAGGCTGGCCCAACTCCCACTGAAGGTAGTGCATCTGCCAGTGGACCACACTGGTGCCAGATGCCATGCACCCCAGCAGCTACAGAAAAGCTCGGGCAGGGCACAAGAGCCCAACCTGAAATGATCTGGCAAAGGAGGCAAGATCCTGTGTCTGGTCCACCAGGAGGCAGGTCTTGGCCTGCAGGGAGTCGAGTTCTGCCTCGATGAACTTGGCCATCTGTTTTGGTACCAGCTCGGACTAGTCCAGGTTGAGCAACAAACTCAAGTCTTGGCTAGTCTGGACAGCCAGGTCTCTGGATCTCTCCACAGCCTCTCTAGATGGACTGGCTACCAGCCAGTTGTCCAGGTAGGGATACACTGACCCCTGCATGTTTTAGGTGGGCCACCACCACTGCCACGCATTTAGTGAAGACCTGGGGTGCAAAGAAGAGGCTGAAGGGCACAACCTGGAATTGGTACAGGACCCCTTCTGCTTGGAAATGGAAGTATCAGCAGTAGGACCGATGGAGAAGAACACAGATGGCCAGGGAGCAAGATCACATGTTCTGCTAAAGGGATGGTATAATCTGGCTCAGAGTGACCATCTGGACCTTGCACTTCTGCACATACTGGTTGAAACTGTGTAGATCCAGTAAGGGGTGCCATCCCCCCCCCCTTCAGGACCAGGAAATACCTAGACACCCAACTCTGACTGGCCAGGGAGTCCGGGAAACAGGATATTGCCCTTTTCCCAAGGAGCTGGGCAATATCCACCCCCCGAGGGCAGACGGCATGTCCTGAGACACCACAGACTCTCAAGGCACAAGGAGGTGGTAGGGCAGGAGAGCATCAAAGTCTAGAGACAGTCCTTGGCCCACTATGTCCAACACCCACTTGTCTGTTGTGACAGCTGACCAACGTGGTAAGTGATGTAGCCGGCCTGAGCAGTCGGGGATAGGACAGGTAGAGGGATGACCCCCCCCAACCCATCACTGGGCAGCTCTTGCGGGGCACAGGTGTCTGCTACCAGAGGAGCACCACTACCCCTGGCCTTCCCCCTTAGGCCAGCTTCTGCTTGGGATGCCAAGCCTGAAACTGTTCCTGCTGAGGCTGTGACTGGAAAGACCGGTATTAAAAAGCCAGCTTCTTGGGCTTTTTCCTTCTGGTCATTCGGGGATGAAGTCGCAGAGTCAAGGGTGGCGTTGAACTTCTCAGTCCAAGTGAGATGCCCTTCCACCCCAGGGACAAACAGGTCAGTGCTCAGGAATGGGACATCGGCCAACTTTCGTTGGGTGACTGCTGTGAAGTTTACACAGCCAAGCCCTACAAAGCATGAAGACAGCCGCTGCCACTGCACAGATGCAACAGTCGCCCATGTCCATGGCTGCCTGGAGATCTGTTTAGCCACTGATTGTGCTCCATCTGTTGCTCTGGATGAAGGTGGGAGAGGACTGCATCAGTCTTATCAGGGAATGACCATAATTAGCCATCATAACAGCAGTTAGCCTAATGAAGATCCAGAGTAGCTGCAGCATATAATTTTTTGTGGCATGGTTAGTCTTATGGCACTCTTTGCCTAGAGGCTTGTCCACGTCCCCCCCACTTGCTGGATTTATGGAGACCGAATCAGTGACTAGACAGTCAGCCCGAGGGTGGTTCAAAAACCCTCAAAGGGAGACAGAAGGGACAGTTAATTTATGGATTATGTGGGCAGAGGGTGCTGGGCAGGAAGATGCCAAAGCTCCCAGACTAGTGCCAAGATGGCCTCAGCCACTGGGAAGGCAACCCTCAGGGATTCATCCCTGTCCAAAAAATGTCCATGAGAGAGCATTTGCCTTCTTCTTGACTGGCTCTAATGGCAAGACTCCTTGACTGCGCCACGGTTAAAGACCCAAATCCCTGAGGAGGCCATGGTCTCCAAGTCACAGTCATCCGATGATGCCTCAAAGATAGCCTTCAGCCGCCATTTACCATGGGCCTCCTGGGAATCCTCTACTAAGGTAATCCAAACGGACAACCAGTCTGGCAAGCCAGTATCTAAATGCCCGGCCTCCCTGGTCGAAGAGCCGAAAGGAGTCTGTTGGCTCCACTCTAAATTGGCGAAGAGGCCAGTGTGAGAAACACCTGCAAAACTCGGACCAGCAGGGCAACCACTTGTGACTGCCAGGGAAGTAGAGGTCCTTGGGGTAGAGTCCTGCCCTGCCCCATGGTTGCCAGAGAAACTCCTCATAGGACCAGTCCATCTTCCACCTGTGCCTCTCTCCTCACTTGAAGATGAGGAGTGTCGACGGCAGTGCCTCCCAGTTGAGTGGGATCGACAGTCTGGGCTCCAATAACAACAGAGAACAACTGGTGGTAGAGGGTCAGAGTGCTGCGCTAGGCTGCATACTCCTGGTGGGGGACTCTGACAGGGTTGAACAGGACCCTGTCACAGTTGTTACGGAGAGTCTGAATGCAAGGATCTGTTCTGTCCTTTCCTTTCTCTTGCCTGTCTGGTTGCGCAACCACATTTTCCTGTGAGATCTAGGATTTAATCACCCCAACAGTCTCGCAATTATTTGCCTCTCAGTCTTCCCTTGCTATTCTGTCTTTTCTTCCCTTGCATATCTGCTGGTATAAAAATATATGCAAATCATTATGTGGAAATGTAACCGATACTGGGAGCCCTTTGTTTAGAAATTATATAGTGTTATTGTTCAAATGTATATAATTATATTTTGAGATGATTGCAAAAAGCTATTGGGAACTCAAAGGGTTAACATGAAATGCAATTTGTAGCCTTTCACAGAAGCTGTGGAAAAGGGGCCTCAGTTCTGGGACATTGTGTTCCTGCCTGCACCTGCCTGAAATATACAAGTACATTTTAAACAAAAAAAACAGGATGCTTCAGAAGAGGGCGTTGCAAGGACTTGTAAGAGAGCTGCAATTTATTGCAAGGGACACACAGAGACTGAAGCAACTCAGATGGATCTCCGTTTATTCTGCTTTTGTAAACAGTTATACTAAACAAGTTTATGTTACTGCTAGTACTAATAAAACACGTTTTGCAAATTCTACAGCTGCTCCTAGTTTCTCCTATGCTTCCTGACCTGTGCCTCAAAGACAGGGACAGATTATTAGTATGGGACTACACTGGATGATAGTGGGCAGCTGGGGCTAGATCAGAGTTGCCACAAGACTACCAGGGAAATTCAGACAGACAAATGTGGTGGGGACCCAACATAGTACAAGAAGAACATCAGGGGACAGTGTGGAGAAAATGAGCAGTGGGCCAAAAGCAGCACAATGTTAGTGACATTCTTGGCATCAGTTCTGCTCCATGTATGTATGTACATGGTGCTACGCCATAAGTGTACGTGCATGTGGCAATTTAAAGTGCTGTTTGCGCACAGTAACAAATAAATGGAATCTGCATGGAGATGTGTGCAGGGAGTCTCCACTCCGCAATGCAGATCTCCACTTCTCAGCATACCACTTTAATATGCTGGATCAACAAGGCACACTTTTTGCCTACTTTTTGGCAGACAGAAGTGCGACTGTGAATTGGCCGAAATATATTTAGTGGTCGTAACTAATTTGTGGTATCACTGCCCCATGGCACTGCCTAGAACAAAACTCAGAAACCATTTCTGACTCAAACTGTGTGGGTATTCCTCTAAAAAGTGTCTGTTGCATCAGCCTTAGGAACTAATGGTGTAGGGCAGTCACAGCGAGCTCACATATGAATGCCAAAAAACAAAACAAAAAAAAAAACTCCTATTTATTGATTACTCCACTCTGAGCAACTTTCCTCCCAAGACCGTAAAGGAGACTATTCTGTAATGCTTTAACCATCTGTGTCCAAGACGTTTTGCTCCAGAAGTGAAAGTTACGAAACAGGAATGACATAAAATGTTTTTTTCCAAGCTGTCGTGCATTGTATTCCTGCACAATCAATCTGTGTCAACAGAAAATCCCAAAATCCCTTCAGCAGTAAAACTTTCTGCTATTAATGTAATAGACAAACTAATATCATAAGGAGCAACAAAAGTTTTCAAAATAAATTATTTTTGAAGCAGAATATGCTTTGGGTCCCAGAACCCTACTATGAATTTTTTTCCATCAGTTAAATAAAAGTTCTTACCCCACAAACTAATGACGCGCTTGACAGACAAGTTTCCTTAGCATCATATACAGTAGGGCAAATTAGCTGAAATGACGAGCAGCCTACAAGAAATGGGATGCAATACAAACACAAGTGTAATCTACATTATATGCTGATATCGACAGCAAGATCAAGTAAAGGTCTCATTTTCTGTCAAGCAATGGGGATGCAGGAAGCTGTGATCAAAACACCTTATGTACTCCAAAATGATTTTCTAGGGTAGGGGCTTCATTCTCAAAATGGAGCTGGCTGTCCACATGCACACCAAATTCCCTCAGGGTCTGAACAAACTTTTTGTGCTCTTTTCCAACCCAAGACCTCATAGAGTCACGGACTTCATAAGGGGTAACATGAGCCTTAACACCAATTCCTGTCTGGGCAAACTCCTTCAACACCTCTGGGTCAGTGACCCAGGTATGACCTCCTCCTGGGTGACCCCCATCCAGCCAGTACACTGCCTTTATATTTTTAATAAACGTGGCAAGCATTTCATCTCTCTTTGCCTCCTTTAACTCATGAAGCAGCTGATTTAACACCACACAGCCTTTACTAAAACCAATCAGAGTGAAAGACACTGAACCACTGAGGTGTGGTGGTCTGAGAATAAAGGACTCATCTTTAGAATATCTGTTATTGCTTTCCCCATCTGCTAGGCACCCATTTGCGGCAGGAACAGACTGAGATCTGCAGACGTCACCATTTGTTGCTCTGTGCAGACTCTGCACACCATTCTGCAAGTGGACAATGCTTGGAGTAATTTCAAAAGCATTAGTTAAGAGTGCATGGAGGTGTCTGAAAGCTCCAAAGTCTGCACTGTGCTCTGGGGCACCAAACAAACTGCTCTGCACAAAATTATCATAGCAGTTGAATTTATGCAAATGCATCCGCGAAGCCTTTATGATCCAAATGCAACTGTTTGGGAATCGCTGAGATAGCAGGATGGCAACTTCTTCTAAACTCCACTGCTGCCACCCGGGCATTTTCAGGATGCTTCGCCATAACATCACGGAAACTCTGAAATAAACAAAGGGAAAATTAAAATAAAACTCATATGCATCAGTGCTGTAGATTTAGAACCCTACTTTGTACAAGCTGAGGACACTTTTGAAAAACAAACAACTTATGTACTGATTTTAACCATTAGACAGATGAGTACTCATGCTGCTTCCTCCATGCCACCCCCTGTAGGGGTTGCCCTTTCCAATGAACATGTATTTGTATAGACCATCATGCACAAGAAGTTAAGCTACGGGTTACATTTAAACAGACATTATGCATCCTCATTCATCACTGTGCAATTCTGGTGAGAACCAGCTAATCAGGTATTCTTACTAGGGTAGTAAGACTAAGGATAGAGTGGAATGAAAATTGAGTGACGTATCCCAATAGTGATACCTGACTGGCTGATAACCAATCAGTTATTACCACTAGGATAGACGTCACTCACCACTTATTCCAATTTAGTCACTGAAGAGTGAAGAAGCTTGCTCCACTGCAAGACCGTTTTCATTTTTCACTGGATTTTAAGACAACACAACAGGTTTATGGGGAAAGGATAGGGTATTAATTCACAGTAGGATGGGAAAGAGAGGGGCTTAAACTACAGGGAGGGGAAGTGGGGGAGAAAATGGTTTTCAGACAGCGGGCATGTCTGGCATTACCAGCAATTTCCCAGGGTAGAGGGGAGGAGTGAAGTGGGGGCAACCCCCCCCCACGAGTTTTGCACCGTGATAACGTCTCCACCCCTGGACAGAGTAACTGAATATCCGACATGCGCAGTCAGTGCAGGATTCCTAGATCCTGTAAATTTGGTAATGGTCGGTTCTGCAGGTCGTAAATTCAAGATGGAAACACAACTCATGGGATCAGAGTCTCTTATAAGTTTCTGGTTAGCTGCTGTCCTCGGTCTCATCATGAAGCCCCAGCACGACAGAAATTTGTCAACACACCCTCTGGCTTGCCTTAAAGAAGGGTCTTGTGTAAGTAAATCTGCTTTATGTGAAACTGATTTCCATGTGACAATTAGGTGCTGTTCTCTTTGCAGGAAGATTCAGGAGGATAACTAAGTCTCAGATTCAGGGTACTGACTGACATTTACATCTATCTCCATCAAGCCGGCCTCTTTTTTGTCATTACTGGTTGAACCTGAAAGAACAGGTTACTCACCTGTAACCACAGTTCTAGGAGTGGTATATGATTCACATCCACATTGCAGTTCCACTATTATTGGTCAGAATATCTTTAAGCTAAGCTCTTTTCACCACCCAGGCAATATATTCCAGCTCCACCCATCATATCTCCAATTTCCCTTTCTCTTAGCTCCAATATTGTCAATGATAATCATAACAACTGGGTATTGTGCACCCCTACCAGGGGAAATGTCACAGCCCAAGCTTTAAAATGTTGGGCACATGAGGATTCCAAGCAGCAACTTCCCAGTTACTACTGACCTCACAGTGCCATGATGAGCTACACATTTTCATATATTATAACCAATTACCTGTTCTTTAATACTGTAAATAAATGCTGTCTTATCTTCCTGGCAGACATCCGAGGAAGAAAATGCTCCTCCCTCGGTCCTCCCTGCAGGAAAGAACAATCAGGCAACAAATAAGGCTCCATATTAGTCGCTCATCTGGAAAACCAAGGCTGACCACACAATAAGGCATAACTTTCAGGCAACAAATGAATGTAGTGAGACTACCTGCAACAAGGGAAAACACCTTAAGAGTTATCGGTAAAGTGGTTAACCTGCAGTCGCAGACCGATTGAAAAATAATTTCTTCTATATACAGTTTATTTAGGAGTACAGCACAGCAAAACAAAAAAGGACTTTAACAAACAGAACAGCCCTCCTAGTATACCGGATGAGATTGTCCCGCAGGAGTCAAGCTCCTGGGCTGGCCCCACTGACAACGCTGGATCTAACAGAAAAGGAAATTATGGTAAGTATACAGAAATTTTTCTTTCTGTAGCACTCTGCATTGTTAATAGGTAATCATAATAACTGGGTTCTAAGAAGCAGTAGCTAGAAAATACCAGGAAGGGGGAAAACATCATCTCATATGCCAGAGGCAAGCACTGAGAAAGCACTTGCGAACTGCTGTCTGTAGCACTCTGTGACCACAAACTGCGCTAACAAACTCTGAACATCCAATTTAGATGATTTGTGAACATGTGGATAGAAGACCACGTAGCTGCCTTGCATAAAACTAAAAAGCAATGATTCACCTGTCTTTGCCCCGGGCGTTGCCCGAGCCCCTGGCATAGTGACCCTTGAGAGTCGGAGGCCTCTTTCTTTACACAACATTGGCCTGAGTGATGCAGGCCTGCACCCTCTTAGCTAGGGTGGCCTAAAAAGGTATTTTCACCCTGCTTGTCTGTTCCAAGAGAAGACAGACTTTTGGACCGCAGCTGTCTAAGATAGATCCTAACAGGGCGTGACCAATCCAACTTGTGCAATTCCTTCTCTTTGGAGTGAGAAGGCTGTGGACAGGAGGATGAAAGGTCTATTTCCTGAACTCCTGAAAGGCCATGAGCACTTTAGGGATGCCAAATGGAACCTTTCCGAGTACCATCTGTCTTTATGCCAAATAAGAAAAAATTACTGCAGTAGTCTTTCTTTCAAGGGGTCCTTTATCATCAGTAACATTAGCAGTTAGCTGGCGAGGTGCAACTGCCCTGCAGGTGTGCCTTTAAGAGAAACTTAAATGAGCTTAGGGCCATGGCCAATCAGAAAACGGGAAGGGTAGTGAGCGGAGAGAGCTGCTTAAGGCTTCAGAATTTTTTCTAAGGAAAACGAGGGCACATGCCCTGAAAAGAATCAACAGGATTCAAAAAACATGCAAATGTCCACAAAAGTGGAAACAGAAACAACTACAACACGAGTTAAAAAACTCAATAAGAAGAAAATCCAAATTTGGTAGACAGATGTGATAAAGAGCCCTTCTCCGACAGGTGAACCAGAGAGTAAGGGTGGAAGCTTACTGATGCTAAATGACCACTTGGAAGAAAGAAGATTACTGCGGTGAGTAATTTTTTCTTCTTACCCCAAGAGTCCTTTAGCATCAGTAGCACTAGCAGACTACCGAGCAGTACCAAGTGGGAGGTGGGCAGAGAACCTCGAGAGGCTCTGCAGAACCGCCCTGCTAAATCTGGCATCCAATCTGCAGTGTTTCACAAATGTATGCACAGATTTCCAGCTAGCTGCTTTGCACAGATCTAGAAGGGGACTGCCCCTTGCTGCTGCAAGCGAGGCTACAGCACCCCTGGTGGAGTGGACCCTGAGCTCCACTGGAGGTTGGTGGCCAGCTTTTTCATAGCAGAAACTAATACAAGAGACCTACCAATGGGAAAAAGGTTCTGCTGGTAGCTGGTCTTCCCCTGCCTACATACCCGTAGGCGAGGAACAACGGAGTGGGAGAGCCTCTGCACTGTCTAGCATGCTCTAGGTAGAAGTAGATGCCTCTTTTGACATCCACGCCGTGGAGCCTTTGGCTTGCCAGGAGTGGATTTCTCAGTAAAGAAGATCGGCAGAGTAGTGGACTGGTTCAAATGGAACTCTGAAGCCACCTTTGGCAGACATATCCTATTTGTCCTGAGCTCAACTTTATCGTTGCAAGGGAGGATGTTATTTGGCTCAGGGCACAAAGCCTGTAGCTCTAAAATCCTCCTGGAAGAGGCAACGGCTACCAAAATGACAGTCTTCCAGCATACAAACTTGATGTGAGCCCTGGACATAGACTCGAAGGGTGGTTTCGTGAGCCTGTCTATGCAAAGGTTAAGGTTCCCTGATTGGAGGCTGGAGGTGCAAGAGGCCTTTGGAAAACTGTTCAAATATGTCAAAGAAAAAAACAAAACAAAAAAAAAAAGATTTTGTCTTTCCCACCTGAAGATAGGTCGAAATCGCTGCCAGGTGAAGCTTGAGGGAAGATGGTTTCAAGCCTGACACCTGTAACTGCACCAGGTACTCTAGCAGTTGATGGTCTGAGGCAGATATGGGTTCGACCTTTTTGCTGTTGCACCAGAGGGAAACCCTTTTCCATTTGGCTGTATAAGCCTTCTTAGTGTTGGGCTTTTTAGCCATCCTCAGTATCTTAAGGACCTGTTCAGAGTAATGCGAGGACGGAAACTAACTCATCAGGAACCAGGCCTTGAGGTGAAGAGAGTGAATATCACGATACCACACTCCTGCCTGAGGAAGGCTCAGCAGAGAGTGATTTGGAGGCAGGTAAATGGGCCTGTTACAGGCCACTGAGAGAAGGAGAGGGTACCAGGCTCACCTGGGCCAATCCGGTATAACCAGGATCATTGATGCCAGCTGTTATCGGGGTTTCAGAAATACCCTGAGAATCAGGGAAAAGGAGGGAAGCATGTAGGAACCTCCTTGACCAGACCAAGATCAAGGCATCCAGGGGAAACGATTCCGGGACTGGGGCCTGCAACAGTATGGAGGAAAACTGCAAGCTGAGGGAACACTGGCGTGCTCAACCGCCTGAACACCGTTGCTAGTACTTGCTTGTTCAGGGTCCATTCGTTCTGGCCTTGGCTGATGCGTGTAAAGCATCTACCAGAGTATTGTGTTCGCCTGGGAGATGAATAACTAAAAAGATGACTCCCAGGGGGAAGGCAAGAGACCGGATATACAGAGCCTGCGAACAGAGTACTCCTGATCTGGTTCACCCTGTTTGTTTGTGAAAAACATTGCAATGGTGTCCATTTGAAACTGTAGTCTATCTTTTTATGACAGGAGCAAGAAAGATTGCACAGAGTGCTGGAAGAATTATGTGCAACTATGACTCTAGAAGAGTCTAGGTGCCAATTACTGAGGCACTTGTCCATATGTGTTCCCCACCACAGGAGGGGGGGAATCTGTGGAACTGCTCCGTCAGAAGTCTCAGCTTTGAAGAATAATCGCTTTTAGAGACCAGCAAGCTAAAAAGGGGCTTGTGGGTGTCGCATCTTGTATCTGAATCCTGGGACCACTAAAGGCATTGAAGCCATATGTCCCAACAGCTTGAGGAAATGTAAAAGTTATGTGATTTTCTCAGGACTGCATCCTATACTGACCCAGTGAAGATTAATGACAGTCAAGCACCTGCTGGCAGGTCTCGCTGTCCCTGGATGAAGAAAACTGTCAATGAGGGACAACTGGAATTCCCACCTGCGGGAAGGAGGCATATCCTTTCTGGATACAGGGAGGGTCCCAGGTAAGAATGTTAGATTTACCAGGGAATCCCACCCTGTAAGGGAAAAAAAAATAGGGACCACCTGAACCCAACAAGGAGAATTTGGCACTATGAGCCAATTGGCAAGTCAGGTGTAGCTAGAGACACCCAGACTCCTGAGGTGTGCTGCTACCACTGCCAAGCACTTTGTAAAGACTCTTGGAGCCGAGGAAGGCCGAAGGGCAACAGCGAGCCCTCCGTGAGACCTCATTATAGGTAATGGAAAAAAAGGGCCCTTTTAAGACCAAGGAGGATAGCCAGTCTCCCTACTGTAAGGACTGCATGATTAGTAACACCATGAAATTGAGATTTTAGCAGAAAGATGTCTCACCACTCCCCAGTTGTCTTTTTGTGTCAGAAAAACCCGGAGAAGAGGCCATTTCTTCTTTTCATGGGCTGGTGACACACTCCACTATTCACAAAGCTACAAGGTTTTTACTTCCCACTCCAACAGTGACACCTGTGTTGGGGATAGAGGCTTAGACACCTGAGTTACACATGAGATCTGCCCACACTAATGTTAGGGCTTAGACTGTGAAGATGCTGCTTGCATAGAGGTGGCCACCTTTGGCCCCTTCTGCCCCTCCCTCTGAAAACACCCCTGTACTGAGAGAAGGGGGTAGCTAGGGAAAAACCTCTTCCCCTAATGACCTTGGGAGGAGTTTATGTGGGGCAGGGGGCCTTGTTGCAGTGAGGTGTTCTGGAATCTAACAGTATGATTTGATCACAAGGAAAGTCCATGGCTGTAAATTGGGAGTCTGAGGGTAGACCAGTAGTTCTAGGCCAGCCAAAGCGCCTCAGAGAGACGGCATGGGCCGTGACTCTGGAGGTGGCATCCTTGTTGTCATCCTGTGGAATTGGTACTACATAGCTTCCGGAGCAGGTCTGCCATATCCACTGGCTCCTGCACCAAGAACCAGGACAGAGTTCCACAGTGTTGTTTTTTTTTGGGGGCATCTGGCCGAAAAGCCAAGTAGGTAAAAATTTTGACAAGCATCTGTGGGTAACTAAGACATCTATTTTCTGGAGTCTTTATCTGGAGGTAAAGAGGACAAGGAGACCCCAGCTTTCTCACAAACTGCCTGATGCACTATATTTAGGGATGTAAGTTTGTCATGGCAGTCATACACGTCATTGATTCCTTGACGTTTGATCTTTATTCAGGACTTCCATGACTTTCACTAGTGTCATCAGAATGTAACAACGATGACAGTGCCACAACATGTACTACTGTTTACTAATGATTTCATGAACAAACAATGAGTCATTAAAACCTCATCCATGACAAACTTACATCCCTAACTATACTCACATTGCTGGGATGCACAGACAGGCACTCAGTATTGTTAACAATTTATGTATTTCTTAACAATTCCAGGCAGCTTGTAAACCTCTGCCACAGAAGTGGAAGTCTGAAGCAGTTTCGTGGTATTTTTATATTTTTTTCATTACAGATAGGCGCAGTCAGACTTTCATCTCTCTATAATCTTTTTTTTTTTTTTTTTTTTATCTTTACCTTGAAAGGACTCCTGAGAAGGGAGGTCCAGGGTGTCTAATATGTTTTGGATAACGAAGGTATAGAGGGAGAACCTCCCTGGATATATAAGGTTCTAGGCCCTCCACAGTCATGTAAGGGGCATCATAAAAATTCTCATCTCATCAGTATCACCCTCAGTCTCTGAGGCGAGAACTGTAGAAGAATGATAGCCCCTGTAAGCAGGGGCATCATAAAATTATTTATCATCATCAACAGTATCACCCTCACAGTCTATGGGAGAGAGAACTGTGGAAGAGTGCTTGCCAGCCCCAGTAAAGAAAAGGACCCATCTTTTGCAGGGTCGGAAACAGTTGCTTTGCTTTCTCTATATTTTGCACAGATGGAATACTGTGCGGACTTTGCAAGTACTTTGTTTTTTCTGTATGCTTTAAGCTGCCTGTTGTCTCACTACTGGCTTTCCCAGGAGTAATGGGAGCATTTATGTCTAGACAGCGTTTCTTTTTAGCCACTTCGTCAGTGGCTTGATCAAACTTCCTTCCTTTGTCACTCCTTTTATTTTTTAATCTGGAAGGAACTTCATATTTAGAAGCTTTATTTTTGGCTGGGATCTGGAGGGTTCCTCAGCACCTCCTTACATTTTAGTACTTTTGGATGGCCCCTAGTTGGAAGCCTTTGATATGTCCTCAGCCATAATAATCAACGGTTTGTCTGCTATGTTTGCCAATGTAAGCAAAGCAAACCAGTCCTGGACCTTAGGAACAAAGTGCAGGTTTCCATGAAAATGCCACTGGCCAGTCTGGCCCCAGTTAATTAGCTCAGTCTACTGCAAGTGCCTTTTTTTTTTTTTTTTTTTTTTTTTAAATAGGTTGTAGAGCTATACCACTGCCAATCTTATTAGATAACCCAGTAAAACCCGTCAACTGCCACAGGTGGCTGCTGGACCCTCATGGACAGTCCTGCGACAGACGATACCTAGGTCCAGTTCCTTTATATATAAAATTTAATGTATAGAAGGGTTTCTGCTAATTTGCCAATCCTGAGAGAAATCCCCAGGCACTATTAATACTTGAATTCCAATGGGGTGCCTCGTGGTAAAACCCATGCGGTCTGAGGTAAAAAAAACAAACAACAACAAAAAAAACCAAAAACAAGGCAGCTGTCCCTAATTAGACGGTTCCCACAAGAATTTGCTAAGAAACTAGAAGAACCGTCAAAATTAAGCACCTGTGATAAATTTAGCATTTAAAATGAACAGTTACAGTAAAAATAAAGTCAAAATAGCACAGTTGCACTAAAAATTAAAAATTAGCACGGTGCCAACAAACTTGTTAAACTTTTGCTCAGCATACTATTAAAAAAGAAATATGAGGAAAATTTTACCCAGATAAACACTAGGAAGCTGTCAACAAGGAAAGTTGAGACACCCCTCAGGGGCAATGCTGCTCAGTCCAGCGGAGAAAAAAATAGTCTGAAGCCTTCAGCATCTCTCACTCAGCTCACTAACCTTCCCGTTTTCTGACTGGCTATGGCCCTAAGCTCATTTAAAGTTCTCTTAAAGGCACACCTCCGGGGCAGTTGCATCTAGCCAGCTAACTACCAATGTTACTGATGCTAAAGGACTCCTGCGGTAAGATGGTATGGCTCCTAATGAGGAAAACCTGTAAAACACACACAGTGATATGGATGAGAGCGGTTAGAAGAACTCCTTGCAAAGTGCATTCAGAAACCGATTCAGATCCCATGGAAGAAACGGAGGTCAGGACACCAGAAGACTCATACTAAAACATGTGCCTATTAGTTCCTAGGTTTAAAAAAAAAAAAAAAAAAAGCAAGGGTGCTTCTACAGCAGAAACCTAGCCTCTCAGCATACTCAATGCCAACCCCTTACAATGCCCTCCTGTAGAAATCCAAAATCTGTGGAATACAGGCCACTGAAGGTTTAATATCCTTCCCTTGCCTTCTGACCCAAGATAAAAAGAGAGGGCCTCTATCGGAACACAAACTGTGGACATGACTTTTTTCTGGCAGCCGTCAACTAGTTTCTTGGAGAAACCTAATTTTTTTCTTTTTTTTTTTGTATGGGGGTCTCCTCCTCCTCCTCTCAGAAGCCAGGCAGCAAGGTGCACCATTCCTGGATTTTGGTGGAGAATGGGACCCTGACGGCAGGTTTCTTCGCACCGGAAGGCTGCTTGCGGAGCTAGATTCACCAAGTTCGAGAACTACGGTCTTCTCAGCCACTCAACGGCTAATAAAAGGCAGCTTCGTCTACAGTGTCTTTTAGAATTATGTATCTACCTATCTATCTGGGGATGAGTTAGTGAAGGAAGCATACGCTCTGCTGAAGGTCCACTCCTGAGGCAGAGTGCCCACTGCCTCCATCTGTGAACACCGAAAACGAATGAAGGACCTTTTCAGATCTGAGCATTGTGGCTGGATGTGAACAGATCGATCGGAGGTCAACCAAACCAGTTGCACAGGAGTTTGAAAACCTCCGGGTTCAACCTCCACTCCACAGAGTGAACATTTTTGCTACTTAACCAGTTCGCCTGAAGGTTCAACTCGCCTGCCAGGTGTACTGTCGACAGGCTGGCGCCTCTCAAAACATCTCCATGCCTGTGCCGCCTTAATGTTTACGTATGCCGTGCTTAGCAGCATTGTTTTAAGTGTGAAGGGGAGCTAGGCGCAACACCTCCATCTCCCGAACACTGATGTGGAGATGCCGGTCCTAGGCTGACCAAGTTCTCAGCATAGGAAGTTGGCTCCGCCCACCCCCAATCCATGCAACTGACATCTGTTGTGAGAATTAACTCTGGGGCAGTTCCAGTGGAACCCTTCCTCAGATCCTGCACATCCACTTACCAACTCAGGAGTGACGGGAAAACTGGTTTGATAATCCTCCAAAGAGGGATCGCAGGCCACCAGCAAATCCATTTGAATAAATTGCATATGGAAGCAAGCCCACGTGATTAAATCTATCACTGCCTGTCATGAGGTCAAGAGACTGCAGCAGACCGAGGGCAGATGAGTGTATCCAGAGCCTCTGGACTTGTCAATAAGGTCTCCCTTCTGAGAAAGTAAGAAAAAAAAACTTCCCTGGTTGTGTGTCGAAGATTTTATGACCAGGTATTCCAAGGTCTGAGATGGCTCAAGAGAGCTCTTCTCCGGTTCACCACCTAGCCGTGCGACTCTAGCATCTCTAGAGTCCCAAGTACCGACCTCTTGCCAGAGACGTCAGCATACGAATAAGCAGGTCGTTCAAGAAGGACAGACATGATGCCCTTCCTGATGAAACTGAGCCACCAAGACTATCAACACCTTCAAGGAACTTGGAGGGGGCTGATGCACAGATGAATAGCAGTGCCCTGTACTGGAAAAGTTGACCCAGTATTAAGAACCTGAGATACTCCAGGTAGGACTGACAGATGGGACTGTGGAGGCAGGCATCCATGAGAAGTACTGTGGCTTAAAGGTTACGTGTAAAGTAGCTATGCAGCCCACTCCCATCCCCACATACCTTACAATGCTGCATCGATCATTATTTTTAATCCAGAGGTCAAATTTTAATAAACTGCTAAAACTTTCAGCTGAACACGGAAGCACCACGTGGGTCCTGATGGAGCAGGCGCAACTGCTCATGGGTATTCCACCCATTTAGTGACGTCGCTCCCACCACTGCTCTTATTATAGTAGCAGTTCTGGTACCTTATTATACTTATTTTATGACTTCCACAGGAAGTACCGATACCTGAAATATTACTTACAGCAACACCTGGACAGGCGGCTGTTATAATTACCCAATGACAATGTGGAGCGCTACAGCCAACTAGTCAGACATACACACTCACTCTTGCTTCAGGTTGCAGTAGTATAGGCCCCTGTGGGGTCTGTGCTTATACAGCCGCAGATACAACTCCTTGAAAGTAGTACATCTCATTGCTACTGCATTTGTGTCACATCTGGAAACAACTGCACGTTTGTCTTACTTGATGATGGCTGTCTGTGGTTGGTTGTGTGCTCCTGTCCTCTCTCTGCCAGGGGTGTGGGGGTGGTGGTGGAAAGTTAGGGTTTCAAACCCTAACACCACATTTCCTTACTTTTGTCGTGTTAAGTTGAATCCTAAGTAGTGCATTAATGCAGGTTTTTTTTTTGCAATGAATTTCCTTTCTTTCTGAGATAGTGAAATTGCGACCTGCATGATGCAGAAGCCAAGGGAAGTGTCCCTCTGGGCCATGCAATTCCATGTGGCTACGGATGCAAAGAATTTGCAGGGCTGTCTGGTGGACTGTGCATCCATGTGGCTACAGATGCAGATGCACAGGGCCAAGAGTTCATCTGGCTGTGGAGCCACAGGACCCTGCACTTTCGTGCAGCTATTGGTACAGGGCCCTCTGGGCCCTATGCCAAGAGAAAGTTTCTCTTCACAATAGGACTACTTGCTGCCCTTGTGGCCAATACTGCACCATCCTTCCCTAGGCTTGGGTAGGTGTCTCACAGTAGCGCCATCCCCCTAGCCTCAGCCCATCTCACCCTGAACTCGCATCACCGGCACAGGATCATAACGCACTATTTGCTGGGCCAACGGACATTCCTGCACACATTTCCCCATCACTTTCTGTTTGACATTTTCACCCGTCATGAAATTGGTCGCTAGAATGTGGTAAATCTCACCTGAAAGGTGGTTTCACACAGCAATTGCAAAGTCACCTTTTGACCTGCACTTGGAAATTCCCATCCTTGTTCATGGGGTAGGGTCATGTAAACAGTACATTCAAAATTTGGAATGGATATATTGTAAAATGGCCATCTTCTGATTAAAAGTACGGCGAGACAAACATGGAATTTTAGTGTAAGATTTGACAAATTTATTTGCCCACAGGGTCGCACATTTAAGTGTGATCCAAGAATTCCATTTTTGGTGCACATTAAAAATTTTAATGTTGCAAATTTTACTGTTGTACTTAAATGTGTGACATGAAAATTACTGACCCTACATCATGAAAATGGTCACTAGAATGTCTTAAATCCTGCCCGAAAAGGGGTTTTGTAGACTGACTGCGAAATCACCTTTCAACTTGTACTTGAAAATTCGCACCATCCTTGTTCAGGAGGCACGGTCATGTAAACAGTATACTCAAAATGTAGGACTACAATATTGTAAACACAGAAACATAGAATTTGACAGTAGATAAGGACCACTTGGCCCACCCAGTCTGCCCATGTAAAAGGGCCAAGTTATGAGTAAAATATTTATTTTAGTCTTTGGTAACCGGGTAAGGCGCACTAGGCACAACTGCCTGTTTTTAGTGGTGACCTGGGAGCACTGGGGTGGTTAAAGGACTTGCTCAGAGTCACACAGTGTGCAAGGGAAGGTTGTGGGAATGAAGTCCAGGTCTGCTGGATGTACCAAGGTCATTCACAGCTCGTTACTCTAACCTCTAAACTATACTGCCAGCCCCAATGTGAGACAAAGCTGGAAGTTCAGCATCACACATTTGATAGTGACATGAAAGTGCAACACAGATTCTTGGCTAGCGTCACGAAAAATCAGCTGTCGGTAAAATAACAGCCAAAGTCCCAAAAAAGGTATTTCTGGCTCATTTTGAGTAAATCAAACTACAGAATCTTGCTTAATGGGTCCAATTTAGCAAGATTAATGTGTTGTTTTTTTCCAAATACTTCATTTTTATGCTTTTTTAACTAGCTAAAAAAAAAAAAAAAAACACACACAAGATGGTGGCCACCATGACCCCAAAAATGTGCACAAAGGCCAGACCCATCCTCAATACTACCATTTCTTTATGTATGATAAGGTAAGGTTTTTTTGTATAGGACAATGCTGAAGTTCACCAGTTCTTCTGGCAGAGCTGACTGCAATTAAGTAACAAACCTAGTAAGACAGGATGTCCAAAGGCACGGACTAAAGTGATTTGAAGGGTGCCTGACAAAGAGCATGAACACCAGATTCAGATCCCATGGGGGTACCGGGGATTGAAACAGTCTACTTCTGCTGATTGTTCTCAAAAGACGGATAAGAAAAACTTACTCACAGCAGTAATCTTCTTTCTTCCATGGGGTCATTTAGCATCACTAACTTTCTGCACTTAGCTGGCTAGGTGCAATGGCCCTGGAGGTGTGCCTTTAAGAGATTTTTAATGAGCATAGGGCCAGCCAATCAAAAAACATGAGGGGGGTGTGAACCAAGTGAGAGCTGTTGACTGCTTCAGAATTTTTTCAAGGAAAAATGAGGGTAAATGCCCCGAAAAAGAATTAACAGGATTCAAAAAACATGCAAATGCCCAAAAGTGGAAATAGAAACAGCAACATGAGGTAAAAACTCATCAATAACAAACGCCAAATTTGGTAAAAGGTGACGTAAGAGCCCTTCTCAGACAGGTGAACCAGGGAGTAAGGGTGGGAACTTACTGATGCTAAAGGACCCCATGGAAGAAAGAAGATTACTGCGGTGAGTAATTTTTTCTTCTTACCCCAGAAGTCCTTTAGCATCAGTAACTTTTTGCAGACTACCAAGTAGTACCAAGTGGGAGGCGGGCAGAGAACCTACTTAGGAAAGAGGCTCTGCAGAACTGCCCTGCCAAATCTGGCATCAAATCTGGTCTGCACATCCAAACTGTAGTGTTTCACAAAGGTGTGCACAGATTTCCAGGTAGCTGCTTTGCAGACATCCAGTAGGAGAATGTCCCTTATTGCTGCAAGTGAGGCTGCAGTGCGCCTGGTGGAATGAGCCCCACTGGAGGTTGTTGACCAGCTTTCTCATAGCAGAATCTAATACAAGAGATCAATCAAGGAGAAATAGTTCTCTTGGTAGCTGGTCTTCCTCTGCCTACATCCCCGTAGGTGAGGAACTACTGAGAGGAAGGGCCTCTGCACTGTCTAGTATGCTCTAGGTAGTGAAAGATGGCTCTTTTGCTATCCAAGCTGTGGAGGTTTTGCTCACCAGGAATGGATGGCTCAGTAAAGAAGACAGGCAGAGTAATGGACTGGTTCAACTGAAACTCTGAAACCACCTTTGGCAGAAATTTTCTATTTGTCCTGAGCTCAACTTTATCGTTGCGAGGGATGATGCAATTCGGCTCAGTGCACAGGGTCTGTAGCTCTGAAATCCTCCTGGCAGACGTAATGGCTACTAGGAAGATGGTCTTCCAAGTTACAAACTTGATGTGGGCCGTGGACACACGCTTGAAAGGTGGATTCATGAGCCCATCTATGCAAAGGTTCAGGCTCCAAGGAGGAACAGGCTCCCTGGTTGGAGGCTGGAGGTGCAAGAGGTCTTTGAAAAACTGTTTAAAAATGTCATGGGGAAAAAAATTATTGCTTCTTTCCCACCGAAAGGTAGGCTGAAATTGCCGCCAGGTGTAGCCTGAGTGAAGATGGTTTCAAGCCTGACGCCTGTAGGTGTACTAGATAGTCTAGCAGCTGAGGGTCTGAAGCTGACAGGGGTTAGACCTTTTCACTTCTGCACCAGAGGGAAACCTTTTCCATTTGGCTGCACAAGTCTTCTTAGTGTTCGTCTTTTTTGCCATCCTCTGTATCTTAAGGACCTGTTCAGAGTATTGTGAGGATGGAAACTAACTCTTCAAGAACCAGGCTTTGAGGTGGAGACAGTATACGTCTGGGTACTGCAATCCCATCTGAGGAAGAGTCGGCAGGGAGAGAGTCAGAGGCAGGTGAATGGGCCTGTTGCAGGACACAGAAGGAGAAGGTACCAGGCTTGCCTGGGCCAGTCCAGAGCCAATAGGATCATCGATGCAGGCTGCTGTCTGTGTTTCAGCAAAACCCTGAATATCAGGGGAAAGGGAGGAAATGCGTATAGGAACCTCCCTGACCAGTCCAGGACCAGTGCATCCAGAGGAAGTGTTCCTGGAACTGGGGCCTGCAACAGTACTGAGGAAGCTGAAAATTGAGAGGTGAGGCAAACAGATCCATGTCTGGTGTGCCCCACTGCCTGAACACTGTGGCTAGTACTTGCTTTTTCAGTGTCCATTTGCTCTGACCTTGACTGATGCAGCTTAGAGCATCCACCAGAGTATTGAGTTTGCCTGGGAGGTGAATAGCAGAGAGGCTGACTCCCAGGGAGAATGCTAGAGACCAGAGCTTCAGAGCTTCCAAACAGAGTATTCCTGATCTGGTACCACCCTGCTTGTTTATGTAGAACATTGCAGTGGTGCTGTCTGTTCGAATTTGAACCACCTGCCCTTCTATGCTGGGAGTGAAAGCTCTGCGAGCTAGCAAGACTGCTCTGAGTTCCAAAAGATTTTATGTGCAACTGTGACTCTTCGGGAATCCAGTTGCCGCTTATTGAGGCATAGTCAAGATGAGCTCCCCAGTCCAACAGGGAGGCATCTGTGGTGATTACCTTTGTGGGAAGAGGAGCTTGAAATGGAACCCCTGCCTGCAAATTTGCAGGGTCCTTCCACCACGGCAAATTTTGGAGGAACTGCTCCGACACCAGTATCATCTTTGAAAATTTACTTCTCCGAGACCAGCGAGCTCTTGAGGTAGGCTTGCAGGAGTCTCATCCTGTACCTGACTCCTGGGACTACTGCAGTCATAGAGGCCATATGTCCCAGAAGTTTGAGGAAATGTCTGGCTGGCCTTGGGCGAAAGAATCTGCCACTGAAAGGAAACTCGGAATTACTTCCTGTGGGAGGAGAGCATATCCCTTCTTAGTGTCCAGCTAGGCCTCTATGAAGGTGAGCAGCTGGGTGGGTTCTGGATGAGACTTCTTCAGATTTACCAGGAAACCTAGAGACTCCAGATTGCATTCTGTGAGGGAAAGAGTTTCCTCGACTTGGCAACGAGACTCTGCTACTATAAGCCAGTCATTCAGGTAAGGGTAGAGAGCGACATCCTGTCTCCTGAGATGTGCTGCTACCACTGTGAGACACTTGGTAAAGACTCTCGGGGCCAAGTACAGACCGAAGGGCACAGTGGTGAACAGACAGTGACCCGAAGGATGTTTGAACCTGAGAAACTTCCTGTGAGATCTCCTTATGGGTATATGGAAGTAGGCGTCCTTAAAGTTGAGGAAGGCTAGCCAGTCGCCCTGCTGCAAGGACTGTATGACCAGTGACAGAGTGACCATTTTGAATTTTTTTTTTTCACAAGTTTGTTTAAATATCTGAGATCTAAGATAGGTCACCACTCCCCAGTTTTCTTTTGTGTCAGAAGATACCTGGAGTAGAGGCCCTTGCCCTTCTCATGGATGGGGACCCTCTCCACTGCTCGTAAAGCCAGAAGGTTTTGTACCTCCAAGTAAAACAGCGGTATCTGTGTTGGGGACAGAGGTCTTGACACCTGGGTATACTTGAGGTCTGGCAGCTGCTTGAACTGTAATGACAGACCCTTCTCCACTATCTCCAGCACCCACTTGTCCGACGTGATGAGGGACCAGTGCTGAAAGATATTGAGAGAGTCTGCCTCCAACTGGAAACGGGGAGGTGACCTGGACACTCACATCAGGACTTAAGACTGAGAGGCAGATGACTGGGTAGAGGTGGATCTTCTTTGGCCCCTTCTGCCCCTGCCTCTGAAAGACCCCCTGTACTGGTTAAAGTCAGACTGGGGATACGGACTGTAAGGCCTGGAAACAAAACTTCTGCCCCTACTGCCCCTGGGATGGGATCTCTGAGGGGTGGCGGGTTTGGCTTGGACGAATGGCTCTGCCAGGAGGCCTAGTACTCATCAACCTTTTTTACCTAGTCAGTGGTTCTGTAATCAAACAACATATCTTGATCACAGGGAAAATCCATGGCCTTGTTCCGGAGTGTCTGTGGTCAGACTGGTTGTTCTAAGCCAGGCGAAGCATCTCAGAGAGGTGGCATGGGCCATCGCCCTAGAGGCTGCATCATTATTGTCATCTGCCATGTGGAATTGGTACATAGTAGCTTCCAAGGCAGTTTTTGACATATCCACCAGCTCATGTGCCATAGAATCTGATCTGTTGTGGCTGGACAGATTTCCAAAGGGCTTTTTGATATTTGGCTTTGAATGCCATGTAAGAAGAAAGCATGAGAAGCAGGGAAGCTGTGGCATACATTTTCTTTGCTATAAAGTCAATTTCCTTGGAATCCTTGTCGGGGGGAGAGGGCGACAAGGAGACGCCAACTTCCAATTTAAGCAACGCAAACTAGTTCTGGACCTATAAACTGAGTGCAGGTTTCCATGAAAATGCCACCAGCCAGTTCTGCCCCAGTTAATAAACTCTATTACCAGTGCCTTTTTTTGGGCGGGGTTGTAAAACTGGGATCTATACCAGTGCCAATCTTAATAGAAAACCAGTAATACTCAACTGTGCACAGATAGCTGCTGGACAGTTACAGTCAGTCCTGACACACACATGATACCAAGGTCCAGTAATAAAACGAAAAAGGTTTCCTCATAATTGCCAATCTAGAGAGAAAACCCCCAGGCACTGTTTAAATTTTAAATCTACTGCAGGTGCCTCGCGGTAAACCCCGCGAGGTCCGAGGTAAAAAACAAGGCAAACTGTCCGCAATTCGACGGTTCCCAAAATAAATTAGTAAAAAAAGAGGGAAACCGTCGAAAATAAACACCCACGATAAAATTAGGCTTTAAAGTAAATAGTCACGGTAAAAGTCTAAATAGCACCGTCGCGCTAAAAATAAAAAATTTGCAAAGCGCTAATGAAAAAGTAAAAGTTGTCACTCAGCATACTAAAGCAAATGATTTATGAGGAAAACTTTACCCAGATAAGCACTAGGAGGCTGTCAACAACGAAAGTTGGGAGACACCTCAGAGGCAATATGCTCAGTCCAGCGGAGAAAAAATTCTAAAGCAGTCAACAGCTTTCACTCAGTTCACTCCCCCTCCTGTCTTCTGACTGGCTAGTCCTACGCTCTTTAAAAAAATCTCTTAAAGGCACACCTCCGGGGCAATTGCACCAAGCCAGTTAAGTGCAAAAAGTTACTGATGCTAAAGGACTCCTGGGGTAAGAAGTATGTATAAACAGAATATGACATCGCCTGACTAAAGATATCGGGCCTAACGATCGGGACTGCTGCAAGGGGTTTGCAACAAGAAGAAATGCCGTAAAGCGCTCCTTGCACCACACCTTGCACCTGTCCCGATTTTCTAAGGCAGCCTGTGTCACTGCAGGAACTGCCTGTGTCAACTAGGCTTGCACTGTCCTTGTGATGGCCACACTAGTGCCCTATGGTGGAAGGAGGCTTGTGCCACAGTGGGGTGCCACGTCCCCTATGCTGGGATTTTCCCCCGGATATGGGCGCATGGACCCTGTCATTAGACAAGTCCACAGCTGGTCTAACCTGCCATGTGCCACTGCGTCCCTCGCTGAGTGGGATATGACCCTGTGCCCTGCAGCAGAACACACTCAATAGCTCCGACACCTGCCAGACCACCACTGGAGCAGCCTGTAGTCCATGGCAGGTATGAGCCTCTCCCCACACCATGGTGGCACTGCTGCATCAGCCCCCCATGGACCCATACAGATAAACTTTGATATTATGCTGTAAGTCCTAAAACCTCCATAACAACAGTCCTCAGGTCCTGGCATCCATGGTGTTGGGTGGCTGGTCTCGAGCAGGAAGGGTGGCAGAGGGGCAGCTGATGGAAGGATGGTTGGCTGTGGAATGTAAGTTTGGGGGCTGTGGAGTGGTCCAGTGCAAGTACCCCCTCGGGGCCACTTGCCAACCCCTGTCCCAGCCTGACCCATCCCACCCCCCTTGAGCCGGGGCATGTCTGGAATGACCTACCAGCCACCAGGGCGACCAGATGGTGGGCTGTCTTCACTGGCCGCTGCTGCCACAAGCCCATCCCACGGCTTGCAGCACTCCCCCTCCATGCGCCATTTCCACGGTGCAGCCAGTGGCATGTGGCAAACTCAGGGAATTTGGCACCAGAACCCGTTTTTAAAATTTGGAGCAGGGTCCCTGGCACACTCCGAGCTTGCTGCAGTCGGGGGTTTGGCGCCGTGCAAACTGCGCTAATCTAGGGGGCTTTGTAAAATCGAGCCCACCATATGCGTCTTCATTTAAGGCCACTGATATTAGGATCTCACTTGTGGCTTTGCCACTCAGATACCACAATATCATTGGCTTCTTGTGAACATAAATACGATATTTTCAGTCAGGCCATGTCATATCCCCTATATGTGTACATGACCAGTCCCAGTCTTGGGTGTGGGGTTGTTTGTGCAGACCGTTCCCCTTTAAGTAAAGCAAGAATCAGGACAGCAATGGTTTTCAAGGTCTGGCCACGACCATGGAATACTCCACCAGCCCAGTAATCGTGAAAACCAATCTGCAGCCATGTAATGCCCCTCTCCACTGTGGCTATTCAGCACTGCTGCAGCCTGCGTACATTAACAGTCTCAGCTGTACGTGGATGGGTGTATCACCTGCAAGGCCCATGCTCACGATCCAGCCTTGTTTAGGCAATATTCCCCTGTACCTGTACAATAACGAAAACTGAGGAGAAGCCTGTTTCAACAGTGGGCTAATTGCAACGTCTAAATGTTGGAATAATGGCTCAGTCATCAATATATTCTCTTGTAATTTATTTTCATTTTTAAAACTTTACCTGCCAGTTAATAGTTATCAACATTTCGTAGAAACATAACCTCCACTTATTCAGGACAAATAGTTAATGAATAAGCCCTTATTGCAATGTTTAGCCATTGTCATGATCAAGCCTTGCCTGCTGTTCCTAGAATAAAATCTAGGATTTTATTCTCTGCTTCACACACAAGACTTCTGGTAAAAATACTGTATATGCACACCTGCTTTTATATATCCCCAAGGCTATATATCTCCCCAAGGCTGCTGTCTCAATACCACACACACGGCTTTCCAACACAAATCTGCATCCAGATGTGAATATATACGCAACAAAATGTTTTTTCTTTTAACCTCCCATACCATTCTTGTTATCTTAACAGTGGTTAAGCTGGAAATATGCAAGTGGGGAGATTTGTAGGTGGAGAAATGCTTCTCTGTGAGATGTAATGCTGCTATAGTATTTAAATAAGAAAGATGGTAGAGGTGCAGGAGCTAGTTTCATGACATTTTGTAAAGGATGGGGGAAACAGAGTTCCCTCTGGCTTGCTGCCTAATGTAACCCTTGCATCCATGAGTTCTTGCGCAATGCAACCCCTGTACCCATGGGTTCTTGCCTACTGTAACTCCTGTATCAGTGTGTTCCTGCCCATTGCAACCCTGTATTCGCGGGTTCCTGCCCACTGTAACCCCTGGATCCACAGACCCCTCACAAATGCAACCTGTATCCATGACTTCATGGCCAACATAACCCCTGTAACGGATGGTGGAGTCACCAACCAGTGGAGGAAATAGGAGAGGGTGCTAGGGAACTCAGTTCCAGTAGTAAAATTAAAGAACAATAACTGTCCTCCCAAAAAACAAACAAAACAACACACACACACACACGCAACCCCTCCGATCAAGCTTTTAAGCCTTTTCATTACATCTGTGTAATAATATGTCGCTCCAGCCATGTTTACATATGGCAGATACATCAGAAAACAAATTATTACACAGAGATAATGGCAAAAAAAGGCTGAAAAGCCTAATCGGAAGGGTCGTGGTAGGGGTGGGGTGCTGGGGAGGACAAGTGCTAATCTTTTAAGAACCTGATTCAGTTTCAAGAGTAAAACGGAGGACTGCTCCTGTGTAACATTTACCCACCAAAATTTTATTTATTTAGTTTTTGTTTACCGGGTAAGTGCACCAGCCAGTTGATGACTATTTTCAGGCATGACCCAGGAGAGTACAAGACAATACAGTACATACAGAGGATGTTTACATAGACAATACAGCTTGTAAGTCAATAAAGTGTTTAGATAGTAAAGCAAAGTACTTGGCATGAAGCATAAGTAGCTAAAACAGCTGTGATGGCATGGATAACAGTAAAACAGCATTGGTCAGCACAGTAAAAACAGCATTGGTCAGCACAGCATACAGCAATCGCAGTAAGAGTATAGCAGTGTAACTTCAGCTTCCTACGCAGGATTATCCCATGCGGAAATTCGGTTCTACAGGTAGACAAAGTACAACAAGCAAAAGAGAAAAGGCATAAGCAAGTAAGTGAGTTTAGGGAGATGCAAGAGAAAGGGAAGAGGAGTGAGGGGGTGTAGTAGCAGGACATTTGGATTGTAGAGTGGAGATAGGTGTGGGGCAGGGAATAAAACCGGAATGTTTTAAAATATAGTAAAAAAAAACGTGCACCAGACTCTCGACAGGTGGTGGGTTCCTCCAGTGTATTCTGTCCATTTCAGCACTGTCACCAACTAACTGGGACCCACAGAACATTCCCCTACATCTCTTGGGCTACGAGCGCTCCGCTGGTCCGGCCGAGGCATGGCACTCTCGGCCGACCTACTGCACGTCTCCTGGCCACCCTGACAACGAGGAAAGCCGGGTGAGACCTCTGGACACACCAGGGCTGTTGGTGGCAGCCAATGGTAGCAGCCCACATCTGCAGTGTGCCCTGATTGGACCCTTTTGATTTCTCCTCACCAGACATTGGTCTGCTGGAGCCTTCCGACCTGGGGCTGCTGTGCCCATAGACTTATAGTGGTTGCGGCTAAAATTTTACGGCCAGCCACGAGCTGCTCTGCCTTGACCTTCTGTCTTTCCTGCAATAATTCTACTGTTAAACTGTTATTGTCTGATTCAGTTGAGTCTATTCCGAGGACTTGTTTTGCACTGTCAGGTTAAAGTTACTAGGTTGCAGCTCTTTGTTTTCCTCCTTAGTGCTGTTTTAAAGTTGTGTTCAGCTTCCGATGTACTGTTAGCCAAATGACTTTTGCAGCCCTCCTGTAAACCGGCTTTAATTCCCATAGACCGTCTCATCTGCTGTTTCCCCTTTGCTCCGTTTCTCGGGGTCTGAACCGCCCCCTCCTAATACCTTTCAACTCCCTCCCAAGTCTACTTTCTAACTCTAAAGATTGCTTTTTCTCCCTGTTAAACTATAGCTTTCCCCCGGTGTCTATCCGCTAATTTCTCTCCTCCCCCTGTGGCGCCAGCTTAAGGCTTTGATTTTACTAAATAGTTGCCCCTGCGCCCCCCCCCCCGCCATCTCCTCTTTCTATGTGTGCCTTCTTTGGCGCCTAGCTCTCCACCCCGATCTCACCCCCTTGTCACCTCCTTTTGTCCTTGTTGCCTCCCACTGCTAATATCTACATATCTCCTCCTCTCCCTCCAGATTCCCCTACATGTCTTGGGCTCACAGGCCTCCGCTGGTCCGCCGCGGCTTGGCACTCTCGGCCAACCTGCTGCACGTCTCCTGGCCGCCCTGACAATGAGGAAAGCTGGGTAAGACCTCTGGACACTCTGGGGCTGTTGTGGGCTGCTACCACTGGCTGCCACCATCTGCAGTGCGCCCTGATTGGACCCTTTTGATTTCCCCTCACCAGACATTGGCCTGCTGGAGCCTTCTGACCTGGGGCTGCTGCGCCCATAGACTTATAGTGGTTGCGGCTGAAATTTCATGGCCGCCCCCACCTCCAGCCTTAATTAAACAGGAAATGGGCCTTTCCCATGCCCCTTCTCCTGCCCCTCCCCTTTACTTTTCTCCTATTGGGTACCTATTTCTGGCCCTGCCCTTCCTTGTCCTCCTCTTCTACCAGCCCATTCTCTGTCCTGATACCTCAGTCTCACAGAATCTGTTTTTCACCTCTGCAGCATTCCTTGCATTCTTTCCCCATCACACTAACCACTCCTGCCCTTCCTTTTCACCTTTCCCATCACCGTTCTATCTCTCAATCGCCACCCTCACTGATAGGCTACCATGCTCCATACACATACTCTGTGCTCCCCTCTCCTTCTCCTTATTCTCCTCTTTCCTCTTCTTCACCCTCTCAGCGCTGCTTCCCCTCCCTCCCAAACTACTACCTACTTGATCCTATGTACAAACATCTAGGTTCCCTACCTCTGGAAGCTAGCCCTCTGCACTGGGATCAGACTTCCCTCATGGAGCCGCCCTCTCCCACCTTTGCTCCTTGGCTTCCCCCATTTTCCTCTCATACTGCTCTTATCCTTAACCTACACTATCACCCTCTGACTCAGGCTAGTGAGCAGCGTGCACGCCAGACGCGAAAGAGCATAAACAGGGAACTACGCCCGTGTACCATGAAACTAGTGCTTCTTCTTCTGCTTTTATCTGGCAACGTTCACCCTAATCCTGGCCCAACACCCACTAAGGCTCCAAACTACAAAAAGCACACAGGGGCCCTCCCTATCATGTCACTCAACATCTGTAGTCTCCTACACAAACTTGATGCCCTCCAGGCCTCTGCTAACCAACACTGTCCAGACATTTTAGGTCTTGTTGAAACCTGGCTCTCTCCATCTGTCCCAGACCATGCCATAGCCCTCCCTGGATACAATGTTTTTCCGCTTGACCGAACAACTAAAAGAGGTGGTGGATGCACAGTATACCTAAAGAATACTTATGTGGGTTACCACGTTAGCATTGCTCCCCAAACCAGTGCTGCACATATTCTCCCTATAAAAATCCTCCTTGGCGCTCACAACAAAGCCCTTACAGTGATCACAATCTACATTCTTCCAAAAGAACAAGGCTCTGGCCTGAATGCAGCCCTGGACTTTGTCAGGTCTCTCCCGCCGGACTCTGAGTCTATCCTTATTGGGGACTTTAATATAAACTGGCCTGCTGCAGAGGCTGCGGCCTACAGGGATTCTATAGCGGTGGCAAACCTCACCCAGATGGTTGATTCTCCAACCAAGAAAAACTATAAAACCGGCACCAGCACCCTTCTGGATTGGATACTTACCAATCACCCCACCCGGATCTCCAACACCACTGTCCACCCTGACATAATCAGTGACCACTCCCCTGTCAGTTGCACCTGGACAAATAAATTCAACAAGCCACCCCCCAAGAACCATAACCAGCAGAGTCTTGCCCCGTGGTCATCTCAATTACCTCAAAACCTACCTTCTTCAACTGGACTGGTCACCAATCTTTAATGCAACAGATATAAACATCGCCCATGACCACTTTATCAATAGCTTTAATGGTGCCTGCAACAAATTCGCTCCACTCAAACAGCATAAAATAAATGCCATCTCTAACCCGTAGCTCACAAGAGACCTCCTAAGGAGCCTAAAAGAAAGGGATCAACTACGGGAACTAGCTAGAAACTCTGGGAGGCAAACTGACACCTGTAACTACAAACGTTCTCGAAATGACTGCACCAAAACCATCCAGCAATCAAAATCTGCCTATTTTAAGAGTGCTCTCACAAATTCCTGGGGAAATGGAAGAGACTTTTGGAACAACACTAAAGAAGTTACCGGGAAGCAGTCAAAGTGCCCCCCCATCCATGCTCTGTATAGACGGGGTTACCTCACTTGATCCGAAAATGATTGCAGATACGTTCAATACTGCTTTCACTGGCCTTAGTTCTGTACTCCCCCGATTTCTTTAGCAAAGATGATACTCCAATGCACCCTATCTCCTCTGCTCCTCAAACTGCCCTCCTTTCTATTTTAAATTGGTCAAGATACACCAGGTCCGCAGCTATGTCACAAAAGCTATCGCCAAGTCTAGATCCAGCAGCGACTCTCTTGACCTCAAACTTCTATCCCTAACCCTTGAAGAAGTACTCAGACCACTGACCAAGATCTTCAACCTCTCCCTCAGCCAATTCCCGGACAAATGGAAGCTGGCCACTGTAACCCCTATATTCAAAAGTGGTGAAAAAAGTGCCCATGAAAATTTCCGCCCAATCTCCACTCTACCTCCCCTCTCTAAGGCCCTTGAACGTATTGTGGCCGACCAGCTCACAGAATTCCTGGACACTCACAACATCCTTTGCAAGCAACAACACAGCTTTAGAAAGGGTCGCAGCACTCCTACAGCATTACTCGAATTCACCGAGGCCATTCACCACTCACTGGATAACAGTAAACTAACAGGGGCTGTGTTCATCAATCCAACTAAGGCCCTTAATACTGTCAACCACCATCTCATACTTACATAGAAACATAGAATTGACGGCAGATAAGGACCGCTTGGCCCACCCAGTCTGCCCATTTCCCTACCTAATGGATAAGTTGCAGATCCTAGTTAACCAGCAGCCTACTTCTTCCTGCCCCCACCCCCTAGAATTGCCTTATGACTGTCCCATGCATGCTTGAATTCCACCACTGTTTCTGACTCCACAACCTCCTCCGGAAGGCCATTCCATGCATCCACGACCCTCTCTGTGAAAAAATACTTCCTTAAATTACCTCTGAGCCGCCCTCCCATCTTCAAATTGTGCCCCCTTGTTCTTGCACACCTTTTTTTGAAAGATGCTACCCTCTTGGACTTTGTTGATTCCCTTGAGGTACTTGAAAGTTTCTATCATGTCCCCCCTCTCCCTCCTTTCCTCGAGGCTATACATATTAAGCTCCTTAAGTCTCTCTTCATATGTCTTCCGGTGCAGACCCTGCACCATTTTAGCTGCCCTCCTCTGGACAACTTCCATCCTGTCTATGTCTGCTGGAGATTGGGTCTCCAGAACTGCACGCAGTACTCAGATGGGGTCTGACCAGCTGTCTGTACAGAGAGATAACAACTTCCTGTTTTTACTGGTGATGCTCTCCCTACGCATCCCAGTATCCCCCAACCCTCCTTGCTGCCCTCTCACATTGCTTGCCCACCTTTAGGTCATCTGATATGACTACCCCCAGGTCCCTTTCCATTTTTGTTGTTGTTAGTATCTCACCCCCCATTGTGTACTCTTCCCCTGGGTTTTTGTTTCCCAGGTGCATTACCTTGCACTTCATCTAAGCTGCCATACATTTGACCATTCCGCTAACCTTGCCAAGTCCCTTCTCATCCTTTCCACCCCACCTTGTGCATCAACTCTGTTGCAGATCTTTGTGTCATCTGCAAAGAGACATACTTTTCCTTCCAGTCCCTCTGCAATGTCGCTTATAAAGACATTGAAGAGAACCGTCTAATACTGAACCCTCATTTACCAATATACCCCTTTCTTCAGAGTGGACTCCATTTACTATTACTCTCCGTGTCCTATTCTCCAGCCAATTCTTTACCCAGGCTGTCATCTTGGGACCCACTCCCAGGCTGGCTAACTTGTAATCTTGTGTGTGGGACTGTGTCAAATGCCTTGCTAAAGTCTAGGTAGGCCATGTCCACAGCCCCTCCCTGATCTACTACTTTGGTCACCCAGTCAAAGAAATCTATCAGATTCGTCTGGCATGATCTTCCCACTGTGAATCCATGCTGCCTTGAGTCCTGTGCCCCTCTGGCCTCTAGATCAGGGATAGAAATTAACTTTTTTCGGTACCTGCACTACGGTGCATGTAGCGACAAAAGTTACATGCACCAGTGTCAGGTTACCTGCACCGGGCAGACAAAAATGATAAAACTTAAAAAAAAAAAAAGATACTGAATTTTGAAATAGTAGTATATGGAACAACTGCAGTATATTTATATACTGTTCTACATTTCAGTGTCTTCTTCACTTTCCCAGCCTTTTTCTTCCTCCTTTCTTGAGCCATAAGGAGCAATCTGAGGCCTCCTTGTCCTCTTTCCTGATGTCCACCACCTAGCTATGGCACTATCTGGTGAGTATGTGGACACTGTCTCACTGCTCAGATTAATGGCCATTAAAGCTGACAATTTCTGGTCTCAGGTTTGCCCTCCAGTCATTTTTTATTCGTGACATTAATGAGAAACCTTGTTCACATTCTGCAGTTGAAGATGGAATTATAAGAAATATTTTCAGCAAAGCTAGAATATCTTTGAGGTCATCCCTTTCTTCCGAGAGAACTCTACCCCACATAGCAGTGGAATCCAAAGGGGATGGTAAGCTGCATTTAGGTTGTGGATATATGCTTTCAGTTCCGACCACTGCAAGAGTGCTGAAACAGCACTGTACCCTTTGGTTCCAGAATGTCACTGTAGTAAGAAAATAATGACTTGACTTCGTGCTCCATACTCTGCCAAGGAATCTTCAGAGTTAGGCCAGTTGACAAGTTGAAAATTCTCATTTCAGCAATAACAGGAACACTGACAAATTCAGGAAAACGATTTCCATTTGATTTAATGTGGAATCTAGCACTTTCTTTACAACAGACACTACGCTGCTCTTGGCACTGTTTGCATCTTCGTCAGGATCTGATCTGCTGCTGCGTCTTGCTGAACCAGAGGAACTAAGCTCCACACCTTTGTAATGCAGCTTACCGTCCACAATACTGATTCCTGTTTCAAGGCAATCAATAGTCTCTGAATCTCTTAAGAGTTTTTAGTTTCTTCATGAGGGACAGAACTTTAGCTTGCACAGAGTCTACCATTAAGTTATTTTGCTGGAATGTCAGCGTTAGTCTGGACATGACTGCTATGTAGAATTCTAGAAAGTTGATGAAATATAAAACCTTAGGTGATTTTATCTGCTTTAGAATTGCAGTGGCCTTTTCTCTTTTATCCCCTGTACCATTTACCGATAGGTCCTCCAAATGTGTAACAGTAGCTGGATAATTTGTCTGCATCACTTTAACAGCACGCTGGTGGTGTGGCAGCCACCTTGTTCCCCAGTATTTACAGGGCACAGTACCCTGATGCCCAGTGCCTCCCCCGCAGCCTGTAAGCCTGACCAGTTTAAAGCAGAGTGCTTATAGAAACTGTGCAATGAGGAAAGCAAATCCTCCACTGCAGAGTACAGGGGTGTCCCCTTGATCACGTATTTAGTGACCAACTCAAGTCTATGTGCACAGCAGTGCACCACTTTTAAAAGTCTGGCCTCCTCTTTCAGCCTTGTGGCTGCTCCCGTTTTGCTGCCCATCATGACTGATGCCCCATCAAAACAAGCAGCAACTAACTTATTTCTCCAGTCTGGTATTTGGAGGTCAATTTCCATGGTATTTTGTAATGTTGATGTTATACTTTCTGCGTCTGCCTTTTCAAGAGGCTCAAGCGCTACAAATTTAGTAACAGGGATGCCCTTCTCCAAGATGCGGAGATAAACTACCTCCTCTTCTGTAATACTTTTGTCTGTTGAGCCATCCGACAAAATAGAAATGAAATCTTGCAATTTCACCAATGTGATAAGATCTTCCATCTTATCTTTGTAAATATATTCCGTGAATACTCTCGCTTGTTTGTCATTGCAGTAGGTGTCACTGACCGAGACCCAATTCGCACGTAATAAGTTTACTTCATCTTTTAAATCAGTAAAAGGCCGTGCTTTTTTAGCAAGAAAAAAAGTTGTTCTGAAGAGAACCTTCATTTGTTCAGATTCTTTTTCTTCCATTTTTTGGACAAGTTTCATTAATGGCTGCTCTGCAGGAGTTATAGAGTGAGCAAAAATGCTTTTCTGGATGCCTCATGAAACTCTACATCTGCCTTTCTAAATAAGCAACACCGATCCCAGAAGGAATTATTTTTTTCGAGATTTATCAAATAGTTCACACCACTCATATTTCATGATGTTCAATTCACTGTCATGCTTTAGCCACTTACGATTCTGTTTCTATGAGTCCACAAATTTATATGTTTTTTTTTCCTTTTTAAGGGGGGCTCTCCATCAGTTGTCTCATTAGTAGTAGGACTAGGAGGCTACGGAGGAGGCACTGAGGAGCAGAGAGAGACAACAATGGGGCTAGGACTAGGCACGGGCACTGGAACATGAGAAGGTGGGAGGAGAACAGCAGCACATTCAGAAGTACCACATGAGTTAGAGTCTGCTATAGACAGGCTGGAAGTGGCAGGAATCGAGTCAGATTCATACACCAGAGACTTGTCAGTGCCGGAAGACTGAGAACCTGTTACTGTCACACAAGACTCTGAATGGATCTGGCTTTGATTGTGGTCATTGCAGGAGCTGCTGCAGCATCTGCTGCACTTTCAACGTTTGTTTTGCTAAACTTGTAGCGAAAAGAGTATTCACTGGTTTGGGTAAACTTTCTTGGGTAGCATGGTGTAATTTTAACAATGTCTAATAAACTGAGCTTTTTACAATTTGGCGTCTCTTATGTTTTAATTTAAATGTCAATAAAAATTGTTGTCCGTCAGAATAGAAAGCGTGTCGTGTAATTTTTTTATTACTTTGTAGATAAATTCTTTGCACCACTGACTGCACACTAAGTCTACAAGGCTTAGCTGGATCAGGCAGGATTTTTTAAGTTTTCTCACAAAATTAGTAGCATCCAATCCCAGTTAGACTGGCGTAGGTAGTGGACAGGACGGTACTCTAGGTAGCACACAAAGCACATGGGACGCTCACACTCACTGCACAGCAGAGATTCTACTCTGCAACAATTATGGTAGAAGGTAAATTCCTTAGAATACAATAAGTCTGTCCTGACCTTACTTGACAACACAACATGGCTCTTTCTTAGGCTGAACCAGGGCCAGGTTAGGTAGCCAGTGCAGTGGTGGCACTGTGACCAGTAGTAGTAATGTACTGTTACTATATATTTATTTCTGTCAGTGTCTCACACAAAAAAATTTCTTTAACTTTACACTCAAGCTACAGACAGAGAGAGGGGACAGGTCAGGACGATGGTTAGGTTATAATATAAACAATTTCAGACAGACACAAAGACACTAGACATACACATAATAGTACAGTACACACATACAGTAGACTAGGTAAGCCTTAGCCAGGTAGTCCTATCTGCTGTCAAAAATCAGTGTTTCCATATGCAGTATTATACTGCTATATTACTGCTACTGCACACACACACACACACACACACACACACACACACACACACAGATATTTATTTTACTCTGTTTCTGACAGACGCTGGAGAGACTGACGGATGGCGTAACTCACGCAGACACACACAACTCAGGTTAAATGACTGGGGGTCCAGACCAGAACAGGTTCATCAATTCAGGTAGTCTCAGAATGTGGCAAGGTTGTGGTGGGATTGGGAACTGGGGAAAACGAGCGTAAGCAGCAGCAGACCCTTACTTTATATAAAAGATTGGGGGGGAAAAAAGTAACATCAAATTAAAACTGCCCGTTGCCTAGGCTGGCTGGCTGTGAGCAAACTGCAATCTCACACTACCTTTGCTTAAATTATTTATTTATAACACACACACACACACACACACACACACACACACACACACACACTCTCTCTCTCTCAGACACTGACTGGTATTTGTTTAATGATTTCCGGGCTTTTTTCCCCTCCTCAGCTATTTAGTCACAGAATAACTTTACTGGACGGTTACTGGAGGAGGACTGGACTGAATTGGAGGTTGGAAGAGTCGACGCTTTAATCAAGTGTTATACAGGACTGACCAGACCTACACCTCTGCTACAGCTAAGCTCGGAGCTCCTGACTGTTAATATATATTTAAAGAACTTTTACACAGACTGAAACACCCACTTGAAGTTAATGCCAAGGTTTTTTTTTTTTTTCTTTTTACACAAAAATAAATGACTGGGGATTGAAATCAATTCAGAGTGTGGCTATCGTCACTACTGGCTAGGCTAGGTAGGCTCCGAGAACCCCACAGTATTGCTTTGCTTGCTTGCTACCTCAACAGGCAGACACTTTCTTTAGATTAGATTGGAAAATAAACAGCAACTGCTTGGGCTGCAGGAAATCTGACACTGAAAGGCAGTCTTTGCTTAAACTGGTTATTTTTCTACCACACACACACGTATTTTTTTTTTTATTTGTTTATGATTTCCAGGCTTTTTCCCCCACACACATCTAGACAAACTGGACTGGTACTGCTGCTGGACTGGAGACAACAGTACTTCCTTCGATTGCTTTTTGTTAAATGTCTGCTGGCCTGGGGTTGACTGACTGACCCACACACACACTGAGGGATTTGTCTGCTGCAGCTCCTGCTGCTAATATATTAACTGCCCCCACAAACAAAAGCAAAGAAACACCAGGTCCATCAAAGTATCACTAGTACAGATAATCTGAGACAGATAAATCCTCAGTTTCTTTACCTTTTAGATACGGTATATTCAACAAAAGCAACTGTGGTACTGCTCTCTGTTTAATTAAACCACAGTACTGAAAATCCCCTCCCTTGCTTGGGGTCAGGGGGTGGGGTGGTGAAGCCCCAATTTACTTTTGTTCTGTCTCTGACAATCTCCAGATACAAGTATATTTTCCCTTTAACTGCACTCTTTAGCTTACTAAACACCTACAAACAGCTAAAACTGCTTTTTGTTGGCCCAGAAAAAAAATTTCAGTTCCTTCACGGAGCTTCTCGCCTAGCGACTGTACTCTATGAAAACTATCACAACTGCGTAGTTACAATGGATGCGCATGCCTATGTGAACCTTATTTTACCACGTGCATTACAGAAAGAGACACACGTGCTACAATATAGTTAACACAGTATGCCAGATGCCAGTCAAGCCAGATTTGTTGTCAGAGCACCTCCCCGAGTGACCGTCCCACCCCCGCCCCATTGGCACAACTCCCATGTCTAATGCTGCAGCGCGCTTGCCCCGCCCCAGTGCAGTGTCCATGCCCACCCCAAACCCTTCTACCCAATCACCAAAAGCATCCCAGTCAGCCCAGCCTACTTTAATGTGGCATTCAAAGTCCTGTTGCCAGTGTCCCGCCTCCTCCTTTGTGGCACTCCTCCGACCTCCAGGCTCCGGCTTGTGTTGCTCCTTCTGTTCGGGAGACAGGCTAAGATGCCTGCTCTCTCCCGAGTCATCTTCAGAGTAGCGCGCGCGCGATCGCATCATCTCGTCAAAAAAAATAAAATCTGCCTGTGTAATCAGTACTGCGCCCCTAGTGGCACCTCTTGGAATTGCAGCCTAAAGCACAAAATAACAGCACATGCACTATAGTGCAGTCAAAAAATAAAACTACTTGCACCAGCCTGTTCCTACTTGCATTTGGAACAGGCTGGGTATGTTAATTTCGAACCCTGCTCTAGATACTCGACAATTCTTTCCTTCAGAAGTGATTCCATCATTTTCCCTACCACTGAGGTTAAACTAACAGGTCTGTAGTTTCCTGCTTCTGCCTTGCTCCCACTTTTGTGAAGGGGAATCACATCTGCCCTCCTCCAGTCCTCAGGTACCACCCCAACCTCCCATGATTTGTTAAAGAGGGTAGTCAGTGGTGTCACTAGTTTTACCCTTAGTTCTTTTAGAATTCTGGGATGAATCCCATCAGACCCCATTGCTTTGTCCACCTTCAGTTTTAAGAGTTCTTTCAGAACCCTTTCTTCTGTAAATGGGCTGGTATCAACTTCTGTATCCAGAGTGTATCTACTGTTTGTTTTAGGTACCTGCCCCTCTTCCTTTGTAAATACTGAGCAAAAATATTTGTTTAGTATCTCTGCCTTTTCACAGTTACCCTCTGCCCACCCTCCCTCCCTTTATTAAGCCTCACTATCCCTCCCTTGGTCTTCCTTTCCTCACTGATGTACCTATAAAAGGTTTTATCCCCCTTCTTTACCGAGTTGGCTATCTTTTCCTCAGTTCGGGCCTTTGCTGTTCTGACTGCCTTCCCAGCTTCCGTCTGCTTTAACTGATACAGTTCTCTGTCCTGCTCCTTCTGTGATTCCTTGTACTTCCTGAATGCTTTCTTTTTCTCTTGAACCTTCACTGCCACTTTCTTTGAGAACCACAGTGGTTTCTTACATCATTTCGTTTTATTTGCTTCACACAAAGGCTTGTTACCTCTGTGATGGCAGTTTTTATTATTCCCCATTGTTCTTCCACCCCTCCTTCCTGCCCATTTGCTAGTGCATTCCTTAGGCACTCCCCCATACTTGTCCAACTTTGGAAGGCTGGGCTCTCACCTGACTCAGTACACTGGTTCGATAGCTATCTAAGCAACCGGACTCAAAGAGTAAAAACAACAAACACTCTCTGATGCCAGACCAGTCCTCTCTGGGGTTCCACAAGGGTCTATCCTGGGCCCCCTCCTCTTTAGCCTATTCCTAAACACACTTCCAGACTCAAGTCCAGAACAGATAATACTGTATGCAGACTATGCTGTTATCCTTTCCTCCCATCACGATCCGGTAGAACTACAAGGTAACCTCCAGCAGGGTTTCACATCAATTGAAAACTGGCTCTTGCAACACAAGCTGTTACTAAATCAGTAAAAAACTAAGACCATGCTCTTCACCAGCTCGAAGAACAAAAATAAATAGTACCCACTTCACAGTCAGCACCAAACTCGGAGCCACCATTGATCAAGTTGATACTTTCAAATATCCTGACATCACCCTTGACTCCAAACTCTCCTATGCCACCCATATTAGTAATGTCGCCAAGATGGCCAACACCAGACTGGGCATACTGTACCGTCACCAAAAACACCTGACCTCTGAAGCACTGTCTATTGCCGTTCAAAGCACAGTTGTCAGGGTTATTGACTATGGACTCAGTCTATGGCTCTGCCACTACCTCCACACTCAAACAAATTGCTACCTCCCTGAATAAAGCATGTCATCTCACCACCGGAGCTCACCGTCTAACCCATACCTGCGATCTCTACTCCCAAACTGGATGGCTTCAATTAAAAAAAAACCAAAAACTAATTCAGTATCAAACCTGCATCACGGCCAAGAAAATAATGTTGGGCATTACCCCCCCTCCCACCGTGGTCCGCTCCCTTCTAAAAACCAGAGTAAACAACTGCAACACCAGGAGCTCAAAACCACAGCTACTGCGTATCCCTCATTGTCATACCACTCAAGGCCAAAGGTCTTTCTCTTACAGGGCCCCCAGCTGGCTCAATAACCTTGCCAGTGACATCAATGCCTCACCAACTCTGGGCGCCTTCAAAAAGCAGCTCCACAAATCTCTCGTAGCTTCTAGTACCTATGACCAGGGGCCCTGGTGTTCTGCGGCAGAATTTCCCGATTTCTGTGGCAGGGCTCCTTGACTCCTGCGTCAGCATTTTCTGATTTCTACGGCATGATTTATTTATCTGGCAGAATGCAGTCCTGTCACTGGCTAAATATTATGTGATGACATCATATGCTGAGCATAGAGGAGTGGCTTCAGGATAAACGAGCTGGGAAAGAAAGCCTGACACTATGAAAAAAACAGTATATTTATATGAAAATTCACCAAAAACAGTGAATTCTGCTGCACTATACATATTCTGCGGCATGATGCAAATTCCACATCCGCAGAATTTCAGGGCCTTGCCTATGACTGCCTTAGCTGAGCACCATCATTTGGCAGCTTCTATACCCACTGTCCACTGCGGCGAGCCTCCTGTTTCAAGGCTTCTATCCCCTCTACTCTTTCCCTGCTCAACCTTATACTCCAATACTCTGTCCTGACAAAGCCTCTAGGCTGCAATACTCTACTCCGCCCCATCTCTCCCTTTCCCCTGACTTATGTTGTAATACACCTCCTACTGATATTGTAATATGTCGTGTTACTTGTACCTAGAATCAGGTTGTTATTATGACAGTCTTACTCTAATTTCATAAACTGTATTGTCCGTTCTTCTGACGTGGAACCTTTGTAAAAGAGCCTCGGCTCAAAGATATTATGTAATCCTAGATTTAAATAAAAAAATTCGCCTTGCAGCCCCTCTGTCCCAAATTCCCCACCTCTGGGTTCTAGGATGAGCTGCCTTGTTCTCCCCCCCGGGTTCTAGGATGAGCTGCCTTGTCCCCCCGGGTTCTAGGATGAGCTGCCTTGTTCCCCCCCCCCGGGTTCTAGGATGAGGCGCACTGTCCCCCTCCGGCCCCCGCCCTGCTCCTTACCTGAATATCCCTGGAAATAGATGACATGATGCTGCTGCACTTCTGCCGCTGCCGCGCCGTGATTGCTGCTGGCAGCCAAAGGCGGGCTCCGAGCGGCGGCGGCAGCACCAGCGACCCATCACCAGCAGCTCGTTCGCCCTCCGGGCTCGGCGCCGAGCACAGCCGGGAGCCTAAACGGCCCCCGGGCTGGGCCGGCCCCACACGGCAGGTTCGAGCTCGACCCGGACCTGCTGCTGCCGACGGCTGACGCGCTCATGTTCACACTCGCCTTGGCCAACAGAGACAAGACAACGACGCCCGCTCTCCAGCACGCAGTAGCGGCGGTAAAGCTGCGCATCAGGGAGGAGAGCAGCGCAGCGAACTTTCAGCTCGGCCTAGCAACGCCGCACTGCTCGAGACGGGTAGATAGAGACAGCCGGCGGGGAGACAGCGACATCTAGCGGCGGCCGCGCCACGTGGCACCTGGGAGGCGGGGCAGGATTGGAGGAAGTTTGGCCGCTCTGAGTTCCCGTACCGGCCGCGGTAAACTGCTGGGACACTGGAGAACATGTTGCACGGCTTGGCTTTCTCACAAGATTGAATTAAACTTGTAAAACAAACGATTTCGGTAAGTGATCCTCTTGGTACGCAATAAGCCAGGAGAGGCGAAGAATGCAGAAGAAAACTGCATTCTTTCGGAGTGCGCGGGGACTGACATTGCTTGGCAGGCAGTAGTAGCACTGGATTGTTCTGTGAGGCGCTGGCACCGCAGAACTCGACAGAAATTAGCATGGCAACGCCCCCCGACCCCCCCGCATACAACCCGCACTGTCATCTTGTGACTGGCACAAAAAAAAAACCGCGCTACCTCGGAGGAGTTGCCACTGTCTGGTCTCTATGCGGTATAAGCGTAATCCTTGTAACGGCGTCTTACCCCTAAACCGTATGCATCCGAAATTTAAGCTCTCCTAGCCCGTACAGCTACAGGGAGGATGGCTGCAGGGATCTATAGCAGAGGCTGGTCCAGGGGTGTAGCCAGACAAAATAAATATGTACACCAGGACTGTGTTTGCTGATCCATTTGCCACAATAAATACAACTTTTGTACCTCATGGCACTGGTTGCTGCCCCCTTTCCCCCCCATGCATGGGTAAATACTGATGCAATACATTGCTTACTCAGACACCCACATACAAGCCCAGAGCCTGTAAAGCCCTTGGGATGCAAAGACAGTTATCAGTAACCAATCCTTCCAGTTTTGACTAATATGAATAAAATTACAGAAAGGTTCTGCTGGTTCTATGTTTTTTTTTCATGGACAAAGGAAGCAGTTCAGGACCTATTTGCTGCCCCCCTTAAATAAAATTGTACACCATGGAGTACATGGAGTATGCCTGCCTACACCCATGGGCTGGTCTGGGGGCTTACAGAGTGGTCCAGCTGCAGGGGTGGGGTGGGGGGTGGGCTGGCATGTACCCAGACATAGTGGTTCAGGTAGATCCAGGGAGGGTGGTCACCCGCTTGAGGGAGAAGCTGATCTGGGGATGGGTAGTGGTCTAGTTCCTGGGAGGCTGCTCACTGTGGGTGTCTGGCTGGCGGGCGGGCGGTGTAGCCTGTGGTTTGGACAGGTCTAGCTGCAGAAAGTGGTGTCATGACTGCACTGTGTCCTGTGCACTGCTGACACAACACTGTGGCGCTGCACACACAGACACAGCACTGTGCTACATGACCTGTCAACATCCCACTGCACAGTGTCACATGTACTTCTGTCACTGAACTGTGCCATAAGCATTACCATCACCACACTATGTCGTGTGCACTGTGGAGACATCACAATGCCACGTGCAATTCTGGTACCGCACTTTGCTAAGTGTTATGCCACATGTACTTCTGTCACTGAACTATGCCACATGCACTGCCACCTCTGCACTGTGCCACATGCACTGCTGTCACTGCACTGCCTTGTGCACTGCTGACATATCACTATGCTACATGCATTTCTGACACAGCACTGTGCCATGTGACCTGTCAACACCTCACTGCAAAGTGCCACATGTACTTCTGTCACTGAACTGTGCCATATGAACTGCCGTCACTGTGCTATGTCACGTGCACTGTGGACACATCACTGTGCCACATGCATTTCTGGTACTGCTAAGTGACCTGTCAACACCCCACTGCACTGTGCCACATGTACTTCTGTCACTGAACTGTTCCACTTGCAGTGCCATCACTGCACTGTGTCACGTGCACTGCTGACACGTGACTGTGGCACAGGCACTTTTGCTGCAGCCCTGTGCCATGTGCACTGCAGCCAGGACACTGTGCCACATGACATGTCAACACCCACTGCACTGTGCCACATACTTCTTTCACTGAACTGTGCCGTGTGCACTGCTGTTGCTGCACTGTGCCACTTACACTGCTGTCACTTGCACTGCCATTATTACTGTCTCATGCACTGCTGACACATCACTGTGCCACATGACATGTCAACACCCACTGCACTGTGCCACATACTTCTTTCACTGAACTGTGCCACGTGCACTGCTGTTGCTGCACTGTGCCACATACACTGCTGTCACTTGCACTGCCATTATTACTGTCTCATGCACGTCTGACACAGCACCGTGCCACATGCACTACATACAGTACACTGTGCCACGTGACCTAACACCCCACTGCACTGTGCCACATGCACTACCACTGCTGCACTTCTCCATGTGCACTGACACTGCACTTCAGTATGCCACATGCACTGCCACCATTGTGTTGTGCCATGTGCGCTGCCATCGCCACACAGTGCCGTGTACCTTGCCCAAACAGTATACATGTTCCTTAGCTGGCTACAGTCTGGGACTGTAGGTGGAGGAGTTGCCCTGGTAATAGGCACTGATGTCACCAGTCCTCTGTGTCATATTGGCTTGTGGTTTGAATTTGTTGAGTTCACTAAGTGGGAGGACCTTTGAACAGTGCTGAATAACTGTTTGGAATGTGAATGGCAACACTTTGGAATGCACACAGCAGTTTAGAATGGGCACTGTATAGAGAATAACATATGGGCAACCATACACAGCAAGGCTGTGTTTCCATTGAGAGGTTGCGATGACAGCATATGAACCTCGAGAGTGAAGCTTGAGAGGTCCATGCTGTCATATCAGCCCCGAGATGGAAACACATGCCATGTTGTGTGTGGTTGACCATATTTTATTTTTTATAGTATATGTTTTTTTACACTAGAGTGACAGACCCCCACTGAAGTGAAAACAAAAAATTGTGCCATTTCATTGTTCTACTCACGTATCAAAATCAAATTTCCAGACTTTTGAAAGCTAAAAGTGATGACTTTGGGCACTGGGTGGTTAGTAAGTAGCTAAGTGTCTAATAAATGAGAAATTTAAAATTGTATGACCTTTGAACTGTGCATAACAACTGTTCAGAATGCGCATAATGGTTTAGAATGTGCTTAACAAGGATTTTGAGCAGGCTGATTTTTATACATAACAAAGGGTAACCATATACTATAAGAATTTTGAGCAGGCTTGATTTTTATGCAGAATATAGGCTAACCATACATTATGCACTGGCAAGAAAAAATCCTGGACTCTGATTGGTCAGTGTTGGGCTGGACCAGTGAGGTTATCCCAGTACAACATCACGGGTCTAGTCTCAGCCTCACTGTGAACCTGCAGATGAACTTTTGCTTGATTCTGTGCTGCTTGATGTGCTTGATGATGGGCTTCATTGTTTTATCTTCTTTTGAAAAACAAAAATATTTTTCCATACAAAAACATCTTTAAAATAATTTCTTTTATTCTGTATAACAATGAGCCATTGTAAAATAGCAATAATGCCCTCCAGGGTGTGTGTCGTTTGGGATAACGCCACGCCTCAGTTATTGGATGCACTCAGCCTGCGGCCTCGTGCCTAACCACCTGAGGCGTGACGTTATCCCAGCACGACACACACCCTGTCGGGCATTATTGCTTAACTACACCACAGTACAGCTGAAAACCATCAGTGTGAGTGAAGCAAGCAGCCGGCCTCTTTCCCTGGAAGAAGAGAGCATCTTGTGTGTGCGTTGGTGGTGGTGATGGGGTGATTAAAAATGCAAACAACAGGAATTAAACCAGAATAAGCAGTTGGATGTTATTTTAAGAAATAGGGGAAAATTGGCCAGGACACCAGGTGAAATCATCTACTAGAAGTGTCATGGGATCTTTAATGTCCACCTGAACAGCCACCATAAAAGACAGATGGAACTTCTATTTAATGTCTCAGCCTTAGGAAGACACACCACAATAGTACATCATTTCTGTACTACTGCTGGTGGCAGTGTTGATATGAAGCACGCTGTACCACCACAGAAATGGAATAAAAAAAGTATATTATTCACATTACTCACAAAAATGATAAAAAATTTGGTCAGCTGTCAAAGCACGACCGCAACCTGTGCAAAACCAGATGGCATCATAATTCACACTCTGCTGTAGTTCAGTTATGTAGATACATTTAAGAAAACCCTTTATCATTCATTTGTGTGGTGCTGGAAGTGGTTATTTTGCCTTTGAGAGTGTCTCATCATACGGTCTTAGGGTGACAGCACCCAAGTAACAAGAGGTGGGGCTTTCACGGTATTGTGGGACAGTAAAGCGATGTGTGATAGAGGGGGAGAGCAAGACTGTCGCGGCCACAGAGTAAAAGTCACTGCACAGATCAGTGACACTTCATGGCTTTGGGGAGAGCGAGAGAGCGACATGCAACCAGCAGGTCGTCGGGGAAACACAGAAAGTGTTATAGAAAACTGCTGATGGCACTCGTTACCTCTTAGTTTCCAAAATAAAATGGAACTGTAGACAAGTACAATTAGCGAGACAGCGAGAGACAGAGAGTGAAATTCCTGCTATATACTATGACGTGGTAGATTATGTTAGTTAAAAACATGTTTTTTTGGCTTTTTTGTTATATTGACGCTGTCCCCCAAGGTCCTTAGATTGCCGACAATGTTGCATGTCAGTGTGTGTGTGTGTGTGTGTGTGTGTGTGTGTGTGGTGGGGGGGCAGCAAAGTAACAGGCATTTCAAGTGGAACACAGTATATTATGCGCAACAAATGTCACAAATCCTCTCTGCACTGTATTTGTGATCTTTGTATGTGCATAACAGAAATCAGATATGCAGTATTTGTTGGGGACTGTTTTGCAAGGTGGCAGGATACAGTCATTTTCTTGCTATTTAAACAGGGGAAAACACCCTTTTTCTTATTTTTGTCCTTGTTTTGAACAGAACCCATGTTATGAGTACAGTAATCCACTCCAGGGTATGTGGTTATAGACATTTAATCCATGCCTCTGGTGCTGTGAGGATGCTCAGCCTTCAGCCTCGTGCCTCACAGTGCACCTGAAGTATGGATTAAATATAGAGTAAAGAATGGGGAAGTGTGTGATATGAGAATTTAATGCACACCCGAAGTGTGGGGTGCCACAAGGGGTTTATCAAAGCATTGCACACCGAGGGTGTGCATTAAATTACCATATGCACACTTTGTCATATTTTTTTTTATATAATATAGTGGCAAGTAATTTTTTCCAGTCCTAGTGCTGTGACCCTGTGTGAATGTGACCCTTTGTGAGTGACTGAGACACACACACACACACACCTTCTGTCCCTTCTTCCTCAGGATGAGGATTTTTTTTTTGGTTTGTTTTTCTTATTTTAATTTTGTATTTGGGATTGCGATTTTAATCCTGCTTGAGTAGCGCTGTCACTCGGTGCCCTTCCTGCTCACAGTGTCGCCGAAGGCAAGGAACAGCAGGATCAACCAGATGCAGCTTTTTTTGGGGTTGTTTAAAAAAAAAAAAAATAAATAAATGCAGGATCGACCAGATAGATAATTATTTGGCTGTGGCACAGTGTGGCGGCTCCTCGCTACTAGAGGTACGGAGCTGCCCTGATTTAGGAACTGTTTAGCCCGTCCACACACAGGAGCAGAGCCAGTGGTGGAGCACTCTAGTCTGAGTGACAGCGTGCGCGTTCGCCATAATAACCGGTGGGTTGTTACAGCGAATAACAACTGGCTGAGCGCATTGCAGACATTGCTCGCCAGTTGTTATACGCCTGTAATCCCATACCTTGTCATGGGGTAGTATTGCTAACATAGTCATCTTCTATATTTAATTGATTTTTGCTCTAGGGCTGCATTGATCTACAATCATCTTGTATATTATACCAGCTAACTGCCTGTACTTTCGTGAGTCGTGAGATTTTATGTGCTGCATTACTGTACCTTATTTCCACTGTTACTGTGTACCCTTTGTTAGCTCTCTCCTAGGTTGCGCCTGGAAATGAGCCTTGTCTCAGGGTGCCTTTCCTGGTTATTAAATTTTAAATAACTTCAGCTGGCAGGGATTCTTTCCCTTGTGACCTCCCGTTGGCATAAATCTTGCCTGTCTGCCTCATACATGCAGCATGCCTCTGTGGTAGGAACAAGCCTCCCTGCTGGGTCGCTGCACACTGGAACTCACCGCTCGCCCTCCCAGGCCAAGGCACGTTGCTCTCCGTCGGCTGCCTCCAGCCTAGGCTGACTTGCGCTGCAACAGCAGGAGGAGTCCTAATCCACAAGGCACTACTGCTGGGCCATTGGGGCAGCCAGATTCCTAAGCTTTTGAGCACTGTCCCTCTTTTGATTGCTAAATGGAGCAGGATTTGGCTGATGCAGCAGGAACCAGAAACTTTGCTCAGGGGGCCCGTCAGCTTGAACTGAAGCATTCCATAACACTAACTTCATTTGATCAAGGAGGCCAGTCCGCAGGGGCATTTTGATTTGCAGATCACGCCAACAGCGACACTGCAGCTTTAAAAAGCAAGATCTTTGGATTCTACCATGCTGTGTTTTTTATTAGCGCACATCGGGGATGGATTTTATATTTCATCTTAAATACTTGCATTCTTGATGGTCAGTAAAGGAATATTTTGCAGGTGGCGGCCTCTATTCAGCACAGACCGCGACCACATATACAACAAACTTGACTGTTGTAATCCCCCTGCACCAGCCTGGCATGTGTGATTGGAGTGAGCAGTTTGCAGCTCCTGGCCCTCTGTTGGCACACACGCCTTGTTTAGTTCTGCAGTAATCAGGCACAGCTGACAAGTCAGGAAGTTGTTTTTTTTGCTAGTTTTTAGTGGTCGTGGTTGGGGCCTGGGATGGTGTTAGTTTCAGGCTGCTCATTTGCCATGTACTGTAGGACTACAACTGTATTCATCTCAGTAATCTCTATTGGGGGGGGTGGATTCCCTTCCTCTTCTGGCACTGATAGTTACAGACAGCACAACCTCTTAGCCTTGGTGTCACTAGCACTGTGCAGTTCTCAACCTGGACTCTATAGAACTTCAACATTTTATTTGGAATCATTAGGTGTTCTGTTAAAAATCCTGGTAACAGTGGATTCCTTGGTGGAGAGCAATGGGGGATCCCTCTGAAATGATGATGATCCGGAATCAAGCCCTGAGCCCATGAGTTTTCGGAGTGATGGCCAGTAAGGTCGTATCAGTGCTTCTACGGTGCTCCACCTCCGTGGGGGGGGGGGGTAGCGCACTGCTCTTGTAACAGCTCATGGTGGAGGTGCCTTTAATGGCCTGGGAGACCACGTGTAATTAGTCACCCTCCCTCCCCCCCAGGCCAGCTTTAAGCGCTGGTGGGTGAGGGATTTGAGAAACGTAGTGGAACTACCATATTTGTGAACCAGATGATGGCCTAGCGAAGTCCCCCCATGTCAACAGCCTCCCTCCTGGTGCATCATTTAGGGCCCCTCTATCCAAGCATTACAGCAAGTCCATTCCTCCTCTGGGCCCCCCAGCAGGGACAAGCTGGCAGTGATGGTAAGCAGGAGAAAAAGGAAACGCTCCTCCTTAGGTCACAGGAGTGCCCCCCCACACACACACACACCTATACACATGGGCAGTGTAACAGTGGTCCAAATTTCAATAAGGGCTGGGAGGTCCTTCCTGTGGCTGTGCCAAAACCCTGCCCTTATCCTTGTGCAGTGGTACGCTTCTCCACCGATCGCCCAACCGTACGGTGTAACTATTGCCATCCATTATCCTGGTATTCTGATGGTCCCCCCCACCACCCACAATTGCCTGACTACATTGTGTAAATAGTGCCCTCCCTTTTCTTGGTGGTTTAGTGGCCCCTGCCGTAAAGGTCAGCTGACCCTCTTCTGACCCGACTGCTCAGGACCCTGCTCCCTGCACCAGTTGCCACTGCTATATTACGGCATGTAAGAAAACAACCAGCACAGCCCTCTGCCTACCACCTTGGCCAGCCACCATCTGACTGTCATTACACAGTCATGCATACTGTGGAAACATCCATTTGGAACGCGCTGCTTGCATTCGGCTTCCATGGGCCATCTTTAGGCTGGGGCTATGTCAGCACATTGCATAGTCAGTATGCGTTGCACTGGCATGGCCCCATATTCAGACAGTTGGCATGCTCTGGTCGGAGCATGCTAATTGTCTGAATATTGCCCTGAGCTGGCCATGCAGTAATTGCCGTGCTGCGTGCAGGTCTGTGTAGCACACGTGGCTGGCTCAGAATATAGCTAGTAGAGTCAGGTGGAAAATCTTCTTCTTTTTTTCTGTATTACCTGTTTATGCTCCCCGGGCTCCAGTCTGTCACTCCTCAGGCTGTGTAAGTCCCTGATGCCCACCCATTCTCACCCCCGCTACCTTCCTCCGCCGGTCAAGGCCTGTGTCCCGAGGGTCCGGCACTAACCCTACTGGAAGGGGCCCTCGATGCCTCAAGGGGGAAGAGAGTTCTGGATATGGTGCCCTCGGAGCAGATGAAGGGGTGGAGGAGGTGCACTCTGGGGCCTGTGGCATGGGGGAATGAGCAACAGTCATCCGGGCGTAACTGGCAGCCCATTTCCATTTTTACAGTCCCAGCCCGCCCACACTGGCTGCAGCATGCGCCCTTTGGGGAGGGAATGCCCGGCAGTGCGAGGAGTCCCATACCGCCTAGGATGCCACTTAATCCACCACAAGGAGTCACTTGAAGAGCAGCGCAGTGCAAACCTCTCCCGGGAAGTGTCCAAGGGACACTCTGGAACCCCTCTCTGCCGGCATCCACTCCAGACATTCCGGGCTCAGTGCGCGAACCTGGGTCGCCAGCGTGCTGAATGAAGCGCTATCGCTCGGTGCCTCGAAGCCAGTGGAGAATCTTCTAATCAGCAAAAGGGGAAAAATATGGCCGTTATAAAAGGTAATGGATGACTTCCTTTACAAATACTGTAGATAATTTCCATGTGCTAGCTCTTTAATGCCACCCTAAAGTCATTGACCGCCTTCTCTGGGCTGATTTTGTAAAATGCTCTCAGAAGCAAAAAGTGGGTCCCTTAGCCAGCAAAAAAATATTAGGAGCCATTTTGAGATCATAGTAGCTACTTGCAGATGTCTGCTTTTTTTTTCTTGGCATCCTACAAAAGATTTCAGCATCACGGGTGTCCTAGGTTACAAGGTAGGCTAATTCAGTTCAAGATACTGCATGGCTTTTATTACTTACCTCTCAAGCTATATAACATGAGTCTAGCGGCAGACTCTTAACTGTTAGTGCTGTAACCAATCCAATGCAGATCTCTCCCATACCCTCTGGTACTGTCCAGCCATTCAGGGACTGGGGACAGAAATTCATAGGCCATGTAGTAATGTCTCAGGAACTACTGTCCCCAAGTCCCCGGCCATTTTCTTACCAGGTGGCTTCCCCGAAGGCTGTGAACTGGACTCTTATGAACAAACATGGGTCCGCCTGGCATCTCTAACACTTAAAAGGATCCTACTGAGGACTTGGAAGTCTCACAAAATCCTCCAACTAGGTGAGTGGTATGACAACATGGCACTCGTAGCTAGCAGGGAATGCATGAGATATAGTAGTATAGATAAATTAGATCTCTTTCATAGAATCTGAACACCCTTTCTTAATGCAGCCCCATGAGATTAATCCACAATTGGGCTCAAAAAGTCTGAAGGTGCTAATTTTTTTTCATTATATTCATTGACCAAGGGCATATGACGTTTTATATCTTGTACAGGAAATGTATGCAAAGGTTTGGGAAACTAAGTGCTTAATTGTTTACTGTTTTCATTTGTGTTTGTTACTATTTGCAATCATTACCTGAAAACCTGATATGAGTTTTTCCTCCTGATGTTTATATTTAGAAAAATTTAAATAAAAAATTATGATAGTAAAAAAATAAAAAGGGGGTGCCCTAGAGCAATCAGCTTAGTTGCAAATAGTGTATAAAACTGATGGTGGGGTGGGGTGCGGTTAGGGGTCACTGAGGAGGCAAGGATCTTGGGGTCATAGTAATGGGGAGCATGAACAACTCTGCTCAATGCAGGAGGGCTGCAGCTAGGGCCAATAGGATGCTGGGGTGCATTGCACGGGGATTCTCGTCCAGGCACAAGGAGGTGATCCTCCCCCTGTACAGGTCCTTGCTCAGGCTGCAGTTGGAGTACTGCATGCAGTATTAGCGTCTGTACCTGAGGAAGGATATCAAGCTGCTCGACGCGGTGCAGTGTAGGACGATGAAAATGATACAGGGGATGGAAGGCAGAACCTACGAAGAAAGGCTGAGTCACTTGAGTTAGTTCACCGTGGGGGAGAGAAGGGATCGGGCAGACATGATTGAAACTTTCAAATACTTGAAGGGGATCAACAAATCTGTCACAGAGGTGCTGTTTAAGCTGAGGAAGGGAAGGGACATGAGGGGGCATGGGCTAAGATTGGAGGGAGACAGGTTTAGGAGGGAGATGAGAAGGTATTATTTTACTGAGATGGTGGTGTCAAAATGGAATGCTCTGCCAGAGGAGGTGGTGGTGGCATGTAGGACGGTGGGGAGTTTCAAAAGGGCATGGGACAGGGCAAGCAGGGGGGCTGGGTAAATGACACAGAGCAGTTCTAGGAGGTGAATGGGGGGTTGGAGCAGCTGCAATATAAGGGCGCTAGCTTTGCATATGAACAGACTTGATAGACTGTGAGGTTTGTTTCTGCTGGCAAGTTTCATATGTTTGTTTGATCTGAATAGTCAAAGCAAATTATTTTGAGGCTATTGGAAGACAGCAGTCATGACTTTATTTGGAATTTGGGGGAGACTTTGGAAGGACAGTCTGAATCCTCTGCTATGCCCAATGGCTAACTGTCTGGTCAGCTCATCACAGATAAACAGCTAATCATGGATCAGTTCAATTCCCCACTTTGCCTCCCCAGGTGTGACTTTCAGTAGTTCCCCTACTGCATCCCTCCCTCCCTCTGCCTGTCCCTGTTCAACCTATGTCTAACTGTTGCACCCCCCTTCCACTTCTAACTAAATCTCCTTTGGGCAGGTGGAGACACTCCTCAAACAGTTCAGACATTAAGAAGAGTGCTGAGGCCAGCAACATCAAACCATTCCTCCTAAGAGCAGGCTTTCTGCTCTGTCTGCCCCCTTAACCCACCTCTTCAGTCTCTCACTAGCTAGTAATGAAATTCCAGTACTCTGGAAAAAAAGCACATATACCCCCCCCAAGTCAAGAAACAAATCTGCACGGAATAATTACGAGCCTGTCGCTATTCTCCCCATCCTGGCCAAACTCCTTGAAAAATTGGTACACAAACAACTACGTGAGTACCTGGACCAGTTTAACTTAAAGGTACACATTCATGCCCCGTGGCCATCATAGTTAGAAAGACCATGAACAGCTCTTTCAAATGAGGTAGTGGGCTTATCTGTAGCCAGAAGAACTCCAGATATCTAGATGACTGAGTCTGTGCAATATAAATACTACACTGCAGTCATTTTTAGAACATTGTGATGTCACTGAGGAACAAGATGTGCCTAACTGCATAGAGTTAAGCACATCTTGTTCATCACTGACATCACAAGGTTCTAAAAATGTAGGTAATGTAGTATTAATACTGAACAGACTCAGCCATCAATATCTCTGGACTGCTTTCAGCTACAGGTATGCCCAATGCCTGATTTGAAATAGCTTTTCATGGGGTTTCCAGCTGTGTCTGCCACTGTACATGAATGTGTCCCTGTAATTTCCCCATCAGCGACATGAGTATCTAATCAGCCCTGGCCAAGATCACCAGTGACTGGTTCTGTGTCTTGGACAAAAAAAGTCATCAACATTGCCATTTTCTTAGGTCTTAGCAAAGCCTTTGAAACAGTAGATCATTCTGTCTTGCTATATAAACTTGGAGATATAAGAATTGGTGCCCCTGCTATGTCATGGTTGCTTGTCACTACTCAGTGGAGTCCCCCTAAGTGTCTGTTCTGGGTCTGCTGTTATGTTTCATGTATACAGATGACATTGTGGACAGCATAGGAGATGGCATTTTACACTGTTATGCAGATGATACCTACTCTATCTGCTGCACAAAAGGACATCTAATTGACTTTTGATACACTCCAGTGCAACTTGATTGCCTTTAAACTACTCCTCATCACGATGAAAACCATATTCATGGTATTCAGTATAAAAAGAAACAGTCTTCAAGTGCCCATCCCCCCCCCGCATCCCCACCCTGATGGGTGAGATAGATTAGAGCAGATAGGCTCCATAAAATACGTCAGTCTCTAGCTCAATAGTAACTTCTGTTTTACCACCCATATAGAGAATCTTTGTGAAAAGCTGCTCCCAAGGTTAGGCTTCTATTACAGAAATGAATTTTGCTTCTTTGTAGAATCAAGTAGAGACTAGTCAAAGCCACATTCTTGCCACTGATTATGGGGATCTGATCTACAGCGGTGCCCCATCTACTCATTCAGCCAAACCTGATGTCCCATATCACAGATCACTCAGAAACTCCTCATCAGCCTGCCTCCTGAACTCACCACTGCACATTGTACAAATCAGTCGGCTGGTCCTCACGCAATACCAGACATAGAGCCCGAGTGATTTTCCATTTTCAAAAGCGGCTAGTTCTGTTGGGCAAACTCCTAAAAGCCATTTTTTCCCATTTTGCATGTTTTCTATGAACAAATGGCCCAAAATAAAGGGGGTTGTCTAAACGTTTGTGCAAAGTGGGGTTGTGTGCAAGATAGTGGTGCAAACTGATATTTTTCATGAAAAATTGACACCCAAGTGCTGGTCTAAAAATGACAAATTCCATTTTTACCTGTGTTTCCTTTAAAAATGGAAAATCATTGGCCCTACAGGTGGCAAAAACTTGTACCTCTGGTCATATAAGGCATTGCATAATTCCTTATTTCTATGTGACTTGATATCTATTCCATAGCTATCAAGTCAGTATAACCTAAGAATGAGTGCTGTAATACATTTAGAGTTCCAGAGACATCTGTCAGATGATGGCAGAATGACGTTCAGTTGGCTTGCCCCCCTCTTACTGGAACAAATTACAAGCCACCCTTAAATTGAGCACACTGGTAAGCCTCACAACGTTAAAAATGTTATTGAATAATCACTGCACGGGTAAATATTTTTGCTGTTTAGATTCTTTGTTGTAGAGTCCGGTTTGTTATATTTCACTATTATCATAGTTTCTTTCCTTCATGTTATCCTTTTATTTTGTTCCCTGTAGTTATGCGTTACTTCAATATATTTATAGTTTTTTTCTGCCCTCTGTATGTACGCCCACCACTCTGGTCTAGGGGTATAACTGATGGCACAGTGTTTTTAGGTAAGGGACTGACACCAAAATAGCAACTGCACTTACTTGACCTCCCAAGCCTGAAGATGGCCCCTGGGCCTCCAGTTGCACATCGTAGGGTAAGCAGAGCTGCAGAGTAAGGGGTTAGAGAACCGGGATGCAGAACAAAGTAAAATGTCCAAACGGGGGGGGGGGGTTATAAAACAAATGGAACCTTTATTCCTCCTCGTATGAGCTCACAGAAACTAATGGTGAAACCTCTTGTCACTCCCACACACTTCATCCGGCACAGTCTCTGTTCCTTTCTCCTTTTCACCGAGGGGTGAACAGTCTTTTACTCCTAGTTTGGCTTCATCCCAGGTGGGGTACTTCGACCGGTATGATACTGGCCCTGATAGAGGTTCCTAGGCGCTCTCGGAGTCCGCCACCTCAGGCAACACAGCTGGAGACTCCCTGGGCATCTCCCATCCCATTTTCCCCATTTTGTTTATACTTGGCAGTTTCCCAGTTTGAATTCTAACAGCAGTGCAGCACTACTGGATCCTGTCATGGACTTTTGAATAAAATCCGACTTCCCACAGAGTCTGTTCCTGTACACCTTGCTCACAGATCAGACATTTTAAATTGTCACGCTTCACCCACAGGGGCATCTGTGTGGTGCCAGTGGCAATATCCAGACCCTTTCTGGGGCAGAATCAGCCCACCGTTACACTCCAAGGTTGTGACAGTGTTGAATAAGGCCCTGTCCTATTTGTCATGCAAAAAAAGTTAAACGCAAAGATCTGTTCTATCCTCTCCTTTTCCGTCTCGTCTGTCTGGTTGCGCAACCAAATTTTCTTATGAGACCTAGGAACTGATCACTCCGGTTTCACAATTCCCTGTCTCTCACTATCTCGCTGCCTTCACTTGCTGTTTCTGTCTTTTCTTCCCCCTTGCGTATCTGCTGTTATAAAAATGTATGTGAATCTTTATGTGAAACTGAGATCCCTTGGTTTGAAAATGTATATAGTTATACTGTTGAAATGATTGCAAAAAACTATTTGGAATTTACGTGGTTATCCTGAGATGCAATTTGAGCTCCTCTTAGACTTGTTTGCAAACTCTTTTTGCAGATCTGTCAGCGGGAGACCAGCTTGGGACACTGTTCTGTTTGCAAGCCTGCTCTGCAGAAAAAACTGTCAAGAACTTTGATACATTTTGTGAGAAACAGGATGCTTCCTTAACGAGCTCAGGAAGAAAAAATTAATTGTCAGGCAAAAACTTGTTATAAAAAGAGTAGCAATATGTTTGCTAGAGAGACTTCTTGGAAACTGGAAAGAAACCCTCAGATGGAGGACTTTTGTTTTCTCTGTTTGTACTGCCTTTGTAAATAGTTAATACTGAACAATTTTAATTTTTTATTTTACTATTATTGATGATAGTAAAATGTTGCTTGCAAATTTTGAAACTGTTCCTGGTTTTCCTATGCTTCCTGACCTGTGCCTCAACGATAGAGGTAAATTTCCACTTTCTGACAGGAATTTTGTAACTTCACAGTCATTTGTCTTCACTTAGGGAAGGAGAGCACCACTGGATGTCAGACCAAGTCACTTTAGAAGAAAAAGAAGAATCATCAACAGCATTTATATTGCGCTTTTCATACACAGTATCCCAAAGCGCTTTACAAGCAATGCTAGACAGGTAGTGAAGTGACTGAATGTGTGGTGGCGGCCATATCACACATCATCACCCACACACAGCCTGGATAATTGCATGAACTGGTTTATGAGAAGGAGAATGTTGGCCAGGACACCGGGAATGTTCCCTGCTCTTTGCGAAGAGTGCCCTTGGTTCTTTTACTTCCACCTGGACACCCACCAGGACAACACCAGGATGGGCAGAAGGGACCTCGGTTTAACGTCTCATCCGAAGGACGGCACACCCCAGCAGTACAGCACCCCCCCAATACTGCACTCGGATGCCAGCGATTTTTAGGTGCAAGTCCAATCCCGGTGTGGGACGAGAACCCACAACCTTCTGGTCCAGAGGCGGATGTGCTACTAACTGAGCCACACTACTTTACATGAGAAGTAGTGAACGTCACCTTGGATCCCTTGCCTACAGATCTTTCCTGGACCAGCTTTGTTTCTGACTGAAATCACCTTCTAGCTTCTGTTCTTTTTCTCCTGCTGGAGAGCGCGCATCCTCCCTTTGAGGCTCTGATTCAATGGCAGTCGCCACAAAGGAGTAATTTTTTTTTTTTTACACCCAGGCCCGACAGAGAAACTTTAGACCAGTAGGATCGGGAACGGTGGGCCAGTCGTACGTCTCCCACCAACTCTGACTCACCAGTCCCTGCCCTTCAACACAGACCACTGACTCCTCCCTTTTATTTTTATTTTATTTATTTAGTATTTCAGAAAGACCTTTAAGCGCAAGCTCTTTTACAAAGCTTCCATGTCAGGGTAGACAGTAAGACAATACTCAGTACAGTGGTTACAGTGGCCTGTGAATAAGGCATCATGAGCAGTTACAGAAAGGTTAAAAAAATAATAGAAAAGGAGCCGCTTTCGATAGAATACATTACTATTGTTAATTAATTGCCCTTGGTAGTACGCCCATGGAAAAATGCCTGGTCAAGTTTTGTTTTAGACCAGGTAACTGTAGAGAGTTGGACATTTCACCAGGGAGCGAGAAGTGGGGTAACAGCGAATCAGAAAGGGGGGAAGCAGCGCCAGCGGGCTTTGTCGAGTGGGGGGTGGCTGTGAGGGAGAGTTTTTGGGTGTGGCAGGGTTGGGTTTTTGGAATGCCAAGTCAGACTAGCAGACCCAGTCCTCCAAGGACATAGAAAACTGGCAGCCTGCATCCTAAAGGGTGATAGATGCTCTTAAAGGGACATAGCTTCCGAGAGGTGCTACATGTTTATAATGTATATTTTTACTTTTGTTGCTGCTGTACTGTGAGATGCTCTGTACTGTTGTATTTTTGCCTGCCGTACCCAGGACCTTCTTGTAAATGAGCTCTGCTCAGTTGAGCCAATGGAGTCTTCTTCCTGGTAAAACAGATAAGTGCAAATACAAGCAGGAATACAAACTGAGCCTGTTCAGGGCTGTCAGTGACACGGGTACCCACAACCTTTATCACATTCTGTGCGTGGGGATGCACGCGAATTTCTACCATGCATCCCAGATACGTTGCATTACAAGGCCAAAGGAGTCCTGAGGGGCTGGTAAACAGTGTCAATGTGTGATTTGAGGTGGTGTGTGTTTTTTGGAACAGCACTTTCCAGTCACCTCATTTTAATGGGGACCCTCAAAAAATCCAAGGGGATCCCTAAACTTTACCTGAGGACCCCCATTTTTTCCTCAGAAGTCCAGGACCCCCAAACTAAAATCCTACCAAGAGCCATGCTGGTGGCCAAAAAAAATGTATTTTAACCGCTGGATGTTTCTTTATATTTTTGGAAGTATTTATATTTTAACAGGAATTCAAAAAATTATAATTCAAACAACATGAAGTCTTGCTATATTATGACATATGCAGTGAGTCCCAACCTTCGAACTGCTCCGGAGGTGAAAGAGTTAACTTTACATGCCAGGCATGGAACACTGAGCTCGAGCTCGGTTGAAACTCTGTCTGTTGTTCTTCAAACTCAAACCGTCAGATTCTTTACTCCGCCTCACTGAGCAGTCACTCCGGAGATTTCTCCTTCTGCTCGGTTCATTTTGTCGGTTAAAGTATTGTTTTTCTCGTTTTCGACTGAATTTAAACCGCAACCGGTCGGTTCAGACTCTGTCTGTGGTATTTGTGAGTACTAGATAGGTTTTACATTGATTTCTATTCTGTGTGGAACTTGTAAACGGTTTATCGGTTCGGTTTGAACCGATCAGGTTGTTTAAAATATATTAATCTGTCATTTAGAGTGTGGTTACCGGTTCTTATCGGTTCTAAAAAAAAAACGGATTTTATTACGTTTTTTTCCACGACCCGTGACACGGTTGGGAACCGATAAGAGGGTCTTACCAGGCGGATTGCCATAAATGGGTAAGTTTGGTTAGGACTGGCACTATGTTTGAGAAACCCAAAAGAAAAACCAGGCCCACTGGGTTTCAACACTGCAGTGTGTGTGGGGAAGTCTTTGCCAAGGCTGACCCCCACACCACCTGTGTTTATTGTCTGGGGTTTGACCACCTCAATGCAGACTGCCAGATTTGTAAAAATTTTCCTGCAGCTACCCTGGAAAAGAGAGTTGGTAGGCTCAGGGAAAGGGAGGCCAAAAAGTCCGCTGAACCGGATGGCCAGCCCGGTTCGGTTCCAATCGAACCGGAGGGAGTGCCCTCTGACCAGGGCGAGACTTCCTCGGGCAAAAGGAGATCCGACTCCAAGGAGTCGGTTCCAGCAAAAAAGGACTAGGAAGTCAGCTGGTGTGGAGCCAAAACTTTCCTCTCCAACCGCTGAAGAAATAGCCAAAGCGATTAAAATTGTCCAGTCGCTTTCCCCGGTTCCGACCGAACCGGCACCATCAGGTAAGCGTACGGTTCGGCCGGTTCCACCGGTTCAAGAGTATGATTTAGAGGAATATTATGAACCGGAGGAAGGGGAAGATGAGTATGAGGAGAGTGAATGTGGATTTGAAAGTCTGGATGTGCCCATTGACCTGGACATCTCCCCAGACAGACCTTCAGGAGTGTCTCCTCCTAGGCTTTCTGAGTCCCCTTCTCATTTTATGTTTTATAAAAGTGGGTTGAAACCTCCAGCTCCCTATGGAGGAAGCTGTGGATGATCAAGAGGAGCCTGACTATGTGGAAATGATGGATATCCCAGAGTCGAGGAGACTGTCTATTCCTTTGCATAAATCTTTTGGGAAACAGACAGTTAAAATTCTAAAACTCACACTATACCTCCTGTGGATAAAAGAATGGACAAGAGGTACACATTGTCAGGCTCTGATACGGAGTTCTTACACAACAATGCAGCCATGTTAGTAGTGCAGGCTGCAGCCTGTGACAAGGCAAATATTCCCTTGGCTTCACGCCCTGACAAGGACTCCAGGAGGACTGATGCCATGGCAAAGAAACAGTACATGGCAGCATCCTTGGGACTCAGACAGGCAAATTATATGGCTTATGTTGCTAGATATCAGAAATCCAGATGGGATACTGTTATGGCTCTAGCAAAACAGGTCCCTGGCCAGCTTGCCAAGGAGCTGGAGCAGGTGGCTGCTGATGGTATTGAGGCATCCAGGGTGCAATTCCATGCTGCAGTGGACTCTAATGATGTGTCATCAAGAGTCATGGCTACATCTGTGGCACTTCGCAGAATGGCTTGGCTCAATGATTAGCCTGTCACAGGATACCCAGACTAAGGCCATGGATTTTCTTAGTTGTGGGTAATTCTCTGTTTGGGGAGCAGACAGAGAATTACATGAAGAAAATGGATGAGTATAGGACCACCTATAGGAGTGCACAGGCCAAGGAAAGGCAGGCCACCCTCAAAGGCAGCTTTCCAGGGGCAGGGCAGGCCTTTTCAATGCCTTTACCAAGCCCAGGCCTCCTTCTGCTTATGCCTGAGGGGGTTCATTAGAGGGAGGCAGACGGGTACAAGCAGGCCTGCTTCCACCCCTCAGCCCAAAGCCCCTGCCAAGCAGGCACCCTGATGGGGTTGCCAGGGCCGATTCTCGGCTACCTATAGGGGGCAGGCTGGCTTACTTTGTCCAGGACTGGAAGTCTCTGACATCAGACAAGTGGGTCCTGTAAGTAGTAAGCCAGGGACTGGTTCTCAGCTTCAAAAAATTTCCAAAGATGAGAACCAGATCCTTTCCACCTGCAAATCCACCAGAGGCACTTGCCCTTGAGGCAGAGGTCTCTTCCCTCCTGGCTCTCAGAACTGTGGAAAGGGTTCCACCCCTAAACCAGGGCAAAGGGTTGTACTCCAGGTACTTCCTTACCCCAAAAAAGTCAGGAGAATGGCGGCCCATCCTGGATCTCAGATATTTAAACAAGCACGTTTTAAAACCAAAATTCAAAATGGTGACTCTGGGAATTATTCTACCCCCTCTAAGGCCAGGGGACTGGCTAGCGTCCCTGGACCTCAAGGATGCCTACTTCCATATTCTCATCAGAAGCTCCCATCGAAAGTACCTTAGGTTCGAGCTGCCCTCAGGCCATTACCAGTTCAGAGCAATGCCCTTTGGCCTCACCTCTGCTCCAAGGGTATTCACAAAATGCCTGGCAGTAGCAGTTACTTCCCTAAGAAGGCAAAAAATCGCCATCTTCCCCTACCTGGACGACTGGCTCATAGTAGGCCAGTCTTCAGACCAAGTCAAGTTACATCTACAGATAACCCAGCAACTGCTCACCTCTCTAGGTTTCCTCCTGAATCTTTCAAAGTCAGTCCTAGAGCTTGTCCAGCTCCTCACCTTCATAGGCGCAGAGCTGAACACAGAGAAAGCCAGAGCCTTCCTTCCTTTGGACAGGGCAAGGACCCTGGTCTCTCTGGCCTCCTCATTCACCCTGCAGGTCTCTCGACCAGCAAGGCATTTTCTACAGCTCCTGGGGCACATGGCTGCTTTACAGCTGTAGTGCAGGGAGCAAGATTTCAGATGAGGGACATCCAGTTCCATTTGAGAGCCTTCTGGTCTCAAAGGAAAGACCCTCTAACCAAATTGATCCCAGTAACTCGAACCCTGATCCAGGCCCTACAGTGGTGGCAGGATCAGAGCAATCTGAGACAAGGAGTTTCCCTTTGTCACTCAGTCTCACTCCTTAATCCTTATTACAGATGCATCCCTCTTGGGGTGGGGAGCTCACATGGGCGACCTCACTACCCAGGGATTGTGGTCCCCTCAGGAATCTCTGCTCCACATCAACCTGTTGGAACTCAGAGCAGTTTTTCTAGCACGTCAAGTTTTTTCCAAATCTGTTCAGAACAAAGTTGTACAGGTCAGAACAGACAACACCACCACAATGTGGTACATCAACAAGCAAGGGGGCACTCGGTCTACGGCCTTGTGCACCGAAGCAATGAAGTTGTGGTCTCTGGCTTACTCCCTGAACACCTCCCTCATGGCAGCTCACCTCCCAGGAAAGGACAATGTCCTAGCAGATGCTCTCAGCAGGATTTCCCAGGGCCATCACGAATGGTCACTGGACCCCCTGGTCTTGGAGGTGATATTTGCCAGATGGGGCACCCCGCAGATAGATCTTTTTGCAGCCCCAGACAATCACCAACTTCCCCTTTTTTGCTGCAGGCCCCCAGTGTTGGGCTCAGTCCCTCTGGATGCCTTAGTTCTCAATTGGGAAGGGAAGTTCCTCTATGCTTTCCCCCCCTTTCCTCTCCTGTTCAAAGTGCTAGTCAAAATCAGATCTCAATCCTGCAAGATGATCCTGATTGCTCCAAATTGGGCCAGACAACCCTGGTATCCACTCCTACTGTCCTTAGCAGTCCATCTTCCCCTGTGTCTTCCCAGGAATCACAACCTGTTAACCTGTACTCAGGGGAGGGTTTGGTACCCGAACCTCAAATCTCTCAATCTCAAGGCCTGGCTCTTAAAGAGTTAGAGTTTGCTGATCTACACCTCTCCCAAGGTGTAATGGATATTCTGAAGGCTTCTAGGAAACCTTCCACCAGGGCTACCTATAATTCCAAATGGAAGAGGTTTTCCATATGGTGTTCTGGGAAGCATATTTCCCCAGAATCTGCTGATTTTACCCACAGTCCTGGATTATATGGTCCATTTAAATACCTTGGGGCTGAGACCAGCTACCCTAAAAGTACATTTGGCAGCTGTGTCTGCCTTTATTTCAGCAGGTAAACCCTCTTCTCTTTCAGCTTATCCTGTATTCTCCAAGTTTTTTAAGGGATTGCTTCACACCAGCCCTCCATTCAGGGTCCCTGCCCCTGCCTGGGATCTTAATGTTTGCATTGCTCAGCTTATGCAGCCCCCTTTGAGCCTTTGTCTTCAGCAGAGCTTAAGTACTTGACTTGGAAGACTGTGTTTCTGGTAGCCATCACTTCTGCCAGACGCATAAGTGAATTACAAGTCTTGTCAGTGGAGCCTGATTTTATCTCCTTTCATAGAGATAAGGTGGTCCTCAGAACTAACAGGAAGTTCTTGCTCAAGGTGGTTTCAGATTTCCACCTAATCAATCTATTTCTCTTCCAGTGTACTTCACTGACCATTCCTCCTCTGCTGAGAGAGGAGGCTGCACAGCTTAGATGTGAAGAGAGCCCTTAGTTACTACATAGAACGTACTAAGGGTCACAGGTTTGACTCCTCCAACTGTTCCTCACTTATGGTGAGGTTGGTAAGGAAACCTGCCACTAAAAGATCCATTGCCAGGTGGATTGTCTCTTGTATCCAATTCTGTTATGAAAAGCTGGGTAAGGTTCCTCCCTCAGGCCTGAGGGCTCACTCTACCAGAGGTACAGCTGCTTCCCTGGCTGCTGCTAGGGACATCCCTATTCTAGAGATATGTCAAGCAGCTACCTGGAAAACAGTTCACACTTTTACCAAGCATTACTCCCTGGACATCCAGGCTAGGAGTGATGCTCGGTTTGGCACAGCTCTGCTTCAGAGCCTTTCCTAAGTAGGTTCTGACCCTCCTCCATGGAGGTACTGCTGTGTAGTCTGAATATGTCATAATATAGCAAGACTTCATGTTGTTTAAAGAAAAAATTACTCACCTTAGTAATGTTGTTTCTTCTAATGGAGTCTTGCTATGTTATGACCTCCCCCCCTGCCTGCCCCTCTCGGAACCTCTGTTTTTGGGATGTGGGTGGGCAGTGCAGTGTTGGCACTTAGTAGATGCCCACCTTGTTGTTTTTCACCCCTCCTGTTTTGGGGTGACTTGGTGTTGTGTTTTTCATTTTTTGGGTCTCCTGACTTGAGTCTTTGTTTTGGGACCAAAAAATGTGTTCTTATGTTTAGTAGCCAGTTGGCTAGTGTAGGTTTACAGCTTCCACACAGGACCTCAGTGAGTTTAGCTCATAAAGATCTGACGGTTTGAGTTTGAAGAACAACAGACAGAGTTTCAACTGAGCTCGAGCTCAGCGTTCCATGCCTGGCATGGAAAGTTAACTCTTTCACCTCCGGAGCAGTTCGAAGGTTGGGATTCACTGTATTTGTCATAATATAGCAAGACTCCATTAGAAGAAACAACATTACTAAGGTGAGTAATTTTTTCTTCAGTCCCATTTTGTTCATTTTGAAGTCTGTGCTGCTGACTGAAAAAGAAGGCTTATTTCCCTGTAAGGGACGTCTATAAACATGTTTTTTTTTTGTGTGTGTATGTGTGTTTTTTGTTTTTTTTTTTATACAATTTATTTACCCAGCATACCTCTGCTGAGCGTTAGCCTAAGGGGACAGCCCCACAAAAATGAACCAAACCAGAGGCACTCCAGAGAGAGGACTTCAAATTACTGTCACATTTTCTGGGTCTGAGGTACACTGACTGAGCACTAAAAGGAATGAGACCCATACTGATGAACTTGGAATACAAAGATTAAGTCAGAATAGTAACTAGCCACTTGAGCTTCAGATACGTTGTTCGTGTTATCACAAACCTCAGGTGTATTTAAAAAAACCAAAAAAAAAAAACACATACATTATACTCTCTATGTACAATACTTTTAAATGTGTTTCACAGACAGTTTTTAATATCTGTAATGTCCTTTCTTGTTTTCTATTAGTCACTTGGGTCCACCACAAGACCGCAGAATTAAACCAAGCAATGTCAATAACCACACACACAAAATGCCGACACCCAAAATCACGCTATACCAAAATAATAAAAAGTAACTACAGCGTCAATCAAAGCACACAAGTTAGCATGCTCTACCACACAAATAATGTAAAAGCATCCCCGAAACAAGACAGGAAAAAAAAAAGCACTTTAAAATGACATGACCCATGTTTATTTCTATAATTTGACAAATGAATGAATTGTAGACCACCAAATGAAACAGTCAGATGGAAAAAAAATGTAAACCAGTACCCACTACAAAAAATAAACTGAAAAGAACCCCATCCCACTCATAATATCACACAAATAAGGACACCACTAAACAATTATAAACACCACAATCATGTGACATCACACCCAAACTGATTAATTATACCCCCAACAACACTGGCCAAACTCCATCAGGCGCTATAAAAACCACTCGCTATTAAATACATAGCGCTGCTCCAACTCGCCCTATAAATCCAACGCGCATTTCACTGTGCTATTCCAATGTTGTTTTGATGGTATACCTTGTCACTTGATACTCATCAGGTTTAAAAGGGCAATGTCAACACCCTCGGCCTCGGGCCTCAGAGTGTCTCTACTGTAAAAATCACACTTTATGATTGGTCACATTCTGTAGAGATTGTTGAATATAATGGCAGTTTCATTCTGGTTGTTTGTTTTTTAGCAGGCTGATCACCGTACTGGTGTTACCACACAAACACATGTTTGTTACAGTGCTTGATTAACTCCCACTGCACCTTTCCTGGTCTTGGAATACCCCAGCACAGTCTAGCCACTCATGGTGCAGTAGAAGGAGAGAAGACTGCATTATGAGTAGCTGTACAGTTTGGGGACGTTCCTAAATGTTCAGGAAGTATGCAATTAGAGTAGATTTAGGATTTGAAGCAAAACCAGTTGAGTATAGTTACATCATTAGCATGCATTTCAGTCCTGCTAAAAAAGGAAGCAGATAAAGCAACCAGCAACATCAAGAAATTTTAAAGATGGTAAGGAAACAAAAAATGTAGGTTTCAGCTAGAAATAATGTGATGAAGAAATGCTGCCGGTGTCCCTTTTTCTGCTCTTCCAGCTGGTTATCAGTTGCTAGTAAGAGATAATGCGATGCTAAAGGTGTCATCCAGTATTCCCAAGTTCCAGACCCGCATGGCATCATCACTGTTATAGCAAGGGGGAAAAAACTTGAAAAAGAAAGACTAATAAACCAAGTTTTCCATGTTGAAAGTGGGCATCTGACAGAATGTTCACTTGATGAACATTTGGTCAGAGCTTGCTGGAATACTAGGAGGGCCTTTATTTGCTAATTAGCATATTGATCACTGTACCTTTGTAGCCTGATAAAGGCACACTGCTGTAGATAACTGCTCTGATTGGTTGAGTGGGTCTCTACTCAACATAATGTCTGAATAAATGGGCATTGCCAGAGGATTGACACCCTAGTGGGAAGCGTTTGAACCCAGCCAGGCATTGTTTCATGGACAGTACCAGGCTGTGAGGTGGTTATTGCAATCTCATTTTGTCTTACAATAATAGTTTAAATTTACAAGCACATGCTATGGTCCTGTGAGCTGCACTGGGCATGTTTGGAGAATAATGCCCAGTACAGCAGCCAATCATGAACAGCATTCATCTCATGAATAATTACTTATATTTAAAAATGATCATTATTGGTTATATCTAATATGTTCATTCTTTACTGTAAAAAATGCATCCCAGATATTTTTATGTTTAATTATTTTTTTTATTTATGCATTTTTATTTATTTAGTTTTTGTTGATCAGGTAAGTGCATTAGACAAATCCTGCCTATTTTCAGGCATGACTCAGGGGAGGGAGATACAGATGAATGTCAACTGACCTTGAACCAGATTAAGCTGTTGGTGGTATTTTTAGTGAATGGGGGGAAATTTGGGCAGGGCACCAGGGAAATTCCCCTACTCTTCTTTGAGAAGTGCCATGGGATCTTTAACATCTACCTGAACTACCACCAGAACAGGCAGATGGGACCTCGGTTTACCGTCTCATCCGAAAGACGGTTTTGGTAACTGGGTAAGTAAACTGATCCCAGGGTGCGTTTACAGGCACGACCTGGGCCATGTAGATGGCACATACAGACAATTGCATCAAAATGCAAAGACAAATCATAATACAGAGATAAAGCAGAATGTCTGCAGTGGTGTCAATGCTATTTGGTTACAGTAGCTTCTAAAAACCACCTGGAGAAAGGGGCGTACATATAGTACAGTAACAACTACTTCACAGATGCACTGAATATAGGCCATATATGTCATACTTATTACATTGTTAAACAGTGATATAACGCTTTAAGAATACAACAAAAGTGGAATGTTTCTGGTCAGTCAGCAAAGAAAAAAGCTGTACCTCTTATGCTGCGTACAGCCGTCTCCTCACGCTTTGTTTTTGACGTCCTCATGCCTGGCCAAACTATTACTGAACCTATTATCATATTATGGTGATCTATTGCCATATAATATGATTATGGATACAGTAAAGTGCGTGCGTTTCTTACTGTCTCACACGTGTCTCTTGTGCTGGTTGGACAGACAGAACCGCTCAGCTTCGCTCTGTGGTCCTTTCGCCCAACCAGAACCCAGAACCACAACCGGAAGAGACGCTTGCGAAACAGTAAGAAACACTTTTTACTGTACTCATAATCCTATATTTGAAAATATTTAATAATGGCAGACTAGAAGTGCATACAGGGGCACTTTAGTAAAACCAGTACCCAGTACTCTTCTGTTCCACTGGTGAGATAAACTGTGATTAAATAAATACGTGAAAGTATATTGTGACTGACTGGCTGGCTAGAGAGTAAAGTGAACTTTGCATTTTGCTTAGTCTTAATAAAGTGGATTCAGAGATGATGTTTCTTACACCGTTCCATCAGTCTGGAAAGTCTTAATGCGAAGGATGATTTGCTGTGTGTACTGTACAAAAGAAGTGGTTGATGCTATATTTGTAGCGTTAGAAAATCTTTACAGAAATCAAATATTCAGTCAAAATGTAACCATTTTCGTTGACGTCTGAATCAAAAATATACAGCAGTTGTAATATTAATGCCTTTATTGTCGTTTGCAGGAAATTAAAATGACCCTTTTCGCACCGAGGTTTCGTTTAGCTGCTTGCTTACTGAACATTTCAGAAGCCAGAAGGAAGGATCTCATTGAGAAAGTGGCAAAGGCAGCTGTGTATGATGAACATGGTAAGGATGGTGACATAAGGGTGATATATTGCTGCACCAGTAGTCTATCTGTATAGGCACCTACCTTTCACTTGAGGACCACGGGTTTGATTCCGGAACCTGGAGTCCAAGCCCACGTGGTAGCGGCAGAGAGGCTGTTCCGTGGATGCACTCTCTCTCCTCTGGGGATGGGTCTCCTGTGCTCACTGAGGACCGGCTGCCCCTGGTAGTCCCAGTGGAGGGGGGGAGGGAGTGGGTAGGCATTTTGTGATGAACACCCTTAATACTTTGTCACCTCAGTTTCCCAGAGATGTCTAAAGAGGGGTGACATTGGTTGGAGTACATGACAACTTGGACACCAGACCTCTGCTCCATCACAGGGATGACCAGTCATGCCATTGGGTACTGCTGGCATCTACACCCTTCCTTCCACTCTGTTTGATCCTGGAAGGATGGCCCCACTCTCATGTTCTATATCTAGCAGCCACTGACCTGCAGGTCTGGAGAGCGGGCCTGATTTGTCCTGATGCATGGCAGTAGACAGGACATCTGCTGATCAGCTGGGAGACATGGGAAGCTCTCTGTGCAGGCTTGGGATGAATTGGACTGGGACTCGAAACAAAATATCTCAGCTATGGCAGGATGCAACACTGGCCAGCAGGTTTTGTCTGTTAATTAAAATTTGTTGCTTGAGAGAGACACACTGGTACATAAAGAGATGGTTTATGACAAAAAAGGACTATGAAACCATCATGACTGCCCTGATATTCCTACACTGCCTTACTCTGTTCTTACAGAGCTCTGCCCACCCGCTGCCTCCCTTTTGTTTTTAATTACTACCTTGAATTATGTCGCAGTGGGATTTGACCCTCTGGATAGTCTCAGCATTGATGACATTACTGGATGGACTGTTTCGCCCCATCACTAGTTGCTCTGTTAAAAGGTACAATTTATTTATTTTTTCAATCAGTTTTTGTGGCCTCTGGACTGCTGTATGCATCTGTCGTCAGGTATTGTGCTGACCTCCCAGTCCTATCTGGTATTCCCCTACCATCAAGCTGACAGGGATCCACATGGGGTAAGACTTGTGAGTGCTGATGCCATCACACTTGACGTCCAGTTGGATTTTTTTTGCCAGGCATTGCCCCTTTAGGCCATGTTAGCATGCTGCATTCCCTTGTAGAGGAGGCAAGCTCCCTGGGCCACCACAGGGTGTCCCTGGTGCAGTGGAACCTGGCACCTCCTCTTCTGACTGGAAGCGCTGCCACGCAACAACACCTTCCCAACCCATCCCCTCGTAGATCGCCCAACTGGCTCCAGAGACCTCTCTCGACTTGGGTCTCCATTACGAATGTGCAACTCAGTACCCACTGGGTCATTGGGAGGCCTGGTAAGGTACTTCCCAGCCCTTCTGTTGTGCAGTTCCTTTACTTTAAATAACTGAAGTCCACTCTGTTGTAGTCCTGTATGTATATGTACAGACTGTTTCCCTCATAGAACCCTTTCCCTCCAGAACTCCACAGAGTACATATGAACATACGAAAGTTGCCAGCAGTAAAAGGCCAGCATGGTCAATCTAGGCTGCTCGAGATTGCAGCTAGCTCCCCATTCAGCAGCTGCTCCACCCCCCTGCCCTTCCCTCCCTTTACCCTTCCCTTTGCCCTGTCCCACCCCTTCTTGAAGCATTCCACTCTGTTACATGCCACCTCCTCAGCCGATAGTGTGCGTTCCACTTTGCCACTGTCCAGTCTGTCCTTGTACTGCATGTCTTACCCTGCTGCCCCAGGATCAGTTTTGTTGTCCTGCTGTGGATAATATCTACCCTCTCCCTGTCCTCCTCCTAATGCGGTTCCAAAATCACACACACTACTGCAGGTGTTGTCTGACTAATGATATGTACGGTGACAGTATCGCATTTTTACTAGTGCAACACCATCTGATGCACCCCAGCATCCTGTGTTCTTACCCATACGCCATACTGCTTTGGGAAGAAGCATTCAAGCTATTGTTAATTATTACTGCAGGTCCCTTTCCTCCTGTGAGTCCCTACGGTGACTCAACCGATGCAATATTCTGTATGGAATTTCTGTTTCCAGGGTGCATCACTTTACATTTTTTGGCATTAAATTTGAGTTGCAAAATTCTGGACCATTGTTGCAGCTTCTGTACATCCCTTTTCATACTGCTGATCCCCTCATTAGTATCCACACTCCTGCAGAGTTTTGTATAATCTGCAAACAGATTCACTTTACAATGAAGCCTCACTCAGATGTCACTTCTACTACATTCTAGAAATAAATTTCAGAGGGTCAGGAGGGCGGGCCTGTCATCACAGTGGTAGTATCAGTTCTCACGATGCTGGCAGCCTGAGTTTGAGGATGAACATGGGCCATTAGTGGCTGGCCTGGGGGAGAAACACCGAGTATCCCAAAGAGTGCTTTCTTCCTCCGGGGATGGAGAGAACTTGCTGCTGCTGCTATACTGTCATCTGGTTTGGCCACAGATGGTAGTGCAGTTGACAGCGAGTGTGGCAGGGAGGGAGGATGTTGACTGGAGCCTCCATGAAGTAAGCATTTGTGCTTCTGACTTGGTCTCCTAGGATGACAGCATCATAGGAGACGGGAAACTTTCAGTGAGGAGAAAAAAACCCACCATGAGCACCTAAACACAGTGACGGGAGCCATGCTTGGCCCCTACCCGGGCTGTCTGCTCCATAAGAAACCCAGGGAACCTCCTCATCTGTGGTCTGTAGTCGGCAGAAGGTTGGATCCAACTGGCTGGACCCCACCATGAGGGGGTGGGCTTGTGGGGTTGTAATCTCCAGGAAGTAAGTGGTAGAAACTTTGAGGCTGGGGCAGGACCTGACCCGGTGACATGGGAGCCAGAGTGAGGTAAAATATAAAGAAATTCAGTAGATCAGATGGCACACAGAGCTCCAAAAAGGTGGGCCATTTTAAGAAATGTGTGGGCCACTCAAAGAATGGTGACAAAAAAAAAAAAAAACAATTAGTTAAACTTGACATTGGAAGAAGGGAAGGTGTTGCCCAAATATGAAATAAACTGGCTCCTGCTTAAGATTTGCATGTCTGTCTGAGTAGTCACACTCAATGAGTACCTCATAACGGAGAGCGAGGACTTCCTTCTCACTGGCTAGTGGCATTTCTACTTTGTCCCAGACAGTGGTAAAAAAGCCCCCACTGTCCTAGGGAGAACTTTGCAAAAACAAATGGAGGGTCAACATTTTATTTTTAAGGCAGGCTCTTCACAACTCACTCAGCAGATGTCCACTGTACTCATACTGACATCTTTGACTTTTCTTTTTGCAGTCAGTTTGTATGTATTGGTGGTTGTGATTCAGTTTATTTCAAGTTCTGAAGGAGTAGTAAATATGCATTGTTTATGTACTTATTTTTGTCTGCACAGGGCAGAAGCGTCCAGAAACAACCGTGCTTAATATGTTTTGTGACTATGACTATAATAGGTCTGTCTTAACGATAGCAGCTCCCATTGAAAAAATAGGTGAGTCCTCTTTTCACTTTTTCTCAAAGATGCAGTTTCTTGTCTCTGAGGACTGATTAAACGTGCATAACAGCAAGCATAAAATGGCACTCTGTCCTTTATGTGATGAGAAAGACAATTCCTCTTTCATACAAATGTCTTAACTGTGAACACTGACTTGCAGATGAACCCGTGGCCCTATGGAGAGCCTACCTACAGAAATAAATGTAAACACTATCTTTCCCCAAGGTACATCATCGGATATCACTCAGGTGCTCTTTTCCAGCTGTGGGCATCCTCTCCAATGCAAGTTATAAAATATATATATATATATATATATATATGTACACACACACACACTCACAGATAATACCTGCATGGTAAATACCTTTTTTAAAATTGGGTCCCCCTTAGTGTCATAAAATACTACAGTACATTTGTGACAGTGTTGCAAATCACGACACTGCCGCATCGGTACTGTTGCAATTTGCGATACTACTGTACCAAAAAATACAATTTCTTTGCCAACCCACTGCACCTAAATGGTTAGGTCTTTTTGGCTGAAATTTGCAGGTTGGCAGGCCGTGGCCCCACAGATGTGCCTTTTGGTGGTTTGGTAAAAAAATGTAAAGCGGTTACAAAGTTACAGTGCTCTGAAGTTGAGAAATTTCCTGTAGGATAACATTGTGGCGCCCGTGGCACTTTTCAGCGCCATATCTCGAAAACGATTCTATGTACAGATTTTTCGCTACTAGCAGTGGACTAAGCAGGTGTGGAGGTTTGGAAGACATGAGTACAACTGCAGTGGAATTTTTTTCATAGTTGCTACGGTTACTGAGAGATTGCCAAATACATGTTACGAGGGTTCCTTTTGAGTACTATGGGGCTGCTGTATGGCTCCATACTTATGTGTAAGTGGGAGCACAGAGCCCAGAGGGCCCATACTCCCACATACGCATACCATTACACAAAAACTGGGCAATGTGAAAGGAGCGCAGGGCTCGGAGGGCCCGCGCTCCCACTAACACATACCAGTTACATTACACTTTCTCAAAAAGAAGGGAAATTAATTGCAAAAAAACTTTAATACATCAGTTAGGGTTGATAGCACAGCGACAAAGCATGGGAATGTGATGTTAGGGTTACCCCCCCCACACACCACACACCCCACATACCAACAGATGTCTGAGTGTGCCATGGGGTCAAGCCAGGTTCAACTCTCACCCCATTCTCCCATACTGTAGCATGTCAGCTTTCTTACACTTGGAATGGGGTGAGAGTTGGGCCTGACAACTCCATGGCACACCCCAACATCTGTTGGTGTGTGGAGGGCAGGGGGGTTGGGGTGAGGTGGTGGTGGGGTAACCCTAACATCACATTTCCATACATTTGTCGCTTTGCTATCAACTCTAATTGATGCATTAACAAAGTTTTTTGCAATATATATATATCAGTGTTTTGCATACAGTTGTACCCTGAAATACTTTACACTGGAAATGTTAACAGTAACATTAGAAAAAATATAGTGATTTATACATGATAAAGCATTAAAATAAAAACAGAGAAAGTCAAATTAGATAAGAATGAGAGTGGCGCTTAGTGCTACAAATTGAGGTACAGGGTGAAATGAAAAATGAAACCTACTCCTTGAACCCAGGGTACCTAAGACCGTAAGTTTGCAAAGGAAAAAAAAAAATCTACCGAGTGGGGAATTTGCTGTTCCCTACTCTCTGCTGTCCTAGCATGACTCTGCAGTCAGCATGTACTTGCTCGTGATGAAAACTGAAACAAACACAAATAATCTTTTAGGGCTTTTCTGTGGTGCGTACACAGTATAAATAGTTACTTTGTAGTTTTCACTGTACCTCTGTTTGGGAGACTGTTCTAGTTTTTGTGGCATATGGACCTATTCTTGCACTCCAGGCCTGGGATAAGCTGTGTGATCGGTATCAGTTTCTTATTTATTTGCTTTTTATTTTAATTTTTCAGGGACAACAGTCGATCATTTGCCTAACATAAATACTAACATACTAAAATACCAGCAGAATAGGCCTAATGGTCTTTCAAGTCTGCTCGATTTTCAGCACCCGCACTGAGGGCTGATTTTGGTGCCCCTCCCTCCCCCTTGGGTTATACTGTTCCCAGTTCCAGATGTTCCACCTGTATTGGGCTTGGTCAGATTTACCCTACCCCTGTGCCTTTCCCATCCCTTCTTAAACCCATCCACAGTCTCCACCTCTACTAGCTCCCTGGGCAGCGCATTCCATAGCTCCACCACCCTTTCAATGAAATAACACCTCCTCCTCTCCCCTCTGAGCCTGCCCCCTTCCAGCTTGCACCCATGACCTCTCATTGCCCCACCCTCCTTCCTTTGGAGCACCCTGACTGGGCCTCCCTTATTGATCCCCTTCTTGTACTTAAAGTCCTCTATCATGTCCCCCCATCCCTCCTCTCCTCCAGGGTGTACATGTCGAGCTCCTTGAGCCTCTCCTTATAGGTCCTCTCCCCCAGGCCCCAAATCATTTTGGTTGTCCTCCTTTGGACCTTCTCTAGGAGTATAATGTCCCTCTTTAAATGTGGTCTCCAAAACTGCACACAATACTCAGGGTGCGGCCTAACCAAGCTGTTGTACAGTGGAAGGATCACTTCCACCTTTCTGGAGGTAATCCCCCTGGCGATGCATCCCAGCATCCTATTTGCTCTTGACGCTGCCCTCCTACAGGTCTCTGAGTTGTTCATTTTGACATCTACCACTACCCCCAGGTCCCTCTCACCCACCGTGACTTGAATCGTGTCTCCTCCCAGGATATACCCCTGACCTGGATTTCTGACTCCCAGGTGCAGAACCTTGCACTTCCCTGCATTGAATTTTAGTTTCCATTTTCCCGACCACCTTTCCAGAGTCTCCAGGTCCTCCTGCAAGGCCACCCTCCCCTCCTCCTCCTCATCCACCACTGCACCCAGCTTTGAGTCATCTGCAAAGAGACTCATTTCACTCCTGATCCCCTTCCTGTTGTCTGAGACATAGGCATTGAACAGGAGTGGCCCCAGCACTGACCCCTGGGGCACCCCACTAGTAACCCACCTTGGGGATGAGGCCAACCCTCCAACCACCACCTTCTGAGTACGCTCAGAGAGCCAATTTCCTAACCATCTTAACAACTGTCTCCCTACCCCCATTTCCTTCAGCTTAGCCAGCAGGCCACTGTGGGGTACCAAATCAAACACCTTGCTGAAGTCCAGAAAGAGGACGTCCACTGGCCTACCCTGGTCCAGGGCCCTCATCACCCAGTCATAGAACTCAGCAAGGTTTGTCTGGCATGATCTTCCCAGGACAAAGCCATGCTGCCTATCGTCCAAATACCCAGTTTGCACCAATAACCCCCTAGCCTTTCCTTGACAATACCCTCCATCACATTGCCGACCACCAACGTCAGGCAAACGGGCCTGTAATTTCCCGCCTCTTCCCTTGATGCCCCCCTTATGGATCAGCATGACATGGGCCACCCTCCAGTCTTGGGGCACCTACCCAGTCCTCGGAGAGATGTTGAAAAGCTCTACTGGGGGACTGCCAGGACATCCGCCAGTTCCCTCAAGCACCCTGGGATGTATCTCATGTGGCCCAGGTGCTTTCTCCATCTGAAGGGACCTGAGGGCTTCCCTTACTCTCTTTACTGGGATTTCATCTTCCACGTCCTCCCACGTTTCACCCTGCACTGCTGGTGGGGGACCTGTCTGTGGTGGCCACTCCCTTTCCCCAGACACATCAAAGCCCCTGATCTCTACCGGTCCCACCCCTTACTCCAGTTTGCCCCCGCTCCCCATAGGAACATGCCACTCCATTTCCCCTGGTAAAAACTGAGGCAAAGTACTCATTTAGGACTTCTGCCTGTTCCCCCGCCTCCTGTGCCCAACTATCCCCTATCCTTATCCTGCTGATCTGCCTGCTTACTTTCCTTTTTCCCCCTATGTATCTAAAGAACCCCTTGTCCCCACTCCAGATCCCACTGGCCAAGGACTGCTCCTTTTTGCCTTGGCTGCTCTCACCACCCTGGGGACTCTCTTGGCTGTCAGCTCATATTCCTCCTGATCCCTTTCACTCCTTGAGTGCTTGAAGCACCTATAGGTCGCCTTCTTGTCCCTCACCACATCCTGTACCTCCCGGGTCCACCAGCAGGGTTTTCTGGCCTTACCGAACTTACACCTCTCCCTTGCGCAGGATCTGGTAACCTCCTGCATTCCCCCTCCTAATGATCCCCCACCTGCTGTCAGCATCCATATTCGGCCTTATCCTGTCCAAACTATCTTTAAAGATCCCTCCCATCTTCCTGAAGTCTGCACCCCTGAAGTCGGATACTACCGTCCTTGTTCGGCTTCCCCCCCCAGGTCCAGGAAGAACCAGACTGTGGCGTGACCACTCCCTGCCAATGGGTCCCTCACCTCTAGGTCCCTAATCTGATCACTGTCTTCCAGGACCACGTCTAGTGTCCGGGCCTCCCTAGTTGGTTCACCCACCTGTTGCGTCAGAAACATGTCCTGGAAGACATCCAGCAGCCTCTACTCCCTGGCCACTGGTGATGTCATGGTCCCCCAGTCTGTTCCTGGCATGTTGAAGTCCCCCATTACCACTACCCTTCCCTTTCCCAATCTACAGTGTCCCTCGAGATTTGCCACCAAACTTTCTTTCAGAACCTCCGCCAGTGCTGGTGCTCTGTATACCACTCCGAACTTTACTCTCTTAACCCCGTGTGTCAGTAGGGTGACCCAAATGGCCTCCACATTACCCTCTGCCTCCTCTACCCCTCCAGTACCCATGACATTTCTGACTAACAGTGCTACACCACCCTTCCCTCCCCTGTCTTTTCTGAACATAGTGTAGCCCTCAGATTTAGGTCCCACTCATGCCCTTGAGTGGCCCAGGTCTCAGTGACTGCTACAACATCTACCCCCAACTAGCATCGCTTGAGCTCAGGCATTTTATTTCCTAAGCTCTTGGCATTTATCAGGACCACTCTCCACCCCTTTTCCTCCTCTCCTTCACCCCCCTGAGCTCCTATTTCTCAGCTCCTGCACCCTACCTGGTGACCCATTTCCATATCTCCCTAACCCCCTAGGAGAGTGGAGACCATGTCCCTCATTTGTCGTACCTGCTGGCAATGCCCTTTTTTGATCCCTCCCCCCTTCACAAGTTTAAACCCCACCTTTCGCTGATGAACCCAGCTAGTTTGAGCTTAAGGATTTCTTTCCCCTCCAAATTAAAGTGGAGACTGTCCCTAGCGTACAGCCCCTTATCCTCCCAGGTCTCCCCCACCACCCAGTCCCCCACCAGGCCATACCCCAATTCCCCACACCACTCCCCAAGCCACTGATTTTATCTCCTTAATCTTCTTTTTGTTTTCCCCACTAGCCCTTGGCACTGGCAGGATTTCCAAAAAGGAGATCTTACAGCCTATGGAAAGGCATACCCTGGCCAACTCCCGGAACCTTGCCTGAATTTCTCGTTCACTGTTACCATTTATGTCATTTGTCCCCAAGTGCACTAGAATGTCCAGGGTCCCCCCACATTCCCTTGCCAGTGAATACAACTCTTGCTTGGCCTTGTACACCATCAGGCCTGGGTGGCAGTTGGTTCTGATCAGACAGGTTTTACCCTTCCCCTGCATGCCTCTGATCATAGAGTCCCCCAATAGCAGTACTCTAACCTCCGCCTTGCCTCCCTGTTCACCCCTTGGGTTTCCCGTCCCTTCCATGCCCCTCCTCATCTCTCCATTCGGGTTCTCGCCCCAATCGGCTCCTCGCACCTCCCACAATCTGGGTGTTGAAGGTAGCCCCGTCACTATTTTCCGTGGTCCCCCACCTCTACCCATGTCCTGGCCTTCTTTATCCCCCCCCACCCGAGTATCTTTTTCTGTATCTCTTTCTCCACTCTTGATTCATCCATCTGCCCTATCTGCTTGCTTATTTGGCTTTCTTCTCGCTATCATCCCATTTACGTCCTGCGCCTTCCTGCCTGTTGTGCTCCCCTGTTCTATATCCTCAGTTTCCTCCTTGTTTCCCTGATCCTATTTTTTCTTTTCCTCCCCTACCCTCTTCCCCATCCTGTCCAGGCCCCCCTCTATTGCTCCCTTGCCTCTTGCCCACTTCACCCTTTCTATCCATCCCTGCCCCAGCTTCACCAGCAGCAACATCATCATCCTCCTCCCCCCCCATGCTCCCCTCTTCCACCAACTGCTGTAGAGGGTTAAAACGATTTGTGAGCCTTAGCCCATCCCCCAGTGCCCCCCCATTCCTACGCCCCATGGACACTCCCAGTCTCTTGCCTACTGCTGTGGAAGTTTCCACCTTTTGGGCCCCACCTACCAGGGTCCCCTATAGCCCCCTGTGTACCCCCCTTCCCTCCTCCCCTAGTGTGAGCACCTCTCTTCACTCCTCCCCCAGCGTGGGAGGCCCCAGCACATAGTGCTTCCATGTAGGTGACCGCTTGCCTCCTACCTCTTCAATCCTCCCCCCCCCCCGCAGCACCCCCAGCTGCCTTCGGAACCCCTGTACCTCCTCCTTAAGCTGTGCCAGCTGGTAGCACACTGGGCATCCCCCAAACATCCAAGCCAAGCCCAGTTCAGTATCATGGCTGCACCACACTCTGTGCACCCAACCACCCGCCCAAAGATAACTGCTTTAGTGACTTGTGGTCCCTTCCCCATCATCGTAGCAGTTTTTTCTAGGCCAAATTACCAACTCAGTGGCTCTACAGTTTCTCCAGCTACCAGTACCTATATCTAGACAATCCCCCCATACAGCATGCAGACTTTCAAAGTTGCAACGCTTAAGTGAGAGCCAGCTAACTGGGGTTTCTGTAAGACAACAGCTACTAAATAGCTCTAATTCACTATTTTTTTCGCTGTTCATCAGGTCTAGCTAGCAGGAGTGTTGTAACATCAAAAACACAAATAATGAATTAAAGCAATTTAGTAGCTGTTGTCTTACAGAAACCCCAGTTAGCTTGCTCTCATTATCTGCTAAACTAACTGTTGCTATTTGTGCTCCCTGGATAAGAAGTTACAAGGCTCTGCTGTTGCTAAACTAATTTTAAAGCAATACACATGCTAAATCTAAGGGTATGGCTACATCACTGTCACATGAGACAGGGGGCATCCTGGGAGAAAAAAACAATAATGCATGGGATAGACATAAAGGAATTCTGGAGGTCAGGGGTAAGGGGCAACAGACTTCCTGGAAAACATAAACTGAACTTACAAACTTAAATGGGCAGACTAGGTGGGCCATAGGCCCTTATCTGCCGACACTTTCTATGTATCTATGTTGCTAAACTAATTTTAAAGCAACACACATGCTAAATCTAAGGGAATGGCTACATCACTGTTACATGAGATGGGGGCATCCTGGGAGAAAGAAAGCCAATAAAACTATTTGTTATGGAGATCCCCAGGGGTCGTAAAACTACCATACAGCTAGCAGGCGATTTAGGAAAAACTCCAAATAGCAGACAGAGAGAAGAACACACTGGGATTTAACATACATATCAAAATAAACTACATAACATATGTTTTTTGCACTTTCTGGGTGTACTACTCCTTTAAGGATTTCTGTCCCCCTAGCCACAGAAAGATTTTAAGGTTTTAGGCAACATTTAAAACACAACAGCAAAACTTACGACAAAAAAGGTAAATAAGCTCTCCAAAAACAACCTCACCACATCCTCAAACTCCACTGCTAACACTACCCACAGCAAGAAGAATATGGAATTATGATTTGGCAGCAGAGGGAGAACTGAAGTAAGCAGTGAGGGATGTTGAAATATTGTGGCAGCTGGGGAGTGTGAGGAAAACAGTGGCGCTGTCAGTCTATTGTGGTCTGTGTATAAAAGACAGCGATTGGTTGTGAGGTCAGGTGATTTAGTACACTGGTGCAAAAATCAACATTTGTTCTGCAGTTGGGTCCCTAACAGCAGACATAGCCCATTTATTTAGGTTAAGTTAGCTTCACGTAAGTTGTGTAACTAGTAAGCTTTTTATTTTTCAGGTGTCATGTCCACCTTGAACAGGTGACATTTGATGGCCACCAAGCCACTTCGTCCTGGCCTTGCTGTGGTACCTTCCAGGGTTTCTTTCAGAGTTTAATTTATTTATTTATTTGAAAGATTGGAGACTGGGAAATTCACACTGCGTCAAGGCTCGTTTCTAGGTGGGATCCAGGGGAAAGGGTACAGGAGAAATAATAAGCACAACAACACAGTCTCATTTCTTAATCAGAATAAAGTGCAGACACAATACAATATGGAATACTGAACGGTGACATATTTCGGTGCAAAGTAAAGTGCAGTTACAATACAGTGTGGCATATATAAACAAGCTAAAAGACATATACGTGCATAAACATCCTGTGATGCTTTGAATTATGGGGGGATGTGTGTCATTGTGTGTATATATAAACAAGTGCAAATAAAGTCGTGGCAAATGGCAAGAGACAACAGTTGTAATCCACTAGAGACCTGCTAGGTTGGGGGAGTGCTTTCCCCTGTGTGCAGGAAACAAAGTTCATGGAATCAGCAGACAGGTTTGAGGGGAACCAGTCGGAGGCCCAGAATGTGGACAGTAGTGGCTGCAAGCCAGGCCTGCATCAGATAAGTGGGAAACGGGTGCAAGTGCAAGTTTTATGTGTTTAAAAAATAAAAATGGCTTTCTCAGCTGATGAAAAGTCTCATATTTAGCTCCTTCTGATGCAGATATCTGGTGCTGTTTTCCCTAGCTAGCTCTGTTGCCAAAAGATCCATTGCATCTGGAAAATAAAAAAGATTACTGTCGATCTAAAGAGTTGAGCATCTTTTTTTGTACATGATGCTCTCCACAGGAACAACTCCTCTGAACCATTGTTACAGGCGCAATATAGGGAAGCTAGACATCCTGAAATCACCTCCCCAGCGAATTCACAACAGTCAAAGTCGTTGTTCTGGCTGCACCTACCACCTGGAATGCATTTCTCAACAACAACAAGGATTCCATGACCAGGCCACCTGATGGCCCGGCAGTAGCAGGTTGTCCTTCCACACTGAAGTCCCAAGTTCAGGAGTGGACTCTGGAGTCTGCGCTTGGGCAGCCAGGGTAGGCAATGCATTGCCACTACTGGCACCACATCCCTGCCAGCGTGAGGAGTGGTGGAGCACTCTGGCACTGTAGCAGGCTAGCACCATCTGCTGGTGGGTCTGGGAGCTTGCTGTCCAAGTAGAGTGCACACTGTGTGCTTTTTGTGTTATGTTCCCCAGAATATGCTGTGTGTGCTGTCGGGGAGAAATGGTGGAAAACAGAAACCCAACCGCAGCATGATGACTGATCAACCTGCCGTAGTCTGCACACCATCAACCATGATCCTTGCCTCTCTTCCATGGATTTGGACCCTGGAGGGGTACTGAGCCTCTACAAATCCCTGATTTGGGGGGGGGCACTACAAAGCCAGGGAGGTACATGTAGCATCTGCCTGGGACCTTTGGGCTTCACTTCTCCTGAATCTTGTAGCGGGCCGCCCTGGGTTGTTGAAGTTGTGCTGCTGAGGTAGCAATAAGGGGGACCTTCAGGACCATTATTCTCGAGGAACTATAATGTTTACTGGCCCACACAGTCCCTCCCCACAACAGGTGACACTAACTCAAATTATTGCCCCTGACAATGCAGTACAGTGCAAAGAAATACTTAATTTAAAAGTCAGTGGAAGAAAAAAAAAAAAAACAAGGAAGCAGTAGTGAAAAATTGGAGATATGGTGTAGCAGTCAAATGTTTGTTTTCGTTGACTGGGTAAGTGCACTAGACATAGAGATGCCTATTTTCAGGCATGACCTGGGAGAGTACAAAGTAAAACACAGTACAGATACACGGTGCAGGGAAGCTCACAGTTAACAAATAGAAGTAAGGACAGTAAACCAGGAAAACAAATGTGATTGGAGATAAATTTACACACCAGTAAGTGAATCAAAAACAAAATTAGGAAATACATATGAACAAGCCAGCAGAAGAAGGCCATTTGGTCTCGTATTGCAGGGTACACAGCTAGAGCTACTGTCCCTGCCCTTCCTCCCCACTCCTCCCTATCCATGATACTTACATTCTCCCTATGCCTATCTCAGCCTCTCTTAAAGCTGCCCACTGTCTTCAATGAGATGACCTCTTCCGGCAGCGCATTCCAAGTGTCCACCATACACTCTGTGAAGAAGTGCTTCCTGACCTCCCTCCTAAACCTCCCACCCTCCATCTTAAGACTGTGCCCCCTCGTGTTATGGTTGCCACTCAATTTAAAGAGACTCTCCTTATCCACCTTATTTATCCCTTTCAGGTACTTGAAGGTCCTAATCATGTCCCCCCCCCTTCTGTCTTCCAGGGAGTACATATTTAGTGCCCTCAACCTCTCCTCATATGCCTAACCCTGCTGACCCGCTGTCATCTTTGTAGCCCTCCTCTGGACCTTCTTCAGCAGATTAATGTCTGTTTTGAGGTGTGGGCACTAACACATACTAACATCCTTCAGATAAAAACTAATGCAAAAAACAGTTCAGTAGGTAATCAATATTAAATACATTAGCAATTTATCACAAAAGAAAGGGGTGTGTTTAGCAGGTTAGAGGAAGAAAGAGGGAGAGAAGAAAAAAATACTGGCTAAATAGTCACAGGTTAGCCAAAAATGATGGCCAACAAGGTCAAAGTGCATAAAAGCAAGACAGTTGCTGACTAGTATTGGACGTATGTAGCAGGAGAAGTCAGAAGGTATCCCGGGGATAAAAACAAGTGCAGGGATTAGCAGCAGCAAGATAGTTATGCAGAGCCCATTTAAAGCTAGTATGAGTGGGGGAGAGACGGATGGCTACTGATAGTGAGTTCCAGAAGAGAGGAGCAAAGTGGGAGAAAGCCTGAGAGCTCATTTTCATTTTGTATCTAGGAAAAGATAGGGACTGGTCACCAGAGTGAAGTGCATAGAGGAGGCTTTGCAGGGTCAGCATCTGAGCAAGGAAGGAGGAACACGCGAAGTGTATGATGCCGTCAAGCAAGGCGCCAAGAGAATTTTGGCAGTATGTCTCCGGGGGAGCCAGTTTAGGCCACTGTAGAGTCAACAGTGATGGGTAAGGCGGTGAGAGGCCAAGGTAAAGCAACAGATGTTATTATAAGTAGTGTTCCATTTGTGAAGACTTGTTCTGGTAACACCAACATAAGTGATAGATCCATAGGCGAGAGCAGGAAGAAGAATGCCTTGGGCGATAACTATTCTGGCGGAGGGTGTGAGTGCATGGCGAGTTTTGTAGGCCAGTCCAAGTTTATAGTTTACAGCCCTACAGGTTTGTGGAGATGTGAGGAAAGTCAAGGAAGGGTCTAAGGTAATACCAAGCTATTTGAATGAATTGGCACTGTTGAGGAAGGAACCATCACAGCATGGAATCGATACCTGACCCAAACATTTCTTTAGTTTAGGGGCAAAGCCAAAGAGCACTGAGTGGGTTTTGTTGGAATTAAGGACTAATTTGTTACTTGTGAGCAGCGCTGGATGGAGCAAAAGTCAGCAGAAAGGATTGTGTTGAGATCAGCAGTATTATTGGAGCAAAAGTAAAGAACCAGGTCATCAGCACAGAGTAAAGATGAGCAACAGGAGACATTGAGAGATATGTCATTTATAAAGATGATGACGAGGAGGGGACCAAGTATAGAGCCTTGGGGGCACCCCAACATTTATAGCTGCAAGGTCGGAGATGGCCGAGTTAAATCTGACAAACTGTTGCCAATCAGCTTGGTAGCAGCTATACCAAGCAACAACCTCAGAGGAGAAAGCAAGGGAGAACATTTTTGATTTAAGGAGAGAGTGGTTAACAAGATCAAAGGTTTTTTTCAGGTCGATAAATATGGCACCTGTTAGTAGGCCAGAGCTCATAACAATTTTAGTGTCATTTGTGAATTTAGGTAATGTAGTGGCCATGCTGTGACCTCTCCTAAAGCCATGTTGGGCCTTCGAGAGGAGGTTCCGGTCAAGTAGATACGCAACTGTTTGATTAGTGATGAGTTTTCCTAAGAGCTTTGAGGATGGCAATAGGCCAATAGTTAGGGATAGCCTTGGGGGTCACCTTTCTTGAATACAGGGACGATTCTATTAATTTTCCAGATATCCAGAACCCTCTCTGAGCAGAGTGACAGATTAAAGATTCTGGCAAAATGCCACAACAATTGCCTCCCTCTTGGCAGTCCCACGGTCCCTCAGAGCGGATGCACCAGGTTTTTATCCTTCTAAAGGCCTTGGAAAGAGTTGTCTCATGTTGCAGTGGGTACCTCACATAGATGCAGTTGCAGTTAGCAGGGCGGGTAGATTGTTGGCATGCTTGTGCTGTTGCAGAAACAAACTACCTTAAGGGGGTGAAAACAAGGATCTTGGCGAGAGGCAGCATCAAGGGCCCGTGAGCCTCCACAACAAACCTCCAGAATTTTTTTTTGGGGGGGGGGGGGGCGCTTAACTATGGTAAGTCTAGGGTGAAGCAAGTAATATGGCTGTATGGATCAGTCAGGATAGGAGTAGGCCGTGACAGTTGGAAGATAAAAATCTCTATAGAACAAAAGGACCCCACGACCATTCATGCCTTTTAAACCAGCAATGTTCATGGGCTGACCTTGCCTCTGTTCCTTTGGCACTAAGGAAGCCAGTATTGTTGCTGAATGCTAACTTCTCAACCTCCTACTTCTCTAGGTTTGATCAATCAGCCATAATTGGTCCCCCATGACCTACATGAAAACGAAGCACTAGCCTAAATATGGATATGCTGGAGTACAAAAATCCAAGATAAAACTAAATGAACTTGTTAAACGTTAGCAACAAAATGCCTCCTTTAAATATTTGTGCCCCCTACCCACAATGGAGTCAAACATGCCAAAAAGAAATGTTAAATTTCTTTGAAAGCAGATCCTATTAGCTTGGAATTGATTGGATCATACACATGTTGCGAGCATTAAATTTATTTTAGACTGCATTGCATTTCTGTACTTTTTTTTTTCAGTGCTTTGTAATCACATTCAGTGACTGTTTTCTTACCCTTTGTGTGTATGAATAGTCCATTGTCTGCAATTACTGTTCAGAATGTAAGGTTCAACTGTGCTTTGTGTTGAAATGTAGTCCAAACATTCCTCTTTAGCTAGATCCAGATTGTATTTGTCGGGTTATTTTTAGTCGTTATAATAAGGGCACTTATTTTTGTCCATTCAAGCAGGTCTTTCCGTCTTTGTTTTAAGCAGCTGTTCAAGTTACAAAAACTTTGTACAAATACCTTTCTGTTCAATTTTACTTTGTCCTTCTCCTGTCTTGTAAGATGTCATTTTCTCCATTTTCAGTCTACTTTAGCACTTGTGAGACTTGGATTACTTAAAGGAGAGTTTGTTTAAAGGGGAACACTGGTGTACAAAGAAAGATGACGGTGTTGTTGACAAGAGAAAATTTGTTCCAAATGAGCCACTGGCCAAACCTGCAGCTCTTTTAGGACCAGAAACATAACGCATTTAGTTCCCCCTCCTTGTACAGCTGCAAGCATCCATTTCTACATCACTAGCACAGGAAATGACATCAGAGAAGGGGACTAAAGAGGTAAAATACAGTGCTGCCAGTAATTCCTAATGAAGCTTTCCTGATCCCCACGAGACTCTGTTATTTTTAATAACTTGTGGCAATGGCATTGTCAGGCACCAGCACAGTCGGGCACCAGCACTCTTGTGAACTTGCAGATTTGTAAAGCATTGTTTCATGGCAATCAATTTTGCATTGTTTTTGAGAAGTGTTTCACATAGTTCCAGCGCCACCAGTTTCCAAAACATTTGGGGTTTGATTGCTTTGCATAATGTTTTATGACATCCTCATTTAGTGAACGGCTTTGCGCCTGTGAGGTTTGCAAAATTTCATACTGCTAGTACTGTGCTAAATCATTTTTGTGCGAGTGCCACTTTACATATACAGTATGTTTGCAGTGATGCAATTTTGCATAATTAGATTTTGCTGGCATAGTTTTGTGCAGTGTGAGACAGTGTGCTGTAGTGATTTACAGCACTGGCTTGAGAACTGGGAGATCACAGGTTCAAACCTCAGCAGTGCCAAATAGTCAGTGTGTGAGTTTGAGCAAGTCACATAACCTCTCATTTCACCTGAACCTCTGTTCAGCTGGTGGTTCTGGTTTATTACATATTCTGGATTAAATTTATTTAGCAATTTTGCATTGAGAATGTTCCTTGCTGGTTTGGAGTGGATAATGCATGCACTGCTTGTGTTTGTATTGTCTGATTCATCACTTTTTTTTTGGTAGCGGCACCACAGTAAGCCTCACCATAGTGCGGTTCACTTGTTGTTTGGCACATGTATTTTCTGCTTGTGCCTTCATCTGCCGGATTGCACCAGAATCAGAGACCACCATTTGTAAAGACTCCCAATTTTATGTGTCAGTTTCCATGAAAGAGTTGACCCTTGCAGTTTATTTGGTGCCCCTCTGAGCATTACATGGGTAATAACACAAGACAGGGCATGTGCTGGTTAGGAGGTTTAGGTGCTCTTGTAGTATGTTCTAAGGCACAAGGCTACAAGCTGAGTACTCCTGAACAAACACTGAAACGCTAATATCTCCCAATGAATGCAGCATCCTGGAAAGCATTAGTGCACTTATAAAATGGCTTAGTGTTGCCAGCCCAGTGGCGTGGAGGGCTGAGGCGCTGGACACCTTATTTCCTCCCATGCCGGTGACCCGAGTTTGGGAAGGCCTGAGTCATCTGGGGGAGCTGTGTTAGCAGCCATAAGGGGCAGCTCTCCTCTCCTGGGGCGGTACATGGATTTCTCCGGCTCTTGGCTGCCACCAGGTGGAGGCTAGGTGGCAGTGCCTAGCCACAAGGGAGACCAGGCATTAGGCTGGATGGGAGGAAGGGGCCGTCACCGGAACCACGGAGCACATGCGCGTGTTCTTGGGTCCCTGGAGTAATGGAGAAAATGGAAAATGGGGCACTGAGGCAAGCTAAATGAAGCTCTGAAGCTAACGACAGATTGAAATCCTCTGAGAGAGGACCGCAGCCGTGCCTGCCTGGAGCCCCAACAGGAAAAGCAATATAAAAAACAAATAAACTAGCCTAGTATTAAACATTTTGGTTTAGAAACTGCAGCACTGTGATTTTATGAGTACGTATAGGTATGGTGGGTGATCTGCTTCATCCAATCAGAGAACAGCATTTGTGGCAGCCATGTTGACCCATTTCTAAGGTGGTGTAATATGGTATATAAGCCATTGTTTTAATGTTAACATTTTTTTTGTTTAGTTTTATTTTTTGATAATATGGTAAGGCCCACTGGGCACAAGGCCCATTTGTAGGGGCAACCTGGGAGCACACAGAGATTAAGTGACTTGCTTGGAAGCACGTAGTGTGCAAGTAGAGGTTGTGGGAATCAAACCCAGGTCTGCTGGATGTACCAAGCTTGTTCACAGCTCAGTGCTTTAATTTCTAGGCTACACTGCTGACCCCCCCCCCCAAAAAAAAAATTTGTAAAGTATGTAAGTGAAAAAAAAAAATTCTCTCAGCTCCACAAGTGCTAATAGGGTGCTGCCCAAGAAAATAGGTTTGGGGTTTGTATGTGGACATTTTCTTTTAAGAGTTATATTTAAAAAAAAGACCCAAGGCTTTGAACATGCAGCATATATCACTGGATATTTTGAACAGTTGCATATTTATTTATTTATTTTATTTAGTTTTTGTTTACCGGGTAGGTACACTAGACAGCATAGCTGCCTATTTTCAGGTATGACCCGGGAGATTACAACAAAGGGTACGTAGACAGTAATAGATACAAGAAAACATCATGGGAACAAGTAGAAGTCAGACATACTACACTTATACAAAATTTTCAGCAATGACAGTACATTTGCAGGAATCTATATGTAGTAACAAAACAGAAATATAAGTGCAAATAACTAACAGTCATAAGTCATACAACTAGTGAGTAAGTGCTAGAAGAGAGGAAATAACAAGATTTCCAGGCAGGTTTGAGAGCAGTAGAGGTTGGAGCCCGTAGGCAACTAGGAGGAACCAGTGCAGGAGTGAATGGATAGAGAACAGGAGCAGGGTTCAGAGCTTAGAAGAGCCATACGAAGCTCCTGTTTGAAGCTGTGTGGAGAAGAGGAGATTCTTCGACTCAGTGGAAGGGAGTTCCATAGTTTAGGGGCCCAGCTAAAGAAAGCATTCTCACCCATTTTGGTTTTACATCTCGGTTGGACAAGAAGGGATTTGTCAGCTGATCTCAGTGGGTAGGCAGAGGTCAAAGGTTTGAGCAGTAGAGCCAGTTTGTCAGGTATGTGGGAGGAGATGATATTCTTTATGAAACAGTAGGAAGTAAATAATAACTAATAATTCAATTGCAGGTCATTCTGTAGTTGCTGCTTGTGTTAAGGCCTTTGAATCAATTGATATGGAGAAACACAGTGGCATCCACCCTTGCCTTGGAGCTGTGGACCTGATTCCCATCTATCCGCTTTCAGAATCTGTGGGGCTAGATGAGTGTGGAGCAGTGGCTCGAAGTAAGTGGAGCATGAGCGTTAATAATGGTTTCACGTCTGGATATAATGGTTTGCTTCATTGAACTGATAGGATGTCGGACTGGAATTGTGTGTAGAGGGGAGGGGAGGCTGGGAGAGTGTGAGTAGCCTTTAACTATATAGATGATGACGTTTTAGATATTTTACGTGGATATGTTTAGATATGTTATTTTATTGCATATTTTTGTTATGTAAAGCGTTCTGAGTGACCGAGTGACATAAAGCCAGTAGTGCCAGGCAACAAAGACGTTAGCAATCCACACAGAATAAAAGTCATGTTTCAAAACATTCTGGAGACACATTCTGAGGACACATTCAGGAGACGGAGGTGTTGCCCCATATGCACGTACTTCTCTGAGCTGAAGGCGAAGTTTGCTGGACTCCAAGCCGAGCTGGCAAAGGTCCATCCAGAGGACCTCTTGCTCCTCCCCAGGGGCCACCGAGTAAGCTGCCTTTGCCTCAAAGGGTGCTTAGACACAGGCAAGAAGGCTGGACCTTGATGGGTTCTGGGAGAGTGGGGTGGCAGGTGGGGTACACAGTCCTCAGCCTTTGTCACTATGACATTTTCTTCACAATTCTGGAGGGATGGGACAGCTGGGAGGAGGCACCCAAAGTGGTGGCAAGGGAGGAAGTGGTGGACCCTCAAAGGAGAGGTCCAGTGGTTAAATTGGAAATGTTTAGGTGGGGTAATTCTCACATCTAGATTTCAGGGTGGTGGACAGTCATTTCTAGGTGGTGGAACTCTCCTATAGTAGTCAATGGAGAAAGATGATAGAGGTGGTGGAGCTGTCATACAGTTTTTTAAGAGGTGGAGGAACTGAGTTCCTTTGGGCTTCTGCCCAATTTAAAGCAGCAGTACTACGAGAAAAAAATTGTGCTTTTTTTGACAGTTTATTCCCTGTGCCCTGCTAATCATATACCTGGTACCCTTTCTCGACGGCATCTTACTATCGCCGAGTAATTTGTTCAGTTATTTTCTGCTTTTGTTTACATTTCTACCACTAAGCATGTTGCACTGGAACTCCCTCTGCTGCCAACTGCACATGTGTATGACTTGCAGGGACATCATCGGGAATGGTCAGCAGAGGGTCCCTGTGCTGTTGTCAAAAGACGTGATGTGACCTGTAGAAAAAGCGCAGCTGAAAATTAGTCAGCTGCCATATTTGTTGTAGCTCTACAACAATTCAACTAAATTGCAAATATCTAAAAAACTAAAGATGACTGGAAAAAAACATTTACAGGTATGGAAACTGGAACTTTGGACGCATGCTTACAGACGAAAAGCAGAATTTTGATAGCTCACGTCCTGATTTGATAGTACTGCTGCTTTAACCCCTGGGGGGGTCCAAAGGTGGATGGAAAACGGCCCCAACAGGCTGAACACAGAGATGTGACTGTTGTTTCACAAGGAGAGCTGCCACTCCTACTCCAGCACTTCTGGAAACCTTCCCTCGAAATTGAGAGGGCACACTGGGCCCTTGTCCCGATCCCCAAAGCTGGGGAGAGACCTCGATCCATCTTCGCCCAGTTCCTCAGGTTAAAGAGAACATTTGGGCACTGGCGAGAGATAGAGGATCACTCAGCTGGCAGGGTTACTGGATGTACATATTCTCAGACTACTCAACTGAATTGCCCATGAAAAAGAAAAGCTATTACGGAGTAGAGAAAGTACTGCAGGAGGTGGGGATCCTGTACAGACTGCAGTGTCTGGCCAAGCTGAGCATCAGTAGGAATGGGGTCCCCCTCCTATTAGAACTGGCCAGATAAGCTTCCCATGCTGCAACAAAAAAGAAAATGGGATGGGGGACAACAACACTGGCTAGGACAGCACAGGCAGACCTGGACCCTACAGCACCCTGATGCTTAATATGGAGGACCCCCTAGTGACCCCATTGCCTGGCAGACTACAAAGCAAAGCGCTCGGGTCTGGGGGGGGGGAGACAGAGATAAGCAACGATCAGGAGGGTGAGGCCTGGGATGGCAGAGCAGGGATCAGAGCAGAGACTTGGGAAGATCAGTAGCTGGTTCCAGTTCTGCAGGTGAACCAGCCCTCAAACATACTGGGAAGCTAGCCACCTTGCCAATGGCCACTCCACTTTTGGATTCTCCTGTTAAATCTGCTGTAGACCATTCATAGAAGTCACAGAAGCAACAAGAGACTGACTCCAGATTGTGGGCAGAAAGAGTGCCACTGGACTTCAGAGGTGAGAGTACCAGTACAGAAGGGGGCACTTCATGGCAGAAGAATGACACATGGCCAGGCACCTAGACCAGAACTGAATCCCTGGTGCAACAGAACTGAGCTCTCCCTGCATCACAGACTCTCAAATAGACTTTTTTTTTCCTCTTTTATGGCCACGGAGTTTGACTGAACCCTGTGCAATGTTGCACTCTATGGTAACCTGACTAAAGGTATTTTAATGATTTTTGTAGCTGGGTTGATGCTTGATCCTTCCTTTTTCACTTGCTTCTCCTCCATGCTCCTCCCCTCCATCAGAATAGCTTATAATCTACTCCTTTTTTGAATGCTCGACATACGTAAGTTAACGCTGCTGCCCTGCCAATATGATCTGGCTCCACAAAAGCAGGGATGGAGGGTGGTGAGGATGGGTGGACTAGGAACTAGGTAAGGCCTTTAGTTTCTCTGCAAGAAGCTCCGAAACTGACACAGTGGCAAGACTACACTGTGAGTCCAGGTGGTGGGCTGGGCCTGTAATTGGCCCACTAATTCACGCCCACCCTCACTCCCCCCTCTCTAGTGTACAACATGGAGTCGACTAATGTTGCCAACAGGGTAGGCAACAATCCCTCCTACTACATGACTCTGTGTTCTGGAATTGGATCTCAGGTGGTGTGTGAGAAGGGGGAGTGGTAACAATCCAGAGGCAACTGCTTATCACTGATGACACTTTTAAAGGAAAGCAGATGTCCTCCAAGCACTCCATCCCCCAAACCAGAACCCCTCAATTAGGCGTTTGAATCCCCCAAATTAATTTTTCTTTCACTTCACTGTCTTTATTCTCGCTGTAGTGTAGTAACGCTAATATAAACAAATCTGGAGCAGCGTGGCACCATTTCACACGATCAGCGTGCCTGTGTGCTGCTGCGATGTGTAAGTGGTACAGTGGAGTGGTGCAGAATCGTCCTGATCATGTGAAATGGCACTATGTGGCTCTGGATTTGTTTACATTAGCACTACTACATCAGTATGAGAATAAAGACATGGAGGTAAAAGGAAATTAATTTGGGGGTTCCAAAGCCTAATCGGAGGGGGTTGGTTTGGGGGGATTCGATGCTATGAGGACATTTGTTCTCTTTTAGGATACTGCTGAGGGAATTACAGGCTGCCCCTCAGCTGTCCACCATATCGCTTGCTTCCTGACACTCAGTCATGGGATGCGCCCTCCCCCCTTTTCAGGATGTCAGTTACAGTGTGAGCGCTCCATCTCCCCTCTCATATACTCAGTCATGGCTGTGATCCCGAGGCAGTTTGGCAGCCCAGGAGAAGTGGTGGATAGAGCAGTGCAGCCTCCTGTAAAAGTAATGGTGCACGCTTAGCGTGAACCCGCTCCCGCCCCATGGTCAGCCTGGTCAACTGCCTCTTGTTGCCTGATGGCCCCCTGTCCTGTCCACTTCGGGTGCCCACCTTTCCACCCAACATATTTTTCTTCTTTTTTTAAACTCCTGAGGTAACCAATGCACGTTGAGGCGCATGCACGCTGAGAATGGGGGAGATGAATAATAAGTCAGTGGCATGCACTCCCAGTAGGGAAGGGGCACCAGGGATAATGGAGTGGTATGGGGAGAGTGGTATGGGGAGAGTGGTATGGAGAGAGTGGTATGGGGAGAGTGGTACGGGGAGAGTGGTATGGGGAGAGTGGTATGGGGAGAGTAATAGACGTTCAGAGGGGAACTGGATCGGGACATGATGAGGGCGACTGCTTACAGAGTCTGCAGGATAGGGAAACTGGAAAGGTCTTCTCGGGCCAGGGACAGGCCCTCAGTTTCCTGTCAACCCCACTTCCCCCTTCTTTCCCTGGGATTTCCTAACACACCAGTCACAAGCGAACAGGGTGCCTCTGCGCAGCAAGGCAGCACAACTGTGCACAGTCCTAGCGGGATTGGGCTTTGCAAAGGTGTGAAAGGCAGGCAGTGTGTAGTGCATAGTGTGAGACTGCTTGTAGCAGCCTTCCTATTTCACCATTCTGAAAGCCATGGGCTTAAAAGTGACCAGACACTTCTTTTCCCTTCCCCTTTGTGCTGGATGCCCTTCTCAGGCATATTACGGCTAGACTACCCCTGGCAGCAGCAACATGACCCCCCCCCCATGCCAGCCGGCTGGATACCGCACCTCATCGGATGGGCAGCGGGAGAAAGTTACCATGGGGGGCACTGGGGGTAGTGAAAGGGCAGCAGTCCTATGGAATCTATAGGAGCGACCGGAATTCTGCCCCCCCAAGTCTGGTACTCAGCAATGCCACTGGCCCCAGTCACAGGAGGATTCTACTTTTTGCTCACTGCTGTTCTGTCCGGGCTGTTGGGGGATGCACGGACATACCCCTCCCCACAGATGGCGACCTCTGGCTTTCATACTGCCGTCTCAAAGCACACTGCAGTCGGTAGTATACCACTCTACAGGTGGATGTGCAGAGGTAGGAGGGTGGAGAGTTCTGGGGCCTCCACCCCATGTGGCTCCCGCCTCCTCCTCTAACAAAAGGTTTTAAATACTACAGTACTGAGTGCTATAATTAGTTCATAGTTCTTACTGGCTTACTAGACAACCTAGCAGAAGACCTGTATCTCACAGACATATGGTGGGCTGTCCACCCCAGAGTGGGACTACACCTTCTATTCGGCTGTCCTCCACACTCTTCCAGGATAGACACTTGGGTAATCCCATGGGTATGGGTACACAATAATCATCTCGGACCATACCGCAGTTTGTTTCACATGGGTAACTCCAGGGGACACTGCCAAGTCCTGACAGCGGTGGAGGTTTAACGTCTTCTTTCTCATGGACCCAGATTTCTACAAGTCACTAGAAGGTGACTTCAGAGTCTTTTTAGAAACAAACCATCCTGAGGACACATCTGCAGCTGTACGCTGGGATGCCTTGAAAGCTTTTCTCAGGGACAGATGCACTAGTTATTCTTCAATCCTCAAGGAGGCTAGAAGTAAGGATCTACAGGACCGGCTTCAGAAGTTTAAAGAGCTGGAAGAGAAATATGGAGTGGACCTGACTCACTCTGTAGCCTTACTGGTGAAAATCACAAGCACCTGATACAAGGTCAGTATGCATCCACACCAGAAGGTTGAGTACACTGTGTTCTGACTCAGGCAGAATTTCAAGGAGCTGGGTGAGAAACCTGCCTGCCTACTTATGTATCAGTTGAAAAAATGGCAGGAGAGGTCTAGGATTATAGCGATTATAGCACATAAAGGAGATACACTAAGGAACCCGAGGGACATCAGTCTTGCCCCCCTCGCCCAGCCCTCACAGATGCTATGGATGAGCCCCTCTCTCTCTCTCTCTCTCTCTCTCAGTGAACAGGAATGAGCACTGCATTCTGTGCCAGCTGGGAAGGGCCCTGGGGGGAAAATGGATTCCCGACAGAGTTTCTCTACGCGTTTCACTCGGTTCTTCTAGAGCCTTTACATGATGCTGTGACAGAGACCTGCATAAAAGGCAAGTTGCCACCCTGCATGAAGACAGCTGTGATTGCTCTCATCCCTGAAGTGGGCAAAGACCCTCACCTTCGTGTGAGCTACCATCCCATATCTCTTATCACCATGGACTGTAAGGCCTATGTGAAGGCAGTACCAACCAGGCTCCAGGAGCCTGGTCAGTACCGCTGGTCTGGGCCTTGGCAGACAGGGATCAAGTTGGTAGCATCCCTCACTGCAGAAGTACAGACAACACCAGACAGCTGTTCAGCAATAGAGAACCGGCATAGGGATGGTGGTGCAGCTTAAATAAAATTAATGCTACTGTAGATAGTAAGCGCACTCATCCCTCCTGAAAAGACTACTCAAAAAAGCTGCATTTAAAGCATAGACAATTTATTGTAGCACCAGCCCATACTGTGCGCTGCTCCCAGACAAGGTCTTACATTTCTCACCCTCCAGTGCTTCCACAGAGAATCCAGTGTTAGTGTCTCTCTGAACAGATCAGCTGTCCTTGTGTATGAGAGAGGGGAAGATCTAAACTGACTTTGCATTCCTGGTGTAGTGATCTTCTTACAAGAGCCTGTATCATCTGGGGCACCTGAGGACACTAAATCAAGGAATTACAGCCTGCTTCTGTGTGGATCAGCAGTGTTTGTTCTTGAACCTGGAGCTGGGATTCTACATTCTGTGAGATCAGTTTTCTACCAGTCTGATTGTTTCTGGAGGTCCGGAGTGGCCCATCCCCCCACTCCGCCTCTAGCGCATCACTTCCTTTATACCCATAGTCTGTGACATCATACGGTACCAGCTAACTTCATACAGTACTATTAGCCATCATATTTCAGTGCACAACATGGCTGCACACCACACCCTGACGTAAATCTTGATACATTATATCACTAAAGTCTATTGACAGCACAGAGTGGTAAAGTAAACAGTAAATAAGAAGGAAAGAAACAAAAAGGGGCAGACAAGGGGGCTGGGAAAGGGGCGTGTCTGTTGCCAGCGGGTGGCGTGGAAACATCTGCAAAAGAGCTGTGATACTTTGGATTTCTTCCAGAGCTAAAGTTCTTCTGTGCTAAGGTACTGGGCGTATTTTTTGGGACTGCTCAAAACTTCAGGACTAAGGTACTGTGGCATTCGTGGAGCAGAACTGGGGTACTGTGGTAAAATTGGGACTTCTTTGGTGCTTATAATTCTCAAAACCTAAGGTCCTAGGACATTTATGGGGCTTCTGTGGTAATAAATGGTTCTGCGAAACCAGGGGAAAATTGTTGAAATTTCTGAAATCTAAAGCTCAAGTACTGTGTGTTTAGGGCACTGTTTACAAGGGTATCTCTGGGTCTGGGATCTAAAATGCTCAAAGCACTGTGTTTTTAGGGTACTGTTTATTTGGTTCTGCAGTACATAGAACTCAGAAGTTGCTTCGGGGCCTGAAATCCTACCTGCAGGAGTTTTAGGGTTTGGAATCTAAACTCATAGGGGCTGGATACTAATGTTTCGGGGGGGGAATTTTCACACTAGGGCCTGAAAACTAAAGCTACCAATAATCCATAGGGAAAATGGAGGGGCGTACAAATTGGAGGGGTCAGTGGAGCAGGGTGGAGGTGGGTCTGACGCATGGTCCCCAGGCCACAATGGCTGGGAGCATCTTTGGGAGGATGGTGGGGTGCACTGGTTGTGGGTCAGCCATTCTACTGGATATAGCTTTGAAAGTGGGGGGGTTGCATAGTATGTAGGCAGCTTGCGCAGCTGAGGGAGGAGGTGAGATATGGATGCTAAACTGGAAAAGGGAGAGGAGTATAATGTAGTACAGGAGGGGCTCCGCTGAGGGAGCAGTAGAGATTAGAAGGGGAGCTGTGGGGGGGGGGGACAAGGAATGCTTAAAAAGGGAGCTATACAGGAACAAGGAGCAAATACAGAAATAGGCAGGGGAGGATGCCATGAGGAGTGGAGGAAAACAAGGGAGTATGGAAGCAGGGTAGGAGAGGTAAAGGATGGCTCTGGTGGGGCTACGGGAATCCTGGATAGAGGTGGCAAGGAACACAAGGGAAACCAGTGGAAATGACAGGAGGTTAAGTATAAAAGTCCAAAGCCCGCACAGAGGGCAAGGAAGGAGAAAGCAAGTGGTGAAGCCCCGGCCAGGTGGATATAGGCAGTGGGCTTGGAGCAGAAGAACAGAAATGCTCCACTAGGGGCACTAAATGGGGGAGAAAATAGAAGGGAAGTGTAAACAGAAGGTGCTGGAGAACAGGGTCCTACTTAATTGGGACTCTATAATAAAAGGAATTAGATGGGGGGCGGGAGGGCAAGAGTAGTGAGGTATGGGCTGAGTGTCTGCCAGGCATCATGGCGGCGGCTGTCATTCACTATATCCCCTCAAGGGGGAAACAGCAGGATGAGAAAACACACCTGATGTTCCACCTGGGAACAATAACCCAGTTGGGGGGGGGGAGCCTGTTGGAGGTGCAGGCAAGATTTAGAGCACTTGCTAGATACTGTAGCAGTCTGGGGTTCAAATCAGTGGCTTTCTCTGAGATGTTGCCAGTAACAAAGGCAAGTACTGATAGGAGGCTGAGGATTAAGGAGTTGAGTTAGTGGCTGGTGGGGTGGTGCAAACAAATGGGGTATGGGTTAGTAGTGGACTGGGGAGCCATGTGGGGGGATGAGAGCCTATTTGCTCCAGACAGACTGCACCTGAATAGGGAGGACGCAGCAGTAGCAAATTAGGAAAGTTCAGAGAAGAAACCTACAATTTAAACTAGATGGGGGGGGGGGATCCACACCACAAGGAAGAAGAAATGGGGGGGGCTACCAGCCTGCCCCCCCAAGATAGTGCTAAAATCCTAGGCATGAGGGAGAATAGAGACAGGGGGATGGAGCGGGAACCTGGTGGAAGGGCTTAGCAGCCAAAGCCAGGAGCTTAGCAAATAAGATGGTGAACTTGGAGGCCATCATGGGGGACGAAGGACTAGATATAGTAGCTATAAGTGAGACCTGGCAGACAGAGCTGCACACCTGGGAAATGATTATCCCAGGTTACAGACTGTTCAGAAGGGATAGGGAGGGTAAAAAGAAGAGAGGAGTTGCTTTATACATCAGGGAAGGCATAAGTATAACTGAAGGACAAGAGGAGGACGGGGAGACTGAGCTACTGTAGGTAACGCTAGGCAGGAGGACGGGGAGACTGAGCTACTGTAGGTAATGCTAGGCAGGAGGACGGGAGAATCCTTGTGACTGGGAGTGGTATATAGGCCACCTATGCAAGGGGAGGTGGGTGATCAACAGTTAATTCAGGCAGTCACATGGCTGGCCCTAAAAGGAGAACTACTGCTGGCAGGGGACCTAAATCTCCCAGATGTAGACTGGGAAATCCCAGATGTAGCATCGTCAAGGAGCAGGGAGATATTAGCTGCACTTCTGGGGGTATTCCTTCAACAGCTAGCCAGGGAGCCGACACGGGGCAGCAACCTGCGGGATGTGGTCCTGACAAACGGGGAGAGTGTGGAGGAGGTGCAGGTGGAGAAGCCTCGGGCAACAGCGACCACAGCGCGGTAACGTTCAGGGTCAGGGCAGGAAGGAAGACAAGTAAAACCAGTACTACAGTCGTGGACTTCAGATGCACGGACTTTGACGAGATGAGAAGGATAGTAAGGGAGACAATGGAGCGTACAGAGAATATAAGGGCAGTGGAGGAGTTATGGCAAGCTATCAAGGGAGGGGTACTGAAAGCTGCGGAAATGTGCATCAAAAAGGTTAGGAAGAGCAAAAGGAGGAGGAGACCACTTTGGTTTGCAAAGGAGGTTGTGGGGCAGTCGGGGAAAGGTGGAGGGCTTTCAGAAAATTTAAGAGGACTCTCAGCGAGGAAGATGAAGAGTTTAGGGAAAAGAGGAGTATGGCAGGGAAGAAGATCAGAAGGGCAAAAGCAGATACTGAGGAGAAAATAGCAAAAAAAGACCAAAAGGGGGGATAAAACCTTTTTCAGATATGTGAGGGAGAGGAGAAGGGCAAGGCAGGGGATTACTAGGCTGAGGGGGGAGGGAGAAATAAAATTGGAAAGGAACTGTGAAAAAGCAGAGTTATTAAATAAGTACTTTAGCTCAGTATTCACGGAGGAGGAGGAGGAGGACGGTAGGGGACCTGAGCTAAAGTTGAAGGGGAAGGAGGGCAGATGGGTGGATCTGAGCCCATTCACTGTGTATAGGGTTCGGGCAGGGCTAGATAGATTGAGGGTGGACAAGGCAATGAGGCCTGATGGGTTACACCCCAGTGTAATCACGGAATTGAAGGAGGAGTTGGCCACACCCTTGTCAAGGCTGTTTAATTTGTCCCTGGATATGGGGAGAGTGCCGGAGGACTGTAAGAGGGCAGGCGTAGTGCCTTTACACAAGGGCGGTAGTAAGGAGGTGAAGGGGAACTACCGACCTGTCAGCCTGACGTCAGTGGTGGGGAAGGTAATGGAGGCATTAATCAAGGAGAGGGTGGTGGATTACTTGGAGGAGAGTGGCTTGCAGGACAGCGGACAGCAGACAGCATGGCTTCATGAAGGGGAAGTCTTGCCAGACAAACCTAATTCAGTTCTTTGATTAGGTGACTCAGGTGATTGACCGGGGGGAGGGGCGGTGGACGTGGCCTGTCTGGACTTCAGTAAGGCCTTTGACACGGTCTCCCATAGGACGCTGGTGAGCAAGATGGAAATCCTGGGGTGGGTGGGAAAATAACAAGCTGGGAGGAGGCCGGGCTGTCAGGAAGAACTCAGAGGGTGTTGCTAAATGGAGTGCACTCCAGGATGGTGAGGGTGAAGAGTGGAGTGCCACAGGGGTCAGTTTTGGGTCTGCTTCTCTACAACATCTACATCAGTGATATTGCCGACGTTCGAGGGGGGAGGGGTGCCTATTTGCTGATGATACGAAAATATGCAGTAGGGTGGACACCGGGGTGGGAGGACATGAGGGAGGACTTAAAGATGCTTGAAAAATGGTCTGGGACGTGGCAGCTGAAATTTATTGCCTAGAAGTGCGCTGTGATGTGCTTGGGGAATAGGAACAGAAGAGCAGGGTACACCCTAGGTGGGGAGGAAATTAAAGTAACAGAACAGGAGAGGGATCTGGGGATCATAGTCTCCTCGAACCTTAAGGTAGGAGTCCAGTGTAGCAGGGCGGCAGGAAAGGCCAATGGAATGTTGGCATACATAGGCTGGGGCATTACCAGCAGAAGGAGGGAGGTAATAATGCCCCTATACAAAGCCATGGTGAGGCCGCACCTGGAGTATGGGCTTCAGTTCTGGAGGCCACATCTCCGTAAGGATATAGATGCGTTGGAGAGGGTTCAGAGAAGGGCAACCAAGATGGTGCAGGGTATGCAGGGAAAGTAATACGAGCAGAGGTGTAAGGAGATGGATCTGTACACGCTGGAGAATAGGAGGGAGGGGGAGACCTGATTGAAACTTTTAAATATGTAAAGGGACTCAATAAAGTGGGAGAAGAGGGTTTACTTAAGAGGAAGGAAGGGGTCAAAACTAGAGGGCACAGCCTCGGACTGCAAGGAAAAAGATACAGGGGCAATGTGAGAGGGTGTTTCTTTACGGAGAGGGTGGAGCTCTGGAACAGACTATTGGACGGAGTGGTGGGGGCTAAATCGGTGGAAAATTCAAGAGGGCATGGGACAAGTATATCGGGCTGAGTATCGTGGGGAGGGTGGGGGCTGGCTGGGAGGGGGAAGTGTAGGGGGAAAAAAGGGGAGACTAGTTGGGCTGGTATGGTTCTTTTCTGTTGTCAAGCTTCTATGATTCTATGACCCCCTTCCCTCCCCTTTAATCAGCTATGATGTGGATGGAAGTGGCTGAAGATCTGCACCCCTTTCCTATCCAGTTGACTGCCACAATAACAGCTTTGAATCAAGGGGGGAAGGTGCTGACCTGTAAACAAGAAAAATGTAAAAATGATCCTTCTGCTGAGTGGCCTCAGCATCTGTTTTTCCTCTCACTGCACACCTTTAAGTTGGGCAGCGACTGACAGAACTCCATTTGCGACCCAGCTTTTATCATGTAATTAAATTGCCTCCCAATTTGGTGTTGTAATTGAGATGGTGAAGAGTTTGGCATGGTAGTGGGGAGGTGAACACATTAAGGGTGAGAGAGAATCATTAGAAGCTTTTTTTTATTTTAAATCTCATTTAAATATGCATTCACAGAAATAATACGGTTTCCAAGGTCATTTGGTCTTTGAGATTTCCTGCAGCCCGATGACCCAGCAGTAGTGCATTGCAGTTATGTGTCAGGGTCCAGGGTTTGGGAGCAGATTTCAGGAGAGGGCGACCAGGGCTTGAGGGTGCTGCAGACTGAAAAATGAAAGTTAGACCATTCACCACCTGCGTAAGGAGGCAATTTGTTGTTGTTTGCAAAAGTTGTGTATGAATTTATTGATGTGAAAAAACATGCCGATTGCCGAAACAAGGATCTCAACATAAAGACCCCCAGCTGGTCCACCTAATGCACTTCACGTTACAAGACTTTTTAAAAAAGTATGGAAAAAGTATGACCCAGCTCAGCAAGGGAGAGGGTGGGCTTATGGGAGTGGGAGGGGCATGCATGCTAAGTGGCATTGTGTGTCAGGAGTCTGCAGTAGCACTGAGCAGTAGTGGGTAGGACCAGGGAGAAAATCCTGCCATTTGTATACATGACGGCTCCTGGTATACTCAGACCTCACACCACGGAGCCTGAGAAGATGTCTACGGAGGACAGCGCCTTTCCTAAAGCTCTGCTGTGGAGGTACAATCATTGGGGCAGTGAGGTCATTGGAAGCTGGCCTTTGATACAGTAGTTGCGTGGAACCAGATAGGAGACTGACTTAGGGGGAGAAAAAGGAAAATGAATATGGAAACACACATGCTAGTGAACTTGACAAAAAACAGAAGAGCATGGTGAACATGTTGTCCTATATCTTTTTATTCCATTTTAGATTGCCTTTTATCTACTGTCTTTTGTATAAATAGAGAATACTTGATGGGCTACTATGCACAACCAGTGTGTTGGGTGGCAGAACACACTGGTTGTGCATAAAGTTGCTCATCCTGTATTTTTATAGTGTATAGTAGCATGTGTGCACATAAACTGACTTGTGCAGTCTGTAGAGGTTTCAGAATGCTGTTGTACCACAGAAGGGTACAGTCCCATTCCATAACCTTTGAACTGTGGTACAAAAGCATTTTGAACGATATGGAATTCTATGCAGAACAATGCCCTGCTATACCCTATTACCTTCTATTGCCCATTTTGGTTCTGCTTTAGCACTTGTTTTACAATTTAAATAATGAAAAGAACACTCCTTTTAATACAGCACTGTCCGTGTTTTTATCAGTATTTTCTGGTGCTTTTCTATATCCATTGTTTAACATCGCTTTCCTTGTGACCGAAGTAAACTAGCATACAGCAGACCCAGCTCCCTGACATTCTAGGACAATGGATGTTCCGAAACAACTGAGAATACTAATGAAAACCTGGGTAGCCGTATTCCAAAGACCACTCCTTCTATTGTTTCTAATGTAAAAGTGCTAAAACAGACCTAACTGGGGGAACAGGCTAATGTATAAGAAGGGAGAACAAGGGCACTCTTGAGTAGAATTAAAAAAGTATAGGTCAGCATTTTTAGTGTAACTTGCTGCTGCTTAATTGACCAAACTCTATAATTTTATGGTTTATAAAACTGGTTTGATCATCACTCTTTGGGCCATCTAGTTATCAGGGTCGCTCGAATTCTCAACTTATTAAACATAAAGCAAGAGACTCTCCATGTTTCTTACTTGCTGTACTGTAAATGCTTCTTTTCCAAGCTGTGCTGAATCTTGACATATCTAACTATTAGTAATTTCGTCCCAATTATTCTTACAAAATTGACTTGACTCAGTCAAAAACCCTAATTAAAACAAGATCTTGGTGACTTTTTAGTGACCTAATGCAAAAGAAATGTGACCATGTCCCTTTAATATTAAAGGTAGTGGTTAGTTTCTGTTTATCCATTCTTGAACATACTCATGAATCAGGAACTATAGCTTATTAATTAGAAACCACATGTAACAGTTTATAACAGCGGAATATAGCATGGTTGGCTGTGGTTGGCTGCTGCGGTGTACTGCAAGGTTATACGTTTTTAAGGATGCTGTCAGCCCTTAGCTTGCCAATTTTGACCTTTTTTAAAGAGATTTTGAAGAGATTAGTTGCTTGCATTTTGTCCTGTTTTTCTCGTTATTATGTACCACGTAATCCTTTTTGTTATTACAGTATTTATTTACACTCAATTTGTTCCTCCCTCCCCCGGGATGCACCTGATAAAAAGCCTCGGCTTAGTGTGTCTTTCCCAGTTACCAGTTTTCAAATAAGTAAATATGTTTTCCAGATTCCAGCAAAAAAAAAAAATCAGAATTTGATATCAGTAGAACTCAGTTACACAAAATTCACCCCAAATTTTAATTTCAGGACATTTCATTTTTAATTACTAAATACATTTGCAGTAAAACAGGATCTCTCACACGTGAGGTGTTTTATTCTATTATTTTATTTGTGGCATATTTTACCCTGTAAGTAAACAAAGTCAATATCAGCTTGCTTCCAGTTCCAGTAATAGAGGTGTACAAACCAGTATAAATACAAAATTACCAAAGTCACCAAATGTACAGACTATATATATATATATATATGTGTATATATATATATATATATATATATATATATATACAGAGTCACCATATGCAGAGTTTATACACAGAGCTGAATTGCATTCAGGCACCACAGGTACAAGGGGGAACCCAGTCCCCTAAAACAATGCAAATAAAGTTATTTACCACTGTATATATGAGGAAAGTCCATCTCAGACAAGGTCAGGGTAGGAGTAAATAAACCAGTAGCAGGCTTACATAAAGAGCTGGGTAGTACATCTAGGGCAGGTTGCACAGAGCAAGGTGGACTTGTAGTGCTCCTTAAGGTTAGCCTTCGCAGACTGGAGACTGTTAGTGGTAGTAAGGGAAGAGGGGAAAACTATTCCAAATATGGGGAACTCTACTTGATAGAAGCTTGTCCTGCAGAGAGTCTACACCAAGGAATTTGTAGTCTTTTTCCATCCTCCAACCTTAAGGAGTAAGAGGAATTGGAAGAGGGGGTAAATATGTCACTGAGGCACCCCAATAGTTTCCCAGACCAAAATTTGGTGCCTAGCAGAGTAATATGGAGGGATTGTCTCATAGGGAGGGAGGCCCAGTCAAGGTCCTTTTGCATTGTGCGGTGATGGTTACAGGGAGGGCAGGTCAGAACAAATCTGCTTAATGAGTTGAAAAGGGTGGTGAGCTTAGCTAAGGTAGAGGAGGGGACTCCAGCGATAACTACATTCCCATCGTCAAGCAACAGGAAAATCGAACACTCAACTACAGTTTTCCTGGTATTAAAAGGGAGACCGTTTTTAACCCTGTAGAAACACCTTAGTTTGGCGAGACATTTTTTCCCGCTATATAGGTTATGTGAAGTGAATAGTCTAGCTGTTGATCTTCTAAGATCACCCCAATGTGTTTATATAACTTTACAGAGTCAGTGGGGTCGCCAGATAAGGAGCTCAGCTTCAGCATGTAGGGGGTTGGGCACAACCAGTGGGCGGTGCCAAAGAGCGTAGTAACTGTTTTCTTATGATTCATAGCCATCTGATTAGCGAGGAGTCATTTTTGTATATTAACAAAGTCGGACTGAAGTAAGAGCTTAATGTTGGAGGAAGAGTAACTAGAGGAGTCCACCCAGTCTGCCCACTCTCCCCATAATCCCTGGAACCTATTGTTCCTCCAGGGTACTTACCCTCCCTGTCGTACCCCATTCTTCTCCCTGATCTTGTCGCCCCGGGTGACCTCTGTTCCCTTCATTCTATCCCATGCCTACTTGAATCCTCTGACTGTGTTTGCACCCACCACCTTGGCTGACAGGTTGTTCCAAGGTTCCACCACCCTTTCTGTGAAGAAGCACTTCCTCACATCCCTCCATGACCACATGACCTTGAGTTGGTATTCAGGGTAAATAATTCCCCACAGTTTACCTTGTTAATTCCTTTAAGGAAGTTGAAGGTCTCTATCGTATCTCTTCTGGTTTCCAGTAAGTACATATTTAGTGCCTTGAGGTGCGTCTCATAGGATCTGCCTCCCTTTCCTTTCTGAGGTGAGAATTCCAGAACTGGGTGCAGTACTCCAGGTGAGGCCTCACCAGGGATCTGTAGAGGGGAAGTATTACCTCTTTTCTTCTGCTATCAGTACCCCTTCTGATGCATCCCAGCATCCTGTTAGCCTTGCTACAGGCCTTGTTGCACTGGCTCTTTTAAGGGAGTTACTCATAACTCCTGGATCCCGTTCCTCTTCTTTAGTGCAAAGTCTCACCCCACCCATCCAGTACTCCATCTTGGGGATACTTTTCCCTGGGTGCATTACTTTGCACTTTCTGGCATTGAATTTTAACTGCCAGACCACTGACCATTCCTCTAGTTTTTGTAGGTCTGTCTCTGAATATCCCTTATTCCCTCATTTCTGTCTACCCTCCCACATAGTTTTGTGTCATCTGTGAAGAAACACAGCCTGCCCTTGATTTCCTCACCAGTGTCACTAATGAACATGTTAAAGAGGATCGGACCCAAGATCTCTGTGGAGCCCCGCATGTAACCTCCTTTTCCTCTGGTTTAACTCAGTTGACCACCATCCTCTGCCGTCTCCCTTCTGGCTAACTGCCCACCGAGTTCACTACAGTTTTAGCCATGTCCAGGTCTTCCAATTTTTGGAGCAACCTTTTGTGCGGTACCAAATCAAAAGCCTTGCTGAAATCAAAGTACATCAGATCCACAGCGTGGCCCTTGTCTACTTCCTTGGTCATCCAGTCAAAGAAAAAAAATCAGGTTAGTCTGACAAAAGCATCCTGCCACGAAACCACATTGTAATGTTTGCTACCCTGGAGCCCACTGCTCTCTAGGTAGTCCACAAGGTCCTCTTTGGTTAGTGATTCCATCTGCTTTCTCAAGATGGAGGTCAGACTGACAGGCCTGTAGTTCCCTGGTTTTCTTTCCATTACCAAGGCTGGTTTAAGTATTCTCTTTTTTGGGTTGTGACTGTGATGTCAATGCTTTACACCAAGTGATTGTGGTGGAGACTAGGGGGTTCCTGTGTTACCAGCACTCCAGCTGTCTTTTATAAGCAAAAAAAAACAAACTTGGTGGGAGGGGGGGAGGTCACTGTAGACCTTGAAATGAAGATTCGCAGTTTGGCGGGGGGATCTGCACACCACACTTGATACAGCTCCTCTGACTGTGGGGATTGATTGGACACACGGTGGTGTCATTTTGTCCTGGGGGGGGTGCTTCGGGATATCTGTTTTGCCCTCTGGCTGCTCAGACTGACATGGATGCTGCAGACACCATGGGATGGCAGGCCCTACTGCCCTCATCCAACACTTCACTGTGGCTGACGTATATGGTGGGGTGCAGGCTGCTGGGTGGGGACTGCCACCCACAGTGTTTCCCCATCTCCTTTTGATGAGTAAATGGGCATAGTTCCCTGACGCACTAAGACATGAGTCTGAGGAGTGGGTTGGGGAGGGGGCTGAACCAGGGTGAGAGGTGACCCTGTGGTTGTAGTCTTTTTCTGGGGGGCTCTGTCTTCCAGTGTTCTTGAGCATTGCTTTTGGTACATCCGGAGCAGCCTTTAGAAGGTATGATAGCCCACTGGGTAGGGACATTGTTTTGAGATGGGTGGCACCGCATTGCCCGGTACCTCAGATGGCCCCGTGCACCTCTAGGATACATGTAGCCTATGGATGAGACACTGAAACTCTGCTTGGTGTTGGTCTGGGTGGCAGGACAGGTTCCACCCATGTGCACCACCAGCGGTTCTAGGCTCTTGAAAATTGCTCACAGCTAGGAGAGAGTAACTTAACTACTATTTACCCCATTAGGTCAGATGACTAGACAATTATTGTGGTCCGTGACCCTACTGAGTAAATGAACTATGAGTGGGGGTGGCGGGGTGGGGCACTCCATCACAGCAGTCAGTAGACAGCTTGGGGGGTTTAATATAGGTTCCTCAAGATGGAGACCAACATCTCGTGGGTTTGGGAAGAAAGAGTAAGGTAATCTCTTTCAAATGAGAAGGAGCACCAGGTCCAGGGGCATGCAGTGAAGCTGGGGGGAATATTTCACTGAACAGATGGTAGACTTCTGGAACTGACCGTCCAGTGGAAGTGGTGGAGGCTGAAGCAGTTGGGGCCTTCAGACATACATGAGATAGTCATGGGCAATTAGAAAATAGGTAAGGAGGAGGGAGGGAGGGAGGGCCGCTGGAGAACAGATAGGATCTGTAGAGACAGATTAGGCAGGAAATAATGGGGCTGACTGGATGGGCCAAGCGGTCCTTTTCTGCCGGCAAAGTCTGTGTTTCTGCTAAAACATAATTCAGACATTTATGGTTTGAATTCCTGTGCATGACTGGAGGGAGAAAGCACTTTTAAATGATGCGGATAGTTATCTTGAAGTTGCAAGTTTAACACCATGTTGTCACATTTAAATAAGTAAAACCTTCTCGGCTAAAAAAAATCACACCGCAGCTGATCTGTAAGATGGCACCAAGCACCAGAGTAGATGATGTCAGTGAAGTGACACTGGTCTGTTCTGCGTTTTGTCCGAGATATTACTGTTGAAAGCATCTGTCACGGTATTTCAAGGTGGAGCTGAGGGGAAGTGGCGGGTACTTGCACCACCAAAAAAGCCAAACCAGGTATTTAAAGGTTAAAATCAAAGCCATAATGAGAGAAAAACAATTTATTTATTTATTTTTTTTTGTGGGAGGGAGAGGGTTAAAATTAAAACCTAAACCAGAGGATACGTATTTGGCTTAAGGTCACTTAATCCAACCCCTTGAAGTTCGCAAGGGGTGGGGGCTTGTGCTTCAGACTGAGCACACCTTGAGACTTTTGCATATCTATTGCTATTAGTGAAAAGCAATCTGATGCACATCTACAACCACATTTCTTATTCTGAAGTTGCATATATGTTTTTTTTTTTTTTTTTATGGGGAGGATATAATAGCTGCCTTATGTAGGTCTGCATGTGGGTGTTGAGGTGGGTATGACTGTATATTCCAGCTGAGTGCACTAGCAGACACTTAATGTGATGGTTTTAGCAGTAGTTTGCTTTACGTGGTCCAGTGGTTATTATTCATAATTCAGAACATTGCAGCACATGGGGGTCGTAGTGTGACTGCATTGGCGGTAGCAGAGTGGTTGAGGGGTTAATTATGACTGCACAGTTCAGAAGAAAAAAATAATCCACATAGTAATGTTGTTTCTTCTCAGAGATCCCTCACTGTTTATACTCTATGCCCCTAACTCAGTAGTGACAGATGCTCCCGGAGATGGAACCTAGTCTAATTCTGGAATTTAGAATACTGGTTTCAAATGTTGCTGCTCCAATCTGTCAGTTAGCCAAGTTTGTTTCTATAGCCTGAGTGGAGCAGTGGCTAGTAAAACTAACTAAGAGGCTACTAAAATAATTTTATCAGTTTTTGGAAAATACCAATCAAATTGAAGCAGACATGTAAATGTAAATCTGTAGGAATGCTTAAAAACACCAAACTTTACAATTGTAGAGTAACTGCAATAGCAATGCTGAAGCAACCTTGATGAAAAAGAACTGATTTTTGTGAGAACAGTTTTTCACACAAAGAAATACCATGCACTGGAAAACCTGGAGGGATGCAGTTCAAAACATCCATTTACAACAAAACACTACCAAGTACTCCAAAAGTCCTCCTTTGCAAAAAAATACAAGAAGTACAAGAAAAATCACAGGATATTTGCCAGTGTCTTTATTTGAGAGCCCAGGGGCGCACTCTCAACCTCGGCGCTTCACGTCTTAACATGTGACACTTTGTCAGGAAGTCCTGTGAGTTTTCTTGTATTTTTTACAAAGAAGGACTTTTTGGAGTGCTTGGTAGTGTTTTTGTTGTTTTTGTGAGAACATACTGTATTTTCAGATTATGGAAGGCGAGGCAGGGTGGAGAATGTAAACGCAGTGAGGGATCCCTGAGAAGAAACAACATTACTATGGTGAGTATGTTATTTTTGTTGTTTTTTTTTTAACCCCAGGAATTCCTCGCTTAATGTTATACACTCTGTGTGGACTCAGTAGCAGTACCTTGGGAGGCTGGGTCCAGAACCTACTTAGGAAAAAGGTTCGGCAATATAGCAGTTCCAAAGCTAGCATCCCTCCTGGATTGTATATCCAGGCAGTAATGCCTTGTCAAGGTGCGCGCTGTTTTCCAAGTATCTGCTTTGTAGATGTCTAGTAAGGGGATACCCCTTGTGGATGCCACAGAGGTAGGGGGTACCTCTTGTGGAGTGTGCCCTTAAGCCTCTGGGTGGTATTTTCCTAGCTTTTTCATAGCAGAAGTGAATGAAATAGACTATCAATCAAGAGAGAGACACCTCTTAGTTGCTGGTTTTCCTTTGCCAACGTCGTCATAGATGACAAAAAGCTGAGTATTTTGGCACCTGACTTTTTCAGTCTGGTCCATTTACCCGGAACTCATTTCATGTCTAGGCTGTACAGCTTTTGCTCACCTGCACTGGAGTTTTGTGGGTAGCGCACAGGAAGCGTTAACTGACTGTCTGGTTCAGATGGAATTCAAACACCACCTTAGGTAGGAATTTCCTTTTGGTTCTAAGGACTACCTTATCCCTGTGAAACATAGAAACATAGACTTTGACAGCAGATAAGGACCGCTTGGCCCACCTAGTCTGCCCATTTCCCTACCTACTGGATAAGCTGCAGATCCTAGTTAACCAACAGCCTATTTCTTCCTACCCCCCACAGGAATTGCCTTATGACTGTCCCATGCATTCTTGAATTCTTCCACAGTTTTAGACCCCACAACCTCCTCAGGAAGGTGGTTCCATGTGTCCACCACCCTCTCTGTGAAATAATACTTCTTCACATTGCCCTGGAGCTGTCCCCCCATTATCTTCAAATTGTGCCCCCTTGTTCTTGCACAGCTCTTTTTCTGAAAGATGCTACCCTCTTGGACTTTGTTGATTTCACTGAGGTACTTAAACGTTTCTATCATGTCCCCCCTCTCCCTCAAGGGTATGCATATTAAGCTCCTTTAGTCGCTCCTCATATGGCTTCTCTTGCAGACCCTGCACCATTTTAGTTGCCCTCCTCTGAACTGCCTCCATCCTCAGGGACACTGGTTTACCAGGACTGAGAAGGGGCATATTCCGTCTTGCACATTGTAAAAAATGGTATTGTCACCGGTGTCTGCTAAGCCAAAATCCGGTTTTACCGGTATTTGGTTTTGCGTACTTTATTTAACAATTTTTATCTCTGCTAACATGCATTTTAGCAATTTTGACCTCCACTATTACACATCCTTCCATCCTTGTACCAATTTAAAGTTGTTTTAGGTACAAGATGTGATGGCAGCTGCAACAGTACAGCCTCCATCCCTAAGGTGTGATGGAAGCAGCACTACGGCCCCCATACCTCTGGTGTGATGGCAGCAGCAACAGCACTACGACCTCCCTCCTTCAGGTGTGACAGAAGCAGCAGTACTACGTTCACCATTCCTCAGGTGTGTTGGCAGTATCAGCAATATGGCCCCCATCCCTCAGGTGGGACAGCAGCAGTAATACATTCCCCATCCACCAGTGGTGATGGCAGAAGCACTACAGCCCCCACCCCTTCAGTGTGATGGCAGTAGCAGCAATGCAGTCCACATCTCTCTGGGGTGATGGTAGTAGTGACAGCACTACGATCCCCTTTCTTCAACACCCACACCCCACATGCACAAGTTACAAATGACTTGGTCTCTTTGCTTGTTAGAACTCAGAAGTGAATTAATCTAAACTATCACTGCTAAGGTGGACTACCTTTTTTTTCCCTATCTATAATTTAACTGCCTGAATTGGATTTCTGCCTGTGACACCAATGACCAGGGTGAGTGAACAGACTTGCGTGTTGGAGGGCCAGCTGGTGGGTGAAGGCTTGAGTGCCCAACAACCACTCACCTTCTCCTGGGAGGGAGGGTGGGTTCATGGCTCAGCATTTGCTGGCCCGTGGTGGAGGCCAGAGGCACAACAACATGTCAGCCCTCACTGCAGGAGGGAGCATGATGGACGTCAGCTTGTGCCTTGACATCATGTGGCCTGTCACGCTCCCAAGAAAATGGGAAAACAGCTGTTGACCAACTGAAGGATGGCTGTTGGTCCCTTCATAAGCCAGAAGCCCCAGACATGTGTCTGGTCAGACCCCCATGCCCAGGATACAGGAAGCTCTTTGGGGCAATTCTCTTCCCTGGTAGCCTCCTACAGGGGTAGGGGCCCACTCAATGAAAGGTTAGCTTGGGCTACCTGGTAGCACAGCAGTAAGGGTCAGTGGATGGTGGTCGGGACTCAGCAGGTGGTAGGGGACCTTGGCAGGCCTGAAGGAGTGGATGGCCAGGGGGTAGAAGGAGCAAAAAATAACTGCTTGAATTTGCGTCTTTGAAATAAAGTGTCTTCACCTAAAAAATCCACAAGTGATTAGTGGAGGACCTTCAAATGGATTCATGCATCTCCCAGACATGTGGATGCTTTTTTTTTTACTTGGTGTCCATGAAAAGGGTGTCTCCCAGTTTTCATGTCTTTGCTCAGATGTGAATTGAACACCACCCTGCTCACCAGCATCATACAACCCCTGGGGTTTTACCTTCTGTATGTCATTGACTGTGCTTTCAAAATCCACTGGACAAACATAAGCACTCTTAAATACTTAACATTTGCTTTTTGTTGAAGCAGTCTATCAGAAAACTTTTTGTTGTCACAGAGACTGAAACAGCAGGTGGGGGAAAGGTGTAAATGATCCAATTCACCTAACTGGGGTGCTAACTGTGAAGTCTTTTCATAAGTAGGAAGGCAGTTTCTTCTTCATGAACATAATTTAATTCAGACTAGTTTTCATTCAAACAACTGAGGATTTTGGATGGCCCTACTGATTATAAACTTGAATAAGTTAGTTGGTGATCCTGCATTTAGCAATCTACAACCTAGATGCTTATATGCAAGGAATTCAATAAAAACCTGACTAAAATCTAAAAACAAGCTTATAAAACACATAAAATGTGTCTGAACATTTATCTTTGCCTATAGAAAATTATTGCAGCCCAAGTAAAACTTGGGTAAATTATATGGTACCCTGACTACTATTCTATGATATAGTAAACATATATTGCTATTTTGTTTTTTATATTCTTTGTAAAGCAGGTAAGGTCCACTAGGTAGAACTGTCTGTTTTAAGGAGTGACCTAAAAGCACTGGGGAGGTTAAGTGACTTGCTTGGAATCACACAGTATGCAAGTGGAGGTTGTGGGACTCAAACCAAAGTCTGCTGGATGTACCCAGTTCAATCACCATTTGTTACTCTAACCACTAGGCATGGGTGGTTAAACTGAATGGCTGATTACAACAAAGCAGTGCGGGTCATTTCCTTACTGACTCTATATGCAGCAAAGCAGAAAGAATGCAAAGCACAGCAGCATTCATTTTAAGATGCTGAAATCTGGGTCAGCCCGCTGGTGCTGCGGTAGCACTATTGCTTGCCTTGCAATACCAGCGACCCAGGGTCAGAAGCAAACTCAAGTTGCTGGAGGTCTGGCCAGGGGAGTGGGATTGAGCACCAGGGGACAGCTCTCCTCCTGCAGGGAGGGTGGGCTGCAGGTTCTGTTTTTACCACCACCTGTGTGACCACGGGTGGTGGTGCAATGGTGCTGCAGAGTGATCAGGAGGGAGGACACTAGCCAGGATCTGGAGCAGTGGCATGTCTCTGTGACTACCTCCTTTGAACTCTAGTGCTGGTGCCCCAGGGGACGGAGACCAGAAAACAAGGAACAGTCACTCCACATCGGACACTGGCAGAAGGGACCCAGGTGCCCCAGACTTCATAACCAGGCTCCATGAGGACCCAATGAGCTGCCTGACACACGCTAAGTGAGTGTGGAGGGGTGACCTGGGGTCCCCTTCCTTCCCACCTGGGGGGAGTACAATCCAGGCAGTATAGGAGCAGGCCCACAGGAGCTCCTGAGCATTACCTGGGGATTAAACTAGGGGATACCCAGGCTAGGGATCTCTGAAAAGTGGAGATTGATGCTGTGAGATGGGGACAGAGAAAGAGAAAATAAAAAATAATTTAAAAAGATACTGAAATCTTAGAGATTCTGTGCAGTGACATGTAATTTCCGTGAGGCACCGGTACAAGAATTCAAAATCCGAAAACCAAGCAAGATTCCGTGATTGTTACCGGTGTTACCGTTAAAAATGGAAAACCAGGGTCCCTGTCCATCCTGTCTATGTCCTTGTGGAGATGACTTGGTTTGTTGGCCAAGGCACCTAGCTTCACCTGAGCTCTTTCCTTCTAAGACTGCTTGAAAGGCAGAGTAGAGAAACTTACCAGAGCAAGGGAGAAGGATTAAGACTTAGTTTGGCTAAGCAGATTTACTGTGTGGTGGTGTTTTTATTTTTTACTCACAGGGATTGCTACTGTTTGTTGCTAACATTTCATTGCTTTATTTTTCTCTGATTCAGATTGTTGTTGCTGGTATACCTTCTTCTGCATTATTACAAGGTGTGCCTACAGGTGTGTGCTAACAGATTACTGCTGTAATCTTCTGATTCAAATTGTCTTTGCAAGGTATATCTTCTGTTACTGCTTTATTTTTCTCTGGAGCAAAGTGTTTCTTACAGGGTATATCTTCTCTGAAATTATTACAGGTGGTGCTTTACAGGTTTTACAGTTTTATCTAACATTAGGATAAGCTTTCAGGGTTACTGCATTTGTTGTTGACTGATTGTTTCTGCTCTTACCTCCTTGTTCTTTCGTCCGTGGTTCTTCTTTTTAGGCAGGAAGGCCCCACCCCCATCCATACCCCATACCTCCTCTTTTATAAGGGTACCACAGTTGTGACATTTCCTGTGGCAGAGCAGGAAGGGGCGGGTGGGGCTCCACAAGGTGATCTCATTTACAGGGCACTAGTAATTTAACTTGTTATAACAAGTTAAACAAAGCACAATTAAACCATTACTTGCATTTTTTTTCCTTTTTTTTCCTTCTAATTACTCTGACTAGGTTACAAACCCAGCAACTTATTTGGAATGGATTTCATTAACTGCAGGTACCGTGGAACAATTTTCAGAAGGACAGTCTTACAGGATTTAGGACACTGCCCTACATGCTGGGCCTTTGGAGATCTTAGGTCTCAGCTCCGGGCGGCATGGGCAGAGATTGCACACCTCAAATTTCATATTGAAGAGGAAATACGTTATAAGAACCACCCGCCATTTCCCCAGCATCCAACAGAAAAACCTCGACCGCAGAGGGTAGTTGGTCCAGGAGGTTGGCAGGTGGTTAGGAGGAGCAAATCAGGTGCCCCATCACTCTTGCTTCCAACACATTACCTCCAAAACCATATAAACACTACAAACAGGTATCTGCCTCTATCTCTGAAATCAAATAAAGAGGCAGAAGACACTGCAGAGCAGGACACTGCAGGCACAGGAGCTAGCACAACAATACTCACCCAAATCAGGAACCAAAACTAAACAAGCACAAAGGAAATCCAAAAACTTTGATCATAGGAGACTCCATGATTCGGGGAGTTGATACCCATCTCCAGCCAGGGTGATGGTCAGATGTCTCCCAGGTACATCAGCATGGAGAGACACTGACCACATTGCTAAAATTGTTCACAAAGCAGGAGAAAACATTGATGTCCTAGTACAATAGGGACTAATGATCTCGCCAGCCGGTCAGTTGTGGAGACCAAGGAACACCTGACTAAGCTGGGTGACAAACTATCATCTATTTCATCCGGCATCTCCTTCTCTGAGATCCTGCCAGTCTGGGAGAAGGGCAGATGGACGGAAGGTCAGAGAAGGAGATAGGGAGCTAAACACGTGGCTCAAGGACTGGTGCCAGGAAAAGGACACAGATTTGTAGGAACTGGCAACAGTTCTGGGAGCGAAAGTTCTTTAAATTTGATGGACTGCATCTGACTAAAGAGGAGTCAGTGCATTGGGGCAGAAGTTTGACGTCTTTGCAGAATATTTAAACTAGCAAATGAGGAGAGGGTGCAGCACCCCATACGCCGAATGGGAAGAACACCCTCCCCTCAGCTAGTGGTCAAACAGGAATTCAGCGTGTTTTCGCTCATTTGCATCACCAAGTAAGAAAAAGGTTTGTCTCCCCACACGATGCACAGGGTAATGCCAAACTTCACCCAACAACTAACACACCAAAATCTGGCCAATGGAAAATCATGTACACAATGCTCACAGCCTGGGAAATAAGATCCCAGACCTGCAGGCAATAATGTCAGAGGCTAAACTGGACATAGTAGCAATTAGTGAGACGTGGTTTACCAGTAACCACACTTGGGAGACTTCAGTACCTGGCTATGTATTGTTCAGAAGAGACCGAGGTGCAAAAGGGGAGGAGTGGCCCTGTATTAATGAAAATATCAAAGCTACAGAAATTCAGAATACACATAAGGAGCCAGAAGAACTGTGGGTCACCCTGGAAACAGGAAATGGGACAGCCATAAGAACTGGGTTGTCTACAGGCCCCAGACCAGAGGGAGGACATAGACACATTACTGTTAGAAGATATACAAAACATGACAGCTAAAGGGAGGTTCTGATAATGGGAGACTTCAACATGCCAGGTACAGATTGGTCAATACCAGCAGGAACATCTGCCAGAACTAGACTCATAGTGGATTCCTGTAGGGGAGGGCCTCAAACAACTGGTACAGCAACCCACAAGAGACAGGGCTATCCTAGATCTAGTACTGACTAACAAAGAAGGGATCACAGATCTCCAGGTAGAAAGTCACCTGGGGCCAGTGACCATCACATGGTATGGTTCATTTGGCTACTACATCTAAATCATCCCATTCCAAGGCAAAAATATGGGACTTCAGAGGAGCTGACTTTGATAAGATGGCCAACAGAGTTAAGCTAGCCCTGGCAAAAGAAACACAGGTGAGGAGGTACAGGCAAAGTGGGCAAGCATTAAGGATACAATACTTGAAGCAACATCCCATTGTGTTAGACAGAAAAGGAAGTGCAAAAGAAGAAGGAAACCACTTTGATTCTCAAATACAGTAGCAGAAAAGGTCAGAGCCAAAAGGCTGGCCTTCAGGAAATATAAGGGAACACAGCGGGATGAAGATAGGGAGGCATACCAAACTGCCCTAAGGGAAGCAGGTAAGGCAGTAAGGCAGGCAAAGTCCCAAACTGAGGAAACACTACCTAACAGTAAAAGAAGGTGACAAGACTTTATAGATACATTAGTGAAAGGAGAAAGTCCAGAGGGGTATTGCTAAGCTTAATGGAGAAAAGGGAGCGTGTGAGGAGGAGGACCCTGTAAAGGCATCTATCCTAAATAGATACTTTTGCTCAGTATTTACTGAAGAGAAGGTAGGGCAGGGCCCACAGCTCCGCCATGGACACGGGGAGGTGAGCACTACTCCCTTCACAAAAGAAAGGGTCCCACAAGAGCCTGCTAGCTCAGGGTGGATAAGGCAATGGGACCTGATGGCATACATCCCAGGGTACTTAAGGAGCTAAAGGAGGAACTAGCAGAGCCATTAGCAGAATTGTTTAGTGAGTCTCTGAGCACAGGAGAGGTCCCAGAAGACTGGAGAAGGGTTTATGTGATCCTGCTCCACAAGAGTGGTAGCAGGAGGAGGCGGGAACTACAGACCAGTCAGTCTTACCTCAGTAGTGGGCAAGATTATGGAGGCACTCTTAAGGAAAGGATAGTGCAACACCTGGAATCCATAGGGCACAGGATCCAAGACAGCATGGGTTTACAAAAGGAAGGTCCTGTCAAACTAATCTCATAGATTTCTTTGACTGGGTAACCAGAGTGGTGGACCAAGGGGGAGCAGTTGATGTCGCCTACCTTGACTTCAGCAAAGCTTTTGACACTGTTCCACATAGAAGATTGATAAATAAGCTAGGTAGGCTCGGTGGGTCAGAAGTTGGTCAACTGGGTGGCAAACTGGTTGACTGGCAGAAAACAGAGAGTGGTGGTAAATGGTATACAGTCAGAAGAGATGCAAGTCACAAGTGGGGTACCTCAGGGATCAGTCCTGGGCCAGTCCTATTCAACATCTTCATTAGTGACCTGCAGATGGACTAGAGGGTAAGGTTGTCTGTTTGCAGATGACACCAAGATCTGCAACAGAGTAGATGATCCAGATGGGGTGGGCAGAATGAGAAGAGATCTGGATAAACTAGCAAAATGGTCAGAAGAGTGGCAACTGGGATTTAATGCAAAGAAGTTCAAAATCATGCACATAGGGAAGAGAAACCCTGAAGCCACTTATAGGCTGGGAGGGTAGCTAGCAGTCACAAAGGAAGAAAGAGACTTGGGCATCATCATCACTGATGACCAAAATCATCCAAGCAGACCTCTAAAGCAGTAGGTAAGGCTAGGTGGGTGTTAGGGTGTATTAGTAGGGGTATCACAAATCGTAAGAGGAGGTAATAATCCTCTGTACAAGACATTGGTTAGGCCCCATCTGGAGTACTGCGCAGTATTGGAGGCCACACCTTCACAAGGACATTAACCAAATTGAGGCAGTCCAGAGAAGGGCAACAAAATGGTGCAGGGACTGCATCAGAAGACATATGAGGACAGATTAATGGAGCTCAATATGTATACCCTTGAGCAAAGGAGGGAGAGAGGTGATATGATCGAGACATTTAAACACCTTAAGGCATAAACAAGGTGAAAGAGTCTAACATGTTTAAATATAAGAAAATAGCAGGACAAGAGGACACAGCATGAGATTAGAGGAGGCGATTAAGGGGAATGTGAGGAAATTCTTTTTCACAGAAAGGGTGGTAGATGCATGGAATAGCTTACCACAAGAAGTGGTGGCTATGAATACAGTGCAGGGCTTCAAACAGGCATGGGATAGGCATAAGGGAGCAATACAAATGACTATGAATAGATAGGTCACTGACAGAGCAAAGGCCGATGGCACATTTATAAGGTAGAAAAAGAAATGGGCAGACTGGATGGGCCTTGCGGTCCTTATCTGCCGTCAACTTCTATGTTTCTATGTTTCCAGAAATGGACGCAGTACTCCAGATAGGGTCTCACCAACTGTCTGTACAGAGGGATAACAACTTCCTGTTTTCTGCTGCTGATGCCTCTCCCTATACATCCCAGTATCCACCCAGCCCTCCCACATTGCTTAACCTTAAGGTCATCTGATATGATTACCCCCAGGTCTCTTTCCATTTTTGTTATTGTCACTACCTCTCCCTCCCCATTGTGTACTCTTCCCTGGGTTTTTGTTTCCCAGGTGCATTATTTTGCACTTTGCATTGAATCCAAGCTGCCATACTTTTGACCATTCCTCCAGCCTTGCCAAGTCCCTTCTCACCCTTTCCAAGCCCCCTTGTGTATCAACTCTGTTGCAGATCTTTTTGTCATCTACAGAGGCATAGTTTTCCTTCCAGTCCCTCTGCAATGTCACTTATAAAGACATTAAAAAGGACTGGACCCAGTACTGAACCCTGCGGAACCCCACTGAGTAACCCCTCTTTCTTCAGAGTGGACTCCGTTTACTATTACCTTCTGTGTGCTGTTGTCCAGAAAAAGTTTTACCCAGGCTACCACCCTGGGACACACTCCCAGGCTGGCTAATTTGTTTATTAATCTTTTGTGTGGGACTGTCTCAAATGCCTTGCTAAAGTCTAGGTAGGCCATGTCCACAGCCCCTCTCTGGTCTACTACTTTGGTCACCCAGTCAAAGAAATCGATTAGATTCGTCTGACATGACCGTCCCGCTGCGAATCCATTCTGCCTTGGGTCCTGTGCCCCACCGGCCTCCAGGTACTCAACAGTTCTTTCCTTCAGAAGTAATTCCATCATTTTCCCTACCACAGAGGTCAAACTGACAGTTCTGTAGTTTTCTGCCTCCTTCTTGCTCCCACTTTTGTGAAGGGGAATCACATCCGCCTTCCTCCAGTCCTCAGGTGCCACCCCATCCTCCCATGATTTGTTAAAAAGGGTAGTCAGTGGTGTCACTAGTTCTCCCCTTAATTATTTTAGAATTCTGGGGTGAATCCCATCAGGCCCCATTGCTTTGTCCACCTTCAGTTTTAGGAGTTCTTTCAGAACCCTTTCTTCTGTGAAAGGGCTGGGCTCGACCCCCATATCCAGAGTGCTTCTGTTCATTGGATTAGGTACCTCCCCCCCCCTTCTCGTTTGTGAATACTGAGCAGAAGTATTCATTCAGTATCCCTGCTTTTTCACTGTCCCTCTCTGCCCACCCACCGTCCATTCTGTTCAGCCTCACTTTCCCTCCCTTTGTCTTTCTATGCTCCCTAATGTACCTATAAAAGGTTTTATCCACCTTCTTAACCGAGTTGGCTATCTTTTCCTCAGTTTGGGCATTTGCTATTCTGGCTGCCTTTCCTGCTTCCTTCTGCCTTAACTGGTACAGTTCTCTGTCCTGCTCCTTCTGTGTTTTCTTATACTTTCTAAATGCTATCTTTTTCTCCCTAACCTTCCCCGCCACCTCTTTTGAGAACCATAGTGGCTTTTTTTTTTTCATTTTAATTTGTTTATTTGCTTCATGCAAAGGCTTGTTGCCTCTGTGATGACAGTTTTGATGTTTCCCCATTGTTGCTCCACCCCTCCTTCTTGCCTGTTTGCTAGTGCTTTTCTAAGGCACACTCCTATTTTGCCAAAGTCAGCCCTCCTGAAGTCCAGTACCCTCACTTTTGTATGGCTTGACTCTGCAGCTGAGTTTATCATGAACCACACTGTTTGGTGGTCACTTGTTCCCAGATGGCTACCCACTTCTAGGTCTGAGATCCTCTCACTTTCCCCATTTGAGAGTACAGGGTCTAAGATTGCTCCCTCCCGAGTGGGTTCCAACACTAGCTCTCTGAGGCATGCCCCCTGTAGGACATCAAGAATGGCTCTGCTGTTTGATGTGGCTGCAACAAAGGTGCTCAAGTTAACATCTGGCATATTTAGGTCCCCCATGAACAGTATCTCCCCTTTCTCTGCCATCCTAAGGATGCCTTCTATCATATCCTTGTTCATTCCCAACCCCTCGGATGGGGGTCTGTATACAACCCCTGTGCGGATTGTGGTGCCATTTCCAGTCTCTAAGGTGACCCACAGTGCCTTCTCTCCTCCCTGTTTACTCTTTTGTTCCATTGCTTTTATCCCTTCTCTTACATAGAGAGCTACTCCTCCCGATCTTCTACCCTCCCTGTCCCTCCTGTAGGTTGTGTACCCTGGTATGTTAACATCCCAGTCATGGTTCTGTGTGTACCATGTTTCTGTGACTGCCGCGATATCCAGGCATCCCTCTTCCATCGAGGCCTCCAGTTCAGGGAGTTTGTTGCCTAGAATACGGGCATTGGTACTCATTACCCTCCATTTCTTGATGACTTTACCCCCTTTTGCCCCATCCCTGTCCTTATTGCCTTTGTCATTTTCTCCATTCACCCCTGCCCTTCTCCCTGTTGACATCTCTATCTTGGTGTTTACCTCACTAATTTCCTTGATTTTGGGGGGGGAAGGCTAGGATTTCCCTGCTCCTTTCCAGTGCCTCCCCCCTTGGCTAGTTTAAATGCTTACCAATGACACATTTAAACCTATCACCTGGGATCCTGGTTCCCCTCCTGGACATATGCAGACCATTGTGCCAGTATAGGCCTGCATCACTCCAGGTGGACCCACAGTTCCCAATGAAGCCAAACCCCTGAGCTCTGCACCAGTTTTGTAACCAGTGATTGAATTCCATGGTGTGGAGCACCCTAGCCTCACCCATCTATAGACAGGCAGCACCTCCGAGAAGGTTACCTTGCATGCTACTTGTCTAAGGCCCTTCCGCAACTCCACAAACTCTTTCTGCACTGCTCTGATCCCTTTCTCAGCCAGGTCATTTGTCTCTAGGTGGACAATGACATCCAGCTCCCACCCCCTTGCGGCTGCTCCCACGATCCTGAGGATTCGCTCCCTGTCCCTCCAAGCCATGGCGCAAGGGCAAGCACCTTACCTCCCTCTCCCCTTCCTCCCCCAGTTCTACCCTCCTAACAATAGAGTCCCCCACCAGGAGTTGTTTTCTTCCTCTGTGGGGTTCCATGCCACCCTCCTGTGGGTCTCCTTTGTGGAGGTTCCCAGCATCCTCCTTGGTCTCCACTGCGGGGTGCCTCCATAGAGGAACCACACTTTGCCAGAACAGCATATGAATTGTGTAGAGGTACAACTGGAGGGATGCACCTCTGTTCCACCACCCTCACCCTCCCTGAGCCCTCTGTGGCCCAACCACTCCTTATTCTTGGCAACCTCTGATGCAGTGGTGGTGGCTCTGGTGGTCTGTGGGTGGGAGAGGAGGTCTCCCAAATCCTGGCCAACTCAGCCTGGAGATGAGCAACCTCCTCCCTCAGCCCAGAGAGGTGCCTGCAGATGGGACAACACTACATCCTCCAGAACGTCTCCCGGAAGACTGCTGCTCCACAGCCACTGGATTGCACCACTCCCATCATGTCTTATTTCTGGGCCCTTAACTGTTGTTCTGAATACTTACTCATTTCTCTGTTAATTTTTTTTATGTAATAAGGGCTCTGTGAAGAGGGTATGCAGTTCACTTACCTTCTTGCAGAGGTCAATGGAATCAGGAATATGGTTTTCCATGTGGCATACTTCAAGTCGACAGTGTTCATAGGCTTGAATAGAGCCTCATTAAGTTGGGCAAGGCAGACATTGTGATCCCATGGTGGGACTGGGTCCATTACAAGTGGGTACAGATGACTGAGGCCTTTGAAAAACCTTTTGAAAATGGGTTGTAGGGCCAGTGACTACCCATTGCTTGCTGACATGTAAGCTGACACTGCTGCTAAGCGCAGCTTTAGTGGCGAAGGCTTTAAGCTTAGAGACTGTATGTGTACCAGGTATTTTAGCACTATAGGCAGCTCTGCCTCCATTGGGATTATTCTTCTGGGGGTACACCAGCAAGAAAATGTTTTCCATTTGGAAAAATATGCTTTTCTGATAGCTGGTTTTCTTGAAACCCTAAACACCTTCAGCACTTCCTCTGAGAGGTACAATGCAGAGTATTCTTACTTTTCAAGAACTATGCCCTCAGGTGTAATATCCTGGAGTTTGGGAATGTTATCCTGCCCTGAGATAAAGTCAGATTGTGACTTAATGGCAGGCTGATTTGAACTCTTGCTGGACAGGGCCAGGAGCATTAAGTACCAGATCTGTCTGGCCCAGTCTGGGGCTATTAGGATTATTGTTGCAGGTTCCCTCCTGAGCTTCAAGAGGACTTTCTGTTGAGTGGAAATGGTGGGAAGGCATACAGGAACCTCATTGTCCAGTTCAAGACCAGGGTGTCCTCTGTGACTGTCCCTGTGGCTGGTGATCTGCAGAATAACTGTGGGAGCCGATTGTTCTCCAAAGAAGCGAACAGGTCTATTTTGGGAGTGCTTCACCTTCTGAAGAATCTGGCCAGAACCTGTTGGTTCAAGGCCCATTTGTGATTTCCCTGGCTTCTGCTCAAGGAGTGTTCCGGAGGTTGTCTTTGCCTGGCAGGTGCATCGCTGCAGTGTTAACTTCTAAGGAGTATGCTAGGTCCCAGATCCTCATTGCTTATTACAGAGTTTTGAGGGTCTTGGCCCTCCCTGCTTGTTTATGTAGTACATTGTTGTGGTGTTGTCTGTTCTGGTTTGGACAGACTGACCTTGAAGCTGGGAGGCAAACAACTGCATTGCTAGCATCACTTCCCTGAGTCCCAGGAGGTTGATGTGCTCCAGGGACTCCTGTGGACTACATGTGCCACTTGCTTTTAGGTCCTGCAGATGGGAATGAAGTTTCTGTAGTAAGGATACTTGTTAGTGATCGCTGAAGGAAGGGAATGCCCTCTCTGAGGTGTCTGTCCTCCTTTCACCACTGTAGTGACTTTGTGCTTTTGTCTCTGGCACTAGTTTTGAGAGTAGGACCAATCTTTGACACCAGTTGTCTCAGAAGTGGTACTGGATGTCTCTAATTTGGGACCTGGCCCATGGGATCACAGCTGTAGATGCGGCCATGTGTCCCAGTAATTGTAAGAAATCCCTTGTAGGTCTTGGGTGACTTGGAGTAAATGAGTCTTATGTTAATAAACTTTGTATTGTTGTACTTATTTTAATTTTAGTAGGAGTGCATTGGGGTGTGTTTGATTTTGGGTTAAGTGTATGTTAATGATATGAATGCTGTGTGGCTGTGGGGGACTGATGTAGAGATGTATATTGTTTAAGAGTGGTTTATTAGTGTAGAGTGTTTTTGGAAGGGGTGCTTGTTGTTATTGAGCGGGAGAATAGTTCTTATTTGTCGTAGTCAGAGGGATGTTTTTATTATGTGTCGTTTAGCAGCCAGGCCCGATTTAGTCTGTTCTGTGGAGCAGCTACAAGAGGGGCGTTCCTTTGGAGGGCTCCCTTGTACCCTGCCTGTGGCTGTGATCAACCCCTACAGGGGGCTGGGGATCCTCCAGGAACACTGTTCACACTGTAGATCTGCTCCATGGGTAGATGGGAGTGGGGGGAGCAGGATCAGGAGTGTGGTATTTAGGAGGTGCATGGGGAGTAGACCTTGTCATGAAAGGGGTCCCTCTGCCTGAGTCTATAAAATGGGCTTCCAAGTTTTCTGGTCAGCAGGTAGTCAATGGACCATCCAACTCGGCTCCCCCTTGGGACGGTTCTTTGTAACACACCAGGTCTCTTAGGAATAAAACAGCTGTAACGGAGGTCTTCATTGCGGATTCCTTGGCAGATCTGGCATGTATCACCGGAGACCTGGTTGAGGGATAACTTGGGCCCTGTGCTTGAGACATCCTTTTCGCCTGTTTTTTCCATGGTGCTTTGTCCTATTCGGCAGCCTGGTGGGGGTGTGTGGTAGCCATCTGGTTTACATCCACTTTGGGACTGCATACCCCATAGGAGATTCCAGGTCATTTGAATGAATGGCAGTAAAGGATGGACTGGGTGCAAGTTCCAAGATCATGCGCATATATTGCCCTCTGCAGTATGGGTGCAAATTCTTGCAGGAACTTGAGACTTTCATGCTCGATCCGGTGTTGGAGTCTCCTAGAGTTTTGGTCTTGTGTGGCTTTAATGCTTGGGTCGATGATAAAACATCTCTTTTTGGAATGCAGTTCCTTCAGATGATGTCTTCCCTTGGCTCCGTACAGGCAGTTGCCACTGCATGGCCATGCTGTGGATCTCATTTTCTCATTGGGTCTTGATATTAGCGATTTGTAGGTTGATTTGGTTGTTTGTTCAGATCATCATGCTGTGTGGTTTCTCTGTGGGGCTCCTTGTTTGACCTTCCCAGTGGAGATGGCCGGTTACCGCTGGTTTAAAAACTTGGAGCCACAAAGCCTCCTGGTGGTACTGGACATCTTGGGCATGGAGATGGTATGTGTGATGAGAGCCATGGAAGGCTATAACCTGGCTTTTATGACTGCGGTGGACTCCCTAGCATCTCCTATGTCCGCCCCTTGACTTCCTGCCACAGGTCACCATGATTTGGTGGTAATCCGAGGAGGTTGAAGACAGAGAGGGGCTGAGATTGGAGCGGTGATGGTGGAGGTCCCACTTGTAGGAGGATAAATTTGCACTGAGGGCTCATTGTGATGAGTATCAGCAAGCAGTCACTCTGAAAAAGTCAATAATCCTGTCACGAGTGATTGCTGCTGGAAGAAACTGGGCAGCTCAGCTCTTCAGCACTGTGGACAGCCTATTAAATCCATTCAGTTTCCAGTCCTGCAGAGCCTTTCTCTCGTCAAGTGCGAGGAGTTTAGCTGCTTCTTTCTGCACAAGGTATCCTCCATTTGGGCTGGGATATCCTCAAGCAGCCTGTTATTGGCCAACTGTACCCAGTCTTTAATGGACAGAAGCACTGCATCTTTTGGGCAGAGTTTGAGCTGGTGTTGGTGGATGATGTCCTGCAGGTGGTTTCTGGACTGTACCCCACCTTCTGTATGTTGGACCCTGGGCTGACCCAGCTTCTTTTAGAGCACTGGGATCCGCTTGGTCTGATTGTTGTGGACATCATTAAATGTTCGCTTGGGGAAGGATCTTTCCAACCTTCCTGAAAAGGGCTGTGGTTAAACCCCTTCTTAAGAGATCTTCTCTGGACTCCGATTTTCTATCACACTGCAGGCCCATCCTGAAACTTCCCTTGTTGGGAAAGTTAATTGAAAAGGTGGTAGCAGTGCAGTTGGAACAACAGCTGGAGAAATATGATATCTATGAGCCTTTCCAGTCTGGGTTTCCAGCCTCGTCATAGTATGGACACTGCTGTAGTCAGCATGCACCATGATCTCCTTCTAGTGAAGTATAGCAGGCATCGCTCCATCCATCCAGCCTCATCCTGCTTGACCTTTGGCCTTTGACACGGTAGATCATGGGTGGCTGCTGGCACATCTGATGCCCTATGTGGACTTGCAGGAACAGTGTTACGGTGGTTTGAGTTCTACGTGTCCAACAGGGTGCAGCAGATGTCACTTGGTCTTTTACATCGAACAGTGTTGCACTCTGCTGTGGTGTGCCTCAGGAGTCGACTCTAGCTCCCTTGCTGCTCGCTGTGTACACGTTGCTGTTTGAGGAGATCATTAGACACTGTGCCCTGGGTTTTCATTGTTGTGCAGATGATCCAGCTTTATGTGTCTTATGCCCCTGACGATGGTGCGGTTGTCTTGGAACTAAATAAGTGTCTTAGGGAAATTCAGGATTGGTCAGAGGCCAGCTTAATGAGCATGATTTCTAAATTTAAGGGGGCTTCCAGACATGAGGTAGCCTCAACCTGTCTCAGGCTTTCCCCCCCTCAGGATTGAGCAGATGTGAGGCAGGTTGGGGCTACCTCATGTCAGGGAGCACTCTTAGATTTAGAAATCATGCCTGTTGGACTGTGGCTTTAATATTGATTAACCTGCTAGCTAACTCTCATTCTTAGTGCCAACAGTGCCTGAATGGGGACCACTTGTCATTTCTAGGGTGTTTTCTATTGAAGATCTACTGATTTTATTCCTTTTCTCCATGCCTGGTGCCTCAGGTGACTAAAAGGGAAAAATTTATCTTGTGGGAGGACCTTGTTAGATAGTTGGGCTGTGGGAGGACCTTGTTAGATAGTTGGGCTGGGTTGTATTTTATGCCTGCCTTTGCTTTTTTCCTCCCCCCCCCCAACCCGTGTCTCCAGGCCAGTAATTTCTCCTTTTACCTGGTGCTTCCTATTTTGTGATATCCTGCATGTGATTTATGCTGACCGTGGCTAAGGGTCAGAGACTGATGCAGTTATTACTGAGTGATATTTAGCACTCTGTCTCAGTCTGAGATATGGTGTATTTTTTGTGTGGTTTTTAATGGAGAACCACTGTCAACTAGTGGGAGATTGGGGTTTCCTCCTTGTTTGTTTCTTCCAGTCAATGGCATGTTTGCGTTGTAGATAATTCACCTGTGAACCTTAACAGATCACCATGCCTGGTTGGGGGTGTGGTGGGGAGATGTTAGGATGTAGTAGTTTCGCTTTTGGTTTGTTCTAAAAGTGAATGCAGCCGAATGTTTTATACTATATAGGCAGTGGCTTTGTAATCTTAATTTCACTCCATCATAGAGCTGAGACCACAAGCCTCTTCCTCTCCTTCACAGTGTAAATCAGGATTCTAACCCTTCCACTCTCCAGTAACTAAAGATATGGTTTACTGGCCAAACTAGTATTTTAAACCCCCATATGTTTACAAAATCTCCTCTCAAGAATCACTAGTGAGTTCCTTTTATACTAGGCTGCTCCTCTTGATGCTAAGCCAAAAGCACCAGACCAGTAAGAGGGTACAGCAGTATTTAATTTTCATGCACTTAAACAGCTCAAATAGGTTTTTGTATAAAAATGTTACATTTCAGCTGTTCTATAGAGTCTGAGATTCCTGCCTCTTCTGAAGTTTGTGACTCGGGACATTAAGACAGCTGGTATAGTGCAACAAAATGGTACGGGGAGTAATGCAAACCATTTCTAGAAATGTGTGACAGTAGACTGCTAACCATTTTGAGCAGGTCCATAGCACATAAGACTACATAAATTAAATAGCATACTGCTAATTGATCCGTGCCACAATGTATTTATTCATTTCAAAAGTTTTACCAGGAAAGTCGTACTGAGCTGGTATCAGCTCATTTCCAGATGCTTCCGGGGAAGGGGGGGGGGAGAGAGGAAGAGAACAGAACAAATGCAATATACAATGTACGAAAATAATAAAATAATATGGAAGTAAGTATATCAAAATATACAAGTATAAGAACACCTAAGAATAAAATTTACCATTCAGTAAATTGTCATACAGTAAATTGCATAACTGGCAAAAGAACATTAGACAGTGAGCAACAAAACAATATGAGACGCAGGGAGTAGTTACTGATGAACTGGGGGAGAGGGGCAGTGTGTGGTGGAAGGAAGTGACAGGAGTCCACCCCAGTATCAGACGCAACTGCAGAAGTAAGTAGAGAAATCATGGAGGAGAGATTTCAGAAAGAAAAAAAGAAGGAGCAGACCAAATGAAAGGTGGGAGGGGGAGCCCCATAGCTCAGGGAAGCAAAACGAGAAGGCAGTTTGGCAAGCAGTAGATTTCGTTGGTGGGATAGCAAGAGAGTGAAAGCAAGCATTATGAAGGGAGTAGGAGGAAGAACAAAGAAGAGAGAGGAGAGAGGCAAGATACGAGGGGAGGGAGCCAAACCAAATGTTGGAGATAGAGGAGACACAGTGGGTAGGGTGCACGGCATCAAGAAAGGGAGGGAAGGAGAGGTATGCAAAGAACAGTGTTGAGTACGCAGAGATTTGTCAAGGGCAAATCAACAGACAGAGTGAAAGAGGGGATCCAGTCTAGCTAAAATGTCCTTAGGAGAAGCAGCATGAACAATGTCTCCATAGTCAAAAATTTAGCGAATCGTCTTAGTGAGGATTTCTCTGCATGCAGGAAGCAGGATGCTTCTCTTATTTCTGTAAAGTGCTCCAAGTTTGGGGTGGGGCTTCCTGTGGATAGCATCCACATGAACAGAAGAATTAAGGTGGCAATCTAGCCAGACCGCAAGGTACTTGAAGGAGAAGATATCTTAATATCTGTACCTTCAAGGATATGAAAGGAGGGAAGGGGGGAAAACTCTAGCAAGCTTCTGCCTGGTGCCAAAAGTCATAAAGACCATTTTCTTACTGAGGGACAACTGATTTTCTTGGAACCGGCATCAAAATCCAGTTGGAGGTTATTTGTGAGGTCAGGGTCAGAGGAGCCTGAGGTAAAGAGTACTGTTATCATCTGCATACAAATGAATGGACACAGAGCAGCAGGCAATGGAGAGGTCATTTAAAAAAATGAGGAAAAGAATTGGACCCAGGACAGACTATTGGGATGTCTGAGCTGATTGAGGGGGGGGAGGAAGTCTCCAGTGCGGACAGCTTGCAACCTGCCCTCAAGGTGGGAGCAGAACTACTCAGCTGTGGAGGCAGAGAGTCCAGCTGCCTTAAGTTTGGTATTTTCACAGCTGATATGCATGTTCATGTACACAACTGTTTTTCAGTTGCTTTGTCTTATTTAACACCCTGTGACATTACAGTTTTACACAGGAAAAGAATGCTGTATACTGCATAAGTCTCACTCTGCATGGCAAATTTGGGAGTGCCTTTTGTGGAATGTCTTTCATGTTGTTTTCATTATTCTCCCAGTATTTGACCATGGTGATGTAGTCTACAGTGCCGCTTCCAAAACTTCCCTAACCAGATTGGATACCCTCTTCCACCCCTTCTGTTGCTTCATCCTTGACTGTCCTCTCAGCACCAATCACTGCATCCTCTATCAAACCATAGGCCTCCCCTCTCTCCAGGATAGGAGGCAGTCCCACTGCACTAGGCTCATGGCCAAGTACTGGTCACAGTCCATGCCGCCTTACCTCCCCCGCACTCCTCACAGACATTGTGACGCTCGCTCCTTGGCTGTCCTGCGCATGTCCACCACTGCTGGCCAGGCAGCTTTCTCTTATCGCATGCCAGACTATGGAATTCGCTCCCCTGAACCATTCGCCACGCCTCCTCCGCTCACTGCCTCAACTCTCTCCTCAAAGTACCCTCTGCTCAACCTGTGCATGCACCTGACCCTCCCTATTCCCATACTTTGGCCTGAGCACTTCAGCCTGACTGTGCATGGCTGGCAGTCCCCGCTGCCATCCTGAATCCATCGATTTGTGTTGTGTGATCTCGCTGTTAACATTGGCGATTGTATTACATTGTTTTATATTTTGTATTCAATGCTCTTGTACATCTGTATGTATCCCTGTTTGTATGAACTGCAGTTATTGTTCACATTGTATATAATGTGCTGTTTCTCCTACATTGTTGATGTGTATTTTTGCACTGTATCATATGTCTCCCCCCCAATACATCTGGAATCGAGCAGCTGTCTGCTCAGTATGCCTTTCTTGGTAAAACTTATAAATAAATTATGGTGACTCCATCAGCAGAGGTGTTCCATTTGTAAAATCTAAAATTGTTTGATCAGCAATAGCTCTCTCTTACCTATGTTCAGACTAAGCCAGCTAGAGGCCATTTAGTCATTGATTTCCCCATGTCATCGGCTCAGAACAGAGACAGCATCATCCCTGTTGGGAGCAGAAGACAAGTACAGCTGGGTGTCATTGGCATAGCACTGCTATGAAGAAATTGATTATCTTTCCCTTGGTCTCCATCTACACTGTCTGTCTGACTACAAGTGACATTGTAATCCTCTGCTTGTGACATCAGAACTGGTTGTTGTAGGAATGATTGTGATGTCACAAGCAGAGGCCTTTGAGGTCGCTTGTAGACAGGCAGCAAAAGTAAATGAAGACACTGGAGCCTACATGTACTCACAATTTCTAGAGTGTACAGTAGTTATCTATAACATCTCTGCACACCACAATTGCGTACAGTTACTGTGCACATGTATATGATTAAAATAGTAAGGAGCAAGGTCAAAACTGAAGTATTACCCACCACATCTCTTCCGTGCCTTACTGGTTGCCAACAGAATTGGGGATGTCAGCACTGGACCTGTTGGGTCTGAGGAAATTCACATACTGTGGGAGGAATGCGTTAGTTTTATACTATACAGTAATCTCTGATTACATTACCTTATATGTAATTAATAGTACAGGTTACCCTAGATCAGTGAATTAACTACGTGGTTGGATATTACAGTAAGTGGGTTCTAGACATATGTTTGATATATTCTGAATGACGTGTCATACTAGTGTTTTTCAATAAGGGTACTCCATAAAAGTAAGCATGAGTAGGGGTAGCATTAGGGCTTATAAGATTGGAAGTGTATCTGTACTCAAATTGGGTCTAGTCACTGCAGCACAGCAGGAGGAGTGGACAAGAGGAACCCTAACTCCCGTCTATTACCACTGTACCAAACACGAAAAATTATTCAGAAATTTATGAAAAGAGTTTCACTTATTATGTGACATGCTGTGGATGTGAGTCAGCAGGGGTTGGTGGGAGGATATCTCCATTCCATTGACTGTAATAATTTCTATCAACCAACCTATCTGTCTGTCTATCCATCCATCCATCCATCCTATCTATCCTGTCTATAGTATTACCTGCAGTATCTATCTATCTATCTCTCCATCTATCTAGCTAGCTATCTGTCTGTCTTGTAGTTAAAGCATGTTAAAGCTGTACAAGGCCAAACTTAATTTATCTTTTGTTTAGGTGTAGCTGAGAGGTTGACCCTTCGCATACCAGGATGCAGTGTGTTTTATTTTGGGTATGCTGATCAGCCACTGAAGAGAAGCCTTGTCCAGAGAAGAAAAGAGCTGGGCTGGTTTAAGAAGAGCTGCTTTAATCTAAGTACACAAAGTCCTGATGTGGGCGCCACACCTTCATCAAGATATGGTTTAACAGGTTAGCATCCGGAATTACAGTAAATGTGAAATATGTGTATTTCTCCTTTCCTATACTGTTATTTAAAAGACAATCCATGCAAAAGCACTGAAGCAGAGGTTACCCTTGAGTTACATTGGCAAGCCAATTTTTAAAAATAATCCACAATTATACATACTGCCTTCTGCAGAGCATCATGGGTAGTATATGCAAATGCTGGCAAGAACTGTAGGCTGGCTCAGCTTTAAGCAGGACTGTAAATTGCAAAAAGGCTTCACATTCGAACTGTAGTGGTTAAAAACAGAAGAATACAGCTGAATCCGGTCTATGCAGTTCATTACAGAGGCCTTGTAGGGCAATACAGTCCTGCTGAAGTTGAGCCAGTCCATATGAACATAGAAAATAGTCAGCAGAAGAAGGTCTTATGGTCTGTCGAGTCTGCTCAGTTGCCCGTGATCTAGAGATTACAGTGAGCCCTGTCCCTCCTCCCATCTAACCCTGACCCTTTCACCCAACCTGCCTTTGAACCCCATCCTCTGTCTTTTGAGTGGCAATCTCAGATGGGAGTCCATTCCACCCTGACACCACCCTCTCCATAAAGAAGTGTCCTTCAATCTCCTGCTTAAATATCTCCCCCCCACCAGCTTAAGACAGTGCCCCCCTAGTGGTCATGCTATCACTGAGGCAGAAAAGATGTCCGATGTCCACCTTGTTTATACCTTTCAAGTACTTGAAGATTTCAGTCCTATCCCCTCTCTCCCTCCCTCCCTCCTTTCCTCTAGTGGGTACATGTTGAGCTATCTCAGCCTGCTCTCGTATGCCTTGCCATACTGTCCTTGAACCATCCTTATTGCCCTTCTCTGGACTGCCTAAAGCTGGGTGATATCCTTTTTCAGGTAGGATCTCCAGTATTGCACGCTGTATTCCAGGTGTGCATGCATAACGGATCTGAACAGTGGCATTATAACTCCCCCTCCCTTCTACTCACGAACCCTCTAGCAGTGCAGCCTAGCATTCTGTTTGCCTTGCCTGCTGCCTGCCTACACTGCATGGCCTTTTTAAGATAGTTGGTGATGACTGTCCCCAGGGTCCTTCTCTGTTTCAGGTGACCTTGACCCCTGCCTCCCCATAGACTGTACTTTACTCTCTGGTTCTTCTTTCCTGTGTGCGTGGCCTTGCACTTCTTCATGTTGTATCTCAGCTGCCAGATGCCTGACCACCTCTTCAGACTAGCCAGGTCCTCATTTAGGTCCTGCATCCTTTTATCTGAGTCCAGTTTCCCACAGAGCTTGATGTCCACAAAGAGGCAGATCTTATCTTTAACTTTATCCCCGGTGTCATTAATGAACACATTAAACGACACTGGACCAAGCATTTACTCCTGTTGGACACCACTTGTTATTTCCCTTGTACCAAAGAGTTCCCACCATTACTACCCTCTGGTTTCTACCACTAAACCATTTTGCTACCCACCTAGTTAATTTGTTTCCTGCCCTGTCCTCCAATTTCCTGATCAACCTCTTGTGTGGCATTTAGTCAATTACCTTGCTGAAATGCAGCTACAGAATGCCAACCACCTAACCCTTGTCCACTGCTCTTGTTACCCAGTCAAAGAAGTTAATCAGGTTGGTTTGAAAGGACCTCCCTGGCATGAACCACTGCTATCTTTTGTCCTGTAGCTCATTGGCTTCAAGGAACTCCACTATTCTTTCTTTCTGAATGGTCTCCATGAACATAACACACAGTGGAGGTCTGACTGATTGGCATTTAGTTCCCTGGCTCATCCCCAGGCCCACCCTTGTGAAGTGGTACCACATGCGCAATTCTCTGTTCTTGCAGTACCATCCCCTGTATCCAAAGAGCCTGTTAAACAGGTTCTTTGCCAGTTCCTTCAACACCATTTTGTGCATGCCATCTGTGCCCATGGACTTGTTTACCTTAAGGGACATGAGCTCTTTCTTAACCCTGTCCTCCATTAGATGTCCTCAGCCATGGTCCTCCCAGCGCCTTCCTCCCTTGGGCACTGGTCCATCCTTTTCTTTAGTAAAGACAGCAGAAGTATTTGTTCAACACATCTGCTTTCTTCAGGGGGTGGAACCAAGATTGCTCCATACACTGATTGGCTGCAGCACTGGAGCTCCGAATCGTTATGTGAACTACGAACCCGAATAAACCCTGCCTGACAACTTTGAACTTCTGTGCGATGGCATTGTACTTACAAGTTATTCCTGCCTGACAACTTTGAACTTCTGTGTGACTATATTGTACTTACAAGTTATTCCTGTTGTTATTTTGTAAGTACACTTTTTATCTTTTCTCCTTTCTGAATTGACTTCCCACCCAAAAAATGTTAAATAAATTAAAATGTATTTTACAGAAAGTACTCTGAAAGGGGGGAAGGGGTTGTATAAAGCCTTCTAATAGAAAAATGTGAAGTGCCCCCAACTCGCCGGTTAGAACATTGAACTGTAATAATACCTTTGCCTTCCCAGTCAAACCTCCAGGCAAAGGAAGAGGGTGAACTTTAGATTTACACAAAAACAATTATTTCAGGGTAAGGCTGTCAGCATCCTCTCCCATGGAGGATAACTGTCAGATTCTGGCTTTACATGCCGAAACAAACGCGGAGGTAATGAAAACCACTGGGCACCCCATAGAAGCAGCTTGGCTGCTATTACCGAATGAAGCAGACATTTCCTTATTACATGAGACCTTACATTTAGAAACGGGGAATATTTTAGGTACAGATGATCAGACTCCTTTAGAGAAGGAGTAGAGTAAGATCAGAAGCCCTCAGGGAAAGCTGGGAAGCTCAAAATCGTTAATTACCCAGGAGTTATAACATTTAAAAGTAAATCTCTAGGAGAAGGAAATAAATGACATATACTCGCGATTTCTGGACAAAATGTGGCATCAGGCACAGCCCCCTTACCAAGTACAGATTGACCAGATATACAGAGCTCTTCAATGGCACAGATAACTCAGGAAGTACCAATAATGCAAGATAGTAAACAAAGTTTACTTTCAGATTTTAGCAAGAACGGAGAAGTCATCTGGACTGGGGAGGAACAAATTAGTTTGGAGTTGGATAGTGAACCTAATAGTAGACATGACCAAAATGAGAAGGGGGCTTCTGTGGAAGCAACTATAGGGACCAGGGAACAACAGAACTTTAGTGAGTGCTCCAAGCATAAACAAGATAATAACTTAAGTCAGGTAAACCTGGAAACCTCCCCCCGAGGCGCTAATTATAATATGGAAACCCCACTAGCTTTGCTTGAGTCTGTGTACTTATTTCAGGGTACAAAACTCAAAGAAAAAAGGAAAGAAGGCAGGAAGAAGGAGGATATAGAAGATAATACAGAATATGTTTTTTAAAGATATATTGGAAGAAATATATCTGGATTTACAAGACTGGAAATCAGAATTGCAGATGGGAGGCACAAATCTTAAATAATACGGTCACATTTTGAGGATAGGCCTTCTGAAGTTGAAGATGCAGTCACAACAATTAAAAAAGAGCCAGGAGCACAAAAAGATGTGTTAAACCAAAATACAAGAAAAACTAATGGACTTGGAATGGAGGTCCAGTAGAGATGATTTGAAGATATTGGGACTTCCAGAGCATTGAGAAAGCAGACATCCTAGGGTTTTGTGATAGATGGTTAACAGAGTTGGGTGGACATTATCTCAGAGGAGAAGGTTGAATTAGAAAAAGCACACAGCTCTCCAGCTAAACAAAATCCTAATTTTAAGTATCCCAGGCTGGTGTTTGTAAAGTTTCACAAATAACAAGACAGAGAAAAAGTGCTAAAGGAAGCAAAAACGAGAAAACCGTTAATGATAGAAAATAGTCAAATACTAATCTTTCCTGATATAGGCCCAGAATTGCAAAAGAAAAGAAGCACTTACAAGGGTATCAAAAAATTACTATGGGACAGATTTCTTTTTCACACTTAACTCCTGCTACCTTGAGAATTGTTTACATGGGAGAAGCAAAGATTCTGGAATCCCTGAGGAAAGCTGAAGAATATGTATGTCAGGTACTGAACCTGGGTACAGGTTAACTGGGATAAACTGATACCACGTGGCAGACATGAAGTGGAAAATTGAACGTAATAAAAAATACACATGGGAGATACAGAGCATATGTTAGGCAGGGAGAAAATATTAAGTTGCTGTCCTTTAAAGGTAGGCATACATCTGATAAACATAACAGAGCCCAAATATGCTGCAGCTTGGGAAACGAGAGGCTCCATTTTGTATGATACGGTTTTTGTTAGGGTCTGTGGGGTCATAGACTCCACAAAACGGGAATGGGAAGCTGGTTTGAGTCTGGGATATATAGATAGGTAGAAGGGGATTTGGGGTAATATTTTTATAAGGAAGATAATCAGCAGGTAAGAGGGAACTGGTCCAAGGTAGGAGCACTTATGGTTTATCAGATAACTATTCAAAACAAAGGTAGAAGGAGGTGGCATAAAGTACTCTGTAATACTGGGGAGGTTGAGGCAGTGCTGCTGTGCAGTCTCAATTGTTATTAGATACGCAACCTCAAAATTTAAGCATACAAGAAAGAAACTTGGTTAAGTTTATTAAGCATGACAGAATCTAATATGTTAACATTGAATGGTAATGGTGTTAACAATCCCATTAAAGGGAAAAGGATTATTACTTATATTAAAAAACATAAAGTGGATTGCTTAGTGTTACAAGAAACCCATTTAAGGAAGACAGAATTCCAAACATTTTGTAAACTTGGGGGGGCTGTAATACATTCAGATTCAGATGGGAAATCAAAAGGGGTCACTGTTATCTTCTGTAGAAAACATAAAGAAGAAGTATTAAATACAGTATTAGATCAACAAGATCGATATGTTATAGTGCAAGCTAAGATAAAGAATGATAGAATGACTTTTGCTAGTTTGTACAGCGTAAATGACGTTTCTCCCGATTTCTTTACAGATTTTTTTCACTCAACTCTCTCAATTTGCACAGCCATTTATTATAGGAGGGGATTTTAACACAGTATTGAATCCTTCTCTGGACAGATCAGGTTCCCACTCAGCCCTGTCGTAGACCACGCACATCATCTTGAACAGTATGGAGGCTTTGGGAATTATGGACATATGGAGGTAGAAAAATACAAATTCACATGAATATTCTTACTTCTCTCCCCATTATAATACCTATTCCAGAATAGACTGGATATTAGGATCTTTTAGTGTACTTCAGAATATAGAAAATATATCATATGAAGGCAGAAATATATCTGATCACTCGGCTTCAAAATGCACTTTAATACTTCATCCAAAACTTAAAAATAGAAGATGGACAATCGGTTCATTATTATGTAAAGATCAGGAATTTAAAGAATATTTAAAAAAGAGTTTAAAATAATTTAATGGATATCAGAAAGGAGAGATTAATCGTAAGACTTGGAGCAAAATATTACTCTCCGGCAAATAGATTTGCGAAAATTTTAGCTTATCAGCTACAACGGGAAAGGTTGGAAAGATTGATAAAGGAAATTGAAGTGGGTAGGTCCACTGCTGTTAACTCAGACAGCATTAACTAGGAATTTAAACATTTTTATATAAAATTATATACTTCTAACCTCAGTAATGCTCAGTATATTCTTAACTTTATGCGGTAAGTCTGTAGGGTTGGACTGCCCGGAGAGATGGAACACATGCAAATGATGGAACACTTTGCACATGAGCATCTTTCAAACACTGCCTCTACTAACTGCCTGTGTTCTAACCTCTTCAGATTTTTCTCTCCACCTGAAAAGTCTGGTCGCTCAGAGTCCCGTTCATCCACTTTCTCCTGCATGAAGAAAACATCAGATACCGTATAAGTATGCCTTTCTTGTTTTCATTTACTGCAACCTGGCTGAAACTGCCAGGTTTGGGCTGGAGGCAGCTAAGTACCAGTTCCAAATGGCTGTTGACATTAATGATACTGTAGCCAGATGGATGGCAAACACAGTGGCACAGAAGAGGTTTGCTTGGCTTAGGGCCACAAACCTTACTCAGGATACACAACTAAAGGCCCTGGATTTTCCCCTAGAAGGAAATTCTGTCTTTGGGGAGTCAACCATAGCATATATGAAGAAGGTGGATGAGTATAAAGCCACTTACAGAAGCAACTCTGTTAAAGAGAGAGCTTCTACATCCACCAGGTCTTATGGAAGGGGAGGCCGGGGCAGGTCCTTTTACACCAGGCCCTGCTTCCAACCTGTGGCATTACCCCAGTACCAGCAGTACCCACAGCAGGGTTACTCTAGGGGGCAGGGGTAGAAGGGTCTCGAGGCGAGGGTCTCATACCCAGCCTCAGCCACAAACTAAACAGACCCCCCTGAACCGCAGGCCACTTTCTTCCCACCTGTCGGGGGGCAGACTCTCCCATTTTCTCCAAAATTGGCTGAAAGTCACAACAGACAAGTGGGTGTTAGAGGTGGTGGGACAGGGTCTGTCTCTGGGATTCAAGTCCTTTCCCTTTCAAAAATCCAGAGTATTCAGCTCTCCCTCGCTAGCAGAAAAAGTGCTCTTGGAGGCAGAGGTTTGAAACTTACTGCAGTTAAAAGTAGTGGAACCAGTCCCAAAGTCTCAAAGGGGAAAGGGCTTCTATTACAGGTACTTCCTGACCACAAAGAAAAGTGGGGAGTGGTGGCCTATACTGGATTTAAGCGCTTTAAACAAGTTCTTAAGAAAACCTGGCCAACACTTCAGAAAGAAGACTGGTTGGCATCACTGGACTTGAAAGACGCCTATTTTTACATCCCCATAAAAGAGTCTTACAGAAAATGCCTCAGATTCAGACTCCCTTCAGGTCACTACCAGTTTTCAACCCTGCCTTTTGGCCTTTCTTCGGCCACAAGGGTATTCACAAAGTGCCTGGCAGCTGTAGAGGCACATCTTCGCAGACAGGGAATGGCTGTTTTCCCTTACCTGGATGACTGGTTGGTAGTGGGAAAATCTCCTCTGCAGGTGCAGCAAGACCTGAAGGTCACTCAGGATCTCCTGGAGCCCCTCGGATTTCTAATCAATTACAAAAAGTCATTCTTCACTCCTACACAAGTGCTGCACTTCATAGGAGCAGAAATCAATACCCTACAAGCCAGGGCATACCTGCCCATGGAAAGGGTAAAAAACATTCAGATAATAGCAAACTCTTTCAAGCTCCACAATCCAAAAACTGCAAGACAGTTTCTTCAGCTGTTAGGCCATATGGCAGCATCCACAGGCACAGTACTAAGTGCAAGGTTTCTCATGAGGGACACTCAGTTCCATCTCGGGTCCCTTTGGTGCCAAAGAAAAGATTCTTTCTCAAAGCTCATCCCAGTAACAAGGTCACTGCTACAGGCTGTCTTGCAGTGGAAGGAGGAATCCAACTTAAGGCAAGGAGTTCGCTTTCAAAAAGAGAATCCTTCAGTGATCCTCACAACAGATGCATCCCTCTTGGGCTGGGGTGCCCATATAGGGGGATCACACAACTCAGGGCACTTGATCAGCCTCAGAGTCTCTTCAGCACATAAATCTCCTGGAACTCAGAGCAGTGCTGCTGGCTCTAAAAACCTTTGCTCACCTAGTCAAGGGCAAGGTGGTGCAGGTCAGAACAGACAATACCACCACAATGTATTACATAAACAAGCAGGGAGGCACAAGGTCAGGCCCCCTCTGCTCAGAGGCCATAAGGATTTGGACTCTGGCCTGTTCATTAGAAGTGTCTCTGCAAGCAATTCACTTGCCAGGGAAGGACAATACCCTGGCAGATGCCTTGAGTCGAATAAACCAGGCCCATCACGAGTGGACCCTAAACAGGCAGGTGGTACAAGTTATTTTCAGAAGGTGGGGTACTCCAGAGGTGGACTTGTTTGCATCTCACCAGAACCACCACCTGCCGCAGTATTGTTGCAGACCTCCAGATCAGGGAACTTTTCCTCTGGATGTCCTCAGTCTGGACTGGTCAGGGAGGTTCCTCTATGATTTCCCTCCTTTCCCTCTCATTTACAGAGTACTTGTCAAGCTCAGATCCCAAACAACATCTCTGATCTTGATAGCTCCAGACTGGCTGAGGCAGCCATGGTACTCTCTTTTGCTCTCAATGTCTGTTGCAAATCCAATACATCTTCCTCAGAGGCACAACCTATTGACTTCCAATCAGGGAACCTTATTGTACCTGAACCTCAAGTCTCTCAGTCTCAAGGCTTGGCTCTTGAAGACTAAGAATACGCTGATTTAAAACTTTCTCAATCTGTCTTAAGTTTCCTAAGAGGTTTCAGAAAACCCTAAACTACAAATAATTATTCTTCCAAATGGAAGAGATTTTCTATCTGGTGTTCGGGCAAGACTCTGGTTCCAGCCCAAGCTGGCTTATCAGAGGTATCAGAGTATCTCACTCACTTACACTTCCTGGGTCTACAATCCAGTTCTTTGAGGGTCCACCTTGCAGCAGTGTCTGCTTACCTCTCTGCTGGGAAAAAGGTGACATTGGCTTCTAACATTATTTTCAAAAGGTTCTTTAAGGGCCTGGTTATCTGCATCCTCCTCACAGGCCACCAGTCCCAGTTTGGGATCTGAATGTGTGTATAGCTAAGCTGATGGCTGCGCCCTTCAAGCCCATGGCCACAGCTCACCTTAAATATGTCACTTGGAAAACAGTTTTCCTAGTGGCAATGACTTCTGCAAGAAGGATCAGTGAGCTTCAAGTTCTCTGTATTGATCAGGACTATATCTCCTTTCATAGGGATAAAGTAGTCCTCAGAACAAACAGGAAGTTTCTCCCCAAGGTAGTTTCTGATTTTCATTTAATTCAATCTATCACTCTACCTGTTTTTTTCACTGAGCACTCCACTTCTGGTGAAAGGAGACTGCACAGTTTAGATGTGAAGAGGGCCCTTAGTTATTACATGACAGCCACTACGGACCTCAGACAGGATAGAAAGCAGTTGGTTCTAACCTATGGGGATGAGGGAAAAGGTAATCCAGCCTCAAAAAGATCGGTTTCTCATTGGATAGTCCAGTGTATCTAGCTCTGTTACACTAGCGTTGGCAGAGAGCCCCCACCAGGATTGAGGGCTCATTCTACAAGAGGGACAGATGCTACTCTAGCAGCTGCCAGGGACATCCCATTAGTGGATATATGTAAAACAGCTACCTGGAAAATAGTACACACCTTTACAAAGCACAACAACCTGGATATTTTATCCAGAAGTGATGCTAGGTTTGGCACAGCAGTCCTGCAAAGTCTGTTTCCAAAATAAAGCTCTGTGCCCACCTCCAGGGATACTGCTTGGTAGTCTGCATAAAGTTAAGAATATACTGAGCATTACTGGGGTTAGAATTAAAAATTACTTACCAAAGTAATTGTGTTTCTTCCCAGTGATGCTCAGATATTCTTAACTTCCCTCCCCTTCCAGAACTTCAGCCTCTACACTCCGCATGCTGGTGCCACTTGTCACTTTACACCTTTGGGGGAACATTATCCTCTGCACCTGTACAAGTAGGTGAAGAAAGCTTATTTTGTTTATTTTTGGTAATTTTTTCTGACATGTTGTTCTAACTTATTTAAACTTTTTTTCCTCCAGTTGAAGGATTATTTTAGTAAAATCCAGATTATTGGGTAACCCCAATTTTAATGTTAAGAATTTCTTAGTATTACTACATCATCATGAGTCATCATTTCAGGCTCCTTTATAAAATCTGAAGAGGTTAGAACACAGGCAGTTAGTAGAGGCAGTGTTTGAAAGATGCTCACGTCCAAAGTGTTCCATCATTTGCATGTGTTCCATCTCTCCGGGCAGTCCAACCCTACAGGCTTACTGCATAAAGTTAAGAATATCTGAGCATCACTGGGAAGAAATACAATTACTATGGTAAGTAATTTTTTCTTCGAGAAAGCAATGGCAAATTGGAACAACCAAATCACAACAGACATTCCCTAGATTACAGAACAACAAAAAGAAACATTAAATGTGGCTATAATGAGAAGAACGGTGGAAGAAGCTATTAAAAGGATTCATATGGGGGAATCACCAGGTCCAGATGGTTTCCCCACTGAATTTTATAAAATACTGGGGGAAGAAATAACTCCAATAATGCTTGAGCTGTTTAATTCATTTATTAAATAAGGCTCTCTACCTGAGTCTTTTAAAGAAGCACTAATAATAGTGTTGCCTAAAGAAGGTGAAAATCCAAAACTACGTGCATCATATCGACCAGTTTCCCTTCTCAATACAGATTATAAAATATTTACCAAAATATTATCACCTAGAATGGAACAAATTATACCTTTTATAGTTAAAGAGGACCAAACAGGTTTTGTGAAACAAAGTTTTAATGACATCAGAAATACCATTTATGTAATAATAATAATTAATGGACTCCCCTTTTTGCTATAGGGGAACTCTGCCATAATTTATCATAATAAAGAAGTGTTTATTACTGCAAACAAGCGCACAGTTTTCCTCGCTCTACGCATGCACCCGCCACAGTTCCTTGCTTCTCGACCGCTCTCCGCTTGCCTTCTCGCCTACAACACAACTGCCAGAAGAACTCAATGTTAAGTTATTTTAAAAACAAAAATGTCATTTTCCACATATGGAGGATAAGAAAATATTTTAAAACAGTTTAAAATCTCGCAGAATGAAAATGTGAGGTCTGGCCAAAAACGGAACTGGAGCACAGCCACACCAGAATACCTAGTATTTTATATAATTGCTGTGGCGAAAAGGGGAGACCCAGCAATTATAGAAATAAGATATGGGGTGATGTATGTAAATTTGAAACCTCGAGCTTTGCTCTTGGGGTTTATGTAGCATTTAACACCTTGCTGGGGTGTAAACTTCTCATTACACACACTGCCTCATACTTTATTCTATTTTTAATGACTCAGAAACTATATTGTTATGTTTAGGCACTGAAAAGTTATTTGACAAGGTCGAGTGGGACTACTTATTTCAGGTAATGTATAGTGCAAATTTGGGAGAAACTTTCATAGACTGGATAAAATGAATACATTAAAGGGACACTGTCAACCTGTTTTGCATCATATTAATTCTAGTTGAAACCCTGCATTTTATGATTGCTTAACCTCTCTAAAATTCACTGATGTTGCAGATTGTTTTGTCTGTAGCCTTGCTTAGTAGAACTGAAATGCATGGCAATGTATATTTATAAACAATCTTGTTTTTGTTTGCAGTCAGGGCCCTGTTCTTACTGCATGTGTCCTGAGCATTAGCAACAGACACAGACAGTGCAGTCACTCATAAGACGGTACCCTCCTAATCTCCCAATGCATCATGAGGGGCTAGACTGTTTTGTGGATGTTCCCAAGTCCAGGAAAGATGCATTTGGAGCTGATCAAGGAATGTAAACAAACTTGTTTTGGTGTGATAACACCAGTATGTTGAGCAGTCTGTTTTTAACTTTTTTAAAGAAAATAAGAGTCAGAATCAAACTACTAGCTACATCAACAATCTTTACAGAATTTTGGCAATCATAAAATATGTTTTTTAAACTAGGGACACTTTCAGACCTAAGGGGGTTGACAGTGTCCCTTTAAGACCCTTGGGCCACTATATGCCACTAATAAATCAGGATTGTTCAGAGAGCTTTATACTTTCAAGAGAAACAAGACAGGGATGCCCGCTTTCAACAGTGCTTTTTGCATTAGTAATTGAACCACTAGCGAACCAAATCAGGAACTGCCCAGAAATTAAATGTATTATGGCAGGAGAGAGACAGAAGTTTCTATATGCTGATGTTATATTGCTTTATATAGCAAATCCGGAAACTGCTATCCCTAAACTTATTGATTTAATCTCAATATTTGGACAGTTATCTGGGTACAAAGTCAACTGGGCTAAATTAGAATTACTAGAATTAAAGTTACATAAAGTACCGCGTACTTACTCTACGTGGTTCAGGGTAGTTAAAGATAAAATTAAATACTTGGGTATCTCACCCAGAATATGAATGTTATCATGGACTACAGTATAGACTGACTAATAGACAGGATCAAATCTGACTTAGCGAAATGGCCCCACTTAACTATGACACTTATGAGAAAAGTCCGTGTAATCAAAATGAATACTTTACCTAGATTACTGTATATTTTCCAGGCTCTCACTATTCTCATTTCATGCAAGAAAGTTAATTCTCAAGAATATAATACAAAAGATGTTATGGAAAAATTAAAGATCTAGGTTAACCCTTGGGAAATCAATAGCAAGGTATGACCAGGGAGGGCTGAAACTACATAATCTTTGGTATCATCAGGTTGCAATAATAAGACATAATACCGAATACTGTTCAGTCAGTGTCAGTGGCTCAGCAGGTAGCACATTCGCCTCTAGGGCTGGGAGATCAGTAGGCTTGGGTTAATATCCCAATACTGACACTGTAGTGCAGCATGAGGGGGGTGCTGCACTCCTGAGGTGCCGTCTTTCCGGTGAGACATTAAACCGAGGTCCCATCTACCTGGATTGGTGGTAGTTCAGGTGGGTGTTAAAGATCCCATGGCACTTCTCGAAAGAGTAGGGGGATTTCCCCGGTGTCCTGGCCAAATTTCCCTCATTCACTAAAAATACCACCAACAGCTTCATCTGGTTCAAGGTCAGTTGCCATTCATCTGTATCCCCCTCCCCCGGGTCGTGCCTGAAAATAGGCAGGATTTGTCTAGTGCACTTACCTGGTCAACAAAAACTAAATAAATAAAATAAAATAGAAATGGCTCTTTAGTGGACAGAAAGTGAAAAATTATTACTTCAAAATGCGACACATTACCACCATTCGTATAAATCATATGGAAGAAAAGAGATCAAGAAAATAACTAATCATTGTGCTAAACCAACTACCACCTCTTGGATTACTTATCACAAGATGAGGAAAGAAAACATCAGAGTGAATATTCGTAGTCCAGTTATTATCGACAAAGGTAATGTTGGCTGTGTACAAGAACTATGCTATAACCCATGGGAAAAATATAATATATTGGGTTTAGGTGATCTATATGATGAAGAGCAATTTAGTGCTTTTTCATAGCTTAGGGTAAAATGTAATCTCCCAGAAACAGAGATGTTTAACTGTCTTAAAATTAGATTTTACTGTACTAAAATGATAGGTACAAAGCTAGCTAAATCTAGATTAACAACAGGAGAGGCATGGATATGCTTTAAAGACCAGAATAATAAAATTGTATCTAAAATCTATAATAGTATTATGAATATGCAACCTGTATTATTAGATAAATTACCATATAATATTTAAATGTTTCACTTTTGACATACAGTAAAACTATATACTACAAAAAGTAAAACCGGGTCAACTATGCCCCAGCTGGGCTTGTGTTTCCATCTCGGGATCGAGATGACATCATGGACCTCTTGAGCTTCACTTCCGCGGTCCATATGATGTCATCTCAACCCCTTGATGGAATCACAGCCTCGTTGTGCATGGTTGCCCATGCATTATTCTCTATGTTTAGCTAGTGGATTGTTAGGTACTGTATGTTTTCCTATTTATTTTACCTGTGGTTTAACTATGAAATAAATGGTTTCTAAAAATGCCCTTCTGTTCAAAATAAATATATACCAGAGCGTACAGAACACACAGAATAATGCATGGGCAACCATGCACAACGAGGGCTGTGTTTTCATCAAGGGGTTGAGATGACATCGTATGGACCTTGAAAGTGAAGCTGAAGAGGTCCATAATGCCATCTCAACCCCAAGATGGAAACACAAGCCCAGCTGGGTATGGTTGACCGTGAAACATTTAAATATTATATGGTAATTTGTCTAATAATACAGGTTGCGTGTGTGTGTGTGATGGGTAACTAGGTAAATAAAATAATTATGCAGTTTAGAAAAAGTAAAAAAAAAAGTTAAAATTTGAAATGTCTCCTGTGCCGCTGGAATATTAGGATACTAGGGGGAGCTGCTAGGTTTGCTGTTAGTATGCTAGTTGACTGCAGGAAAAAAATGACTGCTGTTTGAAACCCAAACAATCTAAAGGGTTGGTAGGTAGCACAATCATTTCCCCAGCACTGTGCCTTGGTGGGCAGTATTTGTTTTTTGCTGTTGGTAGTGATCTTACCATGCACAGCTGAGGACCAGTCAGGTTGCAACATTTTTGCTACCCATTTTTATAGTACTTATTTTTATTATTGTTTTTGCTGTGTTTTCAAACAGGAACTGGAGCCAGTCCCTATGTGATGAACTGCAATGTGACTATAGACACCCAGGATTTGGCAGTAGGAAGAGAGATTGCCAATGCTGTCCGTGGAGCTAACCAAGGTGGGATCAGAGGTGTCCAGGCTATGGCTTTTCCTCATGAAGGGAAAGTGGAAATTGCTTGTAATGTGGAGAGCTTCGAGGAAGATGGACCTACAATTTCAGTGATGGAAAACAGGGATTTTATTTCATATTCTGTTACTGGACAGAAATATTCATATGCTTCCCCACAAAGTATAGAGGCCAGAATTAAAAAGGTGGCTGGTAACTATGGCGTTGGCACTGCATTAATAGGCTTTACACCGCAAACGTGTGAAAGCTTTGCACAAATGGCCCTCTCCCAGGGGATTGCAGAGTTCTGGAAAAAACAGCAAAAAATTTACATGTGACAAATGAAAAATGGGCCAAGACTGTCCCGTCAGATTTAAAAACTAAATCAAAAGTTTTAAGCAAACTACAGACATATATCAGACCTGATTTAAAAAAATGAATACTTTGGATTTATCAGGAACCTGTTATTTATTTCCTTTAAGCCACTGTGGTTTTAACAAAAACAAATTATCAGTTCCACTTGCTTATAGGTGGCAAATTTTGATCTGTACCTGTCAGACCAGTTGCTTCGCTTTTATGGCCTTCTAGTGAAGCTGACATGCTTCAGTCTGTTTGGTAATGTGTTTTACCTAGTTAAGTAGTAACACATGATCTAGAATGGCTACTGTTTTGCTTGACTGTTGAATGCACAATTTTCCTGTAAAACCAGTGGGACCTGTACTTTTGGTTACAGGTCGCATTCTGCACGTGCATTAAACGGGGTGCAGTTCCCCCAGTTTATATTTTTCAAATGAGAAAGACAGTCCTTCACCTGGCTGTGCATAAAGAACTCAGTTAAGTATTGTACAGCTGCAGCCAGTGACAACTTGCAGTTTGTCTTGATACTCCCTTCACCTGAACAGAAGAGACATACTCAGTGTTTTGGAATAAATGGTCGTATCCATGTGTTTATTTACTATATATACTACACCATATAGCGTGCCTTGTGTCCGCAAACCTCTTATTGTGCATACCATCCCTTCCGCTGGCGCGTAAGCACTAGCTCTTAAAAAGGGGCAATGTCTGCAGAGGGACTGTGGCCTCCGAGGTGTAGGGGATTGTTCCAGAACCATGTGCTATGCAACCCTCCCCCGGCAGAGAGCACTACATACACAGGTCAGAACCCAAGGCAGCTGTCCTTCAACTGGCCTGTATGGCTCATTGTTGGTGGGGACTCGCCTCCTGCCAGCCTCGAGAGGAACCCATCTGTAACAGTGGCAGGTTCCCCCCATTACCCCCTTCATACTGTACCTGCAAGACTGCAGTGCCACCACACTTCGATGACTGCGACATCCTACTCCCGACCTACCCCTATCATGTTAGGAGAGACAATAAAAAAACAGGAACAACCCTCTTGGGGAAAACCTGAAACATTTCTTCCCAACCCCTAAGGCAGTCCATTTAGTGGGATTAACATGTTCCTTACCTACCCTCCAGTCTTTGTCCCCTGATTGCAGGCTGGAAGGATGGGCAGTAAAGATGGCAGAAGGAGCTAAGAAGCTGGGTTTGCATGCCTACCAGCTTCTGTCCTAGCAACTGCCCCCTCCCATTGGCTGCCCTTTCTAACAACTCCTCCCCCTTTAACCCCCCATAACATCTTCTGCCAGCTGTCGAGGAAAGGGTCCTCAGACAAAGGCTCGCAAGCTTTGGGAGGGCTACTTGTACCTACTGTCAAATATCTGCATATATTGCGATATATCGCAGGAAATCCCATTGAAATGATTAAGATTTCCTGTGATGTATCACAATATATCTGGATATTCTATTGCTTGTCAGTTGCTGCAGCTTTGTGTATGGTTTGGCAATTCTAAAAAGGCACCATTATTTGTGGGGCAACATTATTTCCTCATCCGGTTTAATTTCATATTAACATCTGCCCTTCTGTGGTCAGTGTCCAGGTGGAAGTAAAAGATCCCTTGGCACTTACTCAGTGATGAATAGGGGAGTTTCCTCGGTGTCATGGCCAACCTTCTCCGTCCGATTATAATAGTTACAACTGTGTACATGTGAATATCTGCAATATGTATGTACTTCATGTTTTAATATGTCCTGTTTTCTGTATTAATTTTTAATATTGTAGTAACAGAGAAACAGAGAAACATGGACAGTGACGGCAGAAAAAGATCAACAGTCTAACCAGTCTGCCTGAGTTCCCTATATAGCCTGGGACCTACTGTCCCTCCAGGGTCTTAGTCCTCCCCATCCTTTTCCCCATTCTCCTTCTAGCTTCTGCCACCCCGAGCAACTACTGTACTCTTTATTCTGTCCTAACCATCCTTGAACCCAACAGTTTTAGCACCCACCACTTCGGCAGGCAGACTGTTCCATGGCTCTACCACCCTTTCTGTAAAGTAATACTTCCACATGTCCCTGTTGGGCCTCCTTCCTGTCAGTTTCCCTTTGTGTCCACATGACCATGAACTACTAAATATTTCCCCACAATTCACCTTATTAATTCCTTTTAGGAACTTGAGGGTCTCTATCATATCACCCCTCTCCCTTCTGGTCTCCAGCGAGTACAAGTTCAGTGCCTTAAGACGATCCTCATAGGACCTGCCCTGTTGGCCCCGAACCATTTTTGTTACCCTGCGCTGCATTGTCTCCCTCTGCCTTTCCTGAGGTGAGGACTACAGAACTGGGTGCAGTATCCAGGTATGGCCTCACTAAGGAACTGTATAAGGGAGGTATTACTGCTTCCCTTGTGCTATCAATATCCTTCTGATATATCCCAGCTTCCTACTCACTTTGCTGTATACCTTGTTGCTCTGCCTCGATTTGTTTGAGGAGCCACTGATGTTAACTTCAAGGTGTCTGTCGCAGGCTGTAGGTAGATATGGACCACTGAGGCATAAAATGCAGCAAAATAAAGATATTTATTTACAAAAATTATGAAGGGAACTGATAACTGCAAAAATAAAAGAAAAGTAAAACAACATAAAATAAGATTAGGAATCGCTAGCTTTAAGGATGTTTACGACATCACATCCATGGTCTCCTCTCATTGGATGCTCTGTCCTTACTGTCTCTACCTCTCCGTCCTATCTGACTACCTGTTCTAGGTGTTCAGGTTGTACACAATGCAGGGGGTCAGGTGACTATCTAGCTCCACCCCTGTACCTTACTTTAAACAATATGTCTTTATTTACAATGAAATTATTTTATTTACAGCAGCAGTATACCTTTAAATCAGTATAACAACATATATACGGTCATAGAAGTGAATTGCACTCTTTTTAGGAGTTTTAAACATTGTTTCTGACCTCAGGAAGCACACCCTTCCAGCAGCAGCATAAACAGATTCAGATAGTGGCCAGCCGGCTCTTAGAGAAGTGCTGCAGCAGAAGGAGGATGGAATCCAAGACCTTGAAACACTGTAAGAAACAGGAAATCCTTTGTTTTATAAAAGGCTTAGAAACAGCCCAAAAGTGCTCCAGTTCAGCTCCAGAGGGTATGTAGACTTGAAAACAGTCATTTTTAGGCAGAAAACTTCACTTGGGGCAGAATCAGGAGGCTAAATGCCTTCACGATCATGCGCACGTTCGAGTGGGTCAAAAATTACTGGCGCTCACATTCGCACAGTCGTGCAGGAGCTCAGCGGCATAATTACATAGAAAAAGCCACATCTTTTTCAAGGGCTCCTGCCAGAAGAGCAAAACGGGGGACGGGGAAGAGAACCAGGTGGTTCTCAACATAATTTTTTAAACCTTGCAGGGCGCAAACAAGCCCATGGAGGCACAGTAGGTAAAACAGGGCTTAAACATGGCATTTAAAGCGATACCCTGCAATATATTTCACAGAGGGCTATTTCTTCATAAAACCCTTACAAACCAGAATATGAGCAGGCATTTTAACAGGGGGGAAGCCTGCGGAGCACAAACAGCTCCATATACTATTTTAAAAAGGGGATACAAACGTTTTGCATTATAAGGAGCATATAGCAAGCTCCAGGCACATAAACAAAGAGGACAGGATGCTTTTTCAATACAGGGAAGCAGTCCTGATATCCTCACCATTTATTATTATCACAAGCTTTTTTATAGGCAGATTAGCGGTACAGGGATGTACTGGAAAGGGACAAAAGAGGATGGACAAGTGACAAGACAACATATAAACATAAAAAACAAAGTGGATGGCCAGCCCAACAAACAAAACATTACCATTATAACAAAGAACAGAAGTACATCCAGGACCCACTATCTTCCTAGAGAACTCTTTCACAGTCTCATTACTTAGCCATAGTGCTAAGTCTCATCCCACCAATCCAGTGCTTTGACCTGGGGGTTCTTGTTCCCTAAGTGCATTACCTTGCACTTTTTGATGTTGAATTTCAACTGCCAAATCTTAGACCACCCCTCTAGCTTTCGTACGTCACTCTGCACTTCCCTGATTCCCTTGTCGCTATCCACCCTTCGACAGAGCTTATTGTTATCTGTGAAGAGACACAGCCTGTCCCGGATACCCTCACCAATGTCGTTAATAAACATATTGAAGAGGACTGGTCCCAGAATAGATCCCTGTGGTACCCGGCTTATAACCTCCTTCTCTGCTGACTTGACCCCATTAACTACGACCCCATTAACTACAACCCTCTGCTGCCTCCCCTTTAGCCAGTTACCTACCCAGTTTACTGTGACCATAGCCACACCCAGATCCTCCATCTTCTTCAACAAGTGTCTGTGAGGCACCCAGTCGAAAGCCTCACTGAAGTAGAGCAAATCCACGTTATGTCCCCAATCAGTTCCCTCATCACCTTGCCAAAGAAAGTTATCAGGTTAGTCTTACAAGACATCCCTGCCGCAAATCTGTATTTACTATCCTGGAGCCCATTGCTCTCCAAGTAGTCTACGAGATCCTTTTTGACCAGTAACTCCATCAGCTTTTCTACAGTAGAGGTAAATCTGATAGATCTGTAGTTCCCGCATGTTCATTGTTCCTCCCCATGAAGTGGAACTATATCTGCCACCCTCCAGTCATTCAGAACTACCCCTGTCCTTAGAGAGCTATTATGTAGGCCTACCAGGGGTTCAGCCAGTTCTGCTGATAATTCCCTGAGTAACCTCAGATGCAACCATCTGGTTCCAGGGCCTTATCTATTTTTAGTGCTGCCAGCCGTCCCTGATCTTTTCGCTTGTAAGTATCGGCAGCTTCATCTCTGGGACCTCCTTGGAGGCCGCTTTGATGCCACTCTCAGGCAAGGGTCCACCGTTCTCATTAGTGAAAACTGAGCTAAAGTAATCATTAAAGATGACAACCTTTTGCTTGTCATCCTCTGCCACCCTACCCGGCCTGTGCTAACCTTACAAATGCCCCCCTTTCTTCCTTTTCTCCCCAAATATGTTGGAAGAACTGTTTTTCTCTGCTCTTGACCCCCTCTGCAGTACACAGCTCTGTCTGCTTTTGATTCCCTATTTTTTGATAAGTATCCTTCCGATGTTTCCTCCACTTCCTCCTCCTGCTGTTCATTACACAGTACTTGTAGAAAGCCTTTCTTTCTTTCTTTGACCACACCGCTTCCTGGACACTTACCGAGAACTGTAACGGTCTTTTGAACTGTTCTTTTTGGTTACTGTTCTAATGCATAACTTATAACTTAGATGCCTCACTAATGGTCCCCTTAATTGCCTCATCTCTCTTCCACCCCACCCCTGTTGTCCACCCTGATGAACTTTTCCCTGACCAGCGTCTTTAGCCTGTTAAGGTCCACCATACTGAAATCTGGGACTTCAGCTCTCAGTTGGGGTTTTCTGGACCCAGGGGCAAGTTCAAACCAAATGAAGTTATGGTCGCTCTTCCCCAGTGGCTCCCCTATTCTCACAGCTCCAGGCTGGTGAGCACCACACTGAGAACTGCTGACTGCATGGTGGGTTCCTTAAATGGCTGTACCAGCACAGTCCTGGAAGGCATCCAGCAAAGCCTGACTTCTGGTGGTCCTGGCCGCTGGAATATACCGATTGATGTCTGGCAGGTTCAGATCACCCACCACCACTACTTCCTCCAGCCCACATTTCTGTGAGGGACACTAGGTTCACCACAGTGGCTACCATCAGCACCTGTAGCTCACTGATTTTGTTACCCAGGCTCCTGGCATTAAGGCATATCCCCATTCCATTTGACCCCTGGTCCTCAATTGCTACCACCCTTTTGCTTTCCTTGTCTTTTCATTGTTTATTTTTTATTTTATTTTTTTTGGTGTTTGTACACTTTTCATTACCCCTCTCTAATGTCTCCTCACCTAGTCCATTTGGAACCACAACCTCCTTTGCACCCACTGTGTTGCTAAAAAGCCCTACCTAGGATCCCCTTCCTCTCACCTGCCACCATGGTTCCCCTAGTTCCAGTCTCCTCTACAGTCAGTTTAAATGTCTGATATAGACGTCAAGCTTCTGCCTCAGTACACAGGCCCCCTATCTTGTCAGGTGACGTCGTCACCCTTGAAAAGTCTCCTATCCCAGAAGCCCCCCCAGTCCACCACAAAGTGGTACTCCTCCTGACACCATCACTTAAGGCATCCACTAAACTCCTTAAATACATCACTTCTTATCCTATCCTTCTTCCCCTCCGTGCCCCACACAGGGATGACTTTTTGAAAAGGCCAGGGAGGCTGTGTGTGCCACTCGTCTGTCCCCCAGTCTATGGAAGTTCTGCTTCACCATCTTTATCAACTGGTTCACCAACTTATTGGTATCCATGTGTACCAGCACCCCCTGGCTCCCCCGGTCCCTTTCCACCATCCTCCTTGTCCTGTTTTGGTTTTGCCAAAGAAAGTTATCAGGTGGCCGATGCACCAGGAAGGGACCAGACCTTCCCAATCTGTCCAGTCCCCCCTCCACCACTATCCCAACCCCTGTAATATCAAGTCCCCGACCACCAAAACTCTGTTGGTAGATTTATTTCCCTAGGTGTCATCACATTGTCTTGCCTTTTCCCATTGAGTGCAGTTAAGGTTTTTATTGATATATTTCTCTTACAGTGCAACTTTGGTGCATGCGTAGGTAATGCAGTAATGTGTGTATGCTGCAGTAACATATAAGCAGATATAAAGACCAGATCTGTACCATAGTACAAGAGATGAAGTAATACAGATATCCACTAGTTATGCACGATAAAAGTACACGTCTAATACACCAAGCATTGCTAACATATCCTGACGAGTTTGCAAAACAGGAAAATAAAACAGAAAAATACAAACTAGATGCACTGAACCGATAGAGGTGAACAGAGTAAAAAGAGGCATTAGGTTCGCCAGAGTATACTGTTCCCAATGATGCAGCTTGTTAAGTCATATAAGGGTACAGGTGCAGATTTCAGCCCACCCCTGTTCTGGGAGTAATATAGGGCAAAAATGGTTGCCAGCAGGCACTAAACCCTTTAAGGGAGTCTGTGGCCATGTGAGATAACCAGTCTAGGGTAGCCACTTCAGTCAAACATGCCAGCAATTCTTGATACGAGAGTATCTCTATAGAGTACCATCTGCATAACAACAGCCTCTTTGCCTGCATACTGAGGAGGGCCAACCATATGTGTGAACCTAAGGGAAGATGTGGAGCAATGCTGGTAAGGCGTAGGAGAAGAGTTCAGGATTTGGTATTTCAGAACTACCAACCATAGATGACATACTGGATCCCAAGAGGATTGGATGGAGGGGCAAGAGCACATCACATGGAGGAGATCGCCATGCTTGAGAGTTGCACCTCCAGCATGTGTCCATGGGCGGGACTTTCAACACATGTAGGAACTGCCGGTGTTCTGTACCAAGAATGAAGGGTCTTATTCTGAATCAGCTTTCTATGTGTGTCTTTAAAGGTCTTGTGGCTGAAAAGACCAGCACCTGTACCTGCCCTCCTCGAATATAGTAATTTTTAGCATATTTTCCTATTTCACCTTGGAACAAAGGGATTGATTAGGGACCTTAGCACATATTATCTTATAGATGAGCGGAATCCTGGTTTCACTTTTTAAACAAGAAATTCTCTGGAAATAGCCCTCGGTTTGCAAAACCACCTGTACTGTGCACATAGGAAATATAGCACATTTCAGTTAGATGTTTAGATTACACGCGACCAAAATTTGACTTCGGCATTCAGTTTAGCGGTGTCATGCCGATGTCGGGGAGGTGCAGGATGAAGGAGCAGAAAGGGTTTTGGAGCGAGGCGACTGCCAGACAATTTACTGCACAAAGACACAGAAGGCACAAGGATGGCATGGCTAAAGAGACATTACTGCTTGCAAATGATAACGGCACAGAAAGACTGATAACTTCCATACATAAATGACAGCTGTCTCAGCTGACAGCAACTCAGTCTTCCCTCATGCCACATGCTTTGTTACAAAAGCACATATACTCTGTTTTACAGAATAAAAAATGACAGGCATTTTGTTTGATGTAATACATTGGTAATGGTGTCTTGGGCAGGGGGGAACACAGTATGTACACCTAGTAATGCTAGTTTTCCCTTTCAAAACTGCTGCAACTTCACTGTACTGCACACTGACTCATTCCTCTGCCATATAGTGATGTCAGCGGGAGCCAGCTGAACAGCAAAGGCAAGTGCAGCAGTGCTAAACCAGGGCTCAAAAACAAACCCAAATTATGGAAGGCAGAGTACACCGTGGGCCAAAATAAATGCAGACAACCTTTCAGGTCTAGTGCTGCATATAATGACTACAAGCTGTAACTCTTTGGACCACCATGACAGATGCTCTTTAAAGATAGGATTGTAGACTTGCAAGGTTTAGGGATCAGAAAATAAAAAAAAACCTCAGTGTGTGGCATAGGCAGAACCTACAAAAGTAGATTTGACGGGTATACTGATAATTTATTCATTTTAGCGGAAACTAGTTTTTTGGGGTAAAAAAAACAAACATTTTTGTTGTATTGCTGCTTTAAAGCAATAGTTCCACCTTTAATACCTTAAATATGAAGAGCTCTCCCGATTTCGCATTTGGCATCAGCAGGACTCATTTGGACAAAATCCCACCCAACTTTTAATTTCAACATCGTCCATTTTTCAGTACTGCGGACAATTTTATTTTAGCAGAATTGTTTCCTCAGATTCCATCTGGTTGTTCCTGTGGCTTGTACCTGCCCTGAAATCACAATTCAGTGCTTATGACATTGCAGTCTCTTGCCATGGAAACAATTATCTTGCCACAAGCAGGTGATTGTGACTTAAGAACAAATCCAAACAGCAGGGATAGTTTGTTTGTTTATTTTTATGCTGTATGACTAGTGAGCATAAAATGCCCATTTTCACTGGGGCCCAGTCACAACATAATTACAACACCATATATAATACAAAACATACAAAATCATACAATAAATGTATCAATTAAAACAACTGCATTTTGCTTCATTTGTCATAAGTTTTGCTAAAACACTCTTAAATAATGAAATGGTAATAGACTTTGTAATATTACAAGGCAAATCATTGTATAATTTAACTGCATAATATTGAAGTGAATTTTGAGCCATTGTACTTTTATAAAAAGGAATTTGAAATGTATAGCTAGCCTGTGACCTTGTCCTAACAGAATTTAACAATCTTGGAAACGTCTTACCTGGTAAAAATCCTAGTTGTTTTTTTTGCAGAAATACTGCCGCACTCATTCTAAATCTATCAACAAAGGACAGACACCCTTAAGTACTATAAAGAAAACAATGATGAGTTTGTTTATTCTGACCAGTAACAAATCGAATTATATTATGATAAGTTGTTGTAAGCTTAGTTTGCATTCTATCTGAAGAAAAAAATATATTAATAACCCATAATCACTAACTGAAAACAACAAACTATATGCCAATATTGCCTTAGTCTCATATGTTAGATATATTTTTAATCGATGCAACATTCCTAATCTTTGATGTCACTTTCTAATTTCTGTATGTGTAATTCAAAAGATAAGTTACAGTCTATAGTTAAACCCAAATAACATATTTCAAAAACCATTTCGATTTTATTATCATTATCATTCAAGGTCAGCTCAAAATTTACTTTAGATCTAGGATTTTTAAAAACCATGCATTTTGTTTTAACATCATTCAACACTAAATTATGCCCAATAAACCAATTATGCAGTAAGCTAAAATCCTTTTGCAAATGCTGTTGTACAGATTGACAAGAATCTCCAGTACATAATAAAACTGCATCATCTGCAAATAAAATAAGCTCAGTGTAATTACAGCAGGGACAGTTGAAGTTTACAAACTGAAACGGAAATGTGCTGCCTGAATCTGTACTGCCATCTGATCAAAAATCATCATAGCAGGAACAAAGGAGAAGGAGTGATGCACTCAAGCAGCAAAGTGACGGTTTATTACCAGCATTCTTCAAGGTCAACATACAGCTAGGTAGTGAAAAATCCTGAGCACTGGCGATTGACCACTCCAACATTTTGCATCACTCTGATGTTTTCGCAGTTGAAATTGTCATCTTTTTTTGCAAAGTTAGTTGGCCCCAACTAGAGTCTGAATAGCATGCAGTTACACTGTCGGCACCCTGTTGGTACAAGATTTTGGAGCATGTCATGCTTCACCATCTTGAGTCACAAGAGAAGCCAGACACTAAGAATTGAATCCTTCTGACCACAGAGGCAAACCTGTTGAGTGCTAATACATGAACTCTTCCTTGGGCCTCAAGGCAATCAGCTTTAGTGCCACTAAAAAATGGAACTCCTTGTCTGTGTATATTAGAACAACCAACTCGCATGCTGACTTCAAAGCCAAAAGGATTCCTGTTGAATGGACTAGAAGCACTGTAATGACTGTTCTGCCTAGTGTTTATTCAGTTGTATGTAACCATGTATAAAATACTGCTTTTAGAAGTCAGAACATGGGACCAGCCCGGTGGCACTGAGGGTTGAGGCACTGGACACCACACCTCGCGCCACGCCGGCGACCCAGGTTCGGGAATGAGCCTGGGAAGCAGGGGGTCGGCGGGGAAGGAAGAGATCAAGCGTCCGCAGGACTTCTCTCTCTTCCCAGTGGAGGGACGGGGATGCGACCGCTCGAAGTACATCCTCTGGCGGTGGCTGGAGGGAGCCCAAAGTAGCGTCATGGCGTATGTCTGGGGGTGGATCTGCAGCAGCACATTGCCATGACAGCCAGGCTCCACAAGGGGAGTTACTAAGGGAAAAAATCCCCTCCATTGCTGATAGGTGATGGTGCCACCCTTGCAGTCCACACTCCTGGAGTTGGGTCCGGTCCTGACCTCTTCCTCACCATCTCTGGCCCGGTGGCTCAAAACTCATAGATAGAGTGCCCTGGGTGGGGGCGACCCTTCCCCGGAGGGCAGACCCAGGGGATGCCCGGCGCCATAGAGGAGCGGGGTGGATACCGAGCAACGCAAGGAGGTAGATAGTGCATAGGGGATGGTTGCTGGAAAGAGTTCAGTTGTGGTGGGTGGAGAAATAGAGTTTGGAAAAAAAGAAAGTCAGAACATTCTATTGGTTAACCTTTATATAAAGTGACTATGTCAAAGAGCTTCAGATAAACTATAATCATATATCACGCTGTAGCTGTACTATACCATGCCTTGTGACTTGGTCACTTCTGTAACAGGGATCTGGGCCTATTGAGCATACCCAGTAAATTTATTCATTCATTCATCTATCTCAAATGATTTGAATAGTGTGTGCATGCCCACACACAACAAGGCTGTGTTTCCATCAAGTGGTTGAGAGGACATTACAGGGACCTTGACAGTACATACACAAATCCATTGAAAATGGTGAGTCTTTTTGGCTGATGCTACAGACTTGTATCCATTGTATGAATCAAAGCTGGAGAGGTCCCTGATGTCCTCTCAACCCTGAGATGGGAACACATACCAAGTTATGTATGGTTACCCACATTCTGTTTTTTATTCTATATGGTTAATCATACTTACTTACTGCTGCCATCCAGTAGCGTTAATGCGCTGTGTGAACAGAGGCTGCTGTTTGGCTTTGGAACATGCAAAATGATTTAGAACATGATCTACTAGGATTTTGGACTGGCCAATTTCAATGTACAAGGTGTAACCATATTCATTGTTATATAAAGAATAATACATGTGTGGATGTGTGTAACCAGAATTTTATATGCACACACAAATATTCACATATATGAAATGCTACATAAACCCTGAGAGCAAAAGCTCGAGGGGTTATAAAACCATCGCACACCAAGGATGTGTGTAAAATTCTGGTTTACACCCGCATACTCATCTCTCATTTTTATTACTAGTAAGCATCTTTAATTACTGTGGCAATTGTGTGACTAGGGCTTGCACTGCTCACAGTGCAAGCTTGATTAACAGGGAGCAATTACTGCCATCCAGTTGTAACACATAATTACAACCAAGTTGTTGTAACACATTTTTACAAGCTGGTTATCCGAGGATTAAAAATGTTCACTAGTAATTATGTAAGGAATAACCCATGGTCGGGTGTGCAGCAGTACTGAAACAACCTTTACCCAGAAAGTGAGGTTATTACAGCATTGATGCATATACCCGGAGTGGATTATGAACTTAAAAACATTCATAAAATGGTCAAAAATGTTATAAAGGTAAATAATACTCTAATGGACACAGAGCTTCTTTTGGTGCAAGTGTCTAACACTTCAGAATGGAATGTCCTGAAACATAAATTTTGGAGTGTTCTGAGATTTGATATTGCGTGATACTATAATTGGTTTTGCAGAGACTGATGAACGACTTTAACAAAATGTGATTTATGAGCAAGATAACCTTACTTAGATTGTACTAACCTCAGTTTCCCCCACGCTTGGCTGCCATAATATGCATGGTAATCATACCCACATGTATGTTGGAAGCCAGATATGTTGGGGAGGCAACCTGTTTTGTGCTAACCCACAGAACAAATATTTAATTCCCATTTATGAGACCCCCAGATATGTGTCCGGCATGAATTTTTGAAATGAAAAGCAGACAGAAGTCTTTGCTACACCTCACAGTGAGAAATAAAAGGAGTTCCATTTAAAATAAATTTGCCACTCAATCTGTTTAAAATGATTTCAGTGACCAGCTCCGTATCATGGGAAAAGGGAGCACGAGGGTAGTTCTATTTAAAATAAATTTGCTTGACCAGCAGCATATACTGGTCAGTCTCTGTACGTGTGCTGCCACTAAAATCAGCTTCCGCTGCTCTGGGTGCCACACACCATCTTTCATTAGCAGGCAGACAAACCCTGGCAGATTTTTAGGGTGGGATTCACAACTTGGATTGCAGTATGTTTACCATACAGCTGGAAATTTTGTGATTCCTTTCTTCTCTAGGAAGTGATGAAGAGCAGTCTTGTTTTCTTGTTACCACAGCTGTGGCATTTTAGCATGAAAAAAGAGGGGCGGGACTTGCCCCAAAATTCCTTGCCAAGTGACAGCGTGGATGGGCCCAGTGCTTTATGTCCTCCTTGAGAAGGTTGGGAAGTGTTCAGTAGCATTGAGAAGGGGCTCCCATTGCTGTCTTGATATTTCAGGGGGCTAGAGGTGTTTGGGGCTGTCCTGAGGGAGAGGGACTCTTTTGCAACGTCACTGTGGAAGAGCACTTTGCTCTAACCAATAGCTGTCTCATCTGCTGTGCTCACACTTCAGGAAGGGGAAACTCCATAGGTGAGGAGGTCCCTCTCAGACCCTAGGCAAGTCTCATTTAAAAAAATGTTGAGCTACTCCATTGCTTTCTATGAGGAGTTTCGGAACTTTCATGCTGAGTTCAAGAATAGCTGGTGACCAGCTGTAAAAAAAAAAATACAGTAGGGCATTTAAAATGTATGAAAATTATTTACTACCACTTTTAAGACATAAAAGTATTGCTCTGCTTAAAATGGATTTCGTAAATACATAGATGTTCAAGGACAGAAAAAGACTTAAGACCTATATCTGTCTGCCCTGTTGTTCCTACATAGTTTTAAGCAGCCCCTTCAGAGCTGTATGCACTCCTACCTCCTTTTGTTTCTAATTGCCCCATTAAAACTGTCCCATTGGTTTTGATCCCCAAGATAGTGCTAACATCAATCACATTGGGAGGTAGATTGTTTCACCTATCTACCCCCCCCCCGAAGAAGTATTTTCAGATGTCCTTTTTGAATTTCCCACGATCATTTAAGGTTATACCTCCTGATGATTTTCTAGTTCCTTAGCTTAAGAGTCCATACTATTAGGTCCCTGTGTACAGTTGTCATGCCTTTTGTTTCCCTCCTTTCTTCCAGGAGTACATATTAAGACTGTCCAACTGTTCCTGATAGGTTTTGCCTTGCTACCACTGAACCCTTTTTGTAGCCCTCCCCTGTATAGAAACATAGATTTTGACGGCAGATAAGGACCACTTGGCCCACCCAGTCTGCCCATTTCCCTACCTATTGGATAAGCTGCAGTTCCTAGTTAACCAGCAGCCTACTTCTTCCTACCCCCAACCCCTAGAATTGCCTTATGACTGTCCCATGCATGCTTGAATTCCACCATTGTTTTTGACTCCACAACCTCCTCCAGAAGGCCATTCCATGCTTCCACAACCCTCTCTGTGAAAAAATACTTCCTTAAATTACCTCTGAGCCTTCCCCCTTCTATCTTCAAATTGTGCTCCCTTGTTCTTGCACACCTCTCTTTTTGAAAGGTGCTACCCTCTTGGACTTTGTTGATTCCCTTGAGATACTTGAAAGTTTCTATCATGTCCCCCCTCCTTTCCTCGAGGCTATAAATATTCAGCTCCTTAAGTCTCTCTTCATATGTCTTCCGGTGCAGGCCCTGCACCATTTTAGTTGCCCTCCTCTGGACAGCCTCCATCCTGTCTATATCCTTGCGGAGATTGGGTCTCCAGAACTGCACGCAGTACTCCAGATGGGGTCTCACCAACTGTCTGTACAGAGGGATAATAACTTCCTGTTTTCTGCTGGTGATGCCTCTCCCTATGCATCCCAGTATCCCCTCAGCCCTCCTTGCTGCCCTCTCACATTGCTTTCCACCTTTAGGTCATCTGATATGACTACCCCCAGGTCCCTTTCCATTTTTGTTGTTGTTAGTGTCTTACCCCCCATTGTGTACTTCCCCCTGGGTTTTGTTTCCCAGGTGCATTACCTTGCACTTCTTAGCATTGAATCTAAGCTGCCATACATTTGACCATTCCTCTAACCTTGACAAGTCCCTTCTCATCCTTTCCACCCCACCTTGTGCATCAACTCTGTTGCAGATCTTTGTGTCATCTGCAAAGAGACATACTTTTCCTTCAGTCCCTCTGCAATATAAGCTATAAAGACAATGAGAGGACCGTCCTAATACTGAACCCTGTGGTACCACACTAGTAACCCCCTTTCTTCAGAGTGGACTCCATTTACTATTACTCTCTGTGTCCTATTCTCCAGCCAATTCTTTACCCAGGCTGTCATCTTGGGACCCACTCCCAGGCTGGCTAACTTGTATATTTATCTTTTGTGTGGGACTGTGTCAAATGCCTTGCTAAAGTCTAGGTAGGCCATGTCCATAGCCCCTTCCTGATCTACTACTTTGGTCACCCAGTCAAAGAAATCTATCAGATTTGTCTGGCATGACCTTCCGCTGTGTATCCATGCTGCCTTGGGTCCTGTGCCCTCTGGCCTCTAGATACTCAACAATTCTTTCCTTCAGAAGTGATTCCATCATTTTCCCTACACTGGAGGTTAAACTAACAGGTCTGTAGTTTTCTGCTTCTGCCTTGCTCCCACTTTTGTGAAGGGGAATCACATCTGCCCTTCTCCAGTCCTCGGGTACCACCCCATCCTCCCATGATTTGTTAAAGAGGGTAGTCAGTGGTGTCACTAGTTCTACCCTTAGTTCTTTTTGAATTCTGGGATGAATCCCATCAGGCCCCATTGCTTTGTCCACCTTCAGTTTTAAGAGTTCTTTCAGAAACCTTTCTTCTGTAAATGGGCTGGTATCAACTTCTGTATCCAGAGTATTTCTACTGTTTGTTTTAGGTACCTCCCCACTTCCTTTGTAAATACTGAACAAAAATATTTGTTTAGTATCTCTGCCTTTCCACAGTCACCCTCTGCCCACCCTCCTCCTCTTTATTAAGCCTCACTAGCCCTCCTTGGTCTTCCTTCACTCCCTGATGTACCTATAAAAGGTTTTATCCCCCTTCTTAACAGAGTTGGCTATCTTTTCCTCGGTTTGGGCCTTTGCTGTTCTGACTGCCTTCCCAGCTTCCTTTTGCTTTAACTGATACAGTTCCCTGTCCTGCTCCTTCTGTGATTCCTTGTACTTCCTGAATGCTTTCTTTTTCTCTTGAACCTTCACTGCCACTTCCTTTGAGAACCATAGTGGTTTCTTACATCGTTTTGTTTTGTTAATTTGCTTCACACAAAGGCTTGTTATCTCTGTGATGGCAGTTTTTATTATTCCCCATTGTTCTTCCACCCCTCCTTCCTGCCCATTTGCTAGTGCATTCCTTAGGCACTCACCCATTTTGGCAAAGTCAGCCCTCCTAAAGTCCAGTACTTTTGCCTTTGTATCGCTTGACTCTATTGCTGTGTTTATTGTGAACCATACTGTTCGATGGTCGCTAGTTCCCAGATGGCTACCCACTTCTACATCTGTGATCCTCTCTTCATCTCCATTTGAGAGAACCAGGTCTAAGATTGCTCCCTCTCGAGTGGGCTCCAATACTAGTTGTCTAAGGCATGCCTCTTGTAGGGCATCTAGAATAACCCCACTCTTTGAAGTGGCTGCTGCAACTGCATTCCAGTTAACATCTGGCATATTCAGATCACCCATCAGCAATATCTCCCCTTTTTCTGCCATTCTAAGTATTCTTTCTATCATTTCCTTGTCCATTTCCTCCCCTGAGAAGAGGGTCTGTATACAACCCCTGTGCGGATTGTGGTGCCATTGCCGGTCTCCAAATTTACCCACAGTGCTTCTTCTCCTCCCTGTTTTCCCTTTTGTTCTGTTGCCTTGATTCCTTCCCTTATGTAAAGAGCTACTCCTCCTCCTCTTTTACCCTCCCTGTCCCTCCTGTAGATAGTGTATCCTGGTATGTTTATGTCCTAGTCATGGTTTTGTGTGTACCATGTTTCTGTGACTGCCACAATATCCAGATGTTCCTCCTCCATCAAGGCCACTAATTCAGGAAGCTTGTTACTCAGACTACGGGCATTGGTACTCATTGCTCTCCATTTTTTGATGGCTTTACCTTCTTTTGCAGCATCCCCCACTGACCTGTCTACCTCAGTCTTTTCTCATTTAGTACCCTGTTTTGTAGGGAGAGGCTGGGATTTTCCTGCTGTTTATCAGTGCCTCCCCTTGACTAGTTTAAAAGCTTGCCAATGAAGCATTTAAACCGATTGCTCAAAGACTTGTTCCTTCCTGGACAGATGCAGACCATCCTGCCAGTATAGGCTGGTGTCCTCAGGTGGAACCCCAGTCCCCAATGAAGCCAAACCCTGTGCCCCACACCATTTTTCAACCGTTCATTAAACTGCATGGTGCAAAGTACTCTCCACCTCACTCATGCCATTGACAGGCAGCACCTCAGAGAAGGATATTGTGTGTGCTACTTGTCTTAGGCCCCTCCCCAATTCTACAAAGTCCTTCTGCACTGCTCTAATCTCATGATTAGCCAAGTCATTTGTCCCTAGGTGGACAATGATGTCCAGCTCAGATTCCGTGCAGCTGTTCTCGTGATCCTGAGGATGCGCTTCCTGTCTCTCAAGCCATGGCACCAGGCAGGCATCTTACTTCAGTTTTCCTGCTCCCCAGTTCTATCCCCTAATAATTGAGTCCCCACCAGGAGCTGCTTCCTTTCCTTGTGGCGTCCTCTGCCTCCTTCTTGTGGGCCTCCTTGTGACAGTTGTCCTCAGCCTCCTTAATCTCCTCTGGGTGCATCCATAGGAGCTATGCTCCCAGAATGATGTATGGATTGTGGTGTGGAACAACTGACTGGGTGTGCCTCTGTTCCACTATCCTCACCCTCCCTGAGCCCACTGTGGTCCAACTGCTGTGCTTTCTTCGCAGCCTCTGAGGTAGTGGTGGTGGCTGTAGTGCTCCCTGGATGGGGGAGGTTCCCTTCCTACCGTCCAGTGTGGCCTGGGGGAAGGTCCCCTTACTACTGTCCAGTGTGGCCTGAAGACAGGCAACTTCCTCCCTCAGGGCAGAGAGTTGTCTGCAAATAGGGCAGCATCTCAGCCTCCAGAAAGACTCCCGGAAGACTGCTGCCCCACAGCCATTACATTGCACTACTCCCCACATTTTGTGTGTGTGTGTGTGTGATTGATTCGTAATATAGAAATATATTTATATTATACAATGTGTATGCTTATATTGTCAGTGCAGTGTGCTAGAGAGGATATGACAGTGATATGCACCTTGCACTCTTGAGGAAATTATGTCAGAACCCCAGGTATAAAGGAACTATTTCCAGGGTGGGTGGGTGAGGGGCGGAAGGGGTTGGGCCTAAACTGTGCCCTCACAAAACAGTCAGCTAAAAGCTCTGACCCACTGCTGCAATGAGTGCCTTCCTGTCAGCAGGATGCCCTACACAACAATTTGACAGAGAAAATACCCTGCTAATCAAACAGAGAAAAATCCACACATCCAAGTCAGACACAGGTAAACCTCCCCAGCCACAAAACAGGCCTGGTGGCTTGTGCTCTGAAAGCTGTCAGCCCCAAAATAAGTCAGCTGTGCTTTAAACTCTTCCTGCACTGAAAATGTTAAGAATTGTAACAAGCGTAAACCTAGATCCACCTCCCTCTGTTGCTTGAAAGACTGTCTTTTCCTGTTTCACACTGCAGGTTTTTCTATGACCACTCCTTAACCACAGTAACTTTGTTAAAAAATAGTTTAACTATCACAAACTCCTACGCACCAGTAAATTATTTAAAAATAGTTTCTGTCCCAAAATCCTAGTAGTCAATCCAGCTACCCCAAGGGACAACCAAAATGCAGTATTCAAACACTTATGAAGTTACTTCCAAGAGAAGCAGAGTTTGCAAGTTTCTTTTTCAACTCCTCAGCCACCTGTAATTCATTTAAAAATAGTTTAACTGTCAGAAAATCCTAGTAGACAATCTAGCTACCTCCAAGGACCTACCCAAATGCAGTATTTAAATCCTTCTGAAGTTACTAACAAGATAAATAGAGTTTGCAAGCCCCCTTCTTGGTTAAACACTAAATAAATATGTGAATAAAAAGCAATTACCAAGGGTAGTTAGTTTCATCTCCCACAGAATTAAGCAAAAGTGCACGTTTGTTGCAGATATCAAGTGCAATATAGAATTTCCTCACACAACTCGCAGTTGAATAAAGCAGTAGTGTCCTTCCAGCTCCAGAAAATGTGCTTTGTATGGTGTCCAACTTCTCCCTGTCCTTCCTCCAATGCAGGGCCCATAATTATACATGACTCTTCAGGTGCGGTCTAACCAATTACCTGTACAGTAGCAATAACATCTCCTTGTTGCGACTAGTGAATCCATGCCTGATAGTCTCAGCATCCTTTTAGCTTTCCTATACACTGTATTGCACTGGGAAGAGGCTTCCAATTTTACATCAAGACCGAAAAAATATATACCCTTGGGAAGAGGAAAAAAAAAAAATTAGTCCCCAGAACATAGTGGGCCCTTGGGGGTTGTCACAAACAGAAATAAACTCTTAAGTATCTTAAAAATATTTATTTTATCCCAAGGCTGAATGACACATCTGTTTCAGTGGTTCTGTAAGTGGAACTCGTCTTTATATTTCTTTGCCATGAACTACTGGAACTGCTTATACTGCTCCATTCTCAGATACACTAGTATAACATTAATCTGTCATGTCAATCATGAAAACATCTGTTCCAGACAGTTCCAACACCCAGACTGGGGCCCAGAGGTTTGTAGTCCAGTTGGCAAGGACCTGTACTGTGGGCCTCTGCCAGACTGCCATCTTGTCTGATGTTTGGTGCACAGATGTGGTTGTGCCTGAATAGTGTAGTCTGACATTATAGCTACTGCCTTTGCAGTACTAACTTTTACATCACATCTTGCTTAGTAACAGAAGAAGGAATCCAATTGTGAGACGTACTGTATATGGTGCCAGAATAATCCTTAAATGTAGATCCTCTGCAGTGACAGTGACATTTTATGGGACTCTGCCTTAGAAGGGGCACTGCCAACCCCTCACAGGCCAATTTTCTGTGAATTGTGTGTCATTTTTGGAAATTGTGTTTTTTTATCATAACCCAGCCGTTCTTGCAGCTTGATACAGTACCTGACAATCGGCCTGCTTACTTGATGTGTGGAGTCATAATGAAATGCCAGATTTTATAGCACTTGAATGAGCAGTTATGAACTTACAGGGGCTCAAAGTGGCACTTTCATTTTATTTGTTTTAGCAGGAAAAGCTCCATGAGCAAAGCTCATTTGCATGGAGGTCCTGGTTAGGACAGTACAGTACAAAAAAAATCACAGTGATTACAAATATACAAGATGAGGAATAGAATAAAGGAATAATGCACAACAGGGTGTGTGTCATGCTGGGATAACGTCATGCCTGGGGTGATTAGGCACAAGGCTGCAGGCCAAGTGCCGCTAATCGCCCCAGAAGTGACGTTATTCCAGCACGACACACACCCTGGAGTGCATTATTCCTATTATACAATGGCTCTCTTGTAAAAAAAAAAAAAAAAAGTACAATAAAATTAAAATATATTTTTAGATAGTTTTAAGTTATTTTTTTCTGGGTAGGTATACAAGGAGAAAAAATAGTCCTGATATTTTGTTGCCTTGTACATGTTTCTGCTGTGTTTGTTTTTTTTTCCACAGTGGGCTGGTTTTGTGTTTCCCTGACCCCCCCCACCACACACACAGATGCACTCACACAGAAGTCTTTGCTTGGAGAGGTGAAGAACAGATATGCTTCTGCTGCTGTCTAGGGGAATGGGCGAAGACTGCTGAGGAGCAAGTCATCAGCAGCACTGAAGCCGACCTTCACATTGAGACGACCAGCCCCCGCTCTGCCATTTCACTTTGTTTTTTTGGGGGGGGGATCTGCTTGAGGTTCTTCCAGTACAGTTAAGGTTTTTCTGTACTGGGAATAGAAAGGTATGCTAAAAATGTGTTTTTAATTTGGGAGAAGAGCATGTGTGAGCGGTAAGGAGCAAGCGCGTGCTAGGCGCTAGTGATAACCGTTGAGGCGCTTTCACTCTTTCTTCATGCAGGTCTTAGTCAAGGTTTCGATGTTTTGTGTAACGGTTATCACCTAAGAGAATGGGATACCACAACAGTGCGGGTTCATGTATGTGTATTTTTTCTATAGTGATGCGCTGGGTGCCTTAGGGCAGGTGTGTGGGATCAGGAGTAGAGCGGCAAAGCGGGAGTGCAGGAGCTGCTCGTGGGCAGTGGAGCAATATTTTTTTTACATTTATGTGCGGTGCTTACTGTGGTGGGACTAGAGCCATGATGTTATGCCAGGATAACATCACGGCTCCAGTCCCAGAGTGGCCAATGAGAACAGCAGATTCTTTCTTGCCATTGTATAATATAAGTTATAAGCAGTGGATAGCCTGATAAATAAAGGTATACAGCAAAAAAAGTACAACATATACATAATAAGATAACGAGATTAACTTTATTGTTGTTGCAAAATGTTCTGAAAATATTACTCTGCTAACAATTAGGCAACCTTTGGACCGAGATACCTGCACATCTGCACGCAACCTTCTTAGAAGAGTATTAGAAACTGCTGAATGTGAAGAGATTTGGTTAAGTAAATTTTTAGTCACTGGGGTTCGTAATTTCACAATTTGATTATGTGTGAAAATGTTCCAGACATTTGGATATTTGTAGCTCTGCTGCTATTGCAGGTACTGTGTACAGCTAAAATTTTGCATGAATACTCAATGACAACAGGTCCCTTAATCTAACAAAGCTGGTTTAATACAGCAGTTTAAATTGACAGTGTAAACACCATGAATTACTAATTGTCAAAATTAGCAAAAAATCATGGAAGCATAATAGGTAATGCCACTAGAAGTCCACTATGAAATTTAACTTTTGCAAAGCACTTATCATCAGTCAATTTACAGTAGCTGTGTTGAACTGTTTGCAGTCCTGTGGTTCCTTCCTGGGTGATTATTTTAGCACTCTGCCCTGCTTTTTTTCTCTGAGCTTGACCAGATGGACGAGATGGAGCTGCTTACCACACTGATTTTCTCCTTGTTTTTCACAGACAAAAAAGAGATCTACCAACTACAATAAGGGGAAAGAAAATGACTGAAGGAGTTCAAAGACGTGTCGCAAAGAGAATTACAAAGCATTTAGAATATGTGGATAGGCTGAAACAATTAGGAATGTATTCTATTCAGTATAGAAGCCTTAGGTGTGACCTTTGCCTGACCTTTAGTGCTATCCAAAATGAACTATTAATGGAAACTATAGGTCTAGAAATACATAGTGCTACAGCCAATACACGGACACATAAACATAAATTAAAGGGTGACACAAATAGAACACATAAGAGAAGTAATTGGTACACCCAAAGAATAATCACCACATGGAACACATGACCAAACCATGTAGCGGAAAGCAAAAATATGAATACATTTAAAAAAAACTAGATGTTCACATGGATGATATCAAATATTGCTTCCACCAATAGCACAAGGTGGTGAGTTCATAAAAGGCCAAGGCCTCCAGAATTCGTACTAAACTATGAAACTCCTTTTCTTGTCAGACCTATCCCTTTGGAATAGCCAGAATTTCTCTTTCTTTGTGCCCATCCTGGACTTCCAAGTAAATTGGGCTATCAGATCAGTCAATTTTGCTGGGTGGGATTCTCATTTGCCCTACTTTAAAGTGAGACTTGTCCCTTCGTGCTTTCTTACTCCAGCTTGGGGGGAGGGGTCTACTATTCTTGTGATGCCCAGCTCCGCCACCCTTACCTTGGTGAACCTGTGCATCTAACTCCTGCCAGTGTTGAGCCCTGCTCTAGCTACCTTCACTATCCTTTGAGTTAATTCCTTCTGATTGCCCGTTCCATTGACATGGCCGTACTCACTCCCTCTTGGCAGAACTACAGTCCGTCTTGGCTGGGCTATGAATCACATGATTTTGACTGGTACTGTAGGCAGGTAAAGCACCGTACCTGCACTAACGTCATGGTCTTGCAGTGCCCCTCCAGCACTCGTGCTATAGTGGTGCCACGCATGACATTCCATCATGACTAAAGATATCCATACACTTCTGTCATGATTGCCTTGGTGACAACTACTTGTAATAACTTTTGTCACTTGGTGTAACTGATTTCAGATACTAGAAATATACATTGTCATCTGCAGGTGGCATTGTACAGAAACATACCTCCACATGCCATTTAGTCTGAGCTACAGTGGCTAGCTGGCAAATTCAAGACAGGCAAGTGCTAAAAGATATCCTTGACTATTGGTGGTTCTTTGCTCAAGATACTGATATATTTAAGTGGACCTGAGACTAGGCACCACTGTACTATTACTGTGCAGTCCCCTGTAAATACTACCTTTAACCACTCTACCCAGCCTTTTTCCTTTTCCAGTGCATTCCAAGAGTACAGCTGGGCAAAATGTATAGCTATGACTTCCAAAATAAATCACAAAATTCCTCAATTTTTACAAACGATCACTATGGCAAGTAGTGTTGTGTGAAACTGGAAAATTTCACCCAGCAAGATATTTTGCAGAATTTGTGCATTTTACAAAATATTTCACTGGGCAAAATGTGAAGTTTTGCCCTTGAACCAGCGAAATTTGCCACTCACTGGTGAAATTTCACTACCCGCAGGTGGAATTTCTCAATTTTGCCAATGGCTACCAATCTTTGAAAAAAAAAACTCCCTGTCCCTTGTGTCTAGTGGTCCCCTCCCCTGGCCGATAACCGGCTGAATTCAAGAACCCACCAGTCACCCCCGGGCCCTTTGCCCCCAAGCTTTGAAAAAAAAAACAATCCCCATCCCTGTCCCCGGTGTCTAGTGGACCCCCCAGGCCGATCACTGGCCGAATTAAAGTAAAACACCCTCCCACCCCCACAAGTCAATCCCAGTTATTTTTCCCTCCTCCCCAGCCATGACCCTGGTTCCAATCTTCAGAATAAACAAAAAACAATCCCCTTCCCTGTCCCTGGTGTCTAGTGAACCCCCCACCCTGCCTTAACCCTTAGGCTACCAACAGAATTAGAATGTATAGGAATTTTGGACTGATCTATCAGTCCAAGGCCCTGCAAGGGTTAAGTCAGAGCCCACCCCACTCCCCCCAGTACCCCGATTGGTTCACCAGCACAACCCTCCACTCACCTCCACGGCCGGTAGCCCATCTGAGCACTCAGTGAATGAGTGTGTGCTTTGTACAAGCACATGCTCATTCATTGAGTGCTCAGATGGGCTGCCGGCTGTGGAGTTGAGTGGAATGCTGTACCGGTGGCCCAATCAGGGTACTGGAGGAGAGAGCAGGGGCTCTGACTTAAGACAGGGTGGAGGGTGTCCACTAGACACTGGGGACAGGAGAGGGGGTTGCTTTTTTTTATTTTGAAGATTGGAACCGGGTCATGGCTGGGGATGAGGTGAAAATAACTGGGATTTACTTGGGGTGGAGGGTTCTTTAATTCAGCCAATGATTGGCCTGGGGGGTCCACTAGACACCAGGGACAAGGCAGGGGATTACTTTTTCCAAAGATTGGGGCTGGAGCCCTGGGTGACTGGGTGGGTTCTTGAATTCGCCGGTGATCATCCATGGGGCTACTAGACACCAGGGAGAGGATTATTTATTTATTTTTTTAAAGATTGGGGGCCGAGGATAGCTTAGAGTGATGGGGGTGTTATTGAATTCGGCTGGTGATCAGCCGGGGGGACCACTTGACATCAGGGAGGTAGAAAATAAAATATAAATGATGGGGCATATGCAAGCTAAATTTCGGAATTTTGCAAAATATTTCATCAGGTGAAATTGCCAATTTCACAACAATTTTGCCGGCAAAATAACATTTTGTAACATCTGTAATGGCAAACTGGCCTATCCCAGACCCAGCCTGCAACTGTTACCAGCTTTCTTGAACTCTTCAGACACCTGCAAGGGTACTCAGTAGTTGCCATCACTCAGCATAGACAGTCTCTCAGGGTATCCCTAGGTCTAACTCCCTCCAGAGCCACTGATTACACAGTACAGTGCTCCTTGCTCAAGGGAAGACAACCAACCCCTCTCTGTCACAGCTGAGAATGTTTCACTTTAGAAATAGAATATGGTAATGGTAGCCTTCTCTTTAGAGGCAGAAACACAGTTTTTTGTCAGCTATAAATCAGTTAGCTGTACCTCAATGGACTCAGTCACAGAAACATGCAGTATATGAAACTATACATATAATACAGGATATTATAGAAAGGCTATGGAGAACAGTAATTCTATTGAAATGAAAAAGAAAATGGTTTTAACAGGTGGTTACATACAGAAATAATCTCTCTTCTCTATTTAGCAAGACAGAATAGCTTACTTCACAAGACACCTTGGTGAGTCAGGGCAGATTCAAACCTTAGATGGTAGCTGTTCGCAATCCCAAACCTGCCTGTCTCTTTCAGGCTCTGCCAGACCTTAAGACCCTCCAACTGCCCCCCATGACACATCATCCAGTTTGTAACTCTGACATCATTGATTCAACACTGTTTGTGTCTTGACAGCTGGGTCCACATTGAAAAAACATCTGATCTATACTTCAGAATTTGTACATACAAATATGTCTGTTTTTTTGTCCCAAGTTCTGCCTCACACAGCAGGAGTGACTCCTTCATGAAACATGAAAGGGTTGTTCTAGGGACATGGATATGTTGTTCATCCACACTCATTGGCAGGTATCCTTGCCGCTTTAAATCTTGCCGGAAGGTCTTCAAGCTTGCTCCTCCCACCCACCCGGGTGGTATAACTCTCGGCTCCGCCCCATGACGCCAGATCTTCCTTACCGCTTGGAAGCTCAGGTTCCCTCCTTAACGCTCTGCGTTTGAGACTGGTTCCTATTTCTCCGTTTGCGGTTTTAAAAATAAAATTTGCAAAAAGACTTCGGTCTTCTATCCCTCGCGGCTGCGATGGACAAATCGACTCCCGGATTTCGGAGATGCCCATGCGGGCAGAAGATGTCTCGGACGGATCCACACTCCACGTGTGTCTACTGCTTAGGCCTTGAGCACCCGCAGGCTTGCGACCTGTGCTCATCTTTCTCGGCCTACGTCCTCGAAGACCGTGCTGCCCGATTGCAACTGGGCCGTCCCGAGAAGCGTTTCCCTTCGGTGAAGTCCAAGGAGGCCCGGTTGGCGGTGTCCGTGGCGGCGGGCTCGGCGGATCAGCTCGGCGGATGGTCGCCCTCGAAGAGGAGGCGGCGCGGGCCGTATCTTCCTCGGCCGTGGCATTTATCCGCCTCCCTGGGCTCTCTTACACGGCTTCTTTTAAGGAGCTTTGTCTGTCCCTCTCCACTAAAGGAGAAGGACCTACTGCGGGACCTTATTCTCGGTCCAAAAAGAGGGACAGGGGTAAGTCCCTCCGTCGACGCTCTTGGGAGCGGGAAAGGTCCCTCTCCCCGGGCCATCGACCGTCGGCTTCAGTCGACCACTCGGCTTCGGCCTCTGGCCTCACGGTGTCCCCGTCAGGTCAGTTGACCGAGACTCCCACCGATGAAGTCGAGATTTTTCTCGACCCATTGGATGGGCTATCGCCTTTAGCAGCTGAATTCCCCTCTCCCGGTTCCCCGGAGTTGAGATCCCATGGGCTGCCCTGTGCCTCGGTTTGAATTTCAGATGGACCATCCAGGCGGAAGGAAGTGCGGTTCCAGCGACACCTCCCTCCCGACCTCGGAAATTCGGGACTCGGTCTCGGACCTCTTGATGTCAGCCGATCCCACCGTCATAGGCGGTCTCGGTCTCTGCACTGCGGTGGCGGCGTCGCGCTGCGTCCTCGTCCTCCTCCTCGGATGAGGAAGCCGGCGTAAGTCGTCGGCTGATGCAGGGGACCTTATGTTGCTAACAACTCTCCTGGCCGGGAAAAGCGGGCCCGTGCGCCTTCCCGGCCATTAAGTGGCTGTCACCGGAACGGCCGACACAACCCCTCGACTTATCCGAGGAGCCTATACCCAGGCCGGTTGTTCGGCCAAAACCAGCTGCTCCACCGATTCCGGTGGAACCTCCGCCTCCACAGCCACCAATTGGGGCTCCGACCAAGGATTCTCGGTCGGCTAAGGGTCTACCCCATCGGCTGTCAGTTACCCTCACTCCCGACCGACCTCGGCAGGTGAAGGGTGGCTCAGGCCAGAGGCAGCTCTTCGAGGACTCTTCCGAGTCCGAAGATGATTCCTCCTTTTTCTCCAAGCGACTGGACTTGGAGTCTTCAGGAGGTCAGTCAATGGACGATAGCCCGTCGTCCTTCCTAGGACTGCTTCGGCTCATCTCGGAGTCCACCGGGATGGAGCTCGAACCCGTTTCCAAACGGGCCAGGTATCCCCTCACGGAGATTCTGGACCGAGGGGATTCTCCGACGGAGGCCTTTCCGGTGGCCGAGGCCATAGTGGGTCCGGCACTGGAGCTTTGGCAGCGCCCTGCTTCCTGCCCTGCGCCTTCGGCCAGGATGGCCAGGAAGTATGCGGTCCCTACCGGTTCCTTGTCCGGTTTTTCGGAACACCCCTCTGCTGAGGGGTTGGTTACCGACAGCGTTTCCGCGCGCCTGTGCGCCAGGGATGTGGACAAACCCTCCTGACAAGGGTCCAAGAAATTGGACTATGTCGGGCGAAAAGTCTACGCTGCGTCCTCTCTCGGCCTTCGTCAGGCCAGTTCGGCCGTCCTCATGGCACATTTTTCTCATGCCCTGTTGGGCTCCCTGGATGAGGTCATCCCTCATCTTCCCACCGATCTGCAGACTACGGTTAAGCAGGTGCGGGACCAGGGCAGGGCAGTGGCCAAACAGCAGCTCCAGACTGCTTTGGATATAGGGGACTCATGTGCCAGATCGGTGGCGGCCGCAGTGGCTATGCGTCGGCGGGCTTGGCTGAGGATATCCACCTTTACTTCGGATACCCAGCACAAGTTGGCGGATGTTCCCTTTTTGGGGACTGACCTCTTCGGCCCTGGGGTGGAAGGTCACCTGCAGAGGATCGAGAAATCCAATGCCACCTTGGACTCGGTCCCTTCCGCTCAGAAGGACAAAGGCCGCAAACCACAGCCTAAGCCCTTTCGTCCTTCTGTGCCCCCGACGCGCCCGGCCCAGCAACGTCAGGGCCAGCAGGCTCGGCCTTGGCATCCCAAACCCAAGCCGCCGGCTTCCTCTAACAGGAGGCAGGGAGGAGGAGGCCCAGGAGGTCCCTCGGCCGGTCCCTCCTCCAAGCCTGCCCAGTGACGGGCTGAGGGGTGTCGCCCCCATTCCCGTCACCTTACCCCTGGGTCCCCCCGTTGGGGGACGGCTCCGGCACTTCCGTTCCGCCTGGTCCGCTGTTACCACGGACAGGTGGGTCTTGGAGGTGGTGGGAAGAGGCCTGCCTCTGGAATTCGAGCAGGCACCACCCTTCAGAGCCGTCGCCCCTCGGGGGGCTTCAGGATCCCCAGCCTCACTGGCGGCTCGTCGAGCCGACATCGCCTCCTCCTCCAGAAGGAGGTGGTAGAGAGGTGGTGGACCCTCCTTCAGACCCAGGGTTTGTGTCCAGGTACTTCCTGGTTCCGAAGCGGGCTGGCGCCCCATTCTCAACTTCCACGACCTAAACAAGTTCCTAAGGTCTCGAACCTTCAGGATGGTCACTCTGGCTCAGATAATACCATCCTTGGAACGCGTGTGGTTCTGCTCTCTGGACTTGCAGACGCGTTTTCACGTCCCTATCCGTCCGTCTCACCAGAGATTCCTTCGCCTCCGAGCGGAAGGATCCTCTTCAGTTCCAAGCCATGCCCTTCGGCTTGTCTCCAGCTCCCAGGGTCTTCACCAAATGCATGGCAGTGGTGACAGCATTCCTGCGGCGCCGAGGGGTCCGGGTGTACCCTTACCTGGACGACTGGCTGATAGCAGCTCCCTCCAGGATAGAGGCGGAGTGGTCCAGAGATCTGGCCCTCCAGGTCTGCTCTCAACTGGGCCTCCTTATCAACGAGGCCAAGTCGGAACTCGAACGAGCAGGTGATTCTATTCATCGGGCGCAGCTCGACTCTCTTGAGCCAGGCGCAGCTCCTCGGCGGACAGGGCGAGTTCTTTCCTCCTTTGCCCGATCATTTCTGGTTGGGCAATTGCGCCCTGCCGGGACTTCCTGCGCCTCCTGGGTCTCATGGCGGCCTGCACCAGCGTGGTCCGTTGGGCCCGCTGGAACATGCGTCCCCTTCAGTGGGGACTGGCCAGCCAGTGGTCACAACGCTGCGATCCCTTGGACCAGCTTGTGTCGGTGACACAGGGGATGTGGAACGCTCTCCAGTGGTGGACCGTTCCAGATCATTTGCAGGAGGGCATCCCGTTCGTCCGCCCCGAGCCGACGGTCTCTCTATCGACCGATGCCTCTCTGATGGGTTGGGGTGCCCATCTGGGGGAACACCGGGCTCATGGCCTCTGGTCCCCGCGGGAGTCCCGATGCCACATCAACCTGCTGGAGCTCCGAGCGGTCCGCCTAGCTCTCACCGCCTTTGCTCCGTTCCTCCGGGGTCAAGTGGTCCGAGTCCAGACGGACAATACCACGACCATGTACTATCTAAACCGCCAGGGCGGGACGCGCTCCATGCTTCTATGCAAGGAAGCTCTCCGCATTTGGTCACTCGTGCACAGCCTGGAGGCGGATCTCCTAGCCATTCACGTGGCAGGAGCCTCCAACACCCTGGCGATGCCCTGAGCCGGATAGGGGCTGCATCCCACGAGTGGTCTCTCCTGCCGGAGGTAGTACAGCATCTGTTCTCCCTTTGGGGCACACCTCAGGTGGACCTGTTTGCCTCCAGGAGAACGCGAAGCTGAGTCTGTTCCATGCCCGCCCCCCTCAGCAGGGCTCGCTGCAGGGGGATGCCTTCTCGAGGCAATGGACCCCGGGCCTCTTTTACGCCTTTCCCATTTCCTTGATCCACAAGGTGCTTCTCAAGGCGAGGAGGGACAAGGCGCAGGTGATTCTGATAGCCCCAGACTGGCCTCGCCAGTTCTGGTACCCAGATCTCCTCAGTCTCAGCTCCAGGACTCCGCGGCAGCTTCCAGCTCGCCCGGACCTGCTCTCAGTCAATCAGGGGAAGGTGTTCCATCCGGACCTTCAATCCCTGCACCTGACGGCCTGGTTCCTGAGCGGCTAGAGTTCCGGCCTTGGGTCTTTCCGACGAGGTCCTCAATGTAGTTGAGGCGTCCCGTAAGAGTCGACCAGAAAATGCTTATGCCTTCAAATGGAAAAGGTTTTCCATTTGGTGTCAGAACAAGGGCTTGGACCCTTCCTCCTGTTCCTTGGCAAGCATCTTGGACTATTTATGGTCCCTTTCTAGTCAAGGGCTTAGGTCGACGACCTAAGGGTGCACCTGGCAGCCATCTCTGCTTGCAGGCGGGCCGGGAAGCAGTCGGTGAACACAGGAGAAGGTGGTCTGGCGCTTTTTCGAGGCCTTGATCATTTCCTCCAGTCGGGAACCCCCACCTCCGTGGGATCTACTGCTGGTACTGGCAAAGCTCATGGGCAAGCCATTCGAACTATGCACAGGTGTGCTCTCTCTCACCTGTCGTGAAGACCGCCTTCTTGGTGGCTATCAAGTCAGCCAGAAGGATGGGAGAGCTCAGGCGCTTTCCATCGAGTCTCCTTACCTGGTCTTCCACAGGGACAAGGTTGTCCTGCGCCCCCCACCGAAATTCCTTCCGAAGGTGGTGTCGGAGTTTCACCTTAACCAGGTGTTGACTCTGCCGGTGTTCTACCCCAATCACACCTCGGAGGCCGAATATAGGCTCCATACTCTGGACCCTAGAAGGGCGCTCGCTTATTATAAGGAGCGCACGGCTGAAATTCGGGGAGAGGTTCGCCAGCTGTTTGTCACCTACGCTGAAGCCGCATCTGGCAGACCTGCAGCCAAGCGGACGATAAGCAGGTGAGTAACCTCCTGCATAGATCTCTGCTATAAGTTGGCGGGCATGGAGCCTCCCAGAGGGATAAGAGCTCATTCTACCCGCCATACTGCTGCAACGGTGGCTGCTTCCAGGGACGTCCCTATCCAGGAAATCTGCAGGGCTGCTACCTGAAGTCAGCAAACACCTTCATTACCCACTACCACATCGACCTTGAGTCACGCCGGATGCTGGTTTTGGGGCCTCGTTCTCCAGTCTCTCTTTCCCAAGTAAGTGTTGGGTGTGCTGCCTGCCTCCCTCCTCCGGAGAACTGCTAGGAGTCTGCCAATGAGTGTGGATGAACAACATATCCATGTCCCTAGAAATACAGGCTACTCACCTGTAACAGGAGTTCTAGGAATGGTATATTGTTCATCCACCGCGACCGACCCGACCGCTTCCGACGCACAACCTGAGCTTCCAGCGGGCCAGATCTGACGTCATGGGGCGGAGCCGAGAGTTATACCACCCGGGTGGGTGGGAGGAGCAAGCTTGAAGACCTTCCGGCAAGATTTAAAGCGGCAAGGATACCTGCCAATGAGTGTGGATGAACAACATATACCATTCCTAGAACTCCTGTTACAGGTGAGTAACCTGTATTTTTTACTTCCAGCTGTGCCATTAATTGGCCAAAGAGATTATCACTCTTCAGAGCCCTCTGGCATGCCTCTTGGCAGTTAACTTTATCAGACATTTTTTACTCGGCTGAAATACTTATGAGTCCTAGCTGATGATAGAAATTAAATACCAAAACATTTTTAAAAAATTACATAAAAGTTGCTATATCCACCCCCCGAAAGGTGTTGTGCATTATGTGTTTTTTTCACACCCGAGGTGTGTAATACTATAACCACATAAACCATGAGTGGTTTGTGATGGTATTAAACACCTCAGGTGTGTGAAAAAACAAATAATGTAACACCTAATACTTCATATAATTGCAGGTCAGTTTAGTGCTGTGTGCTTTAAAAAAAAAAAAGAATTGTCCTTGCTGTAGCATTTCATTTGTGTGAGTGCGAGATGGTGGTGGTTTTCAGTTTGACTGGTTGACACCCATGCCATAATAACCATCCAGTTATTATGGTATTCAAAAGTGGTGTCACTCCAGTCAATAAAGGGGCTCACCAGTAATTATATGTAGGAATGGAAGGTCAGCTGTGACCCGGTTTTGATTCTGACTCTGATCTGTTCCCAGGAAGTTCTGGTTTCCTGTGGTTTGTCAAACAGCTGCATTTTGCAGACTGGTCCAGAACTGGGTCAGAGGTTGATCTGGGCCAGATCAAATAACAGAAGCATGTTACCCCTTTATGCTCTTCATAAGCTCTTTTTATTGTACCTTAGTACTTAAAACAATTATTTTTTCAGTTGATTTCTCATTTTTAATAGAAATGAAGCTCAAAAATAACTTGCGTTATTAGTACCAGGTCAGAACCGGGTCACTTGGAAATCCAAACTTAGCCATTAGCCCAAACAGGATCAAGTCAGAGTCAAGTCACAAAAGACTGATTTCCAGAGTTGGGTTGAAGTGGGCCATTCTGGGAGTTGGATGACACAGAATTGGTCCTCCCATCCCTAATTTTATATATATATATATATATATATATATATGTAATTTCACTAATGTAGTGCTACTCACTCACTGTATCCAAAAAAGTATACATTTGTTTACAAATGATGGCTAAGCTGAGATGCTGCATCTCATTTTCAGTGGGCTCCTGCTTGTTTGGGACAGCTTGCCACATCTTTGTGCCATTGGTACTTTGATTTAATTCAAGAACATTCTAAAAAGTAAAACTCCCTGAAATTTTACTAAATAAATACTTAAGCTTTCTTTCCTCTCGGGATCCCCTCCTACACACTTTTTAGGGTCTTATTTTATGTTTTTAGTGAGTAAAGTTGGCAGCCATGTTTGTTATGGTAATCAGGGATTAGTGAAGTGGTCTTGAATTGTGTACGTGTTTTGTCCAAATTCCAAAGCCTACAACCTAAATATGTCCAAACCGGTACATTTCTGAGGGATTATACATCACATCTCTTTACAGCACCCCATACTCCTTACGTACTGGTTTATGCACACTTGACAGGGTACTTATGCACATAGAAACATAGCATTTGTTGGCAGAAAAGCACTGCTTGGCCTACCCAGTCTGCCCAGATTTTCCCTGCATAGTCTGGCTCCACAGGTCTTTGGTGAGCCCTCCCATCTCCCTGCCACTTTCCTAATATACCCCTATGTTTATCCTATGCAGCCACACATGACTTTGGAATTTGTAATCCTGTCTCACCTAGGCTCCTGCATTCCCTGTGATTCCCAGTTGTTCCATGTGCATCACCTGGTTAACATGATAGCTGCCTAGCTCCACTTTACTAAATTAACACCTACTATAAAGTAAGAACACTCCCTATGAACCTAGATATTCATCTGTACAGGAAGGTATGTTAGTTTAGTGAGGTTTTCCTAGGTCTGCTGTCATACAATCCTTTAATGTTGTAACTTAGTGAGCTCTCTAGTACTTAGAGGATCCATTCTGGGGTAAACAGTTTAGAATGTCCTCTAGCTTGCCACTGCTCTGTTCCAGGTAGCTAGCAGAACTAGTTTTGTTCCAATCAATGTTTGAGTGACGTGCTACTATGCAAGTCAAATTTCATGCCAGCTGCACCCTTCACCATGCCTGCATAGATTAACATATGGGTCTCAGAACTTATTTAGCCAATCATTTCAACCAGTTTTATCTTTGTGAGGCAATTCTTCAGCAAACTGTGTACTTGCAGGGGCATTCTTAGTAGAACACGTTTAAGGAGAATTGTTAAAACACATTTGGGGAGAAGTCTTCATTAGGGCAGAGGTTCGATGTGACGTCTTCAGTACAAAACGTTTGCAAGATGATTCTTTAGCAAAAACACTCATTTACTGGTTAGCTATTCTGTATTTGCCAGAGTAATTGCTGAAACGGTGAATTCCAAATTTGGCTTGCAAAATGTGGAGTATACCAGTCAGAAACTGCAAAAGTCCTTCTTGTAGAAACCAGAAATGTTCACAGAATTTGAAACCAGGTTCACTATTAAATTCACCTAGTTACAATTCTTCAGCAAAAAATGTATGACAGTTTGGTTTAGCAACAGGACTGTTTCTTAAGGTTTCCATTTTTAGAAAGAAGGCTACATTCTGGGGTATGCCCTTCCAATGGAATTTAAAAACAAGTTATGCTTAAACCAGCATGGTTATAATAACCCTTTTTTCAATTTTCAACTGCAAAAGCCTGATAATAAATGGTATCCACATACAATTTGAAACATATTCTAGTGCAGTCTGAGTCTAGTTTGCATACCAAAGTGGTTAATAATAACAAAATAGGCTTTGATTTTCTTTCTGCTACCCTCAGGCAACAAATGGTTTCTTTTTTATTTTGGAAACATGATAGCAAGCTGGGGGTCAGAAATTAGTAGTTTTCTCGTTTGCAAAACAGAGTTTATGTTTGGAACATCAACAAAGGAAAGACACATCAAAACTAATTTGGTTAAATGCAATAAAAATGTGAAAATGCAGATTATTGTAATAAAAAAAGAGTGGCAAGTCTTGCACAATAATTGGATCCACTGTCTCAAAAGAGGAGGCAGTGGTCAGCAATAGAAGGCCACAGTGACAGTCTGTGAAATATTTATAATGCCCTCTGGGGACAGATGCATGCTTGATATATATATAGTCTGTTTGTTTTAAGTGTTCCCATTACCATCTTTTTAAATAAAAAGATACAGAAGACTCATACAGTAGAGTGAAAACATTTGTGGCACCAGAATTATTTGGTAGTGTTTCTTGCCAACTTTTTTTTAGCACGGCCTGTTTTCCCTCACCAATGTCAGGGTCTTTTTCGACCCCTTGCCCTTTCTAAACACGAACAGAGCTGCTACACCAGTTCCCCTCACCTCCATAGCTTTGTAGCAGTAGCTGTTTCATCTCACTGAGGCTGCAGGATATCAAGAGCAGGGCATTCTCTGGGATGTGGGGTAAAGCTGTTCCTACTTCCTCTCTCTTGAAGTGTTCCCAGTGTGATTGGCACAGCAGGAGGGGTGAGTCTACAGCAAGTCAACATGTGAGGATGCAGGGTTACAGCACAGTATGCCTCCAGTCTTGACCATTGAGTTGAGTGGGCTCATCCATCTCCCTCCTGTATCAAGCAGTGTATTTACTTTTTGTTTACTAGGCAAAAAGTGCCTGTTTTCAGGCATGACCTGAGAGGGTACGTACAAAACTAAAATTATAGAGAATGAGGCAAGGAAATGACAATTTGTGTAGCAGATATGGGTATGACCAAGTTATACATAACTACACTGGAATGAAATGGTGCTATAATTTCCCCATAAACAAAATGAAATAAACTTTGCAATCGTTCAATGGATTTACACAAAATTTGGTATGCACTGTCCCATGAGGGTAGATCTCTTGACGTACTAAGTTTCGTTTTGATCGGATTTGTGGATTTCGTGCTGCGCATAGTGAAAAAACACCAACATTCATCTTTTTGGGCTTTTTTTTCCCTCATCCCACTGCTGCCACACCATTTGGAATTGTGGTCTGGAATTTTCAGGATAGAAAGAGCTTGCCCCAGAGAACAAGCCAGCACTAGTTTGGTGAACATATATTAATCCATTCCAAAGTTATTAAATTTTGAAATTTCGGGTTCTGAGCATGCTCAGTTCAGGCTTTTGAATAGCTGCATGGTACAAAAAGGGACGTAGGCCTCATGAAAAGGGATTTTTGACAGCTCACAAAAAGGGATACCTAGAATCCCTTTTCAAGAAAAAATCCATTTTCGTCAGCTGCCATCTTGGTGTTTTTTTTTAAGCCCAAGCAAAACGTTATAACTTTGCCCAGGGATGTCTTTTGGAGACAGCCAAGTATGTATTTTGTTCATGTGGATGTCCTTTACTGTTCTGTGCCTTTGCCTTAGTTTTATATGGCTTCAGAATGCTTATTTTTTAATTAAAAAATCCTTTTTTGTGACTCGCTTCCAATCCTTTTTCAGAATGCGAAAAAGGATTTTGTCCCCTTGCGAAAAGGGACTTTCATCTAGCGAAAAGGGATTACCAGCAGGGCCATCTGGTCTGACAACTCCCATCCCTTTTCATGAGCTGTCAAAATCCTTTTTCGCGATGCAAAAAAGGATTTTAAACCTTGCAAAAAGGGAATTAATCTGACAAAAAAGGATTACCAGCAGGGCCATCTGGTCCCAGAAGCCCTAATCCTTTTTCGCAATATGAAAAAGGATTTTGACACCTCACAAAAAGGGAATCAGCTTACGAAAAGGGATTTTGACAGCTCATGAAAAGGGATGGCCAGCAGGGCCATCTGGTCCCATAAATCTTAATCCTTTTAGCGATACAAAATAGGATTTTAACACCTCGCGAAAAGAATCAGCTGCCAAAGGACATTTGACAGCTCACGAAAGGGCTTTTAAAAATTAATCCTTTTCATGAGCTGTCAAAATTCCTTTTGTCATTGATTCCCTTCGGCATGTCAAAATCCTTTTTTGTATCGTGAAAAAGGATTAGGAGTTGTGGGACCAGATGGCCCTGGCCTTAATCCTTTTTCTCCAGACAAATTCCTTTTTTTTGCAAGGTGTAAAAATCCTTGACACCTCACGTAAAAGGATATTTAACGTTTACTGTTTCTTTGTCACTTCACTACAAAGAAACAAGACTTTTGGGCTGAAATTTGCAGGGTACACAGGGGTTGCCCCACAAATGTGACTTTTGGTTGTTTGGTGATAAAATTTACATTGCTTCCATACTTATAACATTTCAAAGTTAAAAAAATTCCCATAGGATAACGTGACAGGTGCAGTACCTTTCAGCGGCTATATCTTGAAAACGCTTCGAGATAAGGATTTTTTGCTACATGCAGGTTAGTATTATGCAACAATGCAGGTTGTTAGGCCTTGATTATAACTGTGGTGTAATTTTTCCCAGTGTTCCTATGGTTACTGTGATATTGTGCCCTTTGTAGCACAAGGGTTACTTGGAATGTCTGTAGCCCTGTGCTGTGTCTCTACAGTTATGGATAGATGGGGGCCCTATGCTGCCACATATGGATACCATTTATGCAGTAATGAGAGTACAGGGCCCTCTTTTAAGCAGTACTGGCCAGGCCCTGCGCTCCCGCAGAGAGATGAGGATTACTCACAATGTCTATACATTTATGGTTCGGGCCCTGCACTTACTCATATGGATACCATTATGTAGTGATGGGGGCCCTGCACTCCCACAGGGAGATGAGGGTTAGTTATAATGTCTCTACACTTATGGTTGGATAGGAGTGCAGGGCTTAGAGGCCCCTGCACTCCCACATGAAAATCAGGGACAATTACACTATGCATGCATGGCAGTACAGGGCCAGGAGGGCCCTGTGCATTCACTGCACACTATAGGCTGATGGGAGCACAGGGCCCAGAGGACCCTGTGCTCCCACAACCATATAAGGGTAACATTACACTTTCTCAAAAAGTAAGGAAATACATTGCAAAAAACTTGGTTAATGCATCAGTTAGGGTTAAAGCAACAAAAGTAGGGAAATGAGGCATTAGGGTTTCCAACCCTAACCCCTCCCCCTCAACACCTAACCCTACCACCCCACCCTCTACAGACCAACAGGTGTCGGGTGTGCCTTGAGGTCATTGACCCTAATGATCACCCCATTCTCTTATGCTGTACCATGCTAGCTTCCTTACACATGGAATGGATTGAGCATTAGGGCTGACAACCTCAAGGCACACCCCAACAACTGTTGGTCTGTGGAGGGTGGTTGTGGGGTGGTAGGATTGGGTGTGGGGGGGAGGTATTAGGGTTGGAAACCCTAACACCTCATTTCCCTACTTTTGTTGCTTTAACCCTAACTGATGCACTAACAAAGCTGTAAGAACATTTGTCCATCTCAGGTTATATTTATTATTCCTCAAATCAGAAAAAGTATACAGTAAAGGTTTTCTGATGAATTGTCATTTGATAACTTAACCCCTTGTTTCAGCAAAAAAGTATTTTTTAAAGTATTTCCGTCACATTTAATATCTGATTTACAAGTATGCCAAATGGAAGTTAGGCCTATCTTCAGGCCATTCCATTGCAACTTTTTATATATCGTTTTTTTAGTTTGTACTTAAGATGAAATGCCAGGAGGAGAACTGATATGTTTAGGCAATGAAATAAAAAGAAAATCGGTGGGTGAATTAGGAATAGAAAGCTTGTATTCATACAGTATTTTACCCATGAAGGAGTATTATCTATTTCTGCTTAGATCCAGTAGTAGGTTTGCGTAGTTGTAAATGACCAATAATATGTTTGGGTAATCCAAAACTTCTGTCCAACCATTTGCTTTTTAATTTAATGGAACTCAATGTGAGAGTTTTATTTTCCCATATAAAATTACCAATAATCTTTTGTTTCTAAACCAGCTCTCCTGCATGAATCTTGAAAGATGATTCAATACATGAAATATCCGGTAGGGGGAATAATTATCTTTATAGAGTTTATATTTCACCATTAAGAACTAAAGCTGGCACCATGGTCTGGATTTTCAGATGGCCCTGAATGCCACAAGCCCTGAGTGCACTGAACATATGACGTACAGAGTTTGCGGCATTCTCCTGGCCAACGATCGGGATTTTTTATCTCATGCATCAGCTGCTGCAAGTTAGATTAAATATTTCTGGTCTCGCTTGTGGCAGTACTGGCTACCCTTTTCATGGGGCTTGCACCAAATAATTGGCGCAAGCTGCTGCAAAGCGGGAAAAGTGTTGCAACTGCACCCAACCTTCCCAAATCGGGTGCAGCTGCGGCAAAGATGTTTGGTGCAGCTGCACCATAAAGGGGTTTAATGCAGGGCTTGATACAAGCCCTGCATCGCCCTTTGAAAATTGAGCCCCATTTGTTTAATTATAATGAAATGCTTGAGATAAGAACATAAGAACGTATCGGCAGAAGTGGACCGTATGATCCATCTAGTCTGCCCGGATTGCCTAGCCCCCTATTCTGTCCTTCTGAGATTACTGCAGTACTTGTCCCACTCTAGCTTAAAAGCAGTGACTGTTTTGGCCTCCACAACCTCTGGTGATATGCTATTCCAAGGGTCCACCTGTGAAGTAGAATTTATGCATGTTGGTTTTAAACTTACCCCCTGTTAGTCTCAAACTGTGCCCCCTCATTCACGTGACCTCATTTCTGTGAAAGACGTTTTCTGCTTGTACCTTATTTATGCCCTTTATGTACTTGAAGGTTTCTACCATATCCCCTGTTTCTCCTTTGCTTGAGGGAGTACATTTGCAGTTGCTGTAATCTAGATTCATATTGCTCCTAGTGCAGTTCCTGTTCCATTTTAGTGGCTCTCCTCTGTACAGCTTCCAAGCGGTCTATGTCCTTTTTTAGGTGTGGCCTCCCTCACTGTACGCAGTACTCGAGATGTAGCCTCACCAAGGACCTGTACAGAGGGAGTATGACCTCTCGCTACCTACTTGTAATGCCCCTGCCAATACATCTGATGATGCTACTAGCTTTCTGCGATGGCTTTTCACATTGTCTAGCCACCTTTAAATCATTGGAAATAAGCACTCAGACATCCCATTCGAGTTTTGTTTCTTTTAATCATTCACCATCGAGTGTGTATGCTTTCCTTGGGTTTCCTTTACCTAGGTGCATGACCTTGCACTTTTTTGCATTGAATTTCAACTGCCAATCCCTAGACCATGCTTCTAGGCTCTTTAGATCTGCTTCTATTGCTGCCGTTTCTTCCCTTTTATCTACCCTGTTGCAGAGCTTTGTGTCATCTGTGAACAGGCATACCTTACCCTGCAGGCCATTAGCGATGTTGCTGATGAATATATCGAAGAGGACTGGGTCAAGGACAGATCCTTGAGGCACATCACTGATCACCCTTCCCTCGCTAGACAGTGTTCCATTGAATATGACCCTCTGCATTCTATTGTGGTGCCAGTTCTGAACCCACTTGACTATTTTGTGCCCTAACCCGGAGTTCTATAGTTTATTTACCAATCTTCCATAGGGGACAAAGTCAAAAACCTTGCTGAACTCTAGATAGACTGTATCTGCTGCCCCTCTCTGGTCTACTATTATGGAGACCCAGTCAAAGAATTCAATCATAATCATTTGACATGACAGTCCTGCTGTAAATCCATGCTTAATATCTAGCTACCCTGTTTCCGTAAGGAACTTCACTATTCTTTCCTTAAGTAGGGACTCCATAAGTTTCCCCACTACCGAGGTCAAGCTCACTGGCCGGTAGTTTCTGGCCTCCTCCTTGCTTACACTTTTGTGCAAGGGTACCACTGTGGCCCTTCTGCAGTCCTGAGATATTTCCCCACTCTCTAGAGACTGTGTGAATAATTCTGCCAGTGGTCCTGCAGTTTTCTGTACCAGCTCCTTCAGAATTCTAGGGTGGATTTCATCTGAGCCCATTGCTTTATTTGCTTTTAATTTGAGAAGCTGTTTTCGGACACTGTCTCTTGTAAATGGTCCAGCATGTGCTTCTTCGGTGAGTCTGCCAGTGTTCTGCGTTTTGGGTCCATTCCTGTCATTTTCTTTTGTGAAGACCGAGCAGAAGAAACTGTTTATTTATTTATTAAGGTCCCGAAATTACAACCTCTAGTTAGAGACTCCTTTACAAAGGCTCCACATCATGTAGTTCACAGCAATATACAACAGTAAACAATATACAACTGTAAACAAAGGAAACAAGATGCAGTATACAATACAAAGAACTTGTAAATATCAGGGAGGTGGTACAAGAAAGTTTAGAATCTCTGCTTTTTTGTTACCATGTTCTGCCTGTTTGCCATCCTTGGTTGCTGTTCTTATAATGCCTCCTTTTGTTTTCCTTTTTCCTCAGATGCATCCATAAAACATTTTATCACCTTTCTTCACTCCTTGTATGATTCTCTCTTCTGTCTGGGCTGTGGCTGCCCTTACTGCCTTCCCTGCTTCGTTTAGCTTCATTTTGTAGACTTCCATATCTGTTTCATTGTTAGTATCCTTGAATCTCTTGAACGCTTTCCTTTTATCCTTTATTTTTGTTGCTACATCCTTGTTATACCATAGTGGTTTCCTCCTTTTTCTTGACTTAGAGATCTGCTTCTGCACTGGGCAGTTACTGTGAATAAAGCTTCCTTCAGAGCTTTCCACCTCTGTTCCACTGTGCCCCGTTTGCTTGCTAAGTATTTTAATTGGTTTGAATTTATGTTTAATCATCCTTTTCATGTTAGACGTAATTTTTATACATAAATATTTCAAGCAATCTGGAGACCATTTAAAAGTTAGAAATAACAGTTAGTCAAGGCGTGTTTAGTACAGGATTGATTAACAGGCATTCTATCTGATCTAAGCCAATTGAATGACAGACCAGACATTAGTCTGAAGTTTCCAAGAAGAGACATGAGGATTATGTAAGGTGACAAGAAGATCATTAATATATGCTAAGACTTTGCTGGATACGCGCTCTTGATTTTAATTCCTTGAATGTTCTTAGAAGCATTGATTACTCTGATAAAATAATAATAATAATTTATTTATATAGCACCTTTCAACATATCAAGGTGCTGAACAATTTGACAGTTCAAACACAACATACACAAACATATACATAAAATCAGCATACCACAAAATAAAATATATAATAATAAAAACCAAAGCATTAATAGATAACTAATTATCTAAAAAAGCCATGTTCCATAAGTAGGTTTTCAGCTCTTTTTAAAGAGTTCCACGAGTGCACTGCCGTAGCCGACATGGTAGAGAGTTCCAAGAGTGGGTGCAGCATGTGAAAATGCTCTGCTGCAGAAGATTTCAAACTCACTCTTGGGATCTCTAACAACCCCATGTCGGCCGGGCGGAGTGATCGGTCAGGGCAGTAAGGCACTAGGAGGTCTTTCAGATAGGCTGGACCCTGGTCGTGAAGGGCTTTGAAAGTCAGCAAAATGACTTTAAAGGTGATCCGCCACCGCACAGGCAGCCAGTGCAGTTCGCGCAGCACGGGAGTGATGTGACAGAAGAGGATATCCCTGTCTAGTGCCCCTACTTAAGTAAGAAAAATAGGGGATTCATGAGTGTTTGTAAGAAACAAAGCTATTGGCTTATTATGTAAAGTTGAAATCCAGGATAGAAATTGCCTGCCAGTCTGTACCTGGTCTCGGTATAGCACGGACACATGCAGGCTCCAAACCGGAGCTATTTGAAGGTCCAGCAATACAGATTAATGTGTTGCTGTACTTTCAAATAGCTCCAATTGAAACCTGCATGTCCAATACTATATTGAGACCAGGTACAGGAACTAACAGGCTACCAGTATGTAGCTGGTGTCAGAATAGCACAGACAGTCGTCAGCTCCAAACCAGAGCTGTTAGAACCAACAGGGCTACAATAGTCCTATGGAGGCACCCCGGCTGTTCCCCACACAACACGTCATGCTGGGAATAGCCATGGGTGGTTGTGGGCACACCGGGAGGGAGATGCAGTCATGAAATGCCAGTGGGGAGGGCGCAGGATCAACCAGATAAACTTTTAAATATAAAATGACACAGTCAGTAAAAAAAATGCTATTACTTATTAAACAGCTAATCGGGCCCTGCTTCACACTGAGGTGGGGCTCCCTCAGGCATCAATGTTTCCCTTTAAGCGCACAACCACTACAAGCCACAGTCAGAGCAGAGGTACATGAGGAGTTTAGCCGTAGCGGGTGGGGGTAAGAGAATAATCAGCTGCAAACAGACAAAATGGCTCGGGCACAAAAAATAGGAAGTGTCTGTAGTTACTGAAAGCACTATTCACAGCTCTGTTAACATGTACTTGGGGCCAATTAATGGCCCATAAACACCTGTGAGTGGGGCAGAGTAAGACAAAATCATCCCAATAAGCCGGCATCCCTGTCCCTATTAAATGGATGAGGATGCCATTGAATTGAATAGCCACTTAATCGGTGCCAGTGGGATGTCCCAATAAAGCAGACGTCCCAATTATCCATGTCCTAATGAAATGGGTTTTACTGTACTTTTACCTGACTGGAAAGGGGGTGGAGTGGCTCCTTTGTAAGGGAGGAAGTCACTGTGGAGAATGAGGAGTAACTCAGATGGGCAAACAGTGCCACAGAGTCTCTCTGAGTTGAGCATGGGGAAAAGGGGGGCAGAAAAGTTAACCTGGGTGTGTACTACAGACCTTCTAAACAGTTCAGCTGAGCACAATGTCCAGCTGGTTGGGAAAATTTACAGAGCAGCAAGATTGGATGCAGTGATAATCTTTGGGGACCCATATTTACCAGAAATAGACTAGTGATTTGAGAAGGATAATGGTAGAGTGGAGACCAACTTCCAGTCCACCATCAAGAACTGCTTCATATAGAATTATGTCCAGCAGTGAACTAGGTTTAAGGCCACACAACTTTATTCTCCGCAGTGGGGATAGGGTCATCTGCAGTGTGAATGTCCAAGCACCAGTTGGAGGCCATGACCACAGCAGAGTAAACTTCTCCCTGGTTACAGGGATAATGATCCAGATCTCAGTTGCCAGAAAGGTGGACTTCACCAAAATGAAGAACCTGGTCTCCAAAGATCTGGTACGACTGCATGAGACTGGTAATACAGAACACATGTAGAATTCATTAAAGAAGGTGATGGAAGCATAGAAACATAGAAGTTGATGGCAGGTAAGGACCGCAAGGCCCATCCAGTCTGCCCATTTCTTTCTCTACCTTATGAATGTGCCATCGGCCTTTGCTCTGTCAATTGCCTATCTATTCATACTCATCTGTATTGCTCCCTTATGCCTATCCCATGCCTGTTTGAAGCCCTGCACTGTATTCATATTCACCACTTCCTGAGGTAGGCCGTTCCATGCATCCACCACCCTTTCTGTGAAAAAGAACTTCCTCACATTACCCCTTAATTGGCCTCCCTCTAATCTCATGCTGTGTCCTCTTATCCTGCTATTTTGCTTATATTGAAACATGTTAGACTCTTTCACCTTGTTAATGCCCTTAAGGTGTTTGAATGTTTCAATCATATCACCTCTCTCTCTCTCTCTCTCTCTCTCCTTTACTCTAGGGTATACATACATGCTGATCTGTCCTCATATGTTTTCTGATGCAGTCCCTGCACCATTTTGGTTGCCTTTCTCTGGACTGCCTCAATTTGGTTAATGTCCTTGTGAAGGTGTGCCCTCTAGTACTGCACGCAGTACTCCAGATGGGGCCTAACCAGTGCCTTGTAAAGAGGGATTATTACCACCCTCTTATGACTTGTGATACTCCTACTAATACACCCCAACATCCCCCTAGCCTTACCTTCTGCTTTAGTGGTTTGCTCGGATGATTTCATGTCGTCTGTGATGATGATGATGCCCAAGTCTTTTTCTTCCCTTGTGACTGCCAGCAACTCCCCTCCCAGCCTGTAGGTGGCTTCAGGGTTTCTCTTCCCTATGTGCATGATCTTGCACTTCTTTGCGCTAATTCCCAGTTGCCATGCTTCCGACCATTTTGCCAGTTTATCCAGATCTCTTCTCGTTCTGCCCACCCTATCTGGATCATCTACTGTGTTGCAGATCTTGATGTCATCTGCAAACTGACAAACCTTACCCTCCAGCCCATCTGCAATGTCACTGATGAAGATGTTGAAGAGGACTGGCCCCAGGACTGATTCCTGAGGTACCCCATTTGTGACTTGCATCTCTTCTGAATGTATGCCATTTACCACCACTCTCTGTTTTCTGCCCATCAACCAATTTGCCACCCAGTTGACCAACTTCTGAGCCACCCCGAGCCTACCCAGCTTATTAATCAATCTTCTATGTGGAACAGTATCGAAAGCTTTCCTGAAGTCAAGGTAGGCGACATCCACTGCTCCCCCTTGGTCCACCACTCTGGTTACCCAGTCAAAGAAATCTATGAGATTAGTTTGACAGGACCTTCCTGTTGTAAACCCATGCTGTCTTGGATCCTGTGCTCCTAGAATTCCAGGTGTTGCACTATTCTTTCCTTAAGGAGTGCCTCCATAATCTTGCCCACTATTGAAGTAAGACTGACTGGTCTGTAGTTCCCTGCCTCCTCCCTGCTACCACACTTGTGGAGTGAGATCACATGAGTCCTTCTCCAGTCTTCTGGGACCTCACCTGTGCTCAGAGACTCACTAAACAGTTCTGATAATGGCTCTGCTAGTACCACCCTTAGCTCCTTTAGTACCCTAGGATGTAGGCCATCAGGTCCCAATGCCTTGTCCACCCTGAGCTTATCGAGCTCTTGTAGGACCCTTTCTTTGGTGAAGGGACTAGTGCACACCTCCCTCCCCCCGTGTCCATGATGCTGAGCTGTGGGCCCTGCCCTACCTTCCCTTCAGTAAATACTGAGCAAACGTATCTATTTAAGATAGATACTTTTACAAGGTCCTCCTCCTCCTCACATGCTCCCTTATCCCTTTTGTTCTTAGCAATACCCCTCTGGACTTTCTCCTTTCACTAATGTATCTATAGAAAATCTTGTCATCTTCTTTTACTGTTCGTGCTAGTGTTTCCTCGGTTTGGGCCTTTGCTTGCCTTACTGCCTTCCCTGCTTCCCTTGGGGAAGTTTGGTATGGCTCCCTATTTTCTTCCCACTGTGTTCCCTTATATTTCCTGAAGGCCAGCCTTTTGGCTCTGACCTTTTCTGCTACTGTTTTTGAGAACCAAAGTGGTTTCCTTCTTTTTTTGTACTTGCTTTTCTCTCTAACACAATGGGATGTTGCTTCAAGTATTGTATCTTTAATGCTTGCCCACATTGCCTATACCCCCTCACCTGTATTTCTTTTTGCCAGGGCTAGCTTAACTCTGTTGGCCATCTTATCAAAGTGAGGTCCTCTGAGGTCCCATATTTTTGCCTTGGAATGGGATGATTTAGTTCTTCCTCCCTGTAAGCAGTAAGGGCCCCTGGTTCAGCAGGGACATAAGGCAACTGATCCTGAACAAAAAGAAGGTATATGATTGCAGGAATGTGACACATTGTCTCCAGGCTAGAGTGCAGTACCGAGCAGCCTGGAGGGACTGCAAGATTAGAATTAAGAAAACCAAGCAGTGTCTGGCAGCCAGGATAGCAACAGGATCTTGGACAGTATCAAAATCTTTGTCCAGTGCTATACCTAAATGGAAAGAATAAGATGGAGGAGGGGACTGGGCCCCTGAAAATTGAGAAAGGAGGGAAACCTGTGAGAGAGCCAGGAGCAGTGGCTGAGATGCTGAATGAATACTTTGTTTCAGTATTTACAAAGTACCTCTGGTGGAGGAAGGGTGTTCATTGGGTAGGTCTAAGGTATCAGAGGTAGCAACAATGCAGCTGGCAGACATCACATCTAGCAAGCTAGAAGCAATGCACACTAAAGGAGAACTTGAGAAATTCAAAGGTTTTGTGCTGATAACATTTATTGAGTGATTATTCAAGCAGGTGTCATGCAGAAACAAACTATTCATCACAAAGCACCCCAGCATTTCACTTGATGTAGCGTCATCTGTGGGCACCTTGCGGTGAGTAGTTTGTACCCCTTTAGTGTGCACTGCTTGTAGCCTGCTTGACATTTCCTGGGGTGAGCCATCCCTGGCAGTGGCACCTGCACTCCAGCACTGTGATGCGATAGTCCATTTTTGCTTGGTTCAGACATCACGTCTACCTTGGCAGATGACTACCTCACAAAAATCAAGCCGAGTAAGTCCTAAGAGGCAGATGGGACATACCCCAGGATAATTGGGGAATTAGGAAACAATTGGTAGGGTCGCTTGCTGCAATCGTTCAAAAGTCTGTCTGGAAAGGTTTACTGCCAGGGGAATGGAAAGTGACCAATGTGTCCCCCCTCCTCAAGAAGGGGGCAAGGTTGGACTTGGTTAACTACTGGCCAGACAGCCTGACATCAAGCCGGGTATGGTCCTGAAAGTCATTATCAGGGATAGATTATAAGCCTAATTATTCATGTGCCTATCAAGGCTCCTCATTGGCTCCTGGATCAGTCATTAATGTCTTAGAAATGACCAATCCAGCTGTCAACTGGCGCTGTGTGACTCGTATGGCTCATGCCACTCTGCTTTAAAATTAAATTGCAGTAAAAATAAATGGAAAAAGTTATTATTGCAGTTAGATTCATAATCACAATAAGAACCACAAAGCCAATCATTTCCTTGGATTAATGACTGGCTGGAGGGAGGTGGCCGGAGGTGCAGCCGAGGGCCACCCATCCCCCAACCAGTCGTTAATCCTTCAGAAATGACTGGCTTCTCTCTCTCTCTCATTATTGCTTAAATAATAGAGCACGAAGTTGAGGCCAAGGTCTTTGTCCCATCAGCATGACCTTATTAAGGGCAGATTGTGCCCAATCAACCTGACCATTGTCTTTGAGTAGGTGACCAGGGATGTAGACAGGGGCAGGGCCATGGATGTAGTCAACGTGGATTTGAACAAGGGGTTTGACAACATGACACATGACTAGTTTCTGGGCAAAGTAAACCAGTACAGTATACATGAGGCATGCTGAATGTGGAATGCTAACTGGCTTGACTGGCATAGAGGGTTGATGGATCGGCACTGCTGCCAAGTGGAGAGGTGCACTAAGTAGGGTTCCTCTGGGATCAGTGCTGGGGCCGGCATCTGGAAGCTGGGATCCCCAGCAGGCTGCTTATGTTTGCTGATGAGTTATGACACAAAGATGGAAAGGGTGGTGGACTCCCTTGAGGACTGGGACACAGTTCAGGAGGACCTAAACAAGTTGAGTGATTGGTAAGGCACCTGGGGCCTCTTTTTGTTTATTTGTAATTTTTGACCAGAAAAGGCACACTAAGCTGTGATTATTTGTTTCCAGGTGTGTCCTGGGGGGTTGCCTGGATCTGTTTTATTGATGGGGGAATGTTTTCCAGGACACCAGGGAAACTCTCCTGCTCATCTTTGGTAAGTGCCTTGGGATCTTTTACTTCCAACCTGGATAGTGACCAGAGATGGGCAGTATGGTCCTAGGTTTAATGTCTCATCTGATGGACAGCACCTCACCAGTGCAGCACACCCCTTGTACTGCACTACCATGTCAGTTATTGATTGTATTACCCCAAGGGCCTGGTGTGGGATGAGAACCCATGACCTTCTGCTCTTCCAGCCCCAAAGGCAAGCGTGCTACCTAATGAGCCACTGACACTGATTTAATGCAGCAAATGCAAGGTGCTATACTTGGGGAGGAAAAACAGATGTAGGACATACACACTGCGTTGGACTCCTATTGCTGCAGTGGAGGAGGTAAAAGACCTGGGTGACATAATTGAGAAGGGGCCAACGCATGACAAGTGATGCACAGCTGCTGTCAGGAGAGCCAAAAGAGTGCTGGGGTGCATCAAAAGAGGCGGTGACCAGCAGAGCAGCAAAGGTAATCCCATCACTTTACAAGGCACTGGTCAGGCCCTGCCTGGAGCACTGCAAGAATCTAGAGCACTACCTGCAGTTCTGGGCTTCTCAATACAGAGTGGGCATTGATGCAGTCAGCGCAACCCAAGCACACCAAAATGTTCAGGGTTATGGGGCACAGAAGCTATAGGGAGAAGCTAGAGGCCCTTAAAATGTACACCGTGGAGAAAAAGGAGGCTGAGAATGACATGATCTCAGTCTTCTGCGTACTCAGCAGTTTCAGCAAGATTGAACAGCTGGAAATATTTTATCTTGTGTCCTCCAGCTAGATGCGGGGATGTGTCCAGAAGCTGAAAGATGGTAAATTCAGGGGTAACATTAGGAATTAACCTTTTCAGCCAGAGGGTGTCAAACCTGTGGAACAGCCAAGCTGCAGAGATAGTGAATATAAAGCCTGCACATTCCTTCAAGGTAAACCTAGGCACATTTCTGCTTAACGAGGGATTCGTTGGGTATCCTGGGTCATAGATTACTGTAGATGGGGTATCCCTATAAATAAGTACATTTCCATAGAACACCCTTTTCACCTTTGCTTATGAAGCAGAGGGGACAGACATGGTGCCCTTCGTTTCCCTCCCAAACTTAAATCTCTATGTTACTGTTATGTCCCCATGAGTCAGGGTAATGTAGCAATGTATTGGGGCAGCCCTCTAATGTTGGCCTTTTCAGGAGGCTGCAGTGTGCTATTACTGTTATTAAGTTGAAGATTCCATTCCTTATTTTACTCTGGATGGAAGTCTGCAGTGCTGTGCCAAGTTATCATTTAAGCAGTGGTATCTTTTTTTGTTGGCCACATTTGATTTTAAACAGCTGTGGTTGGGTTTAGAACTTTCACAGCTGCTGGGCTGGCTGTAAAATGCTGAGGCTGAAAAGGATAGCTGCTTACCAATGTGTGAATCCTTCCCATCCTTCCAGACCTCTCCCTGATTAGCTGTAGCCTTGTGTTCCACAGGAATACACAAACTTGCAAATCCACAGTACAACATATGTACTGTACTCAATATTCTGCCTGATTAGGGCATTCTCAGGGCTCTAAAAATGGAGCTACTTGTTTCCAGGTGTGACATGGGGGGGGGGGGACTACAGATAACAGAATGCAGGGTGGAGGGGGGGAGTACACATCAGCAAAAAATAATACATGGCAGAAGCAAACAAGCCTAACTAGGTGGGTGCTCAGTGTACAACACTGTGACAGAGCAGTGCAGAATGTAGAATTCCACCAACAGAATTAGGCGGAATGGCAATTCCACTTCCAAAATAACTGCTGATTAGTTTTCCACGCATTCCATAAACTGCGGATTACTTTTCTATGTCTTGCAGAAATCTGATTAATGGTTTATGTAAACCCCGAATTACTAATCTGCAATTTAAATTCTACTTATAGGATTTCAGAATTTCACAAACTCTGATAGAATTTTCAGAAATTCTGGAGAATTTCATTCCATCAGAATTTAACATTTCTCAGCAGCACAGCATTGCATGCATTGACTTGTTGCAAAACACATCAGTTGGTGCTTTATGATCTGTGTTTCAAGAGAGCCTGATGTCTCAGCTGAAACAATGAAAAAAGTGAAAAATTGAAGTTGTTGACACAGGTACGTTTATCAACATAAACAGCATAAAAAAAAAAGACAGATCTCACTTTTCCCAGTGGTATCCAATGCCACTTTCACTGAATTCTCATACTGTATTAACATGAAAATGGGATTTATATGGCATTCATTACCTGTAGTCAGTGCTGATGAAAGCACTATCATGCCCATGGAATCCTGACTAGCTGGATTAATTTTAGCTCTGTACATTGCTGTGTATCTCTTTTCAGTGGGGTTCATCACTGACCACAGCTCCCACTCCAAAACTTGAACACGCGTGGACTCGTGTTGACTTGCACTGCAGTGAAGCTCAATGTGAGGCTCTGTCAGTTTGGATGAGCTGCGCGGTAAGAGCGTTTGATTTTAAAAGTTAAAATTAGCAAAGAAACCTCATTAAGAAACTAAAAAAGCCTGAATTTGTTTTACTGACTTGGCAGTAATATCTGCTGTATAAACTGGTGATGTGATGTCTGGTTATGTGATACCGTATTTCACTTAATTCGGGGTCAGTGACCTCGTAACCCACCAATTATGGTTTCACCACTCATGAGTAGAAATGTTGCAAAGTTTTAATTCGCTGGCAAAGTTCCAGCGAAGTCACCAAACTTGCCTCTGCGGATCATTTCGCAAAGTTTTTCTATTTAATAGGAAATTCGCAGTTGGTAACTTTGCTTTGCAACTTTGCCTTAAACTTCTCAGGCAGTATAGCATAGTGGTTAAACTGAAAACCTGGAGAGCCGGGTTTGAATCCCACAGCCCCCACTCGCATACTGTGTGACCCTGAGCAAGTCACTTAACTTCCTTGTGCTCCCAGGCCACTCCTGGAAACAAGCTTTGGCTTAGCGTGCCTTTCCTGGTAAAACAATCCTCCCCCCCTTCTCCTTGGTATATACAAAGGTGAGGCCTCATTTGGAGTACTGTGTACAATTATGGAGGCCTCACCTAAGAAAGAACATTATTAGATTGCAAGTGGTCCAGAGAAGGGCAACAAAAATGATACATGGTCTTCAGGAAATCACCTATGAAGAGAGGCTTGAAGCTCTAAAATTGTACTCGCTAGAGACTAGGAGGGAGAGGGGGGGATATGATCGAGATCTTCAGGTTCCTTAAAGGCATCAACAAGGTGCCAGAAGTGCATCTTTTTACCAGGAATGTCAGTTCTACTACAAGGGGGCACAAGTGGAAATTGAAGGGTAAAGTGTTCAAGAGGGACATCAGAAAGTATTACTTCTCAGAGAGGGTGGTGGAAACTTGGAATAGATTACCTCTGAGGTGGTGGCTGCAAAGTCAGTATCAAGCTTTAAGCACAGGTGGGACAAGGATGGGAAACAAACACATGGTACTGGCAAGGGCTAGGCTGGGTGTCCAGGAGGACAGAACACCAGTGCACAACAGGTCCGGGGATACCTTGCTTGGCAGACTCGGACCACAGGTCCCTTCTGCCATCGTGTTCTATGTGAAATTGGGTTAAAATGCCTTCTAGCATCCACTCCTCTTGGTTTTTTTAGGCCTAGCTCAGTCACATTTTGTCGAATTTGTCTGAACTTGGTATAGTTATAGTCCAAAAGGAGATGCATTTTTGATGATTATTGGACTTAACTTGTGGATTTGGCACCATGGTCAAGTTGCAAGTTTTCCCGGGGTACTATGTGTTACATTTATGGTACACATTGAAACCACTGTTTGGATGTATAGAGTGTCCCTTAACTCCAAAAATTAGTGGCATTATGACTTGTTAAAGTTGCGGAGTTATCGTATGGAACATTAGGGTGGTTTACCTATAGCGAGGCGACATCCACCTCACCAACATCCCCGACAGCGACAGCCGCAATGCCAAGTGTTGGCATTGCACTGTCAGGGATGTCTCCTTAGTTTCTTTGGGGTGCTGTGCCCCCTGAACACCCCATGTGGAGGGCTCTGCCCCCCACACCCCAGTTTCTAGGTACACAACTCCAAGTCAGAGTTGTCGCGGGGGAGAAGGCAAAACACCGGGCACTGTAGTCCCGGTGCCAGCAGAGACCATCACAGCAACTGGAGGTATTTGCTCAATTCCTGTGGCTGTAATGGTCTTCGCTCTTGAGGCTTTGCCATGAAGTCTGCATACCCATTAGGGTTAGGGTTAGTGTGGCACTAACAACCTATCCAATTAACATATACCCCCAGTTGTTTACTGCTGCTTCTCTTGCCAGCTCCCACATGCCCCACCAGCATGGCTGCCAGAAACGTAACAGAGAAAAACTTGTCTACACTAATGCCTCTGCCACCAACTACTCCTTCACTACTACCAGCCCCAGAGCCCACAGAACATGCTGCCACATAGTTTTTTTTAACTGCAGCACTATTTTGTCCCACAGATTTTGAACACTTCTTTGCTACCTCCCTGTCATCTCTCCCTTTAGTAGAGAATCTCTTCCCAGTCATTCTTATATGCTAATTGTATCTTGATTTGGGATGAAAAATCACAAAATGTAAAAAAAAGCCTGCAGTACAAATAAGCAGAAATTTAATTCCGCTGGAATTTGAAAATTCCACACAGCATATCTCTATGTCATTGAGGACACAAGACCTGCACATCCGGGGGTGGGGGGGGGACCTGACCAGGGCCTCATAAACTGGCAAGATTCCTTCCCATGCCCTGATGCCCCTTTGGATGCACCTCGGCACTCTGCTGGCCCTTTTGATAGTGACTACACACTGCTTGTCATGCTTCAGCCCCTTGTCTGTTATGACCCCCAGGTCCTTTTCCTCCTTTAGAGCAGCAAGAGGAGACTTATACAGTGCGTAGGTCCTACCTCTGATCCTCCTCCTCCTCAGGTATGGCACCTTGCTTGTGGCTGCACTGAATCTGAGAGTCATAGAGTCAAACTAATCACACAGCTTGTTTGGGTCTGCTGATATTTGACCCTGCTCTCAAGGGAGTTCACTATCCTGGGCAGCTTACTGTTAGCAGCAGACTTGAACAGCCCATTGGAGAACTCAGCTATCAGATTTTTGAGGAAATGTTGAATAACTGAGGCCACGGCACTGATCTGTGAGAGGAGAAGAAAAGGAAGGAGGAGAAAGAGAAGGAGAAGAAGTAGCATTTATATTGCACTTTTCACACACATTGTAGCCCAAAGGGCTTTACAATCAATGAGAGACTGGTAGTGAAGTAACTGCAAATGTGTAGTGGCAACCATTTCACCCATACTCAGTCTTATACAAATGCATGAACTGATTTTATAGGAATGGCATTGGGAATGTTGGCCAAGAAACCGAAGAAACCCCCTACTCCTCTGAAAAGGGCCTTGGGTTCTGTTACGTCCACCTGGGTAACCACCATAATAGCAACATAGATGGGCAGAAGGGACCTTGGTTTAATGTTTCATCTAAAGGATGGCACACTCTGACAGTACAGTGTCCCCCTAATACTGCACTCAAGTGCCAGTTAGTGGTGCTCGGACAGTGCTTTCGTGGCTCTGAATATCGTCTGTCAGATAGTACTGGTATCTGACCTAGGATCCAACCAAAGCCAGATTTCAGATACAGTACATAGTCGGATAGTTGTGGATCCATGGTTGGATCTGATGATCGGATACCCTGGATCCAGATCAGATCCACAGATACCTTGGATACTTTCTGCAGATCCTAGGAGGTCAGATCCTTGGTCCGATGTCAGTGCATCCAAGGCTATCCAATATCCAATCAAAAGGGTGATATCCGATGGCATCTGGCCTGGTAGGTTACCATCCAAGCAACACTAGTGCTTGTGTTTATGATATGAACCCAAGTTTCATGACTTTCTGACCTAGAAGAGGATGTGCTACCAATGAAGCTATGCTGACATCTGCAAACAATACATAAAATATGAGCTGAATTGTTACCGTATGTATGTTTTTTCAGTCTTCACAAAAGTGAGACTCATTTTAAAACCTCAGTGTGAACTTTGCAGCATGGTGGTGATTTCAGATCTTCTTCAAGGCACCGTAAACCATTTTTTTTTTAAGTGGCTGGGTTGAGGGTGAGCAGCAGGTGGTGATAATTAACTACAAAGTAAGTTTTTAGGGCCTGATGCAGAGGAAAGCTGCCTAGATATGACAAAAGTCCTGAGTGTCATCAACTTGGGAGAAACGTATCCTGACAGATTTTTCTCAGCCTGCATCCCTGTATTCTGATCCTTAAAGTGTGTATGGCTGGCAATCGCTTCACCACTTCTAAGGCATGTGGTGTTGATATGTCCCCGAAATAATCCATCAGTTAAGTTACATTTAACCTCACCTCTGAGTCAGTTTTACTTTAAAGAAATGCTGAGAAACCCTGCTTCTTCATCTTTTCGACATTTTTTTTTAAAGATTCACATTTTTTTAATATGAGGTTAATGCCCTTCCTTTGATTCCTATTGCAAGTGCAGGAGATTAATTTTTCAATGTTCATGAAAACATTACGAGACTAAGATAAGAGAAGTCTGTATAGCCCAGGAGACTGCGCCATCCATATACCTCCTCAGTCGTAATTTATGTGGAAGTTTACCTCCCTCGTAGAACTGTATTCCCCTCTTGAACCCTTCTGAGTATGTCAGTTCCTTTCTGGATGAGTGGCAAGCTTATTGACATTTGGGACAGGGCACAGTACTCTTAACTGGTGATGCCATTCGTGGTTTGGAAAAGAAGCTCACCAGCTAAATGGCTATTTGAACGTACAGGCTGAATTAGGTAGAGATGCAGTGTGGTCTGATTGTTAGATCATAGGCTTGGGAATCAGGAAACTAGGTTCAAATCCCACCAGAGCCACTTACATGATATGTGACCCCGGGCCAGTCTGTTAACTCTTGTGTGTTACAATCCACCAGGCTGCTACGTAACTGTGTAAAAGCAAAACCTCACAGTAAACAAGCTGTTGAGCTATCCTGAGACAATGAATTCTTAAAGACTAAGATCTCAGTCAGACTTCCTAGCATGTAACATAGAAACATAGACTTTGATGGCAGATAAGGACCATTTAGCCCATCCAGTCTGCCCATTTCTTCTTACCTACACTATTACTGCAGATCGTGCCTGATCTATAGCTCTTTTTCTCCCCTTCCTTTCCACTGTGATTCCCTTGTGCTTATCCCATGCATGTAGCAGGACTGAAACCTGTGTTCTGCATTTGTTTCATCAATATATAATAGTCCTGAATTTCCAATGTTTAACCTACAGGCATCTCTGATTACCAAACTTCTCCTAATACAAATTAATATTAAAAATGAATTTATTTAACTCACCCTCTTTCTCCAAGATAAACAAGACAGTTTCCTGAGGACTCTTGATAGAACAGGGTGTACAGCATGCAGCCCATAAGAAGAAGATGAATCAGCATTAATATAGTACTTTTCATACACATGGTATCCTAAAGTACTTTACAAACAATGAGAGACTGGTACTGAAGTGACTGAACATATAGTGGCAGCCATTTCACAAATCAACGCCCACACATAGCCTTGGACAATTGTATGATGGTGGCTTTATGGGAAAAGGAATGTTGGCCATGATACCAGGGAAAATTCTTCTGCTCTTGTGAAAAGTTTGTTGGGTTCTTTGACTTCCACCTAGACAGTACCAGAGATGGGCAGAAGGGACCTCGGTTTAACATCTCATCTGAAGGATGGCACACCCCAACAGTACAGCACACCCCAAGTACTGCACTCAGGTACCAGCATTTACAGTCTGAGCCCAATCCTGGTGTAGGACTAGAACCCACAACCTTCTGTCCCAGAGGTAGCTGTGCTATGAACTGAGCCACACTATTGCCTTAAGGACACACCGTGAGGACTTCTTTAGTGTTTTCTAACTCCTTGCTTATTTATTACACCCCTTGGTATTCTGTCCCCTTTGTTCCAGTCTCTGTTTTCCTGTGTTCTGCGTAGTGATCTCTTCATTCTGAGCAGGCCTAGGTCCTCAGTTTCCACAACTGAGCCCAGGATTGCTCACGCCACGTGCAAATGCTGCGCCAGTCTGTTTGCCCATATATTTACTGTCTAACACACACCCCGTCATGGTTTATTACTTACGTATGTAGATACACTTCAGTTCATCTTCTCTGTCCTCTGGACATCATCTGCTTTGGCTGCTTGTCAGCTCCTGCCATCAGAAATATGTACTTGCGACCTCACAGCCTGTTGCTGTGGCGATAACTATGATATCACAAACAGAGGATTGCGATGTTGGGTGTAGCCAAGCAGACAGAGCAGATGAAGTCTAAGGGACAGAGATCAAACTTTTTGTTAATGTGCATGGAGGTGAAGAAGGAGGCAACGCTAAATAAGGAAAATATATTAACAATATAAGGTATGCAGTCTGAAAATGTCTCTAAACATGGTCTTTATTCGAAAGTGTTTCTTACGATGTCATGGTCTGCTAAAGGGCCAGGGATGACAATGGGCATACATTTGAAAAATTTTGAGTCACAGTTCAGTTTTCAGTTCTGCACTGTACTCTATATGAAAATATTTACTGCAGTTAGCTTCTTCCCTTTCTGCATATTTTTTATTTGAAAAGTTTTTATTGAGTTTTCAACTGTTACAGCCGCCATGTTTGTAGCACTGTTTGACCTGCCCACACACAGAACACAAGCCAAAGAGATGACACGCTAGCAAAGACTGACACAGAATGCTTTACTAACCCATTCTACCGGTTATTTTGGTGTTTGAAAACCACAGTGGCTCCATGCATTAAGGGGGTCACCAGTAATTATAAACATATACAAGTTTTAGTTGTGCATTGCTTAACATCTGGTAACATGTATACATATTCCAATGTATGCTCCATGGTTTTAATCTCCTATGTAAACATGTACTAATCTCCTTATTCTACCTATGGTGGGGATAGATAGATAGATAGATAGATAGATAGATAGATAGATAGGACAGTGATAGCGCTGGGGGTTTTAAAACATGGGTCAAATTAGATCCACTGGTGTAAAACATGGGGGTCAAAATGAGAAGCTGGGTCAAACCCTAATTATGAGTACAAATTTCACCAGTACAGAAGCTTACATTTGTCAAGTGAAAACACTTTTCTATTGTTTACATTTCCATCTTTTGGCTATTGTCACAGACAGGTGCACCACTTTGGACCCACTGTCATGTGGAAACCGGGCCATTTCTGGGCAAGCTGCAACTTTTCTCTTTTTGCTCTATCTAGTGCTGTCGATAGAAAGATAGACAGACAGACAGACAGATAAGATAGATATATATTTGTTACCAGTTACATTGTCTTGCACTTTGCTCCCCATGTCTTGAACCTAAATACTGTATTAAGATGAACAGGATACACACAGTTATCTGGTTAATTACTATGACTTTCAGTTGGTCTGCTTCTGAACCTTGTTCATCTGTCTGTGCAGCTCTCAGAGCAAGGGGAAAGTAAAGATTGCTTTGGATATTCAAGGTGGGGGATGGGTTGAGATGAGGGTGACATAGATAGAAAGTATAGTTGTGCTGCAGATGGGTTGTGGGAGTTTGAGGAGTACACTGCACTGTTCTTCCCTCTGTATGTACCCATTTTCCACTTGTAGATCTCAGGGTGCCAAAACCCTATCAATATCCTTCTAGTTCTGGGTGTATTGGGGGGGGGAAGAGCATGCCAGCCCTTTCCCTCTGTTCTTCTGAGCCTTTGTGAGGGAGCCAAGGGTTCATAGTATCGAGATATTGATTTAGTCTGCCTTTTCTCCAGAAGGCGATCTTGTGGTATTCTGCACATTGAGTGACCCCTGCCTCCCATTTCCTACACTAGGTCTCCCTGATTGCCTCCAGAACAACAGGATCTGGCGCTTTGCTTCAAGAGCCATGTTGGATAATAGAAGAGAGTATGTGAAGGCCCAGGCATGTATCCTGGATGTGACTGCTAGTATCCAAAAGGAGGGTGCATTGGGAATGTCTCCACTGGTGATATTATCAGCCACTGAGATAACTCCTTTCCAGTACAGTTGGATTACTGGACAGTCTCACAGTGTGTGTGATGTGTCTTCCCTGGGGAGTGGTTGCATCTCCCTACATTAATTTTTAAAGAGAATTCCCATATGGGACAATTTATCTGGTGTACGATGCCACCTTTCCAATATTGTCTTCTGTATGAGTTGATATTTGGGTCTGGGAGACATGAAGTGTACCAATTTCTAGCACTTTTGTCATTTCTGAGGTGGTTACGAAATGCTGGCCCAATTGTCCAAGATGTACCTTCACCTGGGCCATTATCCCAGCACAACAGCCTGGCTGAAAGAAGCTCAACAAAATTACGTTTAAAAAAATACATTCAATTTACTAAAAAGGACCTATTTCATAATTGCAATAAGGCACTCTAGGGGGGTGTGTTATGATGGGCTAATGGCCCTTCTCTACTGGTGGAAACACTTGACTTTGCCTCATGTTTCCAACCACCCAAGGCAGGTCATTGTCCCACTACAATGCACCCCCTGTCATGCCTTATTGCTTGATTATCAATTGTCAGCTTGGGATTGGGCCATATTGGTTCATTAAGCCCTACTGTCATGGTGTTCCATTTCCATATTTTAGCTAGTTTACTCCAGGCTACCCTTGTGAATTTAATAGGGTCTGAGCTGTTTTTCAGGGAGGTGCGATTGCCTATAATTATTGGAACTAAGGGGAATTGTTCCACTAAGGGCCTCCTCGGCAGCTACTCAAAGAGTGGGATGGGGTGTGTCATTACCTTTAATCCATAGCAATGCTGGTCTAGCTCTAAATGCTATGTGGTAAGCTCGCAGCAGGTGCCACCCTCCTTTGGTGGACAATAGACATAGAGTTTCTCTACTGTATCTTGCCTGTTTGCCTTGCCATAAGAATGCCGGCATTGTGGAGTCTATCCTCCTCCAAATCTGAGGGGGAATCTGAATTGGCTGGCTATCCAGGCAATGCTGGATCTAAGGCAGTGCCATTAATTTGAATGCAGCCTCTTTCCTGGCCCAGGGGGAAGGGGGATTAAGCTGTGCTTTGTCCATCTTTCAAAATCTAGGCTGATTTCAGTCAACAGTGGTGTAAGATTTAAATGTACTAGGTCCTTAGTGTCCGGGGTGATCCACATTCCCTAATATCTTACCCCCTGTAGTGCCCACTTAAGTGGTGCAACTTTAATGACAGCCATGTTTGGGGTGCACTTTGACATAGGAAATATTTCCATTTCATCCCAGTTTATGCATAGCCCTGATCCAGTCCTGAATGGCTGAAGTATTTGGAGTGCTGCTGGAAGAGAGCATTTTCAACTTCTGCTACTCTCTTTCTACGTGCTGACATGAAAATAGAATCGCTGTCCAACCCCTAGACGTTGTCTGCTCAGGCTGCTTGCTGACACTGACATCACAGTCTTTTGCTTGTGACATCACAGTATGTTGCTGTGAAAATAATGTCACAAGCAGCATATTGTGATGTCTAGTGTAGACAAGCAGCCAGAACAGATGACGTCTAAGGGACAGTGGTCCTATTTTCATGGTAATGTATGCAGTTATAACGAAAACCGGTAAGCTAAATACAGAACAGAGGTGAAGCTGTAGTATTATCCCTCTCTAATACCCCACCTAAAAGAAAACTACGACACCCTTGCTTTCAAAAGAGCTCTATTTCATCATATGCTGAGCCAGTGCAAGTGGTAATGTGAACACTCAAGCTGTTCATATCCCTCTCTCCCTCCCTCCTTCCTTCTTCTTTACCCTTAATTGAAGTCAATTTCTTTTCTCCAGTCTTTCTGCTTCTCCAGTGTAAACGCCTCCATATCTTATTTCATTACCTTCTAATTCACATTGCTTGTAAATATGTATAAAAATACAAATGATTTTTAGTTTATTGTTTGTTATCCTTGTTCAACTAATTTTCACTGATAGTACATTAGAATTTGTAAATGCTATGCATTTGCTCTGCTGCTGCATCTGGTCCCCCCAGGATCTGGTTGAAACTAGGTGTAACACCAATATGCATATCCCAGTGTGCCAAATGATAAAATAAAATGATTACAGCAATACAGTGCAACAACAAAATGTAGCAAGACAGTTCATTAGACAGTCACACTGATTAAACAAGCATTTGTCAATGCTGAACATGTTTGCTTGTGTACTGTTAAAAATTAGAAGAACAGTGCCTTGAGGGTACAGGCAGACCTTTCTTCACCAAGTAGCCATCGTCTCGTAGACTTTGGATTCCATGGGGCTAAGGGGTATAGAGCTGAAAAAATGGTGAACAGAATAAATAAACATCTCAAAGGGCCTGACTCTCAAAGCTCCTGGGGCAACACAAGGGGCTTCTGTCCCAATGATTGGCACAAAGCGCCCCTTGTGCCAAAAGATGCCCCAGGAGTGATTCACAAAGGCAGCCTGCATCTAATGCAGGCAGTCTGCACCAAACAGGCTTGCGCCTCCCTTGTACCACACACTGGGCTGTGGCATGGTGCCAGGGGCTTGCGGCAGATGCAGGCTGCCAAATCCACTGAATTGGGATTCAAAACACTCTCCCAGTGGGCAAATTTATAAGTACCGTTAGACCAGCTAAGGGTACTTAGAAATGTCCCCACTGCGAGAGGTGCCCTAGTTGTGACAGTGTGCCATGGTCCTTCCCCCAGCTCCAATCCACTGCTATAATAAAAAAGGATCCCTGGAACCCTCGATCCCTAATTACACCATATAACTAATTAGTAAAATAAACTACCTCCCTGGTGGACTAGTGGACCTCCCCCCACCGATGTCCCCATGAACTGCTTGTTTATTGTATGTCCTTAGTGGTCTAGTGTACCCCCCTCCCCGATCCCTGATGTCCCAAAGATATATTAATGTATTAAAATTCCCTGGTGACCTAGCAGCCCCCCAAGCCCCAATCCCACATTTCACAGTATTATGACAACATTGAGGAATGCTACTTCACTGCCTGATGGCAGCAATATGAAAGGATGCAGCCACACTGTGATAGGTGCAGCTACATCCTTTTATATGGGAGAAGTTTCTGCCCATCAGCCAGTGAAGTGGCATCATCAACAGCCTTGTCAGGATTGGGGGTTTGACTCACACAGCTCCTGTAGGCTCAGCTACATTGTCTACTGTAGCACACACTTCACCTGCTCCTGCACTGTCTGAGTTGTCCCAGTACGTTTCCTTTGTGTGTGCTTGGAAGCAAACATAAAAATGGTTGAAAAAATCCTAAAACCTGATTGGCTGACAGCAGTCACATGGCATAAGTTTATCAAGCAACAGAGCCCTCTTAAAAAAAGAGCTGCCACTATTCCTGCATGAGGACTATTTTACATATAGAACTTGTTCTTTAAATGTTTTAAAATACTTTTTTTTTAATTTTGTTGCTTCAAAAGCCCATTTTCTAGGTCCAATAAGACGTTTCAGGGTGTGGTATGTTGGGGACACCTGCACTTCCAGGAGTGGTAATTCTCCCACCTGGAACATCAGGACTCACTACACCATAGGCATGCGGATATCCTCAACACCCCACACCCTGTTGGGTCTTATCACTTACCTTGTAAAACTGAAAGATTTTTTTGGGGGGGGGGCAAGTGGTCCTTTTCTGCTGACAAATTCTATGTTTCAATGTTAAACATGATAGTTAATTGCACTGTATACCAGCATACTGTGAACACTGAGTGCAAATGATGCATCTGCCAAGTGAAGGACATGGATGTATGACAGCGGTCCCAAGTTTAATCTGTACTAATGATGAAAAGCAGTACAGCAGTTCAGTAATCTGCCACAAATAATGTAGATACTCAGGCATCAGTTTGGCATAGAATGAGTTAAAGAAAATGTACAACTCCCAGTACAGCATTTGTATTTCTAGAGATGGAAGCTCAGAGAGAGCATGGTCTACTCTAGAGGCTAAAGTACAGGCTTGGTAACCAGGAAACATAGGTTAAAATCCCACCAGAGTCACTTACACTGTGTGACCCTGAACAAGTCATTTAACCTCTAAGTGCTTCAGTCCCTTCAGCTATAAAAATTGGTAAAAGCAGGACCCCACTATATATCAGATATTGCATCTCAGCTGGGCTGTCCCGGGTCAATAAATAAAGAAAAAAACATGCCACCAAAGTACTGGATGAGCAAAATAACTGTATATGCCTTCTGATAAAGTTTATTCCATGGTGGGATTTCCAGGATATGTTGCACCATCCCACCAAAATTTGTCCCATGATACATACGCATATTTTGAGTGTAATTATAGCATACCCAGTTAGATAAGAGCTTTTCTTTTAGGAAACAGATTAAATTAAGCTTTCCTAGTTTTGTATGGCCAGAAGCTATCAGTCTGGGTTCCAGTTTTTAGATGTTGCATGTCTATCAGTGTGTGCACGTCTATATGTCACAATTCAGAAATGCTTTTAACTGACCTCAGTAAACATGTGGAATAGAGTATGTTAGGGCAGAGTATATCAGGGAAAGGATGACACGTGCATATATAGCTTTCTTTTGCCTACTACAATTGTAGTGAAAAGTGGGAAATCACAATGAAAAATATCCAATTTATAATCTTCATGCCTCACACCATATAAGTCTTTGATCATATTTACTTTGATCATGTTCAATCTTAGCTTTCTCAGAATAAATTATAAATTAACATGAGAAAAAAAAATTGCTTGATGGTATTGACCAATGCAGTAAATTGAGTTAACCACCTCAACAGGCACTTCCAATTAAGTCTCTGCATGGAAATAACTTCAACAAAGTTGGTTAACTTAAAAATCTTTATTTACTCTTGATCCCCTCTCTGACCTCTGTCAGCCACATTGACACAATTACCACAAAGATTATTTCTAAGTCCTTGAGTTTATTCATTATAGCTTATTACCTGACCTTCAGCACAGGAGATACACTAATGGATAGAAAGACAGACAAATATACTTTACTTTTTAAAATGGCTTTATATATCCAAAGTACATTACAGGGAAAATGAGTATAACAGTAATCCCAACAAACAGAATCATGATAAAAATACATCCACATCACTATGCAGATTAAAATAACAATAAAAGCTTTAAACAACAAACAGCAGTATGTAAACAATATTAAATAACAGTGTGCGCATAAAGTAAGATAGGGAAGAATATGTTATTATGTAAGCAATAACACTCAACAGGGTGTGCATTATGCTCTGAGAAAGGCACACCTAAGGGCATTGTAAGGCATGAGGCCACAAGATGAGTGCCTCACTGCCCCTAGAAATGGCAAACAAGAAACAAGGCACTGCATTCATAGGAAGTCAATGTTCATAAAGAATAGCATCCACCACAGAAATGTAGTCAAAAAAGCCAATTTTATTGGATATACACACAATTGGTCTGTGAACCCTCCTTGCCCCGATGCTTCGAAAATCAAATCTTTTCATCAGGGGGCATGATGTTCAGAGAAGTTACATCCATTTAAGTAGTGACATTGCTTAATTAATTAATTTAACCAATCACCCATTTACATATATCCTTACTTAAAGCCATAGTCACAGTTCAAAAATTAATGTGTCATGAAACACAGAGCAGTAAAAAGGCATCTGAAAAGATTATTGAATAACTATATCATAATGCATACTATAAAGTCCTACTTTCTTGCGAGCAGCCAGTGGGCACTTTTTCAGCAGTGGAAATTACAGAAGGTGCAGAAAAAACATAATACAAAATGAAAAATATGTATATCCTAAATGAAATCAGCCAATACAGAGTAAATGCACAGTAAGAACAACAAAGAGGTTAAAAATCTGGAACAATGGTACACTGAGATCCATGCTCCAGTTTTAAGGTTTTTATTTTATTTCTATTTAACAATGCTAGAGTTCAAAAGTTCTAGATTTGAGAAACTAAGGAGTTTACATAAAACATAAGCGAATAACATAATGGGGAGGGGTAGAAAAGAGGTAGGTTAGGGGGATATAAGGGGCGAGGGGGAAAGGGCAGGTACTGGGACAAGAAAAAGTAAAAATAAGAAATAACCAACACACATGGATCAACCGGAGACCAAACTTCAGAATCTTTGAAGACAAAAAGATATAAACAGGTTAGTTACTGAAATAACCTTCACTTACATCTATATACAATTATTTACATCTGAACCATACTGCAGTACATACAGTACTATATCATTTTAGAAAAAGTTTAAGATCCCATTTATCATTGAGACCCATAGGTTTCATGCACTGCAGAGTGTATATCCAAAAACTCTCTTTCTGCACTAAAGTATTCTATCACCTCCATTTTTCTGTATCCCCACATGGTCCAGACCCATGAATTTTGAATGAATCAAGGTTTGAGTGGTGATGTGTGTTAAACTGATAGCCAACAGGTGTCTCCTGTCTCTGATTAATGATGTACCTTACATCCTCCTGTATACGCTGTATAATAAGGTTATAAGAGCACCATAGAATTAATACAACAAATCACAGATTTTACACTCTGTAATAGTGAATGACACCTTTCAGGTAGTCTTGTGGGCGCTCAAACTTGGCTCCTGGTTGTGCATATTTGCAGATATTGCAACGTAAACATTTGTAAAATCCTTTTGGTCTTATAGGAAGCCAAGTAGATTTGGGTTCAATGGGGATTTGGTACATGCGACTGTGTGCCACAATATATTTGATATTTCTTGCTCTATTGAAGGGGATTCTAGGTCTACCCCTATACAGTTGTTGTCTCAGCATATTGTCACTTGTCAGAATGGGCCAATTTCGATATAAAATTTTGCCCACACATTCCACTATTTCATTATATTCTGTGACAAAAGTGACAGGAATCTGTGCATTTGTGGGTACATTCAAATCAGTGCTGTCTTACTTCAAAAGTGTGTTCCTAGCCAAAGCAAGTGCCTTTGTCCTGTATTCCTCTAATAATTCCTTTTTGTAACCTCTAGCCAAAAACCTTTCTTTTAGCTCATCAGATTGCTCTATAAAATCTTCTGCACTGGAACAATTCCTTCTTGGTCTCACCACTTGACTATAGAGAATCACATTTTTTAGTTTTATAGTGTGAGCACTGTCTGCTCTCAATACAGCATTGGTCGCTGTAGGTTTTCTAAAACATCTGGTCTGTACTTGTACCCCTGGGTGTGATATAAATTCAATATCTAAAAACTGTAAGGTTTCTCGACATGCAGAATATGTAAATTTCAAATTTATGTAATTTATATTCAACTAATTAACAAGCTCAGAAGCCCTTTCAGGTCCTCCCTTCCAGACACATACACAATCATCAATGTATCTATACTAATACACGATGTCCTGAAAAAAAAAAGTTTATTACTTCTGTTAAGCACTTTGGTTGCTTCCCGCCAGCCCAGGAACACATTTGCATAACTGGGAGCCATGGTGGCTCCTATGGCTGTGCTACAAAGCTGTAGGAAGAATCTGTTATTAAATTCAAACACTTTGTGAGTAAGCACAAATTCCAGTGCTTTAAGTGACAAATCTGCAGGAACATCATCATTTTGTTCTAAGTTCTCAATGAAGTATTTAGTGGTATGAATGCTCTGTGTATGTTGAATAGAAGTATACAATGATTCAGCACCAATGCCTAACCATAGATAATCCTCATGCCAAATTAATTTACTGAATTTCTTTAAAGGTACACTGTCAACCCCCTTAGGCCTCAAACTGTCCCTAGTTTAACAAGCATTTGTCGATGCCGAATGTTGTCTTGCTGGCATTGGCATTGGTAGTGCTGGAGTTAGAGATGCATAATAGGAATGGCAGTGAAGTATGGAACTGACACCAACCCCACCCTCACCCTGCAGAGACTGACAGACGCCAGGGTGTGCCTTTGAGGTGTCAGCTATAATGCTCATGCTTTTTTACCTCACCCTACCCTGTAGATGCTGACAAGTGTCGTGGTGTGCTTTGGGGTGTTTGGGCCTTATACTTACCCCATTCCATAAGGAAATACACTGAGATGGGTGCAGCATAGGAGAATGGGGTGAACGTTAGGGCCGAACACTCCAAGACACACCTCGATGCCTGTCACTGGCTGCAGGGTGGGGTGAGGGTGGAATGGCGTGAGCATTACAGCCAATGATCCCAAGTCACACCCCTGATGCCTGGCAGTCTCTACAGGATGGGGTGTTACATTTGGAAACCCTAACGTTGTAGGCGTTTGTTGATATTTTCACTCCAAATTTTCAACATAGGCTTTTTGTGACCCCCACCACATGAAGAGCGGCACAATCAGTTTGTTAGCTGAAAGGTGGTTTTGCACAGTGGCTATGCCATTTGGCGACACCGGGGTGAAAACACATTTTGGGCAGGATGTGGAAAATGACAACTGTATTATTCATGAGGAGGTGTAAAAAAATGGCAACGTTGAAAATCTGGAGTGAAAATATGTAAAATTGGTGAAGTCATGAGCATGCACAGAAACTGCACAACACATGTCTGTAACCCAATTATTTTTGGGAGTTTTTTAGCCACATTTTCAACATAGGCATTTTGGGATCTCCCCTCATGAACAGTGGCACTGTGATTTTGTTAATCTGTCCCAAAATTTGATTTCCCACAGCGACCACGACATTGTGTGCCACAGGTGTGAAACACATTTTGGGCAGGCTGTGAAAAATGACAGCTGTACTTTTGATAAGGAGGTGTGAAAAAATGCCAGTGTTGAAAATCTGGCATAAAAATATTGCAAATTTGCAAAGTTACAAGGGTGCGTGGAAACTGTGCAATGCACGCTTGTAACACCATCATTTTATGGACTTTCAGCACCAAATTTTCAACATAGGCATTTTAGGACCTCTGCTCATGAACAGTTTCACTGTCATTTTCTCAAACTGTCCCAAAAACTGATTTCGCACAGTGACTGCGCTATTCTGTGCTGGACATGAAAAAACACCTTTCAGCCAGGATTTGTAAAATTACAGCTGTACTGTTCATAAGGAGGTGTGGAAAAATACCAATTTTGAAAATGTGGAGTGAAAACATTACAAATTAACGAAGTTACAAGTGTGCGTGGAAACAGCGCAACGCATACTCGTAAAATAGCAATTTTTTTGATTTTTTTCACCAAATTTGCAACATAGGCTTTTTGAGAGCCCTCCTCATGAACAGTGGCACTGTTGTTTTGTTACTTGGTCCCGAAAGGTGATTCCGCGCAGTGACCACAGAATCACCTTTCGGGACTGAATAACGCCCTGACAGTGACTGAATTCATGAGGAGGGGTCCCAGTAACCCCATGTTGAAAATTTGGTGCAAAAATTCCAAAAAATGCCCAAGAGACACACCAAAGTTGAAAAACCCTATTTATGCCATTATACAGCTTACCGGCATTTCTTCAGTTTGTGGTCAGCTTTGAAGCGTGCAGACGTGTTCCCGGTCCACCGAAGATCATTTTGCTGGATTCCCGAGGTGAGTATGGGGTGAGGGGGGTGTAGGGAGGTATGGTGCACAGAGGTTGAGCGCAGGTTGTAGGAGGGGACAGAGAGAGACTGCGAGGGACCATTTTATTTTTTCACAGAGGTAAAAAAAAAAAAAACATTGCGGGACGGTTTTTCTTTTTCAGGGGATTTGGCATGTTGGGGTGGGCTCCCAGCATGCCACCTAAGTGTTTTGGGGGGATGATGTAGCCGGCGGAGATTGGGCAACCCTGTCAGCACACAACAAAAGGGGGGGCAAGAGCTGAGGGGAATTGGGCACCCCCTCGGCACATAACAAATGGGGGGGTGCATTATGCTGACAGGGAGTTGGCTCCCCATCAGCACATACATTGGGTCAGGGCATGCTGACAGGGGGATTGGGCAACCCCGATGGTGGCATTATGGCAGGCAGTGTGCCACAATGTTCAATGTACTTTTTCACCAGGGAAAGCACATCAGGAGGTGCCGCTGCGTATGATGAGCCTTGCTCGCATTGCAGAGGACCTTTCCTTAGATGTGCTTGCCACATTATGTATTCATGGTGTGGCACCAGCAAGCAGGCTTGTTGGGGAATGAGGGACGAACCTACTGATGCATGCCCTGCATTCGCCCAACAGTGACCGCGCCTCCAAATCTGCTACTACCGCAAGACGTTGGCTCGCGTGCAAGCGCGAGCCAACATAAAAAGCACATTTAATGATTGTTCACATTCTATATAGAATGTTTATGCAGCTGGCAGTTTGAATCAGATCCCTTTTTAATTTTAAAAAGTGAAAAACTGAGGGCCCACCATGCTGCTGTTACTACACCAAAACGTGTTTGTTTACATTTCTTGGCCTGTTCCCACTGCATCTTTTCTTGACTCAGGAACACCCCCAACACAATCTAGCCACTCATAATGTAGTGGGAGTCAAAGAGACTATTATATGATAAGTGGTTGCACTGTTTCAGGGTGTTTCTAATGTTCGGTAAGTATGCAGTAAGAGTAGTTCAATGATTTAAAGCAAAACAAAGCTGGGTATAACTATACATTACCATGCATTTCAGTTCTAACAAGCAAGGAAGCATCTAAAACAACCAGCAACATCAATAAGGGAGGGAAAGCAATCATAAAATGTGGGATTTTAACCTAAAAATAATATGATGCAAAAAAAAAAGGTTGACAGTGTCCCTTTAATGCACCCAAATCCTACCAGCAGGTCCGTGAGTCATAACATCCCCACCCAACCCCCTCAGGCTCCCACACACCCTCTTCCACCTACCAGCATCCAGAAAAAATTTGACCTGTAATAAAATGGTCCCCAGGTGTAGAGTGTCCACTCTGTTCAGTGCCCATCTTTGTAATGGCACTGGAGCACAAATAAATGGTGATGTTGTTGCTCCTAGTAAAACCTGATTGGCTGAAGTTTCAGCCAGTCAGGTTTTATTAGGAGCAAACAATATCAGCATTCATTCATGTGGGCCTATTACTGAGATGGGCACTGAACAGAGCAGACACTCTGCATCGGGGACCATTTACTTTATTACAGGTTACCATTTTCTGGACACTGGTTGGGGGAGGAGGTGGGTGGGGTCCAGAGGGTTGGGTTGGGGGTGTTGAGACTCACAGACCTGGTGGTAGAATCCAGTGGGGAAAGGTGGAGGAGTGTGTTTGGCATGCTGGTGGGGAAGGGTATATTTTTGTCAGTCTCATTACCTCTTGGAAATTCACTAGGGATGAGGGGAGGAGGGTGCCAGTGGGGGATGGGAGGGGTCTATGACTAGAAGTTTTTGGAGGTGGTAGATGGGTGCCATTACAGCTCAGTAGGTGAGAGGAGACTTTTTATTGTAGTTTATTTTTAAAAAAAAGAAACACGTGCGGTGAAGTTGGAGTGGCCGCCGGGAAATTTGTGAAGTGTGAATTTCTGCAAATTTGCACTAACTTCGAAGGCCAGTTAAAACTTCACTGCATCTTTACTAAGCACAATGGTAGCAGTAGCTCTTACATTATCCATGTAAACATTCAAAGTGGGCTTCTCACTAGCAGCAGCAGCAGGCTGATCAGGAGTAAGATTGCTCAGCCCAGTCCTCTCTAAAGTGAGAGAGCTGCAAACAAAAAACTCGCTCATTCCACTTTTCACCTGGCAGCAAGAGTGACATGGTTTCATGATGTCATCCATATTCTGAACTATTTCTGGTAAAAGTAAAAATCCTGGAGTTGGAAAAATGTGCTTTTTCTCCACACAGGGGCTGGAATTCCAGCCAGAATGCCACAGGGGATTTGTCTTCATTTCTGCCACCCCTGTGGTAGTCTGGATACATGCACTCATGTGTGGCAGATTTTCAGAGGTGCTGCCACATGTATGGAGATTCACCATGCTTTCAGTGAGAAAATGATGCATGTGTCATATATTAATGCTTGAGTTATTTTTCAGCGCAGAAAGTGCTGCAAGTTGCATCGTTTGAGCACATATGTTAGGCAACATTTTAGGTGGTCTAACTTAGTGTCATAAGTGTCAGGGTGCAGGTCAATCATGCTGCAATGCCCTAATGCACCTCTGAAAATCCAGCCCCCCTGTCTTTCGTTACAAAAAATAAAAATAAAAATGGTAATAAGAAAAGCCTCTTAAATAGTGTATATTTTAGTTTTATGATACCCCTTCAGTGTATGGTAAGTTTATAAACCTCTTGAGGTTTGATCTCAGGGTGTATATGACATTACACACCTTAAATGCGTAAGAAAAACTCATAATACACTAATCCCCATGCATTATTCTATATGTAACATGCTAGATGGTGAGTTTATTTATTGCTTTAGTTACTTTTCCATTCATTTGAAATTTTATACATCAGGATGCCTCATTTTGATGAACCATCTGTTTTTCAACAGAATCCTGGGGGACTGTTGCAGTTCAACAGCAGAGTCAATATTGCATAGTACATCGTTATGGAGAATATGAATTTCTGACAGTTGAAATATATTTACAAAAACTAGCATCATACAACAACACAATATACAGATACAGAAAGGATTCCTACAGAAAATGGGTCGGTGGGCTTAGAAATGCAAAGATGGGTCTAGCAGTCACCCAGGCTTTGTAGATGATAAGAAATGGTCTATCGGAAGGATTATAAGCTTTTGGCTTCTTCTGTCATATCAAGTAGATATAGCTGCACAGAATGCAGAATTCTGTACTGATGGAATTCGTGCTGAATGGCAATTCCACTTCCGAAATGCCTTCCAGAATCTATTTTTAAACTCCTCAGAATTCCAAAAACCATTCCTATGTAAACCAATACTTTTCCACTGATTACGTAATCTGCATAACAGTAGTCCACGCATTGTATAAAAGGAATCCACAGTTTATGTAAACTGTGGATTACTAATCTGCAAAAAACATTCCGCTTTTGAAATTTCAGAATTCGGCTACTGATTGCTATGGAATTAGGCAAAATATTTTGAAATTCCATGGAATTCTGTTCCATTGGAATGTGAAAATGTTGCACTACCCTACAAGTAACATAGAAACATAGAAACATAGACTTTGACGGCAGATAAGGACCGCTAGGCCCATCTAGTCTGCCCATTTCCCTACCTACAGGATAGGCCACAGATCCTAGTTAACCAACAGCCTATTTTTTCCACCCCCCCAAGAATTGCCTAATGTCTGTCCCATGCATTTTGAATTCTCCACAGTTTTCGACCCACAACCTCCTCAGGAAGGCTGTTCCATGCATCCACTACCCTCTGTGAAATAATACTTCCTCACATTGCCCCTGAACCGCCTCCTTCTATCTTTAAATTGTGTCCCCTTGTTCTTGCAAGTCTTTTTCTGAAAATGCTACCCTCTTGGACTTTGTTGATTCCACTGAGGTACTTAAAAGTTTCTATCATGTCCCCTCTCCCTTCTTTCCTCAAGGGTATACATATTAAGCTCCTTTAGTCTCTCCTCATCACGGCTTCTCTTGCAAACCCTGCACCATTTTAGTTGCCCTCCTCTGGACTGCCTCTATTCTGTCTATGTCCTTGCGGAGATGGGGTCTCCAGAACTGGACACAGTACTCAGATGGGGTCTCACCAACTGTCTGTACAGAGGGATAACAACTCCTGTTTTCTGCTGCTGATGCCTCTCCCTATACATCCTAGTATACCCCAGCCCTCCCTACTGCCTTCTCATTGCTTGCTAACCTTAAGGTCATCTGATATGATTACCCCAGGTCCCTTTCCTTTTTGTTGTTGTTACTACCTCCCACCCGTTGTGTATTCTTCCCTGGGTTCTTGTTTCCCAGGTGCATTATTTTGCACTTCTTTGCATTGAATCCTAGCTGCCATACTTCTGACCATTCCTCCAACCTTGCCAAGTCCCTTTTCATCCTTTCCACCTCCTTGTGTATCAACCCTGTTGCAGATTTTGTGTCATCTGCAAAGGCATACTTTTCCTTCCAGTCCCTCTGCAATGTCACTGATGAAGACATTAAAAGGACTGGACCCAATCTGACCCTCGGTACCCACTGTAACCCTTTCTTCAGAATGGACTCCATTTACAATTACCTTCTGTGTCCTGTTGTCCAGCCAATGTTTTACCCAGGCTACCACCCAGGGTCCCACTCCCAGGCTGGTTAATTTGACTATTAATCTTTTGTGTGGGACTGTGTCAAATGCCTTGCTAAAGTCTAGGTAGGCCATGTCCACAGCCCCTCCCTGGTCTACTACTTTGGTCACCCAGTCAAAGAAATCTATTAGATTCATCTGACATGACCTTCCCGCTGTGAACCCATACTGCCTTGGGTCCTGTGCTCCACTGGCCTCTAGGTACTCGACTATTCTTTCCTTCAGAAGTGACTCCATCACTTTCCCTACCACAGAGGTCAGACTGACAGGTCTGTAGTTTCCTGCCTCTGTCTTGGTCCCACTTTTGTGAAGGGGAATCACATCGCCTTCCTCCAGTCCTCAGGTACCACACCATCCTCCCATGATTTATTAAAAAGAGTAGCCAGTGGTTTCACTAGTTCCTCCTTAATTCTTTTAGAATTCTGGGGTGAATTCCATCAGGACCCATTGCTTTGTCCCCCTTCAGTTTTAGGAGTTCTTGCAGAACCCTTTCTTCTGTGAAAGGACTGGGATCGACCCCCCTATCAAGAGTGCTTCTGTTAATTGGATTAGGCACTTCCCCCTCCTCTTTTGTGAATACTGAGCAGAAATATTCGTTCAGTATTCCTGCTTTTTCACTGTCCCCCTCTGCCCACCCACTGTTCATTCTATTCAGCCTCACTATCCCTCCCTTTGTCTTTCTACGCTCGCTGATGTACCTATAAAAGGTTTTATCCCCCTTCTTAGCTGAGTTGGCTATCTTTTCTTCAGTTTGGGCCTTTGCTATTCTGACTTCCCTCCCTGCTTCCTTCTGCCTTAACTGGTACAGCTCTCTGTCCTGCTCCTTCTGTGTTTCCTTATACTTCTGGAACGCTATCTTTTTCTTCCTGACTTTCACAGCCACCTCTTTTGAGAACCATAGTGGCTTTTTCTTTCATTTTGATTTGTTCATTTGCTTCACACAAAGGCTTGTTGCCTCTGTGATGGCAGTTTTGATAATTCCCCATTGTTGCTCCACACCTCCTTCTAGCCTGTTTGCTAGTGCTTTTCTGAGGCACTCTCCCATCTTGCCAAAGTCAGCCCTCCTGAAGTCCAGTACCCTCACTTTTGTATGGCTTGACTCTGTAGCTGAGTTTAACGTGAACCACACTGTTTGATGGTCACTTGTCCCCAGATGGCAACCCACTTCTAGATCTGAGATCCTCTCACTGCCCCCGTTTGAGAGTACGAGGTCTAAGATTGCTCCCTCACGAGTGGGTTCCTAAACTAACTGTCTAATGCCTGCCACCTATAGGGCATCAAGAATGGCCCTGCTCTTGGATGTGGCTGTAGTAAATTACAGGTTGCTGGGGCTTCTGTGGCAAAGGCATCTTCACCAAAGGATTTGTATGGCCTTGGTATGTGTAAGAGATCTCTAGTGTAGGAGCGCGGCTGATATTTCTGATAGGGTTTGCTTAGAAGCCTGCTTAGGTAGGCTGGAAGGAGGTCATGTGTACTCTTCAATGCTATAGTGGTCCACTTGAGCTCCCTTCTTTTTCATGGGAGTGAAGTCCTAAGCTGCTGTACATGAAGCAATGGTGTGCTCTTTCATCACAGCCTAATGCAACTCTTCTTATGCTGTTATATGCAATGGATATGTTTTACAAAGCTGTGGCATTAGCAGATCTGTAGATTTCATTTGTGTATTCCAGCGATGGTAAGAGCGATTGCTTTAGGAGCCATTTTCTGGTGCTGAGGTGACTACAGTTTTTGTTGGAAACAAAGCTTAGTCGATGTCATTGTGTTCCACTTCACTGCAGTCTTCTGTTCGGCTGTTACTGGGTTCAGGAACTGCAAAGTAATTAAAAACATGATTTGTGGGTGAGAAAAGGGTTGCATTAATTTGGGGCCATAAATAAGGAAACAATAATACTGTTTCAAAACAATACACATTAATCAATGAGTAATTGCCTATGCTACGGTACCCAACTCTAAAATAATGACCTGCGTCAGTTTTCTCTACCATACTTAAGCTCTACCCACTGCACAGTCTGCACTTACCCCGCCTCATGCTCATAGAAAAATATCCTATGTATCCCAGAGGAATGTTACCTAGTGAACTCACTGTACTGTCTCATCAATTGTACGTCGCTGTAGCATGAGCAAATGCACAATAGGATAAGCAGTTAGACATTTATGACCCATAGATATGAAAGCTATACCTCATGGATCTCAAAGCTGCTGCTTGCTGTAAACCCTCAGTCTGTATATTGCTCCATTGTCTTGTATGTCATGTACTGTTGCTTCCCGGGTCGCCCCTGAAAAAGGGACCTCCGGGGCCCAGTGGGCCTACCCGGTCATCAAAATTCAATAAATAAATAAAGAAGACTTCATGCGTGCCCAGATTTACAATTGCATTAAAAAATGTAAACCAACGATCTTTGTGTGCTCTTTAAAGAAAGAATACTACAGGTCTGAGTGACATCACTGCACTTCTTCTCTGAAACTGATTTCAGCCATGAGGTAGTCAGCTTGTTCTGTAAGTGTCTTTGCTTATAAAACCTTAATTTGTGAAATATTTGACTGTTTGCAGCTCTGTGTGTTTATGTGTTCTGGTCTGTGTGCTTAGGCAGTTTTAAAGAGGTACCGGAGGTACTCACAAACTGTTTTCAAGAAGACAGTTTCCTTAATAATTTGTTTACTTTCTTTTTTATCTTCTTGCAATTTGTACTGTAATTTTTGTTTGCCTTTTGGTGGTTGGCATGAGCTAGTTACATGGAAGGGAGGGGGTGAGGGTTTCTGATGTGACTGCATTTTGGGGTTGTGTCATTTGTGCTCTATGTTGTTGCTCAGATAGCATGATCACTGTGCCTGTCAGCTCTGCGTTTTCGCTGAGATAACATGCTTTTCAGAACATTTTAAATGTGGGAAAGCATCACCCCATGTGACCAGGTCTTGTCCAATAAGTAGGTTGAATTTGTCAGATCCCATTTAATAAGTTGGATTTACACAGTCATGTGACTGGAATCTTCTAAACATAGTACAAGATTTATGTTGCCCATAGTATAATTAAGCAATAATACATAACAGGGCATGTTTTATCATAGGATATTACCACACTTGTGGGGCACTAGGTGAAGCACTTGAGAGGCGATGATGTCCTATGATATAACATGCTCTGGAGTGTATCATTCTGATTACGAACTGGATCCTACAGTAAAATAAAAAAAAAAATTCATAAACAATTTTTTACTGTTTGTAAACTGGTGCAAGAACATTAAAAGATAAAACAGCTAATTTTAAGAAGGTCAAAGTGAGAAGTAAGTGAAGACACATTCAGTGGGGCTAAAGACACGTATGAATATTGGCAGACAGGCGGAGTAATACTTAACTAAGTAAAAAAGCTTTAGCAGGAGCTAGTTTCTGCCGGTGATGTTATGTAAACAATAATGCGTGAGAGGGTGTGTGATTATGGGTCTTGAGGGTGTGCTTTTAGGCAAGAGGCACTTGCACCGAGTGCCTTTAAACACCTGAGAGAAAAGTTTGATTTATTTCTTTATTTATTTATTAGTTTTTGGTAACCGGGTAAGTGCGCTAGGCAACAGATCTGCCTATTTTCAGGCACGACCCGGGAGAGCACAGGACATTGGTTACAATATGCAGAAATGCACAGACATAATATAGGTGTACAGGAGCAAAACAAGATATACATTGGGTAGCACAGTAATAGTTACATAAGGGTACATTTTAGGCATAGATCATAATAAGGATGTAAAATAAAGCAATTAGGGTAAGTGTGAGACAGCTGAGGACAGTAAAGACATCAAGGTTCATAGCCACCTAGACAAACGTATTGCATGGGAGAACATTAGTGTAGTACTCAGGGTCCGACCCGACAGCCTGCAGTGGGACAAATCAAATTAAGAGCATTTGCATTGGCCAGAGGCTAGGAGGTGGGTGAACAGCTAGTTTTTGAATTCTTGATGGGAGGCTGAAGTTTTCACCGTAAGGGGGAGTGAGTTCCAGAATTTGGGAGCAAAATGGGCAAATGCCTGTTCACCCATTTTGTCATGCAAGGTCTAGTGGAGAGCATGGGGACAGAGGAAGACCTGAGGGTATGGGTGTGTGAGGCAGGAGTCAGGAGGTTGGCAAGATAGACAGGGCCGAGAGGTCTAGACAGGAGTCGATAAAGCAGCCCAGGAGTAGGCTCGAATATCCTTAGGTGACAGCCAATTTAAGCCAGCGTAAAGGAGACAATGATGGATAAGGCGTGGGGCAGTTAAAGCTGAATCTACAGATGTTGTTGTAGACAGTGTCCATTTGTGAGTGTAACAGAGTTTGCAGCAAGAGGAGGGCAGAGCATATTGGAGCTGGGGTAAGAGAATACCTCTCGCAACAGAAAGTCTAGCGGAAGGAGTGAGGGAGTGGCGCGCGCGATAAGCTCTGCCAATTTTAGCATTGATGCACACCACATTGACATGTTGAGACAGGTCAAGTGTGGGATCCAAAGGACCCCAAGGTACTTGAAGGACTCAGTGTTTGAGATGAGGGAGCCATCAAGGCATTGAACCCTGAGCCTGTTCGCAGGGGCAGACAGTTTCTTAGAGGATCCGAATAGCATAGCACAGGTTTTTTCTAGGTTCAGGACTTGGTGGTTGCTAGAAAGCCAGGTCTGCAGGAATTGGAAGTCATTAGTGAGAGTGGAGTTGATGGCAGCAACCGATTTTACCCAGAGTAGAGAACAAGGTCATCTGCGTACATAAGAGTGCAGCTATGCCGGGACATGGTGGGAATATCATTTAGGAAGAGGGAGAAGAGTAGAGGTCCAAGAGTGGATCCCTGGAGAACTCCATGGGAGATGTTTAGGGGGGAGGAAAGGGCCTTGTGAAATGCTACCACCTGAGTCCGATTGTCAAGATAGCTATGGTACCAGGAGAGGGCTTGGTCAGATGCTCCAATGGATTGGAGCTTCTTTAGCATGAGAGGATGGTGTACCATGTCAAGGCTTTAGACAGGTCGATAAGCGGCCCTGAGTGAGTAGCCACAGTCCATATTATTTCTGATGTCATTTGTAAGTTGTGTAATTGCAGAGGTGGTACTGTGACCGGGCCGGAAACCATATTGGCACGGGGTTTGAAGATTAAACATGTCAAGGTGAGCAGCAAGCTGGCGGTGGACTATTTTTTCAAGCAGCTTACTAAGAGTGGGCAGAAGAGATATAGGGCGGTAGTTGGACATGAGTTTGACATCGCCCTTTTTGTGTATAGGGATGGTTCTGGCAGTTTTCCAGGTGGATGGGACAGTAGACGTACGAATCGAGAGGTTAAAAAGCCAGGTGATAGGTCTGGTCAGCCAAGGTGCATACTGCTTAAGTATGCAAGGATGGATGCCCTGGGCTCGACCCCGCGTGCGGAAGGAGATAAGTAGCTTGCAAACTTCAAGGTATGTGGTTGGAGCCAGAACGAAAGGAGGGGTGGGAGGGCGAGGGAGAAGAGGACAGTCAGGTTGTGGGCTAGTTAGAGTAGCGACTGGTGGAGAAGAAAAAGGGCATTGAAGGCGTTGGCAATGGTGTCATGGTTGGTGCAGTGAACACCTTGAATTCATGTCAGCTGGATTCTGTTGCTTGTCGTTGCTGAGAATGTCCTTAATTTTGGACCAGTACCTGCGCGGATTTGTAGAGGATGTTATTAGTAGGTTCCTATAGTAGGTGCTTTTGGCAATATGAATTTGTCTTTTGCAGTTGTTACGTAATGCACGATAGTCTTCAAAGTCTGCACGGAGGTGGGAGATCTTCCACCTGGACCAAAGTTTGTCCCTAGATTTGAGAAGTTGAAGCAGGGGGCGTGTTAGCCACTTGGTTACTTTCCCTGCCATCCTACCTGTGGTGACCGGGATGTGAAGGTTTTGAAGAGAGAGGAGGACAGAGTTTAAATATTCTGTGGCTATGTTAATGTCCTCTGTTTGGTAGAGAGGGGACCAGTCAACCTGGTTAAGGTCAGTTAAGAAGTCCTCATGACTTAGGCGGGAGAGATTAGGAAAGGTTACAGTTTTAGCAGGGAGGGGAGGAATGACAGTGTTCCAGACACAGTAGATGGGATAGTGGTCACTAATTGTGTCAGGTAGCACACTGGCTGAGGCAACATATTCCGTCCTGTTAGTAAGTATCCTGTCAAGGAGGGTGGCACAGTTACCCCCACATGAGACCCTTGTGGGTTCATGTATGAGCTGGGATAGATTTGTCTTGCTAGCTAAGGAGGATAGGTTAGCTGAGTTTTTCTCGGACCAGTCAAGGTTAAAATCACCAAGGCAGATAATGTCATTCTTGCCTGTAACTGAAGGCAGAAACCCTAGGAGTTCAGTGATGCCTTGTGTAACATTTTTTGGGGGGATATAAGTACAAAAAATATGGAGTTTCTTACCCCAAGAAGCAGTAGGGGTGTAGGATTTCACAGTTTGGTAGGAGGGGTCCTGCAGAAGGGTAATGTTTTGGTGAGTTTTGAAGTAGAGGGCAAGGCCACCTCCCCTTTTAGTGCCAGGACAGTCGATACGAAGCAAGTTGTATCCAGGAAAGTGGCACTGAGAGTCAAGCACTGTGGGCTTAAGCCAGGTTTCTGTGATGGCGAGGACGTCTGGGATGTTAGTATAGATCCAAGCCTGGAGGTCAGGGAGGTTGGCCATAAGGCTCCTAGCATTCAGGTGGGCGAAAGTTAGTCCATCGGTTTTAGGGAGAGTGGTGGCCGGGGGGGGGCAAGGTTATGACAGGACGCAGAGATGGACCAGGGTTGATCTCAATGTCGCTGGATAGTATAAGAGATAGGGTTAGTAACCATAGCAGGGTGATGAAGTACGCCCTGATAGAGATGCAGAGTGGCGGCTTCAGATGAAGGTGAAGGTTTCTGACTATTGGGCTAATACGCTTGCTGATGAGAGCAGAGGTGGGCAGAGGTAGTGGAGTGGCAGTAGCAAGCATGTTGGAGTAGTAGAAGTCAAACTGAGTATAAGTATTGGCAGAAGCTGTTGATGTGTTCAAGCAGTAAAGCTCAAAGAGGATAGGAAGGCAAAGTATTCCAATGAGGAGTGCTAGGAGGCGAGGAGGGGACATTTTTGACTAGAGAAAGGAGTGAGGTAGTGAGGAAAGAGACAGCAGAGGGCTCCTTTAATATAAATCACCAAGTGAAAACAGCTACTAGACAGCAGTAAAATGTGACAAGTGAGGTATTGGGAGCAAATTGCTCGAACTTAATCAGGCTCCCTCTAGTGGCAAAACAATATAAGGAGCTAATGGAGAAGTTGGATGTTAACAAAAGTTTCAAAATCAGGCACAAAAGTAACAGTTCTGCTCCGTTTGAGCCTGGGCAGCAACTCGAGGTGCTACTCTGGCCGGGATTCATGCGCTGAGCAGGGGAGCTTGTGGCCATTTCAGAAAAGGAGCCAGATGGCCAACGGTGGTGGCAGCAGCCTGGATCAAGGTAGAAATTACCTGGTGTGTCTCGGGTTCGGGGCTTCTGCGGGCAGGGAGGGCTTCAGGGCAGGCCCTCGCGACCTCCGGTCTCCTCGGGGGAGGTGGTGGTCTCTGCGGGAGAATGGAGAGAGAGGGGATTAAATATGCAGCATAGGCAAAAGATTAACTTGCTGGGGCGGGCTGGTAGTGTGTGTGGGGAGAAGAGCAAATGGGCTGTGGGCTATCAGGTACTATTGTGATTCAAAAAAGAAGGTGATTACTAGCAGGGCAAACTGAAATTCTGCACACTGGAAATGCACTTTAGAAGTTAACAAACAGTCCCCAAATGAGTTTTTCACAGGGGGGTATTTCAGTTACAACTGGAAATGCACTTTACAAATTAACAAACAGTCCCCAGTGAGATTTGCACAGGGGGATTTCAGATAGAACACAGGTCCTGGGCTTGCAGTGACTCTAAGCTTTTAAATACAGTTACAGGCAAATGCAAATAGTTTTAGCTGGTTCGTTTTAAAAGTTTCAAAATCAGGCACAAAAGTAACAGTTCTGCTCCGTTTGAGCCTGGGCAGCAACTCGAGGTGCTACTCTGGCCGGGATTCATGCGCTGAGCAGGGGAGCTTGTGGCCGTTTCAGAAAAGGCGCCAGATGGCCAACGATGGTGGCAGCAGCCTGGATCAAGGTAGAAATTACCTGGTGTGTCTCGGGTTCGGGGCTTCTGCGGGCAGGGAGGGCTTCAGAGCAGGCCCTCGCGACCTCCGGTCTCCTCAGGGGAGGGGGGTGGTCTCTGCGGGAGAATGAAGAGAGAGGGGGGATTAAATATGCAGCACAGGCAAAAGATTAACTTGCTGGGGGCGGGCTGGTAGTGGGTGTGGGGAGAAGAGCAAATGGGCTGTGGGCTATCAGGTACTATTGTGATTCAAAAAAGAAGGTGATTACTAGCAGGGCAAACTGAAATTCTGCACACTGGAAATGCACTTTAGAAGTTAACAAACAGTCCCCAAATGAGTTTTTCACAGGGGGGTATTTCAGTTACAACTGGAAATGCACTTTACAAATTAGCAAACAGTCCCCAGTGAGATTTGCACGGGGGGGGGGATTTCAGATAGAACACAGGTCCTGGGCTTGCAGTGACTCTAAGCTTTTAAATACAGTTACAGGCAAATGCAAATAGTTTTATTATTGACCATAATCAGACATCCCTGCAGTGGTCTATTGCACTTATAACGTGGGTAAGAAAAATCACACCAACTAATTTTTCTTACAAATGTTATCGAGTTAAGAGATGTCTGCATGAGGAGCCATGAGTAAAATAAAAAAAAAAGTTCCTGTTCCAGTCTGCATGGCTCTCTCAATTGCACGGCTCCCTCAATGTTCTAAGCACTTTCAGCTCCCTCGATAGCGTGGCTCCCGTGTGAAGGAGTTAATCAACAGAGCTGCACAAAATACTTACTTCTGTACATGGCAGTCTTGGGGTGATGGCACAGGGCTTTTTAAGATGAGTAACACTGCATGGTTGAGGAGAATCAGTTGCTGCAGGATCTACATTAGGTGGTGTACTGTTACTTTTTTGAACAGGTACAAAGGGTGCTATCTTGAAAGAAGTGCAGACGTGTAATTATTGGCACATCATTACATGACTGTACTAGTGTTCTGACCAGTCAGAACATTTGACTTTTCTTACGCATGTTCCAAGGTTCAATATCATTACATAGAAACTTAAAAGGTGACGGCAGATAAGGACCGTGTGGCCCACCTAGTCTGCCCTTTTCCCCGATCTAATGCAATACCGCAGACCTCGGTTGATCTGTGGCTTACCCACTCTTCCCTATTGCAAGAGTACTCTTATGTCTATGCCATGCATTCTTGAATTCCCCTACCATTTTTGCCCCACCTCCACAGGAAGGCTGTTCCAAGCATCTACTACTCTTTCTGTGAAAAAATACTTCCTCACATTGCCCCAGAGCCTTCCTTCCTCTAGCCTCATATCATGCCCCCCATGTTCTTGTACACCTTCTTTTCTGAAAGATACTACCCTCCTGTACCTTATTTATACCCCTGAGGTACTTGAATGTCTCTATCATATCCCTCCTCTCCTCTCCTCTCCTCCAGGGAATAAATATTGAGGCCCTCTAATCTTTCTTCATATGACTGCTGGTGCAGTCCTTGTACCATTTTTGTTGCCCTTCTCTGGACTGCCTCTATTTTGTCTGTGTCCTTCTGGAGATGCAGCCTCCAGAACTGGACACAGTACTCCAGATGAGGTCTCACCAGTGATCTGTACAGTGGCACAACCACCTCCTTTTTTCTGCTGGTGTTACCTCTTCCTGTGCACCCTAGCATTCCACTGGGTCTCCCCACAGCCTTATCACCTTGTTTGGTTACCTTTCGATCATCAGATATGATTACGCCACAGGTCCCCTTCTTGATTAGTGGTCATCAGTACCTCTCCCCCCATCTTGTACTCCTTCCTTAGATTTCTGTGCCCCAAATGCATGATTTTTCACTTTTTTACATTGAATCTTAGCTGCCACACTCTCTACCACTCCTCAAACATGTTTAGGTCCTTTCTCATTTTTTTCCAAACACCCCCGGAGTGTCGTCCCTGTTGCAGATCTTAGTGTCATCTGCAAAGAGGCATACCTTCCCCTCCAGTCCCTCTGCAATGTCACTTATAAAGACATGAAAGAGGACTGGCCCCAGCACTGATCCTTGTGGCACCCCGCTGGTCACCCCGTGTAGGGAATGCTCTTAACCAGATTTCAGCCTTTTTCCATCCAGTTCATAGTAGAATTTATACACCAGTGCAGATAAAATTCCCAATATAAAAAAGTTATACTCAACTCACAAGCTGTCATATAGTGCATGGTAGAATGTTGTTGTAGGTAGAAATCGATACCTAGAACAATGTTTTTGTACTGCAGTAATTACGTCATTTTCATTGTTGTGCTGTACTAGATACATTGCTACAGCAGCATAACAACTTGGAATGTCTTTGCACATGCGCGTATTGGAGACCTCCGTCTTTCATGAAGTGGCCATGGCAGTGAGAGCTAGACCCAGAAGATAGCGGCATTGAAAAAACAAATGCAAAAGTAAGGACTCGGCAGTGAATTTACAGGTAACAAAAGACTTGCTTTTCTTGTGGATGTGGACTGTACACTACAGACAATGTATGGTCCACTATCCACTACTTTGCTCGCAAGGTTTAAACGGTTGCCATGGCAGCCTCTCAATTGCTATACAGGCTTGATGTTGATAGTGAGCCATACATTATCCTCTATATAGTATATGGTTAGGGCTTATTATGAATAGAAAGCCGTGGCTTTCAAAATCTTTTTATAGGACAGTTCAAAGGTCCAAAAAGTTGTACTATCATTCTGACATCAGATCGATAGTACAACAACTTTTCAGACATCTCCTGCCACCTGATTGGCTGATTCGATGTGGGCTTTAAAAAAAACAGGATTAAATGGCAGCGGCGCTTAGTGAGCGGGTCTGGCTAACAGTTCACTAGCAATTTGGACATGGATTCTGTGTGTCCAAACTAACTGTTTTCAGTTTTTCTTCATTTTTTATCTTTCTTTTTTTTTTTACTGGTGCAAGTACGGGGGTCGCAGCAGTGTGGGGCTGCGGTGTGGAGAACCAGTAAATTTGTGGGCTTGAGGAGGACTGAATCATTCAGGCACTGCAGTGGAGAGAAATCAACGTATGGAGGACCGTGGTGGGAGCATTGAGAACACAAGGTATGAACCTCGTGAAGTGACACTGTCCACATTTTGGGTCACCATATACTATATAAAATAGTGGATGGGTGACCATCCCACAACTAAAGCTGTGTTTCCATCTCGGGAGTCGATGGTGTCGGAGACCTCTCGAGCTTCGCTCTCGAGGTCTCTAAGATGCCATCGACTCCTGAGTTGGAATCTCAACCTTGTTGTGGATGATCACCCATCCATTATTCTATATGTTGTACCACAGTAGTGATGTCAAAATTCTGTTGTGTCGCAGGTAACTATGTCACTAGCATAGAATCCCATGCCTATTAAGATTCTTCATGCTTATCTACACAGCTTATTCCCCATAATAAAGATATCACCAAGACTCAAAACACCCCAAGTGAACTCTTTGTTAATGCATAAACTACTAGAAATGTTGTCAGTTCATTTAGCTATTACTTAAATCACATTGAATGTTTGTAATTTTATCTTGTTCTTTTGATTTTCTGTTTATTTGACCACAGTTTGAAACAATTCCTCAATGGAAACACAGCCTTGTTGTGTGTGGTTGCCCATACCCTTACTCTATATGCTGTCTTGTGAGTTGGGTATGTTATAGTTAATATCTTGCCCTGTTGAGAACATCACAGTGGAGTACTGAACTAATCAGAAAGCAGCTTTCACACTGCTGATGACATCACAATAGATATGTGCAGCGCTGAAGCCAGCAGTTGAAATTAAAGAGAAAAAATTAAAGAGATTTAGCAAGATACAGATATGCAGCACATATGTACATTCCTTACCTCTGCGAATAGCATGTGCTGCATATCTTCCCCAAAATAGTGCTTCAGTTTTCTTGTAAAGTAACTTGCAAAATTGTTCCCACCGGCTCCTTACAACTTCCAATTTTTTTATTGCCGCCCCGCCCTGCTCCGCCCCTGCGCACAGCCACGTTATGATGTAAGGGCAGGGAGTGTGTGGGGACACACTCCATTATAGTCTATGCGGGGCTACTGTCCAAGTGTTTATAGATGTTATGATTATCATCTGGTGATTAATCAAGGACAACGATCGACTAACAAGGGCCTTGTTAGTCGATCAGTGCCCTTGATTAATCACCAGGTGACCATCGTAACATCTAAAAACACTTTGACAGTAGCCCCTCATAGACTAAAATGGAGCATGTCCCCGCACACTCTCTGGCCTTATATCATAATGTGGCTGTGTGCAGGGGCGGAGCGGGGCGGCAGTAAAAAAAAAAAAAAGGGAAGTTGTAAAGAGCTGGTGGGGACAATTTTACGAGTTAATTTACAAGAAAACTGAAGGGCTATTTTGGGGAAGATATGCAGCACATGCTTTTCGCAGAGGTAAGGCGGTGTATATTGACACTGTGCCACATAGAAGACTATTACACAAACTGGGGAATCTGGGTGTGGGCAGGACAGTAGTGTGGTGGGTAGGTAACTGGCTGGGTGGCAGGACACAGAGGGTGGTGGTAAATGGCTGTCACTCCACAGAGGAAGAGTGACCAGTGGAGTACCACAGGGATCAGTGCTGGGACCGGTCCTATTCAACATCTTCATCAGTGACATTGCGCAGGACCTAGAAGGCAGAATTTCACTGTTCGCTGATGACACAAAGCTCTGTAACAGAGTAGACACACCAGAGGGTGTAGACAGAATGAGAGGCAACCTGCTGAAACTTGAAGAATGGTCAGGGGTTTGGCAGTTGAAATTCAATGCAAAGAAGTGCAAGATAATGCATATGGGGCACAAAAACCCTGGAGCAATATATCAGTTGGGGGGTGAGGATATAGCATGCACCAAGCAGGAAAGGGATCTTGGGGTTATCATCTCTGATGACCTCAAGGTAGGGAAACAGTGTGACAAGACAGCAGGTAAAGCAAATAGGATGCTGGGATGTATAGGCAGGGGCATCACCAGCAGGAAAAGGGAGGTCATAATTCCGCTATACAAGACACTAGTGAGGCCCCACCTGGAGTACAGTGTACAGTTCTGGAGACCATACCTACGTAAGGACATAGACAGGGTAGAGAAGGTTCAGAGGAGGGCAACAAAGATGGTGCATGTATTGCATCACAAGTCCTATGAAGACAAGTTGAAGGAACTGAGCATATACTCCCTGGAGGAGAGGAGGGAGAGAGGGGATATGATAGAGACATACAAGTGTCTTACAGGGAGGAACAGGGTGCATGAAAACACTATTTTTAAGTGAAAAAGATGTTCCAGGACTAGAGGACATGGGATGAAGTTGGAGGGAGGACGATTCAGAGGAAACATGAGAAAGAATTTCTTCACAGAACGGGTGGTGGACAAGTGGAACACCCTGCCAGAGGAAGTGGTGGGGGCTGAAACAATCATGGGATTTAAGAATGCATGGGATAGACATAAAGGAATTCTGGAGGTCAGGGGTAAGGGGCAACAGACTTCTAGGAAAACAAACTGAACTTACAAGCTCAAATGGGCAGACTGGGTGGGCCATAGGCCCTTATCTGCTGACACTGTCTATGTATCTATATATGTGCTGCATATCTGTCTCCAGTTAACTTGGTAGATCTCTTTAAATTGTCCAACAAACAGCAGATTTAAAAGCTGTAACTAGTAAACTGACGGTTATAGCAATCAAATATGTGATGGCCTGGCTTAAAACACCAAATTTCTTATCATTTGTCAGAGAATAGGACTTTCATAACTCACTTGTGGCTCTGCCATTCATGGATTATGGGCCTGCCCCATACACATGATGATAAATTGCATATTTTCAGTTGGCCTATTTCATATACCCTACGTAGTACTTCCAAACATTAGGAAACATCTTAGAGAGCAGATCTGTAGTTATACGTGGTTGTATCTCAACAGGCATTGCACTAACCTGAAGTTTCAGTCAGCTGACTTCTGACAGGGAGGTAGAGTAGTCTAGTTGTTAAGAGTTCAAAATTGTGAAACTAGAGATTCAGGTTTGAATCCCACCACTGCCATTTACTTAGTGGATTACATACATGTAGCCAGGGAGTTTCCTAGGTGCCCAAAGTTCACCTCCCAAATGATCAGAATAAAAAGAAGGGGACTCACTCACCGTAAGTCAGATTTAAGAGCATGACTCACAAAGATGACTCAGATATATGAGGAGCAGCTGGGGGCATGAGGAGTAGAGTGGGCCCAGAAAGAAGGCATCTAATCCCATGCCCAGGTTGGCACTAGAGTGGATCAGCTGTTCTCTATGGATGTCATCTAATCCTGAGATGGAAACATCACACCTGTTGTGCATGGTTGACCATACATCATTCCATAAAGGAACATTTTTTCTAATAGTTTTAGGAACCACAGACTTCCATGCCAGCTTGGAGTGTTGGATACATATGGTGTTGGGGCACATCAGGCCCTGGGAAGTTTCAAGGAGGGCCAATGGACACTTATGTAGAGAGCAGACAGCCGCTGTTGCTGCCTGATGCCTTGTGTAAAGCTACCACTCTCCGTGATCCCTCCCTGGCATGCAAAAATGTTTGTGGGTCATGCAGATGCATATCTTGTCCCCAAAACCCACTCTGACCCTGTCATGGGCACAGTGGTGCAGTTCAGGTTAGAGCAGGCCTCTATGGGGGGGGGGCACCAGGGCTGTGGATGCATAGCGGTCTCAACATATGCATATCAGGACCCCTTCTCCCTCATAGCCTCCTTACACACCCCTACATGGGTGTGGAAGTCCCCAAGAACTACAGTGGATCAGACCCTTAAACCACTGGTCAGTTTATTAGAAATATGGGCTGCCCCGTGGTCTGCTCAAATAACACCACCAATATTTTGTGGGCTTGGCCACGTATTCACGTCAGGATGGCAGATCATCTTCTTCTTGCTAGTGTTCAAAAAACTCTTCCAAACGTAAAATCTGCACATGGTCCCCATACTGCAATGTTCCAACTTCAGTTGCTAATGTCCTTCTTATCATCTCAGTGCTATCAGGGTTTTTAGGCATTGTTTGCCCTAAACATACTACTATGGCAGATTAACAGTCTGAAAATTGTTGCACTGGGGCCTTAAGCAATTTCTGCATATTGTCCAAGAGTTTTAAAGATTAGGTAGGGTTAAAGAGCCACTTTCTTTCAATTAAAATTCATTAATTTGTCAGCAGCAGAGTGGACTTCTTCCAGTTTGCCTTTATTTTCGAGGGTAACAGAAGGAAACTCTGATATTTCTTGGACTTCGGATGAAGTCACAACTGCACTTAATCTCACTGTTCATGGATTATAAAATGCTTTGGGATACAGTGTTTATAAGAGGTGCTTTATAAACCCAGCTTCCTTTTTTTCAGTGTATAACTCCTGATGGTAGTTACATCCACTACTGTTCATTATACAGCAGACCAGCCTAACATGCGTCTCTCACAATGGGAAAAATGTTATTGTTTGTCACAGGTAGTAGTAAAACACTAAGAGCTCAATCCGCAGATGATCCACACCTGTCACACTCACATAGAGGGGTGCTTGAGCAGGATAGCAGGGTATGGAGGTCCAGCTCTACACACCTGGAAACATCCATGCATCAACAACCTCAGGATGTGGGCCCCATCTGCAATGATCCTGTAATGCTCCTTCATGCGTGGCAGGGTGGTGTTGGAGGTGGGCATGCACCCCATTCATTTAGTGATTTCTGCAATGCAGGAGGCTGGTGGAGGGGCTGTAGGCTGCACTACCCTAAGGGCAGAAAAAGTAGCTATGTGTCCCAGCTCTACTCAGCCGTAGGAAGGTCCTTAGGGTCTAATCAGCACGTCTCACTCTGCCCCCCCCAATGCCTCCACCATGGGCTGGGGGCCATACTGGTACTAGCCAGTGATAAAATGAAATGTTGTGCAGTTCTCGTGGCAGTCCATGGAGGAGCGCCATATTCCATCCGCCCCCGCTCCATGCAGAGTCAAGGATCCACTGGTGAGCAGATCTGGGTATCTGATTGGATGTCCAGAGTCTGACAGAGCTCTGTCCCCTCACTGACATCTCTTGCTCCCACATGAAGGTTTACATTAGGTGTGCACAGCAAGGCAGGGGCTGGGTATGCTGTCTGATGTGGACCGGATAGGTAGGACTCAAACCACCGCAACACTGTACCTGCAAGTCCTACGTAATGCCTGAGATGAGCCAGTAGCACTTCATGGTAATCCACGTCAAAAGTTGAAGAAAGGTCAAGCACGACATGGATGGACTGATGTCCACTTGCCCTTGCTAGGAGGAAATCATGGTGCACCTTGATTAAAGCCGTCTCTGTACTATGACAGGGCTGGAAACCCGATTGGAAAAGCTCCTAGATGTCATATTTCTCCAGATGGTGTTCCAGCTGCACTGCCACCACATTCTTAATCAATTTTTGCAAAAAGGGAAGGTTTGAGACAGTGCAAAGGAGAGGCAGCTGTAGGAACTAGAGTGAAGCCACTACATGAAAGAATCACTTTGCAAGGGAGTAAGTCAGGCTACTTGCTAACCACATGGATGGAAAACCAGCAAAACTGCTTACTGCTTGGTACGAGGATAAAAACGTTATTTAACACTCATGGCAGCAGCAGCAAACAGTCCCCACATTGTGCCAATGTTTTGTGCTGTAATGTGCACTTTGTCGTTGTAGGCCTGTAGTTTGAGAGATCATCAGGGTCTAATGCAGCAGTATGTTAGAAAAGAGCAAAAGCACACCCAATGCCAGCAGGAGAATATGAAACTGAAAATAAATATATACACACACCTGTGGCCACCACCTTTGCACTCCTGATGCTACTATAACCACCAGTTTGCTTCTTTTAGTTTCACTTCAGTCCTTTATTGCAATATAATTTTTCCCCCAATTGTTTTTTTTATGTATTTGCTGCCCTCAGTCAACTCTCCAATTACTTCTGGGAACTTGTTCCCACCTTTTACTGGGTCTTGAAATGTACAGCTGCAAAAAAGACATTCTTGTCATCAGCTCCCTACTGAATAGAGTGTATGTGCATCAGCACAGGCTGGTTCAGCCTTTCACCAGGCACTGCAACTTTTTTCACCATCCAAATGTGGATCTAGCTATGCAGTGATGCAACAACTGCTGCCCCCTTATGTCACCAAACAGTTGCTGTGTTAGCCTAAACAGAGTTTTAAAATGGAACATTTTGCATTTTTCAGCAAAAAGAGCTACCCCTACTGGCAAAACTGCTGCCATCATTAAAAATCCTGGAGTCACCCCTGGCACTACCTGATACATGAGAAAGGAAAACACAGACAGAATGCACATCAGGTTCGGCTCGTTGGCGCAGCGGTTGGATTTCCGCTTGCGACGCCGGCGACCCGGGTTCGGGAATGGACTCGGTCAGCTGGAGAGCTGGAGAAATGGGTGAGTAGGTCTCGAGCATCCCATGACTGCTCACCTACTCCAGGGGTGGGAGGTATTCAGGACCACTGCATGGTACCCCTGGCGGAGGCCGGGGGTCAATCGCCAGCGACCTGGGCGTTGGGGCGTGGTGAGACGTCGGCTCACGCCTTGGCCTCGTGGCACACCACACCCCAGAAAAAAGTGGAAATACCAGCCTCCGGGTTGGCGGATGATGGCTGCCGCCCTCGCTGACCCGAGGGTCCTGTGCCCTCGATCCCACCTCAGCAGCGCCCAGGGACTGATGCCTAATGCGCTGAGGCCCCACCCCGGTGTCTTTCACCCGGAGGAGGGGACCCACTCGGCAAGGGATATGCGGGCCACCCCTGGGTCAGCTGCGATGTGAGGTGAGGGGAGGACAGGGCGAGAGTCCTGATAGCAATGTGCAGCGGAAGGAGTGGCAAACCGGAGGCACGACCGGAGGAAAAAAAAAAAAGAATGCACATCAGGTACTGACCACTTGCAGATACTTGCTAAATGAAAGTAAGGCCCTCAACGAAGTGTTACGCCTTGGACATGAAGCGCCAGGATCTTTAGTGCCACTGTTCTCAAACATATGAGCTAAAGTTCTAAATAAATCTTGGATTTTTACAGTCACTTTTTGCAACTATTATTTACTTTTATTTTGCAAGCATTTACAAGTATGCAGTACCTGGAGTGCATTCTTTTTGTGTTTTCCATTCAGCTGTTTTCTGTTTGCACCCACCACTTGTCTGAGTGCGCATGGCTACAATGTATACATGGGAAATGACTGGATGGATATTTTTGGCTGTAAATTCATATATTCAGCAGCCAGAAATGTAAAAAGTGATCTGGACCAGCTCTGCAGAGACCACCAGCAAACTGCAAAACCCTTGGTTTTATTTATTTCTTTAAAATTTGGTTATCACAGATAGGTACACTGACCTGAAGCTCATTTTCAGGTGAGACCTGGAGGAGGGGGATCGGGGAAGATGACAGAATTCAATTAATGGAGCGCAACGTATGCAGTGGTTTCCCAAGTCCAGACAAACTGGCCCAAGTGGGGATGGGGTCTGGATTTGAATCTGAGCTGGCTCACCTATTTTGAATTTCTGTGATATACACTCTTCTAAAATACTATATAAGCTATTGAAAGAGCCTCTGACAGAATGGGGACAACTCTGAAAAAACAGAAGAAATTGGATGCATTAGCTTCTGGTTGATATATAGTACTTATCTTTCACTCACATTTTATTATTTATAACAAGTTCTGCCTGCTTGTCTACAGGTGACATCACAATTCTCTCCACTGACATCACAACTGACTGCTACAGAAATTAATATGATTTTGCCAAGTCAGGATTAATTAATTTATTTATTTGACAGTTTTTTTTGGTCAGGAAAGACACATTAAACTAAGGCTTGTTTCCAGGTGCATCCAGGGATCACAGGGAAGTTAAGTGCCTTGCTCACGGTCACACAGTATGCAAGTGGTGGCTGTGAGACTGATACCCAGTTCTCCAGGTTTACAGCTCAGTGCTCTTAATCACTCTGCTGTACGGCCTCCCTATTATGATGTCAGTTGTAGATAAGTAGCCAGAGGAGATGAAGACCAGCTATCGAAGAATCCTGTGTTCATTCAAATATTCTTCATAACAAAGAATGCTGGGGAGACAACGGAGGAAACAGTGGAGTGCTATGCTGATTTCTGTCTAAAGCTTGTGTTGCTTAATGTTTATCCTGTGATAGCAGAGACTCTTCACATTCCTCACAGAGCTCTCTTTTGGTTTCTTTTCCTAAAGTATTTTGCTTTTCATGACTTTTTGTCCTCTCTTTTTCTCTGCTTCCAACACACAGTAACGAACTTGTGTGTGTGTGTATATATATATATATATATATATGTAGATATATATATAGATATATCTATATATATAGCTATATATATTTATATAAAATATATATTTCTTCTCTATTTATCATATGCCATTTCCATCTGGAAACGTGCTGCAGCTCTAGACCGCATTATTGGTTTCTGGTTCCCCTACAGAGAATAACCACAAATATTAAACACTTTTAGGGCTGTTTTCATGCTGTGTACCACAAGTTTCAGTAAATCATTATCCGTCTAGACTGTAAAGAGGAGACAGAAAATCATGACTGGAAACAACCATTCTTGGGCAAGTTTCATTCAATATTTGTGCAATAAGTGAAGTGCATTATTGTACTGCATGGAGGGTTACAACCTGCAGACCTTCCCATGAACAAACTATTTGTACTATCTAAGCCTATTTAATTTCAGTGACTACTTTAGTGCTGGGTGAATAGGATCTTTAATATCTGATGTGCTGCTTTGAGTATGAGATATGCAGATCTGCCAGCTTTGACAGTAGGTTTGAATAAAGACCTGTTGAAGGTTCATCCCCCCTTCCTATCACTTGGACCCTGGTCCTCTTGAGCCCCCCCCCCCCCACTCCTCCTTACTCCTAACTCCTTCCATTTTTTTCCTTCATAATTTTATTGAGCAATAATAATACATTGTTAATAATACATAGAATAACAGTACAGATAATGCAAAAAAGTGAAACATTCATATTAACAAAAAAATTATCAAAATAATCTAACAAAGACATATAGTCTGAGTCAGGAAAGTGGTAAACAGTTTATCTTTTTAGTTTTCATTTTCTCTCTCTCTCTCTCTTACTTATCTTCAATATGTTGAAAATTAATTTTGCCATTATTATTTAATACAGCGATGACTTTTAATGGATATTCTGGCTGCCCCATGTTGGATTTAGGTTGTCTCTAGAAAGGACGAAAACGGGTTTCTAGATTGCCTCAGATTGTTTCAGTTTATTTTGAATTGAGGAGAAATTCTATCATTACTTACCACTTCCCCATGTATGTAATCCAATCATTTAATATGGAGATCTCACTGTCCTCCTATTTTGCCAATATAATTTTGCATCCTAAGGCAGCAGCCAGAATCCAGTGCTATGATTTACTTCCCACATGGAACAAGTATAAAGTACCTCCCAGAATAAACAGACCAGGAGCTAGCGGTATGTTAACATTTGGTTGCCTTTAAGCATATTTCACAAATGCAGTTCAGGGCAACTCCACAGAACATGAAGCAGGGAGGCATGTTTTTGGTTGCAGTTCCAACATCTGCCATCAGGGTATTTCCACATTTTTTTCTAGTCTGTCAGGGGCATAATAATAATGATGCAGGGCTTTATACTGCTCAAGGTGCCCACGTACCTCTTTACAAGATCTATAGGCATTTCTTCATATTATGTCCCATGATTTGGGGGATAAATGTTTACCTATGTCTCGTTCCCATTTCTGTCCTGTGGGTGCCATCATACTTTTGTTATTATTGAAATCTGTCTTATATATAAGAACTGTGCTTCCTTTCCTCAGGGCTAATTTATGGAAGGATACCCATGCTTGTGAGATCTTTGTTTGGTAATTGGGTCCCATTGCAGGCTTTAAAGCATCCTTTATTTGGAGGTGTTGGTGGAATTGAGTAAATAGGAGATTAAATTTAATTTTCAGTTCCATTAATGAATACAGAATTCCTATATTTATTCAGTTTTAGTAATTGGGTAGGCCCACTGAGTCCAACAAGTGGTCCTTTTTTCAGAGGTGACCCAGAGTTAATTACAGGTAGTACAAAAAAGCATAGTTGCAGAATAACAAAGTAGTACACAAAATGACTTACAAAGGTACATTACTGTCTTACACATGACAAATTCTAGACAATTGTTAATACACGTAATACCATTATGTGGTTCAGGCAATACAACAAACAAGACAACTATATGTGGGTCAATTATATTTTTTATTGTTTTAATACCCTTCGTTGAATAGTTGTCCATTGGCACCCATCTTTCGAATTTAATTCTCGGGTTTAACCACAATGGTTGATATTCATTTGGTGGTTCTATAAAGCCCACTGCAAAGGAAATGTATTTATAGGCAATTGAAGTTCTAAGCAGTACTTGGTGGGATGGCAGGTGTCCAGCTAGTGCATTGAACAACGGGTTTGTTACTGGCCTAGGCTTTCAAATTGTTTGTTCATGAACAACTCAGAGAGGTGATTTGTCATTAGCACTAAACCAATTAGTTAAACATTTGATAAGAAAAGCAAAATGCCATTTCCTGAGGTTGCGGAGGCCAAATCCACCATCTTTTCTGTGTGCCTGCAATTTAGTCAAACTCAGCAGAGGAGGCTTACCTTTCCACAGAACATTTTAAATTATTTTATCAAATTTTATTTATTTATTTATTTATTTTTTGTTTACCGGGTAAGTACACTAGACAAATATTATGCCTATTTTCAGGAACGACCCGGGAGAGTACAAAAGGGTACAACAGGTACAACAATACAGCAATTGGTTCAGATGAATACATTAGATACAGAAACAGGAGAAAAGACAATTTTTACAGTTTTTACAGTTACGTAGAAAGTACACCCAGATTCAATGCTGGGGCAAGGTATAGATTGGAGATAAATACAAATGACCAACAGGGCTAGTGGGGATTTATGAGCATAGGAACACCATAGAGTCAGTCAACAAGGGAGGGGGATTTGGACAAGGTCATAGCGCAAGAGTGGTGATGCCAGAGCAGGAGAGAAAGAAGCCGGCACCAGTGGGCACCGGGTGACTAAGGGGGCTTAGGGCATTCACAGCGAGAGGCCAACTTAAGATGATCCCACAGGGAGGTCCGGAAAAGCTTGTGAGAGAGGGCAGTATGGACACTTTCAGGAAAGGAGTTCCAGAGCCTGGGACCATGGACAGCAAAACTCCGGTCCCCCATGATGGTGAGGGTGGTAGGCACATTTAGTAGTCTGGGGCCTTGGGATCGCAGCAGGTAGGGGGAGAGGTCAGCAGGGGCAAGAAACCGGGCCAGTTCTGGAGGGGTGCCGGAGCTAAGTACTTTACTCGCGAGAAACCCAGTGCTAAAGTTAAGGTGATTGAGCGAGGATAGCCAGCCAAGCTTCTCGTAGAGCTCACAGTGATGGGTGAGGCGGGGGGCAGCCAGGGCAAACCGACAGATGTTGTTGTACGTTGTGCTCCACTTGCTTAGAAGGGTCTTAGAAGTATGAGCAAATATGAGGGAGCCGTAGTTGAGGGAGGGAAGTAGTACTCCCCTGGCAAGAGCTATGCGAGCCGCTGGAGTAAGGTTGTACCGAGCCCTGTAGGCCATCCCCAGCTTACGGTTTACCCCACTGCAGGCATTATGGATATGACTACCAAGGTCCAGTTGGGGATCAAGCATCACTCCAAGATATTTGAGGGAGGTCACGGTTGGGAGAGGGGAGCCATCTTCATAGTTGATATGAAGGGGAGTTGAAGAGGCCCGTATTTTGGCAGCTGAACCGAAGAGCATAGCCTGGGTTTTGTTTTGATTGAGGACCAATTTATGGTTGGAGAGCCATGCCTGGATGTTCCAGAGGTCTTCAGATAAGTGTCGGTTTAGTGTGGCTGTATCACAGGAGTGGGCCAGGAGAACCAGGTCATCCGCATACATGGTGACACAGCAGCTGGAGACCACATCAGGGAGATTGTTGATGAACAGGAAAAAGAGTAGGGGACCCAGCACAGAGCCCTGAGGGACACCAGAGGTAACAGGCCGGGGGGCAGAGAGGACTTTATTGAATTTAGTTAGTTGTTTTCTGCCATATATGTAGTCAGAGACCCAGTTTAGGCAGAGGGGGACAGACCAATTTACCGAACCAGATGCTGTCTGTTTCAACAGGTAGGTTTTCAAGTACATATACAAGTTGGGGGGCTGAAAGCAATTTAAAAGCATTAGTTTTTTCCAGACAAAGATACATTTAACGTTCCCACTTTAGTAGGTCCATGTATTCTAACTTGTTTCTGGCATCTTCTCTACTCTTTCATTGCCTGCCTGCCTCCTGCCCTCCCTACCCCCCAAGTCTGATCAGATTGGCCTGTTTCTACTTTACGAAAATACCATCAGTCAATTTTCATGCAATGTTGCCACACCCTATGTACACCATATTTCAGACTTTTATTTATGTATATAGTTTTATATATAATTACACTTTGGTCTACATATACTCATTGTATAATAAATAAAGTAATTGTACAGTTTCTTTCTTTGCTCTGTGTACTATATATATATATATGTACACATATATATACAAAATTACACATGCCCACTCAATGCAAAGCATCATGGGCTGCATATGCAAATCACCACAGAATGTTATACTGGTTCAACTTTAAGCAGAATTGCAGTTCTGCTTAAAGTTGAACCAGCATAACATTCTGTGGTGATTTGCATATGCAGCCCATGATGCTTTGCATTGTGGGGTTATGTGTGATTTTGTATTTTCTTGAAACTTGGCTTCCCAGCCAAATGCCCTTTGGGGTAACCCTTGCCTCAGTGTTTGCACACAGAGGTTCTTTGTCATATATATATATATATATATATGCCTAATTTGCTTTATTTGGCTGCTCCTCCAATCTTTTTACAGTGCTGTTAGATTTTGTAACCAGTTATTGTTACCATTTTGATTATTTTTTTGGCTGTATGGTTTGACTGTTTGCCCCATTTCCTCTGTAACCATTACTCTCGGTTACACCTGGAAATGTTTGGCTCAGTGTACATTTCTGTCACCTAATTACAGATTAATAAATACATCAAACAATAAACAAAAGTGAAACTCAATTTCCCTGGATGGGCATGTTCTTGTCATCATTCCTACATTATTAAATTAGCAGTGCATGTGACCTATGACAGCAGATTTTCCAGACCCGTTTTGTGTCTGCTTGCTATAGATAAATTGACTCCCTCCCAGTGCATCCCATTATGCTTACTTTCCATCGTGTGAGTGGAACAGCGCAGGAGTGGAACAGCATTGCCATCTTTGGAGTCAGCAGTCATCCGCAGGTAACAACAGGCATGGAGGGAACATGCACAAACAGAGGTGAGAAAGAAGTAAGTGCCTCAGCTGGGACTTGAACTCAGACCACCTGGAATACTGTTCTGATTGCGTTAACCAGCTGTGCCACTGAGACAGCTGGGACCTGGGCTGTCCCTGAGCCCACTACTCTTTCTCAAATGCACAACCCAATGGCAACACAAATATTTACTTGTAACAATCACACAGGAGTGCAGTGTGGATATTTAAGGAACACACACAAACAGAGTTGAGAAAGAAGTAAGTGCCTCAGCTGGGACTTGAACCCAGGCTGCCCGGAATACCATTCCAATTGTGCTAACCAGCTGTGCCAGTGAGGCAACTGGAACCTGGGCTGTTTCTGAGCACATTACTCTGAGGCAGTATAGCACAGTGGTTAAGGCTCTGAGCTGCAAATCTGGTGACATCCAGCAGACCAAACCTGGGTTTGAATCCCACAGCTTCCACTTGCATACTGTGTGACCCTGAGCAAGTCACTTCACTTCCCTGTGCTCCCAGGTTGCACTTGTAAAAAAGCTTTCAGCTTAGTGTGTCTCACCTGCTTAAATAACTAAACAAAACAAAAAAAAACTCTTTCTCAAATGCACAACCCAATGGCAACACAAATATTTACTTGTAGCAATCATATGGAAGTGGTGTGTGCATATTTATGGAACACATGCAAACAGGGGAGAGAAAGAAGCAAGTTCCTCAACTGGGACTTGAACCCAGCCCGCCTGGAATACTATTCCGATTGCACTAACCAGCTGTGCCACTGAGACAACTGGAACCTGGGCTGTCCCCGAGCACATTACTCTTTCTCAAATGTACAACCAAATGGCAACACAAATATTTACTTGTAGCAGTCACACAGGTGTGTGGTGTGTATATTTATGGAACACATGCAGCAAGCAGAGGTGAGAAAGAAGTAAGTGCCTCAGCTTGAACCCAGGCTGCCCAGAATACCATTCTGATTGCACTAACCAGCTGCACCACTGAGACAGCTGGAACCTGGGCTGTCCCCTAGCACATTAAGGAATGGAGGTAACTCTGCCAGTACAGTAAGGTAAGAAAGAATACCTGTTTACTTCCTGCTGCCTGGGTAGATGTACAGGAGTATGTTAAGGGGCTAACAACAAGGAAGTAACAGTCCCTACATACATTAAGTACCTGTTATGTCATATCACGGGCCCTCGTAAGGCAGTAAACTCCAAGTTAGGGCTGATGTATAAAATCAGTTATAATCACACCCCTTCAACCAATCTAGCCAATGATATAGGAAGGTACTGGCTGGTTAGACTGACATCATTGGTGGGGAAGCTAATGGGGGGGTCACATCAGGCGAACCTGATAGATTTCTTCAACTGGGTATTCAGTGAAATAGATCAAGATGGGGCAGTAGACATGGCCTACATAGACTTCAGCAAGGCCTTCACACTGTACCACATAGAAGGCTCATTAGGGAACTGAGCAATTTAGTGTGGGTCCTAAGGAGGAAAATTGGATATGAAATTGGTTGATGAACAGGTAACAGAGGGTGTGGTAAGCAGTTCTCTCGAGGGAGTGGAGACTGACCATCGGGGTACCTCAGTGCTCAGTACTGGGTCCAGTGCTCTTTAATGTCTTTATAAGTGACATTGCAGAAGAGCCAGAAGGGAAGATATGCCTCTTTACAGATTACACCAACATGTGCAGTAGGGTGGACACTCCAGAGGGGGTATAGAGAATGTGGAGAGACCTGGGAAAACTAGAGGAGTGGTCAAGTGTATGATAGCTGGGTTTCAATGTGAAAGAGTGCAAAATCATGCACTAGGGCACAGAATATAGTAATAGGGAGAGGTCACCAAACAGGAAAACGACCTGGGAGTAATCAGATCTGATGACCTCAAGGTGCCAAGGCAGTGCAACATGGCAGTTGGTTGAGCCATTGTGATGCTGGGGTGCATTTTGAGGGGTATCACCAGCAGAAAGAGGGAGGTGGAGTTGCCTCTGTATTGATCATTGGTGAGACCCCACCTGGAGTATTGTGTCCAGTTCTGGAGACCACATCTCAAGAAGGACATAGACAGAGAAGAGGGCATCCAGAAGAAGGCAGCTAAATGGTACAGGGGCTGCATCAAATGCTCTATGAGGAGAGACTAAGGGATCTCAATATGTACACTCTGGAACAGAGGTTGGGGGGATGTGATCGAGACCTGTAAATACTTCACGATGCTGAACGAGGTAATGAAGGGGAGTATTTTTCAGAGGAGAAGATGCACAAGATCAATGGGACATGCAATGAAGCTGAAAGAGGGAAAATTTAGGAGGGCCATGAGGAAGTACTTTTTCACTGAGAGAGTGGTGGATGCCTGGAATGTTCTTCCAGAAGAGGTAGTGGGGTGAAAACAGTGGTGGGCTTCAAGCATGCAGGGGATAGGCACAAGGGAATCTTAGTTGGGAAATGGGGGAGGGGTAGTCAGAGCACAGGTAGTGTCTGCGGTGAAAGTATACACAGGGGAACAAATAAAGGGCTAACTGGATGGGCCAAATGGCCCTTATCTGCTGGCAAATTCTATGTGTCTATGTTATGGTGGTCATTTTCACCTATACGTTGTTTATGACATTTGAGATTTCCCATTATTTCCTGGCTTGTACAGTACCCTTCTTTCTTCCTTTTGAGTCTGTATTAGTACATTGTGTTTCAATTAAATGTATTTTTTTCCAAAGACAAAGGAAATATACAAGAGAACAAAATTTCAGACTGATAGATAAAACATCTGAGGTCGGGTAACTGTAAACAAGTAATACAGAAGTAATTTAACCTAGGCTTTTGCAACAAATTCAATTAATCTTTTTGAACTGTATAGCACAGAGAAATATTGGAACAATTAAAAGGCATGTCATAACATGGAGTAAGCAAGTTAGTGAACAAGACAAAGGCACTGTAAATGAAGCAGTCAACTGGTAATGGGTTGTTATTAATATCTGAGGCAAAAATGTCTAGACAGCATGCTAGATTTTCACTTGTATAGTAGGATTTGCCCTAGATAAAACCATAATAAGGCAGTTGTCAGTAAATCAAAAATCCATTAACCAACATTTAAGTCATATTTGAACTGTAAAAACGGGGGCTCAAATAGAATTAAATAATTCAAGCTGGTCGTTTAGGAGATAACACATTCTTTTGTTCTGGGCTACTGTTGCTAAACCATTAAACCATTCCCCATATGAGGGGATCCTAGGGGATTCCCATGTTGATAACAGCAGCCTCCTTAAAGAGAGTGAAGCTGTTGAAACCCATTCAGACTGATGTTTATTCAAGTCTTTCAGATGTGAGGTAAGACCCAATATGTATACTTCAGGTGAGAAGGGAATTTTAGAATTTATTACCTTTTTGCTAATGTTATCTACCTCGTTCCAGATGTCAGCAATGTTCAGACAGGTTCACAATACGTCCAGCAGATCTGTGTGGTGTTCATTATCTCTCTAACATGGTCCATCTGGGAGATACTGCATGGTTTCAAGCCTTCGGGGAGAATAATGGTAATGATGCAGGATTTTAAATTGGGTGGTTTGCCTTGGACCTCTTTACAGGCCTTATAAGCATTGGACCATGAGGACAGCCATTCATTATCATTTATATTGTGACCTAGTTCATCTACCTATTTAAGTTTATGTGAAGCAGATATTTTGCATAGGTTCTTATTTGAGGATAGAAAACTATAGAAACACGCTGCTCCTCTTCTTGACACCGCTAATTTTAATACCTGATCCCAGCCATTCCTCATTGGGGGTAGTGAATAATACGTGTCTAAAATGGAGTGCAATAAAGCTTCCCTGACCTGCAAGTAGTGTACAAATTGGAATCTATGTAGTTTGTATTTTGTTTTGATACTTTCAAAGGGGAGCAGTGTTCTGTTGTTGGGATTTATTAGGTAACCAATGTTAGTTATCCCTTGTTTATTCCATCCCATGTCTTTTAAGTGTTTACCTCCAGCAGGGATCAGAAGATTATCCCATAAAGTTCGAAGATATCCAGGCAACTGATACATCTCAAGAAGGGATTGTGCTTTCTTTGTAGAGTTAAGATTACTCACAATACAGGAGTTATTTAAAATACTTTAAGGAGGATTTACAAATTAATAATCTGACAACTTCAAGGGGAGAACTATCTGCTGTTCTACCTCTAACCAAAAGGGGGCAGGCATGTGCATGGGTGGCTACAGGTATAGGGTAGCATGCTTGAACAAGAGAATAAGAATGCAGTATGATGCCATTCCCACCAGGGGAGGCCGAAACCTCTCTTTATCCAGGGTGCCCTTATCATTTGCACAGTGAGTCGGTGGGGGGCCCCAGACAAATTTCTTGATTAGACCAGTAATCTCATTTAATTTCTCCTTCCCAATTATGGCTGGAATATTTTGAAATAAGTAGAATATTTTAGGGGCTATCATCATTTTCTCTGAATTTACTCATCCCCAGATTGACATATTGCGCTTGCCCCATTTTAGGAGGTCAGTTTCCAAATCTTTTAGAAGTGAGCTAGATTGATGTTGATGATTTCATTTAGGTTCCTGGGTATTTAAAGCCCTATCCCTGGGTGAGATACTGCATCCCATGCCCAGCATTCTTTGGTTAAGCAACGTATGGAAGGTTGAAGTCTATAATAATCAATTAAATTTAGTCCCCAAGTTTTGTCTCAATTTATTGTCAATTCAGGCAGGAGTGCAAAGTTTCCTAATTCTGCATTAAGTACTTCAAAGAGAAAGTCCCACTCCAGGGAATCAACAGCTTTGGTGAAATCTAGTGAGAGCACAATGGTTTCTTTCATACTTTTCAAAGAGGCCCAAATTACATTCATTAGCCTCCTTATATTTTCCATTCCTTTTTATTTTTTGTTTTCCAATTTGGTCATCAATCACATTTCTAATTCTGTTTGCCAAAACCTTTGCCAAGATCTTATAATCATGGTTTAATAAAGAAATTGGTCTGTAATGTTCACACACCTGAGGATTCTTTTCATTTTCTAGAATAAGGATGATAAATGCTCTGTTTATTGACTCTGGCAGACTATATTTTTCAAAGGCCTTTTGGAAGACTCTATTTAAATATTTAGGTATAATGGGACTCATGGATTTAAACACTCTCCAGGTATGCAATAGGGGCCTGGGGATTTGCAATTTGGTAGATCTTTACTTGGGCAAGCTCCACTAAAGACACTTGTTTATTCAGGGAATTTATTTTTTGTTCATTAAGAGTTGGTAGTTTCAGGTGTTGGAGAAAATCCTTAATATTCTCTAGCTGACCTGGTTCTCTGCAGGTTTATAGATCCATGTAAAATTCAACAAAAATTTCACTAATATTTTTGTTATACTGTCATGGTATTATTTTTATCTAGTATACATGGAATAATATTTTACGACCGTTTGTTTTTTAAACTGTACACTAGTAATTTGCTTGACTTCTCACCTGAATCCTAGAAAGACTGTCTGGTTCTGCAGAAAGCATACTCTGTTTTGGCTGAGTGTATTTGTTTGAGTGATGTGATCTCAAATAGTCTAGTAGGGCTTTTGTTCCTGTTAAGCTTGTATTCATGGTCTGTTTAACACCCAAGGGACTTTGCTAGCAAGAGTTTTAGGGTCCATAAAGACAGACATAGCTGAATTGGGTGTTTTGCAGATGGATTGCTGCATTGGAGGAGGGTCATGGGCAGATTTTATTAATATGTTTGCATTTAAGGTAGCAATACAGAGGCTTCAGGCACCAGCAATACTTTAAAACATGCACATTACAGAGGATCAGTGCCAATACTAGAGTCTTTGCAGATGATAAAGTCAGTAGGACTGGGTGAAATTTACCTACCAAGAAAGTATGAATATACATTTCAAATTATATAGCTCCAAAGGTGGCAAAGTTGTAAGCATGGAATTATTTTCCAGAATTTTTACATGAATAATTAATTGCAAGATTTTGAACCCCTATAACTTCCCCTTCCCTTGTGCAAATGTCATGGAACCTAGCAACTGTTTATGGCCTCTTCCAGACAATATGTGTGCCAAATATTAGATATCTAGCTATAACAATGACATAGTTATGACCGATTAAATAATTTCAGAAAATTAAAAAACAATCATGAGATGTGAAATTTTACAGAATTTCATGTAATTTCATGAAAATCCATGAAATCAGAATTTGCTAATTTTGCCCAGCTCTAAAATTCAATTTGCAGTTAAGGGAGCTATAGTAATCTTCTTCAGTGTTAGGATCCAGTTATGAGGAAATGTAAGTCTTCAATCTGAAGAATGGACATGTGCCATCCTTAGAAAAGGGGAGTGTTCTGGAGAGTATATTGGTAACATAAGTGCTCAATGTTATGAAATCAAAAAAAAGGCTCACCAGAGATTAACAGTCTAAGTCTTGCTAGTTGTCCAGTTTCCCAGTTGCTGAAGTGGTCAGAAGTTTGCTGCAAAGATTTTCCTATCAATGGTAAATCCAGCATCAGGGTGTCTGGAAGGATCTGGATCAGAAAGATCTCGGCTGGGGGTCATGTGAAGTCTCGCGGGAGACCAAATTAGAAAATAATAAGTTATTGCCCATTTCAGCATAAGGGTAAAAGAAAAGCCATTTAAAAAATTGCCAGTTATTTTCTTCAGTGGACTATTTTTTCACTGCATTTGAGCAACCAGTCTGGAGGGCTGGTGTCAAAGCAGTATGGGAACTGACCTTCATAAGACTTTTTTCGGACCTGATTTTATTGTCTTTGAAATGACTACAGCATATGAGATCCCTCTCTGCCCTGGGTGCTCCATGGAGAACAGTGAAACAAGGTATTCATTCAGCATCTTAGCAATTCTTGACTCTCTTGCTATGTCCAGTTTACAAAGTTCAGGTATAAACGTGCCTGGACGCAACTTGCAGAATGAGTGTAACCTGATCTATCATTTATATATATATATTTCTAGCACTTTTTGTCCCAAAGCTGGATGTAACATATCATAATAGTAATTCTGCAGATAAATCCAATTTTTAAATATAGCCCCATGTTATGACTTTTAAAAATCCCACCCAACGTAATTAGGAGTTACATCCATTATATGTCTTTTGATCACCCCACCCAGCACAACTAGGAGTTACTGTACATCCATTTTATGAATTTTGAAAATCTCACACAATTTGTTTTTTTAATTTGTTTACTAATTATTTTCAATTAAACCAAAATGTTCATAAAGAAATCTTTCATGAAGGTTTTTTTTTAAATCTACACGCGTCACAAAGATTTTGAACACAACTGGCATGAAAAATGTTCTAGGTACTATAGAAATAAAGGCCGGGATATTTAAAGCTTTGCACCATGCGCAAACAGTTTGCACTGGGCTAGCGCTGGGTTAGTGCCGGACTGCAATATTCAAAACCAGTAATAGCACTGGTGCAATGTGCTAGTGCTGGCGCAAAAAGATAATGTATGCATGGGGCAAAGTGAGGGGCAGGACCATGCATGCAGGAACAGTGCGATATTCAAACATTTAGCACAGCGCACAGCATGATAGTGTAACACCGAGTGCGGCACTAGTTACCGCCTAAGAAAAGGTAGTCTTATGTCTAGGCAAACCCAGGAAGGGGGGGCATGGACACAGCTGCACAGTCATGCAAGGTCACGCAATGTCACTAGTGCACAGCGCTACCTGACTGTACAGGTCACAGATGAAACATGGGGACATCTGGGAACTCAGATGTTATGCACACCCTTGGTGTGTGTGGTGCCCAGGGAGAAACCACCTCGGGTATCGCCCCCAGGGTTTCTGAAGCATCATACACCGCAGAGCTGCATAACGTCTGAGGCACCCACATGTCTCCATGCAGTATTTGGTATGTACTGTAATGTGTACCTAGTGTGACAGGTGTGTATTGCACGCTGCTGTGCATTGTATGACTGTATCAGACACCAGTGCATCGTAGCCACACAGTTGGTATCTCTGGGCAGTCCCAACACTGGGCTATGGCCCAATGTGCCCACCTAGTGGACATGGTGAGACAGGCCAATGTACAGAAATCATACATGGCTGAGAGAAACATAGAATTTGATGGCAGATACAGACTGCTTGGCCTACCTAGTATGCCCATTTCCCTACCTGATGGATAAGCTGCAGATTCTAGTTAATCAACAGCTTAATTCCTCCTACCACCCACCAGAATTGCCTTATGCCTGTCCCATGCATCCTTGAATTCTCCCACTGTTCCTGACTGAATAACCTCCTTAGGAAGGCTGTTCCATGCATCCACAACCCTCTCTGTGAAAAAATACTTTCTAACATTACCTCTGAGCTGCCCTCCTCGATCTTCAAATTGTGCCCCCTTGTTCTTGCACATGTCTTCTTCTGAAAGATACTACCCTCTTGTACTTTGTTAATTCCCTTGAGATACTTGAAAGTTTCTATCATGTCCCCTTTCTCCCTCCTTTCCTCAAGGGAATACATATTAAGCTGCTTTAGTCTCTCCTTGTATGTCTCCTGGTGCAGACCCTGCACCATTTTGGTTGCTCTCCTCCAAACAGCCTCCACTCTGTCTATGTCTTTGCGGAGATGGAGTCTCCAGAATTGCACGTAGTACTCCAGACGGGTTCTCACTAACTGTCTGTACAGAGGGATAACAACTTCCTGTTTTCTACTGTTGATGCCTCTCCCTATGCATCCCAGTATCTCTCCAGCCCTCCTTACTGCCTTTTCACATTGCTTGCCCACCTTTAGGTCATCTGATATACTTACTCCTAGGTCTCTTTCAATTCTTGTTGTTGTTATTAACTCACCCCCCCCCATTGTGTACTGTTCCCCTGGGTTTTTGTTTCCCAGATGCATTACCTTTGCATTGAATCTGAGCTGCCACACATTTGACCGATCCTCTAACCTTGCCAAGTCCCTTTTAATCCTTTCCACTCCACCTTGTGTATCAACCCTGTTGCAGATCTTTGTGTCATCTGCAAAGAGACATACCTTTCCTTCCAGGTGCTCTCCAATGTCACTTATAAAGACATTAAAGAGGACCGGTCCCAGTACCAAACCCTGCGGTACTCCGCTAGTTACCCTCCTTTCCTCACTGTGGACTCCGTTTACTATTACCCTTTGTGTCCTGTTGTCTAGCCAGTTTTTTATCCAGGCTACCACCTTGGGACCCACTCCAAGGCTGGCTAACTTGTATATTAATCTTTTGTGTGAGACTGTGTCAAATGCCTTGCTAAAATCTAGGAAGGCCATATCCACAGCCCCTCCCTGGTATACTACTTTGGTCACCCAGTCAAAGAAATCTATTAGGTTTGTCTGACATGACCTTCCTGCTGTGAAACCATGCTGCCTTGGGTCCTGTGCCCCACTGGCCTCTAGGTACTCAACAATTCTTTCCTTCAGAAGTGATTCCATCATTTTTCCCTACCACTGAAGTCAAACTAACTGGTCTGTAGTTTTCTGCCTCTGCCCTGCTCCCACTTTTGTGAAGTAGAATCACATTTGCCCTTCTCCAGTCCTCAGGTACCACCCCATCCTCCCATGATTTGTTAAAGAGAGTAGTCAGTGGTGTTACTAGTTCTACCCTTAGTTCTTTTAGAATTCTTGGGTGAATCCCATCAGGCCCAATTGCTTTGTCCACCCTCAGTTTCAAGAGTTATTTCAAAACCCTTTCTTCTGTAAATGGACTGGTATCGACCCCCCTATTCAGAGTTTCTCTCTTGTTTGGTTTAGGTACCTCCCCCTCCTCTTCCATTGTGAATACTGAGCAGAAATATTCATTCAGTATCCCTGCTTTTTCACTGCCACCCTCTGCCCACATTTCCTCCCCTTTATTAAGTTTCTGTATCCCTCTCTTGGCCTTTCTTCGCTCCCTAATGTACTTATAAAAGGTTTTATCCCCCTTCTTAACAGAGTTGACTATCTTTTCCTCAGTTTGTGCCTTTGCTATTCTGACTGCCTTCCCTGCCTCCTTCTGCTTTAACTGATAAAGTTCTCTGTCCTGCTCCTTCTGTGTTTCCTTACATTTCCTGAATGCAATCCTTTTCTCCTTAACTGTCCCTGCCACCTCTTTTTAGAACTATAGTGCTTTTTTCCTTAGTTTTGATTTGTTGATTTGTTTCACACAAAGGCTTGTTGCCTCTGTGATGGCTGTTTTTATTCCCCATTGTTCCTCCACCCCTCCTTCTTGCTCGTTTGCTAATGCTTTTCTCAGGCACCCTCTCATTTTCCCAAAGTCAGCCTTCCTAAAGTCTAATACTCTTGTTTTTGTATGACTTGACTCTATGGCTATGTATATTGTGAACCGCACTGTTTGGTGGTCACGTGTTCCCAGATGGCTACCCACTTCTAAATCTGAGATCCTTTCTCCTTCCCCATTTGAGAGTACCAGGTCTAAGATTGCTCCCTTCCGAGTGGGTTCTAACACTGGCTGTCTGAGGCATGCCCCCTGTAGGCCATCAAGAATGACCCTGCTCTTGGATGTGCCTGCAGCAAAGGTACTCCAGTTAACATCTGGCATATTCAGGTCCCCCATCAACAATATCTCCCCTTTTTCTACCATTTTAAGGATGCCTTCTATCATTTCCTTGTCCATTTCCTCCCCCTGAGATGGGGGTCTGTACACAACCCCCATGCGGATTGTGGTGCCATTTCCTGTCTCCAGGGTAACCCATAGTGACTCATCAACTTCCTGTTTACTCTTTAGTTCTATTGCTTTAATCCCTTCCCTTATATAGAGAGCTAATCCTCCTCCTCTTTTCCCCAACCTGTCCTTACTGTAGACTGTGTGTCCTGGTATGTTGACATCCCAGTCATGGTTCTCTGTGTACCACATTTCAGTGACTGCCACAATATCCAGGCATCCCTCTTCCATCGAGGCCACTAGTTCAGAGAGGTTGTTGCACATACTGCGGGCATTGGTACTCATCATCTTCCATTTATTTTTTATGGTCTTACCCCTTTTAGCCCCATCCCTGTCCTTATTGCCTTTTTCTGCATTTATCCCTGCCCTGCTCCCTACTGACTTCTCTACCTTGGTGTTTACCTCTCTAGCTCCTGTGTTTTGTGAGGGGAGACTGGGATTTCCCTGCTCTTTTTCAGTGCCTCCTCCCTTGCCTAGTTTAAATGCTTGCCAATGAAGCATTTAAACTTGTCACCTAGGATCCTGGCTCCCCCCCGGACAGATGCAGACCATCACACCAGTATAAGCCTGCATCTCTCCAGGTGGCTCCCCAGTCCCCAGTGAAGCCAAAACCCTAAGCTCCTCAACAGTTTTTCAACCATTCATTGAATCCCATGGTGTGGAATACCCTAGCATCATCCTTGCCATAGACAGGCAGCACCTCCGAGAAGGTTACCGTTCATGCTACTTATCTAAGGCCCCTCCCCAACTCCACAGACTCCTCTTGCACCACTCTGATCCCATTCACAGCCAGATCATTTGTCCCTAGGTGGACAATAACATCCAGCTCCCTCCCTCGTGCAGCTACTCCCACGATCCTGAGGATTTGCTTCCTGTCTCTCTGAGTCGTGGTGCCAGGCAGGCACCTTACCTCCCTATCTCCTTCCTCCCCCACTTCTGCCCCCAATGATTGAGTCCCCCACCAGGAGTTGTTTCCTTCCCCTGTGGGGTCTCATGCCACCCTTACTGTGGGTCTCCTTTGTGGAGGTTCCCAGCATCCTCCTTGGTCTCCACTGCAGCTGCCTCCATAGAGGAACCACTCTTTTCCAGAACAGTATATGAATTGTGGAGAGGTACAACTGGATGGATGCACCTCTGTTCCACCACTCTCTCCCTCCCTGAGCTCACCTAGGTCCAACCGCTCCTCTTTCTTGGCAACGTCTGAGGTAATGGTGGTTGTCCTGGTGGTCCCTGGGTGGGGGAAGAGGTTTCACGAATCCTAGCCAGGTCAGTCTGGAGACAGACAACCTCCTCCCTCAGACCAGAGAGGTGCCTGCAAACAGGGCAGCATTGCAACCTCCAGAATGTCTTCCGGAACACTGCTGCCCCACAGCCATTGCACTGCACCACTCCCATCTTGACTTATTTTGTGTCCCCTCTCCTGTTGCTTTGTATGCTTACTGTCTCCTCCCTCTATGTATTTTTACACTTACTTTCCTACTGCCTATGTGCCCTTACAACTCTTGCCCTTCCTGTTCTGGGACAAGAACTTCCTGTAGTCTTCAGTAGTCTCCTTCTTCTGTGCTTGGATTCAGACCTCCAGCAGCCAGGGGGGAAAAAGAGTTATTTTTTAGGTTCCTTCAAGTTGATGAAACTAATGTGTCTCAGTGATCCTTCCCTTCCTACTGCCAAAAAGGAAGTTCATGTTGTCAGTCAAATCCAGTGGCTGTAAAACTAGAACTGGCTTTGGGTGGGAGAGTGGAGGGGTGGGAAGGAGGGCAATTAGTAACAAATCTGTAGTTCTAGACTGCTGCTTCTTGCTCTGAAACCAAAGTTCTCCTCTGTCAAAGACAGCAGGAGGCTTCAATTGGAGACACCTGCTTGTATACTCCTAAGCTACCCCCAATTAGATTCACCCTCTGCTGTGACTCAGTAAATTAAGCTGATACAGCCCCCTTCCTCAGAGAAACACACAGTGACTTTCTTCTCTTTTGTTTACTTAAATGAGACCCCCGTCTTCTAATAAAGTATCTGTTTGCTTAATCAAACAGGTACTCAATCCTGCTGAGATAGAAGTGATTTATCAGTAAAAAATCTGTAGTTCTAGACTGTTGTTTCTTGTTCTGAAACCAAAGTTCTTCTCTGTCAAAGACAGCAGGAAGCTGCAATTGGAGACACCTGCTTTTGTACTCCTAAGCTGCTAAGCCACACACCCAATTAGATTCACCCTCTGCTCTGACTCAGTAAATTAGCTGATACAGCCCCCTTCCTCAGAGAAACACACAGTGACTTCCTTTTTTTTACTTAAATGAGACCCCCTTCTTCTAATAAAGTATCTGTTTGCTTAATCCAAACAGGTACTGACTCCTGTTGAGATAGAAGTGATTTATCAGTAATAAATCTATAGTTCTAGACTGCTGTGTCTTGCTCTGAAACCAAAGTTCTCCTCTGTCAAAGACAGCAGGAAGCTGCAATTGGAGACACCTGTTTTTGTACTCCTAAACTGCTAAGCCACACCCCCAATTAGATTCACCCTCGACTCAGTAAATTAAGCTGATACAGCCCCTTCCTCAGAGAAACACACAGTGACTTTCTCTTTTTTCAACTTAATGAGACCCCCTTCTTCTAATAAAATATCTGTTTTTCTGTATATCTGTAAAATATTTGACTCTGTTCCTCATGTGGGCCTGTTGGATAAGCTGGGAGAAATGGGGGTTGGGAACCAGATGATCAGATGGATAGGCAATTGGCTCCAGGACTGGACCCAGAGGGTCATAGTTGGCAGGATAGTCTCATCTCCAAGGAGGGTCAGTAGTGGGGTCCCACAGGGATCAGTCCTTGGGCCCCTTCTGTTCAATGCCTACATCTCTGACATAAGGACAGGAATCAGGGAGTGAAATGAGTCTCTTTGCGGATGTTTCGAAACTGGGGGCGATGGTGGATGGGGAGGAGGGAGGGCCTAGAGGACCTGGAGGCTCTGGAAAGATGGTCTAGAAAGTGGAAGCTGAGGTTCAATGCAGGAAATGCAAGGTACTCCACCTGGGGCCAGAAACCCAGGCCAAGTGTACACCCTGGGGGAATGCTAGCAAGTCTCGATGGCTGAGAGGGACCTGGGGTGGTGGTGGATGTCAAGATGAACAACTCTGAGACTTGTAGGAGGGCAGCAGCCAAGGCCAACAGGATGCTGGGATGCATCACTAGAGGGATCACCTCCAGAAGGAGGGAAGTGATACTCCCTCTGTATAACTGCTTGGTGAGGCTGCACCTTGATTACTGCGTGCAGTTTTGGAGGACACACTTAAAGAGGGACATTAACCTCCTGGAGAGGGTCCAGAGGAGGGCAACCAAAATGATTTGGGACTTGGGGGACAGGACCTATGAGGAGAGGCTCGAAGAGCTAAATATGTACACATTGGAAGAGAGAAGGGACCGGGGGGACATGATAGAGGTCTTCAGGTACATGAAGAGGGTAAATAGGGGAGGAACAGTCAGGGTGCTTCAAAGGAAGGAGGAGGGGCCACTAGAGGGCATGGGTGGAAGCTGGAGGGGGGAAGATTCAGGGGAGAAAGGAGGAGGTGCTACTTCACTGAGAGGGTGGTGGAGCCATGGAATGCACTGCCTAGGGGGCTGGTGGAGGCAGAGACAGTGGAGGGGGTTCAAGAGGGGGTGGGACAGGTACAGGGGAAGGGTTCTGGAAGCAAAATACAATGCAGCAAGAATATCCGGAACTGGGAAGGGAGAAGCCAGAGAAGGCGAGGGGGACAGCAAGGTCAGCACCCAGGGTGGGGGGCTGACCAAACGAGCAGACACGAAAGACCGTTAGGCCTATTCTGCTGGCATTTTAGTATGTTAGTATGTTAATCCAAACAGGTACTGACTCTTGCTGAGATAGAAGTGATTTATCAGTAAAAAATCTGTAGTTCTAGACTGCTCTTTCTTGCTCTGAAACCAAAGTTCTTCTCTGTCAAAGACAGCAGCACATAATACATGCAGATGGCACCGCCCATGTCGCCATCCTCCTGCACCAGTCCTAACACTGTCAGGCATTAGTGGTTGCCCCAGCACCCAATGGACACCATGGCAGTGCGGCCATGCAGCACACACCTCCATGTCCCCTACTGGTGTACACCAACACAATCCAATGGACACATGCTGCACTGGAGGAATGGAGAGTGTACAGGTGGCCAGGCCGCACCACATAGAGGATACTGCCACACAGCAGTGGCCTTCCACACAGTGCAAACTATCACTGACAGTAATGCCCCTGACAGCAGTGTGCCGGTATGTTAGTATGTGTGCCCCCCCGGGGCACATACCCTCCACCTGTCCAGGCCCCCCCACACACACATGGACACCCATGTATATGGTAGTGTGGAAATCCCATGCCACTGATGCAGCACATGAGGGTCACAGGACAATATGGCTGTGGTGTCCACTGTTGGACCACACTGGCCACCTGTGCATGTCACTGGGGGGATAGCACCAGTCACTGTTCCCTGACACACTGTAGGCATTGCTGTGTACCTCATGGTATCTCCTACTATGGTACTGGACCATTTGATACACACAGTGGCAAGCACAACGGTGTACCTCTGGCTTACAGCATGACCATCCATTCCTGTAGTGCTACTCCCCTGAGCCACATTAATCTTTGCATCTTTGTCTAAGCCAAGTCTGCAGCTATTGTGCTGTGAGCTGTGAGCACACATGGAATGTGGCCACCAGCCTGTAATCCCAGTCAGACCTACAGGTGGAGCTGTGAGCATAGCCAGGAAAGTGCTTACTGTCCTGTAATTCCAGGTGGACCTACAGGTGGAGCTGTGTACACCATGTCATAGCACCAGGCAATCCATATGCCATGCTGGGCAGGCTCTAATGAGATGTTAATGAGGCTGTTTGCCCTCGGATTGCCTGGGTAGGCTCATTTGCATAGACATTTTTGAATATGGCAAACTTTAGCACCGGGCAATGGGATTGTGCCGTGCAAGACTGTACTGTTCAGTTTCATGGTTCTGCAGTATTTGGCCTGCACAGTTGCTGCGCACCACGTCTTTGCATGCGCACATGTTGCTCATGTTGTTTGGCATTCACCTACTCCACCTCTGTGTGCACTGGGCCACTGTTGCAGTTTGCACTGCTCTCGGTTGCTATACTCAGTGCTGTCTTACTTCCTGGGCTATATAGCACTGCACTTGCTGACCTGCTTGACCAGCTTTATTAGCACACTATATTCAGCAGATTTTGCAATGGGGCTATCCTGTTTGAGTATAGCGAGCTATTGGTTCCAGGCTAATTTAACATGCTGGGCAGTGCTAATTTTGCCCCGGGGCAAAGTTTTGAATATCTGGCCCAATGTCTTTAAAGCTGAAAAATAAGAAAATTAGTGACCTTCCCCCCAAAAAAAATCTCCTGCATTTTCAGCTACAGATAAAGTCATACATGAACAAAATTGTACTTATGTCTCATGTTAATTTGTGCAGAGACTGCATGGCCCTGTGCACACAAAGGTTGGAATTATGTTCAGGGCCTGAATGTCCTGCACATCCATTTTTTTGCAGGGCACAAAGGGTTCTGCTCAAAGTATGTTAGGAGTCCTCTCCACTTTGTGCAGGGCATCAAATGCCATGTGAAAAGCATGTTACCACTGTAATTTCTTAAAAAGTAAAGAAATTCATGGTAAAAAAAACCCAACAACCCCGTATTAATGCATATTAGGGTTGCTACAGCACAAAACTCGGACCCCAGAAAGGCTAGAAGTGTCCCGTTTAGGTTGCCAACCCAATGTCCACAAAGTCTGAAAATGTTTTAATATGGCTGTTAACCCACTGCCACAAAGTTTGGAAATGTGCAATAAGGGTTATGGTGCTAACTCTCATCTCACTGCCACCTCCACTACCCTCAAGACCAAGGCCAAGTTGCAGGTATGGGGCCATACATCAATGGACTGATAACTCATACAGGGCCTACATATTTAAAATTTGTAAATTGCAGCCATAATTGCCACCCCTACTCCTTCCACCACCCTTGTTACCCAAGTCCAAGCTACAAGTCCAGAGTTATGCCACACAGGTCTGGTGTTTCATATATAGCCTATGAATTCTAAATTTGTAATCAGAATACCTGCAAGGCACACCTGTGGAGGTTTACATGCATTTATGATGTGTTGTTTACATTGCACACAGTATTGCAGACCCTGCAAAAGCGTGTTTGTATATGTGGACACTTTTATCCACTGGATGGTGGAAGGAGCAGATTGCCAGCCCTGGGGAGGAACCTGTCATTCCACATGAATAAAGTACAATTACAGTGGATGGGGCAGCAGTTAAAGTGTTGGGGGAAACTTTACCCCATGCTGGAGGCTGAGGCCAACCAAAGATGTCTGCCAGAGGTTCTGCTGATCCATCTGGTTGGCAGTGACTGAGGAATTGAGAAGGCCATCTATCTGGACTTGCGATTAATTCACTGGATGTGGCCTGAGATCAAAATCCTTTCATCTCGCATCATCTAGAGGCATCATTGCATTATTTTTATTTTATTTTTTTTTTATTTATTTATTCTAGGATTACAAATACCTTTGAGACAAGGCTCTTTTACAAAGGTTCCACATCAGAAATAGCCAACAACAAGGAAGCAACAGTGAAATAACAGTAAACAATTCATGTACAACAGTGCTATTGAGAGGGGTCACTCATCACTCAATCATCAGGCAATGGACAAAGTGGGGAGGCGCAATAACATGGAGATCTATGGATCCCGTCCGAGGTGGGGACCATTGTGAGACCCAATGACAGCTGCACTTAAGTTGCAGGGGTTGTGCACTAAGGTTGGAGTGCAGTTGTCAGACAGTTAGTGGGACTTATTTTTGACATTAATACATACAGTCTTGAAGGAGTACCTGGAGTGAGTTGTTTGGGGGGCTTGGACGTTGTCCATCCTGTGTTGGCTTAGGAGTATCACAAGACCAGTGGTACAAGGAGATAATGGAGGGCTCTGATACTATTTGGACTGGTCCATCCCTGGTTGGTGCTGGGGGGGCAGATGACTGGGTGCCTGGTGCGGGTAGATGGCAGGCTGAACTCATCTGGCTGGCCTGCAGGTAACCCAGCACCAGACGGGATTGGCACTTACCACCTGGCCACTTAACATCCCTGCATTCAGAGGAGGCTTGTCTTCAGGAGGTACATTGATTCCTCAGCCTGAAAGATGAGGCCCTTCATGGGGAAGGGATTTGTGTTGTTCTGAGGTTGCCTTGGTGAGATTTCTGAGTGTAGCATGTCGCTCTAATCTGTATGAATGTTTATTGATCAATAAACATAAGACTGTGGCCATTTCTTCTAAGCCATTTGTGTGGTGGTTTAGCCAAAAAAAAAGAGGGCATGTAGGGACCTCTCAAGACAATAATCAGTTTGCCCAAGTAATTAAAGCAGATAAAGCTCTCTGTATATCTTGCCCAATTACCTGGATACCAGGTAAGGCTTGTGGACGGGTTGTGGGATAACAGATGGACCAGACACAAAACTTCAAGTTCAACACGCAATTTATGTATGATGTTTATTCAAAACGCAGGAGATTACCTTTAACAATGGCATATGCATTCTTCAGCACATCAGTTTGTAGCAACAGACTATACAAGTCTTTCCTCTACACTTAGCCAGCACCTACTGATCTCTTATCCCAACATTCAGTGAAAACCCTTTATCCCTATGGTTGCCTTGTTTATTTGGGTGGTGTGGGCTCAAAAAGGAAAACCCCAAACAAGCTACAGACAAAGAACCTTAGTGCAGAAGCACTGCAAAAAGGGTTACCCCAAAGGGCATTGGCAATAAGCCAAGTTTTAAAGAAACACAATATCACCCATATATCCATAATGCAAAGTGTCATGGGATATATGCAGATCACCATGAAATTTCAGATTGGCTCCATTTATAACAGGAATGCATGGTACCAATGTACATGCATTTAACAACACAACCAACTTAATTTCTATAATAGTCACCTAGTATGTTTTACCTTTACCAATAACACCTACTACAATGGCATTTTCAACATTTACAGGTTTCATAAACATAAAGTATATACATCAAGTACATCAAGGTATTTTATGACATAGCGTTATTACATTTTAAATCCAGCAATGCTAAACACAGCCTGTTGTTTTACATAAGTTCGGAGGTCACCGTAATAACCTCCCTGTACGAGGACCTGAGAGGGAAAAGGAAAATTAAAGAGGACACTCTAGCATAGTCAAGAAAGGGAAGGGTGTGCCCATAGGTGGGCAACCTTTTGGACTAGAAATTGTAATGAATAGATTAGGCTAAGAAATAGAACTGTTGCAATAGATTTAAGAAAAGGTTGGTCCTCAAGAGTGGCAGGAGCTCCCTGTCACAGGGCTGTTCTCTGGGGGTGGAGTGGTGCATAAGCACTGTCCACAGGGAGAGCCAGGTATGGTCACATACCGAGTGGTGCATCTGGCTGGGGGAGAAGAAAGATGGTTTAAAACAACCTAGGTTTGTGGGCTCTTCCCCTGTTCTTCTCCAGTTGAGATTTAATATGAAAATATAGAATTTGTGGTCAGAAAAGAACCATTTGGCTGACCCCATCTGCCCAGATATTCCCTGCCTAATCAGTCTCCAGTGACCCTCCCTCCTCGCTGCCTGATTTCTAATACACCCCATGCCTGTTTCATGCATGCTTTGAAGCCTCCCACTGTTTTTGCTTCCACAACATCTACAGGCAGTCTCCGACTGGTGTCTACCACTCTTTCAGTGAAGAAATATTTCCTCACAACTCTCTTAACTCCTCTCCAGCTTCATCACATGCCTCCTGGTCCTGATGATCTTTCTCATTTGAAAGAGGCTTCCCTCATGCACCCTGTTCACCCCTGTGAAGTACTTGTAGGTCACCCCTCACTTTCCTGTCTTTCGGGGTGCACATGTTAAGATCCCTCAGTCCCACCCCATAGGGCTTCTGGTGCAACCCCAGACCATTTTATTTGCCCTCCTCTGGACTGCCTTCACCCTGTACATGTATTTTTTGAGGTGTGGCCTCCAAAACTGGACACAGCACTCCAGGTGGGGTCTCACCAGTCAGTGATACAGCTGCAACATCACCTCCCTCCCTCCTCCTGCTGGATATTCCCCTCCTTATGCACCCCAGCATTTGCACTTACACATTTTGGCATTGAACCCCAACTGCCATGATTGAGACCACTCTTTGAGTTTCTACAGATCCCCGCTCATTCTCTCCATCCTCTCCTGAGTGTCCACCCTATTGCAGATTTTGGTGTCATGTGCAAAAAGGCAAACCTTCCCTTACAGTTTCTGAGCATTGTCACTTATGAGGGCACTGAAGAGAATTGGTCCCAGTACTGAATTTTGTAGCACCCCACTGGTCACTTCTCCATCGTTCAAGTGAGTATCATTTGCCACCACCCTCTGTCTCCTATCCGTTAACCAGTTTCTAACCCAATTGACCACTTTGGATCCTACCCCCAAGCTGCTCAGTTGCTTTGTCAATCTCCTGTGCGGCACAGTGTCAAAGGCCTTGCTGAAGTCCAGATGGGCCACGTTCACTGGCTTCCTCTAATCAATTTCCTTGGTCACCCTGTCGAAGAAATCCATCAGATTCACTTTGCATTACCCCTTCCTCTGTGAATCCATGCTGGCTGTGGTCTTGCAGCCCACTGGTTTCAAGATACTCAACCAGTCTTTCCTTTAGCAGGGTTTCCATCAGTTTCCTCACCACTGATGTAAAACTGACTTGCTAGCCTTCTCCCTGCTGCTACTCAAATGTAAAGGGACCACATCAGCTCTTGTGGTGTCTTCTGGAACAACACCTGTTTCCAGTGAGCTGTTGAACAAGGCTGTCAGTGGGGCAGCTAGCACCTCCCTGAGTTCCTTTAGAACCCTTGGATGTATACCATCCTGTCCTATGGCTTTGGCCATCTTCAGAACTGCGAGTCCCTTCTGGACTTTTTATTCTGAAAATGGACTTGTGTCCACCCCTCCCCAGTCTTGTTACTTCCTGGTGGTCTACGTCTCCTTTTCCTTCAATGTGGAGGCTGAGCAAAAGTATCTGTTCAGGATTCTACTTTTTCTTAGTTCCCTTCTGTACAGTCTGTCCACTATGCCCTTCTAATCCTCACTATCCCTCCCTTTCCTCTCTTCTCCTCTTCTCCCTTATGTATCTGAAGAAAGTTTTATACCCTTAGTGACTCTTTTGGTATGTCTTTCCTCTGTCTGCACCTTTGCTCCCCTCACCATCTTGCCTACTTCCCTCTGTTTACTAGGTATACTTCCCTGTCCTCCTCCCCCGTGTTTCCTTATGCCTCCTGAATGCCACCTTTTTTCTTCGCCACCTTTGCCACTTCCTTGGAGATCCATAACAGTCTTTTTTTCCTTCTGCTTTTACTCACTTCCTTCAAGCAGAGCTTAGTTGCTGTATTAATACCCTCTCTTATTTTCACCCACTTTGCCTCCACCCCTCCCTGGCAATTCCCCTTTTGTGGCAGTTTCTGAGGCAGTCCCCCATTTCTTTAAAATCCACCCTCCTACAGTCCGGGACCATTGTCCTAATGTTGTTAACCTCTGTTCCTGTCTTAGTGTTAAATTTTCCCATTTTTTTCCATGGGTTTCCCCAGGTTTTTTTGCCTCCTCCAAAGCTTTTCTTTCCCATGTCACAGCCATTGTAAGCAGATGTGGCTCAGGACTCTCACAAGACTGATGATACTAGGGAGAAGTGAGGAATCTGCTTACATCTGAACTGGTTGCTCCCCAGTCATCATGAGGCTGGGAATCAGATGCACAGGTGCTCAATGTAGGCAGGACACAGGCTATCCTCATTCGGTTTAATTGTGGGTGCAGTGTGCAACTAGATGGGGATGGGAACTTAGCCAGGTGACCCCCCCCCCCCCCCCCGATTGATCCTTCAGTCTGCAAGGCAAGGCCCTTCATGGGGAAGGGATTTGTGGAGGTCTGAGGTTTACTTGGCAACATTCCTGAGCTGCACATGTCATTCTGGTCTGTGTGGTAGTTTATCTTTCAATAAACAAATGGCTGTGGCCATTTCTTCCAAGACATGTTTGTGTTGTGGTTTGTCACTGAAAAAGGGCATACTGTATGTGAGGGCCTAGCAAGGCAACACTATTAATCTTCTCTCTGTCTTGACATCATACATTTGAGACAACAGATAAGACAATGTACAATGCAGATCTAGTAAGGCACAGAAACAATAGTTCACAGTCCCAGTATTAGTCGCTATCTAGGTGCGAGATGCAGGTACAGTACAAAGGGATGGGCACCACACACTAAACTGCCATGAGGAAAGTGATATACATCTAACATTATACACATCACATACTGCAATATACTAACACACAGAAATCAAGCACATTAGTACAGATTCTGCTTTTTACAGTGGGGGTGGTGGTATGAGTGTCATAGCGTGCTTGATAGAATGCAGAAGCACCCACGGGCAGCTGTTACATGTTTCTTTATGCAGTATTTGTCACTAACCGATATGTCAGGTGCTTTAGCATCTGGTGGTAAGTTATTCTAGCCCCAGGTAACCCTGTAGGCAAAAGTCTATTGGCACTCATCATTTCTGAAAACAAAGCCAGTAAGACCTGAAACGCAAATGGTTATAGAGTAGTATTCTGTTGGTTTTGATACTATGACTCTGGTTGTTACTGCAGGAGGTGTAAGGTTTAACAATCTTTCTGAAGAGTTAGTGGGAGCAATAAATGGGCAGGTTTAGCTGATATTAATAGTTTCTCAGTCCAGTGTGTGTGTGTGTGTGTATATGTGTGTGTGTGTGTGTGTGTATGTGTGTGTGTGTGTGTGTGTGTGTGTGTGTGTGTGTGTGTGTGTGTGTGTGTGTGTGTGTGTGTGTGTGTGTGTGTGTGTGTGTGTGAATTATCCACACACCCTGCTTCTCCAGATGGGAAAAAAGAAAAAGAAAACAAGGAGTGTACAGTGCGATTTGCATTAAACTGCTTTGCTAATGAGTTGCTTTAACATTTCTCAGTGGGTTGCACAAGCGTTCCTGGATCCAGCACAAAGGCTTGCAAAAACTGTTGTCTAGGAGTTGCAGCTCAGTTTTGTGTTGAAGAGTTGCAGAACTGCAGATGCATCCCAGCTGAGTTGCAAAAATATTTTTACAGAAGTTTTTTCTAGAGCTGTTTAAGTGTTGAAAAACAACACACTGTGAGTTGCCAATATAGTGCCAACTTAAAAAAAATGCAATGCCAACTCACTGGCATGAGAGCTAAATGCGATGTGTACTGAAAATACTTTTAGAAGCAGGCTAGATAGGTTGCTGTTGGAATGGAATATCACTGGAAATAAGACTGGAACAAACAAGGGAATGGCACAGTTTGCAGTCAAAATTTAAAATTAATTGGTTGCAGCAAATGTGGGGACAGCGAGGGATGAGCTGGATGGACCATTGTTTATTTTATTTATAATAACTAGTTAATGATGATTATTACCTGTGGACAGAAGCTGTCAAACTCCATTATACATGAGTGATTATACAAGGCCATGTGTAACAGAGTTTGATTATACACCTATGTATATAATCACCCATGTATAACAGAGTTTGATTATACATTTATGTGTATAATCACCCATGTATAACAGAGTTTGCTTAAGTACCTTTTGCAAAAATTCTAAAATCACTGTCATGCTAGAGCTACTGGCTCCTTGTGCTGTCAGCTTGCACTGTCAACTTGATTGCGCTAACCTCTCTGAAACTACTGAACAGGAATCTAACTTATGTGTGTTTGAAGAAAGACACATTTCTTACAGGAACTAAAAATAACCAGTGGTCTGCTAACGTCCGTCTACCCACTTAAAAATGGCACATTCATCGCCTTTTCAGCAGCCTAGTGACCTAGAAAGACAAAAATTCCTAGAGCAGCAAGAAAAAAGAAATACTTTAAGAAAAACCAATACAGATATTAGGCTGTTCAACAAGTACCTGTCTGACAAAAAAAAAATCAAAGGAACCAGTTATTGTAAAAAATAAAACATGGGAAAGTGTGTGTCAACTTGGATTTTATGCACACCCTTGGTGTGCGATGCCATGATAAACCCCTTGAGCTTTGCTCTCTGGGTTTAAAATCCTCATTACACACACTTCCCATGCATTATTCTATATGTAATCTGTGATCTGGAAATGCCCATTGAGCTGTTGAAGCATGTTTCCAGGTGGGTCCTGGAGAGGATGAGGGGAGGGTATACAGTATATGGATCTGTTTTATTGACAAAGGGAATGTTGGCCAGGACACTTGAGTACATTCCCTGCTCCTATAATAAGTGCCATAGGATCTTAAAGTTCCCCCCTAATTATCCAACAGATAAGGTTTTATATCCCAGATATTATTTAAGCCCATTGGTTTCACACTTCTGAGTGTGAAAATCCAATAGCTTTCCATTGTTATTTGCTCATTGGATCTATTGCCCCCCCCCCGCTTTTTAGCTTGACTTTTTCAATTCCCTTAAAGCAGAGGGAATCTGTTTTAGCATTGTGATAAGAAGAGAAATGAGAGCCAACAGGGGTGCTGCACCTATTATTAATTATGGACCTTATGTGTTCCTGTATGTGTTGTTTCAGGGGCCTAACTGTACAACCTACATATAGCTTTTTACAGGAACACCATAGGGCACACAGTGAAGGTGATATCACATGTTATACATTGCTTCAGGTATACAGTAATGTTATTTAAACTGGGAAGTTCAAATTTGTCACCTGTCTTTGCATATTTACAAATGATGCATCTTTTTACATTTGAAAAAACCTGGTGGTCTCATAGACAAGCAGTTCCTGAACTCCAGAGGGCCACGGGGTGTGGGTGGCATCCTGCTATGAACTAGCATATCTTTCAAATTTCTTGCCCTAGAAAATGAGACTCTTGGTTTATTGCCTATTGCTGACAATGTTTCAGTGTTGCTGGTTAAAATGTTCCAATTCTTGTGGACGATATTCTCAATCCTGCCTGCTAGACAGTTAAATTCAGTAACAAAGGTGACTGGTTGTTCCACTGAGACATCCAGACCTACCACTTGCTTTGTGTTTAATAGGGTGTGCCTATCAGTGGAAAAAAAACTTTTCTCTAGCTGCCTTGAGTGTTTCCCTTCTATACCCTCTATTTTGGAATCTCTTCTCTAACTCTTCCATTTGTTTCTGGAACATAGTTGGATCATTACAATTTCTTCTTAGCCATAACATTTGGCTATAGGGAATGGACTCATTGAGTCGTGGTGGATGGCAGCTTTCAGCTCTGTCCATGGCTCTTTCTTTCCTGAAACAACTTGTTTTTATTTTTTCACCTGGAACACCTTCTAATTCAGGATCAAGAAAATGAACTTTCTCTTTACTGAAAGTGTGGGTGAATTTCAAATTGTAATTACTGATATTTAGCCAGTGCATAAAATTCCCTATTTCCTCTATACTACCTTCTCAAACACAGGTACAATCGTCTATAAAGCATTTCCATAATAAAATATTTTTGTAAAAGGGACTGGATACTGGATTTAGGACTATGGACTGTTCCCACCACCCCAAGAACAAATTGACATAGCTTGGTGCCATGCTGGCACCCATTGCTGTACCACAAAGTTGCAGAAAAAAAATCATTCTGAAACGCAGGCATTTTTGGAAAGAATGAACTCCAAAGCTTGTAGTAGAAAATTAATGGGCATTTCATTTGCTTTTGTGTGATTTTCTAAAAAATATTTGCATGCCCATATGCCAAGATCATGTTTGATTGAGATATATGGAGATTCAACATCAATGCTTAACCAGAATTTTTTCTCATCCCAAACCAGTTCTCCTAATTTAACCAGAGTATCTGTTGTGTCCTTGTGGTATGATGGTAAGTCAGTCACACAAAGTTTCAGGAAGAAATCCACAAAGTATCCCAAATTTTCTCTGAGCCCCCATTACCCGAGACAATTGGCCTACCAGATGGATCATTAAGGTCTTTATGGACTTTAGGTCAAATGTAAAACCCTGGCATAATGGGGTGCTCACACCAGAAAAATGTAAACTCACTCTCTGAGATGTCTCCATTTTCTACTGCAGTTTTCAATAGCCTGAAAACTGTTTGTTTTTTATTTTCTGGTATAGGGTTGACACTTAATTTTTGTAATTAATGACACTGTTTAATAAATAATTTACAATTCTAACATAATGCTCTTTATAGAGTATAACAGTGTTACCCCCTTTCTGAGCTGCTTTAACCACAATATTTTGATTTTTAGAAAGTTCTCTTAAAGCACTTGATTCTTCGGCTGACAGATTTAAGTTTTTAAGGGGCAGCATGTTGTCCAAAATCTCCTGTACCCATCCATTAGTAGTAACCACTTTTTCACATGTTAGTAGAGCAGCATTTGTGGTTATAAGGCAGAAGTCAGACTTGCCTTTAAAAAAGCACTTTCTTGTTTCTGAGAGATCATATTCTGTGTTATCATAATCTTCTCATGCTGTCACCTCTTCCCCTGACCCATTTGCCAGAAGTCCGTGAGCTGTCTCTTCATTTAATACAAGTTGGTCTTCATTTTTATCCCAGTCCAAATGAATACTGTACTCTTCATCTAACAAATCCTCACTGAGTTTGGAGAGATTTTCCATGCTGGTGATAGCTTGTAACACAAGGTTCAAATCTTCTGCTTCTGAACACTGTGATAACGATTCTTCTAACATACCCATGTTGCTGAGTTCCTTGTTTTGTTTTTTTGTAGAAAAACAGTTTTAATCTTAGCTTTTGAAAGAACTCCTTTGAGTCCAAATTAACCATAAAGGGATTTACTTCTGGGGTTGGAATAAATGAAAGACCTTTTTTAAGAACCGAAATTTGTGCAGGGCTCAAAATGATATCAGGAATATTTAATTATCTGTAAGTCCCCATATTCTTCACTGCAGCTCTTGTCTTTCTTTTGGTTGTTCCTCTCCTCTTACCCCTCTGTGCTTTTCCTTTTCTTTGTGTTTTGCTGCTGTTTTCTCTAAAAAATCCCTTGCTTGAGCCTCTTCTCCTTCACTGTGACGGGCAGATGCAGAATCCCCTAAATTTCTTCCTTGTCATTTTTTTTCCTGATTTCCTGGGTCTTGCTCATGTTCTGTGCCTATTCCCTTAGATTTATTGCTACTTTGCTCTTAGTCATTTTGTTTTGTTTTTTTTACTTTGTTTAGAGACATGGACTCTGGAATATCCCCTACTTCTGCTTTGGGACCTGTTTTGTGGTTTTGTCCCCTTTAGAATGTTACCTCTATTATAATCCTCAGCATCTCTTACTAATTTGATTTGTTTCCATGAGATTATCTGTTTCTCGTATTTGGTTAGCCTCTTTTGCATAGCTGTCTCACAGTCCTTGTAATCTGCACTCTCCCTGAATTTCAAAATTGACTCTCTCGCTTCTTTCAATTCCTCTGTTAGTTTATCAAGTTTATTTGTTTCCCACTTAACTAATAGGTCCAGAAAGTTTTCACACATTTACATGCTGCATCAATCCATTGCTCCTTAAATTCAAAATCTTCCAACCCACAAGAAGGCAAAATGTTTGGTCGTAACCCTTGAGGTGCTTGATTTTTAACTAAATATTCTTCAAGGGTAATGACAGTATAAGTAATGTCTGTCTTTGCATAGGAGTTTTTCAAGTTTTGTGAGACAAAATTTAATGTCACCTGCGTTTGAGGGCCTCTCCTCCATGCCAGTAAGAAGGTTTTTCACTCTTTGCAGTCTTTCTGAATAGGTGGCTGATTTCTCCTACCTGAAGCTGGTCCTGTCATTGCAACTGGTTGAAACTGTAGCAGCTGATGCAGTGCCATCTTGCATTGTGAGCAAAAAAAATCAAAGCTGATTTGCTTGTTTTACTCACAACTGAAGCGACTGGAGCCCACTCAGGAAAAACAGTGGTGGTGCTGGAAAGGCTTCTCAAACAGCCCATTGTGCTTAGGAGTAAAATGCCCAGAGGTTCAGTGGCCCAGAAGCAAAAATCCACTCAGTAGTCCAAAGAAGGACTGTGAACACACAATGGCAGGGTGGGTGCGAGCACGTGATGTACATAGAGCATGAGTCATTCAATTTATTAGTTGCAGATTGTTCTAACTATAATCTGAGTGTAATTAGGAGATACATGGACCTTACTTCATGAGGATACAGTTGGATTGGCTTACACTAGTTGCTTCAATCCACTGTGGTCTGAGGAAGATATACTCTGAAGGGTCTTAATGGGTACAATTCTAAACTAACTGGAACTATAACCTATATACGTATCAGTGCACTAAATAGACAGACCAGGGTATATAAACTGCATTAAATTCTGCACCAAAACATTATAATGTACCTGGATGCATTTAATAATAACTTCTGCATGGCCACCTCAGAAGTAAGATCTCAGTTTACTGGGTGTGAGCTGGGGTGATTAGCCAACTCCAGTAACTGGGGGTGTACTGTGTGTGCCTGGCATGTCAGCAGAAGATTATAGAAAGTGTTGGAAGGGAGCCCATGTATTGAAGTATTTGGTGAAGGAACCAGAGGAGAGGTAGCTTAGCCACTCAAAGCTGGCTGTCTGTCGGATGTCAGCTAATAGTTCAGCCTGAGTAGGTATGTCATTGGTTCTCCATGTTTCTAGTAGGAGTCTCCTAGCTTCAAGGTATACCACATGAACCCACTTTTGATGGTTTATTTTCCATTTCAGACTTTTTACAGACCGCCTTGATGGTGGTTTCTGGAATCTTGATCCATTCCTTCTTCACCTGAAAAGAGTTACCTGGGCATCTAGATAATGCATCTGCTTTGACATGGTTCATGTCAGTATTATACCCAGTAATTGGAGGTTGATAATGCTGAGAACCAACCGTGTTCAGTGGCATCCAGTATTCTCATGGTTTTCAAGTATGATAATTGATTGTTGTCTATCTTTATTGTGGTATGGACTCTGTACAGGTATTTGTGAAATTGGCCAACTATGGCCCATTTATGTGAAAAAAAAACTCCAATTTATGAACAGGGTGGTTCCATTCTGATGCTGTTTGATGTCTGCCTGCAAAGGCCACTATTCTCATACCTTCCAGGTAAGTATAGCTGAGGACCACCCCAAGTCAACTGAGACAGGCAACTGTATGCAGAGTGTAGGGTTTTGCTAGATCTGCCTGCACCATTGTGGGTGCATTGGTCAAATGATGAATAATCTCACTGAATGCTTTTTGTCATGTTGAATTCCACTGGGGTCCGAAACGACTGTGTAACTTTTTGTCTCATCCCAGAGGATGGATTTGTTGGGTGGGAGGTATCCCTGAGTCAAGTTTAATAGTGGTCCTATTACTCTGGAGTAGTCTTTAACAAAGTATCTGTAATACACACTAAATCCTGGGAACCATTTTAGACCCATCAAGTTCCAAGGTCTAGGCCAGGTGACAAAAGCTTTGTCTAAGCTGGGGTCCATTTGGATACCGCTTTCAGACATGATAAGCCCCACATACATGACAGAACTCTGAAAAAATTGTCACTTGTTGATGGAAAGTTTTATTCTGATCTACAGTTGATCAGGAACCTTGAACAAACAAGCTTCATGCTCTTCTAGGGTCTTCCTGGACAGGATGACATACTGTAATTTTTATTTATTTATTGTAATGTTTCACCATGAGAGCACACTGAGCAACAAATTGCTCATCTCACGGTGTGACCTGGGGGAAGGGGATTACATAGGGTTGTGAAGGATGGCCAGTTATACAATAGTATGCAGGTAGTACAAACAGTACAACAACGTAAGATTATGCAACAGTTGGAACACAAGGTAAAGTACAATAAGCAGTAGTGGAACTTGGGTAAATTACAATACATATCCAAAAATGTACAAAAAGAACCTATAAACATGCAAAACAGTAATAAAGTGACAGAACCATTTACAGTGCATGAGTGTATCAGGAGCAGGCTCAAGGTAGTACACAAGTGCTGTTGGAGTAAAAAGGATGGGATGGGGTGTGCTCACGGATGACCCAGAAAGGCAGGTGGAGAAGAGAGGAGAGGCAAGAAGTGAATATGAGGAGAGGGGTAGCCATTTCCTGATTACCCCTACCAGATGTTGAGAACCCTGCCGGGGGGGAGTTAGGGTAGGAAGGCAGAAACTGGGGTAGGTATTAAGGAGAGTTAAAGCAGGAACAGCTAAGGGAGAGGTAATTGTGTAGACTGAATGTAAAGGAGTAGCTGGAGGAGGAGTGTCGTATTTCAGAGAGGAGTGAATTCCAGATTTTAGGGAAGTGATAGGCAAAACCAGTCTGACCGATGGGGGTGGTGTGGTGAGGGGCCGTCAAGGTGTGGATGTCAATTGATCTGACAGAGTGGGTGGGGGGAGGTGGAGTGAAGTGAGAGGATAAGAGATAAGCGGGGAGCACTCTGAACCATAATTTGGAGGTTAGTTAGGCACAATGTGAGGTGCATCTGTGAGACAGTGGAAGGAAGGTAAGAGAGCGATAGAGATCACAGTGGTGGGAGCCAGAAGTAGAGTCAACAGCAAAGTGGCAGAAGGAGTTAAAGAGAGTGTCCAACTTGGTCAAGGAAGAGTTGGGAGCAGCACCATAGACTACATCATAGTAGTCAAAGATGGGGAGTATCATCTTCTGGACAATTTCGTGCCTCGCAGTCAGCGGGATGCAACTATGATTCCTGTACAGAGCAGCAAGTTTGGTACACAGATTCTTCAGGATAGCATCAATATGCACAGAGAAGTTGAGGTGCTGGTCCAGCCAAACCCACAGATAACTAAATGAGGAGGTGTCCTCCAGGATGGTCCCGTCACGGGTGTGGAAAGTGGGTAGGGCCAGGATCCTAGAGTGTTTCTGCCTGGTGTCAAAGGTCATTGAGACTGTCTTCTTGGCATTTAGAAAAAGCTGGAGAGAAGCAAACCAGAGCTGAACTTGGTTAAAGTCATGCTGTAAGCTGGTTTCCACAGCAGCAGGGTTTTTGTTGGAACTGTATAAAACAGTATCATCAGCGTACATGTGGATAGACGAGGATGAGCAGGCTGTGGGAAGATCATTAAGGAAAATGGAGAAGAGTAGGGGGCCAAGCACTGAGCTCTGAGGGACACCAGTGTTGATGGGGAGTGGAGGGGAGATGGAGTCAAGGATTCTCACTGATTGGGTCCTGCCAGTGAGGTAGGATTTAAACCAGTTGGTGGGTGACAGAACAAGGCCAGCTGAGGAGAAGGAATCAAGAAGCAGGGGATGGGAAACAGTTTTGAAAGCTTTAGCTAGGTCGACAAAGATGACCAAGGTGATCAGGCCATCATCCATCCCTGAAAGGATGGAGTCAGTAAGCCTGAGGAGGGAGGTGGTTGTAGAGTGGTTCTTCTGAAAATCAGATTGGAAAGGGGTGAAGAAGGAGGAATCGGAGAGGAAGGGTGATAGTTGAGAAAGAACTAAATGTTCTTGAAGTTTGGCAAGGGTAGGAAGGAGGGAAATGGGGTGACAGTTGCCAGGGGAGGATGTGTCACCACCCTTGGGGAGAGGAAGAACTACAGTGTGTTTCCAGGAAGAGGGTACTTGGGCAGAAATAAAGGAGAGGTTAAGGATTAGGGAGATAGGATAAGCAATTGCAGGAGCAGAAAAGTAGAGAAGTTTAGGATCAAGCTCATCTGGTGAAGAGCCCTTAGAGGCGTTGAGGGATAGGAGGGCACTAAGAGCTTCATCAGAGGAGATAGCAGAAAAGAAAAAAGGGGGAGTGGTAGGCGCTGGCTGAGGCAAAAGGCTGAAGTTAGTAGGTGGCAAAGGAGAGAGGGAATTTAGAGGAGATGTGAGACAGACCAAGCATTACAGGAGGTTCATGTCTCCTATGGCATGTTCCTTTAGCCACTGAAAGGGGGCCAGGGCACCAGATATATCTTGGACATCCTTATGAATTTGCAGAATCTAAAAGGCAGATGAAGGCAGCCTTTTCTCCATACTTGCAGGCCATCAATATCTTGTAGTATTCTCTCCCCGGTTCTAGTACTGAGAACCATTTACTTCCATTCTTGCAATCCAGGGTGTCTTCAATCCTGCACATGGTGTATTGATCTGGCATAGTTTGCTCGTTGATCATTCAGTATTCCACACACATTTGTGCATCCCCATTCACAAGGCCAAATTTTAATCAAGCCATTGCTTTGACTTGACTAAAACTGACCACTAACATGTTAAAAATAGTTTGTTAATAGAGGCCCCTATTATTTTCAATAGAGCATGCCCCAGCACTCTCCAAACTCTGACATCACAAAATATTGAAGTGTGAGGGTGCAGCATTTATATTAGGAAGGGGCAGGGATTGTTTGTCATGCTCCTCAGAATCAATTTATGATCCCTTCCCCTCTAAAAAGCTGACAATAAAACTTCTAATTGTTTGTGTCCTTACAGCTACCAAATGGTAAGGCTACCACTGGGGCATGTGAGAAGGGCACTGAAGAAGGTGCTGTCTATACAATGATTCTGTGCCCCTTGGTGTTGTGCACACTGTGACAATCGTGGAATGCCTGTTCCACAAGAAACGTAATGCACCTCAAAGTTGTGGATCACCTAGTAGGAGGCTCAGCAGAGATAGATGGGATCTTGCCACATAGGCAGTCAAACACTGTGAATAATAACATATATCCACTAGTATATTATTATTACCACAAGGAGTAAGCTAAGGGGGGGCAGAAAGGGAGAGAGATTGCTTGCACCCCCAAACAAACACTGTACATAGTCAGAAGTAAATGATAGAGTGCCTACCACATATGTGTAGTTATTAGCCATTTGTATTGTTTGGTAGCCAAAGGCTAGAAGTCGGTTGATTTGGAGAGTATGTACCCTGGTGGTGTAGCAGTATTCCCTAGAACCAGCTGGAAAAGACCGCTCATTCACAACAGTGCTCTTAATCCAGTACCAAAGCAGCTAAGAAGCTGCACTGGGTCCACCCTGCTAAACATATTTTTGCACTTGGCCTGCAGTTTTTATATAGCATTTAATATAAGTATGACATTTTTGCACAAAAGTTGTGTTTGCGCCTTTGTGGGCTGAGTGCCAGATCTTCTAAGCTTCCCTAGGACCAGCCTGATATATATAATAAAACTGTCCATGAGCCATTAGGAAATTGAATATCTGCACACATAATTCTCTTTATAGTAGCCACAGTGTATAATTAATTAATAAGAGCAGTTGCTGCTATGCGTTGCAGAGCAGCAGCTCAGAGTGAAAGTACTACCATGCTATTCAAAAGGGCAGGTCCTGAGTGAGACGCCAACCTGGGAAAGAGGCCAGTGCTACCACAGTCCCAAAACAGGCTCAGGCCTGTTGGGCAGCAATTGAGAGGGATCATAGTCAGCGGTACACAAACCACTTGTTCAGTCACAAAGCAGCTCACATTAGTTGACAAGCAAGAATTGCCAGGTGACTGAATATAGGAACTGGCTACTATGTAAAATAAATTAACCTGAGAGGTTGTGAGGAGAGACTGCCTCACAGAATGGAGGGGGGGAGCTCACAAAATGGGTGCCATCTTAGGCAGCAGCAGGCTACCAGGAGAAGAGACGTGTACACTGCAAACACTGAAGGAAAGCACCATAAATAATAAATGATTATAAAATGGGTTGAGAAATAAAGACAGCTGATTGGCTGAAATGGGTCTGTGGCCACATCTTTCATTTACACTGTATAACACTTAAAAACAAGGACTGGCACCTAGCGGCCACTGTACCAACTGTATCCATTTGCCAGCCTTTAAACTTGATTCAGCTGCCATGTTGTTTTCTGTTAACAAGCCACTCGGTATAAAATTGGAAGTTAGAGAAAGATTTATAATACTTGAAAAGTGTTGTTTCTGCCATAAAATCCCTCTCTCTGCTATAAAATCCCTCTCGCTGTCCCTTCTGAGCCATTCACTCCCCATCTTGAGCTGCACACACCATGGACTAAAAGAAATCCCTTCCAACCTGCAGGATCACAGAGACAGCTGAGAGTTTCTTGAAATATGCTACCACAGATGGTAGCGTGTTGCTGGCAAGACCTTTAGGAAATCGCGTTCTTGTTAGCAGCCTAAGGTAACAAGCTGGTGGTTCTGTAAACAAACACTGCAGCACAGTAAAGAGCACCTAGTGACAACATATGATACAAAAGTGCCCCAGTAAGAAAAGGAAAGTGGAGGGACAATTTCACATTAAATAAAACATTTTTTTATGTTACAATTTCATTTTGTTTTAGAGTTTCTCAATATATACCCATTTTATATGTACAATGTCACACTCCAGGGTGTGGTAGTGTGGATGAATGTATTTTGTGGGGCAGTAAGGCACTCAGCCTATGGCCCCATGCCTCACTTCACCACTAGGTGTGTTTCTATCCACTCTAACCCACACCCCGTCATGTGTTACTGCTTAATTAAACTAATGGGACAGCAAGCTAGCTCACAGTCTAATAACCACAACCACATAATTATTTTAACCCAGAAATGTTTATATACAAAAACAGAGCTAGTTTTAGGCAGGGTGGTTAAGTGAATGAGACAGCAAGAATTTAAACTGCAAAAAAATATGCATCTTGTTTTTACTAAAGCCCTTAACTCAGTCAATACAAGTCAGAATCTCACCAAACTTGTTGCAAATATAGTTTGAGAGGAGGGCTGTCACTTGTCTCAGTGGTCAGGAAAGAGGATTGCTACCTGTGAAGGTGAAGTAGTCATAGAAAATTGTCTGCAGTCCAGAAGCCATATTGGCAGGTAGGGGAGGCTAAAGGAGGAGCCAGGAAAGGGTGCATGCTGTTGGGAAGTAGTAGTTGCTCTAGTCCTTGGGACTACCCCTGGGAGGAGTCTAGGACACAGACAACTGAATACATTATTTGTACAGTCTTAGATACAGGGAAAATATATTAGTTAAAGGAAAAAGGGATTATTTTAAAAATGTTCTCCTCAGAGTAAATGGCTGAAGCTACACAGCACACTGACAGTTTTCACACTGTGGAAACCATTTAATAGTGACTTAGAGTTCCCTTGGCTCAGTTTATTTACAAAGAAAATACTGGCGAGAGCTCAAGAAGTCAGCTTTCAACCGGGAAAGTGTAACTGGAATTGCTTTTATTTGTGATGCATTTTATTGTGAATTATGCAACATGTAATATAATTGGATCCAAGTTAACAGAGCATAGTAGGCTCAGAATTTCCGGGCACTCTGGCCAGTAAATTCAAATCTGAGGAGTCAATTGTGGGCCATCCTGCTGCAGAATTCCAAGGTGGAACCTCAGTTGATTGGCGCTGAGGAATAGAACAGGCTAGCTGTCCACACAGTGACCAGAACTGAGGTAAAGAGAATGTTCGGTCAGTATAAAAGGAGCTGTGCAAGTCAGTTTAGGAGAGATGAAACAGGGAGACAGACCTGAAGGGACAAGTTCTTGACCAGGGGGAGTTTTGCCTATAGAGACCTACTATCAGACAGGGAATGGGGTACTAGCACTCACACAGGAAACCTAGCCTGTAAGGGATCGCCTGTATCCTAGTATCAGGGTCAGTAGGGCAGTAAATGAAAACAGGGATAGTACAGTTATTGCCTGCTGCAGTTGGTACCTATTGTAATAAAACATTTCAGCCTGCATCCAGCAAGTACAGCAGGAGCATTTCCAGTATTCAGGTTGTCTTCAAGAATCAGCGACACCGGGATTCAGCTGTTATCTCCAAAAAGTCCAGTTTTGTCATTAAAATCCAGAGCTTATTCAACGAAAGTGGCACAGGTCTAGTTCAAGAGGGCCACTCATCTACTATGCTGGAAGTTGTCATTCCTAGTGGTGCAAAAGGACAACTATCCATCAATTTTTTTATTTTTTTTTTATTTATTAAATTCTCGGATTACAAATACCTTTGAGCAGAAACTGCTCGTTTACAAAGGTTCCACGTCAAAGGATGAGGGTCAACATACATACAGAGGTAGTAAAAGAATGCACAATAAACAACCAAAACAACTAAAAGAAAAAATAAAGATACTTAGTTATAACATACTTTGAGATAATAGTCATATAACGAGCAGCTTGAGTAGGCAGCTGGCTGCGGTAACAATAAGAGATAGAGGGCACCATAGACAGTTAGTATTGCAGGCGTGCGACCGGGAGAGGAAGTTGGCAGGCTAATGGGCCACTGTCCGATGGTGGTGGAAAATGTCTTGTACCAGTGGAGATGTGAAGCAGGAAAGGAGTCACAAGGAAGGCCCAGTGCCAGAGGGAATGAGACTGGGAAAGGGTGGACTGTGAGACATGAGTGAGCTGGGAGGTGTTTAGAGAGATCTCTGTTCAGAGAAGCAGTCACATTGAGTGACAGAGGTGAGGTAAAGTTTGAGATTCCTTTAATTAAATTAATTTACTTAAAGAGACTTTGCTTAGAGACTTCGGGGGGGGGGTACTGTGGTTGCTGAGACATATTTGCTAGCCAAATGTGATTTAAATGCAACATAGAATATGGTGAATTGTTATAGAGTAGAACTAATATAGAGTATAAGTGATATTGAGTATAAGTGGGTAGTAATTGTTTCAATTCCAGGAAAGGGTATCTGGGCAAAGGGGTGAGTGGGCTGACTGAGGTGGGTATAGGCTTAATAGCCACTGCAGGCCCTTAAAGCATCTGAAGTGAAAGTGCAGCAACGGAGGTTCAAGGGATGGCCTAGCACTGGTAATATTAGTAATACTGGAGGGCTGATGGTTATTGGAATAGCCCACAGTCTTCAGGATTAGCAGGTGCGACCTGTGGGATAGAAAATGAAAGAGAATATATATGTATGCAGAGAGTATAAGTTACAGTCATTTAAGAAGTCAATACAAAGCATTGTTTGTGCTATTTATTTATTTGCAAGCGGTGTCTGTCACACTGGCAGAACAATCCAGTAATTTTACCTTTATTTCACTTGAAAACTGTGTCCGAGTCATACTTCAAGGGTGTCCAAGTCTCACAATTCCTGTTGTCTCCAGTGTCAGTCTGTTACAGTGCCTACTGTCCCATACAGGTTCCCACAACTATCTGGTTGGCAAGTCAGCTGTGCATACCATCCCAGTGAACCCAATCCAGTGATGGGTGGAAAAAAGACATGAAAGAACCTAGTAACTCATCTGCATACAGCAACTTGGCTATGAGACTGTGTAGAGTGTTATAGCATGATCAGTGCAAACTGCCTGCTTGGTTGGAGTGGCCAGTTAGGGAAGCCTCAATGTTACTGGACACGCTAATGTTCTGAGTCCATCAGCAGCAAGCAGCAGCTTTGATGTTTAGTGGGAGTAGTGTTCCGGTGGCACAGTAAGCGCCAGAGATTCTCCTTTCTCCATTCCTGGTCCAGCAACCGTAACAGTTTGGATCAGTCGGGAGCAAGAATGTGGATGCTGGTGCCATGGGGTGGGCTCCTTAGAGTCAAACAAGTAAGTCCCACATGAATTAGGTTACATATTATTTTATTAAAAATAGCAACTGAATAAAATGCAAGCACAATACAAGAGCCCAAGCTGTGTTTGTGATGGCATACAGGTTCTAATCCTATAATAGTACTAATGATTTATTGTCAGTGGCTCAGTAGGTTGCATGCATATCTCTGGGGCTGGATGATTGGAAAATCATAGGTTCTAGTCCTATGCCAGGAAATGTTGCTAATACCCAATACTGATACTGGTATTGATACTGATATGGTAGTGCAACTCGGGGTGGGGGGGGGATAGGGTGCTGCACTGATGAGGTACAGTCCATCAGACAAGATATTAAACCAAGGTCCCGTCCACCCATTTCTCTTGTATGTCCATGTGGAAGTTAAAGATCCCATGGGACTTACTGTAAGACTATGGGATTGTTCCAGGAATCATGGATAACATTCCCTATCAAAAAGAGAACAAACAAACAAAACAAAAAAAACAACAACAACAAAAAACAGGTCCATGTAACCCACCCCAAGGACACATCTGAAAATGAGCAATCACCACTCAGTGTACCTTTCCTGGTCAACAGTTACAAATAATAAATAATTAGAATATCCTCACTGACCAATGTGATTGCAGTATGCAAAGGAGCAATTATACAATTGTTGGTATCACAGACATGCTGTTTCCTCAGCCATAGTGATCACAGGGAGCTGATCACAGGGTGCTTAAAGAATTGCTGTTTTTTTGGTAGCAGAATATGCTCAGCAGAGGGCAGCATTACACCTTATATAAAGAGCCTGAGTGTGAAATAATAAAGTCTTACAGGCTCCAATTCTACAGCAGAACCATTTGTATCCTCGCTGGGACTTCCCAAGTTCTATGATGTGTATGCTGTGTAAACCACTCATGGCTTGAAACATGCCAACTACTGCATTTGAAAAGCTTTGCGTTTTGCAAGATAATTAAGCAAATTACTGTTGAATGGCATCTCAACCTGGTACAGTTTAAACATTCACACACAAATAATAACTAATCCACGTGTATATAAAAAGTCAGGTCTGGAGACATCAACATTTCATAAGGAATATTTTACTAATATTTCTTCCAACTGGTATTATGATAAGAATAAACTAATCAGCCCATTCAGCAATTAAAGCAGAATGTGTGATTAGTCTTACTTCGGGTGCATGCTTCCAAAGACTAGTGAAATTTTCTGTAATCCATTTCCTTCCATGTATACCATAATTGCATAATTTCATATATGATGATGCACTAAACAGTAGTCAGAGTTAAATATTGAGATACGTGATTAAAAAGCTCTATTCTACTATTCTTTTGTGATATTCCAAGTAAAAGCCATTTAAAAACACTCAACTACCCCTTACTGAGAAAAACCTTTGAGCATTTTGAGGGATTTCTTCCAAACCTCTTTCTGAAGGAGTGCAATGACCCGAAGGGCGTGGACCTTCATAAATTGATGGTTTCATTGTGATTTCAACAATGTTATTTCTCCCAAGACAGAAAGAGAGAGAGGGATCATTATTCTTAGAAATACTGTGTACTCAGTTGGGATCATTTCCACTATTGTCAGGCATGAATGCCTCACAGATTTCACACAGAGCCAGAAATTCCCTTTGCAGTAAATGGGAAAGGTCTGCACATCAAAATACACTTGTACTATCTAATTAGCCTAATTCTTTAACATGTTATCCCTGACTATCCCCGTGAAAGAAATGATTCATTTCCACTAACTGCGGCAGTCTGGGAAGTAAGTCGGGATGTCAGAACAATGTCCTTTTAGAAGCTGTATTATAAAAAAAAATGTTTATATTGTTCATTCACTGAGAACGTTATCTGAAATTAGGAACAATGTGCCTTGCTACTATGGCAATAGTGTAATATTACAAAAGTAGAAAAGGTACTTTGATCATTATTTTAATGTATTTTGTTTTTTTTGGGGGAGGGATTATGCTGGAAAAGGGTTGTATTCCAGGGCCAAAGCCATGGACTGTACCTGCAATGGACTCCTCCACTTCACTCCTACCTTCCCTAAGCTCTTACTGTCTGAAATCCCACGGGTTGATGTTGGGTATTTTAACTCACTTTTTTGGTTTCAGCCAATCAGCATGCAGAGCTACTGTACCGCTGTCTCAGTGTATAGTGTGCTTTCATGTGGGAGCACTAGAAGGGAGTGAGAGTGAGGAGAGACAGCACAATAAAATAAAAAAAAAGACAACTTATAGATCACTCAAAGTAAACTTGAGTGATTTATAATAAGTTGATAGGGTCTCAGAGGGATGCTTCTTATGGTATGAAAGTCTCCTCTCCTGAGGTTTGGGCAAATAGAACCACTCAGCATTGATTTGTGGTCCTCTCGCCCAGCCCTCAGGCTTAGAGTCTCTTAGAGACATCCCTCTGAGGCCCTATTAACTTACAGAAAAAGTAGGGGTATACTCAAATCCCTGCATACCGTGCCCCCCAACCCCGCTCAAACCCTGAAAATCACCATCCAGTGTGTGGCTCCGGAAGGCCTGAGATGCCGAAGCAGACACCAGACATCAGAATGCCAAACCTAAGCCTTTATTCTGCCCCACAGTGGATACATGTCTTTGTTTCCCAAGAAACTGCAGTGGTTTGGTGGAAAGTCCTGTTCTCATAAAAGGATGGAACTGTGTTTAAAAAATGTCAATGCATGTCCTTGGCTGCATGTGGGAATGATTTATGTCACAGTTTGGTATGGATTTGTGACTAAAAATATTAATAAATGAATGCACAAAAAATAGGTTTCAGAATAGCGTAATGAGGTCTTTTAATATCACTTGTTTAATTTTTCACAATATAAAATGAATCTTGAAAAGCTGAACAGGAACCAACCCACTGGTGCAGTGGTAGTGCTACCTTTCACCACACCAGTGTCCCGGAATCACTGGTGATTGCAGGTCATCATAGAAACATAGAAACATAGTATGTGACGGCAGATAAGGACCGCTTGGCCCACCTAGTCTGCCCATTTTCCTACCTAACAGATAAGCTGCAGATCCTAATTAACCAACAGCTTACTTCCTCCTACCCCCCACTAGGACTGCCTTATGTCTGTCCCATGCATTCTTGAATTCCCCCACTGTTCTTGACTCCACGACCTCCTCAGGGAGGCTGTTCCATGCAACCACAACCCTCTCTGTGAAAAAATACTTCCTCACATTACCTCTGAGCCGTCCCCCTCTATCTTCAAATTATGCCCCCTTGTTCTTGCACATCTCTTTTTCTGAAAGATGCTACCCTCTTGGACTTTGTTGATTCCCTTGAGGTACTTGAAAGTTTCTATCATGTCCCCTCTCTCCCTCCTTTCCTCAAGGGTATACATATTAAGCTCCTTTAGTCTTTCTTCGTATGTCTTCTGGTGCAGACTCTGCACCATTTTGGCTGCCCTCCTCTGGACAGCCTCCACTCTGTCTATGTCTTTGTGGAGATGGGGTCTCCAGAACTGCACACAGTACTCCAGATGGGGTCTCACCAACTGTCTGTACAGAGGGATAACAACTTCCTGTTTTCTACTATTGATGCCTCTCCCTACGCATCCCAGTATCCCCCCAGCCTTCCTTACTGCCTTCTCACATTGCTCGCCCTCCTTAAGGTCATCTGATATAATTACCCCCAGGTCCCTTTCCATTTTTACTGTTGTCAGTATCTCACCCCCCCATTGTGTACTCTTGCCCTGGGTTTTTGTTTCCCAGGTGCATTACCTTGCACTTCTTTGCATTGAATCTGAGCTGCCATACATTTGACCATTCCTCCAACCTTGCCAAGTCCCTTCTCATCCTTTCCACTCCATCTGGTGTATCACCCTGTTGCTGATCTTTGTGTCATCTGCAAAGAGACATACTTTTCCTTCCAGTTCCTATGCAATGTCACTTATAAAGACATTAAAAAGGACCAGTCCCAGTACTGAACCCTGCGGTATCCCACTAGTAACCCTCCTTTCTTCACTGTGGATTCCATTTACTACTACCCTTTGCGTCCTGTTGTCTAGCCAATTTTTTATCCAGGCTACCACCTTGGGACCCACTCCAAGGCTGGCTAACTTGTGTATTAATCTTTTGTGTGGGACTGTATCAGATGCCTTGCTAAAATCTAGGTAAGCCATGTCCACAGCCCCTTCCTGGTCTACTATTTTGGTCACTCAGTCAAAGAAATCTATTAGATTTGTCTGACATGACCTTTCCATCGTGAATCCATGCTGCCTTGGGTCCTGTGCCCCACTGGCCTCTAGGTACTCAACAATTCTTTCCTTCAGAAGTGATTCCATCATTTTCCCTACCACTGAGGTCAAACTAACTGGTCTGTAGTTTCCTACCTCTGTCCTGCTCCCACTTTTGTGAAGAGGAATCACATCCACCTTCCTCCAGTCCTCAGGTACCACCCCATCCTCCCATGATTTGTTAAAGAGAGTAGTCAGCGGTGTCATTAGTTCTATCCTTAGTTCTTTTAGAATTCTTGGGTGAATCCCATCAGGCCCCATTGCTTTGTCCACCTTCAATTTTATTAGTTCTTTCAGAACCCTTTCTTCTGTAAATGGACTGGTATCGACCCCGTCTTCACAGTGTTTCTCTTGTTTGGGTTAAGTACCTCCCCTTCCTCTTCCTTTGTGAATACTGAGCAGAAATATTCGTTCAGTATCCCTGCTTTTTCATTGTCACCCTCTACCCACATTCCCTCCCCTTTATTAAGCCTCAATATCCCTCCTTTGGTCTTTCTTCGCTCACTAATGTACCTATAAAAGGTCTTATCCCCCTTCTTAACAGAGTTGGCTATCTTTTCCTCGGTTTGGGCCTTTACTATTCTGACTGCCTTTCCAACCTCTTTCTGCTTTAACTGATAAAGTTCTCTGTCCTTCTCCTTCTGTGTTTCCTTATATTTCCTGAATGCTATCCTTTTCTCCTTAACCTTCCTGCCACCTCTTTAGAGAACCATAGCGTTTTTCCTTCATTGTGTTTTGTTGATTTGCTTTACACAAAGGCTTGTTGCCTCTGTGATGGCTGTTTGATTACTCCCCATTGTTCCTCCACCCCTCCTTCTTGCCTGTTTGCTAGTGCTTTTCTGAGGCACTCTCTCATTTTCCCAAAGTCAGCCCTCCTAAAGTCCAATACTCTTGCTTTTGTATGGCTTGATTGTATGGCTGTGTTTATCATGAACCACACTGTTTGGAGGTCGCTTGTTCCCAGATGGCTACCCACTTCTAAATCTGAGATTCTTTCTCCGTCCCCACTTGAGAGTACCAGGTCTAAGATTGCTCCCTCCCGAGTGGGTTCCAATACTAGCTGTCTGAGGCATGCCCCCTGTAGGGCATCAAGAATGACCCTGCTCTTGGATGTGCCTGCAGCTAAGGTGCTCCAGTTAACATCTGGCATATTCAGGTCCCCCATCAACAATATCTCCCCTTTTTCTGCCATTCTAAGGAAGCCTTCTATCATTTCTTTGTCCATTTCCTCCCCCGAGATGAAGGTCTGTATACAACTCCCATGCGGATTGTGGTGCCATTTCCTGTCTCCAGGGTGACCCAGAGTGTCTCATCTGCTCCCTGTTTACTCTTTAGTTCTGTTGCTTTGATCCCTTCCTTTACATAAAGAGCTATGCCTCCTCCTCTTTTACCCTCCCAGTCCCTCCTGTAGATTGTGTATCCTGGTATGTTGACATCCCAGTCATGGTCTTGCTTGGGGGGGGATCAAGTGTGCTAGAGCAATAGTTCTTAGACTTTGTCACATTGAGCCTCCCAAATCCATGGAAAAGAGTTTGAGCCTCCCTAAAAACTGAAATAATCTTGGGCCTCCCAAAGAAAAATAACATACTGTTCTTTGCGCAGTGCACTCATGAATATGTTGAAACCCCTTAGACTTGGCTCACATTCAGTTCTTTGTCTTATACTGGCGTGAAACCTGAAAAAGAGCTCCTGTGCGCAAAGGTGTTATCTGAATAACAAATAAAATAAACAAATATTGTTATTCAGCTTATTACTTTGCTCCTTACTGCTATTGCTCTTAGCACTTCTATGCTCAACCCTTGTATTTGGGCTGTTCTGCCATCAGGCTACAAATTGATCAATTGCCACCACTCAATTAGTTTATTGTTTGTATTTGTTTGCAGTAGTGTTCACTGTGTATTTCTTGATTGTTTTGCAGTTACCTTTTGAAATGTATTCACTCCCTACCCTTCCCTGGGTATACCTAAGATGAACCTTGGCTCATTCACCTTCCCTTGTCACCTATTAGTAAATAAATACATTAAATTCACCTACTATTATCCTCTTTCAGTTTGCTTCATCTCTTCACACAAAATATATAAAACTCAAAATTTAAATACAGTACTTTATCAGACTTGCTTGAGCCTCCCCTTGAACAGGTTGGGGCCTACCCAAGGAGGCTGGCCTCACCATTTGAGAACCCCTGTGCTAGAGGATGCTTTTCTCCTTTGGGGAGGGACTGTAGTCTCCCTGCAACATGTGGTAGTGCAGCTAAAGGGACCAGCAGAGGAAGAAACAAATGCAGACATCGACATGCAGACATGTACGGATCGGGCATGTCATGACATCACTTATGCGCTGCCTTGGGACCAGGAGGGAGAGGAAAAATGGGCCCAGGCACTGGTATATTCAGCATACACATCTTCAACCTGACTGTCCCAAGAATGGCCTTAAGAAAATGGGTTCCCCTACCCTGAACCTTGCATACAGGGCTATCTGTGGTATTGCAGTGGCCTGGGAAGTACTGAGGTAAGCAGTAATGGGTGGGCCCAGGTGCCAGGAATGAGAAGGGGGAGTAAATAGAATGAAAAAGAAAAAAAAGGCTGAACTAGTAGCTGGCCCAGTGGCATGGAGGGTTGAGGCACTGGACACCCCACCAGCTGCCATACCAGCGACTATGGTTAGAGAGCAGACCAGGTTGCTGGGGGTTGGCGGTGGAAGAAAAGGATTAAGTGCCAGGGTAAAGCTGTCCTCTCCGGGGGGGGGGGTAAGGTGCCCGGTGCAAGCCCCTGGTGATGTCAGTAGGTAAGAAAGACAGGTACCATTATGTAGGGGTCAGGGGAGTGGCAGCTACTGATGTCCTTCACATGGCAATGTGTGCAGTACTGTCTTGGATGGCATTGCATGCCCGCTCCACTAAGATGAGAAAACAGAGGGAAAAGATGGTGGTTCCCGTTCCCAGTTCAGCTGGCCATCCCAGCCACTCACAGGCCCCACATCCAGTGAGCATCTGGGCCACGCTTCAGGATTAGCGGCTGTGAGTCCTGGTGGAAAGCTTGGGTAACAGGGTTGGGGTGGCGAGGGTGTTCAGATATTCTAGGGACTGCTGATGGAGCAAAAAAACTAACTTCAAAACAAAACAAAAAAGCTGAACTGGTGATGTGTTACATACTCCTTCATCCAGTCAAGAGGTGCTTCCACATTCTCCTTCTCTGAAAGTAATACATTACCCATAGAGCTGCTGAATATTTCAAACCCCATGAAACACTGAAAGTGGAATCTTGCATTCTGATTGGTTCACTAGTGGTCTTTAGCCCACTGGAAATGGATTGCTAGTGCAAGCAGAATGCAAGACACATTGCATGTCCTAAACCCTATATTTAAAAAAGAGAATAATATACGTGCAAATGTGTAATGAGTTTTTTTACACACCCACAGCATGTGATACCACATAAATTGTGAGACAGAAGGTGATTGGTAATGGTATCACACACTGAACGTATAAGACTAGAACAAGTTTTCACTGTTGCCAATTTTTTACTTTCTATAATTGCTGATTAACAGAAGTGTGGTTGCGCTGGAGACAGTTGAAAACAAAAGTCCATTGAGCTAATGCTTGGTGTTGTGTGTGAAAGAGAGGCAGTTCTCCATTACACACACTCATGTGTAATGAAAAATTCTAGGTACATGTTTTGGGTTGTAATCATCCATAATCAGTAACTACACAGGAAATAAGGTATGGGTAGGATGTGCATTATGCAACCTCTACCCATACTTGATTTGATGGAATTAATGACTTTGCTGTAAAAAAAAAAAAGGAGAAAAGATGCAATTTTACTGCTCTCACTCATGTGGCTGCGGAACCTAAGGGCTGTGTATAATATGGGGGAGTGGAGCTTACAGTCACCAAGCAAGAAGAGGCATAGGAGTCTGGAGGGACAGGAGGAAGTACTATTTTATGGAAAGGGTGGTGGAAAGTTGGAACAGCCTGTCAGTTAAGGTGGTGGGTGCGAAAAGAGTTAGGGGATTCAAGCAGGGCTGGGATAGAATGAAGGGTATAGTGGGTACTCAGAGTGACAGAATCAAGAAAGAGAATGGCGGGGCAGGGAGGGTTAGTACCCTGGAGGAACAATAGGTTCCAGTGCTTATAGGGAACCAGGGCAAAGTCGATGGACCGCTACTGTTTTTCTGCCATCACTGTCTATGTTTCTGTTTCATCATATCTGATGACTTCAGGGTGGCTGGGCAGTGTGACAAAGCAGTGAGAAAGGATAGCAGGATGCTGGGATGCACTGCGAGAGGGATTTCTAACAGGAGGAAGAAGGTGGTGCTGCCATTGCATTGCTCTCTGGAGAGGTCCCACCTGGAGTACTGTGTCTGGTTCTGCAAGCTGCACCTCCACAAGGACATTGAAAGGGTGGAGGCAGTACAGAGGAGGGCAACCAAAATGGTAAGGGGGTTGCACAAGAAGCCATATGAAGAAAGGCTACAGGAACTCGACATGTACTCCCCAGAAGAGAGGAAAGTGAGAGGGCACGTGATAGAAACCTACAAGTACCTCACAGGAACGAACAAGGTGCAAGTGGAGGATTTATTTAAGAGAAAGGAAGGCAGTAGAACAAGGGGTGCATGAAATGAAGCTAAGGGGGGGAAGCTTAATAGAGATATGCGGAAATACTCCTTCATGGAAAGGGTGGTGGATGACTGGAACAGACTGCCACAGAAGGCAGTGGGGAAAAGATTGTGGGGAGCTTCAAGCACGCATGTGACAGGCACAGGGGCATATTTGGTAGAGGAATGGGAGAGGGAGTGACACCTATGACCAACGAGGGTCAGTAGTGATGGAATAGGCAGGGATGAGGGGCAGACTGGATGGGCCTAAGGGTCCTTTTCTGCCAACAAAATCTATGTTTTTATGTTTCTGTGTGATTGGGGGCAGAACTGTTCTGGTACTCAGCACTAGGTTTCTTCTGTTTCCTGGCTCACTGCTTGTCCTGGGGCTTGGAAAGAGCTCATTTAGCACCCAATGGTGCCCATCGAAGTGCAGTCATGGCTCCACTGCCTGTATTGGAGTTCAGGATCCAGTAACACAGCAGGGGCACATTTTCGGTGAATCAGCTGTGTTATACAGAGCGTGCTCACACTACTGTATTTGTGTGACAGTTCTGATCTGTCTCACACTTGCTGCTATAACCACCTGGTAAGAACGGTGGATTACACCATGATTATCTGTGTGTAATATTGCTTAGTCAGCAATTATTAACGCTTCATGAGCATTATTTAACAACCCCTTTGGGGTGGTTTATAAACATGATAAGAACCTCCGTATTGGTCCTTTATTGATAGATTAAGGACTGTAAATACACAGAAATGAAATAGATTAAGGACTGTAAATACACAGAGACAAAGGCATTGCTGCACTGAACTGTACGTGCTGACCAGGGCAAGCCAGATCTCGTTTTCAGCTAATGAATAATTTTGTTTTGTTCTTTGTTTAAGCTCCCCCCTCCTCCTCCGCTCCTCAAGCTCCCTCAGAATCTCCCAAGGTTCCTCCAGTCACCCTACCTGCTTAGGCTCTATTGTCCTCCACACTGCCTTGGTTCTCCCCCACTCCCCGCAGAGTTGTGGAGGGGATATACCTCTATGTGCTGGTCACTTTCATTAGGAGATGGGCAGAATGGCAGGGGTGATTGTGGAGGCACTGGGAGCATGGTCATTTTTCCTTGTTTATTCCCAGACCCACAGATGCAAGTATACACGGGCAACCGAGACACATGCTGCATTGGTCTCAAACGTGTGTCTGTCCCTCTCATGGTGCCTTCAACTGCACTGCCACCTGTTGTCACCCAGGTGGCAGTATTGCAGTGAGGACAGTGACCATGATTCCCTGGAGAAGGAAAGATCCCTGTGGGATGCTCAGTCTCCCCCCCCCCGATGGCCCCCGATGACTTCGGCTCACTTCTGAACCTGGGTTGCTGGCACTGAGAGCAGTAGCTTTACCGCTATGACCGATGGGCTGGACCAGCTAATGAATATTGATATCAAGGCATGCCAAGGAAGGACTCATACACAAAAACTCTGCAAATGCTATTTATTTAGGAAAAGAAAACCAATCAAAGCAAACAAACTAGACAGACCTAAACTGAGCTCCCTGGCATATTGGGCTACCCAGGTCCTTCGTCACAGGATCTTAAGGACTAGATTAAGGACTGGCAGGGTGTTGACATGTGCTTTGGCTGAGGTACTAACTCTACCAACCAGTCCATATTCTACTAATGAATGAAGGCTACATTGGTCCTTACTGTGTAATCATCTTACTCGTGTTTGCCACCCATTCGTAAGCATGCACGTAACACAACTTGGGTTACTCGCGTTTTCCATGGGAGCCAATTGCGTACACTGAAAGCGCATATGGCAGCATGACACTGTATTTGGGCTCTTCCATGGTGCACAAGGGCAGCACAACTTGGAACATAGATTCCATAGGCATTAAAAAGAATTTGCACTGACTAATGATGTGCTCAAAACAGTTTTTTTTTATGAAAGAAACACAGCTTCAAATTATTCACCAACGTATTTGAACAACACAGGCTGATACATATAAAGTTGCTGACCTATTACTTTTGATAGTTCCAGCCTTATGTTGATTGTTGGCAGAGTACATGACTATATGAAAAGCCAGTCTATATACTTTTTCTGAAACTGTGCTTGATTATGTTTGGTTTCAGAACTTGGTTTGTACGCTGTGGCCTTACAACACTAATCATATACTGGAGTCTAGAAATGGAATCAAGAGCCGATACTACTTACACATATGATCACTGGTTAAATATTCTCTGTTACCTCTTTGAGCTACTGTTTTGGTAAGTTGGCAGACATTTGCCTGGAAATATAGGTAACAATATTTCATTACTCCAAGAATCCAGGCTAAATATACTGGAGAGCAGTTTGGCTCCTGTTGGAAGGGCTGTGGAGTGGTAGACATGGACCAGGCCCATATGTTGTGGTCCTGTCCTGTACTGTACTGCAGGCTTTCTGACAGCAGATGGAGACTCAGTTTTTACTCCTTTCTGTAGACCCACAGGACGTACAACCTGCCACTCTTCTCCTAGCTATCCTATAGGAGGGGCCGGGAGCCAGGCCTCCTTTTCTGATCCAGGTTATCTTTTCACTGCAAAAAAAGCTATCACTCAACTTTGGTTGCAGTCCATCCCTTCAACCATAGTACACTGGCAGTAGATAGTAGCACAAATTTATGCCTTTGAAAAATTGACATTCCAGTTGAGGGGAAAGCAATCACAATTTCAAGGCAGTTGGCAACGCTGGATATTATACTACATGACTCAGAGTAAACAATTTGTACTTTAGAGTTTTTAACCTAACCTTGTGGGTAGTAATGGTACATATTTGTTACTGGTCTTTGCGGGGTTATCACTTGTGATACTGTCTTAGTATGATATTGTGTTTGTATGATTTACCTGGAAGTGAAGTACCAAAGACACATTGTACTTGTAATTTTCTATAGAATGATGTATGATGTATTCTACCTGTATCACCACATGATTGACTAATATAAAAGTTTAATAAACTTTATGGTATAGTGGCACGGTCGCACCACTATAGTTAGAGTTGAGCTGTGGTTTCTATGTTAAACCTCAAATTTTGCACTTTAATAACTTTGCAAGCATTCAATGGATTTGCATGAAGGTTTGCATGCACAGTCTCGTGTGGTAGATCTCTTGACATGACAAGTTTTTTTTTTGGTCCGATCTGTGGATTTCGAGCTGCGCATTGTGCTGAAATGTTAAAAATCACAAAACAAAGTCCAAAATCCTTTTTCGCAAGACAGGATGCTTTTCTGCAACCACGACAAAGGATTAATGAAAAAGGATCTGATCTTGCAAAAAAGATTAAAAAAAAATAAAACTATGTCAGAAATCCTTTTGCGTGAGATGGGATCCTTTTCCGCGACCACGAGAAAGGATTCGCAAAAAAGGATCCTATCTTGCGAAAAAGGATTTAAAAAAGAAAACTAAGTCTGAAATCCTTTTTCACAAGATGGGATCCTTGTTTGCAACCACGAGAAAGGATTTGTGAAAAAGGATCCCATCTCATGGAAAAGAATGTAAAAAAAACAAAGTCCGAAATCCTTTTTCATGAGAATGAATCTTTTTTTTGACAGAATGGAAAAGGCTGGTGAAGAAAGATTTATTATCACAGAAAAGGATTTAATGACTGCGTCACTGTGTGTTTCATTGATTTTCCCCGGTGTCTAGTGGTATCCTCCAGTCTCCAATTTTGCCTGGCTCCCCATTACTTTGTTATATGTGTCCCTGGTGTCTAGTGTGCCCCCCCCCACCATCCAATTTCCATATATATTTATATTTATTTATATATTTTCCCTGTTGTCCAGTGGTACACCCACCCTCCTGTGGTCAATGCCGTTCAGTTTCTTTTGTCTCTGGTGTCTAGTGGTACCCCCCTCACCCTCTGATGCCCGTTTATATGTAGTTTCATGGTTGCACCTGGTGTCTAGTGGTACCCCCACCCTCTCAAGTCTCAAGAATACTGGAAATAAAAAAATTGCCCCTTGATGTCTTGATTTCTTTTCATTTTAATAAAAAAAAAATCTACCGGTGATTGTCACCCCCCCCACCTGACCTCCCACTGTGCAACCACCACCCTGCACCCCCTAGACCCCCCCACAAACACATCCTCACTCACCTGAACTGTTCCCACTGTGAACATCACTGTCTAAATGACATGTCTTGCTGCTGGAACCGGTGACTGCTGTATGAGAAATAAGGTAACTGTGATTCAATATATTTAAATGAAATTTTTGACCACAGTTACCTGACTTCTCATACAGCAGTTGCAAGTGCCAACAGAAAGACGTATCTTGAAGTAGAGAGTGGATCTTCACAGTGGGACCAATTCAGGTGAGTGAGGGTGTGTGGGAGGGGTCCAGGGGGTGCAGGGTGGTGGTTGCACAGTGGAAGGTCGGGTGGGTGGGTGACAATCACTGGTAGACTTTTTTTTCAGATTAGGAAAAAAAAAGACATTGACGGGCAGTTTTTTTTATTTCCTATATTCTTGAGACATTGGAGGGTGGGGGGTTATCACTAGACACCAGAAAACCATGAAACTACATGCAAATGGGCGCTAGAGGGTAGGGCGGGCACCACTAGACACCAAGGACAAAAGAGACTTAGCAGGAACTGGCAGAGGAGGGTGGAAGGGGTACAACTGGACACCAAGGAACATATCTAAACAAATATATATGAAAATCAGGGGTGAGGGTTGCCACTAGACACCAGGGATACATATAACACAGATAAATATTTTTTTCCATACTCGAACAGAATGCAATCAAAAGCTGTTACCAACAGGCTCATGCAGCAGGCAGCAAATATAACAGACTTTAAAAACTCATTCTGTTCATGTACTTTGCAAGGGGGAAACAATATTTTTAGTTAGAACATATATCCCTTTTAGGTGCAAATAGTGCTTTAATGCATGTATTTTAAACTCACACACACACACACATGCACACATCTACATATATACACATCTATGCAAGGATGGGAGGATGAGAACACAGGGCCCAGAGGGCACTGAAGCTCACACATGAAAATAAGGATGCGATTACAATATCTTGAAAATTATGGATGGATGGGAGCACAGGGTCAGGAGGATCCTGTGCTCCCACAGACTAATCAGGATACAATTATACTGTCTCAAGAAGTAAGGAAATAAATTGCAAAAAACTTCATTAATGCACTAGTTAGGGTCAAAGCCCAATGCTGCACTTTTCACCCTCTCCCCACCCTACCTACATTCCTTCTCCCCCCTTCCCCTCTTCCCTCTCCCTATGACTCTGGCACTTCTTATCTGTTGTCTATTTTCTCTGACAAATGCCACTGGCTGCCTTGCTTACAATGCTACCCTTGAATTGTATTAATCTGTACTCTGTTTGCAATGTCCACATTGTTGTAATGTCTGTCTTGATATTCCCCATAATTTATATTTCTCTGATGTGGCACCTTTGTAAAAGAGCCTTTGCTCAAAAGTATTTGTAATCCTAGACTTGATAAATAAATTAAAAAAAAATAAATAAAAAAGTGACAAAAGTAGGGAAATGCGGCATTAGGGTTTCCAACCCTAACACCCCCCTCCTCTAGCCAGCACAGCAGGTGTGGGGTGTGTCTTGGTGTTCTGAAGTCTAACGCTCACCCCATTCTCATACACTGTACACATCTGACCTCATTTACATATGGAATGGGGTGAGCAGTAGGCTTGAGAACCCCAAGGCACACCTCACACCTGCTGTCCTGGCTAGAGGGGGGATGTTAGGGTTGGAAACCCTAACATGACATTTCCCTACTTTTGTTGCTTTGACCCTAACATGTGCATTAATAAAGTTTTTTGCAATATATATATATATGTGTAAAATAAGAACATGGCCTGTAAAGAAACAATAAATATGACAACACTAAATGCTACAAGCCAAAATAAGTAAACTGAGTAAATATCAACATTTTTATGTACGTTAATACTTGCAAAACAAATTTAGTGTCAAAATAAAAGTAATCAAACTTGCACAGACATCAAAATGGTTACAGATGTAGTTTTGGAAATAACCACATTACCCCTGTTTTGACTTATGTGGAAAACATGGACATAAAGAAAGAAAACATAGAAATGTGAGGTTTGCATATTTTTATGTTATTTGCTTTATGTTTACGTTTAATGATGCAGTTGTGGACATTACACTGCTGGTACTATCTGCTTATGAAGGCATTTATGCTGACATAACAAAGATATACTGACAAAGACCATTGTTTCTCGGCACGATCATTTAAATACCATGCTTGAATCTTGGCATGGGGTTTCATACAAATCTAATGGCTTAGGGGATAAATATACAAATAGTGCAGCACAGTTCTTTTTCCATTAGATAGGACAAACTTCTAAGTTTGCCAGGCTTGACACATAAATGATAGCCCTCCCCCCACTATCAATCTATAAAGGCTTTTGAATTCTGCTACTATCTATGCTACAGAGGAGTTCATTGGTTATTGACTGTTTTAATTAGCTTTGGATGTCTTATTACGGGGGGCATGAATATAATTTGACAATGAACATAAATTCTCACAGATGAGCAAATCTTGCTGTAACCCATGGCTGAGGAAGGACATTTACAAAAAAAAAAAACATAATTAAACACATTTTAAATTTATTTGACACATGCATGGGCCCATTGTGTAATTGAAGTAAGGTGTAGTCCCTCAGAGTTGAGGCTATGAAGTAGAGCTCCTTGCCAGGAATGGGAACACATTTGGGAAACAGGGCCTGCAGCTAATGTGAAGTTCTTTCCTCTGGCAGAAAGCCTTCCTGATAGTTTTCTACACCCTCCTTGGCAGTCAGATTTTCTTGTGTGCAGGAAGACACCCCCATCCAAAAGTAACTAGCTTCTCAGCCTTCCTCATGCGTGAACGCTGGTATAACCTCCGTACCCCCCTTCTTTGCCAGTCTATCTTCCACAAAGGTCCTAAACTTGGCCTGCATCCAAACAAATTGGTTTTCCTGTCGATCGTACTGCCTGCGTGCACACTCCTTCTCGGAGCAGGCAGCATGAGGGGAAGGAGCACTGCGTGCTGAGGCCTCTACTCCAGCTCAGAAAACAGAAACAGTCAGAGCAGTAGCAGCTTGAGTTTTGGGTTCAAGAATGGAACCCAGAGCCAATTTGAATAGACAATGGCCAGCAGCTGAAACAGTGAGTAATGAGGCAGTATTAGAGGCAGACACAAAAGCGGTGGTGGGTGACAGAGGCTTATTTCTCAGGGCGAAGCAGTCCAGGTGGCTCTTGGAGTGTCCCTCCTCAATCAGTGGCTCTAGTCAGCTTGTGGTGGTGAGTCCAGTGGCCATCAGCAGCTGCACCTTTAGTCTATGGTTCTCCCCCTCCCAACAAGTACGTTCTTGCCATGATGCAGCCAGGTCTCTTGATCCCACATCCACCCTAAGGTTCCCAGAAGGGGTGGTGAGTGGATGGCAGCATAGTCAAGAAGTGCTGTCTGCTGTCAAGTCAGTTTACATTTTTCATTAGCAGATGAATCACATCACTCGGGCACCTCATCAGTTGTCTGAGGCTGCTTGGGGGGGAGGGGGCACTCAGAGAGCAACTGCCACAGAAGTGGTGTAGGGCTCCACAAAAGCCAGTATAAGCAAAAGCCAGGCCCAATGTAGGACCACTCATGTGGTGAAAATATCTACTCAGATCCATAGGAGCTAGTGAGGGGGCATGCAAGGAAAGTGCTTGAGATGCCAAGGAGGTGGAAAAACTGTTCAGCTCTGCAGAAGCTATTCTCATAAAGGCAGGGACCTGGCAATTGAAACTATCTATAGGGCATGACCCAGAGCATTCCATGAGAGCAACAGGATTCAAAGGGCGCTGCTTGGGCAATGGAAAGGGGAGTAACAGTTATATAAATGACAACTTGCTATACTGTGTAAACTTGCCCCTCTTCAGCATTAACCGAGACATTGCAATACTGTGTGAATTTGTCCCAACTCAGTATTAAATGAGTCATTACCATACTGTGTGAACTGGCCCCTGCTCAGCATTGCATGTTATGTTGCTGTCCTGTGTGAACTTGCCCCGACCACCATTAAATGTGACATTACTATGCTGTGTGATTGTGCCCCTGCTCAGCATAAATGTAACATTGCTATACTATGTGAACTTACCTGTGCTCACCATTAAATGAGACATTGCTATACTGTGTGAACGTGCCCCTGTTTAGCATTAAATGTAACATTGCTATACTGTGTGAGAAAGTCTGTTTGGAAATGGATGAAGACAGAGTTGTAGAAATGTACAAAACGCTATTAGACAAAGTTTTTTACAACTTGTAGCCCACAGGTTGCACAAGTTTAAAGGAGTATTGAAGGAAACTGGTATATTTTACGGACAGATTCCAAATTATAGCATATGACTGCAGAACCACCCTATGTGGTTTATAGAAGAGTAATTAATCTTTGAGACCCTTTGGTCCATAGTTTATAACAGAAGCTAGCAAATAACATGAGACCCCCACTTGCAAACGGAACATTCAGGTGTGGTAATTGTAAATTTTATATAAATATACTACCAGGACACAATCTTGAACATTGTGTTATGTGGAAAAATGATGAGGTACATCAGTTCATCAGCTGTTCTTCAGAAGCATTAATTTATGTAGCCATTTGTACATGTACAGCATTTTATGTTGGTAAAATGTCTAGGGCTTTTAAACGAAGGATTGGTGAAAACGTAAAATCTATAGAAAAAATGGACCTCACAAATGCATTGGCTCTACATGTAAAAATTAGAGGGTCTAAACATTTTTTTAGATTTACAGGTTTGGAAAAAGTGGTTATTAACATGCGGGGTATGATTTGGACTGTAAGTACAGTATGCACTTTATGACAGCTCAGTCCGCATTCAGCCATGGAGGTGACAGGAGGGCTGTGCCAGTCGCAGCCTCTCAGGGTTGGGACGGGGGAGGGTGGTGGACAGTACCTGCCAGGGTGGAGGGGTAGGTGGTCTACTAGACCACCAGAGAAAATATTTGGGCAGGTTTGGGTTAGGGAGGGGGGACCACTAGACCACCAGGGAATTCTCACAGCTAGTACGGAAAGGGATTGGGGGCTAGGATGGGACCACTAGACCACCAGGGATTTCTAACATTATATTGGAGAGGGGATCAGGGCTAGAGGGATGGACCACTGGACCATCAGGGATTTCTAACATTATACTGGAGAGGGGATCGGGGCTAGGGAGGGATCACTGGACCACCAGGAAATCCATCCCTTACCAGTACATTGAAGGGATGTGGGGCTCAGCCCTCTGTGCACCATTAAGGGCTGGGTTTCAGAAATATTAAACTGCACTGCACATGTGGGAGTTTACTGCTTCTGAAATCTCTGAATTTCAAACTGCACAGCATATGCATGGGGGAACCCTCATTTGCATGGGTGCAGCACAAAATTCTGTGTGCTGGCACTGTCTGGGTTGTGCTGTGCATAATTGCCCTTTGAATATGGGCAATGCCCCAGCAGCCGGCGCTATTCCCAGTTAGTGCACATGGGAAATGCCAAACCTCACCCAACAACTAACATACCGAAATCTGGCCAATGGAAAATCATGTACAAAAATGCTCACAGCCTGGGAAATAAAATCCCAGACCTGCAGGCAATAATGTCAGAGGCTAATCTGGACATAGTAGCAATTAGCGAGATGTGGTTTACCAGTAACCACACTTGGGAGACTTCAGTACCTGGCTATGTGCAAAAGGGGGTGGTGGAGTGGCTCTGTATGTCAATGAAAATATCAAAGCTACAGAAATTCAGAATACACATAAGGAGCCAGAACTGTGGGTCACCCTGGAAACAGGAAATGGGACAGCCTTAAGAACTGGGGTTGTCTACAGGCCCCCAGACCAGGGGGAGGGCATGTACACATTACTGTTAGAAGATATACAAAACATGACAGCTAAAGGGGAGGTTCTGATAATGGGAGACTTCAACATGCCAGATACAGATTGGTCAATACCAGCGGGAACATCTGCCGGAACTAGACACATGGTGGATTCCCTGCAGGGGTAGGGCCTCAAACAACTGGTACAACAACCCACAAGAGACAGGGCTATCCTAGATCTAATACTGACTAACAGGGAAGGGATCACAGATCTCCAGGTAGAAGGTCACCTGGGGGCCAGTGACCATCACATGGTATGGATCAATTTGGCCACTACATCTAAAGCATCCCATTCCAAGGCAAACATATGGGACTTCAGAGGAGCTGACTTTAATAAGATGGCCAACAGAGTTAAGCTAGCTCTGGCAAAAAGAAACACAGGTGAGGGGGTACAGGCAAAGTGGGCAAGCATTAAGGATGCAATACTTGAAGCAACATCCCATTGTGTTAGACAGAAAAGGAAGTGCAAAAGAAGAAGGAAACCACTTTGGTTCTCAAATACAGTAGCAGAAAAGGTCAGAGCCAAAAGGCTGGCCTTCAGGGAATATAAGGGAACACATCAGGATGAAGATAGAGAGGCATACCAAACTGCCCTAAGGGAAGCAGGGAAGGCAATAAGGCAGGCAAAGTCCCAAACTGAGGAAACACTAGCACGAACAGTAAAAGAAGGTGTCAAGACTTTCTATAGACACATTAGTGAAAGGAGAAAGTCCAGAGTGGGTATTGCTAAGCTCAAAGGAGAAAAGGGGGCATGTAAGGAGGAGGACCCTGTAAAAGCATCTATCCTAAATAGATACTTTTGCTCAGTATTTACTGAAGAGAAGGTAGGGCAGGGCCCACAGCTCATCACCATGGACACAGTGGGGAGAGAGGTGAGCACTACTCCCTTCACAAAAGAAAGGGTCCTACAAGAGCTCGCTAAGCTCAGGGTGGACAAGGCAATGGGACCTGATGGCATACATCCCAGGGTACTTAAGGAGCTAAGGGCGGAAGTAGCAGAGTCATTATCAGAACTGTTTAGTGAGTCTCTGAGCACAGGAGAGGCCCCAGAAGACTGGAGAATGGTTCATGTGATCCCGCTCCACAAGAGTGGTAGCAGGGAAGAGGCAGAGAACTACAGACCAGTCAGTCTTACCTTAGTAGTGGGCAAGATTATGGAAGCACTCCTTAAGGAAAGGATAGTGCAACACCTGGAATCCATAGGGGCACAAGATCCAAGACAGCATGGGTTTACAAAAGGAAGGTCCTGTCAAACTAATGTCATAGATTTCTTTGACTCGGTAACCAGAGTGGTGAACCAAGGGGGAGCAGTTGATGTCGCCTACCTTGACTTCAGCAAAGCTTTCAACACTGTTCCACATAGAAGATTGATAAATAAGCTGGATAGGGGTATCACAAGTCATAAGAGGGAGGTAATAATCCCTCTTTACAAGACACTGGTTAGGCCCCATCTGGAGTACTGCGTGCAGTACTGGAGGCCACACCTTCACAAGGACATTAACCAAATTGAGGCAGTCCAGAGAAGGGCAACAAAAATGGTGCAGGGACTGCATCAGAAGACATATGAGGACAGATTAACAGAGCTCAGTATGTATACCCTTGAGCAAAGGAGGGTTATTTTGCATACTGAGGCTGCTGCATTCTGACGACTTTAGTGTGATAAGATCTACTAATAGTATTTTCACTAAATATATTCCTATTAACAAAGGTGTTAAACAAGGATGTTTACTTGCCCCTATTCTATTTAATCTTTATGTAGATACTTTAGTAAAATTTTTAAAGTCTGTGGATACCTTCCCCCAAAAAATATATGACCCAGAAATCCAGATATATGTAGATGACATTCTGCTCTGTGCACTTACTCCTCTCAGCCATAAATGCACTACCCAACAGCACCTTTCTAGTGTGGACCTTACCATCAATACAGCAAAGTAAAAAATGTTGATGTTTGGGCCCAAAAAGAAATCTGATGCTGAGTTCTTTAAACACACAGATTTAGATTTTGTGCAATACTGCAAATGTTTAGGGGTGAATTTTGATCTGGATGACTCTTGGAGGACTCATTTGAAAACTATAAAAAAAAAAAACAAGCAGCAATTACATCCAAAGCTATTTTAAGGTTCAGGAATAACTTTGTGGGAAACTCATTCTTGGCTCTCAAGCAGACATTTAATGCTAAAGTCATCAACAGTATCATGTATGGGGCTGAATTTAGGACTTTCACTAACACAGGTTAACAGAAACTATTCAAAATATGTTTTCTAAGCAAGTTTTTCATTTACAAAAAAGTCTTCCCCTCTGCTTTATTATGAACAGAATTAAGATTATGGGCCCCATTTTGAAAAGGTTAGCACAGCCCTTACTGGGTGTGCCCTGCACTTAGAAACATAGAAACATAGAAGTTGACGGCAGATAAGGACCGCAAGGCCCATCCAGTCTGCCCATGTCTTTTTCTACCTTATAAATGTGCCATCGGCCTTTGCTCTGTCAATGGCCTATCTATTCATACTCATCTGTATTGCTCCCTTATGCCTATCCCATGCCTGTTTGAAGCCATGCACTATTTTCATAGCCACCACTTCCTGAGGTAGGATGTTCCATGCATCCACCACTCTTTCTGTGAAAAAGAACTTCCTCACATTACCTCTTAATTGGCCTCCCTCTAATCTCATGCTCTGTCCTCTTGTCCTGCTATTTTTCTTATATTGAAACATGTTAGACTCTTTCACCTTGTTAATGCCCTTAAGGTGTTTGATTGTTTCGATCATATCACCTCTCTCCCTCCTTTGCACTAGGGTATACATATTGAGCTTTGTTAATCTGTCCTCATATGTTTTCTGATGCAGTCCTTGCACCATTTTGGTTGCCCTTCTCTGGACTGCCTCAATTTGGTTAATGTCCTTGTGAAGGCATGGCCTCCAGTACTGCACGCAGTACTCCAAATGGGGCCTAACCAGTGTCTTGTAAAGAGGGATTATTACCTCCCTCTTCCAACTTGTGATATCCCTACTAATACAGCCCAACATCCCCCTAGCTGTACCTACTGCTTTAGTGGTCTGCTTGGATGATTTCAGGTCATTATTGATGATGATGCCCAGGTCTCTTTCTTCCCTTGTGACTGCCAGCAACTCCCCTCCCAGCCTATAGGTGGCTTCAGGGTTTCTCTTCCCTATGTGCATGATCTTGCACTTCTTTGCATTTAACCCCAGTTGCCACTCTTCCAACCATTTTGCTAGTTTGTCCAGATATCTTCTCATTCTGCCCACCCCATCTGGACCATCTACTCTGTTGCACATCTTGGTGTCATCTGCAAACAAGCAAACCTTACCCTCCAGTCCATCTGCAATGTCACTGATGAAGATATTGAAGAGGACTGGCCCCCAGGACTGATCCCTGAGGTACCCCACTTGTGACTTGCATCTCTTCTGACTGTATACCATTTACCACCACTCTCTGTTTTCTGCCCGTCAACCAGTTTGCCACCCAGTTGACCAACTTCTGACCCACCCGAGCCTACCCAGCTTATTAATCAATCTTCTATGTGGAACAGTATCAAAAGCTTTGCTGAAGTCAAGGTAGGCGACATCAACTGCTCCACCTTGGTCCACCACTCTGGTTACCCAGTCAAAGAAATCTATGAGATTAGTTTGACAGGACCTTCCTTTGTAAACCCATGCTGTCTTGGATCCTGTGCCCTATGAATTCCAGGTGTTGTACTATCCTTTCCTCAAGGAGTGCCTCATAATCTTGCCCACTACTGAGGTAAGACTGACTGGTCTGTAGTTCCCGCCTCCTCCCTGCTACCACTCTTGTGGAGCGGGATCACATAACCCTTCTCCAGTCTTATGGGACCTCTCCTGTGCTCAGAGACTCACTAAACAATTCTGCTAATGGCTCTGCTAGTTCCTCCTTTAGCTCCTTAAGTACCCTGGGATGTATGCCATCAGGTCCCATTGCCTTATCCACCCTGAGCTTAGCAAGCTCTTGTAGGACCCTTTCTTTTGTGAAGGGAGTAGTGCTCACCTCCCTCCCCCTGTGTCCATGATGCTGAGCTGTGGGCCCTGCCCTACCTTCTCTTCAGTAAATACTGAGCAAAAGTATCTATTTAGGATAGATGTCTTTACAGGGTCCTCCTCCTCACATGCTCCCTTTTCTCCATTAAGCTTAGCAATACCCCCTCTGGACTTTCTCCTTTCACTAATGTATCTATAGAAAGTCTTGTCACCTTCTTTAATGTTTCTTTTGCCAGGGCTAGCTTAACTCTGTTGGCCATCTTATCAAAGTCAGCTCCTCTGAAGTCCCATATTTTGCCTTGGAATGGGATGATTTAGATGTAGTAGCCAAATTGAACCATACCATGTGATGGTCACTGGCTCCCAGGTGACCTTCTACCTGGAGATCTGTGATCCCTTCTTTGTTAGTCAGTACTAGATCTAGGATAGCCCTGTCTCTTGTGGGTTGCTGTACCAGTTGTTTGAGGCCCTCCCCCTGCAGGGAATCCACTATGAGTCTAGTTCTGGCAGAGACTCACTAAACAGTTCTGATAATGGCTCAGCTAGTTCCACCCTTAGCTCCTTTAGTACCCTGGGATGTATGCCATCAGGTCCCATTGCCTTGTCCATCCTGAGCTTATTGAGCTCTTGTAGGACCCTTTGTTTTGTGAAGGGACTAGTGCTCACCTCCCTTCCCCTCTGTGTCCATAGTGCTGAGCTGTGGGCCCTGTCCTACCTTTTCTTCAGTAAATACTGAGCAGAAGTACCTATTTAGGATAGATGCTTTTACATGGTCCTCCTCTTCACACGCCCGCTTATCTCCTTTGATCTTAGCAATACCCCCTCTGGACTTTCTTCTTTCACTAATGTATCTATAGAAAGTCTTGTCACCTTCTTTTACTGTTTGTGCTAGTGTTTCCTCAGTTTGGGCCTTTGCTTGCCTTACTGCCTTCCCTGCTTCCCTTAGGGAAGTTTTATATGCCTCCCTATCTTCATCCCGCTGTGTTCCCTTATATTTCCTGAAGACCAGCCTTTTGGCTCTGACCTTTCCTGTTACTGTTTTTGAGAATCAAAGTGGTTTCCTTCTTTTTTTTGCACTTCCTTTTCTCTCTAACACAATGGGATGTTGCTTCAAGTATTGCATCCTTAATGCTTGCCCACTTTGCCTGTACCCCCTCACCTGTATTTCTTTTTGCCAGGGTTAGCTTAACTCTGTTGGCCATTTTATCAAAGTCAGTTCCTCTGAAGTCCCATATGTTTGCCTTAGAATGGGATGATTTAGATGTAGTAACCAAATTGAACTGTATCATGTGATAGTCACTGGCCCCCAGGTTACCTTCTACCTGGAGATCTGTGATCCCTTCCCAGTTAGTCAGTACTAGATCTAGGATAGCCCTGTCTCTTGTGGGTTGTTGTACCAGTTGTTTGAGGCCCTCCCCCTACAGAGAATCCACCATGTGTCTAGTTCTGGCAGATGTTCCTGCTGGTATTGATCAATCTGTATCTGTAATGTTGAAGTCTCCCATTATCAGAACCTCCCCTTTAGCTGTCATGGCTTGTATATCTTCTAAGAGTAATGTGTCTATACCCTCCCCTGGTCTGGGGGCCTGTAGACAACCCCAGTTCTTGTGGCTGTCCTATTTCCTGTTTCCAGGATGACCCACAGTTCTTCTGGCTCCTTATGTGTATTATGAATTTCTGTAGCTTTGATATTTTCATTGACATACAGGGCCACTCCACACCCCTTTTTGCACCTCAGTCTCTTCTGAACAGTACATAGCTGGGTACTGAAGTCTCCCAAGTGTGGTTACTGGTAAACCACATCTTGCTAATTGCTACTATGTCCAGTTTAGCCAATGTCATTATTGCCTGCAGGTCTGGGATCTTGTTTCCCAGACTGCAAGCATTTGTGTACATGATTTTCCATTGGCCAGATATCAGTGTGTTAGTTGTTGGGTGAGGTCTGGTTTTTCCCCTGTGTGTCGTATGGGGAGCTGGACATTTTTCCTTACCTGGTGATGCAAATGAATGGCAAACATACTGAACTCCTGTTTGAACACTAGCTGAGGGGGGAAGGTTGTTCTTCCCATTTGAAGTATGGGGTGCTGCACACCTCTCCCCATTTGCTAGTTTAAATATTCTGCAAAGACATCAAACTTCTGCCCCACTGCACTGACTCTCTCCTTACTCAGATGCAGTCCATCAAATTTAAAGAATGTTCGCTCCCAAAACTGTTGCCAGTTCCCTACTAATTTGTGTCCTTTTTCCTGGCACCAGCCCTTGATCCACATGTTTAGCTCCCCTATCTCCCCTTCTCTGACCTTCCGGCTATCTGCCCCCCTCTTCTAGACTGGCAGGATCTCAGAGAAGGAGATGCTGGATGAAATGGATGATAGTTTGCCACCAGCCTGGTCAGGTGTTCCTTGGTCTCCACAACTGACAAGCTGGCAAGATCATTAGTCCCTATGTGTACCAGGACGTCAATGTTTTCTGCTGCTTCCTGAACAATTTTAGCAATGCGGTCAGTGTCTCTCCATGCTGATGTATCTGGGAGACATCTGACCATTACCCATGGCTGGAGATAGGTATCAACTCCCCAAATCATGGAGTCTCCTATGATCAGAAGTTTTTTGGATTTCCTTTTTGCTTTTTTGTTTTGGTTCCTGTTTTGGACGAGTTTTGTTGTGTTAGCTCCTGTGCTGCAGTGTCCTGCTCTGCAAAGTCCTCTGCCCATTTGTTTGATTTTGGAGATAGAGGCAGATACCTGTTTGTAGTTTTTATATGGTTTGTGGAGGTAATATGTTGGAGAGCACCGAGTGATGGGGCACATGATTTGCCCCGCCTAACCACCTGCCAGCCCCCTGGATCAACCATCCTCTGCAGTCAAGGTGCTTCTGTTGGATGTTGGGGAAATGACGGGTGGTTCTTGCAATACATGTCCTCTTGAATATGAAATCTGAGGCATGCAATCTCTGCCCATGCTGCCTGGAGCTGAGCCCTAAGATCTTCAATGGCCCAGCATGTAGGACAGTGGCCTAAATCCTTTAAAACTGCCCTTCTGAAAAGTGTTCCACAGTACCTACAGTTAATGATATCCAGTCCAGATAATTTGCTGGGTTTTTAACCTGGTCAGAGTAATTAGAAGGAAGAAAATAAAAGCAAAAGTTTGATTTTGTGTTTGTTTGTTTTTGTATAACATGTTATAACAAGTTAAATTAATAGTGCCCTTGTAAATGAGGTCACCATGTGGCTACCCCACTGATCCGCCCCTTCCTGCTTTGCCACAGGAAATGTCATGACTGTGCTACCCTATGAAAGGAGTGTAGTGTGGGGTGTTTAGGGATGGGGGTGGGTGGCTGGGCCCTTCCCCTGCCAAAAAAGAAGAACCACGGATGAAAGAAACAAAGAGGTGAGAGCAGAAACAATCAGTCAGTACAAATACAGTAACCCTGAACGCTTATCCTAATGATAGATTAAACTGTAAAACCTGTAATAATTTCACAGAAGATATACCCTGTAAGAAACACTTTGCTACAGAGAAAAATAAAGCAGTAACAGAAGATATACCTTGCAAAAGACAATTTGAATCAGAAGATTACAGCAATAATCTGTTAGCACACACCTGTAGGCATACCTTGCAATAATGCAGCAGAAGGTATACCCAGCAACAACAATTTTAATCAGTGAAAAATAAAGCAATAAAATTTTAGCAATAAACAGTAACAATCCCTGTGAGTACAAAATAAAAATTACAACACACAGTATATCTGCCTAGTCAAAAGAAGTCTTAATCCTTTCCCATGCTCTGGTAAGGTTATTTGCTCTGTCCTTTCAAGCAACATAGAAGGAAAGAGCTCAGGTGAAACTAGGTGCCTTGGCCAGCAAACCTAGTCTTCCACCCAGTTTTCCATGAACTGTGGAATAGTATTGCGCAGTTTACATAATTGTGGATTAATTTTCTGCAAACTGTAGAATAATATTCCTTAAATTTTGTAATCTGTAGTATAGACTTCTATGGTATACATAGAAAGGCTTTCAGAAGTCAGTGTAATTAAACAAGAAATTCTAGAATGCATTTTGGAAGTGGAATTGCCATTCCACACAAATTCTGCCTTCTGCATGGTGCTATCTCTATGGAAATGACAGTGATGTCTCACACAGGGGGTGATGGACCCAACCAGGGAATAATCATGAGGAGCAGATTATCTGCAAGGAATAATTATCCCAGTGTCTTGCAAATACACATACCTGTTTAGAATAATGTAAGGACAGCAGGGTGCTATGGGTGTCTTTTACACCTCTGAGGTGTGTGATACCATGTAAACCACAGCAGTGAAGCTTGAAGGTTTTGCATTGGCATCAAACAATGACGGTGCAAAAAAAAAAATGTCGTGCTTCCCGTATTTTGTGTTTTATAATTGCTGTTTGTTTCGTGGTTTTCGATTTTCGAAACAGATGCCAACTTGAAAAAAAATCAAACTGAAAGTGTAAGAAATTCCATAATACACGGTTATGATGTCACAACCATGTATTATGGGATTTTTAAAATACTATTTTCAGGTTGATGTCAGACTTAACCAGGAATTATTTAGAGAGAAAGGTTAGTTTGAAATCCAGTTTGTTTTGGAATGTTAAGTGTATTTGTTCTACTGGTACCAAGTGGGAATTTGGTTTTACTGGTGGTTCAAGACCCTATTCAAACAATTTGAGTAGTCTTTGGTAAGAAAAGCACTGTTGCACCATTTTGTCAACCACCCACAACCATTTACCAGCAGGTGTCTTTCCTATAATATGCCAGTGTGTCCTTGACTTCACACAAGACTGTTCTACAGCAGAGATAGGTGCTTATGTTGATGTATACCATTAGAGGTAAACTCAGTGGCTATGGTGGTGGTGGTCTTGAACAAACATAAAATAAAGGTCACATTATATTTATGTTTCTTTGATTAATCAGTGCATCAGCTTCTGACTGTAGAACTCAACAGTCATGTCTTTCTCTTTTAAGGCACAACATACAGACAGGAATGCACCAGCAGATTTTCAGAGTGAGGAGTACAAAGATACAAAGGCAGGGAGGTAAGCAACATGGCATGACGACGCTTTTAAAGAAGACATTTGCAAATTGTTTCATATAGCTGTCCTAGCACCTAAAGTCTGCAGGAAGACTGCAATTTATCAAGCAAATCATTTACATGAGTATTCCGATTTTCTTTTTAATTTATGCAGAAGACATTTTCTTCAGTTGGCATTTGAATATAATTTAATTATATAGCAAAATATAATAAACATCCTCCTGGCTCATACAAAGTGAATTTTGTCATAACAGAGGTAGTTGATGACTAGCTTTTGATGCCCTTGAGAAAAGTATGCATTCCAGCCCTATTTCTATCCCCTTATAAAGTGTAAATATAACCGTCAAAGAGAGCTGTGATTTATGGCTGAGCCACACACAGCCACGTCAACATGTTTGCCATGAAGTTATGAGGCTTTGCAGTGTATGAAGGCTACCAGGTTGCAGGGTAAACCATTAGTGCTTGGACCTTAGGAAGCTTTATTTGGCAGGTATTACTGTATTTCACAGTCCCTCGACACACACCAGTCTCTCCAAGCACATTTTTTATTACAAAGCGGGGACCTTAATTTCTGAACCTGCACGTAAGGCTTTCAGTTTCTAAAGGTTTTAAAAATCAATATTATTTATTATATTTTTCTTTCCATCTATGCCAGTCAGTGCAACTGTTCTCTATAGGTATTTGTAACTGGAATGTGATGAAAAATGGAGAAAAATTGGTTTTTCTCTTGGGGCTTATGAGTTGCTGTTTTAACTGGCTGTCTATTGTATCCATGGTTTCAAGCCCCATGATTTATTTATCTATATAGATATATAGGGAGCCTTTGTTCTTTTTTTATAAAGAGGGTTCCAAGCCAGGGAACTACATTCAGCAGAAACTTGAGTTTCTTTTCTTTTTTCTGGCTGAACAGAAAATAGCTATCAGTTTCTGTTCAAATTCTGTCAGAATAATTGTGAAGGCCCTGCTTGATGAAATAAGTATCAATTAACTTAATTTAGAGGTTAAAAAATATATTTTCTTTTCTGTATTTACATTCTAGAAGACTGTGTCTAATACCAAGTCTTGAACTTAACATATGCAGTTCCCACATTCTTGTAAAATATCATACTGTTATGTATCTCTCTCTTGCCAAACTTGTTATACTGATACCTAGCCTCTACAGTCCTGCTCTAAATTTGTTCATTGTCTGCCAATTAGAGCAGTCTATTGAAATTTTATTCTGTAACTATTTTGTTTATTCAATGTATGTATTGAATGGAAATTGTGTTTTCTTGTATGTACTACTTGTTCTGTGTACTTTGATGTGGAACCTTTGTAAAAGAGCTCTGACTCAAAGGTTATATCTCAATATTCAAATAAATAAAAAATAAATAAATGTGTAAAATTGTTCAGACTTTAAAAGTCAACTGTTACCTAAATATCAATCTTGGATACTCCTAGCTTTATTATTAGGACTTTTCTATGTTGAATAGACATTCAATCAATGCTATTTTTCCTATCTGTCTGTCAGTCTGTCTATCTCTCTCTCTCTCTCTCGCTATCGATCTGTAATTGCTTGTATATATTTTGTGGAAGAATATTACATAATTTCTTTTCATTCCCATCTAGAATAAATATGCTTGGGCAGATAGGCCATTTTCATGGACATTTATGTTTAATTGTTTTCTGGACAAAATGTGGAAAGTTGATCAAAAAATAATGTATTAAAATATTTTTTAAGTCCTTTTCACAAAGATTATCTGTTCCTTTAATTGGATCAGACATGTGCCACTCTTCTGCTCACAGTCCAGAACCTTCCCTGTTTATCAGTGTTACAGGAGGGAGTATCCAGTTCAATCGAGCTTGTGGCAGACATTTTATGAGTTCTGGGATAAACTAGTGTTGCAAATGGCAGGCCTTTCTTGCAAGATACCTGGATTGGTAAATAAAAGGCATTAAGAAACATCTAGGTTTCCTCTAAGTGAAGAGTCTATGGGGGCCATGGTATTAGTTAGAATTCAGCCTATGGCATTTTGCTATCACTTGTGTAACAAAGAACAGCAAACTCAGGGCATCAAAGGATTTAACGTCTGGTGCCAGATACCCACAAATAATTACACACGCAGTTAGATTGCTCCTACAAATTGTAAAAACCCTTTTGGATAGAAAAACACATGGCCTGAATGCACAGAGACAGCATCAGATTTTAGATAGTCTGCACATTCTGGTAATGTCCCTTGATAGTCTGGACAGCGCTTTGCCTGCCCCAAAACAAATGTTTTAAAATTTGGTGGCTCAACCAAATTGCAGGCACAAATGCTAAGCTTATTTGGACCCTGGCTAATATGCTTGAATAGCATATGACTGTCCACCACTAGATGGTGTTCTGTGGCTGAGACTAAAAAAGCATATGTTATACCAAAGAAGATTCATCCCAATACAGTGTTTTTTTTTAATTATTGATTGACAAATCAGTGACAAAAACCACAAGGCAATCCCTGATCATACAGCAGAAAGTAATAGATAAAAATATAAATATGACTTTCATCAGCCTAGATGCAGGAAATTAAAAGGCCTTTGACAAACTATATAAAATGTATTTACTTGGTTTTTGTGCATCTCTCGAAGCCATGCACATGGTCTCAAGCCTTATTCCCAGTGCAAGGCATTATGGGTAAATAAATCCATGTGAATGTCAGGCTGACAAGACTTCATCAGACCAGACATTACCTTTTAAACAGCCTTGTACATCTCATGCAATATAAGCTGAGAATGGCTATTTATTTGTAAAATCGACAGCTCATTTCCAGGTATGGCATGGGGATCGGGGGTGGGGGGTTATTACATGGACTTGTTTTATTGACAGTGGGAATGTCGTCCAGGACACGGGAGAAGGTCTTTATCTTATGGTAAGTGCCATGGGCATCTCTGAATTGGACAGGTACCAGAAATGGACAGAGGGAACCTCATTTTAACATCTCTGAAAGATGGCCTCTCAAAAGTATGGAGGCAGTATGGAGGCAGTATGGCGCAGTGGTTTAAGGCTCTGAGCTGCAAATCTGGATACCTGGGTTTGAATCCCACAGCCCCCACTTGCATACTGTGTGACCCTGAGCAAGTCACTTAACTTCCTCATGCTCCCAGGTTGCACTTGCAAACAAGCTTTCAGCTTAGTGTGTATCGCCTGGTAAAATAATTGGTAAAAAAAAAAAAAAAGGTATAGCGCACCCCTAGTATTTCATGACAATGGCAGTATTGGTTATTCATCCAAATTCCTGGTGTGGGATTAGTACCCATGACCTTCTGATCTTCTCACCCCAGAGGCAAGTGTGCAATGTACTTAGCACAATAACTGACACAATCTATGCTTCACTATAAATGTTCATAAACATAATCTTTGAGCCATTATAAATCACTAGGAAGCCCTCAGCCAATCAGAGTGCAATCCACGTGTACCTTGTATCCTTGGTATTGTTGTGCTTGCATACTGAAAACTGCCACCACAGCAACAAGCTTCTCCCACCACTCTCCCTCCCCATCTGTGCTGCTGATTGCGCGAGTCTGGCACTGAATCCCCATCTTGCAGTGCACACACCATGATTTAGACTCAATTAAAATATAAAAAATCAAGAGTTTTGAAAACTGGTTTATCCATCCCACTTGCTCCAGTGCGCAACCCAATACAAACAGCACATGCCATGCTTTCAGAGTGAGACTAACAGATCACACCAGGTGCACGGACAACTATGGGAATGTACATGGTCAATGTAATTTTTCTATTTTACTTCCCCTCTTCAAGTCACATAGTAGGATATATTCGATTATTCCAGTTTGGCTTCCTAGGGGAGTCATGCAAACATATGAACATACAAACGTAAATGAGCTGCTTCAAGCTCAAAGGTATTTGTAATCTGAGATTTAAATAAATAAATAAAATTGCCAGCAGATACAGGCCCTTCAGTCTGTCTAGTCTGCCAGAGCGTGCAACATGCTGTCTATTAAACTGCAGCACCCCCCCTTGCATCTCCTTCTGACCTAGTGCTCCCCACTTCTGACTTCTCTTCCCCCACCTTCCCTACAGTTTTCACCCTCCCTTTGGCCCTATCCCATCCTGTCTTGAAGCTGCCCACTGTCTGCAGTGATACCACTTCTTCTGGCAGCACATTCCAACCTGCCACCGCACTCTCCATGAAATAGTGCCTCCTCAGCTCTCTCTTGAATGTTCTTCCCTCCAATGTCAGAAGGTGTCCCCTGGTGTCCCTCTCCCCTCATATTTATATGTGTTCTTGTGTGTCTCTTACTGAATGTGATTGTTATCTTATGCCATTTGAGCTGACAGAAACATTCATCTTCACTTTGTGGTTCTCTCACCCAGACAACATGAAATAACAATCTTATTCCATAAGAGACGTACACAAGTACACATATAAACATTTATTATAATTCACTAGGGAACAGCTTTTTATAGATCTATTGGTGAGTTTTACGTAGCCAGCTTTGCACCACAGCAACTTGATAGAAAGGGTTGCGGTGGTACAAAAGCGGCTATGTGGACACTTTATGTAGTGTGGCAAGTTGTCCTCTCATCCTTTCTCTGAGCCACCACAGGAGTTGGGATGCATTCCAGAGTGAGAGGCTTAAGCAGCCATGTAGACAGGCTACGCCACTCACTTCAGCTCACAGTGCAAGCTCCCAGCAGTGAGTTGCCAACTGTGTTGAGACTAATGATCCTCTTTAGCCCGGCTTGCGTTGGCATTGAGAGGGGCTGCGTAAATGTGCTGAATGATTGTGTTCAGTTAACGTCAGCATTTAGGAGCAGGCCCAGATCATTGGCCATGTAAACAGGCCTTTAATGTTCCTTTCCAGGGTTTCAAACATATCCTTTGTAGCCTATTCAAACTGGCAGTTTAAAAATGAGTTTGACATGATAGTGCTTACAGTGAGAACAGACAGTGTCATCACTCAAAACTTGCAACTGTTAGGTCAGTTGGGGAACAGATAGATGCTTTCTGAAAGACACAAAGTACTGCGTAATCTGAAATATTTTGTAGATCAATAGCAGGCAAAAGTTAAAAAACTGAAAAATATTAATGTTAAACATAATTGCTGTAAATATAGTCATGTTAAGCCCTTTATTTTAGTAGAAACTTGAGCCAGAATTTTCAAAACAGCTGTAGACAACCATCCTGCAACTACATCCAGAGTTTAAATGCTGCATAAGACACCCAACAGGTGGTCTTACAGCATCCAAACTTCTGATGAGATAGATGGAGATTTACATCAAAACAGGATGCATGCATCACTTTTTTTTATATAAGCTGTCACAGATCATGGAAACTGTCACAGAAGTTTGGAGACCCTTTGAAAACAGAGCCTCTGAGTTTTGGTGTAGTCAGGCGTACACTGACACAAGCATTGCATCAGTGTCTAGGTCATTTAAAAATCCAGGCCTTGCTATTTCATTGCAAACAGGAATGTTGTGTCAGTTTACCTTCCTGGTAACTGAGGAATAAGTCATGAGCATCCACGTATAAAATCACGGAGAAAATAAACATTTATTTTCAACCAACATTACAGGCTGGGTGAAAATATTATATACCAGCTCCACAGCAATGGCAAACCTAAAGAGAAATGCTCTGAACCTCTACTAGAAGGAAATGGTTTGATGCCTTTTATTGGAACAACATAGATGTTACAAAAAGAAAACAATGTCTACGCTTTCATACCAACCAAGTCCTTCCTTGGAGACATAACACCAGGGGACACAAGTCTCCGAGGAAGGACTTGGTTGGTTCGAAAGCTTTGACATTGTTTTCTTTTTAAATCTATGTTGGTCCAATAAAAGTACTGCAGACCATTTGCTTCTGGGTCTGTTCTTATAAGGACTGATACGGCAACTAATCTGTTTCTGCATCTGAACCTGTACTGTAACTCATTTTTCCTGTGGTTCCTATCCTATTGTTATTCAGTCTGTACTGGCCTTTTGATAAACTGGGTGAATGTTTCTGATTTACATATTGGTGGTACAAACCAATTTAGAGCTATATGATAAATGTTATGTCTCTTTCAGTCCCAGAGTTCAATAGTAGAATGTAGATGCATTATGACAACAATGTAAGCACTTAAGGGGAATGTGGAGAAGTACTACTTCACCAAGAGGGTGATGGATGCCTGGAACAGACTGCTAGCAGAAATGGTGGAGTCCAAAACAGTGGGGGTCTCTTCAACACACATGGGCGAGACATAGGAGAATGTTAGTAAATAGGCGGGGGGGGGGAGGGCCACCAGATGAATGTTAGCATCTGCAGAGACAGATTAGGCAGTGGACAACTGGGCAGACTGGGTGGGCCAAGCAATCCTTTACTGCCAACAAATTCTATGTTTCTATGAGTGCATCACAAATTGTAGTGAGACGGAAATAATGTGACCCACTGGGAATTGAACCCAGGCCCCTGGAATACCATCCTGGTATGATTACATGAGAAACACATACTGAATTTATCAAAAGGCAGGTAACCAGAGATCAGTAGCAGAATGTAAACTGGTGTTTGTAGCTTAACACCTGCAGAAAACTCAGGCTTGCATGCATGTTAGTACTGCCATTGTTACCTCTGTTATGGTTGTAAGAGTGGTCTTGTATGCATTGTTTAGGTATGCAAACCTCCAGTTTGTGGTTCAGATACCACTAATCACACATGTGAGATCACTCTTACAACCGTTTGGGTGATCTTAGAGGCATTATATTATTGATCAGGGTCTATCAATTATATATATAAAAAATTTAGAAATCTTTCCTGGAACATACCATTTCTACTTTAAGGAAAAAGAGCATCTTATATCCAGCGGAAACCAGTGCTCTGACTAGTCGAGTGCGCTCTCTTCATCTATAAGGTTAAACACAGTTCTCCTTTCATGGAAGGTACTTCAAGACAAAGATTCTCTGTATCCCTGCTTATTTCTACCCCAGGAATTTAACTATTTATACAATCGGTGGGTCTAAGTGACCAAATGAAATGGGACCAGAAGTCTGTTACAATTTACTCCTATTTCTAATGTTCACATTTTCAGAAATGACATCCATAACTCCAAATTATCCATAATAAATTATACCATAATAAAAGCTGACATGGAAAACTGTGGTTTGTATTGTTTTTTAAAGCACATACTCTACAGTTCTCTGTATGAAACCAATAATTTGGAGCTTTGACAATGTTCCTGCATGAACTCAGTATTTTGACTATGAGGCATTAAGCTACCACAGCAGTTGTCGGACTTCTAAATCCATGCAGTGACATATGCAAAATTCCAAATTCCTGGTCCCATAGAAGGAACTGTAGTCAGAGAATGATGTCTTATAAGTTTATAGGGACACCAGGAGGGCCTCTCATGGATATTAGAGTGCTGCTTCGTGTGTTCTTAGGGCAAGAGAATTACGAACCAAAGGTGAGCAGTATTGGTGCCCTAAGACTGCAAGAGGCAACACGCTTATATCCATAAGAAGCCCTCCTAGTGTCTCTATAAACCTATTACAAATTATCTACTAATTTCTTTATTACCTTTTGCTATACAACAGTCCCTGACTGTGTAGTGTAAGCAGCCCTACAAGAAGCCCATTACTTTGGCACAGCACATGAGATTTTCTTGTGGAGATACGTAATTTAATGAAGTACTGTGGTTGGAAGAGTGTGTCACATGATGCTCCCATGCTCTATAATTAAGAAAAACACAGTACAAGGGGCCCTCAGTGGCCTACTAGGAAGCACTGCATGCTTCCATGTTGGTGGCCCAAGTTTGGGAACAAGCTTGGGAAGTCGACTAGGGAGGGACGACGGTGGGTTCTGCTGCTCTAGTGACCCCTGTGGTGGGCCAGGGAGCTTGCCTTTCCCACACGGGTATGCTGGAAGCATATATGGTCTGATGAGACTCTGCCTAATGTCAGGGAGGTGGGTGGGAAAAGTCAGAAAAAGCAGAAACAACCTGCTGGTAGGATGATGCTCTCCAGCTTGGCACAGACCCTTGAAATCAACAACTGCAACGTGAGAAAATAAGGCAAGTCTGGTAGCAATATTTCAATGGGGTTTTAACTGTTATTCATAATTTTATTATTGTTTAATACTTTTATACCAAATTTTCAACATGGCCTTTTTGGAACCCCACTTCATGACCAAGGCCAGTGGAATTATTCAAACCTAGCTCAAAAGATGATTTCATGGTTGCTTTGCAAAATCACCTTTTGAGTGGAATATGAAACTTTTCACACACACACACACACCACCGTTCATGAGGTGGGTGTGTAAGAAGGCTATGTTGAAAATTTGGGGTCAGTATATTGAAAAACAAAAAAGTTATGAGCATATGTTGAAATTTTTCAAAGCTTGCTCATAATTTTAGTAATCTTCAATACTCTGACCCCAAATTTTCAACATGGTAATTTTTTCACAGCACGTCACGAACATGACAGCTGCCATTTTTCAAATCTTGTCCAAAATGTGTTTTTGTATCTGTGGTGTAGAATGACGTTTGGCGGGGATCTGAAAATGTTTATATACTGGATTCATGAGGTAGGGTCATCAGACGGCTATGCAGAAAATTTGGTGTACAAATATGATAAAATGACCAAGTTGTGAGTGAACATTGCAGTATTACAATTTTCACTTATAACTTTGCTAAGTTTCAATATTTTGACTCCAAACTTTCAACATAACCATTGTAAAGGTCATGACCCCACTCATGCAAGGTATCACGGGGGTTGATGCATACCTGCACAAGCCAGCGGAAGTTATACTCTCACTGAGTTCTGTTACGTGTCCTGTGAAGTCCCTGTGTTCTCTAAAACAATTTTTTTCTAACTCGGTACACTTTATACTACAAAAAAGAGCATGGCACTTACTATGCCTTGAAAAGTTTCATGTTCAGCATAAGACAAGAACATAGGGACTGCAGAGGAAAGCAACAGCACTGACTAATACAGTATCAGAATAACTACTGCAGGCTTTAGCACTAAAACATCATAAAATTCCAGGATGCCTTACATGAGGTGGGTCATGACCTTTGTAATGGAGTCAAGCAGGTTTTCACACCAGGGCAGAACAGAGTTAAACAACCTCATTCATATTTAAATTAGGATGAAACTAGTGGGATGCAAGAGAGGGGATCATTGTTCATGCCTACAAACTATATAGGTGTATAGAAAACAAGTTGAAGGGACTTTCCCTTTAAAGGAATAAAAATTATTGCTAGAGAACATACAGTTGTTCTTTATGATAATGATGTGTTTTTGTAGTATATGTGGGATACATAATTGGCTGCAGGGGAATAAGCAAGTAATACCATATGGCAGGGTGTGCATTGAAGCATTTCTAATGCACTCCCCAAAATTTTTCTGAGGCACAAGGCCGAAGGTCGGCTGTCCTTACACTTCTAGGAAGCATGTCACAAATACTGTAACACACACACCGAAGTGTATTATTAAATAAAGGGAATTTGATCTGAAGAAAGGTTTTTAGGCCATAGAAAGGAGATCAGAGACATGACCATGCATCTATAATATTTAATGCATGGTGAGGTGTCGTATTTTAACCAAGGAAGTTTCTAAATTTTTTCTTGACATTTTATAACCATAGTTATTCTTGCATGTGAGGATAACACCCAGTACCTAGGTAGTGGCAAAGATACTGCTCAAGTGATTTAGGAAGTCTTTTCATCACTACTGTGAACAGCTGATCGGGGAAGGAAAGGAGAATCAGGGCCAGTAGGACTCCGGAACGGAAAGGATTCTTACTATTGCAAATTGCTGGGACTGTGTTTTTCTGTGCCAGTGACTGCCATCTAACCATGCTTCAGGCTGTGTGTCTGCAGGGCTCTTCCTTCATTGCTACTAGGCTTCAGTTGGGAGCACGACCTGACCCCAGAGGAAGACCCGCTGAAGGGTATAAGTGCTAGGGGCTTTAGGGTGCACTCTGGGCATCTTGCTGAATATAAAATTTACACTAAGCTTTGAACAACTAAACCATGAGTGCCGAGCAATCTTCATTTTGTATGTGTAAGCTGGCTGCTTTGCTCGAGCACCGCCTTTTCCTGTGCGCACCCTCTGCTTCTTGTGTTCAGTTGGCAGCGAGCTTCAGGGAAGAAGGCGAGCCATCCTGTGAAATGGGTGGCTTTCAAACCTGCTGCTCCCTTCAAACATCTAGCAGCACAGCTGATTGGGGAGGAGAAGGAGCATCAGGGCCTGCCGAACTCCTGAACGGAAGGGATTCTCACGACCGCCAACTGCCTGGACTATGTTTTTCTATGCCAGTGAGCTCCATCTAACTGTGCTGCAGGCTGTATGTGCTGAGCTCTCCCCCCACTACTAGTCTTCAGTCAGGAGCAATCTTTTGTGTGAAGGAGGCAGGGCCATCCTGTATTATTTCTGGGCTTCAGTCTAGTGGTCCTCCCCTGTGGTCCTCAAGCTAAAGGTCTGAGTTTAAGGGCAACACACCTGGGACAATGGCATGGGGCAGCAGCCAACAGGAGACCCTGTATCCCCTTCCCCAATAAGCTGTGCTGCTAAATGTTTGAAGGGAGCAGCAGGTTTGAAATCCTAAGCTACTATTACCTAATACAGGGTGTATATAATGCATAAGTTGTTGTAAGTGAGGGGAAACACCCAGCATCAATATATCAGACAAGTGTAAACGTGAACTTAATTTATACAAGCTGCAAATATTTACAGTTAAGGGGTTGCCTATCTGTATTTCAATTTGCAATAGGTGTTTAAAGGGAAACCTGGTATCATTACTTAAGTAATATAATACTTCACATTATTATTATTTTTGTAATGTGATAGTACAGATGCATTGATGCTAAAGTGTTTTTAAAGAGTTAATGGAGTGTGCCAAAAGAGGGACTAGGAGCAACACCCTATCTATGGTAGGTGTACATGGGACGTAACAAACAACAGAAAGGGAAAAACTAGAAACACCCTATCAAGGGTAAGGGTACATAAGGGACAGGTGGAAGGCAAAGCATAGGCCAAAACTGGGAATGGGAACAACACTCTATCTAGGGTAGGTGAACAAGGGGCATAACAAACAACAAAAAGGGAAAAACTAGAAACACCCTATCAGGGCTAAAGGTACGTAGGCATTTCTAAGCAACACAGGGAAGTGGAGGAACTGAGAATGCTGGGAGTGGCAGTGGGGCAGCAGTGTTCAGAGAGACTTTCTGGAGACTACAGTACTGCCCCATCTGCACATCCCTCTGTAGGTTGAGGGAGGAGGTCACCAGACCACAGACTGAGTTGCCTAAAATTTAGGTGACTGCTTCTCCCACCCAGGGGCCACCAAGTCTGACACCGTTACCTCAGAGGATACCTGGGAGAAAGAATGGCTGGACTATGGTGCATTCTGGAAGGGTGGGGGTGGTGGGTCAAAAGCACATTTCTCAACTAGTACCACTACGTAATTCCTACGCTGCTCTGCTGGGGCAGGACTGCCATGAGGAGGCACCCATGGTAGTGACCAGGGAGAATGTGGTGGTCCTCCATAGCAGAGACTCCAAGAAAGGTGGTAGAGGACCCCAGAGGTGAAGGAAGCAACTTCTGGTGGGGGACTCAAATGTGAAGGGATAGATTTGGGAATAGGAAGGCGGAAGGAGTTAGGTACCCCCATGGCACCATGGCCCAGAAGTATGGGAAGCAGATCCTGAGGCTTGCTAGGGCAACAGGATGGGAGGCAGACCTGTATGTCATTGTTCACCTGTGGATTGATGACCTGGCTAAAAATGGGGCTGGGATAATGTAGAAGGAGTTCAGGGAGCTGTGGAGAGGTCTTAGGCAGGTAGCACATTTAGTGGCTTTTGCTGAGGTGCTGCCTGTCTATGATGGGGGGGAAGAAAGAGATCAATGCACCAGGAGCTTCAACTCACAGTTGAAGTTATGGTGTAGAGAAGAGGGGTTTGACTACATTGGGACTGGGGACTCTCTTGGACAGATAAGGGCCTATACAGGGGTGATAGCCTGCATCCATCCGGAAGGGAAACCTCAGTCCTCAGTGGATGCTTTAAATGTTACTTCACAAAACATTTAAACTAGTTGGGGGGGTGGCGGAAGAGACTAGGGAGGCAGAAACTGCCTCCACCTGACACAGGCTAAAGTAGGAATTAGGGTGAACCTGATGGGAGAAGAATACCCCAGGATACAGATTAATAAAGGAAGCAGGGTGGTAGAAATGAAGGGGAATGGGAACTGGAGCATTAAAAAGAGAAGGGGGAAGGAGGGAAGTCAAAAAGGAAAAAAAGAGGGTCAACAAGTAGAGTGGTAACAAAATCTGAAAGGCCGTGTGCTAAGAAATAAGATATCGGACATAGAGGCAATCAAGGCAGAGGCCAGCCTGGATATTGTGGTCATTACTGAGTCATAGTGCGCTGAAAACATGATTGGGACTTAGCCATACCAGGCTATACTCTGTTCTTATGAAATGGGCTTAAGATTTTGAGCCATGTGACTGGTTGATAGCCATGAGCCAGAAGTGTCTAACGCATAGCTACAACTAGTCCTTGCAAACAGGACGCAGTACCCATTTTTTAAATCTATGTGCCCACCTGCCTGCCTACTTGCTCACCCACCTGCTGGTTTGGACCTGTCACAATCTCTCGCCCACTCACTCGCTCACTATGCTCCTCACCAGCCTGCTGGCTCTTCGTTATTTCTCTCCCTTACCCCTCACTTTCATCATTTTCTGCATATTTTCAGTATAGAACCTGAATGGACCACATAACTAAAAAAAAAAAAGAACACACACCAGCCACGATCTAGCAACCGCCCGCCCACTCGCTCCGTCGCTTACTCTCCTGCTCCATGGTCTTTCTGAACTTCCTGCCTCAGCTTTAGCTTAAAAAAATATATATATCATCTCCCTTAATGCCCCACCTCAGCATTACTTCACATAAGAGAGAAGTAAAAATATACCGCCATCTCCACAACTTGACGTTCCCATTTCTACCCTCCGGTCTGGCATCTCAATCAGGTCCGCATACCCACACACTCATCAGTCACTCACACCTTTCTTGCAGTGCTACTGCAGTTCAAAAGATTTAGAAAATGCAAACATGATAAAATCATACAAGCGACTCTATGTCTTTGTTGGGGGGGGGCAAGACGACCATAACAAGAAAGATCACTACTGAGGCCACGGTAAGACAAAACTCCTCAGCTAAAAAAATGCATGCTGTAAAACCCATTCAGGCAGAGGAACTATTTTTTTTTTTTTATAAAGACAAAAATTTCATTTTTTTATTGCTCAATCATAATAATTTTAATTTTGACATGCAGCTACTATTTAGAGGCCCATTTCATAAGTGCAGTAAGCCACTCTAGGGTGTGCATTAGATGGTTCTAATACACAGCAGGGGGCTAGACATACTCGGCCTGCAGCCTCATGCCCCACTGCATCCCCTAGCTGTGCATTAGAATTGTCTAACCCACACCCCATCATGTCTTATTGCTTATATGAAGGACAGGGTGGGAAGGAAAGGAAGAGGTGTGTTGCTTTATGTGAGGGAAAAGCATAAAAGTGACAGAGCCACAGGGAATATGGGGGGAAGAGGTACTGTGGGTCATATTGGAGAAGGGGAATGGAGCCACTATTCATGCTGGTGTGATCTACGGTCCTCCAGCACAGGGGGAGGAATTAGATAACGTACTGATGGAAGCTACTGGCAAGATGGTAGAAAATGGAGAGATGCTTCAATCTGCTGACTTCAATCTGCTGTATGTAGATTGGAACCTCCCAGCTGTGCCTTCAGCTAGAAGTAGGGACATCTTAGACTCCTCTTGGACTCTCTGCAGGAGTCTTCCTCAGTTAACTGGTCAGCGAACCCACTCCTGATGGGGTAATACTGGACCTGGTACTCACTGACAAGGACAGTGTTGCAAATGTCAAGATGGGACATCAGCTGGGGACCAGTGATCATGGTACAGTGTGATTCAGTATAGGATGGCTGCGGAACCAAACCATACAAGGGCAAGGGTCCTGAAGAGGTTCTGCTAGTGAGGGACTTCAGTTTGCCGGATGTAGATTGGAACTTCCCAGCTGTACCTTCAGCTAGAAGCAGGGACATCCTGGACTCCCTGCAGGTGGCCTTCCTCAGGTAACTAGTCAGTGAACCCACTTGTAATGGGGCAATACTGGACCTAAAAAATCACTAACAGGAACAGTGTTGCAGAGGTCAAAGTGGGAAGCCAGTTGGGGACCAGTGATCACCGTACAGTGTGGTTCAGTATAAGGATGGTTGCAGAATCGAATAACACAAGGGCAAGGGTCCAGAACTTCAGGAGGGTATAGCATGAAACATAAGAGCGCACACACCTCGTCTTAAATTACACGACATACTGCTTGCTTATTGCTTCTTAAATTTTATTTTGCATTGCCAGCCTGAAACCAGATGCTGCCTCCAGGAAACGTTCTTATGTTTCGCACCCTCTGGTGCTTCAACAGAGAATACATTTCACATATAAGTTCATTGTTTTATACACGTTCACTTAATAGCTTAACCAATAAAATTAAAGGAACAAAATGAAATTCAAAACACGTTACTATAGGCTAATTGTTCTTCATTCATAAAATCAGATCAAACAATTTTCTTCTATCATTTGTTGTTATCACATGACTACTCTTTTGTCACTATAACCTAATTGTTCTTCATTCAGAAAATCAGATCAAACAGTTAGCTACTATCATTTGTTGTTATCACATGATTACTATTTTAATTAGCCGGTATCCATTCATAAAATTTGGATAGTTACAAAACTAATGATATTCCTAGCATTCCAAATATTAACATTTTATAAAGAAAGAAAACTTTATAAAGAAAAAATCAAACAGTGAAATGAAGCCTGCATACACATGCTGGCATCGTTTATACAAAAAATTTATAAACAATTTTTAATACAAGGACATTAGTCATACTATCACATAAATAAATCTTTAAACATAAAAATTAATTTCTTGATGGGTATTCTATTCAACATCCCATCAGTTTCCAAAACTGAAGTATCTTCACATTCTGTATGTGTTGTTACGGCTCCTTAAATATCTGTAGATGCAGGACCTAAGAGAACATACATACTCAGTTATTATGTTACATTATAGTACATTATACCTTGGTAAAGAGAGCTGTTAGCAAAAGGTTATCTAAAGGTTTTTAGCAAACACATATTGCATTTACATGTATCTCATATTCATTTTCTTTTCAACAAAAAAGGGGAAAGTCGAATTTGTCATTTAAACCGGGATTATTTAATGCACCCAGTTTGAAGATCCATTCTTGTTCTTTATGGTTTAGTAGAGTATTTAAATCTCCTCCTCTAATATTTTGCCGTACATGTTCAAATGCCCATAGCACTGACTTTGCGGACTGACAAGTTATTTTGAGAGTTTACATGCACAGCCATCGCATAGTTCTTATTGTTGTTCCTGATGGCTGTCATGTGTTCGCTGATTCGTAATTTGAATTTCCTTTTTAATCTACCAATGTAGAAGTTACCACAGCTGTATTCCAAAAGATAGATAACTGCTTCTGTATTGCAGTCTATCTGTCCAATAATCATTTCCATTTCCCCAGATTTTTTATTCAGGAATTCTTTTCGATTGGTAACAATCTTACAGGGTCGACACCCACCACATGACTTTGGGGCTAATGGTTTAAATACAGAACGAGCAGTAACTAATGAAACTGACACCAATATTGTACTTGGAATAGCAGATGTGACTGAAAGAACCGTTAGGTCTATTCTTAAAAGAACTGAACACTTGGAGTATAGTACGGGAGAGAGTACTGCTGGAATGGATGAAAGTGAAAATGAGGGTCCTTTTTTAGGAGTTACTCCTCCTGGAACAATGCCCAGGAGGAGCGACAGGCGTACCTGATTCCAGTTTCCATCAGCAGGAGAAGAACTGCAAAGAGGGTAAGGAGGAAGACGAGGAGGGGGAAGAGGAAGATTAAAAAGGTGAGGAACTTGGCGGAACTCGACAATGGCCAGAAGATATTGACTGTAATAAATATATCCAGTAAAAATGTAAGTGATACACAATTACACGTATTATCAAAGGGCCTTTCATATATTCCTTCCTTTAAAATAAAAGAATTTGATGCTTATGTTGATATTAATAACTTTGCTAGAAAAATTAATTTAAAAATGTTTTTTTCAGACACAGACCATACCGTAGAAAGTGATGAGAATGGTATTAGAGCTGATAATGAATATCATAAGAATGAAGATAGTAATACTCATTCCAAGCCCCCATCTACCTTTACCCCCACCTTCACCCCAGTGTTAGCACATATTTGGAATGTTGCTTAAAAGACCTCTCTGATTTATTTAAAAGGAACACACTCACAGGAGTGCCTCACTGTAATTTTAATTCATTGGAACATTTGGCTTTAAAAGCTTCATCTCAGGATACAGACATTGTAATCAAACCTGCAGACAAGGGGGGGAAGAATTGTGGTGGAAGACAGAGTTAAATATGTTAGAGAAATTGAGAGACAGCTTTCTGACACAGAATTTTACAAAATATTATCTTCTGATCCCACTTCTAAAATACAAAAGAGTATTGAGATGTACTTATTGGAAGCATATTACAATGAGATCATTGCACAGGATGAATTGTATTTTCTGTCTGCAGATTGCCCTAAAAAAATGACAATATATACTCTGTCAAAAATACACAAAAATCCTACTGACCCCCCGGGACGTCCCATTATATCTGTGTAACCCCTTTGTTCCCAGGGGTTACTAGACTCCCAATTAGAACCAGTGGCAGACAGGGAAAGGCAGCTTGTGAGATGCCAATTAAATGGGTTTCACACTGTCTCACTCTGTTCTGTTTCAGCTGAGCTGGAGTGATGATGTCACCATAGAATTCTCTCAGCAGCATAAGCCACAATGGAATGCTAGCAGCAAGGGTTAGCTGTAGAACATTGGGGAATTCAAGTGAGTCTTGAGAATAGTAGTTGGAGGGAGAAGTGAGAGGAAGAGATGTGCTGCAGTTGTCAGCCCCTCAGAGCCTAGCTCTGATTTAGAGCTACATCAGACAAGTGGGTAGTGTGTTCTCACCCTAGAAAGGAACACAGAAGAGACCAGAAGGAAGTGGTAGAGACCGTTCCCAGTGTTGTTCCAGTGCCCCATCCCTAGAGGGATGGGGGGAATTCCAACATTTTAGGGGCAATCCCCTGGTCCAGACTGGAGAGGGAGAAAGCTGCCTGACAATGGCATTTTGATGAAGGTGCTAGTGCACAGCCTCGGGCTGTTGCCTTGGAGGAGCAGAAAGAGGGAAAGATTGGTGACTCCACAGCCCTGTCCCCACAAGAAGGAGTCAGAGATCCATTTTACATTGCATTTAGTATGTATAGCTGGCAGAACCAGGACTGGCTGCCCCCAAGCCAGGCCAGAGGTCTTAAGTTGACAAAGTGTAGTAAAGAGGAAAGACTGGTTCATAGAAAGGTGAATGAGATCTATGGGATATCCTTTCCTACCATTCCTCGGAGTGTCTGGGAGGAGATTGAGAGAAACAGGAAATCCTGGATAGTGGAAGAAGCAGCAAAATATGTGCATCCAGGTGCAAGTTGATTTGTCAGAGATAGAGTAATCTCAGAAATATTCAAGTATTGGAAAGTGGGCAGGATACTATTCATAGACACTGTTCGGATCGTGGATGGAGAGGCCATGAAACCTTCTACAATGTGAATTATGAGCACCTAGATGAGGTGATAATTCGTGCACCTGACCCATTGTGGTACTTTCCTCAATGCAACCAACTTCCTGTGAATGTGTCCTTGCCTACCAAGTGGAAAGCAGAGCAGTGATAGCCAGTGCTGCCATCCAGCTGTTGCCGTACCTATGTTGTTCCGCCTGTCTGGCATTCCAGGATCCAGGTGCCCCAGATTCATCAGCCTTGCAGTGTGCATTCCAGATTCCATTGACTGGCTTTCCAGATTCCATCGCCTGGCCTTCCAGATGACATCATATCCAGAGAGGACACCCGCCCAGCTGTATCCTGATTCATCTCCTGGGGATTTTGGATGACTTCAGACCAGTTGTTTCCTTTATTGTTCCAACGTTCCATCTTCTAGATGGCATAATCCCAGCAGTTTCCAGATGTGTCATCCTGTCGTTTTCAGAAGATTTCCACCCAGCTGTATCCAAAAAATCCTGCCAAGGAGAGTCTTCGGCTGGAGATCCAGGTGCCGTATCATTTTCGTTCTTCAAGGGACTGGTAAGTCCAGACTTTTCTTATCTTATTGGCATTGCAATACACATCCTACACCTGGCAGACTACAGACTCTATGAACCATCCACAAAGACTCTCCCCTTCGGGACTACAGTCCTCAAGAACTGTGCTTCACTGGGCTTCGGCCCAGGGGAGAGAGAGACTCTTTCTTGGACTTGCCTTTGGGCACTGTTGTCACTAGATGGGACACTTAGGGCATTCCACCCCAAAATGTGTATTGTAAATAATGTTACTGTTTTTCTACTTTTCTAAAAAATATTTTTGGGATTCTCCAGTGTTTTGATGGTAAGGGTTAGATAGTGTACTGTGTTTGCAGATTAGGGGTGTGTTTGTTTTTTTCTTTTCTCTTGCAGGTGTTCCTGACAAAAACAGAAGAGAAGATGAGGAGAGAAGGGACTCATCGGAGTCCCTTATGTGCATTGAAGTAGTTGTGTTTAAAGTACAGTGTTGTTAACAGGTGTTAACTTTTCCTTCCACAGGTGTGGTTGTGGGGGAGTGTGGGAGTGTAATGCTTAGAGTGTAGTGTTAACTCCTTGGTTTTGGTTGCAGGTGTCCAGAGATGGGGAGAGGTTCCCCTGCTTGGGTAGTTTTGGGTTCTGGTCAGATAGGTTTTCCCTAGAGGGCTAGGGGGATAGACAGGCTGTGGTCCTGACCTGCAGTAGGGGCCACAGTACTGGTCTATTAGGGCTATGCTCTGGACAGTTCTTCCAGAGCCACTGGTTACAATAGCAAGATCATGGTGTAGGGGCTGATGCATCAGCCAATGGCCTCTGGACCCTTAGTGTTGCCTTCCTGTGCCTGGCATATGGTAGGGGAGAAGGCAGCACTACCTCCCCATAGTCAACACATAGGGTAGAATGGCCTGGTGCTGGGTAAGTAATAACTGTGGACAGTCATTTTCCTGGCCGAGGGTGGGTGTAACCCCCTTGTTCCCAGGGGTTACTAGAATCCCACTTAGAACCAGTGGCAGGCAGGGAAAGACAGCTTGTGAGATGCCAGTTAAATGGGTTTCACACTGTCTCACTCTGTTCTCAGTTTCAGCTGAGCTGGAGTGATGATGTCACCATAGAATTCTAGCAGCAGCATAAGCCACAATGGAATGCTAGCAGCAGGGGTTAGTTCTAGAACATTGGGGAATTCAAGTGAGTCTTGAGAGTAGTAGTTGGAGGGAGCAGTGAGAGGAAGAGGTGTGCTGCAGTTGGCAGCCCCTCAGAGCCTAGCTCTGATTTAGAGCTACACCAGATAAGTGGGTTGTGTGTTCTCACCCTAGAGAGGAACACAGAAGAGACCAGAAGGAAGTGGTAGAGACCATTCCCAGTGTTGCTCCAGTGCCTCATCCCCAGAGGGATGGGGGGAATTCCAGCATTTTAGGGGCATCCCCTGGTCCAAACTGGAGAGGGAGAAAGCTGCATGACAATGAAGTTGCTCTGTGAGTACCTGAGAATTTGTGTTTTGTGGGAAAGAGACCTGGGGTACCTGCATACCATGGTGAGTTCTGCTCTGATAAAGAGACTATGTTCACCAAGACAGAGATTTGTGTAAAAGTATCTGCCTACTGTGGGGTCATGAGAAGACTTGCCAAGTACAGAACTTTTAATTTGTGTATGGCTTGGAAGCATCTGAAACAGTAGGGGTCTAGGGCATAGACATAGCCACTTACATAACTTTTTTAAGTCAGGACACTGCCTGAGTACAATGTAGAATGTTAAATGTGCTAAACATTTCTGGAGAGCATCTACAACCAGAGATTCGAAGAAAGGTGTTGTATCTAAATGAATGGCCGAGTATAGATTTGGGAGCAAGAGGTGGAGTAACCAGGTTTACCTCTCCAGGTTCAGTTTGGGCACCTATGGCTTTCTCCCAGGCACTTGGCCAGTGTTTGCAGAAAGCACCCAGATGTGGGATTTTGGATTTTTTCCCTTTAGAGCTAGAAAGTGCTCATGGGTGGTTTAGGGAGCCACCATCAACCTCCATGCCATATGGAAAAGTGTCCTAGTACTGGTTGGGGTGCCATGTCAAGAAATCAAAGAGAAGAGTACCAGTTTGTGTCATGTGTGCCCAGAGTCATTCAGAACCTGAGGGTTTCGTGTAGTGAAGAAGTGTGCTCTGTACATCTGTAAATCTGCATTGCCAGTGAGTGTAGCCCTGTGGGGGTCCATCTTTGCTTTGTTATTCTCTGTGACATGTGAATAAAAGCCACACTCTAGAATCCCATTTCCTGGTTTGGACATTTCAGTTATTGCTTCTAGTGTCCAGAGTTACTTGGGTGCCCCCTGCCAGAGGTACAAACCTAGCACAATGCTGAGCAACAGATTTCTTCCTGGGTCCAGGTTACATCTGGGATTGGATGGCTCACTGAGCCACTGTCACAATTTGTGAATAATTTTATTAACCCTCTGGTTCCAAAGCTTAGAAGCCATATAAGAGATATTGGCCATTTGTTAGGAATTTTGAATGAGATGCAGGTGGGAGATGATTGGCTATTAGTAACTCTTGACTTTGATTCGTTACATACAAACATCCTACATGAAGGAGGAGTTGCTGCCATCGAACATTACCTGCATGTTCTCACTGATATTTCACAGACTAAAATCAGCTTTTTATTGGATTTAACTGACATTGTACTAAAAAACAAGAGTATATGTTCAGTGAAAAGAATCCTTTCCTTGACAATATAGACATCTACAAAAGATCTATAGATGATTTATTTTTTGTCTGGAAAGATAGTCATGAGGAACTTGTAAAATTTGTTTTGTTCCTGGAGAAAACCAATAATCACTTACGGTTTAAAATGCAAGCAGACAAACAAAGTGTTAACTTTCTGGATCTAACAATAATTAAAAATTCAGATGGTGCTATATTGACTGATCTATATAAAAAACCAACAGATAGAAATAGTCTACTGCATGCTCATAGCTGCCATCCAAGATATACTATTGATAATTTACCAAAGGATCAGTTCATTAGAGTGCATAGGAACTGTGGAAGTAATCAACTTTATCAAAACAGAGCTGATGAACTAGCAAGTAGACTTGCAGAGAGAGGTTATAATGAAAGGGTTATTTCTGAAGCAAGAGCTAAAACTGACACTACGACAAGAGAATATTTACTAAAATAAAAACAAAGAAAAAAAAGATGACTTGCCCATAACATTTGTAACTACATATGGAGGGGGTCAAAACAAGTAGTTGGTATTGTAAAGAAAAATCTTCAAATTTTGAGGGGAACACCACAGCTGCATTTCTTAATTGAGTAACCACTACGTATATCTTATAGACATAGTAACAACCTCAGGGATAGGTTAGTACATAGTTACTTACCTAAATTGGAATGTGACACACACCTCTAAGCCCTGTGATGGGTGTCGAACCTGTAAGATTGTTACCAATCGTAAAGAATTCCTGAACAGAAAATCTGTGGAAATGGAAACGATTATTGGACAGATAGACTGCAATACAGAGGCAGTTATCTATCTTTTGGAATGCAGCTGTGGTAAGTTCTACATTGGTAGAATAAAGAGGAAATTCAAATTACGAATCATTGAACACATGACAGCCATCAGGAACAACAATAAGAACTATGCGATGGCTGTGCATGTAAACTCTCAAAATAACCTGTCAGTCCACAAAGTCAGTGCTACGGGCATTGAACGTGTACGGAAAAATATTAGAGGAGGAGATTTAAATACTCTACTAAACCGTAAAGAACAAGAATGGATCTTCAAACTGGGTGCATTAAATAATCCCAGTTTAAATGACAAATTCGACTTTCCCCTTTTTTGTTGAAAAGAAAATGAATATGAGATACATGTAAATGCAATATGTGTTTGCTAAAAACCTTTAGATAACCTTTTGCTAACAGCTCTGTTTACCAAGGTATAATGTACTATAATGTAATATAATAACTGAGTATGTATGTTCTCTTAGGTCTTGCATCTACAAATATTTAAGGAGCCATAACAACACATACAGAATGTGAAGATACCTCGATTTTGGATACTGATGGGATGTTGAATGGAATACCCAAAATAAATTTTTATGTTTAAAGATTTATTTATGTGATAGTATGAGTAATGTCCTCATACTAAAAATTGTTTATAAATTTTTTGTATGAACGATGCCAGTGTGTGTATGCAGGCTTCATTTCACTGTTTGAGTTTTTCTTTATAAAGTTGTCTGTCTTTATAAAATGTTAATATTTGGAATGCTAGGAATATCACTAGTTTTGTAAATATCCAAATTTTTATGAATGGATACCAGCTAGTTAAAATAGTAATCATGTGATAACAACAAATGATAGTAGCTAACTGTTTGATCTGAGTTTTTGAATGAAGAACAATTAGGTTATAGTGACAAAAGAGTAGTCATGATAACAACAAATGATAGTAGCTAATTGTTTGATCTGATTTTATGAATGAAAAACAATTAGCCTATAATAACATGTGTTTTGAATTTAATTTTGTTCCTTTAATTTTATTGGTTAAGCTACTAAGTGAATGTGTATAAAACGATGAAACCTATATGTGAAGTGTATTCTCTGTTGAAGTACCGGAGGGTGCGAAATGTAAAGATGTTTCCTGAAGGCAGCATCTGGTTTGAGGCTGGAGCTACAAAATAAAATTTAAGAAGCAATAAGCAAGCAGTTTGTCATGTGATTTAAGAAGGGGTGTGTGCACCCTTATGTTTCATGCTTACAAGGATTTTCTGCTGCACCACCACCCTTGTGCCGGTCTTCATTTTTTAATTCAGGAGGGTATATTTTGTAAAGATGGGTGAATGCCTCAGGGGGTGTTGACCTATGTGGGATGGAGAAACAGTGGATGGTGCTAAAAGAGGGCATAGTGAAGGTAACCAATCTGTGTGTGAAGCAAGTGAGCAAAAGCAAGAGGTAAAAGAGACTGCTACGGTTCTCAAAAGAAGTGGCTGAAAAGGTAAAGGCAAAAAGGGAAGCAATCAGAAGATATAGGAAGATGCAGAGGGAGGAGGATAGGGAAGTGTATCGGGGAAACAGAGGGATGCAGGGAAAGCAGTAAAGAGCGTGAAGGCACAAATTGAAGAGAGAATAACCCAAGTAGTAACAAAAGGGTACAAGACATTTTTTAGGTATGTAAGTTAAAAGAGGAATACCAGGGGAGGGTTTGTAAGGTTCAAAAGGGAAGGTGGGGAATGTGCAAATAGGAACCAGGAAAAGGCAGATATCCTGAACAAATACTTTTGTTCAGTGTTTACAGAGGAAGGAGCAGGGGAAGGGAATCAAAACCATAACAGACGCGTTGAAGGGAGGGAGGTGGACACTAGTCCTTTTTTGGAGGAGAGAGTCCTGAAGGGACTCATTAATCTGAAAGTGCACAAAGCAATGGAACAAGATGAGGTGCATCCAGGGGTATTGAGGGAGCTCAGGGAGGTACTGGCTGTACCCCTGACAGTCCTATTTAACAGCTCACTGGAAACAGGAGTGGTTCAGGAGGACTGTAGGAGGGGAGATGTAGCACCAGTTCAAAAAAGTGGCGGCAGGGAGGAGGCTGGAAATTATAGGCCAGTCAGCCTGACATCAGCGGTGGAAAGGTTAATGGAATCACTGCCGAAGGAAAGTATTGTGGAATATGTTTAATCCAGTGGGTTATAAGACCTGAGGCAGCATGGCTTCATGGGCAGGGGTGAGGTGGGGGGTCATGTCTGACACATCTGATAGATTTGTTTGACTGGGTAACCAAGGAATTAGATCAGGGTAGAGTGGTGGACATGGTCTACCTAGATTTCAGAAAAGCTTTCGACATCATTCCACACAGGAGACTAGTAAGCAAGCTGGGTAGCTTAGGAGTGGGTCCAAAGGTGGTAAACTGGGTAAGAAATTGGTTGGGGGATAGGAGACAGAGGGTGGTGGTAATGGAGTTCACTCCAAAAGGGGAGGGTGACCAGTGGTGTACTTCAGGGATTAGCGCTGGCATTGGTCCTCTTTAATGTCTTCATAAGTGACAGTGCGAAAAAGTACAAAATAATGCACTTAGGGTATAGAAATTCAGGAGCAGAAAACAAAATGGGTGGTGTGTTATTGACAATGACCAAGCAGGACAGAGAACTGTGGGTAATCATCTGTAATGACTTAAAACTGGCCAGGCAGCAACAAGGCAGTAGGGAGGGCAAATGGGATGCTGGGGTGCATGGGGAGGGGTAATACCAGCAGAATGAGGAAGGTGGTGTTGACTCTGTAAAGATTGCTGGTAAGACCTCATCTAGAATACTGTGTCCCATTCTGGAGACCACATCTCTGGAAGGACACAGAGAGTGGAGGCAGTCCAGAGGAGAACAACTAAAATGGTGCAGGGTCTGCGTTAAAAGCCCTATGAGGAGAGGCTAAAAGAACTTGGTATGTTCAACCTGGAACAAAGGAGGAAGAGAGGGAATATGATAGAGACCTTTAAATACCTCAAGGAGGTAAATAAGGTACAGAAAGAAAGTATTTTTCAGAAAAGAAAGATGTTCAACAACAAGGGGACATGCTAGGAAGCTGGGGTGGTAGATTCAGAAGAAATGTACGGAAGTACTTCTTCACTGAAAGAGTGGTGGATTCCTGGAAAAGCCTACCAGTGGAAGTGGTGGGGGCTAAAACAATGGTGGGGTTTAAGAATGTCTGGGATAGGCATATGAGAATCTTAGTGGATGGGAGAGGAAGAGGGAGAAAGAGTTGGAGATCAAGTAGGGTCTGTTGTGATACTGTAGGTGGAAAAAATGGGCAGACTGGGTGGGCCAAGTAGTCCTTATCTGCAGACAAATTCTGTGTTTCTATGTGGATAAATACTCAGTTCAGTCTCAGTTTACTTATTGTAAGCAAGCTGAGCACACGCTCATTTGAAACTGCATCCAGCACAGCTGAGAAAAACTGTATCAAATAAATATAGTGATAGGTAAAGAAATACTTATGGGAACAATAAAAACATGCATTGCCTTGGCAAGTTATTCATGTGCAACTTTGGCAAAGATTAATCAAGGTGTTGTGGATAAAAGACTTAAATTTGGAGACAGTAACCAACATTCACAGCTTCTAAACCTTTGTAAATGAGGACCTTAATTGGATTGTTGAAAACTTAACTGAGGAGCAACCAACTTTAGACAGGAATTAAGGTTCACAACATAGATAAGCTGGCCTGTCAGTGCAGCAGTAGCGCTATTGCTCATGACGCCATCGATCCGTGTTCGGTAACGAATCTAGGTTGTTGGAGGGCCAGCCAGGGGATGATGGTTGAACAGCCAGTGGATGCTTGCCTCTTTGGGGTGGGAGGGTGCCTGGTCTCCTCTGCGACACTGCCACCTGGGTGACCATAGGTGGCAGTGCAAGCCAGAGCCAGTACTCCAGGGAGGGGGACATCAGTGCTCTGATTCACCCAGTATGCTTGCGTCAGAGCCAGGCCCTCCCAATGACCATGGGAAGGAGACCACAATGTGGAAAATCCCCTGACTGTGCACAGCACTGTCACTGCCTGATTAAGGCCCAGACCGCCGACTGAGCTGGAATTCTAGACACTGACACTTAACCTCTGTTGGGGGATAGGCCTGACCTCTGGCAGCCCTTCCCAAGGGTGGGGGCGGTCATCCTAGGAGGAACACTGGAGTGAGGTAAGTCCCAGAGATTTTGGGCGAAGGGGTTGGTGGGAGCGACTAGCTGATGTCGGAGCTGGTCGAGCATGAAGGAGACAAAGTGTACTAAATTCAACAAAGGTTTGCAATGCAGCACTGCATTGACAGAATGAAGTCGGTGTTGAGTAGTTTTAAATGTAATGAGTTGAGTTAGGAAGAAGGGAGCTTTTCCTGTAGTGACCTTGTTGTTAAAGAAATACTAGCAATGGAGTTTCTTGTTTGCTATGGATGACTAGCCCCCAAGGTTGTATGCAGCTATGCGTGCAAAAGGAGAAGCCAATGGCCCATCCAGTCTGCCCATTTCTCCCTACCTACACTATTACCACAGACTGATACCCAATCTGCAGCTCTTTCTCCCTCCCCTTTCCCTACCATTATGATTCCCTTGTGCTTATCCCATGCATTCTTGAACCCCACCACTGTTTTTACCCCCACCACCTCCACTGGAAGTCTGTACAGGAATCCACTACTCTTTCTGTGAAGAAGTACTTCCTCATATATCTCCTGAATTTACCCTCCCCTTCAGCTTTATAGCATGTCCCCTTGTTCTTGAGCGCCTTTTCTTCTGAAAAATACTTTCCTCCTGTATCTTATTTACTTCCCGTGAGGTATTTAAAGGTCTCTATAATATCCCCCTTCCCTCCTCTGTTCCAGGGTATACATACTGAGGTCCTTTAGCCTCTCCTCATTGGCTTTTGATGCAGACACTGCACCATTTTAGTTCCCTCCTCTGAACCACCTTCACCAGTGACAAAGACTACTCTTCCCCCTTCCTTATGGTTGCATGCCTGCTCCCAACAGTGTCTACTGTACTTTCAATGGTACAGGTGTGTTGTGTGGGGGGGGGGGGACTGAGTGAGTTGGGATTTGACTGCTATTTGTCTCCCCCTAAAATCATGGATTGGGGATCTAGGGTGTGAGCTTTTAATATTGCTGTTTGATGAACATTGGGATCAATTAGGGAGGAGAAATACTTTTAAAGATGTTATTGGGTCCTGGTATAGTGCTCGTAACCAGCATTATTTTAAATAAAAGAACTCTGGGAGAATAGGGGGTGGGTGGATGGGAGGAAATTACTGTGGGGGATGAATTTGGTCACGGGACTATTAATTTTTAATGCCACATCAATGCTATTATGAAATTTGAGTGTCAGTCTTTCCTTATGGTAAAATAAAATGATTAATCCTGCAGTATATTACAACCTGTTGTATTGTAGGGCTAGGTATAAATTCATTAATGTCACAGATATTTTTTTTTAATTTAAGTGGCACATACGTTACATGTGTATCAAGCTTTGCGGTAGTTTTGGAACTTATTATAACAGCAACACGGGCATAAGAGTGTTTCTGTGTTACCCTTTTGACTCTGGGTACTTTTGAAACATTGAGTGTACGAGAAGAGGAATGAACAGGTGCCGCATGCCAGTGAAAGGGAACACTGAAGATAGTTTTGTATGTTGCCATGAGTATACCTATGTAGCTTGTGCTCAGGTGTGATGGTCTGATTGCTACTGTAGGTTAATTTGGCATTATTTTTGAACACCAAAAGTTCATCTTACAGCGCGGTTGTGTGGTGCGTACTCCAGAGAACCCAAATCAGAAACACATAAACAATTCAAGAGAGGGGCACTCAGTTTTTGTATTTACTGCTTCACTGAGTGCCTTTCCATAAGTTCTGTTGAATTTTGTTGACCCGGTTAGCCCACTGGGCCTAGAAGTCCCTTTTTCAGGGGCAACCGGGGATACAGATGGTAAGCAACTGAAATTGAACCAGAATTAAGCTGTTGGTGGTATTTTTAGTGAATGAGGGAAATTTGGCCAGGACACCAGGGAAAGTCCCCTACTCTGTGGATGGGTGGAGCAGTCTGTCTGTCAGCAGAGATAGCCGAGTTCACTTCAGAGCTGGCTACTGAAGGAGAAGGCAGTGTTGGAGAGGCTGCAGTTCTTCTCCCCACACGCATTCCGCGTGATTCTACTGTTTCTACAGACGCTCTGGAGAGCACCAGAGTGGAAGATTTCCATTTATCTGTGACCCCGCTTCTGGAAGAAGCGAGTATGTCTTTAAGGGCTTCAACTATGCCTCCTTCACAAGTGCTAGAGGACAAACGTAATTATCATAGGCAACAACTACTTCTTTTGGAAGCAGAGCTTAATAGACGGCAACAGGTAATGGACACAGAAAAAAAACGGAAACGAAGTCCTGAAAATACCTTTTCTTCCTCGGGTTTGTCAAAGATGTTTTTGGCTGATAAAGTCCTACAGGAAGATACTACTCAGACTGAAACGGATGCGTACGCAGTTCCGGGAGATCCGGGATGGTCACCGGAATGAGCTTTGAGGGACGCCGGTTGGCGTCAGGAAGTAACTGGAGCATGGAGTGCTAACCTGGTTATGGCTACAGACTTGGTTTCCATGGACCTTGTGCATCAGGAGACCTCTACAGTTTTTTCAGCTGCACCGACTTTTACACCGGAGCCTCAGGAGGGGCATGATATAGAAAAGAATGACCAACCTACAGGTAAAGCGGCTTTAAACTCTGACGTACCCCTTCCTTTGCATTCGAATAGTGACTCTATGGGGTTTTTTGCTTCAACTAATCCTCCCAAGTCTTTGGTAAATATTGAATCTGAACAATCAAATTTACAGGAGCATCTGGCCCAGAAACAAGATACTGCACAATGTCCTTCTTATACAGATTTATTTAGAAAACCAATCGAATTGGCAAAAAGACATAATGCCATACGACTCAGGTATTTGGGGGGTATGGATCCTGCCCCAGATAGATACTTTGTGGGCTGCATTTTATTTAAACAATCTTTGGGGTTTACGCCATCAGAAGTCTATGAGTTGATTCATGCCCTGGGAGAACTCTCTTTTAACATTAGCTTTCGAACTCCTGAACTTTTGGAACGTTTTTAGATAAAACATATGACTGTTAAAACCAATCCTTTATGGCTGCCTTTTCAAGTTATCCCTTTAACAAAACAACTATTTAGAGTCATTACTATTTTATTTAGAAATGAGGGAGTGAATATTTCTGATATTCTTTATTGGTTAGAGAAACATTGTGAGCTACAAGGTACCCCAGATCCCATTTTGGATGCTAAGGGTTTTTGGAATGGGGGGGTGGAAAATGAAAATAAAATTACACCAAACTGTGGATGATTTGGCGCATTTACCAAATTGTTTTTACATTGGTAGGGATAAGGAATTTATCTTTTACCCAGGACAAACTAAACAATGTTTTAAATGTAGTTCTTCCAGACACCGCAGTTCTACTTGCACTGTTCAGCAATGCACATACTGTGGGGACACAGGCCATGTTAGTGTCCACTGTGTAAATACTCTGAAGTGTAATCTTTGTGATGAAAGTGGTCACAATTTTTTGGAATGCCCATGGGCTGCACATAATACTGGGGAGGTGGACTATGGTATACAGGAATTTTATATTCATAGGGCTACTAAACCTACAACTTCTCTTTCCTCTGAACCTCAGCCACAAAGGACATGACAAGGTCATACGGTACATTCTTTTAAGAAAGTCCATACCCCTTGTGACAGTGTTAAAACAGGGACACAGATTCCTTCTTTGCCAGAAGAAAGTATAGAGATACTTGCTCCCCAGTCTTCCACACCTAACACAGGTCACCTTACTAATGGGGTTATGCCCCCTCCTCCTTCCCCTTTAGTGATCCCAGTCTCCTCTGTTTTTCTCCACTCTGAAACCTTTACAAAACTCGTCACAAATGGTACTGGGGGTGCCTGTGATTGAAAATAGATATTCAGTGTTGTCTGAAGAAAATGCTGGGACTGAGCAAGATTCTGATTCTGCCTCCTTAGCTTCTTCCCAAATGGAGCTTGTTTCAGATTCTGATATCGGTGTAAATTTTACTAGTAAGGTGAAAAAAAAGAGTGGTGTTAAACCCAGACGAGGAACTAGGAAAAGTACTAGATTGTCTCAAACTATTACATAATTGAATGTTTTCTTTCAGGGATTGTGCTAATTATGATTTTATGATTGCTAGCCTTAACACCAATAGTATCCGTTCAGATGTACGTATGCTAGCTACTTTTGCTTTATTTTCCACATTTAAATATGATATCATATTTTTTCAGGATGCTAGATTGTATACATTACATGATTTTGATAAGGCCTCTGATGCTTGGATATGGGGTCTGAGTTACTGGTCAGGAGGACAGGAGCTTTGTTCAGGACTAGGAATTTGTTTTACTACCCCACATGTTACAATTACACATATGGTGGATATTTTCCCTTGTCGTGCTTTATTATTAGATGTTACTTTAGCTTCCATTGACTTTCGTTTGATTAACATTTATGGTCCACAATCCAAAACTGGCAGAATTTCTTTATTAAAACAAATTCGGCCTTTTCTTTTTACTAGTAGAAATATTTTATTTGGTGGTGATTTCAACATTAATCGTACTATACAGGATAGACGTTTTTCTACTTCAAAGGTCTATTGTGGTTCTAATTTTTTGAATTCTTTACTTGACCAGTCTGGTTTGAATGATGTGTATTCCTCTCAAAGTGAGGTCCCACATACTTTTTTTCAAGGTAAAAAATCTTCACATATCGATTATTGGTTTGTTTCTTCTTCTTTACAAACTAAGGATCCAACTGTTTCACTAGTGACCACAACAGATCATGTACTTCTTAATGTTATTCTTTCCAATTGTCACAAAACCTCTAGAGGATCAGGATACTGGAAATTAAATTTGTCTCTGTTAAATATTCCAGAAGTGAAGGAAGGATTCCAAGCCATTATTATGGCTAGGAAATCAGTATTTTTTTATATGATAGTAAACAATTATGGTGGGAAGATACTAAACAAGAATTTCAGAAGTTTTTTCAAAAAATAGGGAGATTATTGGGTAGACATAAAACACAAGAATACTCCATACTTAGAAACATCCTTTCTCATGTTTCAGGATCGTATTATGAAAGGTCTTGCGTATGATGAACATGAATTTAGGGTTTTAAAAGATGCACTGACGAAATTTCAATATGATCGTATGTCTTCTTTAAGGCAGGAACAGAGATTTGGAGTTAGTGGTACTAGAGCACACACTAATCCTTTCGATTTTTGTAATGCTTCTAGACAAAGAAAAGATGTATTAAATCTAAAAACACCTTCAGGTAAAGTGATATATGGAAAAAATGAAATTTTGGAGGAAGTTGATAGACAGCTTAAATCTTTGTTTATCACGGACTTACAGCTTACAGATTCCTATGTACAAGACTGGGTGTCTTCGTCCACCAAAACAGTTCCTGATTACCTGATTTCCAGTTTAATAGGCCTATTTCAGCCAAGGAAGTAAGAGATGTAATTGATCATTCTCCCATAGGGAAAACACCAGGTTCTGATGGTTTACCTAATGAGTTATACAAACTTTTGGTACCTTGGATGATAGATGAATTAGTCTGTCTTTTTTCAAGTAGTTTAAATACCAACCTATTACCTTCTAGTATGTATATTGGATTGGTTATATTATTATACAAACATGGTGATAAGATGTGTCTAAATAACTGGAGACCAATTACCCTCTTAAACAGTGATTATAAAATACTTACTAAGATTCTTAGTAATCGTTTATCCCTTTGTCTATCTGCTGTAATTCATCCTACACAATTTTGTTCGGTACCAGATAGATCAATACAGGCTGGTCTTATTTTATTAAAATAAATTTTCTCTAGAGGTTTTTCAGGTGAACTAATGGGTTTTATCCTTAGTTTGGACCAGAAACAGGCCTTTGATAGTGTCTCGCATCATTACTTGTGGACCTGTCTCACCCATATGAATTTTCCGTCATCATTTATAAAGTGGTTGAAAACATGCTATACTGCAGCTCTAGCATTACCTTTTGTGAATGGATGGGTAGGCAATCCAATATCAGTTACTAGAGGAGTTCGCCAAGGATGCCCTTTAAGTCCTTTACTCTATATTATATCTCTAGAACCCCTTCTTACTCACATTAATGTTGTTGACACCATTAGGGGTTTATCAATTGATAGTACATGCCCAGAAACTAAAACAATTGCTTATGCTGATGACCTTTGTCTTATCTTGGCAGATCTCCCATCGTGCCGTGCTACTACGGCCTTGCTGATGGCATATGCGAAGGGCACAGGATCTCAAATAAATCTAGTGAAGAGTAACTATGTTTCTCTTAATGTGGATCCTGAGGTAGTTATAGATTCTCTGAAAATTCCGGTTTGTATAGGTCCAGGTAAAATTTTAGGAATCTTTTGGGGCATGGCTGATCCAGCAAAATATAATTGGGATCTTCAGATACTAGCTGCTCAAACAAAAGTTTCTACTTGGAACAAACGGAGAATGTCAAAGAAAAAGAGAGTTTTTATGGTCAAGACCTTTTTATTAAGTATGTTTTTGTATATAGGGGTGGTTTTTCCCCTACCTGCATCCTTAGATACAGTTCTTTATGGTTTATTTTTTTCTGCCATATGGGGAAGTAGATTGAATCCTATTAAAAGAGGGATCTTATATCAGGATTTCCAGTTAGGAGGGATTAGAATGGTAAATCCTGTTGTGTTCTTTTTTTTCTTTGTTTATTACTAAAAATATTTGTCCTTTATTACATAGAGTCAGGAAAGTTTGGGAGTATTGGGTGTGGGATACTGTCTCCCCATGGATTTTGAAATGGGATTCCTCCAACTGTATCCCTAAACAAACGTCTTTAAAAGGACTTCCTGAGTATTTTAAATCTTGCTTTTTGAAAATGAAAGTTTGGGATATTTTAAGGATTCATTTGGAAACATATCAAAGAAAAACGTATGAAAAGATTATGGAGAGATTTATAATTCCACCTGTATTCGCAGAATATTCTTTGTCCAAACTTTCCCAAATTAGCAGTATGTTAACATCTAAAAGAATCCCTGTACACATGTGGGATGTAGTTTGGCTTACGGTACATCGAAAATTGAACGTTAGAGGGAATCTAAAGCATAAAGGTGTTATGGATAGAGGTTGCCCAAGAAGATTCTTATGCAATGCTACATTAGAGACTGTTCATCATTTGTTTTTTGATTGTCTGTATGTGGTAGAATTTTGGTCATATATTAGGTATAATTGGTCAGAATTTCCATTACATACATTAACAGCTGAAATATTGTTTTATGGCATTTTGCCTCTCTCCTGGAGTAAATATTTCCCGATACAATTCATGTTATTTTATCTTGTATTAAATATCATATTTGGCAGGCACGTTGTGCGTGGTCCTTGCAAAAACAATACCTGACCCCAATTCAGTTATTTTGGAAAATACATCAAGCAATTGTAAAAATTAAATGTGCAGAACACCTACATCTCTCGGATGTTTAGTTTCGAACATATTGGAAACATTTAAATTGGTTAGATACAGGATAAACTACAAGGTACTTTTTTTTGTAGTTCAATGTTTTCCACACTTTTCGATTCTTGTATATTAAGAGACGAAGTTATGAATTTTATATTAATCCTCTGGTACAAATGTTTACATTCTTAACTTTTCTAGTTAGGAAAGGGACAAATGGGGTATTTTGTTTTTCTTATTTATTTCAGGATTTTTGTTTGTATTTATCATTCTTTCAGTTTTGTATGCATAATTTTTCCTTTATTGTTTCCTTTTATGATCATGTCTGCTGTACTGTTTCTGAATTCTTGGTATATTATTTTTCCTTCTTATGTAGGATACAATAAATATTTCTCTGCTCCTTTTGCAGAGATGGGTGGGAGATGTAGATATCAAATGTATGGTTTCACGTTTTCTAAATCTACTGTGGTACTTTTTCAGTTTTTATTTCTTTTTCTTCTATGGTTCTGTATGCTGTCATATGGAATTGTTTATGTTTTGTTATGATTTTGTTTTAGACTTACATAAAAATTCCCCTACTCTTTTAGTGGGAATGAGATAGGGGTTGTGTGCCCATAAGGATTATTTTTGTTTGTACTCCATGTATGCAGTAATACTTATTTCTGTTTTTGAATTATTTTCTTATGGTTTTGTATGAAGTCATATGATTTGTATATTTTGTTTTTAGTTTTCAATAAAAAATTCCCCTACTCTTTTTTCAACAAGTGCCATGGGGTCTTTAACATCCACCTGAACTTCCACCAGTCCAACCAGATGGGACCTCAGTTTAATGTCTCATCTGAAAGATGGCATCTCAGAAGTGCAGCACCCCTCTCATGCTGCACTACAGTGTCAGTACTGGGATATTAACCCAAGTGTCAGATGTGAGAACTGAACCCACAGCCCTCTGATCTCCTGGCCTCCGAAGCGAGTGTGCTACCTACTGAGCCACTAACACTATGAGGTTAATTTCTCCAGCAGCTGATTTGGGAACCCACTATGGATGGGTCAGCACTAGATGGGGTACTTACAAACAGAGACAGCACTGCTGATGTCACAGTTGGGTAGTACCATGGGTGGGTACAAGTGATTAAAGTACCATGTGGTTTGGCATATGGATAGGAAATAAAGCACACTATTGATGAGAGTTCTGGACTTCAGGAGAGCAGATTTTAAAGAAACATGAAACTGCCTTAGAGAATGCCTCAAAGAGAGGGAGGGCAGAGGGGGGAGTGGAGGCTTAATGGAGAAAGATTAAGGAGCATATAGCCCAGGCAACACCATGTTGTTTGAAGGATGTCAGCAAGGGAAAGAGGAGGAAGAGGCCGCTATGGTTTTCTGAGGAGGTGGCAAAAGCAATGAAGGAGAAGAAAACAACATTTACAAAATACTAGGAGACCAAGAAGGAGGAAAACAGGGAGGTAGATCTGGGAAAGCAAATGCAGTCAGGAAAGTGTGTGAGGGTAGCTAAAGCACTAACAGAGGACAGGACAGCTAAGGAGGTCAAAAAAGGGGATATGACCTTCTCTGGGTAGGTGGGGGAAAAGAGGAAGACAATGGGGAGGGATAGAGAGAACCAGAAGGTTTTGTGGGGGACTACACAGAGAAAGATCAAGAGAAAATGGATATACTAAACAAATACTTTTGCTTAGTCTTCATGGTAGAGGGTGGGGGGTGAACTAGCATGCTGCAGTAAGCAGCGGGGACTGGACACAAGTCCGTTCTCAGTGAAGAGGGCCTGGAAGGGATTGGAAGCCTTAAAGGAGAATAAGGCAATGGCATAAGAAGGGATTCATCCACGGGTCCTAAAGAAGCTGAGTACAGTGCTGTCCACCCCTCTGGCAGTGCTTTTTAGCACCTCAGTGGAGATGGGGGAAGTTCCAGAGGACTGGAGGAGGCCGATGTGGTCCCTCTGCACAAAAGCAACAGTAGGGTGGAGGTTGGCAACTACAGGCCAGTCAGTCTCACATCAATGGTGGGGAAGTTAATGGAGACACTATTGAAGAAAAAGCTCATGGAGCACCTGGAGGCAAAAGGAGTACATGACTGGCAATCTAGCCTAGGGATTACAGTAATGAGATGTGAATGAGATTGGTACACCCAGCAGACCAGACCTTGGTTTGATTCTTACAACCTCCACGTGCATACTGTGTGACTCTGAGCAAGTCACTTAATCACCCAGTGCTCACAGGTTGCCCCTGGAAACAGACATGTGTGCCTAGTGGGCTTTACCTGGTTACCAAAGACTAAAAAATAAAGACCACTGGCAGCATGGTTTCACAGGGGAGGTCATGCCAAAATAATCGCATTGATTTCTTTGACTCAGTTACCAGGAATGTGGCTCAAGGGAGAGCAGTGGACTTGACCTAGCTGGACTTCAGGAAGGCTTTTGACACTGTTCCACACAGGAAGGCAGTTAAGAAACTAAGTAGCCAGTGGGAGGGGAGAAAGTGACAATATGGGTATCAAAATGGTTAAGGGATAGGAGGTAAAGGGTAGTGGCAAATGGTAGCCACTCAGGTGATAGGAGAGTGACTTAGTAGGGTGCCACAGGGTTCGGTGCTGGGACCAATACTCTTTAATGTCTTCATAAGTGAAATTGCAGAGGAACTCAAGAGGACGGTCTCTTTGCAGATGATTCAGAAATCTGCAATGGGGTTCACACTCAGGAAAGTGTGGAGAGAATACAAAGGGATCTGTGGAAACTAGAGGAGTTGTTTAGAGGGTAGCAGCTGGGTTTAAATGCCAAAGAATGCAGGGTTATGCACTTAGGGCTGTGGAAGCCAGGGGCTGTGTATAAGCCGTGTGGAGTGGCGTGTCACCAAGCAAGAAGGAGATGTAGGGGTCATCATAACAGATATCTCAAGGTAGCTGGGCAGTGTGTCAAAGCAGTGGGAAATGCTAGCAGAATGCTGTGGTGCATAGGGAGATGGATTTCTAGCAGCAGGAGGGAGGTGGTGCTGCCGTTGTATTGCTCACTGGTGAGGCTCTACCTGGAGTACTTTGTCTAATTTTGGGGGCCACATCTCCACAGGCATATTGGTGGAGGTGGTACAGAGTAGGGTAACCAAAGTGGTGAGTTGGTTGCACAAGAAGCCATGTGAGGAAAGACTGCAGGAACTCGACATGTACTGCATGGAAGAGAGGAGCGCGAGAGGTGGCGTGATTGAAACCTACAAGTACCTCACAGGAGTGAACAAGGTGCAAGTGGAGGTTCTGTTTCAGAGACAGGAAGGCACTAGAACAAGGGGACATGCAATGAAGCAAAGGGGGGGGAGTTTAGGAGAGATGTGCAGAAATTAGAGATGCAGCGAAGTTTAAACTCACCAGCAATGTTCCGGCAAATTCAGTGAATTCGCTAGTTTTGCTCCTAGGCTAAAAGGTCATCTATCTGACATTCCTGTTTTTTTGGCAGAATTTTGTCTGCAAATTGCAGAATTTCATCCATGAATGGTGGAATTTTTCCCATGAATGGCAATATTCTGTCATTCACAGTGAAATTCCACACTTCGCAGGTGAAATTCCGCACTTCATAGGTGAAACTTCATAATTTGCAACCTTGAATTAATCTGTGAATTGCACTAAATTTGTGGATTAATTCTCGGAGCAAAGTTTCCTGACTTTGCTCATTTCTTGTGGAAATACTTTTCCATGGAAAAGGTGGTGGATGCCTGAAACAGCCTGCCAGAGGAGGTAGTGGGGGCAAAGACTGTGGGGAGCTTCAAGCATGCATGGGATAGGTACTGGGGATATTAGGTAGAAGAATGAAGGGAGAAGTGACATCTATGACTAACTAGGGTCAGTGGTGATGGAATAGGCAGGGACAAGTAGCAGACTGGGTGGCCTTTAAGGTCCTTTTCTGCCGACAAAATCTATGTTTCTTTTTTTTTTAAATTTAAGTTTATTAATATTCAAAGGGTACAGTAAAAACAGAAAAAACGTGAACAGTCCAAGAAAGATCAGTTCCTTTCAAATACATACAAACCATTTCAGAATACAGATACTGAGAGACATTGATTATAGGAAGTGAACCAGAACCCTCTATCCCAGCTAAAGGCTGACATGATCAGGCTCAACGGGGGTACCCGGCCCGACAAGGAGGACCCTTCCTGAGTGACTGTCTCACTTTGAGATTACATTCGGAGGTACTACTTGTTCAATTTGAGTTTATTTTTAATCTTATTTAAGCCCTAACCAGTGCCTGGTCCTGGGGTGGGACTTGAGGAGGTCCAAGCCGAGAGGCCCCGCCTCCCCGCCAAACCTCCCACCTTGCCCACCTCCGAACAAAGACCGCAACCTACCATTTATCTTGTAAGTTATCTCCTCCATCGCTGCCACCTCCTGCACACATCATCCAGTCACCCAGGCGGGGGTCCCTTCTCAACCACAGCCTAGTGATTGACCTTGGGGTCAGCAGCCAGAGCAGGGACCAGAGGTACAATGAGTCTGCTCCAGCCAGGTTTTGGGGGGGATCCCCCAGTATGAGGTTTGTCCAACCCGGGGGAAGATCCAGGGTGAACAGTTCCACGAGTGCTTGAGCCACCTTTCCCCAGAAGGGCCCGAGGAGGGAACAGGACCAGAGGACATGCAGATAGCTCACCCGGGCCTCTCCGCATGACCTCCAACAACCCGGATCTCTATCCGGGAGTCTTCTGTTCAGAGATAGAGGGGAGTGGAAGAAACGAATCCTCACCTTCCAACTAAAATCCTGCCAGAAGGGAGAGCAGGTAGTTCTAGAGGCCAGTCTAAACACCAAGTCCCAGTTGACTTCACGGGATCTCACCTGCCCCTCCTCCACCCATTTCCCTTGATCCCAGCTAAAGGATCTTTTCTAAGTCCTGTCAGGGCTCTGTACAGCGTGAAATTAGCCTGAGCTATCTGCGAGGTCAGGATTTTGTAGGGGTTTCTGAAGGGGCGCCCTCTCCCAGCTGATCCCTTCCCGACACGGAGAATATAGTCCCTCACTTGCAGATATCTATAATGATCTGTATTACGCAGTCCAAATTCTCTACTTAGGGTTTTAAAATCCTTCACCTCCCCCTCTACCATAAACTGTTTGGCGTAAGATAAGCCTCTATTCTCCCAAGTCCTAAAAGTATGGTCTAGGCGGGATGGGGTGAAGTCAACATCCCAGGACAGCCTATGTAGTGGCCAGAGAGAGGATTTTAGTTTGTATTTCTGACAAACCCTATCTGTGGCTTTCAGGGTGTCTCTTACGGCCATTAGTGGAGAAGCGGGGTAGGCTTTATTCGTGCTCAACTGTATGGCTCGAGAGCCTAACATTGGGCCCTGTTCCTCTGCCTCAAGGATTTCCATCTCTTTCCAGTTGGCTGAATATGTAGGGACGGACCACTGTAAAGCCTTCTTAATCTGTGTGGCGAGGTAATAATCCTCCAAATCTGGGAGTGATCTGCCTCCTTTTATCTTGGGTAGTTGGAGAACCTGGGCATTTATTCTGGGTTTTTTGTTATTCCATATGTACCTAGCAATTGTTTTGTGCCAGTCTCGGAACTGGGCTCTGGGTATGTAGATCGGGAGACATTGGAACAGGTATAGGAACCTAGGTAAAATGCTCATAGTAATGGAGTGAAATCTCGAGTAAAAGGGAAGGTTCAGCAGGGACCATCTATCTAGGTCCCTTTGTACTTGGTTGAGGAGTGGGATGTAGTTTGCTTTGAAAAGATGCGAGTTGTGCTTAGTCAGGATAGCTCCTAGATACGCCTCATCTTCTCCGCTTGCCAGTTGAGTGGCAGGGATTCCCTCAGCTCACGGGGGAGGCGAAATAAAAAGCACAGCACTTCAGTCTTGTTCTTATTAAGGACGTAGCCTGAGTGCTCACCATACTCTAAGAGAGTTGACCATACCTGAGGAATTGCTTCTCTGGACGCCGAGAGGTAAAGGAGGACATCATCAGCATACAATGATACCCTTCGTTGCTGTCCCCCACCTCAACTCCTGTATTCCAGGAGAGTGAGGATTGCCTCCACCAGCGGCTCAATGTAGAGGCGAACAACAGTGGGGACAGGGGTAGCCCTGTCGGGTACCTCTTCCCAATGAGAATCTGTCCAAAGCCCCCATTTATCCTAACGTATGCTTGTGGACTGGTGTACAGGGACTTAAACAGTTGATAAATGGTATCGGAAGCCCATCTGGTCTAAGACCGCAAATAAGAATGGCCAGGAGACTTTGTGAAGGCCTTTTAGCATCTAAACTCATGAGGCATGCAGGAGGCGTGCGGTGGATGGCGTCCAATTATATTGATCTGACCTAACCCCATCCGGGCCTGTCGGCCCTGGATAAATCCGCTTTGGTCCGGTTGATGAGCTCTTGGAGAATGGGGTTCAGTCTCGTCGAGAATCAAGTGAAGATCTTATAGTCTGAGTTCAAGAGGGAGATCGGCGGTATGATTCACACGAGAGGGTCTTTGTTTCCTTCGGTATGAGGAGATAGTGGCATATTGCCATGACAGAGGAATGGACGAGCCTCCTGCCAAACCTCTGTGAAGACCCCTACCAGCATGGGGGCCGTCTCGGTGGCGAAGGCCTTATAGAACTCGGCTCCGAAGCCGTCCGGTCCTGGGCACTTCCCACTCTTCAGTCCCTTTATAGTGTTTAATATCTCCGCCTGTGTGATTGACCTGGTTATTATCCGGCCTTTTTCCTCTGTAAGTTTGGGAAGGGGTAGGGCCCTCAAGTAGTCTGCGATCGCCTGTGTAGATGTTCGCACCTGTGAGGTATAAAGTTTGGAAAAATAGGAGACAAAAGCCTCTGCAATCTCCTTCGCTTTATGAGTCATCTGACCTGTGAGTGGGGAAGCAATTTTGGTTATAGTGGCCCTAACTCTGTATTGTCTCAAACGGGCCGCTAGTAATCTGGTACCTCTGGGACCCCCTTCATAATATTTTTGTTTGAGGAAAAAGAGATTCCTCTCCACCTCCTCCCTCTGCAATCTCTGATGTTCTGTCCTCAGGATCTAAGTTCCTGATCTCTCTGCGCATCCCATTTCATTTTTTGCTTAGTCTCCAACTCCCTTATACCTGCTAGCAAATTTTGCTGTTTAAGGAGGCGTTCTCTTTTTTTTGGGGAGGCAATGCGTATGAGATGTCCCCTGACAACAGCTTTCACTGTGTCCCAGATAATCTGTGGGGAAATCCCTGGGGAAGTGTTATCCTGTATTGTGTCCACAATCAATTGCTTAATTTTTCAAAGGTCTCCTTGTTTCTAAGTAAGGAGGTGTTGAGCCTCCAGTGAGTTGTTTTCTTGGGCAGAGAGACAGCCACCTCCAAAAGATGGGGCTGTGATCCGACAGGAGGCAGTGCCCACCCACATCGATGAAAACCATCCAGTCCATCCCTGAAAGTGAAACGTGTCAATTAGGAGAAGACCTTGTAGCGGGGAGTAACATGTGTATTCTCTCCTGTTGGGTATCTTCGCGCCAAATGTCCAGCAGGCCGCTCTGACGCATAGCATGTTTAACCTTCCTAACCTTCTGCTGGTCATAGGGTTGGGCCTCTTGAGGTTGTATCGAGGTCTCTGTCCCATATTAAATTCCAATCCCCCCCCATAATTAACAAGCCCTTAGATCTCTCCGCGACCAACCGGGCAATCGATGTGTAAAACAATGAGGGGGAGCCCGGGGGAGCGTAGATGTTAACTAGGGTTACCGGGGTGTCCTGTACCCTACCCACCACAAGGATGTATCTGGCCCCGGGGTCCATCACTGTCTCCTCGGGCTCGAAGGGGAACGTGGCAGCAAGCATGATAGCAACCCCCCTTTTACGACCCGCAGGGAGGGATGAGATAAACATGTGAGGGTATGCCCTGGTCTTCATTTTTAATGCTCCGATGGGGACAGGTGGGTCTCCTGTAGGAATACCACCTCACAGTTCTGTCTGGAGATGTACCTTTGAATTTGCTTTCTCTTGACCGGGCTGGAGCAGCCATTGATATTGTACGAAAGTACCTTCACATATCCATTACTCATTTTCAATCAATCGAACTGTCATGCTAAAACAAGCGAGGACTGATAATACTTTGTCCAGGAGGGGACTCCTGAACCAATCACCTGTGTACCCATTTATCTTTAGTAACCGTAACCTTTTGTAAAACAACAAATTCAGTAACTCCCAACTATGGGGGCAAAGAACCTGCACAGGACATTCCTCGAGTGAGGGCCTGTGCAAACATAGCAACATGGCAGGTGAGACCTGTGGCACTCTCCCGCTCATGTTGACTGAAACTAGTGGTGTACTTCCAAGGGATAGCTGGCGGTGTGACCCCAGCTGTAGGGCTATTGCGCAGCCAATGTTTAGAAGGGGGATCCAAACTAGGAAGACTTCACCCTTCTCTGCCAGGGGGGAAAACCCCTGTATGGGACGCCCTACAAACAGCGACTCGTCGGCTTCGCCGTCGCCCCCCTCGAACCAGGATCCCATAGGATCGACTTTAAATCATTTAGCATCACTCTGTGCGGTTTCTAACTGATCAGCCAAAGTAGTGTAGAGAGAAAAAAAAAAAAACCCCGCACAACCGACGCAACCCCCCCACGCCCCCCCCACCACAGTGTTCCCTTGAGAACTAAGCGTCCAGAGTTTTGAGGTATGCAGGACATCTGTTAGATTTGCACCAGATCACCCCGCTTGGAATTTCCATGAGGAAGCCGGAATTCTTGCAGCGGTGATCAAGTAGGAAAGGAAGCAAGGAGTAGATGTCCAAAATCGGCGAGGGGGGATGCCGTGGCGCATACCAGACTCAAGTCTCAGCTGTAAATTAGCAGTATCTTGGGCTGATACTCAGTCTCCCCCTCTCCTCGTGGCCATGGCTCAGGTGCTCCCTTCAGACCCAAAGAGCTCTCAGCTGGATTCCAGAAATGAATTCACGAGGTCTACAGTGTCTTTTCTGGATGTAGTTGCCTCACAGCCCGAATGATCGACTCTCCTCAAGCAAGCTGGCAGTGCGGAGCTCAGAGAGAGAGGGAGCCTCCAGGGAACATCTCTAAAGAACGACGAAGGGGATCGGAGAGGAATAATTAAAAAAGGAAGCCGAGAGTGGTGGCAAGCCAGATCGAGATGCGGGGGTTCCCAAGTCACTAAGTTGAAAAAGGCAGATCAGGTGGGTGTGCATTCGCCAGGTGGTCGAGGCGCCTCAGGTCTCCGAATTCATGTCTCCATGCTTTGGTCCGGGGTGTTGTTTTGGGACGGTCCCTCATTCGCCTCACGCAGATACAAGGCCTTCTTATCCATCCTTGTCGGATCACCATACCTCTTTACCAGAGCTGAGATGTCCGCCCGGAAGGTTGTCTGCTGGTTTCCTCCATAGGAGCCACTTCGGGGAGCCCCCTTCTGAGTGATGCTCCAGGCAGAAGTAAGTAAATCTTTCTCTAATTTCTCCTTCCCCAGGGGTGGGACGGCAATCCCTAGTGACTGCAGGTAGGCCGAAGCAGCCAGGAGATCCTGGAAGATTTTTGAGCCTGCGTCTGTGGCAATTTTAAGTCGGGCTGGGTATAGGATCTGCGTCTTGATATTTCGGGCCTTCAGCTGCTTCACTATTGGCCAGAGAGCTTTCCTGGCCTCCTGGACCCGTGATGTATGATCATTGTCTATGTTTCACGCGGTGGCCTTTGAAGAACAAGCGCTCCCTGTTTCCAAACCCGGATAATTTCATCTTTTGACCCATAGTTAGAGAGCCTTACCACGATGGAGCGGGTCTTCTGATTTTGGGGGTCATGGGACTAGCGATCTGTGTGTGCCCGATCCATGGTTAGGTCCAGATCCTGAGGGAGCGGGAGCATTTGTTTGAGGGTTATTTGAAGAAAGTTCATGACGCTTTGGTGACTGTCTTCAGAGCCCTCTGGAATGCCATGGATCCTTATATTGTGCCTTCGGCTTCTGCTTTCTAGGTCATCTAGCTTCTGTTTAAGTTCTCGGTCCCTGGCCATGAGGTACAGTAGGAGTCTGTCGTGGCGGTCAGTTTGTTCCATTGTTTGGGCCATACATAGCTCGAGCTGCTCAGTCTTATGGTCTATCTTGCTCAGGTCCGCTTTGAGCTCGCTCAGAGTGTGATCTATTTTGGCAACTGTTTGCGCCGTTTTTATTATTATTTCTTTCAAGTTCGCTGAAGGTTCGTCCGAGGCATGCTCAGCCTGTTGTAGGCCCTCCGGTACTTCGGTCCCTTGAGTGCCAGATCTGATCTCCTCCTGTATCATTTCGCGCAATTTCTGCATCGGGGTCGTAGGGGGTTTACCCGATTTATTTCTTTTAGTTTTGGCCGGAGAAGTCATGCTCACTTCGAGTGATGAAGACTGATTTTATTTGAGGAGGGGACGAGGTCGCCGGTCTATGCTGCCATCAAGTCGCTGACGTCACCGGAAGTCCCGACAAAATCTATGTTTCAATGTTTGTCTTGGCTCTTTAGTTTGATGTTACCGTCAGGTGTTTGTTAGTTTGTTTACTGAGCCTATTTGTCATTTACAGATCGACGTGTTCAGGCTCCTTGTTTTCTTGGTCAAGAACTGCCGCAGTGGCTTGGCATGTTTTGAATGCTTGGCAGGAGGTCAATGGCTGCAAAGCTCCTGTTGTGCCCTGATACGTTTATGCCTGTTTGATAATGCGAGGAGCTTCTGGTGGGGCCTCACATTTGATGAAATCGAAACAAATCTAGAACTGTGTTGCATGCTGCACATTTCATGAGAAAGTAAGTGAGTGTTTTTTTTCCAGGGATGGTAAATGGCTATTTTTAGTGCAAACTGTGGATTATAGCCTTCGTGCCGTGGCAATTCAAGATGGAATAGGTTACACTTTGATTTTAAGATTACTAGATTTAGTGTGGTAAACAGGCCCTTTGGCCATAAAAAGGAGACCTGATATGTGACCGTGCATGAATATGAAATTGATGGATGGTTATGTAATCATTCTCAATCAGTTAAGCTTATTTGTTGGCAAAAGAAGTGATAACTAGATTGTGAATGAAAATCACAATGCCATCAAAACAAATGTATAATTTAAAGAGCAGTTGACACCTCCATAGAAACTTTAAGAAAACATAATATTCAGTCATAGTTTAGCTTGTATTTCACATTACTGTACTTCTGTATTCCTCCTTCCCATTATTTATTACTGATCTCGTTTTCTTTAAAATAGGATCTTCACTTTTGAAGATTTCATCTGTTGCTGTTGCTTTCTCCGTACCTGAGGTCAGAATGAACTGCCTGTGACAACTCAGTTACTCGCAACAGACTGCGATGTCACAACAGAGGATTATTTATTTATTTTAGTCTTTGGTAACCAGGTAAGACCTATTAGGCACAAGTGCCTGTTTTCAGGGGTGACCTGGGAGCACTGGGTGGTTAAGTGACTTGCTTAGAGTCACACAGTATGCAAGTGGAGGTTGTGAGAATCCAATCCATGGCTGGTCTGCTGGATGTACCAAGCTCATTCACAGCTCATTACTCTAACCTCTAGGCTATACTGCCAGCCAACTGACATAAAGTAGGGAGTAAGCTACGGAGGCAGATGACTGCTAAAGGAACTCTAAGGAATAAAGATCACGTGTCTACGCAAATGTCCACAGTAATAAATCATGGGGAGGAAACATTTCTAGAATATATATGGAATGCAAAGAGAATTATACCTAATTATTATGTTTTTCAAAGTTTTCTTTGGGGTGGCAGTAGTTCTTTAATTTGAACTATATATGGACTAGAAAGTCATACAGCTATCTATCTATCTATCTATCTATCTATCTATCTATCTATCTATCTGTCTGTCTATCTATCTATCTACCTATATCTATCTGTCTGTATGTCTGTCTAATCATCTAGATATAGAATTATATATAAACACCCAGGATGCTTTTGACACCATGTGGTGCAAACGGATTATGTTTTATATGGATGTGGATTCTACTTTCGTACCATAGGGACTAGGGCAACGGAGGACAACCCATCCTCCCCAAAATATCCCTCCACAGATCACAACCTATGTAAGAAAGTTCATATATATATATATATATATATATATATATATATATATATCCTTTGCACTTAATTTACTGAAAAAATGCGTATCAATTGCATTTCTTATTGGCATATGTATGTTCCTATCCTTATCTGTTTAAATGTCTTTTATACAAAAAAATCAATAGAACACTAATTCTTTGAGAATGTCTTCTCCATTGAGGCTCACCTTTGGAATTGTAAACGGTCAGTGTCAGAACCACTCAAAAACCTTTGTCTGGCTAGGGCCACCCACGCAATCATATGTCGATGTAGCTTATAATGTGGGCAGCTCCTTTACTTTTGTCCTTTAATATGAGAATGTCTCAAGTTCTAAGGTGAAAGTAACAGAAATAGAGCTGCTGAACAATGGTGTGCTAAATGAAACATTGTTGCAATCGATGTTTTGGGGGGCATCCTGTAGTACCACTGACCGTCATGCCCATCGGAGTATGGTGCAGCAGCTTTGGATCCTTTTGGTTCGTCTGTGCCCTTTATTTGTACTGAATATGTCATTGTAATGTAACTGCCTCCGAACTTTAATTCTCTACTTTAGCATGTCAGCAGGACTGTAATGCTGTGTCCCATAACATTTGCCAAGCATCTACTATGTCTCATTTTAACACTCCTCTAAAATGTATTTATTTAGGCAGGCATTTCATTAAAAAACAGTCGTTGCCTCATCTGTTTTGATTTTGTCTACATTGTCTGCCTATGCAGTAATGCTCTTGTTTGTTTTTAATGATGAATTATTCGGTGTCCTGAGAACTTTAGTGGCAGGGCTCTACTGTAAATAACTAACAATGTTATCAATAAAATGACCTTGCCTTGCTTTTCCACTATGCTTTACAATGTCCCTCTCAAAGGACTGGCTGCAGTGAAAGTAATCCAAGTTCCCTATAGTTCATCAGTGCTCTTTGGGGCCATGTAAGGCATACAACTTTAAAAATATAGAATTTGTGCATGTGTGCATGTGTGTGTGTGTGTATTATATATATATATATATATATATATATATATATATATACATGTGTATGCTTAGCTTTGTGTGGCTTTTTTGTGGGTGACTATTGTTGCATGTGCGTCTGTGCATATGCAAGTGTCTTTGTAACATGCTGGATATTAGAGCACACATGTTGAGCCCTATGTGCTAAAGGGTGGGTAATGCATGCAGGGCCACAGTAATGGGGGGAAAAGTGGGGAAGTTGGCTGGGGCCCCGAGCTCAGGAGGGGCCCACCTGAGGAGCTGGCATTACCCCTGGCATTAGCTGGTTTGGGAAATGGGGCCCATTTCAAGTGACTTGTCCAGGGCCCCAAAATTCATAGCTGCAGCCCCTCGGCATGCAGGGTCACATGGGAAGTTGGGGGCAGTGTTGCAGACCCTGGCAGGCATCCAATCGGATGCCCATACCGGATCCCAAAGTGGATCCTTTGTGCCCATGCAGTAGGCACACAGATTATGGTCCAGCTGTGTAAAGCGGCTGCAAATGTACAACCTCTGGGCACTCATCCATGCCACTGCCCCAGCCCTGCCCTGTAGCCTAGTGGGCTATGGAAGCACGGATGTCCGTTACCTGGTGCCAACACACCTAGTGGCCAGAGAACACAGGGGCATGTACCGGGTTATTCCTGGTCTTGGTTGGTGTACTGGGCACCCTCTAAGCCCGGCACTACGTGGCTTAGTGAATGCCACATAGTGCAAGCATGTTCCCGACATGCCCCCAGCATGGTGCTTAATGAGAGGCATGGGAAGCAGGTGCATTTGTGCCTTGCACAACCTTGGTGAATGCCACCGGGGATCCATGGGACCCCTGCTGCACGGCATTCACATTTAAGGTTCCCTGTGCACCTTAGGTACGCGGCACATAGGCAACTTCTCCTTTCGTGCATAGGGCCCATTGCTATTAGTCATTATAATATGTGTAAGAAAAATTAAGAGCTGTGAAACACTAGTACGGCTGTGTAATTATGTACCCATAATTAAAGGCCTGCCGTCTTTCAAGGTGCTTGCCATGTACAGCACAAAAGATTCAAAATATCACTACACATTATTGGTGCAGCCATTTCCTCTGTCAAATCCAGAGCTCACACTACCAGTGAGAGCTGCTGCAGCCGTCAACAGAGTCCCAAGCCAAAAGTAAAAGTAAAGGAAAGCGCCTGCTCACTTGGCTGCAAGGGGAAATTGCTGCTCAGTATGTTGCATTACTTTTACATAAAAAACAATAAATAAATAAAGTTCACAGTTGGCACCCGCTTTAAGCCATGCTGTCTCTAACTGGGACAGGCACATTTTTTTTGTTTCACACTGACTCCCATTGACTGACTCCCATGGAAAAATAAATATATTTGTAACTACAAATAAGGGATATGCAGGGCACCTGTTGGATAACCAGGTTATTTGTACAGTAACTTATGACCTTGAGTATTCTTCCAAGTGGCAAAGCCACGAGCGAGGTTTACGAAAGGCAACAGGCTGCTATACAAACAACTTGGCTATCCAACCATTGCCCCTGCATATTGGATTTATGCAACAGGTTTCCTTGGTTTTATTTTGTGGGCTTAGTTTTTTAAAAGTATTGGAGTACTGGAGTTTCAGGGTAGCATGATGTGGAGCTTTGGATTGCCTTCTTTTGAATGGGGGATTATAGTGGATTGTGATTGGCTGTTTTGTCATAGTTTTGTGCATTTTTATTGGTTAGTAGTGTGATAGTAGTAGCAGTTGACTGGTGCAGAATTTTAGTTTAGCAGTTCATTGGTTGCGAGTGTGTGTGGGCAAGTCGAACATTTTGTAAAACATGGTGGCTTTTGGGCTCGCTCACCCGGACATCATACTTCAGTGTTTAAAAGTTTTGCTTTTTTTGTCTGCTCAGATGAGCTGGTATATAACACAGGGAGAGACTGTTTTCTGGAGCAGTTCCTAGAAGATGAATTGGTGGGTTGTCATGCTGTAGTCGGTCCGGAGTGGAGTTTCAGTGTCACGAAAGTGAGAGCCCCGGTGAGAGAGAAGAGGTGAGTTGCTAGAGCCGGAGTTGTGGTGAAAGAGTTGATTTAAAAAAAAAAAAAAAAGCACAGATCATTTGTAATGTAAGTAGGAGCTGGAATGGAGAATGGAGGTAGAAAAAAGAGCAGAGGAGACAAATTTGAGAGTTGAGCTATCGAAGGGCAGGGGGCAGTGACATAGAAAAGGAGCTGCCAAAGTGAGTGGAAGTAGTGCCAGGAGGAGTGATGTAGTCACTGTGTGGATAAATGGGGTGTGATGTTATCACTATGGGAATAACTTAAAGTTATTCCCATAGCGATTATGTCATAGGCATTTATCCACACGCTGCCTCAGATAAATACAGTTGTGCACTGGTCTTTATCCTGATGTCTGTTGCATAAATATACATTTTTTCTGGCACATTGTAAGTGCAATAAGGGGCAACTGTATAGTTTATTAGACATGCCAAGCATCTGTAGAAATGTCACAGCGGCCCTCCGTAGGTCGTCACGCCACGACGTGCAAATCTGTTTTACGGACAACATGGTGGAGTATAAACTGTAATAATGCCTGATTTAGCCACCACATAATAGTGGAGATGTCTGCACCAGTTGTTCTATTTGGGTTGGGAGACTTTGCTCCCATACTTCCCTTTTTTAAAAAAACAAGGGAGTGTGGGAGGGGGCCAAGCCCCCTCAACTCAAAAATTAACAGCAAGGACAAACACTTGGCAGAATTTGCCTTTTGGTAATGTTTTATTAGTTTATTTGAGTTGGGGGGCCTTGCCTCCATACTCCCTTTTAAAAAAAACAAGGGGGTGTGGGGGAGAAAAGCCCTCATCTCAAATAAACTGATAAAACAGAGCTGAGCCAAAAAGTGAAAACAGCTTAGCGCATACCAACATTGAGTCGAGACGTGGTAATGCAATGTAATGTCTAACACATAGTGATGTAGGAACTGGTAGGAGACAAGTGACCAAAGCAGAAATGTATTCAGGAAGCTTTTACCGCAAGCTTCCTACCCATGTCTGATAATCTACACAATCGCCCAATAAGGCACTTCAGGGATGTGTGATTAAGGTCAATAATCGCACTTCTCTCTTGTGTATTTAAAGGCACACAACACAAGCACCTCATGCCTAACACACTCGAGAGGCATGGGATTATTGACCCATAATCGCACATCTTGTCATGCCTTATTGCAAACCTAGTCTATGAAAGGAGCTAATTAGACATCTTGTTGAGTTTGCCTGGGCTTGTATCCATCCACCTGTTTGTCAGTCTGTCCACAGTAAGCTTAATGAGCTCTTTGCTGAGCTTACCATTGTTGAACAGAGAGAATGGTGATTGTCAATAAAGATCAAACTCTTACATGAACTGTGTTTTTCCCCGGTGCCTGTGATCCTTCCCTTCAGCTCTCTCTTCAACTCATGCAGCCCCATCTTCCTGGACGGACTGAATTTCCCCTGTTAATGCCTCCCACCTCCCATACAATGATGCTGGGCTATTGTGAGAGCTCAGATATCACCTGCACATCCATACAATTATGATTGCTCTGCTGTCTCTCCATGAAGGCAGCTGTCACATAGCAGAGCAGACAGTACCCTCCATCTAGTGTTTGAGAATGCTACTTCCAGTCCAGGGTGTAGGAGTGGGGCTTGGGAGGCAAACATGGGTGTCCCACATGATAAGATGATGCACTACATCCAGCGCCTAGGGCTGGTCTTTTTTCCTTTTTTTAAACATATATCTTCGATACTGTATGTAGGGGATACGCAATGTCCTGACTCAGAACTGGTCAACCATAAGCTCCTACTTAACAAACTCCTTGGTCTGGGTTTGTCACAGAACACAGTTGACTGGTTTTACAACTATCCAGCCAATTGCTCCCAGCATGTAAAGATCGATAAATCTTTGTTCGTCACTAGGGAAGTAGCTATTGGTGTCCCCTCAGGGCTCCATCTTGGATCCACTGTTATTTGGCCTCTTCATAAATCGGCTGCCTGGTGCCGGTCAGACAGCCAGCATACTCCTGTATGCCAGTGATGCTGTCATCTATTCCAAAAACCCTGACCGTGACAGCCTCCCCACCACTCTCCAAAGTAACTTCAGGTCACTAGAAAGCTGGTTTATTTATTTATTTCTAGGAAGTACCTTTGAGCCAAAGGCTCTTTTACAGAGGTTCCACGTCATAGTAATATATGGGCATAACATCATTTACAGTGGTCACAAGTACATAAGCAGATACAAGGCGGTTCCATGCCTAGAAAGACATGAGTACATCAGGTTACAGAGGTTACATAATTACAATAACAGGGAGTACATAAGTAAAAATGTACAGACACATAATTTAAAGCAGGCTAGGCTGACAGGTTGTTAAGTGAACAACTTGAGAATCTACAGGATATAGAGCGAATCAGGTGGGGAACAGAGGATGATATAGTCTGTAAAATAATTAACTAATACTAAATGCAAGGAGGCAGTTCTCCAATAATAAACAGGTTCTCAGTCACAAAAAAAAAAAAGACAGTGCTCTTTGCTTATCTCCAACAGAAGAGGAAAGTTCACCCCTTTGTTATTCAAAATGGCCAGAGAAAAAACTTTGAACAGGTGGAGACCGTCAAATACCTTGGAGTAACTCTGGATGACACCTTATCTTTTGCCCCCCATGTTGGCAATCTAGTGGCCATAGTTAACAGAAGACTGGGCATCCTGCACTATGATCGGAACAATCTCACTGGGGATGCTAGATGCCTTATTGTAGCCAGCTCCATTCTAACACTTACAGATCATGGCCTCCCTGTCTATGCAGCGTCCTCTGACACGGTGCTAAACAGAGTAAAACTGGTCTGTAATAAGGTATGCCCGCTTTGTACTTGGCGGATATAACTGCACTCATAGTTGTACTGCTTACACACTCACTAACTGGCTACCTTTATCCTGCAGAACAAAGCTCTGGACCTGTTCACTAGCCTAAAAGGTGCTCCTGTGCCTAACACCCCCCCCCCCGCTTTAATGAATTGTTTCCTTACTGTCTCCAACCAAGACAACACCAAGAATATAGCCAGGAATGCCCTTAAGCCTCCTTTCTGGTGTACTCAGCTGGGCAAGCGATCATTTGCTTTCGGGGTTGCTGATTGGTTAAATGAACTGCCTGATACTTTGCTGAATCTCCCCAAGATTAATCTGTTTTGGAGATCTTTATGGTCTGCTCTTGCAGTTCATTGCAGTTGCTACTATTAAACTGTTTTATTCGGTTTCTCTCTGTACATATCCTGTGACTTTTTATACACCAATCTGTATGGATTATTTCAAAACTGTATGTAACTGTTCTGTCTTAAGTGTTTTGAGCCTGACTTGACTGTATTTCCTCTGGATCTGCTTATTGTACTTTTAATGTTTTTTGTGACCATGTATTTGGTGTGGAACCTTTGTAAATGAGCAGCTGTGCTCAAAGGGATTCGCCAAAGTTTTGATAAATAAATATATGCAATTTATCTTTGAGCATGAGTGGGAAAGCACTGTAACTCATTAAAAGGCAGAGCCACAAGTTAATTATCGAAGTCTTGCCCCCTCGCTAGTGATGAGAAACTGCATCTTTTGAGTGAGGCCTCTGAATATTCAATTTATACAACATCAGTTTTCTGGCTATAACTTTTAAATCTGCTGTTTGTAGGATGATTTAATTGTTCCTGTTTTATTTCAACTGCTGGCTTCAGTGCTGCTGAGGGCTATCGTGATGTCATCAGCACTGTGAAAGCGGCTCTTCGAATGGTTCAGTATTTCATTGTGGTGTACCCAACATTTCAAGATACTGATTGGGAAGTGAACTACCCAGCCACAAGTATATCATGATATCTTGGAGGTTGAGGATGTCATCAAAAAATATATTATTTGTTCTCTATCTTGCCATTTTATGGAACAAAAAAACCTTTATTAAATAATAATAATCATGTTGGAATGTACCACTGAACATTGTTTTTGACCCAGCTGCCCTGTCCCAAGCTTGTCAGTACCGCAATATTCTGCAGGAAACAGCATGATTGTATTTCACTAAAGCAGTTTTCCATCTGCCGAAAAGGGATAATTTGCACCCCCCGATAGAAAGAATAGCAGTTAAGTAATTCACTATAGATTATATATCACAATTTAAAATATATATATGCATATATCTATAACTTGAGTAGGAGAAAATGTGCAGTGGAGTCCCTCTGTGTGGCCGTGGATTAAGTTATCACTAATCCATGGTTCTGCGGAGGGACTCTGGAGATCTGCCACCAGGTCTTGTTGTCTGCAGTGCAGAGCAAAGTCTGCTGGTAGCCATGTGTAATCCCTAGTAAGTGATTGGGAGTGCACTGTCTGTGGAGCCACTGGTCTCTGAATCACAGTATGTCTGTGCAGCAGCAATTCCTGTGGCTTTACAGGCAGGGCATGGTCCAACATACACGGTGGAAGTCACCGACACAGTGACAGTCCCCCGCTGTAGTGCTGGGGAGCAATCGAGAGAGAGAGAGACAGTGACAGTGAGCAGCACATTGCTAGCAATCCCCCAGCATCAGCTCCTGTTTGCCCCCTGCTGAGTGTGTCTCTTTTGCTGACAGTATCCGGGGTTCAGCTGCTGTTGTTGCTGCCCTGTGTTGTGAAGGTTCTGCAGAGGAGCTCAGTAAAGTGGGCTCCAGACTCATTTGTCCAGCCAAAGTAGAAGGGAAAAGGCATCCATGTAAAACAGCAGTAAGCGGGGCAGAGTGTGGTCACGGTGACCCACCCCCAGCACCCCAGTCACCGTGGAGCTGCTTCACCCTTGTGCTGCCATATGGCTCCCTGAACAATCATTAAGTGCCTGTCCAGCTGCAGTTCTGAAGTATAGTGCAGTGTAACCTTTATTGTCTGTCTGAGTGCCCCAAGGAGCTGTGCTGGTGGATGTCCTTTTGTCTGGACAGAAGTCACCTGCAAGTGTTGTGCGTGTGTCATCAATGTCCTGGCAATTGTTGTGTTGGTGGTGACAGAGAGAGACACACAGAGAGGCAGCACATCCATGAGTTTGGTGGGGTTGGTGCCAAGGTGCACAAGTGACAGAGAGAGGGAGAAGGAGAGAGAGAGAGCAAGTTGCCGCTGAGTTCAATTCACAGTGTCTCCTCTTATGGTAACACCTCCTTCAGCTGGTGACAGACAGAGCAGTTGTGAGTGTTGCACAGAGTCCACTTCTGTGTCAGGGATCCCCCTTGCTGAATTCACTGTTCTTCTGGATCCATGTGTCCTATTGTGTTTGTGGCACGAGGAAGGGAGGGTGTGCAAGACAGTGATTGTGTTCCCTGGTGTGCCACACGAAAAGAGAGAGAGAGAGAGAGAGAGAGAGAGCTACAGGATGGCTTTGGCAGCAGCACTAACCTCTGTCAAACATGATGCTTGCTGTCTGTGTAACTCGGCCAAACAGAGGCCCTGCAGTCATCAGGAAAAGCCACTGTCTGTCCTCCTGCATTCTCGCATAGTTGCCAGTCATGACAGACAGGGACAGAGAGAGAAGGAGAGAGAGAGAGGTAGGTCCTTTCTAGGCAGAACGACAGGCAATGTGTGTGTGTGTGTGTGTGTGTGTGTGTCCGTGGGGGGTGGAGGCATAATGTACAGGTGGCAGGAGGTAGGAGACAGTGTTATACACAGCAAATGTCCCAAATTATTTCAGTACTGCATGTGTGACATTTGTATGTGCATAACAACACTGCAGTCTGCATTAGTTATAAGAGAGTATTTTGCATGGTGGCAGGATATAGTACCTTTGTTGGTGTTTAAACACAAAAAAAACCCTTTCTGTGGGGTTTCCCATGTTTTCAACATAACCCATGTCATCAGTGCAATAACCCACTCCAGGGTATGGGGTTATTGAGGATTAATCAACACCCCTGGTGCTGTGAAGACACTTGGCCTGTGGCCTTGTGCCTCACAATGTACCCTGTTGTAGATTATTGCTTACATATATATATATATATATATATATTTTTCAATGAATGTCTGGGTCTAGAAATAACTGCACTGATGACTAAAATAGCATTACAAGACTGCTGTGACCTGAAAGATGAGAAAAGGGGAATTAATGAAAAAAGAAGCAAATTGACACAGCCTTATAGAACTGTCTGTCTTCAAAATCTATTCTTTGATACAAAATCATTCTTTTATTTCTTATACATGCTGCCATTATAAATAGGACAAAATACATGCCATGCTGCTTTGTGTCTTTAAGGGGTGTGTGTTTGTTGACCCATGTGTCTAATACTTATAAATCTGTGTCTGGTTTTTTATTGGTCTTGCTGAGTGGAGTCCATTGGGAAGTGGGGTTATCATGAAGGAATGTATGGTCAACACAATTTACATCTGCCTAATAAGAAGCTTTTGCTTTAGCAGTGAAGAAAAAAAAGAGTCATATTTATTTTCGGGGGGGGGGCAAGGGTTGCATAGGAGCTGGTAGCCACAATGGACTTTGACTTTCTTCTGGTGATGCTACTGGACTATTGGTACTAGACCAGAGCATTTCATTTGGGGCAGACTCCACTCTGTATCGTGCTGGCTGTAAAAAAATATTTATTCATAGGCTGTGGATTACTTTCTTTTACTTCTGGTGCCCAGAGTCTGTTTCAGTTTCTACATTTTGCTGTGTTATTCTTTACCTCTCTGTAGGTTTTCAGATATGTGTATTGTTTTAGAAGACAAAAAACCTCTGAGCGCAAGCACTGAGGCAATGGTTACCCCAAAGGGCATTTGACTGGGAAGCCAAGTTTCAAAGAAATATAAAATCACACATGCCCCCACAATGCAAAGCATCATGGGCAGCATATGCAAATCACCACAAAATATTATGCTGGTTCAACTTTAAGCAGACGTGCATGGGGCTGAAAGGCCTCTCACACAGTTTGCAAAGGGTGCCAACCAGGACTCATCAGTATGCTTCGTCTGTTTGACACCCCAGTGGAATGAACCAGCTACCCTAAGATGGTCTATTTTATTGTTTTAGAAGGCTTGACTATTACACTATCTGTTGTGCTAGCCTGCTGTGATGGCTATGGTACAACCCAAAAATCAAATAAATATACAGACATAATTAGAAGTAAGCAAGACTCTAATTTGTCTATGATATATAGTGGGAACATCTGTGATGGATCTTGGTGATGGGTAGTAAGCAGCTGAATGAACGGAGTTAATGATTGCGTTCACCTGAGACTAAGTGCCTATTGGTAGCAAATATACAGTAAACGGTTAGGGTTTGGCACTGCATTTGGTTTGCTATGTGAGGAACATGGTCTACCATAAAGACCGAAGTTCTGTGTTTGAGCAGGCTGACTAATTCAGGTTGCTTTTTCGGATATCAGAAATCATGCAAAGTCTTAAACTGGTGCATCTGCTTAAAAACGAATCTTTCAGAATTAGGGACTCCTATGTCTACCTAATCTTAATTTATTTCTTTTCATGATGGGAAGGACAAGAAAACATTTAAGATAGAAAAAAAGAGCTACTTTTCAGACAGTCTAATTAAAGAATACAAAATGACTGGTTTCTAGTTATAGAACCTCTCATGTGTAATAGTAGTCCTGGCTGGAAATTAATGATAGTCCAATCTTTTTGGACATCTGACTTCAAGAACAAATGCCATTTTTGTCCGCTGGCTCTCCAGCTTGAGTTTCACTGCAGTGCGTTACTATGCTGCAGCTATATTTTTGGCTAAGCTTCACTCCAGTTCTTTGTACCTGTGGAACACCAGACCCTGTTGGAGGATGCCAAATGTTTTTATTCCTTCCTCACCATATTTTCAATACATTTCAACATCTGGTAGTATGATAAAGGGAACTGTGCTTGCTAAATGTTTTGCAGGTTTTCAACATTTTTATGCAGCTTTATAACCACAGTGCTGGCGGAGTGCACCACTGGAAAAAAATCAGAACTAAACTGTTAAATCCAGATATTGAGACCTTATAAATACAGTAAATATGCATAGCCTAAATAATACCAACACTGGAATTTAGTGAGGGTAACCATAACTTCGTCACAATATTTGACAATGTGACAACTGCATACTGTACCCATTCCCAAGTTTTCCAGTTTTTATTTTACAAATTATGAAGCCAGGACAGACCGACTGGAATGTAACAACTTGTTTTTGGGGTGCTGCTGGCTTCTACCCATTTTAGCAGCTTGGTGAACTGTAGCACTACGAGGTTCTGTGACATTCCCAAAACCACATATTGATTCTTTGGCTGTAGTGGGATTTGAACCTGTGATCGTGTGGTTCCCAACCAGGTGCTCTTATCTTTGGACCACACAGTCTCCTACTACATCACACTGTATCCACTTTTCAGGGAGATATCCTGATGTTGCCCATTATTGACATTCCGCTTGCTTTTTTGGTACCATTCTGATACCCCATAATCATCACGATCAGAAACTTTAATGAACTGTTACTCTTGGTTTTAAAAGGTGTACGGTAGCTCTGAACTTGCCATTCTAACAATCTTATACTCGCTTAACTGCATCAATTAGCGTAAGACCATGCAAAATAATTCTGCTTTTAGCAGTCTGAAAGAACTAGGAGATCTTATTTGTATCTGAGGAGTGCTGAATTGGGAGCTTTGAAAATATGTACCATATACTAATAAACAACATGACAAAGTTAGGGCTACTCCCCCAACCCAAATTTCAAATGTATGTGCCTGAACCCTGAACTCCTACGTGGCAACATTATATACTTCTGTAGTATTGTCAGATGAGACTCATCACTATTAAAAAAAAAATTTAAGTTTCTGACCCCTGACAGACCCATTATGTGTATATATGAAAACAAAAAACAGTACGCTCAGGAAATGCGAAGCTGGTGCCCACTAAGCCACCATACTATATCACATGAAACAAATAGAAGTGGCATTTGAAAAGGCAGGATTAGTATCAAATTGAAAACTTTATGATGGACCCATATGGATGCCGACCATCTGCCCTGGTCCTTCGACCAACACGTCTTCGTCAGGGGATGTGTATGTATCTGTGTGCCACCATAGAAGACTCTGAGATGTATATTTCTTTTTAAATTTATTTAAACAGATTTTAGCAGCTAAGTAAGCAGAGCTATGAATGGCTCGATTTCACTTGCGAATGGGAGGGGCGTGTACAGTGGAATTTACAGGAGTACATGCAACAAGCAGTTATCTTAGCATAGGCAACCAGTAGCAATAAAAAAAATAAAAAAAAATTACACATACAAATAACACTGTACAATATATACTAACATACATACTAACATACTAAAAGCCAACAGAATAGGTCCAATGGTGTGTCATGTCTGTTCATAGCCAGCCACCTAGTGGGTGCTCGCTTCCCCACTCCCCCAAGCCCCCGAGAGGGTCATCTTTGACTTTAGTTTCCCTTTGTACCTGTCCCAACCCATATAGAATAACTACTATGCATAACATCTATATAGAGTACCTGTATTGTGCTCACATGCAGTGTCAGTGACTCAGCAGGGTGCACACTTGCTTCTGAGGCCAGAAGATCGAAAGGCTGTGGGTTCCATCCCCACACCAGAAACTTGGGTCAAATCCTAATATTGACACTATAGTGCAGTATGAGTGGGTGCTGCACTCCTGAGATGCTGTTTTTCAGATGAGATGTTAAATTGAGGTCCTGTCTGATGGTTGTTCAGGTGGACGTTAAAGATCCCATAGCACTTCATGAAAAAGAGTAGGAATTTGCTAAAAAAAAATACCACCAACAGCTTAATCTGGATCCATCACACAGAAGTGTGGTGTGCACATTTATGGAACACATACAAACAGGTGAGAAAGAAGTAAGTGCCTCAGCTGGGACTTGAACCCAGGCCACCTGGAATACCATTCCAATTGCACTAACCAGCTGTGCCACTGAGACATCTGGAATCTGGGCCATCCCGAACTCATTACTCTTTCTCAAATGCACAACGCAATGGCAACACAAATATTTACTTGTAACAATCACACATGAGTGTGGTGTGCAGATTTATGAAACACATACAAACAGAGGTGAGAAAGAAGTAAGTGCCTCAGCTGTGCATTTGAGAAAGAGTAATGTGCTCGGGGATGGCCAAGGTTCCAGTTGTCTCAGTGGCGCAGCTGGTTAGTGCATTTGGAACAGTATTCCGGGTGGCCTGGGTTCAAGTCTCAGCTGAGGCACTTACTGTTTCTATGTGTTCTATAAATATGCACACCACACTCCTGTGTGACAGTTACAAGTAAATATTTGTGTTGCCATTGGGCTGTGCATTTGAGAAAGAGTAAAGTGCTCGGGGATGGCCCAGGTTCCAGTTGTCTCAGTGGCGCCACTAGCTAGTGCAATCAGGATGGTATTCCGGGCAGCCTGGGTTCAAGTCCCAGCTGAGGCACTTACTTCTTTCTCACCTCTGTTTGTATGTGAGCTTAATCTGGATCAATATCAGTTGGTTTTCATCTGTATCCTCCCTCCCTGGTACAAAGCTGAAAATAGACAGAATCACCTAGTCCTCCTTTCCCGATCAATAAAAATGAAATAAATAAATATTCATTTAAAAATTCATTGAACCCCTAAGTTACCAACCTTTTATGCTAGACTTTCTAGTTTTTTAATTCTCTATTCCCTTTATATTACCAATGATCATTGAATGCCTCTCCGCCAACCCTGGAACCCCACTGGCAACAGAAATTACTGCTGTACTTCTGAGCCTCCATGACTTGCAGCTCGTGTTCAGGTCAGGGGGAAACTGTGTCGGCTTCTCTATCCATAATTTCTGGAGTGCCCTAAGGCTTAGTTCTGGGCCCTATACTCTTCCCTCTTTTTTCTGAATGACCTTCCCTCAGCCTGTGTCTCAGCTAACATAGAGAGGCACACTAATAAAACAGCCCTTTATGCCTCCAGAACCTCCATCTTCCAGTTGGAACAGTCCTCAAAGTATGACTTTTATAATGTCCCATTGCTGGTTCTGCACTAACCAACTCTTGCTGGACATGAAAAAAACTGTCTTCATGCTATCTGGTTTACGCCATCAGCTTGGTAGACTTGGCCAGACCTCTGTCTGCTCTACTCTTTATGACACTCCCCATGAGTGAGCCCCCCTGTTTCAAGGACAGTGGGGAGTGGCTTGATAGTCATCTTGACTTTTCAGTCCACATTAATGTCATTCTCAAGAAATTATGCCCCAAACTAGGTGCCCTATACAGGAACAAATCCCAGTTTGTCAAAAGGTTGTTTTAAAATGAGTCCCCCGCTGTTTGTTTAGCCAGATGTGGGCTATAGGGGCACCTCCGAATCTACACTGGCTAGACTGGATCTTGTATTTCACTCTTTCTGTAAGTTTGCTTCTGGCTCGTCCCCTTTTACTCAGCACTTTTTCCTGCATCAGCTCCTCGCCCTTCCCTCCCTATCTTCCTGGTGGCTATCCTACTGCTGTTCTCTTCTCTCTAAGCACTGGTTTGTATCCCTTTACTCCTAACCGTCTGCCTTTCTTCCCCTGCCCCGTTCCCTCCTCTTACTTCCTCAGCTCTTCTAATACTTGTTCCTGTAATAATCCTCATTGCTCTACCACAGCTGGTCAGTCTGCTTTCTCAGTATGGCTTCCATCTCTATGGAACTCTTTCCCCTCCTCCCTTATAACTGCTCCCTCTCACCTTACCCTTAAGTCCCTGATGAGGTCTCATTTCTTTTCTACATGCTCATGCCCTCACCCCTCAGGTACCTGATCTAGCCTCACCTCTGCTTTTTTTCCACTCTCAGTGTTTCTCCAAGATTGCTTGGTACATTTTATAAGTTTCATACCTATTGCACGTAACGGTTTTAAGTTTTGCTTTATTTTTAATTATTTATTTTTTTCTGCATACTGTTTCAAAGGGTCATGATTCATTTTAACCTGCTGTTTTGTTTGGATTGTAGCCCTTCTACTATCAGTAGTAAGCTTCAGTTATTACTTTTGACTGATTGTAATACCATGTTTCTTGTATATCAGTTACTGTATTACTGTTCTCCCCTGTTCTCCTCCTCCTTGTCACACCTGAAAACAAGCCTTGGTTCAGTATGTCCTTCAAACAACAAGAAGTTTTGCTGTATTCTGACTATATGCAGATAGCCCCAGCACTTGAACTGCTCCAGAGAGGAAAAGGTTAACTCTATGCAGGAGCATAGAATGTTGAGCTCGAGCTTGGTTTTCAAACCTCTGTCCCTGGTACATTCGTATGTAAACATCAAATTCTTTACTCTACCTAACTGTGAAGACGCTCCGGAGATTTCTCTTTCACTGCTTTGGTTCGGTACCAGTAAATCAGTCGGTTTTACTCAGCCGTTTAATTTCTTTCGGTCCTTAAATCTCTGTCTGTGGTACAGCTAGTGTAAGTAGGTAGATAGTGATTACATAGTGATAGAAATTGTTTTTCCTTCGGTTTCCCATTCATCGGTCCGGTTGGGAACTGAAACAATTCTAGTTTGTTTTAATTTTCTGTCTTTCTCTGTGGTGTCCGGTACTTATTGGTTTAAAAAAAAAACATGGTTTATTCTAGTTTTTTTACACAACACGTGACACAGTTGGTAACCGATTAGTTGGCGTTACCTGGTTTGAAAGCTGTTAAGGGAAAATTTTCTTTATTAAGGCAATGTCTGAGAAATCCAAGAAGAAAACCGGTCCCACTGGGTTTCAGCATTGCACGGAGTGGGGGAGGTTTTTGCTAAAGCTGATCCCCACCTCATCTGTGTTCACTGTCTGGGGTTTGACCCCCTCAAAACAGACTGCCAAATATATGCAAACTTTCCCAAAGCCACACTTGAAAATCATTTAGCTAGGCTGAAGGAAAGAGAGGCTGAAAAAATCTGCTGAACCCGAGGACCAGCCTGGTTTGGTTCTGACTGAAACCTGAGGAGGTGCCTACTGACCTGGGTGATACCTCCTTGGGCAAAAGGAAGGCTGATTCTGAGGGGTCAGTTCCATCAAAAAAGAAGAGAAAATCAGTCGGTTTGGATCCAACTCCTCAGATCCCAACCGCTGAGGAAATTACGAGAGCGATAAGTATTGTTCAATCACTTTGCCCGGTTCCATCCGAACTGACTCCTTCTGGAAGGCGGTTGGTTCAAATGGTTCCAGCTCCTTCGGATTATGATCCGGAGGATTTCTGTGGTGTTGAATGGGAAGGAGATCCTGAGTATCCGGATAATGATGATGATTTTGGAGGCCTAGATGAGCCTATAGAGCCTGATATCTCCCCAGACAGGCCTTCCAGTGTTTCTCCTCCTAGGCTTTCTGAGTCCCCCTCCCACTTTTTGTTTTACAAAAAGGTGGCAGAAACTCTCCAGCTTCCAGTTGTGGAAGCTTCTGAAGAGGAGGAAGAAGAATCTGACTATGTAGAAATGATGGATGTTCCAGAGTCAAAGAGATTGTCTATTTCCTTACATAAATCGTTGGGGAAACAGACAAAGAATATTTTACAGCTTCCCACTTCTGTACCCCCTGTGGATAAGAAAATGGACAGGAGGTATATACTGTCAGGTTCTTGCACATGTTTCCTTTATAGTCATTGCAGACATGCTGGGGTAGTGCAGGCTGCAGCTTGTGACAAGGCTAACATTCCCTTGGCTTCACACCCCCCAGATAAGGATTCCAGGAAGGTGGATACCATGGCAAAAAAACAATATTTGGCATCTTCTTTGGGACTCAGACAGGCAGCTTACATGGCCTATACAGCTCGGTACCAGAAGTGTAGGTGGGATACTGTTCTGGAACTAGCAAAGAATGCCCCTTCCCAGCTGGCCAAGGAGCTGTAGCAGGTGGCTGCTGATGGCATAGAGGCATCCAAAGTGCAATTTCATGCTGCCGTAGACTCTAATGATGTGGCATCTAGAGTCATGGCTACATCTGTCTCCCTGAGGAGATTTGCTTGGCTTAGGTGTACTAGCCTTTCACAGGATACCCAGGCTAAGGCCATGGATTTTCCTGCATTTTTAAGATATGTGTGTGTGTGTGTGTGTGTGTAAGGGGGCAGAGAAGGAGTGCTGCTGATGGGGTCAAGGTGCCATAATTAGTAATTATGACATTTAATTCAGTTTACAGTTTGGACCAAAACAGGGTCAGGACCAGGCAGGGCCACAGAATATGGGTGTATGTGGCTACTTCACCTCCACATCCCCCTCCAGCAGGAAGAGTCCTATGATGAGAGAAATTTGGCGGTAGTTTGTGGGGTGCAGAAGAATCTTATAGCTGTCTTCCACCTGAATTCTTGTCATTGGTATGACCCTGTGACCTTATGTTTTCTAGACCAGATAAGGGTCCAGTCCATTGACTGTAAGGTTTCCAATAGCTCTTCCTCCCATGTGTTTTGGGCAAGTGAAACATAAGACGATTGCCCTCCTTGCGGGGCTGAATAACACAGCGACATAAAGAGGGGCGGTCATGTGCCTTTCATAATAAATTGAATAAAAGGTATTAGAGGAGGGAATTCTATCTTATCTACTGTGAGGCCTATAGCAGAGTTGAGGAAATAGCGAAGCTGCCAGTATCTATAGTGGTGTCTGTTCTCTAAGCCAAATTCCCCTACCAAAGGGTTTTAAGTGACCATTATCATAATACCTATAAGCTTTGATTTAACAAGGAATGTAGACTTTTTCATATTCTAGTTAATGTACTGCTTCTACCCCTGAATTACACATTTCAAGAAACTTTGTCACTGTAGTTCTTTGAGAAATTATATTATACTTAAACATATTTTAAAAACATTGAGATGAATGGCAAATGTCTACAGGGTATAATACCAATCAAACAATATTGCTTTTTAAATTCAGAAAATAATATATTACTTTTAATGTCATACTCTCCACTCACACCAAACAAAACATCCGACTAGTTAACAGATACAATTAAATATGCACTGTCCCATGGTATTCTGCTTACACTGAATTCCTATTTGTGGGCATAAATTAACCTAATTCCATAAAAAAAGGTGGTACTTCCAAAATGTGATTATCAAAACTTAATGTTTCATATATACTCACCGACATGTGAGAAAACTTTAAATTCTAGCTAATTCTGGCATGATGAAACAAGATATAACATATAGTTGTGTCATTTTATCTGTTTTGAATAGCATGCAACTGAATGAGACATTAACTCATGATGGTACAATTGTTTGTAAGGGCTTTTTTTTTTTTTTGACGCCTCCCATTTCTCCCCGTTGGCCTCTCCTTCAGGCCATCTATGGTATCTCGCCACTGCTCACTTGTGCCCTCACCCATTGCCACCATCCACCACCCCAAATGGCAGCCACCCTTGGGGTAACCCAGTGTAACGCTTCACTGGATGGGTTGTCCGCCTTCGCGGAGAAAGGCACCAGTGAGAGCCATCCAGTGCAACTGGCTGATTGGCTCCTTGGGTGCAGCTGAGGTGGTCTCTGGGGCATTTTGTTGACAACTGACAACCCTTTCTTATATGTTATGCATCACAAATCAATGATATTATTATGTGCACTTCACACAGTTATCTTATGATAAATGATTCTGCTTGCCATAAAATGACTTCATGTTGGACATCATGACAGTCATACAATACCACTAACTTCAATTACTTATGCATGTTACAGAACAATTATGGGAACTCTACTGTAAGATATACGAACTAAATCTGAATTATTTATTGCACGAGTATTACATGTGAGCATATAAATGTCATCCATCCTATTCATGTCACTAAAGACTTTTGGCATATTATTCTTTTTTCCATTACTTGAATTTAAATATGTTAATATTTATAGACTCTGGTTTAGGGATGACACCATTTCCATCTGAGTAGCACAAATATTGTAAGACAGATATGTAAATACATCAGTGCACATATTTTACTGGACATTTTAAATCACTAATGTGTTTTCAGCCAGCCAGTACACAGAACTACTGACTGGTTCCCCTTCCCAGTGCCCAGCTTAATTTTAATGAGCAGAATAAGCCTATCCGGCCAGCACTGCTTGTCCCCCTTTGGGCTGTGCTTTGTAATGCTGGTCATTGAGGAGAAGACAGTGGTGATGGAGAGTTTCATTGCTGATTCCTAAACTGACCTTGTTTACATCACAGAAACTTGATTGGTTGATGATGATGATGCTGGCCCTGTACTGGGGGCATCTGTTCCTCCCAATTTTTCCATGATGCATTGCCTGAAGAGGTATTGCAAAGGGGCGGAGTGCCTATTTGTTTTAGATCCACTCTGGGACTCACTGCACTCCCCATCAGAATTTTCAGATCCTTTGAATGTGTGATAGCCAGATGTGGTCCAGTTGTCAGTGGCAGGATCTTTCTCATCTACCAGCCCCCAGGCAGTGGGAGTGATTTTCTGTAGGAGCTGGCAGATTTCTTTGCTGAACAGGTGTTGGATGCCCCTAGATTATTGGTGCTGGTGGACTTCAATGCTTGGGTCAAAAATGAATCCTTGCACTTTGGACAGGAGCTCCTCCAGTGGATGTCTTCACTGGGATTAACACAGTCTGTTGCCTCTGAAACCCATCAGCATAGCCACACATTGGATCTGATCTTTTCATTGGGACATCAGTTCACTCAAGGTTGATCAGGACTCTTGATCGGATCATCATGCAGTTGTGTTTGAGTGTGCGGTCCTCTGCTTAATGACCCCCTCTGTGGAGATTACCCGGTGACATCCAAAACATAAAGTGGAGCTTCACAAACTGCAGAAGGCACTGGATGTTTTGGGTCTGCTGCTGGACTGTGCACAAGGTCCAGAGGGGGCCATGGAGTGCTATAATGTGGCACTTACAGCTGCTCTGGACTCTATTGCACCCTTCTATGTTCACCCCTTAACCTCCTCTCATAGTTCACCATGGCAGTGTGCTGAACTGTGGCAGTTGAAGACAAAGGGATGAAGGTTGAAGCATTCTTGGAGAAATTCCAGGACTGTGGAGGACAGATTGGTATTGAAAATTCACTATACTGAATATCAACAGGCAATTGACCTAAGAAAGACAGAATTCCTGTCACAGTCACTTGCTGTAGGGAAAAATCACCCAGTCCAGGTCTTTCACACTGTGACCAGGTTGTTAAATCCTCCCTGTCTGCAGTCCATTGAAGCTTTTTCCACAGATAGGTGTGAGGAGTTCAGGTGTTTTTTTGCTGGCAAGGTGTTGGTCATTAGGACTGGAATTTCTTCTAGTGGCCTGGTTTAGGCCAGGAATGGTCACACCTTTAGTAACATAGATCTGCTTGTCTGGAACAAGTTTCAACCTGTTTCTGAGGCTGAGATGCTGTGGGTGGTCTTCAGTTTGCATCCCACCAACTATATGCTGGACCTGAGTCCAATGTGGCTGATTCTCAGTTGCACTGAGTTCCTAGGTCCAGTGTTCACAGAGATCGTAAATGGGTCCTTGAGGGAGAATGTCTTTTGATCGACCATGAAAAAGGCTGTGGTCAGACCCCTTCTAAAAAACCTTCCTTGGACCCTGACATTCTAGCAAATTACAGTCCCGTCTCTAAATTACGCTTTCTAGAGAAGGTTATTGAGAAGGTGGTGGTTGAGCGACTGACTGATTGCCTGGCGTCTCTTTCCATCTCTAAACCTCTCCAGTCGGGATTTTGGCCTTGGCACAGCACTGAGACAGCTCTCATCAGGGTGACCCACAATCTCTTCCTTGCGAGTGACCGAGGGCTACAGTCAGTCTTGGTGCTTTTGGATCTCTTGTCAGCCTTTGACACAGTGGATTGTGGAGTGCTTTTGGATTGCCTGAGGAACTATGTAGGCCTCATCGGTGCAGTTTTGTGCTGGTTTGAGTCCTACCTAGTCAGGAGAATGCAGCATGCAGCAAGTGGTGTGATGATGGATAGTCATCTGCTTGCTATTTTTTGTATTATATTTCTGATGTAAATATATGTTTCTTTGAATTCCTGCTTGGGAAGTATGGCAGTCAGCACAAGGCATTGTGGGACCTTGGATTTTCAAAAAAATACTGTTCTTCCTCTGAGTGGAAAATCTAATTAAGAGCTTCCTTTAGGTACCAGGTTGTAACAGATTGTAAGACACCCTTTACTATGAATCTAGGAAACTGGCTATAAACAGGCTGCATTTTATGACCTCTCAGGAGGTAAGCCAATGTCTGACAGTTACCTGTTAAACTTCTCACCACTAAGAGAAATATCTCAGGAATGTCAGCTGAAGATCAAAGGATAATTCTGACCTGCCATAAAACTGTGGCTCACTAATTAAAAAAAAGCATATATATATATATATATATATATATATATATATATATAAAGTGGATTCTTAGGAATATGCAGCTGCATGAGACTAATTTGGTATACAGAAAATGTGAGTGAAGTCACAGCCAGCATCACCACCGAGCTGTGACCTCACAAGCTGAGTGAGACCCTTGTTCCCTATAAAAAAAAAGACTGTCAAAGCTGAGAGAAGATTCTGCTTTTATTTCTGGACTCCTGAAAGAACACGCTCTCAAGAAGTACTTTTACTAAGTTAGGTAATTCAACCACCACTGTTTATTAATTGAAACAGGAATAGGACCAGTTACTCAATAAAAAGGCAGTTTGTTTATATTAGTTCTTTACTTTTCTGACTGTACCATTAATGTTATATGTTACATGTTCTGTGTTTTGCATTTTATTTACTATTTTTAATTCTAGTAAACTCAGTTTTCCTTGAAATCCTGCCTGAGCCTTTTTCTCTGTTTGAGTGTGAATTCTGGGACAGTGTTGATAATTCTGATAGAACTGTTAAGCGCTAACAGTGTGTTACCATATGCACCAAGGTAAAGTACCAAGGTCTAAACTGAGTCAAAAAGGGGATTGTGAACCAAGTTGTGTGCCTGCTGGGTTAAGTATTCCACTGCATTTCTCCAAAGAGGGTGTGATATTTGGACCTGTTACTTGGATGTGCTAGCGAAAAAGGGTTTGTATTTGACCCCAGAACTTGAGACTGGTAGTTGATTGGACCCAAAACAGGCAGGAGGGTTACCCAGTTTGTCTCCTGTTCATATATTGCACTTCATGGTTGGGCACTGTGGGAGCAGAGGGCCTGACCTCTGGAGTGCATTTGTGACAGATTTGGTTGGCAGTGGTGTGATCTAAAAGATTTGGTTTGCAGTGCTGCAATAAAAAAAAAAAGATTTGCATACTGTGAAATTAATTGATGTCATGAGCATTAACAGTCCAGTGTGTCAGGTTGATAAGCTGTAACAGTTTGTACACAAAACAAGGCAGTGATTTGAAAAAAAAAAAAAAGAAATATATCATTGTGGTTACAGTCTAAGTTCCCTACCTGTTTTATTTTTTTGGTTGCAAGCTAGTGTAGCCATAGATCAGGGAAGAAGATGACTTCCATCCACAGCAAGAACACTGCAGAATACCTAAGGCAGTTGTGCCAGGAGAGAGGAGTCTGTTGTGAGGGGTGAAACAAAGAGCACCTCATGGAGGCTGTTGTGGCAGCCGATGCCCAAGACCTCGAGTGATAGTCAATGACTGAAAGGGACCAGACCTTGGGCGTGGAGGGCACAGGATCCACCTCAGTGTCCAGTCCCAGAATGGAGGACATTGGGACCAGTGTGAACTGAGAGCTACCGCAGCAGGGGAAGGTCACCACCATGCTGGAGTCAGAAGGGGATCAGGCTGCAGATAGAGTTGTTGAGAATAGAACTGGAATTCTAGTGAGAGGAGAAGTGAGAGCAGTGAGAGGCCATGGAAAAAGAAAACCTGTGCTGGAAAGTGGTAGAGGAAAAAGAGCGCCAGCTTCAGAGAGAGAGAGGCCGAGTGAAAGGAGAGAGAGCGTCAAAGAAAATTTGAACTGGAGAAGCTACGACTCCAAAGACCAGTGCCAGAGCAGGTAAGTGGAATGGGTGAACCTGGACCTCCAGGACTGGGTTACAAAATAAATTCTAAGTTGACAGCTGAATTTAAAGAGGGGTAAGATGTTTTTAAATTAATTTAAAAAGATATACTTTCAGGCAAAAATTCCCACAGAGTCCTGGAGCTTCCAGCTATCCCCGTTGCTTACTGGTAAAGCTTGTGACACATTGGGTCAAATGGACAATCAGGACAGTAATGATTATGGCAAACTTAAAGCTGCATTGTTAAAAAAGTATGACTTGACAGCTGAAGCATACAGAGTTAAGTTCTGTAAGCTCAGTAGAAGCCCTGACATGAGCTACGAGGAGCTAGCTACCAAACAACATCAGTTTTTGTAACATTGGTGGGAAGGGATTAAAGCTGACTCTGTAGAGAAAATTGAAGATGTTGTACTTTTGGAGCAGTTCTTTTGGGCTTGCCCTGGAGAGCTGAAAACCTGGCTAAAGGACCAAAAACAGTGCAGGAGGCTGCCGAGCTCTCGGACCACTATGCCAGGAGCAGACCTGCTCTGAGAGGGAGTGGAACAGGTATGACAGTGCAGAAAGGGGAAAAGTGCACCTTCAAAGCAGCTAAAACCCTCACTGCCCCAGAAAGCAGGCAGCCCCCGGTTACAAAGAAAGGATTTGTTTGAAAAAAGAAATTAATGTTGGTTTTGCAAACAACCTGGACATTTTGCAAGACAATGTCCTAAAAAGGCAGAGAGTGCACAAAGTGGTGCTGAGAAAGAATTGTTTTTTTTTTTGTATATCACTGAAAGCATGCCAGTAAACATGAGAGATCACATGCACCCAGTTACTGTGAATGAGGTGCAAACCCATAGTTTAAGGGACATGGGGGTGGTAAAAGGGGATTTGGTTGGGCCTGAACAGCTTATACCCAATCGGTTTGTTACAGTACAGGGATTCACTGGGAAGGGGAAAACTCTGCCACTTGCTAGTGTTCTCCTGGACTGGGGAAAGACAGGAGAGATTGTGCAGAAAATTGCAGTGGCAGAAAATCTGGCCCTGGATGTGATTATGGAGAACAATCTCCAAAAGGGGATGGTGTGTGCAGTTACCTGCAGTCAGGCAGCAAAGGCAAATTGTGGTTTCCTGGACCCCATAGAAGCCCCTGTGGAAAACACTGGGAGGCTGGTTCCCCAGCCTGTGTCTCCTGATATGGAGAATAGTGAAGGGGTGGGTAGAAATTCCCCAGGTAGCAGTTAACAGAACAGCTACGGAAGATTACTCTGAGGAAGGAGGGGTAGCCAATTGTCAGAGGATTAGGAATGGCAGTGACCCTGAATGCCCTGATGCTAGAGCTAGGGACCCTAGTTTAGAAACTGGAGGGGAACTGTCCCATGCCTTGGGAATGTGTAAAGATTTTGCAGCTGCTCAGAAAAATGACCCTAGTTTAGAGAGGCCGAGGGCTTGGGCAGACTCTGACAGAACAGAGGGAGGTGATGGGAGACATAGAGTTTATTGGGACAATGGACTGCTGTATAGCAGGATGTAAGGACAGAGGGAGGGGTGATGGGCAGGCAGTTTGTCATTCCCCAAGGGTACCATGAGTGGTTGCTCAAGATTGTTCATGATATCCCCATGTCTGGACATCTGGGAATCGTGCACTATGCAGTGATTGGCCCAGAATTTCTATTGGTCCAACGTCACCCAGCAGGTGAAGGAGTATTGCAGGTCTTGTCACCTGTGCCAAGAAATAGGGAAGGTGGGTAGTAAAACCAAAGCCACCCTAATTCCCTTGCCCATAGTGGATGAGCCATTCCAGAGGGTAGGAATGGATATTGTGGGGCCTTTGAATACCCCCAGCTCCTCTGGGAAAAGGTTTATTCTAACAGTAGTGGATTATGCTAGCCAGTACCCAGAGGCAGCTGCCCTTTACCCACTTAGGACAAAGCAAGTGGCCAAAGCTTGCTAGGGATTTTCTCCCATGTCAGGTTTCCACAGGAGGTTATCACTGAGCGATGGGGTTCCTTCATGTCAGACCTGATAAAGTGTTTATGGGAGAAGTGTGGGGTAGTGCAGAAATGCACAACACCTTATCACCCGCAAGCCAATGGGCTTGTGGAAAGATTTAATGGTACCCTTAAAGGAGTAGTCCACCCAGAATGTGCAAAAAGCATATGTTATGTAGAGTGTTTTGATATATATGTTAAATCCTAGTGTGTTCTTCCCTCTGTCTGCTATTTGGAGTTTTTCCTAAATTGTCCGCTAGCTGCATGGTAGTTTTATGACCCCTGGGGATCTCCATAACAAATAGTTTTGTTGGCTTTCTTTCTCCCAGGATGCCCCCATCTCATGTAACAGTGATGTAGCCATGCCCTTAGATTTAGCATGTGTATTGCTTTAAAATTAGTTTATCAACAGCAGAGCCTTGTAACTACTTATCCAGTGAGCACAAATGGCAACAGTTAGTTTTGCAGATACCCGAGAGCATGCTAACTGGGGGTTCTGTAAGACAACAGCTACTAAATAGCCCTAATTCATTATTTGTGTTTTTGATGTTACAACACTCCAGCTAGCTAGACCTGATGAACAGAGAAAACAAAAATAGTGAATTAGAGCTACTCAGTGGCTGTTGTCTTACAGAAACTCCTGTTAGCTTGCTCTCAGGTATCTGCTAAACTAACTGTTGCCATCTGTTCTCCGTGGATAAGAAGTTACAAGGCTCTGCTGTTGATAAACTAATTTTAAAGCAATACACATGCTAAATCCAAGGGCATGGCTACATCACTGTTACATGAGATGGGGGCATCCTGGGAGAAAGAAAGTCAATAAAACTATTTGTTATGGAGATCCCCAGGGGTCGTAAAACTGCCATACAGCTAGCAGGCAATTTAGGAAAAACTCCAAATAGCAGACAGAGGAAAGGACACAGTGGGATTTAATATACATATCAAAACACTCTACATAACATATGTTTTTTTTTTTAATTCTGAGTGGACTACTCCTTTAAATCGATGCTCCAAGTGTTTGCTGAACAGCATGGGAGGGAGTGGGAGAAATACCTTCCCCACCTGTTGTTTGCATACAGTGACATGCCCCAAGAGTCAACAGGGTTCTCCCCTTTGAGCTCTTATATGGAAGCAGGGTGCGTGGGCCCCTAGACTTGATTTAGGAGGACAGGGAAGGCAAGCACGCTACCCAGGGAACTCCCATAGTGGATTATGTCCTTAAGTTTAGGGAAAAGCTGAAGCAGCCTATGGGAAGAGCCCAGAGCAACCTAGCAGCTGCCCAGCAAAAGCAAATGGTATGGTATGACTGCAGAGCCAGACCTTGCTCGTACACTGTGGGTCAAGAGGTCATGGTCCTAATCCCAGTCTGGAAAGATAAGCTACAGGCTGAGTGGGCAGGACCATACAAAGTAGTCAGACAGTTGAATGATGTAAATTACATTGTATAACTACCAGACAGGTGACATATCCAAAGGATGTACCATGTCAACATGATGAAGCCATATGTAATTAGGGCTGACATGGTCTTTGCAGTGTGTAGTCCTGGGGTGGGGATGGATGAGGAAGACCCTCTTCTGGACTTTCTGGAAGAAAGCAAGTGGGAGTCCTCTGTGGAGGCAATCAAAATGTCACCCCAATTGACTCCAGACCAGATCCAGGAAGTAAGGGAGGTTTTAGCAGACTTTGCCCCATTGTTCAATGCCAAGCCTGGACTAATCCCCCTAGCAACACATGATATAGATACGGGGATGCAAGCGCCATGCAGTGAACAGCATATCAGGGGTCAGAGGACATCCAAAAGGACATTAGGAGGGAGGTGGAGGAAATGCTGGATTTAGGGGTAATCCAGAAATCCCACAGCCCCTGGGCCTCACCTGTAGTCCTTGTTCCTGAGCCAGATGGTTCTACTCATTTTTGCATTGACTATTGTGGACTCAACACAGTTACAAAGTCAGATGCCCACCCAATGCCACAGCTGGATGAACTACTGGACAAGTTGGGAGAGGCGACATACCTTACCACTATTGACCTGATGAAAGGGTATTGGCAGGTGGAGTTAACTGGCAGAGCTAGGGAGAGGTCAGCCTTCATCACTCTGATATGATTATTTGAGTTTGAAGTAATGCCTTTCGGAATGAAGAATGCCCCTGCCACCTTCCAAAGGTTGGTGAACCAGGTGTTAAATGGTATTGAAGAGTACCCCATGGCATACCTGGATGATATTGCCATCTTCAGTGTCAGCTGGAAGGAACACCTGTCCCACCTTAGGGATGGGTTGGGCAGGATACAGAGGGCTGGGTCACTGTAAAAGCTGAAAAGTGCCAGGTGGCCATGGCTGAGGTGGCATACCTAGGGCATGTAGTAGGGTGGGGACAGCTCCATCCTAATCAAGCACAAATTGAGGCATGGCCCAGACCTGAAACATAGAAGCAGGTTTGGAGTTTTCTAGGGACCGCAGGGTACTATTGAAAATTTGCATCAAACTACAGTGCACTGGCAGCTCCCCTATATGGCCTGCTAAAGAAAAGAATGCCAAAAAAGGTAAACTGGGGAACTAGCCTGTGAACAAGCCTTTACACGGCTAAAGGAAGCACTGTGTGGTGCTCCTGTATTAACCAGTCCAGACTACAGTAAACCATTTGTAGTCTGGACAGATGCCTCAGATGTAGGTATTGGGATAGTACTTAGTCAGACTTCTAATCAAGGGAAAGATCACCCAATAGTGTACCTCAGTAACAAGGTACTTCCCAGGGAGCAAGCTTATTCTACAGTGGAGAAAGAATGCCTTGCAATGGTGTGGGCACTAAAGAAATTAGAGCCATACCTATACGGGTGACATTTCGAGGTACAAACAGACCATAACCCCCTGGTTTGGCTGGCACAAATGGGTAAAACAAATGGTAGGCTTTTAAGGTGGAGCCTTACTTTGCAGGGTTACAACATGACTGTCAGTCACAGGGCAGGGGCAGCAAATGCAAAGGCAAATGGGCTATTGCATTAGTTAGAGCAGTGAACTGAATTTGGGAAACTCATCCCCTGCCCAGGAATAGATTCCCCAAATTCAGTCTAAAGGAAGGAGGAATGTGATGGCGAATAGCCATCTACTTGTTATTATTTGTATTATATTTGTGATATAAATATATGTTTCCTTGAATTTCTGCTTAGGAAGTATGGCAGTCAGCACAAGGCATCATGGGGCCTTGGATTTTCAAAAAAATACTGTTCTCCCTCTGAGTGGAAAATCCAATTAAGAGCTTCCTTTAGATACCAGGTTGTAACAGATTGTAAAACACCCATTTACTGTGAATCTAGGAAACTGGCCACAAACAGGCTGCATTTTATAACCTCTCAGGAGGTAAGCCAACTTCTGACAGTTACCTGTTAAACTTCCCACCACTAAGAGAAATAGCTCAGTAATGTCAGCTAAAGATCAAAGGGGTAATTCTGACCTGCCATAAAGCTGTGGCTCACTAATTCAAAAAAAAAAAATATATATATATATATATATTTTAATTTTAAAGTGGGATGCTTAGGAATATGTAGATGCATGAGACTAATTTGGTATACAGGAAATGTGAGTGATCTCACAGCTAGCATTACCACTGAGCTGTGACCTCACAAGTTGGGTAGGACCCTTGTTCCCTATTGATTGTCAAAACTGAGAGAAAATTCTGCTTTTATTTCTCGACTCCTGAAAGAACACACACTCAAGAACTTCTACTAAGTTAGGTAATTCAACCATCACTGTTTATTAGTTGAAAGAGAAATAGGATCAGCTAATCAGTAAAAAGGTGATTTGTTTATATTTGTCCTCTACTTTTATGACTGTACCATTAATGTTATATGTTCTGTGTTTTGTAGTTTATTTACTATTTTTGGTTCTAGTAAACCCTGTTTTCCTTGAAATCCTGCCTGAGCCCTTTTCTCATTTTAAGTGTGAATGCTGGGACAGTGTTGATATTTCTGATAGAACTGTTAAGTGCTTACAGTGTGTTACCATATGCACCAAGATAAAGTACCAAGGTCTCAGCTGAGTCAAAAGGGGGATTGTGAACCAGATTGTGTGCCCGCTGGGTTAAGTATTGCACTGCATTTCCCCAAAGAGGATGTGATATTTGGCCCTATTTCCTGGGCATGCTAGCCAAAAAGGGTTCATATTTGACCCCAGGACTTGAGACTGGTACTTGATTGGACCCAGAACAGACAGGAGGGTTACCCTGTTTGTCTCCCATTCACATATTACACTTCATGGTTGGGCACTGTGAGAGCAGAGGGCCTGACCCCCGGAGTGCATTTGTGACAGGTGGCTCTTGGGAATTTTACCTCGGAGGTATCTGTGTTGTCCTGTGGAGTTCCACAAAGTATGAGCCTCGCCCTCATTCTGTTTTCTGTGTACATGCTGCCATTAGGGGAGATCATGAGGTGGTACAATATGGGATTCCACTGCTATACTGATGATACCCAGTTGTACCTATCTTGCGCCCCTGATGATACATCTGCTGGTTTGGTGTTGAGCCATTGTTTGGCTGAAATTAATGGCTGAATGGCCTTGAACTGTTTATGTCTCAACCCAGACAAGACATAGGTCATGGTGACTGAAGCTGGTTGCTGGGGCTTGTCTACTGCAGATGGAATGGCTCTCCCTTTATTGGTTGGCCATTCTCTCATGGCAGCTGGTATGGTTCGGGACCTGGGGGTCATTTTGGACAACAGATTGATATTTGAACATCAGGTGTCTTCTGTTGTTCAATCTGACTTTTACCACCTGCAGCTCATCACCAGGTTCAAACCATATTTAGCACAGGAAGACCTAGCAGCAATCATCCATGCTTTCATTACCTCTAGGCAAGGCCCCTAGAATTCTGTGATTCTGCAGTTGCAGAATTTTCTGCAGAATTGGCATCATGCCGCAGAATATATATAGTGCCACAGAATTCACTGTTTTTGGTAAATTTTTATTCAAATATACTGATTTAACCATTGTGTCAGGCCTTCTTTCCCATCTCGTTTATCCTGAAGCCCCTCCTCTGCGCTCAGCATGTGATGTCATCAATGACATCATATCATATTTAGCCAATGGCAAGTCTGCGTTCTGCCAGAGAAATAAATAAATCATGCCACAGAAATCAGAAATGCTGCCGAAGAAGCCAAGGAGCCCTGCTGCAGAAATAAGAAAATCTTGCCGAAGAGCACTAGTGGCCCTGCCTCTAGGTTGGACTACCGCAATGCTGTTTACCTAGAGCAATGATACTCAGACTGCAGCTCCCAAGCTGCAAGTGACTCTTCAACTGATCAGCTGTGGCTCCTTATCGCCTTATCAGCTGTGGCTCTTCACAGTATTAATCAACAATGGTTACGTGTTTCCCAAGCCATAGATTCTGTACAAAGGAAAACCAAAGCTAGTGCCAGGGCTACTGGTCACAATTATCTTCAGCTCACCTAGCCATTCCATTGTTAACACCCATCTGAGAGGACACACTAAAGCATAAGGACTGTCCTTCAGTAAGATAAAAGAGAGTTGCTTTCTCCAGTAACAACATACAAGAGACAGTCATTAGGAGAAATGAAGAGGGTGAAGATGTAGGTTAAATGTAAAGACAGCAAGGAGATTTCAACAGCACTGATCTAAGATGGGAGAGGCTGTACTGCTTAGTTATTTTACAATAATTAAAATGTACAGGGAAAAGAAACTGAGAGTATCAATGGGAAAATAGCAAAAGATAAAGAAGTAACTTGAATGAATGAATGAATGAATGAATGAATGAATGAATGAATGAAAGTTTATTTTTATACAGGTAATAAATTGTTAGAGTAAAACCCTATTTGCAACGGTATCCTGTACAAAACATATAAAACAGAAAAAACATACAAACATAAATTCAGTTGCAGCAGTAAGTACTTAATTATCAAAAACAGGTACAAGTGTGACGCAAATACTATTTCAGAGCTTTTTGGAAAGTACCAGGAGTTGCGAATCTCTTCAATTCATTCGGGAACTTATTCCAAGTTCTGGAAATAGAAGATTGGAACATAGCATCAGCTTAGCCAGTCAGACTACAATGACTAGTGTTAGCCGTGAGCACGGCTGATAGGGAAACAATAAAGGACAGAAATAAGCAATGTAAATACCCATGGCTTTTTGGTTAACACTGACTGCTCACGTGGCTCCTGAGCCAGTCAAGACTAAGTATCACTGACCCAAGGCTATCTGGAGGTTTGATGTGTCGACTGCAGCTGGTACAGAATACTGCATCCCGGATGTTAGTGGGCTCCTTGCGGAGTGACCACATCACACCGGTCCTGCGTGCTCTGCACTGGCTGCCTTTGCATTCATGCATCACCTGCAAGATTTGCTTGCTAATATACAAGGCCTTACGTGGTCTGGGACTAGAGCTGCCGATTCCATACCACCCAGTCTGCCCTCTCCAATCCACTGAAGCTGGTTAGCTGGTCATCCCCCTGCCAGACTTAAATCTTTAGGTGACAAAGCTTTTGGAGTGGTTGCTCCTATGCTTTGGAACTCACTCCCTTTCTACATTCGCTTGGCCAACACAACGGAGGCCTTTAAAGTCTCTTTGAAAACCTTTTTGTTTGACCAAGTATTTACAGTATAATGTTTTGGCTTACTTTGATTTTATCTGTTGGTTACTACTTTTAATGTGCTTCGTGATGATTTTGGTATAACTCTGTAAAGAACTCAGAGCCCATGGGGATTCAGCGCTATATAAATAAACTTACCTTTGCCATGCCTACATCTTATTCTGTGTACAGTGTGCTCTCGTGTGGGAGTGTTTGGGGAGAGCACTCCACTTCAGTGCCAGGGAGGAGGATGGCATAAGCATATATTTTTTAAAAAAAGTCTCCAAACCTATTATTAATCACTAGAGCTAAAGTCGAGTAATTAAAAAAAAAGAAGTTAATAGGGCTTCTGAAGGGTGTGTCTTATGGTATAAGAGATACCTGTCATGAGGTTTCAACAGACAGATCTGCTCAGTCTCAGTTCGTGGTTCACTCACCCAAACCTCCTTGATGTCTCTTATGCCATATGAGACACCCCTCGAAGGCCCTTTAACTAACAGAAAAAGACTTATGGTCCATCCAGTCTGTCTGGTCCTTACATAGACTCTCACCTGTCCACTACTTGTCAGACATCCAGTAACTCAAGTAATCCACAATTTCTCTTGAAATTAACATTCCTGAATGTGCTACACCCTCACTGTGACCCACTCACATATCCCTCAACTGTCCAATTTGTGTAGCCAACCACTATGTGAAAGCTTGAAGCTGTGTTGACACTGATAGCCTCCACTTATGTGCCACCCTCTGCTTGAAGACATATTTCTACACTTCCCTAGCAAATCCCACCCCCCCCCAGCCAGCTTATAGTTATAGCCCTTTGTAATGGACAGAAGAAAACTAGAAGTCCAGGAAATCCCTTTTTCCTTTTTGCTGTTTTTCAAAATGGGAGTTGATTAACCACTGGTAAATGAACCCATGATCTTACCTTAATGTTTAACTCATAAGGAACTACTGTATAACTAGACTTAAGTTGGAGGAATGGTCAGAAGTATGGCACCTGGGATTCAATGCAAAGAAGTGCAAAATAATGCATCTGGGAAACAAAAACCCAGGGGAAGATTACACAATGGGGGGGAGGTAATAACAACAACAAAAACGGAAAGAGACCTGAGGGTAATCATATCAGATGACCTTAAGCTTAGCAAGCAATGTGAGAAGGCAGTAGGGAGGGCTGGGGGTATACTGGGATGTATAGGGAGAGGCATCACCAGCAGAAAACAGGAAGTTGTTATCCCTCTGTACAGACAGTTGGTGAGACCCCATCTGAGTACTGCATCCAGTTCTGGAGACCCGTCTCCGCAAGGACATAGACAGGATAGAGGCAGTCAGAGGAGGACAACTAAAATGGTGCAGGGTCTGCAAAAGAAGTCATATGAGGAGAGACTAAAGGAACTTAATATGTATACCCTTGAGGAAGGGGGGGCCATGATAGAAACTTTTAAGTACCTCAGTGGAATCAACAAAGTCCAAGAGGGTAGCATCTTTCAGAAAAAGAGATGTGCAAGAACAAGGGGACACAATTTGAAGATAGAGGGGCAGTTCAGGGGCAATGTGAGGAAGTATTTTTCACAGAGAGGGTGGTGGACGCATGGAACAGCCTTCCTGAGGAGGTTGTGGGATCTAAAACTGTGGGAGAATTCAAGAATACATGGGACAGACATAAGGCAATTCTTGTTGGGGAGTAGGAAGAAATAGGCTGTTGGTTAACTAGGATCTGCAGCTTATCCTGTAGGTAGGGAAATGGGCAGACTAGGTGGGCCAAGCGGTCCTTATCTGCTGTCAAAGTCTATGTTTCTATATTTCTATGTTTAAGTAGACTGTCCTAAAAGAATTTCCAGACTGTAACTGTACCTCTCCATTACATATACAACATCAGGGGGTATTCATGCGTATTGAATTGCTTAATTTCTTAATAAATCTGTAGCCCATAACCCCCCCTCCCCTAGCAGCTTACCAGATGCTTTTATGTGGCCCAATTTCCATGACAGCCTAGTGAGGTAAACATACTGGGTCAAGCCGAAAGCTAAAGTAACCCTTGATTCAAATAAAATAAATAAAATAAAAAGCGGAAGTTTTTAAACCAATCTCTGATACTCAAAATTAATTAAATTCGGTTTCTTGTCCATTTCATGTTGGTGGACATTTTTCCTACTGATGACAGGTGTGCATTGGCTCAACAGGTCTCAGATGTAATAATACATGAACCACATAAACACTAATCACTATATCACAAAGTCTAGAGTCTGTATTGTGTGGGCTTATTGAATTATCAATATTTTATTCATGTATGCTGCTAATTTCAATCAGTGCAGTTACTGCCATAAATTTATTCTGCTCTGAGCAATTAAACAGTTCAGAATTAACCCTTGAAATTCAAGAGAAGCAAGTGTCATCTAAATACATTAGATAGATTGCATGTAATTGTTTGATTTTTATTCAGAGCAACAACATTATGTAATAATCATCTAATAACCAATCGTAAGAAGGGTCATTGTCAGTAGATTTAGGGTTTGAGCCACCAGATGGGCCAGAATATATGCTATTTAACCATTTCATGACTGTGGAGCTCTATACTGTGATGTCCGGCCACGGTAGATGGCATCCACAGCCGCTGTCCGCTACACCCCATGAACGTGAAGCTTCGCGTGGGGGGGGATCAGCAAGAGGGGGGTGAAGCTATGCCAGACAATGAGCAGCCAAATGGATGCCTGCGATGGTACTTCTGTGGCTCGTTGACCCCACAGGGAGCATGGGCTGGTGGGATATGGCAGTAATCCAAGGACTGCAGTACACCTGTAACATATGGTAAAGGTTTCCAAATGCCACCAGCCAATGGTGGTGCAATCCCCAGCCCACCGCTGAGGCTGTGAGTACTGCAGGCTGGTGGAGGGGGTGAAGCAGGTCCTCAGGAACTTACTGTGGCCATGCCAAGGGGGGTTGGATACTAGATTCTGAAGCCTTTAGGGCTGGGTATCTGCTGCTGCCTCTGCCACCAATATGCAAGGCAGACTTCTGTTTGCACATGGGGCTCATATATACCCTTTCTCCCTTGTCCACTCCATAATATTTGCCTGCATAGCCGGGCAGGTGGCATGGGATTGGATGAGGATGGAGTCTGTGCCTAGGGCTGTGGATGTGTGTAGGTCTCCACATGTGCAGAGCCAGACCTCTGTGCACCCCAAGCCTCTGCAAGCACCCATTCACTGGAGAGGAGTGGGTGTGGATCTTCTGTGAACTGGGATCCTGAAGTGAAAGTCATTTATATACCTGGAGCAGTGCTAAAAATTACATATTATAACTCTCATCCTGACGGATGTCAACAGTGACAGCAAGGCATTAAATGTATGTTGTGACAGCATGTAGTAAATACATGTTGCTGATACTGGTTTCGCAATGGAACTCCGGGAGGCCAGTATCATCATACCGAGAATAATTAACATCAAAGTGTTAAGAACAAGCTGGCTGACACACCTGGTTGATGCTGAGATATCAATTGGCATCAGAGCGAAGCGCGAGTGCTTCAGTGATGTCACAACACCAACGAGGTATGTGAACCAGTGAGCTCTTACACTTTAATGTTTTTAACATTTTTTTCTTTATTTTTTTATATTACTACAGTTATGATTTTTCTAAACATTTTCACAGAACACATTTTAAACAGACACCACAGATTTGCCCAGCACACGGCTCTGATTTCAACAGCAGAGACTGCAACTTAGCTTGCGCTATAGTTAGCTAAAGTGTAGTGAGTGCATGGCTGTGATTGCAGCAGCTGTGCAATGTTGTCCTAAATGTTCTGAATAAATCATTCTCAAAGTATGTTGAAGACAGTTTTTTTCAGATTACAGACAAAAACATGCTAACTGTAAATTATAACTGGATTCTGAGCCATCTTCAATTAAGGCACATTGCTGAGTGATAAAGCAAGATAGCTACCTCAGGCTGGCCTGTCCCCCTGATGCAGCAACCAAGTCTGCTCCGAAACCTGGGTCGGCTGCTTGGCAGCATGGCATGCTGCGTCCTTGCCATTGGGGCAGCCCCCAACTGAATTTTAAATACAGCACATATTTAAGTAACCTTTGAATTCACTGTGCAGATGCCAATGTATGTAACTCCTTTAGCTGATGTTTGCTCCACCGCACCTTGTCTGTTGTTTGCTGTATGTTATTTTGTCCATTAAATGTTTGATCCTGAGTCTCCCTTGTAAATGGGCACCCGGGGTTTCCCCAGTTGCTGTAAATAAATGAATAAATTAGGGCTGTGCACGGGGTGGAGTTTTGGTATTTGTATCCCTGGTATTTGCATTTGTGTTTGTTAGTAACAAGAGATTTTAGTTGCACTGGTCCTTGGAAAACAATAATCGCTGGAAGGTTCGATACTTTTTATTGGACAACCATATGTCTTGTACAAAGATAGTATAGTACACAAGCTTTCAGGGCTTCGGGGGAATAGCAAATTGAATGAAAAAATCAGCATTTATATTCATTGTGATGCATTGTTTAAAAAATATTTATGATAGAATAGTTAAGAAGAATTTAACAGGAAGGGTGGGTGGGCAATGGCTGTGAGGGGATGATTAGCAGGAAGTGCTAAGATATTCATAAGAGAGGCTGAATGGATGCCTTGAAGTGGTAATTAGAAAGGTATCCTGATAGGAACACAGAATAACAAAGACGTGAGATGAACAGAGTGTAAGGTCTATAAACACGCAGTACTATATTCACACTTCAGTGTGTACTAAAAATATGTTTTGACATTTCAGACTTGCTTCAGTTGTTAAGATGGTAAAATATTAAGGGTTTCAGAGCTTTCAAGAAAATATGCAGTTATCAGTACAATGTGCACTCCTGCTGTGATCAGTGGTAGTCATACAGTATGTGTGTCGTAGCAGCCTTGGATAAAGTCTAGTAGTACTTTTTATGGTACAACAAAAATACAAATATTTAAGGGTGACATTTGTATTTGTATTTGTAAAAATTACTGTATTTGTGTGTATTTGTCACAAGTAGTATTTATGTTGCATGGCCTTAAAATAAATACAGAAATAAATAACTAAATAACTAGTCTGACATTCCCTCACAGCCACCATGTGCCTTGTCTGTTTCTAAATTAACTACAGGCCATGAAAGCTCAGTCTGCAAAATCATTAGTTATGCTGTGATGGATTCCTTGGCTACCACCAGCTGCTGAACACTTGTACTCATGTAGTAGCTCCCTTAAAATGCAGGAGAAATAGGGATTTAGACCATCTCCTTAGACCTGAGCGTAAACGTTGACCCCAACATACTACTCATACCATTGAATGTTCAAGCTATATAAAGACAATATTATACAAATATTGACTGGAATTAAGGGATATAGTAGAAAAATATTGACACTGAGGGAGGAACAGTCGACTGACAGTGGTTATATTTGAGGACAGTATGACTACTGGAAGTTAATAGTTCATCCTGAGGGGTCAAGAGTTTGTCATTACATCCCAAAAGAACCCCAGTCAACACCTGTTTTATTAAACCTTGTCTGAGTTACCCTGTCCTAGTTCCTTTCCCAGTTATACTGCAGTTTACCTTTGCACTGTTCAGTGTTTCCTGGCAGTCAGTGGTAACTTCCCCAATTTGAAAGAAATATTTCCCCTGGTAGCCCAGTGACCCAGTATCCCTCTTGATTCCAGTGATCAACTCCCCACTCCTCCCGCCACCGTCCGACCTTGAGATGGCTACTGGTATTCACCCTCCGCTCACCTGCACAGTTGGCTGCCATCTCATGCAACTACACTCATTTGCATTATTCAAATAACTCGGTATTGTACTCCTCAAGTACAGTAGTAATAAAAGTTATTAGAATAACACAAATGAGTTTACCTTTTTGAGATGACGGTCAGCAGAAGAGGTGAATAGATGATGAATACCAACCACTGTCTTGGGGTGTGATCGGGGTTGGGAAGAGTAGAAGTGATCACTGACACTGGAATGGGGGTTGGGCAGTGGACTACCAGGAAGAAATAAGAAACAGTTGGGAGCAGGACAGGGTAAAAATAGCACCTGGGAGCTCTTGGTATCAGGGACTGTTCCATTGTTCCTTTTTTTAAAGTATCATGCACATATGTGAGTTACGTGAGAATGGTTTCTGTAACTATTGCCCACTGTTAGAACTATTGCCCATTATTATGGAGTTTAGGAGGCAATAGTACCTGCAGTGTCAGATCATGTTTATTTAGTGTTGGCCAATCACAGGCTAGCATTTCTATCCAAGGTTTAATAAACAGTATGATTTAAGCAATAAGGCGCATCAGGGGGGTGTTATGGTGGGATAATGGCCCACCTGGGGTGGGTTGAAGCATGAGGCAAAGCTGAGTGCTTCCACCACCTGAGAAGGGTCGCTATCCCACTATAACAGCACCCCTGGAGTGCCCGGGCATGCTGTGGTGTTGATCGGCAGTTTTTGTTGGTCCCTCTGTTTAAAGAAATGCTGCAATCAGTGGAAGGTTGAAGGACAAAGATGCTCCGTGAACTCTGGACTGACGAGAGAGAGAGTGAGGGAGTGGCAGTTGTTAGATGTGGTAGGTATGGGGAGAATGGGAGCCGTTACTGTGTGCCGCAAGGACGAGGTGCGTGGTTAGCGAGGAAGGTTCTGAGAGTGGGTGCTGGGTTCTGTTTGTAGGGAGCTACTTTCAGCTGGGCTGTTGTGCTGGGACGACAGCCCGGCTGAAAATACCTCTCAGCCAATCAGGCTTCAGTATTTTTAGTGCCCATTTCATAGTGCCTGTCATCAATGCTTTTGTGACATTTTTGCCAAGAGCACTTCCTCAGCCACTGAGAGTAAAGTATTGCTACCACTGGGAACGCAGCATCAGGAAGAAATGGCAAGGCAAGGCACAAGCAAAGAAATAAAACAGGACTCAAATATGTATACAGTTTGTCAAAGTTTACTTAACAGATTCCTAACAAAGACAACACAAGCAAGTTATACATGACCTTGGATTTAGATGAGCAACCTCTTCAACCACAATGGAATAACTAACTAATGCATCATTCTTTTCTATTTATAAGGATTTAAGTTTTTTTTTTTTTTTACCCTTATTTGCCACACAGGAGAATGGGCAAGTTTAAAAGTGCCACCTTTCAACTACTGGGGGTTTGGACATCCTCCAGCACTGCCCTGTTTAATAAGCAAGTAGGATGGTGCTTATTAGAAGGTTGCGGCTTTAGACCATGAAGTCCCTATGGGGCCACATACACTGATCAAAAAAAAGGCCTCTTTATAGCAGTGATCTCATTAGATGAAAAGGGAAGCACCCGCCAAATTGCTAAATACATTTTCCATGGGCTCTAATTACGATATTGTAAACATGCTGTTTTGTAACTCACTCTGTTTGTTCAGGGTTGAAAGTCATTCTGTTTAAAAATAATACATCAGTCATTTTTCTTAAATTATTAGACATGCCAGATGATGCAAATACTGACATTTGTTAATGCATCAGTTTTGTTTTAATAACTAAAGATGTGCAGTTTTTCATTTACGTGCAATGAAACTGTAACACTGCTGCTCATTCTTTATCCTTTTTTAATGTGTCCACTAATGATGGGAGGGTCGGCTGTGACCCAGTTTTAATTCTGACTCCATCTTTTTCCAAAAAGTTCTGATTTACCGTAATTTACTGTGGTTCTCTAGAACAGGTAAATTTTCTCGGCTGGTCCAAAACTGTGTCAAATGTGGATCCTTACTGGGTCAAATGACAGTATCAGGTTCACGCTCTTCATAAGCACCTTCATTATTGTCATTTAATATTTAAAACAGCTATTTTATGTTTTTCCAACTGATTTCTCATTGTTATTAGGAAAGATGCTTCAAAATCATTTACATGTTAAGAACCAGGTCAGAATCAGGTCACTTGAAAATCCAAACCTGGTCAATAGACTGAACTGGGCCAAATCAGAGCTGAGTCACAAATTGTTCTGATTTCCACAGTTGGATCAACATGGGCCATTCGGGGGGGGGGGTCTAACACAAAGCCACTCCTCCCATCCCTGGTATCTACCCAGGATAGCCCACTTGAGATGCAGTATGTTCTGGGTCACATAATGAGCCTGTGGCTGTGATGGGATTGGAACTTGTGCTCTCCTGTTTCACAGCAATGTGCTTTAGCCACGAGATCACGTTGTCTTCCATAATCACCCTTAACATGTAAAATAATGGATGGAAAACTATGCACAAGGCTGTGTTTCAATTGAGGGGTTCTGATGACAGCACAGACATTGACAATGAAGCCTGAGAAGTCTCTGATGTTATCAGAACCCCAAAATGGAAGCATATGCATTGTCTGAGCATTGTTTCCTATAATTTATATTTAGCGCTCTGGCATGGCTTCCCCCTGGTCAGACCCGCCCCGGTCTCCTGGCCATCACGAACCTGTGGGAACTTTCAACCCCACAAGCTTACCCCCTCATGGCTGGTGCCAGCCCAGCCAGTCTCCAAGCCCCCGCTCCTCCATCTGTGGAGCAGAGATTCCTGGGGTGGTCCCATGTCTGTGGCCAGGGCCAGGTCTGAGTGTCCTGGGGGTCCTGAGGCACAGAGGGTTTTTTCCTCTTTGTAGTTTCTCCCAAGTGGCAGGATGTGCAATGGCACCAAGATGTCAATGCACGCTCCTGTGCACCATGAATCAGCCTCCACCCACTGCTCCAGGTAATGCTAGACAGGCCCGGGTGCTGTCTCCCAGCATACCGCTAGGGGTCAGGCAACACAGCACTGTGATCCCTCCCCCCTGGAGGAGGAGAGTGGTCCCTGAGATGCTCAGTCCTCCTCCCCCCAGCTAGTCTTCCGGTCCACCACTGAACCTGGGTCACCAGCGTTGCAAGCGGTAGCTCTACCACTGTGCTGGCAGGCTGGCCGAGCATTGCTTTCTGTATGTTATTTTTATAGCGTATAGTACTTGAAAAATAAGTAGGAAAGTTTTACCAGTGCACCCCCACATGCACATTTTTTGATTTTGTGTTTCAGTAATTTTTCTGCTTTTGCCTGCGGAATCAAAGATAGAAGCTGTTATGGTGAGGAGTCAGCACCCAGGGTGGATTTTTATCACATCAATAACATTAAATAATTATCTTATTTTATCAAGTAGTGTTTGAGGCACTAGTTAGGTGCTTACTAAGCAGCTTGGTGTAGGATTCTGTTTTAAGAAATTACCAAAAAAAAAAAAAAAGGAAAGAAAACCTTTTAGGTGGTGGGGAGGGTTGGCAGTGCAGCATCTGCTTAGTTTGAACAACAGCAGAGACATCACTACCATCATGACCTTTGAACTGTGATGCAACCTTTGTGACCTTTGAACTGTGATATAACTTTTTAAGTGTAAGGATTTTCATACGTAACACTAAACCACTTACGACAGTGTATAATTTCTTTCTCTTTTGCTGTCCAGTCAAGTAAAAAATATTTGTAACCACTGCAATTTCCCCTATATTTTAGACATTCCTTGACCTGAACCCCTCCCATGACTCCTATTGTGTAGTGGGGAGGAGACTGATGGACAGCTGAGTTTACTGCAGTGGCTCCGATGGCTCTGCAGATCGAATTGCTGAAGGGAAGCTGTGCTGTGATCTTTGACATATATAAGAACCAATCTACAACACTCCAAGGCTTGAGAACTGTTGCCAAGGCTGGACTAGACGTGATATTGCAGTGGCCCCAACAGAAGGCTTATTAAGTAGTTAAGCAGTGGAGGGGTCACTGCCATGACCAACGAGAACCTCAGGTCAGAATCCTGTATAGAAAGGGGATGGCTCAGAGAATGGCAGATCTGTTTGGGATCCAGAAGCAAGCAGATGCAGTGTGCATCTGCAGAGGTAAGTGCCTCATTCCTAGGCCTTGGGCTTGGACAAACAGTGTTTGAGTGACATATGCATGCCAGAGAGGACAGCTGAAGATTCAGTGCATAGTCTGTGCAGTGGAGGATCTGAGTCTTGAACACTGGAGTTTGCAGTTCTACTGATTGCTGAGACTGTCTAATGAAGTTAACAAATTCCTAGTCCTGAATGAGCCAAGCATGACAGCAGGCCCTGAGAGCATTAAGGGTAATCGTGAGTACAGAGTGGAGAGGGTAGACAGTACAAAGTTATTTCAATTGTTTAACCAGGAGTGGCACACTAAGCTGAAAGCTTGTTAACAGGTGCAACCTGGGAGCATAGGGAAGTTAAGTGACTTGCTCAGAGTCACACGGTATGCAAGTGGGGGCTATGGGATTCAAATCCAGGTCTCCAGATTTGCAGCTCAGAGCCTTAAACCACTGCGCTATACTGCCTATTTTACCGTTGGATTACAATTTGAAGTTCCTCATTTGAATTACAAATACCTAGTGTTTCAGGTGGGATGGCTGTTTTAGGCAATTGTATGGCTTGTGGGGGTTGAGTAGCTACAACCAATTTTACATAGGCTATTTAGTGACTTTACAGCTGAAAGCCTGCTTTTTCCTTGTGGGAGCCTGTCCTCCAATTGGGAGGAGAATTGAGTCGGTGAGCGGCATTACAAGCAGCTTAGGAGAATGGCATTCAATCAGAACTTGGAATCTACTAAAAGTGGCTGCAGCTGTGTGGGCTCAGTGATAATAAGCTGCCTGTAAGATCCTTAGTCACTGGAGCTCTGCTGAACCTGTCAGAACTTCCCTGAGCAGCTTGGCTTACAGTAAGTGTGACTTTGTTTAGACTTTACAGCTGAAAGCCTGCTTCTTCCTTGTGGGAGCCTGTCCTCCAGTTGGGAGGAGAATTAAGTTGGTGGGAGGCGTTGCAAGCAGCTAAGGAGCACAGCATTCAAACGGAGCTTGGATTCTACTGAAAGTGACGACAGCTGTGTGAACTAAGTGGATTACACAGAAGGTTAATTTGGCTGGTGGAAGGGGATAAGTGGCTAGTATTTAAGGCACTACTTCCTAGCAGTCCTCTGCTGCGGTCCTTGAACTAAAGGGCTATAGCTTAAGGGCATCTTAGAAGAGGAGTCTGCCTGGAGTGAGCGGTGAGTCAGCCGTCAGCTGGTCACACTGCTCTCTAGGCCCCCAATTTTAGTTCATTTCACTACTTCCTAAATTCTGAGGTCTTCCTGCTCAAACTGCAACCTCAGTCAAAGGTGACTTATTGCTTCTGTGACATTTTAACCCTAGTGAACATTCTTGGTGGTTCTTGGGCTGAACCACCAAACTAGTTGTGTATATTCTACATTTTGTCTGCCTGCTTAAAAGAAATTATCACAGCTAAGTTGTCGGTTTTCCATTAGGACATCTGAGGCCAGGTATTCAAAAATAGCCCAGGCGCTAAGTGGGTGTTTGCTCATGGTAACTGGTTTTGCATGCGATTGCTGTGTGGGGTCTATATTCAGAGACCCCCACAGCACGGGCAAAACCTGTGTCTTTGCCTGATGCTAGCAGTGCTTTGCGCCCATGCAAATGAAGGGGTCCTCCCCTGCATACGGTCCCAGTGGCAAATTCAGAGGTTTCCACCAGAGGTAAATGCCACCCAAATGAGCACAAGTTACTGCTTGTGTAAATCTTGACTTAATGGGGCACAAGACCATGGTGGTGAGCAGTGGTATTGCAGCTGCCTGCCCTCCAAACACCCAAACCCCATACTGTGGAAACAATGCATGCCCTAGAGGGTAGTAGCACCCTTCACCCTCTGATCATCAGTCCCTGTAATGGTCTTGTTGTTCCTGGTGTCTAGTGGCACCCCCCACCCTCCAATCACCCATCCCTATAATATCCCTCTTGTCCCTGGTGTCAAGTGGCACGCCCGTATCCTCTAATCACCCATCCCCATAACATTCCTCATTGCCGTGGTGTCTAGTGGCACCCCCTCACCCTCTAATCACCCACCCCCATAATATTCCACTTGTCCCTCGCATCTACTGGCACCCCCAACCTCCAATCACCAGCCCCATATAGTGAGTGGTTGCCCTGGTATCTAGTGCCCCCCAATCCCTGGGGCTGTAATGCATAGTTAGTTCCTGGTGTTTAGTGATACCCCCCACTCACTGAGCACCTAGCTCAGTACCAACCCGGAGTCCTTGGTGGCTAGAGGTCCCCCCTGAACTGCCTGCACTGAGTACACCACGCATTCAACCCCCATGTACCTAAGAAAGATAGTGCCATGTGGAGAGACCAATATGAAGACCAGCACAGTCCTTTTCTCACCTTCTTGGCCGGCTGCCATATGGGATGATAGGGAAGGCGCGTACAGTATACAGTATACTGTCATTATTACTCCCAGTCATCCCATATGGTTGTCCAGCCAAGGAGGTGAGAGAGGAGGTCTGTGCCAGTCATCATATTGGGCTCTCCACATTGCACCATCTTACTTAGGTATTGGCTGGGTGGTGTGCCCAGTGTGGGTGGTGCGTGAGGGGGGGCACTAGCCATTGGGGACTTGGGGTTGGTATCGGAACAGGTGCTCGGTGGGTTGGGGTACCACTAGACACTAGGGACTAACTATGCATTGCAGCTTAGGGGATCAGGGGGGCTCCAGACACCTGGATAACCACTCACTATATGGGACCAGTTCTTGGAGGGTGGAGGTGCCTCTAGATGCCAGGAACAAGAGGAATATTAGGGGGACGGGCAATAGGAGGGAAGGGGTACCACTAGACACCAAGGACAAGAATATTATGTGAACGGGCAATCGGAGGATGGGATGTGCCAACAGACACCAGAGCAAGAACTAACAATACAGGGATGCATAATCAGAGGGTGTGGGTGTCATTGGACACCAAAGAGTACATTTAAATTAAGGAGGTGGACATTCAGGGTGTGAGGGGGTACTCTCCATCATTCCTAACATGGCGGGTTGACACAGGATGGGTGCAAACCTGCCACCATTTCCCATTCAAATGATCCCATAATGGGCATGCATATGGCATCTTAGCACCTTGCAAGCCCAATGGGCTTCTGCTGAATACTGCACCATGGATCCTGGCGCAATCTGATCTCGGGGTGCAGGTCCTATGGACTGCATTCAGCCCATGTCCATGTTGGGGTAGCACTACTTGCCTTAGAGCTGCACTGGCATTACTTGGTATTGCTTGGTATGAAAGAACAGAAGAAGGCCAGAACCCATCGAGACTGTTCCCCACACTATGTGCATGGCCCTATATTCCACTAGATAGCGCCGATGTGCTATCTGACTGAATATAGCAACCTCTGGGTCAGGCACAATGGCAAGCACAGTGAACATCTTTCTGCTCCGCTTTTGCACATTTCCTTAATTGCCAGCCTAATTTTACTAGCAAAGGAAACAGGCATTGTTTCTGTATAATTTACTGTGACCCTAGTCACACCCTATTTTGGTATGACCACCAAACTAGTTTTGTCTTCTGTATTTTGGGTAGTATAATAAATAATAATAATAATAATAATAAATAAAACTTTATTTTTATGGCGCCTTTCAAAAAATCAAGGTGCCATACAAATACATAGATAAAAATTCCAATCATTACAGTAAAAACAATTAATCAAATAAGTAAAATCAGACTCCAAATACTTGTGTCCACAGATATGTTTTTAAGGCCTTTCTAAACCCCTCCATGGTTGCGCACTCCCTTATCTGGTGGGGTAGAGAATTCCAGAGGGTAGGAGCTGTGTACATAAATGTATGAGCCCCAGAAGATTTCAGACACCCTTGGGATCTCCAGCAATCCTTGCCAGCTGAGCGGAGCAATTGCAAAGGGCAGTAAGAGACCAGGAGCTCTTTCAGGTAGTCAGGGCCAAGTCCATGTAGGGCTTTATAAGTCAGAAGACCGACTTTAAAGGTGATCCGCCACTGTACTGGCAGCCAGTGCAGTCTGCGCAACATGGGGGAAATATGGCTGTATCGAGAGGTACCAGTCAAAAACCGGGCTGCTGCATTCTGCACTAGCTGCAAGTGGTGGATTTCAACCCCAGGAAGCCCTAGGTAAAGGGAGTCGCAGCAGTCCAGACATGAGGACACAAAGGCATGGACCAGCGTAGGAAGATCGCCGAACGGAACAAGGTGCCTAATCCTGGAGATATTCCTGAGATGGTAAAATGCAGACTTGATGACAGCAAACACCTGCAAATGCATAGTCAAACCCTCATCAAGTATTACCCCCAGGTTACGCACCTGTTCAGAGGTCGGGAGTGAAACACCACCAAGATAAAGTCCTGAGGGTGAACCAACTCCTGACTCCCCTATCTGGCATGCTGGATCCACTACCAACACCTCCATCTTTTCCGAGTTCAACTTCAACCAACTTGAATCCATCCACTCCTGGATTTCACTAAGGCAGTTATTGAAGACTGAGAGAGCTCCATCCTGATTGGGTGCAAAAGAAAGGTAGAGATGGGTATCATCAGCATAGCGTGAAACCTCAGCCCATACCTTCTTACAATGTCTCCGAGGGGCAGCATATACACTGCAAACAATATGGGGACAACACTGAGCCCTGAGGAACCCTACAAGACGGGAACTGAGTCCGAGGAATAAACCTTGGACACCACTCTCGGGATTCTTCCAGTGAGGTAAGAAGTGAACCACCTGAGGACTACATCCGATAGTCCACAGATGAACCTCAGATGCTCAAGCAGAACCCCATGGTCCACAGTGTCAAAAGTTGATGAGAGATCTAGGAGAACCAGAATGGAATGGTTCCTCCGATCCCTAGCCATCGGGAGATCATTGAGCACCCGAACCAGCGCTGTCTCAGTACTATGCCTTTTTCGAAAACCGGACTGGAGGGGTTCATAGATATCATGGATGGTCAAATAGTTCTCCAGTTGTACAGCCACTACCTTCTCAATCACCTTCCCTAAAAAGGGAAGATTAGAGATTGGGTCTGTAGTTTGCATGGCAGTCCGCGTCCAAAGAAGCTTTCTTCAGGAGGGGTGTTACCACCGCCTCCTTCAGGGAGCTCGGAAACTCACCTGTTTCCAGGGAGCACCAGACTATCCATGCTAGGACTGGACCAATAGAATTGATACAACCCAAAATCAGGGAAGTTGGCCCTGGATCCAAACTACAGCATGTAGGGCATGCACCCTGGACAATCCGCATGATATCCACGAATTCCAGTCAGTTGAAGGCACTCCAGGAAAACTGAAGGGCGGCAGCCTCACGCTGATCCACAACAACACCCTTGGAGTATGCCGGTTGGAGCACCTCCCTGATGTAGTATAACCACTAAACTAGTTTTGTGTCTTCTATATTTTGGGTAGTATAACCATCAAACTAGTTTTGTGGCTTCTATATTTTGAGTAGTATAACCACCAAACTAGTTTTGTGGCTTCTATATTTTGGGTAGTATAACCACCAAACTACTTATATGCCATCTGTCTTTTGTCACATTCAAGTTGTCTGTTTTTGCATTAGGACATCTGGGCCCAGATATTCAAAAGGGTTGCATGGGGCGTAACTGAGGTGTGCTAGTGCAACCCCAGAAATGCACACTGGTGCAATATTCAAAAGAGGGATATGCACAGCGTAAGTCCTGATGTGCTGGAGTGGAAAGATAATTGTATGTGGTGCATCTCCAGGGGGCGTGCCCATGTATAGGCAGGGCATCCCAATATTTAACCTAGGATGTGCAGTGCATATGCTGGCACAATTCTGAGGTGCACCACATACCTGGGCTCAAAGCTGAGCCTGAAATAAAAGGCTCAAGTTCCAGCCACCCACAGGCATGCTGCTGTACTGCAATGTGCAACACAGCAACCGCCAGCCATGGGTGGCAACCCCCCCCAACACCGTACATAAGCACCCACATATGTCTCTGGTAGTCTAGTGGGACTTCCCACCCTGCCCATAGTCACAATCTCTGAAAATATGAGTAAAATATATCCCTGGTAGTCCAGTGGGACCCCCCGTCCCACCCAGAACCTGATCACAAGTGTACCCTAAGGGATGTAAACCCTGGTGGTCCAGTGGCACCACCCACTTCCCCTCTCACACAGGACCCCTGCCCACCCAGCCCACCCCGTCATCGGCAGGCAGCACAAGCCACCCACATACCATCGCTGCCCGCCGAATGACAGCTACAGTCAGCAGCTGTAATCCCATTGGTCAATGGGCTTGCAGTACATACTGTAATAGTCATTCACAAAAATGTGAATGAAGTCATTCATTCATGGTTTAGTGAATTACTATTACAGTATGCACTACAAACCAATGATCCTAATGTAGAACCAATAGACTTACAGCTGCTACTGTAGGCTGTCATTCAGCAGTCAGCTGGGTGGTATGCTGGTGGGTTTGTGCTGCCCACCAATGATGGGGGAGCTGGGTGGGTGGGGGTCCTGTGTGGGTGGGGGTGCCACTGGACCACCAGGGATTATGATACATAGGCGTTACCTGTGATTGGAGTTATGAGCGGGGGGGAGGTGCCACTAAACTACCAGGGATTTATTGGAAGTAATAGTACTTGCGATTGCAGCTACGGGGAGGGAGGGGGGTACCACTAGACTACCAGGGATATATCAGATGTAATATTACATACGATTGTGGCTACAGGGAGGGAGGGGTACCACTAGCCCCCTCTGGCAGCACGACTCACTGAATAGGGTGCCATGCACATTCCACTGGCCAGCCCTGCACATCTCATGCAAATGGGGCCATAATGACACGCAAATGGCCCCATTTGCACCTCACATACATTATGGCCCCATTTGCATGCAGTCGGCTGAATATCAGGAATTTGCACACAGCGTAGCTCTGTTGCACTGATGCAGTTCCCGTTCCTGGTATTCAGCCCTGTTGGGGGGAGATGCGCTGGGGCATCCTATTTGTACTGTGTGCATTACCTGCTATATTCAGAGGAGATGCACCATGGCACATCTTGTTTGCATATATCCCTTAGTTGCACCGGCACATCTCAGTTGCACTGCGCCACTACTTGCGCCATTGCCATGTGCAATTCTAAATATCGGGGCCCTAAGGTTTATTTCATTGCCAGCCTAATTCACCGGCAACGGAAACCTTGGCATTTCCTTATATTTAGTAAATACTAGAAACACCCAGTCTGGGGTAAGAGCACAAGTTATTTTCCATGTCATAGAGAGGGTAGTATTGGGAATGATGGGAGTGGTTCAACAAGTAGTTCTTGAGTGACAGTCTTCAGGGAGACATTTCGGAGATTTAGGTGCTGCCGTATCTGCGTGCACTTCTCTGGATTGAGGGTGGAGGTCACTAGACTCTGGGCTGAGTTGGCTAGGATTCAGGGTACCTCTTCCCCCACCCTGGGTCCAATAAATTCACCACCATTGTCCCAGAGGATGCCAAGAAGAAGGGCTGTCTGGACTGTGTTGATCTCCAGGAGGGTTGGGGTGGTGGGTCGGGTACACATTCCTCAAACAGTGCCATACACAACTCTTTCACTGCTCTGGCTGGATGGGGCTGCCAAGAGGAGGTGCCCTTGGTAGTGAACAAGGAGGAATGGAAAGTCCTCCACATGGGGAGGCCCCAATTTGAGAGGCAAAGGATCCCAGTGGAAGAGGAAACAATGTCTGGTGGGGGATTCTGTTGTTAGATGGGTAGCTTTGGGAACAAGATTGGTGGGAGAGAGGGACGGAGGTAAGGAGCCTACTTGGCACCTTGGCATAGAGGGATGGAGAGCAGATCCTAAGAATCACAAGAGTGGCAGGGCAGCAGAGGGATATGGATATCATTGTCCATCTGGGGACTAATAAGCTGGCAAGGGATGCAGCAGGGGTGGTGCAGAATAGGTTTAGGGAGCTGGAAGGGGCCTGAAGCAGCTAGCTTGCATGGTAGCCTTCACTGAGGTGCTACCTGTATATGGCCAGGGGGAGGCTAGGAAATACTGGACCAGGGTCTTCAGTAACTGTTTAAAGGCATGGCACAGGAAGGAGGGGTTTGCCTACATTGGGGACTGGGGTCCTATCTGGGGGGATGGAGGCCTGCACAAAGGATATTGCCTCCATCCATCCAGGAGAAGGACAGCAGTCCTGGGTGAAAGGTTTAAATGCTACTTTGACAGGCATTTAAATGAGCTGGGGGGCAGTGAATGCCCTCCACTAGAAAACTGTGCAACATAGTGGAAAGGCACAATGGAAATAAATTCACTAGCCATAGAGGGACATAGGGACAAGGAAGAGGGTCGGGAGGTGGTTCTAATGCTAATAAAAGAGTTAAGGAGGGTGAGCAAAGGAGAATAAAAAGGGGAGGATGGTACCAGAGATAAAGGAAGGGTGGAGGATGGAACAGGGAAAAGAGGGAAAGGTAGGGGCAGGGAGGGATGAAAGGAGTGGAGTGCCAAGTGTGTCAATGCATGAAGTCTAGTAAATAAAATTTCTGACCTGGAGGCAACCATTGAGAAGGCAGACCTATATCTGGTGGCCATAACAGAATCATGGTACACCAACAACCACAGCTGGGATGTGGCCATTATGGGACACACCATGTTTCAAAAGGATAGAACAGGGAGGAAAGGGGGGTTGTTTTATATGTGAGGGAAGGCATAAAGGCCACGGAGATATAAGGACACAACAGGGACACAGAAGGGCTGGAAGTTCTTTGGTTTGGCTTAGAGATAGGGTCTGGCACTTTTATTCACATTGGGGTGGCATACAGACCACCAACACAGGAGGAGGAGTTAGACAGGATTTTGGGCAAGACCACTGGCAGAATGGCAAGCAAAGGGGGAGGTGTTGATTATTGGCAACTTTAATCTGCCAGATGTAGACTGGAGCATTCTGGCCGCAGCTACAGCAAGCAGCAAGGCCATCCTCAGCTTCCTACAGGGGGTATTTTCAGGCAGCTGGTTGCAGAATCCACTAGGGATAGGACAGTGCTGGATCTGGTACTTATGAACAGGGACAGCATTGCAGAAATCACAGTGGATAGCCCCCTGGATACAAGTGTGGTTTAATACATAGATTGGGCAGGAGGAAAAAACACATGAGGATGAGGGCCTTGGACTTCAGGAGGCAGATTTTAAGGTAATGGGAGACCATCTTATTAAATACTTTGGGGGGAGAAACAGCTGGGAGGAGTGCAGACGCAATGGAAATGGATAAAGGAGAGAATAAGTAAGCCAACAGCAAGCTGTTTGAGAGAAATAAGCAAGGACAGGAGAAGGAAGAGGCCACTATGGTTCTTAAAGGAGGTGGATAAGGTTGTAATGGAGAATAAAACAGCTTTTAGGATGTACAGTATGACCCAGACAGAGAGGGACAGGGATAATATCTAGATAAACAAAGGGAGGCAGGAAGGAGGGTGTGGGCAGCTAAGGCACAAACAGTGAAGAGGACAGCCAAGGAGGTCAAAAAAGGGGATAAGACTTTCTTCAGGCATGTAGGTGAAAAGAAGAAAGCAATGGTGGGATAGTGAGGATCAGGAGAATGGGAGGTGGGGACTGTGCAGAGGAAGACCAACAAAAAACTAACATTTTAAATGAGTAGTTCTGCTTGGTCTTCACAGTGGTATGGGGGAAGGGACGGACCAACATGTATCAACAGGCATTGGGGGGGAGTTGGGGGGGGAGTGGACACAAGTCCAGTTTTGGAGCAGAGATTCCAGAGGGGGTTGGAAGCTGTAAAGGAAAACAAGGTGATAGGGCCAGATGGAATCCACCCAAGGATACTAAAATAACTGATCACTATGCTAGCTGCCCCTCTGACAACATTATTCAGTACCCGTCTTTCGGATGAGATGTTAAACCGAGGTCCCATCTGCCTGGATTGGTGGTAGTTCAGGTGGATGTTAAAGATCCCATGGCACTTATCGAAAAGAGTAGGGGAATTTCCCCGGTGTCCTGGCCAAATTTCCCTCATTCACTAAAATACCACCAACAGTTTAATCTGGTTCAAATTCAATTGCTTACCATCTGTAACCCCCCCCCCCGGTCGCCCCTGAAAAAGGGACTTCTAGGCCCAGTGGGCTTACCGGGTCAACAAAATTCAACAATCAACAACAATCATTGGAGACAGGGGTAGTTCCAGAGGACTGGAGGAGGACAAATGTGATTCATCTTCACAAGGGTGGCAGCAAGGAGGAGGCTAGCAATTACAGGCCAGTCAGTCTCACATCAGTGGTGGGCAAATTATTAGAAGCCCTGCTGAAGGAGAGACTGATGGGGTATCTGGAGACAAATGGGCTGCAAGACCACTGACAGCATGGTTTCACAGGGAGAAGGTCATGTTGAACAAATCTCCTGGATTTCTTTGATTTGGTGATGAAGTAGGTGGATCAGGGGAAGGCAGTGGATATGGCCTATCTAGACTTCAGTAAGGCCTTTGACACTGTGCCCCCTAGAAGGCTAATTAAGAAACTTAGCAACCTGTGGGATGGGGAGAAGGTGGTCAGCTGGGTATCAAACTGGTTGAAGGATAGGAGGCAGACAATGGTGGTAAATGGCAATCACTGACCAGTAGAGTACCACACAGATTGGTACTGGGTCCTATCCTCTTCAATGTCTTCATAAGTGGCCAACCACAGCAGCTTCAATGCTGGTAAACCTCTGGCAACATCAGCTGACCTACAATGCTTCCACACTGGTTGCCCAGTGACTGCCATAAAGGAGCGCCTGAGAGTGAGTTAATCTGGCACCAGAGGTTTGTGTGGGAAGGCTATTTAATTGGATTTCATACTGCTAGCCCACATGGAGTTGAACTAAGTGGCGGTGGTTAAGAAGGTATCTGTTTTTTGCCTCTGCTGTCCCTTTATCCCACAAGAACTGAAGCTGGAACGAAACCTGTGTTATCCTGTTCAACTGGTATTGTTATTGTTATTGTCCAGGCTGCTAATAAACTCCAGAGCAGGGGAGAGTTGTTCCACTAGGGTGGTGGGCAGATGCATCTTCCCAGAGGGTAGTAACCAGTCAGCCAATAAGAAATAATCTATTTGGGGAGGTACTAGTTGTTGGGAGAACACATATCCTTAGCCCAAGTGTCCACTGAAGCTCAGATAGCTATTGGTGGTTGAGTGAGGTGGGTCAATGTGGTAAAAATCCCTTGTATGTTTAAAGATTAACTGTAGCATTATGTGATGTATATTTTATTTTATTTTACTTGTAACCTATATTAGCAATAATGTAATTGTAATAAAAACAAAATTGTTCTGACATTTAGTACAATAAAGTTGAATCAGTGTGCTTTGTTCATTTTTTCCCTTTTCATGGTCTCTCAGGTTTTAAAAATGTCCAGATAATGTCATTTTAGTCACTTGCATTTATGCACTGGACAGAAAAAAATCTTGAAATCTGATTGGCTGGCAATATTCTATGCCCATTCTTGGTTTTATGTGATAAGAGTGAGTCCCTTATCATGCCGCTCATTAGAGCAAGAAAAGAATCGCCCACAACAAAAGGGTGACTTCCCATTAGAGGGACCACCGCAAGCAGCAATGGTCCTCAAAAATATGCAGTAGTTCTTGTTTTTAGGTGGGGGGCCTTGCTCTCGCACCCCTCTCAAAATAAGGATTCTTAACTCCAGGGGAAGCGGTCTTAGAAAATATAGAAACTTCCCCTTGAAGCAAAAAAATATTGCCTGCACCGGGATTCAAACCCGGCACCACAGGTTCCAGGAGCAGTGGCTCAAGCCACTATACCACATGGGCAGCTTGGCATGGCTTGGCCAAGTAATTTCCTTTATCCTCTGTCTCGTGAGTGTAGCACGTATCACTCAGCGCTACGCTTGCTATATGTATTGAGAGTTCTTTTTTCCCTACTCGCTCTACATGTGAGCGATATTATTGAGTCACTCATTTTGAAACACTCAATAACACACGCTCATATATGGTGCTATTCCCATTCTTATATTACTTCATAAAGGAATTAGTAAAAACAAGAGCCCAGAGCAGATCTTGTTTACATACACCTATATTGCTAAGCCCTGTCAAAACGCTTCATCACAAAAGCCACTTACCTTCTGACAGATCAGCTTCCTGAGGTAACTTTTGACTTTCTTGAGAGAAAATCTGTTGAAGATTGGGCTCATTCTCTGAAAATATCAAAGAAAAAGAAAAGAACAACCACGAGCCGACATGCTGAGGTAAATGAATCTTCTGTTGTTAACCAAGAGCTGAGTAAAAATGAAACTAATACCAAGAGACAAACTAAATGGGCCTTTAGTGTTCTGACTGACTGGCTTGAAGAAAAAAAATACAAATTGTCTTTAAAATAATCACAGCAAAGAACTTAAAGCTTCTCCTGAGAAATTTTTATGGAGCAGTTCAAACTGGAAAAGGACAGTGTCTCTCTCCAGGCAGGAATCAAGAGGTTTCTCAATGAAGCTCCTTTCAAAAGACCTCTCAATCTGATGACGGATTCAGTTTTTACCACTAGTAATAATGTTTTTATGGGCACAATTAAACAACTGAGATTACAAGAAAAGGATGTTACAAAACATCCTCCTCCTATTTGTCCAAGCCACCTAGAAATGCTTCAGAGTTCAGGAGTTCTTTCACCAGCCACTGCCCCAAGTCTCTTACAAAAAGTCTGGCTTGACATACAATTGCATTTTGCCTGATGTGGTAAAAAAGGACTACGAAAATTAAAGCTGAACTGCTTTGCAGTTGCAGCTGATGAGAATGCTTTTGAATATGCCACGTTCTCTACTAATGAACCCACCAAAAATCACAGTGACCCACATGAGAGACAAATGCAAAATCTTCGTAGTTTTTTGTTTGCTCAGCCAGGGGATCTCTTATGCCCCATAAAGCTCTCTCTCTCTCTCTCTATATATATATATATATATATATCAAAACTGCCACCAGAGGCTCCAGCATTTTACTGTTGCACTACTGCTATCCAAATCCAGCAGAACACAGGATTAGCTACAAAACAACTCATAAGTGTAATTGGACATAAATCTGAAACTAGCAGCGGAGTAGCATTCTTCATCAGCCTTGAACCACTTCTGTACCTGTCACAGGAAATGTCAATGGCCTCATCATTACACAAACTGTTCATGACCCAAACTCTGCTGATCAAGAAACTGTACAGCCATAAAAGTAAAATACAATACACTCCATTTTATGGCAAGTAGTACAAATAAAAAAAGAAGTGCACCAAGCACAGAACAGAACAATGATGAAAGGCTCACAATTTGCTTGGCACCACAATCTGCTGCTGCATCTTTGGGACTGCGTGATGCCCCATCTGTGACAAAAACCACAACATCAATAGAAATGACATCCAACCAACCTAGAACATTAACAAGCACTGTTTCAAAAATGAGCATCTCTAGAAGTATCAAGAACCAGTGCATCTGCTCCATCTAAAAGTATTGCATGTCTTGTAATAACTACTGATCAGACTCATTCCAAAAGTGTTGCCTCCCCCGAAGTTACTTCTGGCCAGGTTCACTCCACTGCAGGTTCAGAGATTACAGAGCACAGTGACTCTGAATCAACTGGAAAAAAGCAGTGGATCAAAAGACAGGCATCTAGGAGATACAACAGTACATGATTCCTCTGAATCAGATTCAGGACCTGATGTTCGCCATTGCAGAATATTCAGATCAATTTTGAAATGTGACAGGCCATTGTTGATGTACAAAGCAAAAGAACAAATGATGTACTGCCACGTTTTCTTAGATGGAAAATTAACAAATTCATTCACAACAGGCTGCTCAGTTGTGAAAGTAGAAATCATTGCGAAATATGAATAATCAAAAGTCCATATTTCAGCCAAAGAATGCCAAGTATTGGCAAAACAATCACAACAAGGGCAGATTAATGTTGTGAGAAAATCAGAGGCTGCAATAATAGGTGCTCTAAAAAATGTGTACTTTGCTGCAAAATTGAGTCTCCCAATTACAATTGTCCCAGAAATAAATCAACTGTGCATTGTATTAGGAGATGAAGACTCAAAACTCTCAAAGTAAATTCACACACCAACTACAGTCACCACTCTTCAGTTAGAGATTTCCAATCAGCAACTTCTTCTGTGATTGAGGGTAGTATTACAAAATTGAAACACAGTCCCTGTTTTAGAATACTGCTGGACAAATCAACTGATATTGTAGTAGAGCAAAATCTTATTGCGTATGTGTGATTTATCAGTGTGGATTCTGGGTTGTCTGAAACACATTTTTTGTCTCTGACACAACTCCCTGGTGCTACTACAGAGATTATTGTGAATCAAGTGTTAGATATTTCAAAAGACAAGTGCCACCTAGATCTTAACAACATGCGTGGTATTGCCACAGAAGGGGCTGCAACCATGACAGGGTTAAGTCTGGAGTAGTGATACCTAAAACAAAGACCGCAGATGGGATCTCAGGCCTTTTCTGCCTTTATCCCTCCCCTCTAGAATACCCTTCCAACTAATCTCCAGGAATGTAGCTCACTAGGAGGATTTAAAAGGGGCTAAAGACCCACTTGATGAAACTAAATCAATGCACTTACTACCGTTGACATCTCAAGGGCTGTGCCCCTTAATCCAAATTAATTTATTCATTGTTTAGCTATTTCCATAAAACATATTAAGTGTATTAACAAATGTCAAAAATTGTCAAGTGTAAATAAGTGTTGCATCTTAGTATGTTGATTTGTGTACTACTGTATCTGTAACCTCCGCAAATGTCTTACTCTGTAATTGTTATACTATCTGTAATTAATTCCGGGTCGCCCCTGAAAAAGGGACTGCTCAGTTGGCCTACCAGGTTACCAAAATTAAATAAATAGTCACTAGGACAAAGGACATATACCCAGGTATCTTGTCACGTTACTGCATTTCACACAGAATGGCAGTAGTCACTGCAGATGCTGCCCACACCATCCCTTATCTAGTGAAATACTAGGAGTTGCTTAACAGCATTTACAACTTTTTTTGAAAATTCTCCAAAAAAACTGTAATTCTTTGAAAAAGATTCAGAATGTTCTGAATTAGAAACAGTGAACATTTATTGAGGTTTTCCACACAAGATGGTTATCATTTGAAGGAACAGCTGACACATTACTGATGAATTATTCTAGTTCGCTCAGCATGCCAAAGCATAAACTTCCGCATTTAAATTTCTGTATGTTTCTCATTTTCTTTCTGATCTTCTCCATCAACTTGGATTTATGAATAGGGCTTTCTAGCAAAAAGACTTCCATTTTGGCAAAATGAATGACATGATGGCCATCACTGTTCAGAAACTTTCTGAACTCAAAGTGGGGACTTGTGTGTCCATTATAAAGACTAGAGACTGCACACCACAAGAAGCTGGATCTGAGTTTGAGTTTCCTGATAACGTACTAAAGGCAGTGAAAACAAAGGATAGAAGCCACTTCAGCATGTTGATCATTTGTTCAGAAACCTATCCAGTTCACCAATAAAAGGTTCAGTGGCACAGACAGTTTGAAAGTTCTGAGGGGTCGTAATGAGGTTTTCATGCCAAAGTTCATGTTGCTAGATTTTTCTTCATCGTGTCACGATTCTCATTCTCATCTGATGATGATACTGCAGCTTCTTCACCTTTCATTTTCAGACATTTGTGTCAGCACTTTGTCGGAATGGAGTTCATTCCTGCATATTAGTCAGGTTTTGAAGAAAAATGCAAACTGGAGTACAGCCACTTCAGAACACTGAGGGAAAAGAAACAACATCAGTTTAACACAGTCATGTTTATGTGAATGCATTTTATCATCACAGAAGGGGAATTGGTTTACCCCTGTTTACATATTATTGCACTTATTTTCATGGCAATGCTAGTGTCAACTGTTGATTAGGAACAGGGATTCGTCAAATAAAACTTCATTAAGACTCATCTAAGGAACTGTCTGAACACAGAGACACTGCATTCTTTAATGATGATATCAATTGAAGGACCCCCCCACAGATGAAGAATTCTCATTTCACAAAGCATTTGAAAAATTGGCAGAGAAATCCCACTGTATATTGTCACATAACAGTACTGGCAACAAATCAAAGTGGTGAAAAACAAATTGGCGTAGGCTGTGGCACAAAAATAAAAACAGAGCCAGCCCTGATGGGTATTGCAATAAAAGTAATAACATTTTTTTTTAGAGAAAGACCTTTACAAACAGTTTATCAATGATTTGTTGATAGTGTGGCATGGATCTGAGCAGGAACTGCAGGACTGTGGTAGTTATCTTCACTCTACCACTGACAACTTGAGGTTTAGTGCCCACAACAGCAAAGAAAGCATCAGCTTTCTAGATTCACAGATATCAAAAAAACACTATGGCTGCTGCGGGCACAAACCTTTTCAGAAGGACAACTGATCCTAATTCTGTACTTCTGACAAGTAGCTGCCACCCACACCACATGGTAAACAGTGTTCCTGTATCTCGTTTTTTATGTATCAAGAGAAACTGTAGCACTGAATTTAACTATCAAATTCAGCAAAGAGATGGTATCAAGGTTTAAGGAGTGGGGATATAGTGCCTCAGCTATACAACAGGGTGGGATAGGTAGTCAACACTACAAGGGAACAAGTGTTGATTAAAAGAACCATGCCTAGATCTAACCTGACAAACAACTTTGTTAATTTTGTTACTTCTTTTTTCAATAGATAAGAAGGAATTGGAACCCATCATGGAAATAAATTGCTTCATACTGAGTACTGATCCCTTGGTTGCAGGACAATGTGGTGGAATGCCAAGAATGGTATATAAATGGGGTAGTACCCCGAAGGACCACCTTGTTCACAGTCTGCAACCTCCAGAGAAAGCACCCACTAGAAATGGTTACCACCCTTACCCAAGGAATGTTTCAAATGTGGCAGCTGTAAGTATTTCCAAGTTGTCCACAACACCTGGACATTTCTAAACCCCACTGATGGTAAAAACCTAGAGATATGACAGTTCATTAATTGTAATACCATCCATGTGGTATACCTCACTACTTACAGATACCGGGTATATTACATGGGCAAAAACAAGAGAACCTTCAAGGAATGGCTTGCTGAGCATGTTCAGGCCATTGAACAGGGCATTGAGAAATATGTACTAGTGGAACATGTTATGAAATTGAGAAATCCAGCTGAACATCCAGTTATGTTTGTTGCTATTGAAAAGGTTTGGCCACCAGTGTGTGTGTGGGGGGGGGGGAGCACACATGAGGAATTAAATTAGGTGCTAGGAATTGTTTCAGGGCTCAATGACCTTTTAGAAATAGTACCCTTTCTGTAATAGTTTTTGATCCCCAATTTGAAATAACTACATATATCCTTAAACTGTGTAGCATCCTTCTTATTTTGCCCTGTTATAGGTTCTGCTCTAAGTTCATAAATACAGTTGATCGAGTACGTTATTTTCAAACTCTTTTGTCCTGATGGCAGATTCCCTAGTAGCCCCTGGCTTGAATGTTTGGTGCTGAGCCACCAACTGTCAGTATTATTTCAGCATCCTTCAATATTCTGTGGCATGTCTATCTCCAATTGATAGCTGGTATTTCCTGTCTGTATATGTGATTTCTAAACTGCTAGTGTGCTTACTATTATTATTTTTTTTACCTGGACAACACCCCGATTATCATGTTTATAGATTTATATATTACAGACTTAGTATCATTTGTAATGCTATCATGTATTATACAATGGCAAAAAAAAATCCTGGACTCTGATTGGTCAGTGTGCCCCTGAGACAGTGATGTTATTACACAATAACATCACTGTATGGATTTGCTTTAGGATATTGATAAATTTTTTTGAGAAACAAAGATATATTGCCACACTAAAAATCTACTAAAACCTTTTTTAAATATTTTTTTTATTTTGTATAACATCGAGCCATTGTATAATTGCAATAAGGCACTCCAAGGAGTGTGTTATGTAAGTAATAATACCGAGAGGGTGGGCATTATTAGATATAATCGGACCTACCAGGGGTTTTAATGAGGCCCGATGCCACAGGCGGAGGGCCTTAGCCCTGGAAGGTCCGCTATATCCCATAACGCCCACCCTGGAGGGTATTATTACACTTAGAAAATGGGCTGTAGTGGTCTCTTTTTTTTTTTAAATATATATGATAATAAATATTTATATATTTAAACAAATGAACCAAAAAAGGTCATTTTTATAGCAAAGTAATCCCTGTTCTGCAGGAATTACCACTGGAGGGCGCTGCATTTTTTTTAAAGCTCTAATGATCCTGTTCTGTTGCTTACTATTTTCACCCCACTCACAGAAATGAGAGCTCGTTATTTTAGCTCTTTGGAGTAGCAGTGTATTAGAACGGGAATGCTGCTCAATGAAAGACAGATTATTTTAAAAAAATTTACATGACGGCTGAAAAAGATCGCATGGTTTGCGTTACTAGGGTGGTACTAGTATATGAGCTACTGACTGTCAGGCTAGCGGGCGAAGCAGTGGCCAGCAAAACAAGGAATGACTATGCAGTACTGTTCAGCATTCAGGTAACTGAGTAAGTGACGAATGTTTGAAATCACTGTTTGGAGGAAAAAAAAGAGTAAATCTGGGCAGCGACGGCTGCTATTACTTCCTGGTTTCACTTTCTCTGAAGTAAAGGTAGCTAGCGGAGAAAAACTGTCGGCTGGCGAGTTTCAAAATTCAGGGTGCCCAAGGATAGTCTTAGTAATAGGGCACCCTGAATTGGGACTTGTTTTACACCGGGCGTTGTTAAGAAATAACAACCCCAGTGCCAGCGTCTGTCAGCCAATCAGAATGCTGCATTTACGATCTTTGCAGCGTACCCATTTTCTAATGTGTAATAACGTCACTCCTAGGATGGTGGAAGCACTCGGCTTCACCTCGTGCTTCAACCCACCCCAGGAGTGATGTTATTACATGATAACACACACCTTGTCGTGCCTTATTGCTTAATTATAAACTGCCATGCATGGATCTTTCTGGTGTTTTATGCTGTTGAGCTATTTATTTTTCTCTGTCACTCCTACTTTTGTAGTGGGAGTAGTTTTGCTGTGGAAATGAAACCGGGCTGACTTCTGGAGCATCCTGCCGGCACTTCATAATATATTGGTGCCAATGAGGCTGTAGCAGGATTCTGTGCCCAAGACTGACAGTAGAGACCAAGGGGGAACTATTTCCCAGGGACTGTGAAAACTAAGCGTTTATCACGAATCACACTGTTTAAGGGAACTAGTCTGAATATTACATGAGAAATTGTGAAATGAGATGAAACAATTCTTGTGTATACACATATATTTGATTATGTGCCATTTCAGAGTATGAGCCCGATGTTAAAATTAATATCATATGTGTCGTGGTAATGCATTATTTATGATATATTTTAAATATCAAGTGAGACATAACTTTGGCTATATGAATTTTTTTTAAAGAGAACGTTTCTTTTACTGTTTTTCATATTTAGGACTTTAGTCACTTTTCCCCTCACAGACCACTGCTCTTTCTGAACCAATTACAGTACACTGGTTCATGATACCCAGTTAGGTATTTAAGGAGGGTAGCGAGTGTGTTCTCTTGAAAAAGCACCAAGCACAGGCACGAAACGTTGGGGTTATCAGCACCACTCGCACGTTGTTCTTTCTCTATACACAGTATGCCTGTTTTTGGGCTTGTAATCAAGAATTGATCCTGAGATACTTTTCCTGGAGCATCAGAGCTTTTTTTTATCTATACTGGCTATGGAGGGTGAGCGCTACAGCCTCTTTTTGTAGACAGTTTTGTTGCTTTTTAAGTGTAGCCACTGGAAAAAGAAAATTGCCTGCTTGGAAGAAGAGGCAAAGGGATTTGGAAAAATGCCAAGAAATGACAAACTTTGCCACATGTAGATTGCTCCCCATTTATTGATGTCTATGCTTAGTTTGGAGACTGTATTTTGGAGTTTTAGCATAAGTGGTGTGACCAGTGATTGACCCAGTCATGTGAGGGGAAACCACACTGTTATGTGAGATGGCCACAAATGCAACGTCAGTGTAATTCACCCCACAGTGGGCTTTTCAGATTGAGTGCGGTTGTAGACCAGAAAAAAAGAAAAACAATCACAGCAATTTAAAGGTGAAAGATGCAGTTTTACCATATAATTCAGGACAAACTTTGGTCCATTATGAAATGTAATCTAAAAGTCAAAGAACCTCAGCATAAGAACACTGAAGCAAAGGTTTCTCAGAAAAGGCATTAGCAATAAAGCCAGGTTACACAGAAATGTAAGATTACACATATCCCCATAATGCAAAGCATCATGAGAAGTATATGCAAATCGCCATGAAAGAGTTTAGACTGGTTCCACTTTAAGCAAGAGTGTGTGGTACCAAATGGCCTCTCATGTGCTCTGCAAAGGCTGAAAACAGAAGACACAGACACGTGTTTCATGCTACACAGGACTCATCAGTGTGCCCCATCTGTAACAGCCAAGGGGGAGGATGAACCAGTGATATATTTTGGTCTTACTGGTTTGGGTCATGGTGGACCCCAAAATAGGAAAATAATTTAAAATTCAAAGAACCTCAGCACAAAACAGTTGTTATGGCTCACTGGTGCAGAGGAATGAGGTGCCAGTGCCTCCCCTTCTGCTCTGCTGGTGACCTGGGTTCAGGAATGGAGTCGGGTTGCTGGTGGTCAGGCCAAGGGGGTGAGAGGATTGAGTGCCCCAGGGAAGCAGTCTCAGCTTTTGACTGCCACCGGGTGGAAGCCTAGTGGTAGTGCAGGTTGTGAGTGACTCAGTAGGGTGGGGGCCGTGGTTCTGTAGTGCGTGTATGCCACTGCATGCATGTACTTATGTGACACTGTGGCATGGATTTTGGGAGAAAACAGAAAAAGGGGCTGGAGCAGTTTTGATGAAGCTGTGCTCACTCTCCTCTAACCTGTGCAGCCACCCGACCTCTGACCATCTGGATGTGTGTACCAGGGGAGAGGATGGCACTCTTTCTGGCCCTGCAATGGATGGAAATCTGTGGGGGACTTTCTGGTGGCTGGAGGAGGTGGTGATGGTTAAAGGGAGGAGGGACATGACTGATAGCTGCCCACTTGCCACCCAAGGAAGAAAACCATTACGGCTAAAAAAAAAAGATAAAGAGTTCTACCTTGAAACACGCTACACTAACCAGAGTATCAGTGCAAGAGCGAGAGGGGACATGACAGAGACCTATCATTACCTAATGGGGTGAACGAAGTGCAGGAGGGGAGTCTCTTTTGAATGAAGAAGAGCACCAGGACCAGGGGCATGCGATGAAGCTGGAGGGGGGACGTTTAACAGGCATGTGAGGAAATACTACTTCACTGAAAGAGTGGTAGGTACCTGGAGCAGACTGCCAGCGAAGGTGATGGAGGCAAAGAAAGTAGAGAGTTTCAAGCATGCGTGGAATAGACATAGGGGAATATTAGTAAATAAAGAGGGAGTATCACTGGATACCTGCTAAGGTCTGTGGAGGCAGACTAGACAGGGAGCAGCTGAACAGGACAAAATCACCTTCTGGGACAGACTTGCCTAATTTCACTGCCATTGTTCATGAGGTGGGGTCCCAAAAAAGGCATGTTGAAAATCTGGGGCACAGATATTCAAAAATGACCAAGCTATTCCACTAAGTTCAAAACCCCTTTGAAATACATTGAAACGCATACCTGATTTCCTCAGTTTGTGGTCCAGCGTTGAAGAGTGAAGATGTGTCTGTGGTCCAGAGAGGATTATGGCATTCAAACCCCTGGTGGGTAAGTAAGGGCTTGGGAAGGTGTGGGGTGGTGGGCGCTGAGTGGGAGGGTTGGGTGACTAATGGCAGTGGCAGCAACAGACATCAATGGATGTTTTTCTTTTTTATAGGGTTATATTAAAAAAAAAACTAAGAGGAACGGTTTTCTTTATTTCAGCTGGTAACACTGGGGTTGGGCACTCCCAGTGTTGGTGCTATGTTTGTGGAGGGGTAGGGTGGGGTGGTGGGTGCTGAGTGGGAGGGTCGGGTGGGGAACAGTAATGTCAGTGGCAGCAGCAGACAACGATGAATGGTTTTCTTTGTTGCAGGGTGTAATTCAACTTCAGGAGGCTGATCATGACGGATCAGCTATGCTTGCTGGGCAGCGTAGATCAAAGAAAAGAGCCAACTAATGATTGGGTTGGCTCTCTCCTTTGAGCTACACAAAGTTTCCACCCAGCAAACCGGAACAGTGTCATGGTCAGCCTGGCTGATGATTGGCATGACAGTGAGGAGCTCCTTGCAGACCACTCTGCGTTGGACTAACAGTGTCACACCCCTCAAAAGCCACTCTCCTAACAAAATGTTCACTGCGCGTGTGTGCACGGTGAACATAAAAAAATATTTCTTGCTGCTTTATCTTATTTCTTTGACATTCACTTTCAGCACTCAGCGTGATTCCAACAGCTATCCTTCACACTATTAGCAGGGCAAAAAAGTAGTCACCAGCAATTACATAAGATGACACATGGGGAGGATGTGATGACTCGAATTTTATGCACACCCTCAGTGTGGGATGCTTTAATAAACCCTTGAGCTTCACTCTCAGGGCTTATATAGCATATGATACCTTGGGTGGGAATAAAATATACAATAATGGCTGGGGAGGTGGTTATAACGAGAATGTTAGACACCCCTGAGGTGTGGGATGCCACATAAACCCCAAGAGCGAAGCTCGATGGGTTTGTACAGGCATCCCACACCGAGGGGGTGTCTCACATTTGAGTTTCACACACCTTCCCAGCTTTCATTTTATGTAATTGCTGGGGAACGCTTTTTTGCCTTAGCAATTATATAAAATACATTTTAAATTAACTTACCGCCGTGTCCAACTGGCGGCGAAGTGTGGCGTGCTGTGTGCTGAACAGGACCAGAAGAGTGCTTTGTGCGCATGCCCACACACATTATAACCCGCAGGTTATAACAGAAAATTATAACCCCCTTCCCCTATGGGAAAAAGCGGTCCTTAGTTATTATATTCTCATTATGCACTCCTCCCCATGCATTATTCTATATATATAAAGTGAGGCATAACCTGTTGTGAGTTCCAGCCTCCTTCACTGACACAAAGAGCACCCTTACAGCTAAAAGGCATCACTATGCTCTGGTCAGATACACAGAAAGATTGGCTAGTTTAAGTCAAGAGGTCATCCAGAGGGAACAAGCACATTATATCTGTTGCATGTCTGCTTATAACGTGTGCTGAATGCTTGCCAGTCACAAATGATTCATCCCCAAAAAAGCTGCATTGTTACTGAATCATGCACTTAGTCACCGGGGCTTACAATTAAAAGTACAGTCTGGTAGAGTTTCACAATTTACAGCAAAAGTGATGTAAAATGTGTGAAATGTTAGGCATAAAAAGGAAGCTGCTTGTGTCCTGCCATCCAGAATCCTCTGGATAAGTGCAATGTGTGAATCCAACCTTAATAAGCATCATAACAAGTACTGTAAGTCAATACCTCTGGAAAGGACTGGGATGTAAAATGACATTTGCATGAAGGACCAGTTTTGAATTATTTGGCAGAAACTGGTCTTGCATTTCACTACAGCAAAGAAGATCATGAGATCTATACATCTTACATTATAGTTTTGTTCCACTTTAGAAAACAAATTTGGTCATGTAACAAGTTTTAATGACCAGGATCGGGGTTTTCATCTCCCCCAAAACTATAAGCTCTAGTGGGCAGCAGTGGGCCATATTTTCAAAGCAGGCTGCAGAGGTGCAAATGTGTGCTCTGCCTGTGTCCGCATCCACCCAATGTGCTAGTACTATGCTGAAGTATCTCATTCTATTCATCTTCAAACCTTATCAGTGTTGTGCTCTTATAAACTGTGACATCATTAGTGGCAAATCTGGTAGACAGTGAGCTGGCACTTCTTGGTCAGCAGTGATGTCACAGTGAGTGAAGTCACAGTATTTAGGAGTTATGAAGGGGAATAGAATTAGGCAAGATAGCCTCCTGATAGCGTTCACCTTCACACATAACACCCAGGTAACATCAGGTGGGAAATCCAGCTAGCAAAAGGAAAATGGAAAATGCTTCACACATAAAAAGTAGTAGCTGGGTACTTTGAAAAAAACAATGAGTGTTCTCAGAAGGCATAAGAGAACTTTAAAGGGACACTGTCAACCCCCTTATGCATCAAATTGTCCCTATATTAAAAAAACCTGTTATGGTTGCTCACATTTTGTAGAGATTGCTGATGTAGCTAGTAGTTTGATTCTGACTCCTAAAAAACAAACAAACAAAAAAAAACCAGACTGCCCACTATACTGTGGTTACCACACAAAAACATGTGTGTTTGCATTGTTTTATAAACTTCCACTGCATCTTTCCTGGACTTGGGAATGCCCATAATGCAATACAGCCACTCATAATGCTCTTGGAGTAGTGGAGACTACAGTATTGCATCATGGGCGGCTGCACTGTTTGGGGGTGTTCTTAGTGTTCAGAATGAATGCAGTAAGAGCAGATCAAGGATTTGAAGCAAAACAAGGTTGGAGATATTGTAACTGCATGTTTCCCATACATCTCAGTTCTACTAAGAAAGGAAGCCAATCAAACATCCAGCTACTTCAATGAGTTTTAGAGAAGGCAAGCAATCATAAAATGTGGGTTTCCAACTGGAAAAATTATGATGGAGAAAGGGTTTACAGTGTCCCTTAAAAATGTAAACAAGTTGGCTAAGCTGATAATTCTAAAGACCTGGACCCTGTGTTCACGCAGTTCTCTCTTGTAATAAACAATGAAGAAAAGAAACATGAGGAATATATATGAAATATATGCTAAATTATATTAAATATGATGTTTTGTGTCCCTCTGGAGTCAGTGACAAGTTAATGCTGGGAGCACTGAATCACAAGGAGCTTTGGGGATTTGCCCAAGGACGCACAGCAAGCCAATGGCTAAGGTTGGGATTCAAACCAGGATCTCTTGGCATGCTCCCACATTCTAACTATAAACCTACACTGCCTCCTTTGTTAGCCACACCATGGAACAGTGAGGCTGATACTCCAAAGATAAATACACTTCTGCACGCACAGCTAACAGCAAAATACATATCGGGTACACAAAAGGCCATTTTCAGGATTTAGGATTTACTGTATGAATAAAAGCACTTTTTTGTTCTACACATCAATACTACATTTTATTGTTTACAACCCCTATTTAAAGAAAAACAGGACTAGATCGCCTTAGGTCTCTTTCTGCCTCTATGTTTCTATGTTTCAAGACTATTTCCCTGAATGTGTATGCTCTTAAATGCATACAATATTTATATTCTAAACATTAAAAGTCCCTCTCACTATGAGGGGCTAGTATGTGGGCCTTGTCTCACCATTCATTGCATCTCATCTGTGGTGGCCCCACACTGTCAGGTTCCATTGGTATTAGAAATATGTTTTTCCAGTACAAAATACTGGAAAACATGTCAGTATGGCTCAGTTGGTAGCACATCCACCTCTGGGCCAGAAGGTCATGAGTTCTAGTTTCACACTGGGATTGGGCTCATACCTAAATCACTGGCACCTGAGTGCTGTACTACAGGGGTGCTGTAGTGTTGGGGCGCGCCGTCCTTTGGATGAGACATTAAACTGAGGTCCCTTCTACCCATCCCTGGTGCTGTCCAGATGGAAGTAAAAGATCCCATGGCACTTTATGCAAGAGTAGGGGAATTTTTATTGCAAGAAAGAATGAACAAAAACTGTTACAGAAATCATACAAAACAAAACAATATCAAAGTGTCAGCAGCAAACTTAAAAAAAAAACATCTAGGGTCTTAGAAAATTCTCACTTAATTATATACTGTAAAGAAGGAAAAAAACAGAAAAAATTCAAACATGAGAAAAAATATTCATAATCCTATAAGAACAATAAGAAAGGAATTCAATACACACAAATAGTAAAACAGTGAATCAATATATAATGCCAACCCCATCACCCTTAGTGGAAAAAAAAAATTACATTCTAAATTGAAAAACCAAAAGTCTGACCTTCACCCCAGAAATGGTAACATATTTTCCTTCCATCTCTTTTTCCATTGTTCCCAAGACATTCGGGCCTTGTCAAAATTGGCCTGGGTTTTAATCTCATTTACAATAAGATCAGCCTGTGCATGTAGGGAAATTCTTTTCTGTTGAAGGACAAACTTACATCGCACCTGCCGCATAAAAAACTTTATACATGTAAAAATAAGATGTAATGTGCCTGAATCCATGTTAGAGCTAAGAATCAGCTTTCCAACAATCTCATTTTCATAATTTACTGTCTGCCAGCTTGGATCCTGCCACCTAGCTGCAATAATTCTCCATACATCCTGTGCATAAGGGCATTGAATAAAAAAATAGTCCTGAGTCTCAACTTGCAAATTACACGTTTCCTTTGGACACATTCTCTCTTCCAGTCTTTTGTGCTTTGAATTACCTTTCACTCGCAACCTACCATAAGTACATGACCATAACACGTCCCACATCCTGGATGGGGTTCTAACATCCACTAGACAGGCCTCTATGTCTACATAAAAGACTGGACTAATATTTTTATACACAATAGGAATTTGAAAACTAGTAGCTTGTATAGTTCTATACAACACCTTTCTGTCCACCACTGAAACATGTGATGTAGTTAATGCCCATTTCCTAATCTTTTCTAAAGATGAAAGCAGAAAACTAGGCCCAACATTCTTTATTTTACCAACTAGGGGTCCTTGTCTCCATTTCTCTAATAAAGGGACAATCCATAAACCCGCCACCATCTTCCAATCTGCTTGTCCAGGTCTCATAAAAGCAGAAAATGTAGTAAAAAGAAAAATGCTGTGACAGTAGCTGATAGGATTTTTCAATTTTAAGCCTCCAAATTTAATATATATGTGTAACACTTCTCTCTCTATCAGATTCAGCTTACTGCCCCAAATCAACTGAAATGTCATGCTTAAAAGCAAGACATCACAGGAATTAGGGGGAGGAAAAACAGCACTCAAATATGACAATTGTGGCAAAAAAAGTGTGCACTTGTGATACCTTCTTTTTCTTACTTTGTTGCCACTTTTTCCAAATCTGTACCTTCTGGTCACAGTGCTCCAGTCTTGAGGTCCAATTTAATTTTACCATATCAGGTTCCCCAAAAGAAACTCTCAAGATTTTCAGGGCTTTATTAGTCATAGTAATACCTCGTATTGTATCACAATGTTCTGTAGATGCACTTAATTTATATCCCCCACATTTATTCATATTCAGTGAGGAACCAGTCAGATTCGAATAATGCTGTTCTGTGTCTAAGGCCTTCTCCACTGAGTTAATGTCACCCACCAGGAGGCACACATCATCTGCATATGCCAGAGTTTTTGTTAAAGCAGGCATACCTCTGATGTCCACACCAGAAATATCCGCATTCTGCTGAATATGTTTTAATAATGGGTCAAAGACAAAACACATGAAGTAAAGGACTCATTGGGAATCCCTGTCTAACACCACGTGAGACATGTATCACCCATCCACTATGTCCATTAATAACAGGCAAGGTAGAGGCAATACTGTATAACTTCTGGATCCAACCTATAAACAACTGAGGAATGTCATATACTTCCAATACATGTCGTAAATACAGATGAGAAATTTTGTCATATGCTGTTTCCTGGTCCAAACTGACAAGGAAACCATTTACTTTGTTCTGATGGCCTAGGGATACCACCTCCTGAATCAAAAGTAAATTATCAGTAATATTACATCCTTTAATTGTACATACTTGACTGTTGTTAATGACTAGGAGGACAACCGTTCCCAATAATTTTGCAAGGATTTTCATTAATATTTTTGCATCTGTGTTCATAAGGCTTAACGGTCTCAAATTTTGAAGTCTTTGTCTATCACCCATTTATAAATAAACAATTGAATTGTCAAGCCAAACTGCGGGGCTACATCCTGATCAGTCAAAATATGATTAAACACTAACTGCAACAGATTCACCAAGGTATCCAAAAAAGTTTTATAAAATTCTGAAGTCAGTCCATCAGGTCCTGGGGTCATGTTGGTATTTAGGGAATGAACTGCCTCTACAATTTCCTGTGCTGAAATCGGTTTAACCATATGATCCAACTCCTCTTGAGGTATCCAAGGGATCTGAGAGGGGGTTAACAATTCCAAAATCATAGCATTTGTAACAAGGGGAGCAGAATACATCCTGTTCATATAATCGGCTACCTCCTGCAATATATCTGTCATGGAAGAAACAGTCAGACCCTAATCTGTACACAAGGAATCCATCGATCTATGTTGAATTCTAGCATGACAGCTGGCAATAATGTCACCCGTTGTTCCCTTTTCTGGGGTACAGATTCTGTGTTCGTATAATAGAGAGGATGCTCTATTATATTGTAAATTCTTCATCTGTTGTTTAAGACACTGAATCTGTTCAGCATAGTCTCCTAGTCCCTCATTTAAACATGAAACAACTGTTGTGTATTGTCTTTTGAGATCCAAATATTTCAAATATTTATCCATTTGTTCTTTAAAGGAAAAAGACTGGAGCAAAACCTTGAGATCCAATTTGGATTGTATCCACCATCTACTAACATTATCAGCTAAACACAAAACAGATTTCCTGGCTTTCAAAAAATTAACCACCTGATCTAAACACCTCTGTTTAAGGAGCATCACATTATTCAACTTCCATATATATCCCTTTCCCTCGCCCTATTCTGTGGTCCATGGATAATTTAACTTTAATCATTAGATGATCTGATGTTTCCATCGGGACAGTAAAGGCCCACTGAACTGTAAGAGTAGGTGAAACAAAAACGTAATCAATTTGTGTGGCCAGTTTAGCTCTATGTTAAGTATATCCCCCTGCTGCATGCACATGCCTATAGGCGTCCACTAAACCTACTTGATTTACCACTGTCTCCAAGGCCCCAGAATCACAATATGTTTTAGAAAGCTGTACACTCTTATCCTGTGCTGCTAATACACAATTAAAGTCACCAGCCCAAATTAATGAATGTGAGGTAAATAAATATGGTTTTATGCTGTTGATCAATTCCACCCTTCCTTCTTAGTTTGAGGTGCACATAAACTAATTAAATGCCACTGTAACCCTTGGCAGTGAAAATCTAGCAACATAACCCGCCCAGGACAGATGTCCAAAACTTTTGTAATACAATAATCCCATCCTGAAAATAATATACCCACCCCACCACATCTTTCTAAAGTCAAGGGAAAAAAGCAGGGCCCCAACATCACAACTTCCTAGCCTACTCCATATCATTCATTGTATAAAACCTAACATCCTGCAAACAAGAAACGTCTATCTTATTGTCTCGCAAACCAGAAAAAGTGAGAAGGTGGTGCTTCCCATTCCTGATGCTATTAACATTTAGTGTGGCTATCACATAATATTGTTGTGCTGACATATGCAAGGAGTTAAGGTAGTATACGTAACAAAAATTGTAGTGCAAAACATATCACTTTCAGATGTCAGATTGTTTGCTGATACGCACACTGCATCTTGGCATAGCATCAGAATGTTTTTTTTTTGTTCTAACAGCCGTGACTTTAGCCATCATATTCTCATCATCTGAATCTGAAGATCTCCCCTTTAAAGCGGACATATTTGAAGAAGATTCTGAATCGTTTCCCATATCTAAATCAGGTACTTGCAAGACATCAAATGCATTAGATTAGGGTACTGTGATCACATCTTTCCCCCATTTAGGAAGTTTTGCTTTGGGGTTATCAGATTTCATTGACCTTTTTTTTGATGCCACAATAGTGGATTCAGGTGGGAGCATAGTATGAGGCAAAGTTCCCTCTTTGTCAACCACAGAAACTGATGGACTTTCCACCTCAATCTGGGTATCTATTTCCATTGGCAGTAGATGTGGGTCTAATTCCTCATCCAGGTCCTCTGGAGTTAAGGATGTCACCATCACAAGTGGGGGGTTGGGGAGGTACCTCATCTTGTATGACTGTCTCAAGCACTACAGGGAGTCTTGGATCCTGGGCAGTACTAGGGCCCAATATCGTGCCTGCCACATTCCTAGCTCAAATTTGTTGTTGGGTCTCTATACTTAATTTGTGAGCCTTTTCAATCAATAGTTCTTGATTCGGGCTATCAGCCCTGTTATGAGCTGCCTATTCACACATTCAGTATACATGTTCCTGTTTGCCACATAGATTACAAAGGGGATCATTTGTACAGTCTATGGCCGTGTGACCCAGTTCAAAACACAGAGAGCATTTCACTCTGTTGCAGGCATTGTTCAAATGTAGGTGAGAATCACAGCAAAAACAAATTTTAGGCTGCCCCTGATAGAAACAATGACACCTTTCAGCCTCTAAAAAGAATGGACTTGGTAGGAGTTGAGTACCATGGGCCCCCACATGAAGGTATACCTTAAACTGCCAGCCCCCCATCCATAGATGTTCCTCATCCAGAATTGGGGAGGGGTCACCAAGAATAACACATTTATTTTGCAACCAGTATTTAATGTGAGGCATAGCAACACCTTCATTGCAGAAAAGTATAGCAACTTGCTTTATCAGAGGCTTTGTTATAGGAATGGCCCTAAAAGGGATCCACAAGGCTGAATGATGTTTCTTCTCACAGGCCGTCCAGAAGCAGTCCAACCCCACAGGAGATTTAAAACTTATGTCAAACACTGAGTCCCCTGAGGCATGTATCAAAACATAAATCTTATTTTCAGAAAAATCTCAAGTCTTTTAATAAGGTTTTCCCCTACATGAATTCTGTCAGGTGGATGGGCCAAACCCCCCTGATTTTGTAGGCAGACTGCGATTTTTTGTTGGGCAGGGCTGACACCCAAAAATGTTCCTTCATTTCTCCTGAAATGTCTCCACAAATTGAAGGAATCCATGAGAGTTTTGTCCCCAGCTGTATCAGGAGCTTGGGGAACCACACAATCACCCCATTGAGCATGGACCTCCATGTTACTTAGTTTGCCTCAAGGACCAGGGACTGGTTGGGTCAAGAGGGATTGCACAGAAGATATGGGAATGGTAGGACCTGAACCAGAGGGAGGTAAGGAAGTATCAACTGCCTCCCTCGAAAGCCCTTCTTGATTCTCAGTGGTAGACTCAGTCATAACAGTAGGAGCAGGGACCCCCGAAACATCAGAAACCCAGCCTCCCCCCTCTTTTGATAGCCACCCAGCCCCCTGCAATGCAGTGTTCACTGACCACTGTTTACTGCATTTATGTACAGAATTAGGTGCTGTACAGGCAGTATCAGTGTGCACAATAATCTCAGAACTAGATGTGCCGGCTACAACGCCCAACAGAACCTTAGAGTCACTAGTAATCATTACACTTGTAGAAGTTTCTGTTTGTACATGCTCAGGTGTCAATTTGTCAGTACTCACAGTGTCAGGGCACAATTTAACCTGAGGCAGCTCTGCAGTCCGATTCTCCACAGGATCACTCATAGCGAGGACCGCATCGCTAAACTCCAACAAGGACATCATCCTGTCTTCAACAGAATGCCAGCTTGCTGTCTAAACAGTTAAAGGAGAACAGTCTGCAATATTCATTCCTTCATGTGAAGGATGTACATCGAGTAGCTCATTTTCACGGTCACTCGCTCCCCTCCTAGGGGTTGACAGCACTCTTAACAGGTGCAACTGCTGTTCAGCACTGACGGCCTGCACAAATTCAACTTCATGCTGAAGATCAGCCTCAATCAATTCCCTTTGGCTTTCAGTACTTGGTCTGCCGCTTACCTCCTCCATAACGTCACTCAATAACAGATCCTTTTCACAAATAACTCCATCAGCATTTTGATTTTGATCCTGCATATCAGAATGAACTGCTCCTGCCATCTGCTCTGACAGACTGAGAGGCTCATCAACATCTATCAGCACACCAGCGCCCCCTACCACAGAGTGGAGGAATTATTTATTTCAAAACAAATACATCAGAACAAAAATACCAAAATGTACCAGGAATTTACAGATAGAACATCACAAGAAAAATAGCACAATAAAGAAAAACAGTGGTGACAAAGCAAAGCAACATTAAATCCAAGGAACATTTCTCCAGTAAGTCTGGAAAAGGCTAGAGTCCAAAATAGCACGTTCCCTCTCTTTTTGTTGTATCAGTGCCTTTTGATTTGTAGGATCAGCAACAATGGAGGGGTCTTCACATGCTGTAAAGAAAATTGACAGCGTGCCTGACATAAATAAAATTTAAGATGAGCAAAAATAAAATTTAAACTGTTGTAATGGTACCGGGACCCAATCCCAGAATAATCCCTCAAGATCAGACATTCATATGAAATATTATATACAGGATGCCAGTTCCAGTGAGCAACCAAATCATGCCAAAACATAGTGGTAAAGGAACACAATAGAAAAAAATGTTCTAAAGTTTCTTCCACACCCCCACATTCTAGTCTAATACACTGCCGTTCAGAAAGTGGTTTGTGCTTAAGGTTCCCTTTAACCCCAAGTTTCCCATGACAGCACAACCATTGAACATCCCATATAGTAGCAGGAATATGTTTATCATTCAGCAACCTCAAGGCAGTCTTCAATCTCGTAGGCAAACATTTCAGAAAATCTACTCGAACAGTAAAATTTTGCTCCATTATTGCCATATACAGGGATTTTCTATTTAAAGTGTGGAACATTAGTTTTGTAACATGCCAAGAGCTACACTTCTGCAAAGCAGGAACAGTAAAATCAGGAACATTTAGAGTAGAGGTAATGCGGGGAAAAACTGAACCCCATTTCTCAAAAAATGGTGTAAACAAAAAAGACATGCAAGGAGACCAAGAAGGACGTCCTTCTGATCCAAAATTGAAATGTGAAAAAAAGGAAAACTAGAACACTATAGGGTTAATCATGGCTAACCCTCCTTGTGATAATTTCAAACAGGTAAAATCCTGTTTAATAGGGTTTAATCAACTACCTCAAAGCATTTGAAAAAAACAGCTCAAAACCCGAGTGTCCAAATGCAAAGAAATGGAAAAAATCGCACTAATATATAGAAATAGTGGAAGCAAAAATGTCTTAATAATAAAAACCATCTTTTTTTTTGATAAAGACCAGGACTTCCACACCTGTACTTTCCGTTCCCCGATGTTAAGCTTCTCCATCCAATTAATGGCTGCTAAATCCCCGTTACCAAAAATGCAGCCTAGTATTTTAATGGGAGATGCAGAAATATGAATCTTCCCAATAGTAGAAATGAAAGGCCCATCCCCAATAAAAACACCAGAACTCTTACCAAAATTAATCTCTGCCCCGGAAATCCTAGCAAAAGAGCAAAAAACATCCATATATCGAAAAACAGAATCTGCATGTGAAACCGTGAGACAAACATCATCAGCATAAATAGCAATTTTTTGAGGCACAATCTCCAAACAGGGGAAAGTCCCCAAATGTTGCTATCATTAACAATTAAGCGAACTACATGGTCCAAGCAGAAAACATACAGTAGGGGGCTAAAAGGACAACCTTGTCGCAACCCCCAAAAGATAGGAACATCCTTCCCAACCAAGCCATTAATTACAGGGCAAACAATAGCATCATGAAAAAAAAAACAAGACTTTGCTGAATGGACCAATTGGGAATAGAACAAGTCTGTGCAAGATGTATGATCTCCATTGCAACAAACTGTAATCTATGGCACAGAATAGATGCTAAACATTTATAATCAGTGTTCAAAAGACTGATAGGTCTCCAATTGTCCAAATCATGTCTAGAGCCTTTTTTATACAAAAAAATAATAAGGGCAGCAGCAAACCTTGGAAAGATCCATCCAGACCCCAGCATTTCATTATACAGCTGACACAAAATCACACCGAGAACCTCAGAGAAACATTTATAAAATGTATTCATAATGCCATCCTCACCAGGAGAAACCCCCACTTTCAAATGAGCAATATTCTGCCTAACTTTGGCAACCATGATGGGATGCTTAAGCTCCACAGCTTGGTCATGTGTCACCCCAGGAGGAACAAAATTAAAAACCCTCCTCCCAGGCTGTATCAGAAAAAAAAGATCCATGTTGCTTCAATAAATAACCATCTATTACATCTAACATTTCAACATCAGTCACCTTCAAAACCACATCAGCAGAAAACAGGCCATCCATCAATTTAGAATCCACAACCTTCTTACAGGCTGAAAAAGGATCAGCAGATGGAGACTTTTACAACCCAAATCGCATTTCTGCCTGTAAAGAAACAGCCCTGTCATACTGATAACGATGCATAGCAGACTTAATATTATCAAGCTGATCACGAATCTATCCTACAGAAAGATCCGGAAAAGACATCAGATGGTAAAATTGATTCTGAAGCTCCAAATATCTAATATAATCAGTTTGTCATCTAGTCTGACCTAAATTAACAAAAAACTGCTTGATGTCAGACTTAGTATCCACCCGCCAAGACCTCAAATCATCATACATATCAATAACAGAAAGTCGGGAATGTAAAACATATAAACAAATTACCCTTGACCTCATCCTGGTTCAACAAGGAAGAATTCAATTTCCATCATGCAGGGACTGATGGAAACCACGGGGCAACTGCAAAAAAGCCTATCCGACAAACCAAAGTCATGTGGTCTGAAACTTCACAAAGTCTCAAGGAAAAAAGAGTGGATATCAAATATCTGGAAATGAAAAAATAATCAATCTGTGAAGAAAAAAACACTCCTCCTCCTATAGGTAGCCCCTGCATCCTGATATAGCTGCCTATAAGCATCAATCAGAACTGCAGTTCGAAGGATATCCTGCAAAGCATAAGTATCACAATAAATTTTCTGTTGAACATTACTGTGAAGTTTCAGATACAAACCGCAAATAAAATCTCCACCCCAAACCACATGTAATTTAGTAAACAAAAAAGGTTGAACTAGATTAAAAAGTTCAATACGAGCAGTTTTAACTTGCGGCGCATAAACATTAATGAGTCATAAAGAAAACCCCTGAAACACACAATCAAGGAGCAAAGCCCTCCCAGGCAGTAAATCAACCAGATGAAGAACCTGAACCTGAGTACTAGTAAAAAGAATGCCCAAACCATCGGCCACATCCTCTCCATGAGACCAGAAAGAAGGACCAGACACCCATTGTTTTTTTGCCAAAGTGACATCAGCTAAAGTGCTAAACCTAGTTTCCTGTAAAAAAATAATATCCACACCCAAACCCCTGCAGTAAGGTAAACAAGCCAGACTCTTCTTATAAGACTTCATACTTTAGGTATTAAGTGAGATTAGGTTTAAAGATGCCATAGAAAGTTAAAAATATCATTTGTCTTTCTTCCTCTTTTTCACAGCTTTCTTTTTGGTACGTTGAAGTCCCAGATTTAAACCACCCTCCCCCTCAATGTCCATTTCAGAAAGCCGTCCCGACTTGGAAGAAACGTTGGACTGGATCATGCAAAACTTAAAAAGGGTTGGTAGAGAGAACTGAAACAGTATGGGTACCTGTTTTACTAGAAGCTCTAGTAACCCTCTTAGGTTGTGGACTATGAAATTCAGGTTGGGGGGGGCATGGAGTCTGAGACTAGAGGTCGAGCCCAACCCCAGGATCAGGCTGTGCAGAAGGCCCAGAATGGCATGGATCCCGGGCCTCAGGAGAAGGCTTATGAGTTTCTTGGGCTTTATTAATTAAATCATCTTTATTCACACCACCTTGTCTATTCTGCCCAGCCCAAGGACACTGGTGATATGCGTGTCCCTGTTCATCACATACATTTCAGTGGAAGGTGTTATGACAAACTCCACTATCATGGTCAAAATCCCCACATAATGCACATTTGACCTTGTCACAAACACTACTCAAGTGTCGACTACTACCGCATTTGTAACAGGCCTTTGGCTGGCCTGGGTAAAAACAAACCCCACTGTCTTTACCCCAAACAAAACTGTTGGGGATATGTAAAACTTCATTCTCAACAATATGCAGTTTCACTTTGAACTTCCAACTACCAGTCCAAATACCCTCATCATCAATAACAGCTTCAGATGGTCCCAAAACATGACATTTATGCTCAAGCCAGAACTGAATATCCCCCACATTAATACCCTTGTTATGAAACATGACATGTAATGTTTTAAATGAAGGTTTAGTCAGAGGAATAGCAAAGAAAGGAATCCACAGTGGTGTAGATTTATAGGACTCATAAAGTTGCCAAAAATTTGTCCAAACCAGAAAAGGTCCTAAAACTAATGTCAAAAGTGTCCTCCCCCCTAACATTAATCAAGGCAAATATGTCTGAGGCAAGAAAATGCATGGACTCCTTCAAGAGTCATCAGGCAACAAAAGTCCTATCAGGATGTTCAGGCAGGCCTCCCTGATACCTGAGATGGACTGCATTTCATCTGGGGGCTTGCTCCAAGCAGTTACACTTAAAGAAATCTGAAAATCAAGTCCCTGGCTTACTGGAATCCCCTTGGGGAGAAGGAGGGGTAGAAACAACTGGGGGATCAGTCGGGGGAGCAGTCGGGAGAGAGTCAGCAGTGGGCTCCAGTTCCCAAGTGTCCTTAGACCCATCTGTATGAAGTTGAGCATAAGAAAGTAAAGGCAGACCTGAATCAAGACCAGCAGCAGTAGTCCCCCAAGGCTCCATATGGGAAGAAGAAAAAAACTCCCAATTGGAGTCAGGGATCCATTTGCCATCCACGCACATCCAGCCTGCATCTAACAAGGCCTGCTCCTTAGACCAACTGTTGTCAGTATCCAAGTCAGAATGCTTCCTCATACCATCATGGGTCGTGTCAGAATCAGGAAGTGTACCAACAGACATGGGAGCTACTGGCGGCTCAGAAACCACCGCAGAGCTGTTCCCTACCAGAGACAATACCACAGACTGCAGCACAGTGCACGTATTAGAATCGGGAGGAAAAACAACTGAAACAGTCTCACCCACTGCTCCCATTGCATGAGACTCATCATGCAAATCACTGTGAGACACGGGTCGAACTCCTGCCACCACGGGGTATGAAATGCCTCACAAAAGTTCCTCAGCCTACTCCACAGCAACAACATCCATCTTCTCCGACAACTGGCCACCATCTGCCATGCTGCAAACAGCACAGGAGGTCCCCCTACCAACGAGTAGGGGAATTTTTATTGAAACAACATCAAGTAACATAAATTTAAAAAAAATAACTTGTAAGAAAAAACCAAAAACTGTGTTTAAGTCACACAAAGAATTATAAAAAAGCAGGAGAAAAAGGAAAGAGAAAAAAGGCAAATGCATAACAAAACAATCAATGAAAGCCATAATTTATAATGAAGTTTAACCTCAAAAGCATTTGGTGATATTAAAGCAATCATTTATATTTAATAGACAAGGAAAACCCTTTCCACCAGGTGGTAACTTTTTTAGACGTATAAATTGCTGTATCTGAAATATATACAGTACCTTTTCCATAGCTACCCGTATCAGATTTTCTACTGTCTCAAAAGGCATCCTTCTTTGATATAGCACCCACTGACATCTAGCTTGCCAGAGATAGAATGTTAAACAACAACAAAAAAACATTAATGTACTTGTAGAATAATAAGTTCCTAAATTATGGAATCGTCCCAAAACCAGGGTATCATAATTCATGTTTTTCAACCATCTCATATTCATTTTGAAGCGAGTTAGAAATACCACTACTCACAGTGCAGTTTAACCCTTGCAAGGTATATCGTTTTATTTCCATCCTTGATTTTGAAGCAAGGTAATTAAAAAGAGATGTAGCATAGGAGCAATAAAATAAAAAATGTTTCATGGTTTCCTCCTTATTTATACAAGCTTCATATGGACAATTTCTCTCTGATTTAGCCTTATATTTTGCATTACCTCTGACATTAATCCTGCCATAGACTACCAGCCACAAAATTTCCCACATTTGCAATGGAATTCTAGAATTATTCAGTTGTGCTAATACCCGTAAGTTTTGGGCAGATGGGCAGTTTTTAAAACAGGGTTCGGTGGAATGCATTAAGAACATAACTTCTGTATACAACTGAGGCCCTGTATTACTAATAATTGTTTGTGTTGTTATGCCCCACTTATATAGTTTTTTTTGCAGCAGGGATAAACCATTGTGGGATAGAAATGTTATTAGTTAGTTTGGGTGGAGTGGTCTGCCATTTAATGATGTACCCTGATAAGTTTATTTCACTGCAATAAGAATATATTGTTTCATCAAACATTAAGCTGCATTTTATTGAATGAGTAAAGAATAAGCTATAAAAAAAACCACCAGTTCTATCATACCTAGACCTCCTTTTTCTTTCTTAAGAGACGTGTATTGACACTTGATGAGGTTTAGTCTGTTGCCCCATAACATTTGAAAAAAGATGCTGTATAATCTCGTCTCTAACTGTGGTGGCGGTGGAAAAGTCATTGCAACATACGAAATTATAGGAATAAGGAATTGTTTAATGAGTTGTATCCGCTTAAGCTTAGCTAACCTCCAATGCCTCCATCTCTGTACTTTAGAGTCTACCTTGTCTAGTACTAAATCACAGTTAAAAGAGGGGATATTTTGCATCCCAAAATAAATACTCAATATTTTGAGGGGTTCTGATGAACTTGTTATCCCTTTTATACAGACTCGGTTAGGGCAATCAGTTCCTATATAAAGCCCTTTACTTTTCAATATATTCAATTTAGAATTAGAAAGAACAGAATAATTATTCATAGAATCCAAAAAGAGAGGAACTTGGGTATGATCTTGAAAAAATACACAGATATCATCAGCATACGCATTCATATGAAATACTATATTCTTGTCTGGACCTACAACACTCTTCCATTTAGGGATGTTTGTTAAAAGATGTACTAAAAGGTCTAATGTAAAGATATAGAGGACAGAGCTGAGGGGCCAACCTTGTCGTACACCCGTTCGTAATGAAATACCTGTTGTAATGTGGTGTCTAATAATTAGATGTACTTTTGCCCCATAGTATAAAGATTTAAGCCAATGTATCATTTGCAGCGGGATGCCATATGCTTCTAGGGTTAAAAAAAGAAATGGGTGTGAAACACTGTCAAAGGCTTTATATTGGTCAACTGATAGTATACATCCTTGTCCTTTTTTGTGTCCCCATATAATCAATCAAGTCTCTAAAAATCATCAGAGCATGTTGTATTTTTCTGTCGGTTAAACCACAGAATTGCCAAGGGGATAATACTGTTTTAGCATAATTTTTTTATTCTATCATTAAGAATGATGGTAAATATTATATAATCAGTGTTTAGAAGTGTAATTGGTCTCCAATTATCAATAGAATATTTATCTCCAGATCTGAACAAAAGAATCAACAAACCGTCTGTGAACCAAGAAGGTATATTATGGGTAATAAAAAAATTACAAACTTTTCCAAACACCTGGACAGTGGTCCTGAAAAAGTTTTAAAGAAATCATTAGTCAAACCATCCAATCCAGGAGATGTACCATTTTTTAGAGTCTTGATGGCTCGTTCAATTTCATTAATTGTGATTGGCTGTATTAGGTTAGTCTCAATTTTTGGTACTATAGGGACTGATATGGAGTTTAGAAAGTGTTTTATCGTGGTTTCTGAAGGAGATTGTAAAGGGATATGAGACAACATAAATTCTTTGATCACTCCATGTATTTCTTCTATTGAGGACACAATGTCTCCTTTTTTATTTAGTAAAGATTCCAAAAGAGTAGAGTTTTTGCATGTCCAAAAGGCTTCAAATGGATCTTCATGAGGGGTTTTCATTGCTCCATATTGTAGTAGGCCTTTCATAGCCTTAGCCCTATCATATTGATGCTTCATTAATTCTTCTTTAAGTTGTTTTATCTGTCCTGAATAATCAAATTTGGAGGTATTAGCCAAAAAATATAGATTTTGTAATCTTTGCCTAAGTTTTAGATATGTTCAAAATTTAATGTTTTCCCTGGTTTTCCCTTGTTTCAGGAAATAATGTTTAAAATTTATTTTAGAGTCTGCCCACCAATTATGTACCTCTTCATATAAAAAAATGAACAGATAATCTGGCAGTCAATATGTTAGTTACATGGTTTTGTATCTCCTGATCAGTTAAGGTGGAGGAGTTTAGTTTCCATCTTGGCCTGATATTTGATTTATTTGTACCAATAGAAAAGGACCCAAGTAGCAAAAGATGATCTGAAAAAGTTGTAACTAAAATCTGAAATTGCATATTGGATAGAGTTTTGGAAACAAATATATAATCAATAATAGATGTATATTTGTTTTTTTTTGAAAGGTAAATTTAGATCCAGAAGTTTGTAATGTGTTACAATTAAAAAGATCTGTAGCTTCTATTAATTCCTGTAGAGCATTGAAGTCACAATATACTTTTTTCCTTGCGGAAATGTTGTGCTAGAAGTGGGGTTTAAAGTACAATTAAAATCTCCACAAAGAAAAACTGTACAGGAGGTGAGTAAATAGGCTTTTAGACTATTAAAAAGAGCCACCCATTCTGACTTTACCTGTGAACCATAGATGTTTATGAACCTACAATTCAAATTTTTCCACACCCCATCGAATATCAGAGCTCTCCCTGGTACTAAATCAATTAGTTTGATCAGTTCAAAGTCAAAAGAGTTAAATAGAAAACCTACACCATTTGCAGGTGCTGTTCCAAAGGACCAGAAAGAAGGTCCCCACACCCATTCTCTTTAAAATACCCGTGCCTGGTCATTGGTAAATATCCAGGTCTCTTGCAAAAAACATATAATAATATGGTCATCATGAATGTAATTATACACCACATTTCTTTTTTTTAATAATTCAGTAAGCTATGGATATTTAATGAACCAATGCATAAAGAAACCATATATACTGTATATTTCTTTGTTAGATTCAAGGCTCTTTTTTCCTCTTTTTCTTTTTCTTCCCCTTATAATCTGATCTGGTTTGTGAGAGGGTGCTATTTTCTGTTTTAGTGGATTGGGAGTCTAAGTCTCCTAACTCCATCTCAGTATCCCCCCATTGGGTGGGTAGAATGGAGAAGGGAATTTTCGACTCTATTCCCCCAGAGATTGGGGTTGTCCCCCTTTCAAATTCCTAGCCAATCTATGGACTGAAACAGTAGTAAAAGGTGGAGGATTAGAAGTATTAGCTACAATTTCTACTGGGTCAGTATAACAGACAGGAAAAGAGGCATCTGTAGGCATAACTACTGAAGGGGGGGCCACCTCTAAATTCAAAGGAGGATCTGAAATTGGAGGAGGTGGGGGGGGTCTTCCGAGAGAGGTCTAATCAGAATATCAGAAAATGGAGCAGGGACTGACTGAGAGGTAACAGAGTACCGAGCATTCTGTATGAGAAGGTCTGGGCTTAAACAAGAGGCCTTATTTTGTGCAGCCCATGAACATTCAGAAAACACATGCCCCGTCTCCTCACATAAATCACATCTAGTGAGATCTGCACATTGAAAAGCAATATGCCCGATCTCTCCACAATTATCACACCTGGGCTTATCACAAGAGCTAGAAAGGAGTGTTTTGGATCCACATTTGTAACAAGCCAGAGGTTGCCCTGCATAGAAGCAAATGCCTCTATCCCTTCCTAATAAAAAAGAATTAGGAATGTGATCAATTCCAGCCTCAGATTGTCTTAATTTGACTTTATATCTCCATCCCCAGTCCAAAATAATTCTGTGTCCAAAATGGCCTCAAGAGGGCTCATCACATCACACTTCTGACTGAGCCAATAAGTTATATCTTCTACATGGACCACCTCATTCCAGAACATCACAGTAACATATTTTATTAATGGTTTAGTTAGAGGAATAACCAAAAAGGGGGTCCATGTAGGGGAAAACTTGACTTGATTGTACCTTTCCCAAAACAAATCTAACCCATAAGCTGATCGGAAACTAATATCAAAATTATCCTCCCCAGAAATGTTGATAAAGGCAAAAACATCCTTTGGGATAAATTTTAAAGAGTCTTTCAATAATAGTTTGCCCACATAGTGCCTGTCAGGTTGAATTTCTAGGCCACCTTTATAACGTATGCGCACTGCATTTCGCCTGGGGGCTGCTTCCTTTTTAATTTTGGAGAACAGTTCAGAGAGAAGTGGTTTATTTGTATCAGCAGAAGCTTGTGGGTCTTCAGTCACAGGTGTAGATACATCAGTTTTCAAGTTGTCAGAAAAGTTTTGGTCTGTAGGGGTCTTTTTTTCTGGTTGGATAGTGTGTTGTTCAAACACAGAGTCAGTCTTAACTGTTTCCGCTTGTGGTCCCATAGGCAAGGTGAGACATGAGGCCTTTGGTCACCATTCAGGAAAGTTTTGGGTAAAATTAAGCATGGGGTCCTAGTCTGGCGTAGGAATCCAAATACTCTTTTCAGTTCTTGTCCAACCTGCCTCACTTAATGCTTTCTGGAGGGACCAATGTTCTCCTGGTGAAATGGTAGGCAATACAGCTTCTATATTCTTTATTTTTGCCTCATGAGATATCTCAGAATTTATCAAGTCGTTCTTAGGTTCATTCAAAATAGAGGATGTTGTGGTAATCATTGGTGTAGTATCTGTCATTTGTGCAGTTTATTTAATATTATAAACATCTCGCAATTCCGGTTTTGAATTAGTTTCTTGAGAGAAGGAAAATACTGTCGAACCGTCTTGATTCATAGGAGAGGTTTGATATAACACAGCAGCATTTTGTTCCACTAAGGGAGCTGCTGGCACTGTAGCTCGAAAAACAAAACCTTCAATTTTAGAAAGGGTAGGATTTGAGAGCTCTGCACGATTCACCTGACATGCAAGCGCCACACCTCTCATTTTGTTCGTCTCAAGAGAATCACCCTCAGAGTTTGTTTCAGTCAGAGTCTTTGTGTTGCTAATATTTAAAATAATGGGTTTCTCCGGCTCTTGGCACAAACGATCAAGAGCTCCTTTACTGCCATCTGGAGAAACCGAAGTTTTAGAGTTAGCAGGAGCATTCTCTGTAGAAAAGAAAAGCAGGCTTACCTGGCCTTTCAGAGTGAGTTTCAGCTGCCACGTCACCCTGGAATGCAAGCCTGTCAACAGGTGAGCCAGGAGTTTAGACAGTGGGTGTAGTTCCTTGTAGTCAAGCTAGTTTTGCAACCGAGCGCTCTTTTTCTAAAGAATGTCTCTCGTTCTCTGCAGTTAATAACTCTTGTAAGGATTGCTCATTTATGTCACCATCAAGCAAAGTCTGGTCGGATATTTTAACTTCAGGCTGTACTACGCTGAAATCAGCATTAGCAATTACTAGCTCCGAGTCTCCAATCTGCTGTATATCGGTAAGAACATCCATAAAGACTTCTGAATCATCCAAATCGTCCGGCTTCAATGCCAGTCTCCCCCCCCCCATCTGGGATGTCCTACTCTTCTGGCTTTCCACATGAAGTGGCCATGGCTCACAGTCAACAAGTCCCCATACTGCAAGAGTAGGGGAAGTTTCCACGATCTCCTGGCCAGTACTCCCCTTCCCATAAAACCAGTTCATGTAACTGTCCAAGGCTGTGTGTGGGTGTTGATGTGTGAAATGGCTGCCACCAGTCACTTCACTATCAGTCTAGCACTGTTTATAAAGAGCTTTGGGATACAATACATATAAAAAGTACTATATAAATGCTGATTCTTCCTTTACAACACGTGTGCCTGTATAAGAAGGGGTCCCTTTTTCTCCACGGCACATCAGTCCTAATTTCTGCAACAGGCCTACTAGGCCTTCATGGTAGTGCTTGTTCATTCCGGTGGCATGAAATTATTCATTTCTGTGGCAGAATGCAGTCCTGCCTTTGGCTGAAATATACTGTGATGTCATTGATGACATCACATGCTGAGCAAGGAGGAGGGGACTCAGTATAAACAAGGAAGGGAAAGGAGCCAGGCACTATAGAAAACTATACATTTACGTGAATAATCACCATGAGAAATTCATTCTGCAGCACTACATATGTTCTGCAGCATGATGCCAGTTCAGTAGAACATTCCATGGCTGAGGAATCAGAGAATTCCAGGGGCCTTCTGTATAAGGCTGGATGCATGGTGAGAGGTGGCAGACCATGAGGACATGGAGCTACTAACTGGGGAGGTCCTACTCTACCCCAGCTCTCATTGTGGGTGAATCGGGGAGGTGGAGCCTTTCCATATAAATACTTATTGGTTATTCAGCGCTCACTGCTGGCTTTGTTTTTATGTACTGCTATATTTTGCCTTGTGTAGCATTTAAAGCAGCAGCGCAATAAATTCTTTTTTCTAAAAGCTGGCTTCAGTTATAATTAATAAAAAAATGTAAGCATACCTGACTGAATTCTGCTTTTCTAGTTCTATGCAGTGTACCATGAGTTTTTTTTTAATTTTCTTGATCCTAACCCTTTCCAGGTCTGCAGTGGTATTTCTAAGTCAAATGTGGTGGCCATCTTTTTTCCCAGAGGAAAAAAAAATGAAAACAGTTATAAAATACTAATTTTTCTGTGGAACTAGAAAAATTTACCACCAAGTAAAACTGGAAGATGCCTGGAATCTTTTATAGAACAAAAGGGTAGGGTCAATATTTTTATACAACTTTGTTGCACTGTTGCTTTTTTAAAAAAAAATCATAATTTTATTAGAGGCAGTCTCGACTTGGTCTTCCTCCTGGGGATCGAAACTCTGGCTTGGTGGTGGAACCGGTCAGATGGTCGGATCATCACACTGTGGGATTCAGCTTTTTCACCCCCTGCATAGGCTGGCCGCTGTGGAGATGGTCAGATGCCGTCCTTTATGGGATGTGAGCCCTGATGGCCTATCGGTGGTATTTGACCTATTGGTAATTCCGGAGGCAAGTGGGAGTCCAGAGAGCCTGGTTCAGGTCTATAACAAGGCCGTTACTATGGCCCTGGACTCTATCATGCCTGTCCGAGTTCATCCTCTCTTCCTTCACCCTTGGCCCTCATGGTTCAAATTGAGGGAACCTTGAGGGAATTGCGGCAACTTGGATGAAGGTTAGAGTGTTGCTGGTGGAAATCCACCCTGGAGGCTGACCGCCTTAGACTGATGGAACATTATCAAGTCTATCAATCAGCAATCACCCATAGGAAGGCAGAGTTACTGTCCAGGGAGATTGCTGCTGTTCAGAACCGATCAGCTAAGCTGTTTTGAACCATGGATAGGCTGTGCAACCCAGCCTGTCTTCAGGTTTGAAGAGCCTTTTTAATAGATTGAGTGTGATGAACTCACTCGGTTCATTGCAGATAAGGTGGCCAGCATCAGAGCGGAGATCCAACTGGCACACTCTGTGGGAGCTGCTAGTGGTTGGTGTACGGTCACTCTTCCTTGTTTTGTCTGGAGTTCCTTCGACCGGCTGAAACTTGGGGATGTTGTGTGGATTTCCAAGGGTATGCTCCCAATTTGATGTAGTTTGGACCTGGGCCCAGATTCCCTGATTATAGGTTGTTGTGACATTGTTGGCCCAGTCCTTGCAGGATAGTTTGGTACTCCTTAGAGTCTGGTGAGTTTCCTATCTCCCTGAAGGAGGCGGTGGTGACACCTCTCCTGAAGAAAGCTGCTCTGGACCCAGGCTGCCTTGCGAACTATAGATCAATCTCTAACCGTCCCTTTGTTGGGAAGGTGATTGAGAAGGTTGTGGTGCTGCAACTGGAGAACCAGTTGACCATCCATGACATTTATGAACCTCTCCAATCTGGTTTTCACAAGAGGCATAGTTCCAAAATCTCTCTGGTTTGGGTGCTCAATGATCTCCTGATGGCGAGAAATCAGAAATGCCATTCTATCTTGGTACTTCTTGATCTCTCTCTTTAGCTTTTGACACCGTGGAATGTAGGGTGTTCCTCGAGCATCTGAGGTTCATCTGTGGCCTGTCTCATACAGCTCTCAGGTGATTTAAGTCTTTCCTCACTGGCAGAACTCAAAGGGTGGTGTCAGGGAATTTTTTCCTCTGACTTATTTTCTCTGCCATGTGGGGTCCCTCAGGTCTTGATGTTGTCCCCCATGTTGTTCACAGTGTACAGTATATGCTGCCTCTCGGAGACACTGCAAGATGGTGTGGGCTGAGGTTTCACTGCTATGCTGATGATATCCAGCTCTACCTGTCTTTTGCACCTAACCAGGACAGTGCAGACTTGGTATTTAACAAATGCCTCACTGAAATCCAGGATTGAATGAACTCCAGCTGGTTGAAGTTGAACTCAGGAAAGACTGAGGTGATGGTTGTGGATCCGGGCCACCAGACAGAGGGGTTGGGGGCTGGCCAACATTCCAGACTTTGCCTGGGAGGTACCCAGCTTCTTTCCTCTGAACGGGTGCAGGACCTGGGGATGATTCTTGATGATGGGCTGACACTGTGTTCTAGGTGTCAGCAGTCATCAAGTCCTCTTTTTACCATCTGAGGAACATCACCAGGGTCCAGCACCTTGTTCCATCCTGCGACCTCCCTACATTGATCCATGCCTTTGTGACCTCATGCCTTGATTACTCCAACTCCCTTTACCTAGGGCTTCCAGGGGTTGATATCCACCACTTTCAGCTAGTGCAGAATGCTGCAGTCCGGTTGTTGACTGGGACCCCTCATGCGAGTCATATCACACCGGTGCTGTGCAAACTGCACTGGCTGCCTATTCAGTGGTGGATCACTTTCAAGGACGGGCTTCTGATCTACAAAGCCCTACACAGACAGGGCCCAGACTATCTGAAAGAGCTCCTGTCCCCCTACTGCCCCGGGTGACCACTCCGCTCAACTGACGAGGGGTTGCTAGAGATTCCCATTGTATCTTTGAAGACATCCGGGGCCCATGCATTCATGTATGTTGCCCCAACTCTGTGGAATTCTCTACCCCATCAGATATGGGAGTGCATGACCATGGAGAGCTTTAAGAAGGCCCTAAAAACACACCTATGGTTACAAGCATACCCAAACTGATTTTAGCCCTGTACAGTGTATATCTGTTTGATTACTTTTTTTTCTATCTGTTCATATTGTTCAGTACTTTGACAATTTGAAAGGCGCTTTATAAATAAAAAATATTATTATATCATTATTTTTTCACAGAGAAACAGACATGATATAGAAAACAATGGTATTACAGTTTTTGTAAGCGTTGTTATGTAATGTAATGTAAGTAACAGTAATGACAACTTCAGGGCACTGCTGCTTTAAATGCAAAAACAACTGTGTTGGCAGTTTTTAGCCTTTGAAGATCATTTTAGCAGTGTCAGTGGCTCAGTAGGTAGCACACTCACCTCTTGAGGCTGGGAGATCAGAGGGCTGTGGGTTCAGTTCCCACATCTGGCACTTGGGTTAATATCCCAGTACTGACACTGTAGTGCAGCATGAGAGGGGTGCTGCACTTCTGAGGTGCCATCTTTCAGATGAAACGTTAAACCGAGGTCCCATCTGCCTGGATTACTGGTAGTTCAGGTGGATGTTAAAGATCCCATGGCACTTATTGAAGAGAGTAGGGGAATTTCCCCAGTGTCCTGGCCAAATTTCCCTCATTCACTAAAAAAAAAATACCACCAACAGCTTAATCTGGTTCAAGGTCAGTTGGCATTCATCTGTATCCCCCTCCCCTGGGTCATGCCTGAAAATAGGCAGGATTTGTCTAGTGCACTTACCTGGTCAACAAAACTAAATAAAAATAAATAAATAAAATTTTGGAGTCTTTATGGCTTAATACAGTTGTTTATACAGCAGTCAACCTAAATCTGTGCTTCTTGTCTACTGTATGTTCTCTATACAAGTATATATATATCTATATATTTCACTACTTGATTCTGTGCTTGCTGTATATGTAAGCATTATAAAACGGCAAGAAAAATCTAGAAACCTCATTGGCTGAGAGATGTCACATGACTGTGCATTACATTCCTAGCACTGCATAGTCAGGTGCCGGATATCATTACCAGGAAAAAGTCATCACTTACAAAATCAAGGACAATTTCATATATATGTTTTCTTATTTAACATGTATTTAAACAATGGTTTATGTAAAAAAAAAATATTAAAAAAGTTTCAATTTACATACGTATAAAAGTGCAGTGAACTATTTTACAAGCAAAAGAAAGCAACTCCAAGATATGCATTAAAGAATTTGAATGCACTTCCCAGGAATGTAAGGACACTTGGCTGTTGGCCTGGTGCCTCACTCTCCTGGAGCATGAAGGCTTACTGCTTACATAATCCACAACAGGGCATGTGTTTCTTGGGAATTAATGTACTGCCCAGGTGTGTTCTAAGATGCGGGGCTGAAGTCTGAGTGTCCTTCAACCAATTAGAAAGTGCATTATTTCCCAAGGAAACACATGCCCTGGAGTAGGTGTACTGTACTTATAAAATGGGTAAATGGTCATTAATTAACTACAGAAACATTTTGAAATTAGAGTAAAATGAAGATTTCTTGTAATGCGAGTAGATTTGAGTCCAGTGAAGACTTCTTGTAGTGCGAGTAGGTTGTTACTAGGCAAAATTGCCTTGGAGTCAATTATGACCTCCCACAGTTTGAGCCAAAGGATATTCTTTACCCTGTTGACAACTCTTGCTACTCTTGCATTGACCTGTAGTATGCCAACTGATATGTCCACCATGTAGTTTACCAATTGGTTGTATTCTAGGGTATCAGCATGCTTTGAGTTCTTAGGCATTGCCTTGGACAGTAGTTCTAACCACCTGAGTTGCAACCCGCTGGCATACACCGTGGCTGCTGCTGCTCTATTTGCCTTACCTGATATTTTGTAGGTCTTCCTCAACATATCCTCCAACTTCCTATCCACTGCATCCTTCAAGGGAGCTGATCCCTTTGCTGGCGCTCTTAGAATGGGATTGAATCACATTGGTAGTGTGAAGCATTGCAAATAATGGCAATGTAAAATTGCCTATTTCAATCCTGTTTATATACATTTTTAAAACAAATCTCCTACAAGTGAAGCTGGCATGCTATCTCCTCCCTAATACTCCAAGCTGTACAGCGTGTCAGCTCTCTCTCATATTAATGATGCTCACGCAACAGCATTGTACTGGTGGGTGCCATGACTTATGGCTGTGTGCCACTTGTTGTAGCTGATCCCCTTCCCATAATGCCTCTGCACCACTTGTTTTCACACAAACAGTGCCAGTAACTCCTCCACATCCCCCCCCCATAATGCTAACAGCTGCTGTACGACAATTTTTATAACCTGAAATCCTGCCTCCCACTCATTCTAACACTGGCAGCACTGCTAATCTCTGTGGCACTATTTGCCCCTGCACTTACTAAGCACAACAATTGCGCAACAAAAAATGGCAAGAAAAGATAACTCGCCTTGTCCCATGCTCGCTTATTATTGTTATAGGTAGTACTTTTCATACTTGAACTATTTTGAAATATACCTGGTAACGCATCAGTTTGCTTATTGAATTTATTGTTATTGATGTGAAGAAATGAAAGAATTTTAATGGTGAAATCAGAACCTTTTTAAATAGGCAGAAATTTGCATGTTTGATAGCTCGTAGGCTGTTGATCAATTGATAAAACAAACATGTTCTTCCAATGATACACTGCTGCTTCTTCTTGGTTATGAAAATGGTACATGACTGTGCATCCTCTGTTGTATCACCTTCTTGATGGAATCCTCTTCCACCTAACACTTGCCATGCTGTATTAGCTGATGATTTAAAAGTTTTAAGAAACTACTCTTATAACTAAGCATTTCATAGCAAAAATATTGATTAACTACAGAGACTTTTTGAAAATTGAGCTCCTGATTGGCTACTGGATCACTCATTATTGTTTTAGAAATGACCAATCCAGCTGGCAGCTGATGCTTTGTGATATGCACAGTTCACACCACACAGCTAAAACCTATTTGAAACAAACAAAAAATAACAGGAAAAATGAAAGCTGTTACTGCAATTAGACTTATAATCACAATGACAACCTCGAAGCCAGTCAGTTCCTAGGATTAATGACCAGCTGGAGGGAGGTGGTCTGAGGCTCCCATCCCCTAACCGGTCATTAATCCCTCAGTCGTTGTTGTTTAATCACACTGCTACTATAGTTTGCACAATCTTTACATTGAGCAAATCAAACACTTAGTACACTGGGGCTTGTATTTCAGAATTTATTCCTAGTTCCAAAATTGTGCAGATCCTGTTTTGTTTTTTAGTCCTTAATTTTAACTGGTTGTTATATGGAGTAAGCCATTAATTGTATGTATAGTCATATAAAATGACACTCAAAATCCAATTTTTTTCCAATTGGACAGTAGACCTGTGGGCAGAGGAGCCCAGCAAGAGTTCAGTGATCACTGATTGGATGAAGGTGATGTCTACGTAACTACCAAAATCTCCCTGGGAGACAAGGCTCTTTACATAAGTTGCCTTTACAGATCACTCTATACACCCCAGGTCTGTACTCTGTCATATCAAAGACGACATCTGAGACCACCCTCCTAATGCTGACCCGATCATCCTCAGGGATTTCAACATCAACTGGTTCCACACCCGGGATACTGAAGCTAGAGACTGGACCTCTGAAATTTACCTCACCCAGGTAATTTCATCCTCTGCTAGGCTTAACTTGAAGACCATAAATGAATGTGTATAGACTAGATTCTCCAAATAGGCCCAACAGCATAGTGAGGGCACATTCGGGCCCTCTAAATGGCCATAGCCTTCTTTGATACAGAAGTACAAAATGGCCAACCCTCCCATGCATTAAAGTAAGATCCTTTAGAAGTCAAAACATCAACATTCCCCAATCTGAGCTTGAGAACTGGAACTGGGACAGACTTAAAACCATCACAGATGTGAACTCTGCCGGGGACAACTTTGCTGGTGATCTCATAGCAATCTATGAAAAACTCCTCCTAGTTACACTAGTAAGAGTAGGAGGTTGAAAACATAATTGGATCACACCAGATCTCCTGGACTGCTTTTGAGAACATGATTAGACCTGGAAAAAAAAAAAAAATTACACATGATGACAGGGACTAGAAATCATGTAGTCAGCTCAGGAATGTCATAGTAACTGCAGCCAAAATGGCCAAATCAGCTTACTACATATAGACATTTGAGAGGCAAATAGCAATAAGCTAATAAAAACCTCTGGCCTGGTATAAATTGAAAAGGCTCAACCTCAGCCCATCTCGCACCTAGTCTACAAAACCATACTCATCTTAGGAAACCTGAAATGGCTGAGGCCTTTAAACTGTTCTTTACCAACCTTAACCTTTCAGCATCTACTAAAACACATTCCTCCCATCAGACCCAATCGGTATCTAGTGAGGATAGTGACTGAATATAAGCAACCGTCAAAACAGTGACTCATAAACAGCACTATCCTCATGTGCTACCCTGCAAGGGTAGTGCCCCTATGTGAATGCGACTGTAGAGAAGGGTAACCAGAAGGGGAGAATAGCAAGGGGAAGGGGAGGGACAGGGAAGAGGGTTTGTAAGGGGATAGTGTGCCTGCTGCAGTCAAGCTAGACATGTGGTGTGGTGATGAGGGTGGCTAGCTCTGGCACAGCAGGTACTGGGTTTGGGACTTAGGACCATGGGAAGAAGTTTGTGGCTACATTTTTTTTGTGTGGAATCTGGAGTGTTGCCCCCGCCACAACATGTACCCCCCTGGAGTTAGTAATCTTTAAGCAGGAGGGTGCAGGTGTGTGTGCGGGTGGAGGCACAGCTCCCCCTCTACGGATTGGTTGCCGGATGTCTGATAGCCGGCATTTGTATATTGCCGATTTGCTTTTTGGTGATATATACTCGCCATAATAGCAATCACAGTTCTGCAATCGCTATTATGACATGGAACCAAATCAATCTCCTTTATGCTTTGCTGAAATGTGTTCCATCAGCATGGCAGCAAAACTAGTCCCATCTATCTTTACTAACATCAACCAAGAAGAGATCCTAATATTACCGTAGAAACTAAATACCTCAAAAAGTGCATGCATTGACTGCCTGGACCCCCACCTCCTAAAATCTGCAGCATTACAACTTGCAACACTCTTCAACATCTCCATCCATAAAGGACTAATCACTGCAGTCTGGATGCTGACCTCCTATTTTCAAATCTGTTTTTTCCACAGAACCGAACAGCTTCCATTCCCTTTGTCTTCTATCTGTTCTCAACAAGATGCTTGAAAAACTTGTCCGTAAACAGCTGCTAGATTTCATCTTGCAATCTGGTCTACTTTCAGACATTTAACTGAATCACTCTACATGCGCTGCTCTTTAAAAAAAAAAAAATTACATAGCAGCATAACTCTCAGTTGTCCCATATTATGAGGAGCAGTTCCTCCGTTCACCCCAGAAAAGCCCTCTGTTCCACACTTAGTGGGTACTGTCCCACATTTTATGCTGAAATTTTATAGCAGAAATCCAAACAATGAATGTAAATAAAATGCTGCTCAATAAACAAAAACATTGTGAACATTAAAACATACATTCCACTTGGGGTGCCGGGGGCTGGCAGGGGAAGGAGAAGATTGAGCATCCGGATGACTGCTGTCCTCTCCTGGAGTGGGTTGGGTGGGAAGCCTCACTCTGTAGTGTCCCCGGTGGAGACCAGGGGGTATTACAAGAGCAGCACACAAGAGGGGACAAGAAAAGCATGAAAATGCACGCATGCCGTCTGGATGATGGCGGCCCCGCCTCCCTGCATCTCCCAACCGTGATGCTTCCAGGCTGCATTTCCGTGCCCCGGTGAAGCTGCAATGGAGTGCTTCATGCACTTCAGTCTCTCCTCCTGATAGCCCCGGCAGGATATGGGAGAGCCCCCCCCCAGCAAAGGGATATGGCCGGGACAACAGGGGTGTCAGAGCAGCTGGATGGTGGATTGGTTGGAGGATGCAACAGCAGGACCTGGCCGCCCGAAGGAGAGGATGAAAGCGGGCATGTAGGAGGAGGTACAAACAGATAATGCAAAAAAAAAAAAAAAAAAACATATATTCTGAGCTTCTATCTTTGTGATTTGATGAGGTGTTACACATTTGGCCTATTAGTTCCACATTTTAAAGTGCAGTGTTCCACATTTTGGGCTTGAAAGGTTGAAAGATATGCATAGCAGTCTCAGTAGATATGGAATCTTACTGCAAGGGAATTTGCTTTGATCTTACAAAGGCCTTCGTCTCAGTGTACCATGCCATCCTACTACATAAACTGTAACATCTATGACTGTCCCAGCCTGCTCATAAGAGGCTCAAGGCTTACCTGATGGGTAATTTGCAAGTGGTCAAAGTACATTGTGTGACTTTCCCTCCAAGATCACATAACCCTGGTGTATATTAATGGCCTTTCCTCGGTTCACTGCTCTTCAGTCTATTTGCAAATAATCTTCCCTCCTTTTGTGAAACTCAGAATACCAGTAGCCACCTATATGCTGATGGCATTGTCATATAAGAAAAGTCCTAGTCAGTGGATGACCTCATCTCTGCTCTGTGTAAGACATTAAAGGGACACAGTCAACCCTTTTTGCATCATATTATTTTTAGTAGAAAACCCACATTTTATGATTGCTTACATTCTCTAAAATTCATTCATGTTGCTGGTTGTTTTATCTACTTCCTTTCTTAGCAGAACTGAAATACATGGGAATGGTGTAATTATACCCAACCTTGTTTTGTTTCAAATCCTTGATCTAATCTTAATGCATACTTCCTGAACATAAGGAACACCCCCAAAAAGTGCAGCCACCCATGATTCAATAGTCTCTTCTTCCCCCTTGCATCATGAGTGGCTAGAATGTATTGGGGGTGTTCCCAAGTCCAGGAAAGAAGCAGTGGGAGCTGTTCAAGGACTGCAAATAATGTGGGCAGTCTGTTCTTATTTTGAAAAGATAAAAAGGAAGCAGAACTAAACTATCAGCTTTATCAGCAGTCTCTACAGAATATGACCAATCATAGCTCATGTTTTTTCTTAATCAAGGGACACTTTGAGGCACAAGGGGGTTGACACTGTCCCTTTAAATGAAGCGGGTATCCTGGGGGGGGTGGTGAGACACTATAAACTGTACATGTTTGTACAGGGTATTTATTTCATCCCTGCTTATGGGGGGACCTTAAATTATTATTTTACTAGATATGTGTGCCTTGGAAAGCAAAGGAGTACATTATTCCTTTTACTTTCTGTACATTTTGTCATTTTTGGATGATGTAACCATTAGAATGAAAGCTATTGTAATTCCCTGTCCCTTTTAGTGTGAATGTTATAAATCCTGCAGTCTTGTCTAGCCTTTCCTCATACTTCTTTCTCCAACATCTCTTACAGAAAATTTGATTTTTTTTACTGTTCGTGTATGACAACTGTTTTGTACATTCACTACTTTTAAACCAACAGGATATAAGCAATTGTTTTAGTAGGGCCAGAAATACGGCTTGTTTTTACACACACACACACACAAACACACACACACACACACACACACACACACACACTGACTGAGACAGAAAGTGAAACAGAGTACATATATAGAGACTAAAAGAGAACAAGATTAATGAATCATTGTACATGTACTGTATCTCAGTCATATTGTGTTTTTTTTTACTAATTGCTATGACTTTCTAGACTCTGTATTATAGTTTGAGATATGACTTGAGAGTGCATACATGATTTGGAAAGCCACAAAGAAACTAGGGTGCCTCTTTTTTACCATCGCCTGTGTTAAAAAATGTAATGCGTTTTGTTGTTTTTATTAAAATGTACTTTGGGACGTGAGTCTGGGAATGGCACTAGATAAATGGAAACTGTTGCTGTTGTGTTCCTGGAAGAGCCATTGCTTAAGAAATTCAATTGTGGCTGAGAAATCAAGGAAGTACAATATGTCTCTATAAGTACTTTCTAAATTGTAACCGCTATGAGCAGCAATCGTCTGATCATTGTTTACCCAATCTGAAACTAAATATTACTGAAATTAACATTTTGTATACAAATGAAATTGGACTATTACGTAAAATTAACCCCATGCTTATAAATACCAAATGTGTTCCTGTATGCAGTTGTTTTGTCAAGACCTTTCATTTTTGACAAGACAGTCCAAAATGTGGCTTTCCTGTGAGTTCATTTGTTGTCTGGAGGACAAACGTGCATGCTATATAGTATATTACTAGATACCATAGACCTGTTGAAACAGCATGTTTTTCTGATGAAGCAAGTCTCTACTTGTCTCTGATGAAGCAGCATAACATTTACACTTTACAAGAGCCATCAAAGAAGAAATTGTTGGTGGAGGTCTTCAAATATGTTGAGATCTGGGTCCTGTGATAGACTCCTGCTTAACTGAGTTTATTTCTAAAATTGGACCTGCCACGTAGTCAAGCAGTTTGTAGGTCCATTTGAATGCATATGCATAAATCCATTTAGGAGATGAGAATGAGTAATACTCAGATTATCATGCGTGCTTTGACCAAAAATAAAAACACAGTGAGTCTAGTGTGTTCCAAACACATAACTTCAAGACTGCAGCTGGGGTGGGGATGGCAATGAGTGACTCTAGCCATGCCCCCCAGAGCAATTTAAGGAGCATGCTCAATCCTCCTCCAGAAGCTCATTTTCTTTGCTCCCTCCACCATCCCCGTCTCCTTACCCTGTGGCTTGCATCTCTGCTTGGAGACTCCTTCTCTAATGTACCTTTAGCCTAAAAGAACTTAATTTGCATAGCAACTCTAGTGATGGAACCCTCCTCAAGAGGGTTCCTATGCATGCAGGGTACCTGAAAAGGGTGGCAGTCCCTGAATAGGACAGAGGGTGTAAATTGGCATAATAATGTTGCATAAGCATTCATGTTATGCGCTGTCAAACAAACTTCTATTACAAGTATGCTAACAGAATAACATACCATGTAGCACAAGCACCATTGCCTCCTTATACTCAGTCCCTCAGTGACCAAGTGAATCACATTTGTTGGAATAAGACAGTGACGTCAAACCAGTTAAAGTACTAGCCTGTGAAACAGTTGGTCACAGGTTCAAGTCTCATTAGAGCCCTTGGCTCTCTGTGTGTCCCAGAGCAAGTCACATGACCTTTCTGTATGTAACTTTTCCAGCTCTACATTTGGGTAGAAGAAGGAACCCCACTAAATGTAAGATACAGTATATGTTAAGCATCAACTGTGTATGGATTTCCTTACACTCAAAATCCTTTTGTACATAGGCAAACGTTGTGTACAGTTCAAAGGTCAATAACATTTGTTGTCTATAAACAACTGCTTTTCTATTTTTAATACTAGGTAGTGCTTTGTGGAACTTTCAGATTCCAACAGGAAGGAGTTCCACAGAATTTCTAAACAGATTCTAATTCTGCAGAATACAGTTGGTAGAATTCCTAAATTTTGGAAGTGGAATGTTTTATACATAAATGGTGTTTCCAAGATGTTTCATCGGTAATCAAGAGTGCCATCTTGAGACATCCTTGTGTCCAAGAACTGAAAAGTGGAGCTGAGCAGTTCTGAAACACAAAGATGTCTCAAGATGACACTTTTGATTAGCTGACGGACATCTTGGAGACACCATTTACACTTCATTATGCATTTTTTGTTTTAGCTTTGTGCAATGCATAGAATATTGTACCTTTGAGAGGACGAATGAGGTGCATGAACAGTCAAGAGAGTCTGTTTTTCATCACTCCTGAAACTTCATCTGCTTCCGGGGACGAACAAGAAGTGTAGGCAGAGCCACTTTATACTTTTTTTTATTGACTGGGCTTTTCTCATGTCAGTTGGATGACTGACAGTGAGCAGATTAGCTGTACCATAGATTGAGGGAAATGTGATGTAGGAGAGCTGAACAATGGGATGGCTGCCACTGTAATCTAACAAGGAGAAAATAAAATCAGTTTCTGTTTTTTATTGACAAATGGGAGAATGCTTCAAGTGTCTGAAGCACTGTATTCACGTAGCGCTGTCACTGTACATTGTGACGTCTAGCAGTTTGAAATACATTCGGTAACAGGGACATCAATTTTGTATTTTAAAGTATGCCTTGCTCAAAGTTTCTCAGTGTTTGTAGACTGTTACATTACTGGTATGCTACACTAATGTTGGTGATAGTGTGCTTAACACACTTGGAGCGATCTCTACAGATATCAGTTTGGAAATACTTGGTAAGCAGGAGTTTAAAATAATCTAGAATGCTGTGGCCAGTGTCACTCAGCATTGCATGGAAACATCTTGGGTATATAAGATGTATTTACATGCTGCAGCATCTTCCATTCACACCAATGCACTAACAAAAGAAATGCTTTATAATGCTTGGATTAATAATATGTGGTTTCCATAAATAGCAGATTCCTTTTTTTTTTTGCAGACATCAGAAAGTTATTCCATGGTTACATAATCCATAGAAAGTTATCCCATGGTTTACATAGAAATGTTTTTCAGAATTTTGCACAATTGAAAAAATGATTTCGAAAAGCAATCTGCATTAACTCCACAGATGGACTTCAGCATGCCGCACCTCTAGGATCAGGCCTTTCTCACCACCCCAAACAAAATAATTGCCATTTCTTTTTTTTAAACAAAATGTGCCCAGCACCCAGCTCCTAAGTACCACCCTCCAAGTGCCATAAATATTATTTCTGACTTTGGTATTTATTTTTAAAGTTAATTACTTTCCCAGATCATCACTACCAATGAAGAATTTCCATTTATATGAGTGTTGTGCTCATTAAAATGAAAGTTCTTTTTCAGTAAGCATCTTTGGACAGCACGAGATGATATACAAAAGTTACTGGGGAGGGATTTTCAAAGAGCCATGCCCATTTTTGGGGCATGGTTACCGAAATCTGTCCCATGAGTTAGACCACAAAAAGTTGCTCTAACTCCCAGGATGCAATTCCACAGTAGTGCTGTGCGGAATGTGGAATCATGCTTGTGAAATTAACACTGAATGACCATTCCACCAGCAGAATTTCCACTGGAAATTCATTGGTTCTTCTGCAGAATTCTGCCTGCTGCAATCCATGGAATAATATTCTGTGGAACACCATTTTTTCCACAGAAAATCATTCTGCAACCATTTCTGTGGAAAATGTTGAGATTTGTGGAATGATATTCTGCAGAACAGCATTTTTTCCATGGAAAATCATTCCAAAACCATTTCTGTGGGAAATATTGAGATTCTTGGAATAAAATCCCATGGAAATATTGCAGAAAAAGTCATTACACTTTTTTCTGCCATGGAATTCTGCCATTCCATTTCCTGTGAAATTTGGTGGAATTTCAGCAAAATTTTGAAAATTCCATGAAAGTTCATTCTGACAGAGTTTGAAAATTCTGCACAGCACTATTCAGCAGTTGTGTCTGAAAAAACAACTCGATTCCCACAGCTGCAGCAGACATAGTCTCCGTCTCATCCAAATATCTGTGACTAAGGTTCAGATATTTGGATGCATATGCATTTGAGGTATGGATGCACATGCTACAGTATGTCCTCATCTTGGAAAATCCCACCCATTGTGTTTATTTTTGAAAATGGAAGTATGAAATAATATTTAGTGGTATGGGACAGATGGTACTAAGAATCTGTAGGCAGGGTGGGTTTTAAAAAAAATGGCAGATTTCTCATTTCTATACAGCAACACAGCATTTAAAAAATGGAAAGTTTGTAATTTAGGGTAACCATATATTATAAAACATAAGACATAGGCAACCATGCCCTGCTTTGCTTGTGTTTCCATCTTGGAACTGAGATGACAGCATGGATCACTCAAAGCTTCACTTTCCTGGTTCCTATGATGTCATCTGAATCCTACAATGGCTAGCAACTCAGCTGGGCTTCCTAGATAAATAAATAATTTGTGAATAGTTAATCTCTATAACAGTCTTTCAGAGCACATTTCTGTCTCACAGTACAATGCTATATGTTGCTCAGTAAAACACACTTAAAAGGCCAGCAAGTGTACATACAGTATAATTATTTTCCAATATAGTGTTACCCAATCAAGTACAACCAAATAGAATAATATAAAGCAAACCGTAAGAAGAATGTTATAAATAGATATTGTAACCCTTGTTATATCAGAGAGCATGTTTTTATACTTTGTTTCTGGAAAAGTTTATAAAAATATATTTTATTTATAGGTTTTGCATATAAATACTATGGGAAATCCATCATTGGGGTACACAGTGAGGGAAATTCATATATCATGAAGGCTTATAAAGTCACTCCTTGTAATAGTTGCTTTAATTAGGGGACTCACACAACACTTGATAACATATAGAATAATATATGGGGTGGTGCGTGTAACAAGAATTTTACGCACACCCGAGGTGTTGGATTGCACATAAACCCTGAGTGAAGCTCAAGGGGTTTATCTAGGCATCCAACACCGAGGGTGTGTGTAACATTTGAGTTTCTCACACCACCCCATATTTAATTTTATATAATTGCTAGGTTTAGCTTTTTTGCCACAGCAATTATACAAAATAAAAGAGTTCCTGTGTGGCTGCTGCACAGTTGGGTTTTAGTAGGGTCTGCAGTCATGTGCCAAAAGATAACTTTCTTTTTCTGGTAGTTTTTTTTTTTTTAATGTTTTTTAAAGTGAGTTTTTGTTTTTTTAAAATAATCTTCAAAGACTTACTGCCAAGTCTGTGTGGTGGTGCAGTTTCTGCTGGCACGTAATGCCACCAGCAGTCAGAATGGAAGAGCTGTGGCTGATACCTGTGAAGAGCGAGGGAAACCCAGTGCTTGTTTGCTGTTATAAACACTCCTTTATAAAGACAAATTACACCTAGGGTTTCCCTATGGGAAAAAGCGAAACCCAGTTATTGTATATGGTATTATTAATAATAGCTTCTGTGATTAAACTTATCTGATGACACAGTTACCAGACAACAAATACTAACATGGAAAGTTACCACTGGCCCATATCACCACTGTGGTCAGATTTTTGTTCATAAAATGTTGTAAATAGTATAAGAGCTCAGGGAGCTTCTGAACTCTAAACGTAGAGTGATAACTGTTAGTACAAATACATATTTAAGTAACAAGTAATATTAGAACAAATGGCCCAGTGGGGATGAGGGTTGAGGTACTGGATGTCATACCTCATTCCACACCGGCAACCCAGGTTCAGAAGCTGACTCAGGTTGTTGGGGGTCAGCAAGGGAGGAGAGAATTGAGTGTCTGAGGGACTGCTCTCCATTACTGCGGAGGAAGGGCTTATCTGCCTGGCCTCTGACTGCCACCAAGTGGAGGGCTGGTGGTTATGCAGGCTAGGGTGGCACAGAAGGGAGGGCTGTGGCCTATGATGTGTGCATTCCTCCACATACATACATCACATCGGTCACAGTAGGGATGTGAGAAAAGTGGAAAATAGGAGCTGGGACTTAGTGAAGCACTGCATGCCCATCTGTGGACCTGCATTGGAGCTGGGACTTAGTAAAGCCTTGCACATCCATCTGCAGACTTGCACTTCCACCCAGACCACCACAGTCCAAACTGGATTGTATCTCAGGGAGAGGATGGCCCTCCCTCTCCTGACCCCACCTCAGTGGTGGGGGATCCATGAGGGTGCTTGACTGTAAGGTAGGTTCTGGGAGACACAGGTACCAGTTCATGGGGATGGGGACAGGGCTGATAAACTGCCCCAAGTTCCCAACTGAGGAGAAAAACTTATAATAAAAAAAATTAAAAAAATAATGCTAGAGCAGTGCAGAATTTTCAAACTAGGCTTTCTCCCAAAACTTCATGGAATTTCAGAAATTCCATCTAATTTCATGGAATTCTGTTGGAAGCAGAATACTGAAATCCTGAAAGCAGAATGTTAACTGTGGAATCAGATTTAAGTTTATGTAAACTATGGATTCATTTTCTGCAAACTGCAGAATATTATTTTGTGGATTACGTGATCCATGGAATATTATTCCGTGGTTTACATAGAAATGCTTTTCAGAAGTTCAGAGAATTAGCAAGCATTTGTCAATGCTGAATATTTGTTTGCAGTCTAACAGTGTTTTAAAAAAGCACCTGATGTTGTTGGGACAACTCTGAAAAACATAATCTCTAGACACAATTTAGCTTATATTTCAGCCTTTTTCAGGTACCGACAGTATAGCAGTTAGCACCTACTGTGGGCACGTGTACTCTTTTCAGCATTTCAGTCAAGTTTTAGGTCACATTCAATGTGAGTGATTTGGTGCATGATGTCATTAATGATGTCAGTGATAGGGTTTTAGGTCTTGGAGTAGGGTTTCAGATCCACACAAGCGTGGGTTTGATCCCCCTGTATTGCACAATTTGTTCATTCTCATTACAATTTTTGCTGTGTAAGAGATGTTTCTCGATGTCATTGCAGATGTAATGAAATGTTTCAGCAGAACTAAGTAGCTGACTTTCAGATAATTGAACTTAGTTTTATAGTATGTTGATGTCAATTAAATTAGTCCCAGCTGAGGCTTGTCTAGGTTTGAATACAATTTGAGTCACCTGCTTTGCAGGTTGTTACATAACCGTGCAACCATACTAACTGCAACTTACTTATCTGTAGCTCAGTAGCACACTGCATATGTGTTTGCTTAATAGGCAAAGGGTAATTGGATCAAATCCTGACAAGGACTTAGACATTCCTTTGTAAGATGGAAACTTACTTGAGTGGTGAATCATGGTGTTGTGGAGATGGAATTGTAAATTATATGAGACATAAATGAAGCAAAGAACAAGAATTTGTGAAAGTAAATCACCTGCTGGAATTAGATCTCCAGTATCCTCTTTTGTAGGTTGTGACATAACCTCAACACCACAGGACATGTAACTTACTTACCTGCAGCTCAGTGGCACACTGAATGTATATTTGTTTAATAAGAAAATGGTCAGTTGTTTAAATTCAGATAGATATAGTTTTAATCCTGGCAGGGGCTTTAACATTTTTTAAACTTTTTTTGTAAGATGGAAACTTACTTGAGTAACAATTCATGGCGGTGTGGAATGCAATAGTAGACTATGTGAGAAGTAAATTGAGCTAAAAACAATAATTTGTTAATAGTGGGGTGCACAGAGTCAAAGAACAAGGGGGACAAAATCTCCACAAAGCTAGTCATGCCCTCCCTCTGGAAATTAAAAAAAAACACAACAGTGTAAATAGTGCATTATACAATGGCACTTTAAAATCCTGCAACCTGATTGGCTGACTGGCACCACTTCCCCATGGTAAATCCTGTGATATACCAATGGTAAAAGGTGCCAGCCACCAGTGAGCCACACCAGGAATGCCTCCGAAATCACTCTGACCACAGCAAAGTCAGGACTGGCAAAGAGGGCAACGGACGGCGAGAGCCGAAAATCCATATTGACTCCCCATTTCTCCAGGTAATGCCCGCTAATGAAAAACACTACACCGCTACCTTCATTTTTTTAATTTTAAGCACACAGTCTGTACCTGGGAATCCCTGCCTTTTTCCTCCACTCCCAGAAACCCAAGACTGGCAAACACGATGACCGGTAGTCACATGGCTTCCCAAGTACTGGCCATTCCCGCTCGAAACCCTGTGATGTTGGCCTCTCTACAATGTTCCAGGAAGGTGAGGCACACAAGAAAACAAACAAAAAAAATGGATCACATTACTTCAGGAACCTGACTGTTGATGGACAGCAAAGCAGTAACATGGATTGTGGCAGCATGTGCAGAATGCCCCCCAAAAGATCCTCACTCCCTCTAGCATCTGTACCTATCAGGGAGACTCCTGAAGCTCCAGATGTGCTGATTTGCTCTTCATGATGACTGACTCTCTCCCACCTCATTGTGGTGCCACTACTTTCCCAATCCCTATAATATTTCCATTATTTCCCAGCACTTAGCAAACTTGAAAATCATTTAAAAATAAAAAGCAAAACTCAGCTCACTGCTCCCTCACCATACACCGTCCCCCCAGACTGTCCCACTCTTAATTTGACAGGCTGCTCATCTCAGCTTCTATATCTGAGTTTCTTGCAATCTTTATGCTGCAGATAAAAAAAAATTGTAGCAAACAGACGTAAGAGTAGGGTTGTATGGGGGGGGCAAGCAGACGTTGTGGTAGAGGGGTGTTTGTGGTGGGGGGATGACTGTCCTCTCCTACAAAGAACAATTCTAGTTAGTTACCTAATGTCTTTCTTTCCTACTTGTGTGATTCTTTTTATATCTGGCACACAAAATTGAGTTGCTATCCTAACGTTTGACAATGTGGGCAACAAACTCCATTTCTTAACAGCTTACCATATCTCTATTTGACTTGGGGGCATCTCATCAATGTTCTACCTAGCAACAGGGAACTATTTTTTTCTGGTGTAAGAATACATTGAGTAAAAATTATTTAAACTGCAAAAAAAAGGTTTTTTATTTTTTAAAGTAAAGAAGGACATTGTATAATTGCAAAATACCACTCCAGGGTTTGGGTTGTGCTGGAATTTATCCACACCTGGTGTGGCTTACTCATTTAGCCTGCAGCCTCGTGACCAAACCACACCAGGTGTAGGTAAATGCCAGCATAACTCATACCCTGTTGTGATATATTGCTTAATTTTCCTGCATTTAAAACTGTTTCATAGAGCATGTCCTCCAAAACAAACATACACACACACACACACACACACACACACACACACACACACACAGTATCAGTCTAAAGCCCCTTGATAGCTTTCCCTGAAACACATTCACAATTTCAGGGCTAAAAATTTTTGTTTGTTTCCCTCCTTCAACACACAGTCTATCCACCAACCCGGTCATCCCCCCAAAACACACACAGGCTGTTCTCCAAAGCATTCCTCTCCAGCCCCCCCCCCAAGAATTGCAATTGTGCAGTTTATTTTAAGTACAGTGTAGTCCTCACCCAAGGAAAAAACCTCAACATCAGGCTGCTGTCCCTTACATGCTCCCAATTACAGAATATTCATCGCCCAACCAAAAAAAAAAAGAAAGCTCACAAGCATGCTGCTCTCCTTGGTACTCTCCGCACAGCACTAATAATATACAGCAGCCTTACTGGATATAGGTTATTCTGGTGACCAGGAAGGCACAGTTTGCTCTGTTGAATGGGCTCTGGTTGCACAACAAGTAGCAAGAAGAAAGCTTGGCAGGAGGTCTCTGAAGCTGTTGGTGGCATCTTGGAATGTCACTAATAGGCACAGCAAATAGGCTGTTGTGTTCCTAATTTCTGAATTAAACTTATCAGGCAAGACTCTAAGTCTCATGGGATGTCTTTCCAAGAGCAGCATACAAGTAAGCATTTATTTATTTAGTTAGTTTTTGTTGACTGGGTAAGTGCACTAGACAAATCCTGCCTATTTTCAGGCACGACCTGGGGGGAGGGGGATACAGATGAATGCCAACTGACCTTGAACCAGATTAAGCTGTTGGTGGTATTTTTAGTGACTGCGGTAAATTTGGCCAGGACACCGGGGAAGTTCCCCTACTCTTTTTCGAAAGGTGCCATGGGATCTTTAACATCCACCTGAACTACCACCAATCCAAGCAGATGGGACTCAGTTTAATGTCTCATCCAAAAGACGGCACCTCAGAAGTGCAGCACCCCTCTCATGCTGCACTACAGTGTCAGTACTGGGATATTAACCCAAGTACCAGATGTGGGAACTGAACCCACAGCCATCTGATCTCCCAGCCTCAGAGGCGAGTGTGCTACCTACTGAGCCACTGACACTGCATGCTGAAGTTCACACTGTGATTTAGTGCCTAACTGTTCATCTTGCAGCAAAAACTGTGAGCACTTCAGGTAGTGGGACACCAATTCAAAACCCATTTGCAGGCCCACTAGTCTTTCTTCATCTTCCCCCCAACCCTCACCTGCTAAATCCATGATCAGCTGTTGCACCATATGCCGTATACATGCCTGCCCACAGACCACCACAAACCCTTCACTGATCTGCCATGAAAGAGGGAAGGGCCAAGTTCTGATCAGCTGCAAGAGTCTTCTTCTGAGCTTCATGGTACATGTCTGTTTCACCTCGCCTGCCAGTATTAACCCTGTCCATATGCTTTTATTCCTTGCTTTCTCTTGTCTCCACATCTGCAAACTCACCCCTAAATGGTTGAATAACTCAATAAAAAGACTACTAAAACAAAAGAATAAAAAATATAGCACATACATCAAATAAAAAATTAAAACAAATTGGGATTCCTATCTTACTAACCAAAAGAAGTGTAAACAAAAACTCAGAAAATCTAAACAAAAATGGGAAACAAATATTGCTAACTCAGCAAACAAAATTAATAGTAAATACTTATCCTCATACATAAACTGTTAAAAAAAAACAGTTTGTCAAGTGGGTTCCCTTCTAGTGGAAGACCAACTGATTCATGATTCCAAACGTATGGCTGATGTGTTTAACAAGACATTTTGCAATATTTTTAACTCAGTGCGACAAAACACCGCAAACCAAACCAACCTAAATCTCAAAGACAATAATGAACCCAATATTAGATTCACGGAAGACCAAATAATTAAAAAACTACACACACAAAAAGGAAAATATAGCCCAGGGCCGGATGATATAGCTGGACATCTACTCTATCTCCTATCTGATTGCCTAGTTGACCTCTTTAACTGCTTTTTGATGGGTGTATTTCAAATAACTTTATCCCCAATGATTGGAAAAAAGCAAACGTTGTCCCTATCCACAAAAAAAAAGGCCTAAAAACAACTGGGAAAACTATAGGCCAATTAATCTTACATTATCCATCTGCAAGATTCTTGAAAGTCTCATTAAAGACATTATCACCCCTACTTTAGACAGTCAAGATTCCGAACAACATGGGTTCAAAAAAGGCAGGAGCTGCCTCACCAATTTAATGTGTTTTTATGAGCATATTAGTTTCCATCTTGATAATCAGACACCATGTGATGTTATATTTATTGATTTCAGCAAGGCGTTTGATGCTTTACCACACTGGGCACTTATGACTAAATTACATAGGATCAACAGTAATACAAAACTGATTGACTGGATTTGTAACTGGCTTCAAAATAGAACACAAAGGATTCTAATTAACAGCATGCTGTCTGACTTGGGCCATGACACCAGTGGTGTCCCGCAAGGCTCCGTTCTGGGCCCCTGCTTGTTTCAGGTATTTATCTCGTACATGACCTCAAAATGTCATACCCTCTCTATTAATATGCCGATGACATCAAAATTGGTGGCCCATGTACTGATTCAGATCAAGCTTCAACCATACAACAGGACATGGATAAAATCACAAACTGGGTAAACACATGGGATACGAAACTTAACAATTCTAAATGTAAGGTTATGCACCTTGGATCCCAAAACCCAAACCATTCCTATACACTAGGAGGAGTATTATTGAAAACTACAACTGATGAATCGGACCTTGGTACCACTATCTGCCATGATTTTTCCCATTCAAAACACATACATGATTCCATAAACAAAACTAACCAGGTCATTTGGTCTATTAAAATAAATATTAAATCTAGCAATCCCGAAGTTATGTTGCCTCTATTCAGGACCTATGCAAGGCCAGATTTAGAATTTGCATCCCAGCTCTGATGTCCTTTCAAAAAAACTGAATGTGACTTACTGGATAGGGTGCAAAGGAAGTTTACTAAGCACATACAGGGGCTACAGCACAAAACATACAAAACTAGACTCTAGTCTCTAAACCTTATGACCCTGGCCACCCGTCACCTTAGAGGTGATCTACTATTTTTATTTGATATAATCCAAGACCCCTATCTGATGTCAGAACTTGGTTTTAAATTTAAAAATAACATTCATAACACCAGAGGTCACCCACTACAACTGGCTGGAAAACCCTTCAGCCATCTAAGCAGAAAATTATTTTTCACACTAAGGACTGTTAATTCCTGGAATAAACTACCTATTGAAGTAGTTATCAGCAAAACCAAAAGTGTATCTAAACATCTCTTGATAATCTAATTACCTTAGGGTATAATCTTTCCTATTATAAGATGTGAATAGTATAGGAGCACCCATGGGCTTCCCGGACCCCTTGCTCCTCAAATAACCTTAGTATGAACATAGGTGCTGCCATGCCTATGCTATGCTGTCTTGCCCCACTTCCTGATGAGTCAACTCCTATCCTGAGTCCTGACTCTCAATTTTGTTAGGGGGTGAATGTTTAGCTGAGAAGGAAATTACAGGAGTGATCTGCATCAACACTAATAGCCTTTAAAAAAATGTCAGATGGTGGCTCTTTTAATGGGGTCCGTGGCCAGGGTCAGCTCCCTCCTACACATGCCTATGTTTGTGAAGGTAAATGACCTGCTGGGATTAGATCCCCAGTCACTTGTTATTCAGATGTGACATAACCTCTATATCATAGCAACTGTAGCTCACTTACGTGCAGATCAGTAGCACACTGAATGTGTGTTTGCTTAGCAAGCAAAGGGTCAGTGGTACAAATCAGAGCAATGACTTAAGCATTTTTTTCAAATTTGTTTTGTAAGATGGAAACACACTTTAGTGGTAATTCATTGTAGTGTGGAGCTGGAATAGTAAATTATATAAGTGCATTCAGCTAAGAACAATTTGTGAAGGTAAATCACCTGTTGGACTTAGATCTTCAGTTGCCTGATTTGCAGGTTGTGATATAATTTCTACCTCATAGGAACTGCAACTCACTTACCAGCAGTTGAGTAGAACACTGAATGTGAGTTTATTTAATAAGCAAAGCATCAGTGGTTTAAATTCAGGTACACATAGTCTGAATCTTTCAACTTTTTTTGCAAGATGGAAACTTACTTGAGTAGCAATTCATGATGGTGTGGAGTGGAATAGTAAATTATATCAGAAGTAAATTTAGCTAAGAACAACAATTTGTGAACAATGGGGTGCAAAGAGTCAAAGAACAAGGGGGGGGGCCAAAATCTTCACAAAGCTAAGCATGTCCCCCAAAGATGTTAAAATAGGTGTGTAAATGGTGCATTTTCCTGCATTTAAAGCTGTGTTTCATACAGCTTCTTCCCTGTAGCAAACACACACACACACAGTATTAAGTTAAAGCCCCCCTTGGCCCCTTGATAGTGCCCCCCCACACACACACAATTTGAGGGCTGAGAACTTTTGTTTGTTACCCTCCCTCAACACATAATCTCTCCACCAACCCAGCCATTCTCTAATTGCACACAGACTCTTCTACAAAGCATTCCAGCCCCCCACACAATAATCGCAATTATGCTGTTCTCACTTGTGAATACTGTGTACCCCTTCCCCAAGGGAAAAAAACCTGAGTCAGGTGGTTCCACCAAGCCGGTTCAACAACAAAGTTGTCGAATGACAGTACAACAACATGAATTTGCCGATGGTGACCATGTTACCTGGCAAATGTGTCGACTGACCGCCGTGGTGCCCCAAGCACCAGGGCACATTTAGACACTTAATCAACTTGGGGAGTGTGACCGGGCAGAGAGGGCAACACTGCAACAGCACTGTAACTGTACAGCGCTCCAACAACCCGTTCGACACTGTGGATGTCAAAATGGTTGTGTCACTGTATTGGATTTGCTGTAATGCCATTATTGCACTGACAGCATACCCAATCAGGCTACTGGTACACTCCCAGTTACAGTATATCCCCCCCACCAAAAAAAAAGCTCACAAGCATGCTGTTCTCACCAGTACTGTCCACACAACAGTAATAATTTGCAGCAGCCTTACAAGATATAGGTTGTTCTGTTGACAAAGGAAGCACAGTTTGCTCTGCTGAGTGGGCTCTGGCTGCACAAAGAGCAACAAGAAGAAAGCTTGGCTGGAGGTCTTGGCAGGAGGTCTATGAAGCTATCTGCAGCATCTTACTAATAGCCACAGCAAACAGGCTATAGTGTTTCTAGAATTAATTTATTTAAAATTCAAGTTGGCAGGCCAGACTGTAAGTCTTGTGGGGTATTTCTCCAAGATCAACATCCAAGTAGATAGACAGATAGATAGATAGATAGATAGATAAATAGATAGATAGAAAAAACTTTATTTACATAGCGCTCCTTCCCAGAGACTCAGAATGCTTAACAATATTTAAAACAATCCATGCATAACACATAATGCACACTCAAACATAATGCAGAGATCAATATAACATTATATCTATCGTACATTTAAAATGATTCAATAATAAAAACAATAAAACAGCAGTCAGTACATTTTTAAGCTTAACTTAAATCAAATGCCTGATTCAATAGGAGTATTTTTAATCTTGTTTTAAAGGTTTCCAGCAAGGGTAAGGATGCAGAAGTTCACACTGTGCCTTAATGCCTACATTTTCATCTTGCAGCAGAAACTGTGATCACACCCATTCAATACCCATTTGCAGGCCCAATAGTTTTTCTTCATCTTCCTTCACCCCTCACATGCCTTCTCTGTGATCAGCTGCTGTATCGTACACAGTACACATGCCTACCCACAGTCCACCACCAACCACACAGTGAGCTGCTTTGGAAGAGGGAAGACCCAAGTTCTGATCAGCTGCAACAGTCTTCATCTGATCTTCGCTGCACACATCTGTTACACCAAGCATGCCAGTATTAACCTTGGCCACTTATTTTTTTCCTTGCTCTCTCTTCTTTCCACACATGTGCTGCCATGCCCATACTCTTGTGTCTCACCCCACTTCCCAATGAGTCAACTCCTATCCCAAGTCCCAACATTTAACTTTGTGAGAGGATGAATATTTAGCTAAGAAGCACACTGGGGTCCTACCTGGAAATGAGCTTTGGCTGTATGTGCCTTTCCTGGTTACCAATTTTTAAATAAATAAATAAATAAAATGGGGGTATCTGCATCAACACTAACAGCCTTTAAAAAAAGTTTCAACTGGTGGCTGTTTTAATGAGGGTGCCGGGGCCAGAGTTTTTCCCCTCTTGCGTGCACCTATGTTTGTGAGAGTAAATTGCCTGCTGGAATTACATCCCATTCCCCAGTAACCTGTTTTGCAGGAGTGACACATAAGCTCTGTATCATAGTGACTGCAGCTCACTTACTGCAGTTCAGTAGCAGACTGAACGTGTGTTTGCTTAAGGCAAAGAGTCAGTGACTCAAATCTGAGCAGGGATTTAAGCATTTTTTTGTAAGAAGGAAACACACTTGAGTGTGATTCATGGTGGTGTGGAGTTGGAATTGTAAGTGCATTCAACTAAGAACTACAGTTTGTGAAGGTAAATCACTTGCTGGGTATAGATCCTCAGTTACCTGTTTTGCAGGTTGTGACATAACCTCTACATTATAGGAACTCTAGTTCACTTACCTGCAGACCAGTGGCATATGGAATGTGTGTTTGTTTAGTAGGCAAAGAATAAGTGGTTCAAATCCTTATAAGAACTTAAACATTTTTTTAAGATGGAGACTTACTTGAGTGGTGATTCATGGTAGTGTGGAGTTGGACTAATACATTATATGAGAAGTAAATTTAGCTAAGAACAGCAATTTGTGAAGATAAATCACCTGCTGGGATTAGATCCCTGGTTGCCTGTTTTGCAGGCTGTGACATAGCCTCTACATCATAGAAACTGCACTTTATTTACCAGCAACTCAGTGGAACACTGAATGTGTGTTTGCTTAGCAGGTAATGGTTCAAATCTTTGCAGAGACTTAAACATTTGTTTCAGGTTTTTTCTTTGTAAGACCAAAACTCACTTGAATGGTGACTCATGGTGATGTGGAGTTAATAATAACTTATATAAGATGTACATTTAGGTAAGAGTCACACGTTGTGAAGGTATGTCACCTGCTGAGATTAGATCCCAAATCACCTGTTTTTCAGGTTGTAACATACCTCTATACCACAGGAACTACAACTCACTCATCTGCAGCTCAGTGGTAAACTGAATGTTTGCTTAGTAGGCAAATAATCAGCATGAATAAATAAAATGATTTTGTTAGAGACGCGCTAGTTGTCTGAGTCATTTTTACGTTTGATGCGGGCATGTGCACCAAACGTTTAGTCAGGAGTGACTAAGGATTTGGGGGGGGCACACTGCAGAGCCCATTGCAGTTCACAAAAGAATGAGCTTGGCAGTCTACACCAATGACCACACACTGTGGTTCTGACATCACTCCCTGCCTGGTGGGCAGAAACTTTGTGTACATCAAAGGACCAGGCTGCTCTAATCAGAGAGGGCTTTGATCCTTTGATTTACATGAAGCTGGTCAGCAAAAAACTGAACAGCTTTTCAGAGCAGGAGCCCGTCAGGCTGTACAAAATAAAACTGTCCATCAATGTCTGTTGTAGCTGCCCCTTCCCAGCCCAACCCATATTATAATGGCATGGGGGTGCCCAATCCCCCATGCTAGCTGCAGACCCACCCTGCCCATTTTAGTTAGGAAGCACCTGGGAGCCCACTCCCATTGCTGCCAAATATAACAGTGACACTGGGGATGCCCAATCCCCTAGTGTCCCTCCCTCCTTGTTTATTTTTCTTTTTTATCATTCAAAACCTATAAAAAAGAAAAAACATCCATCGATGTCTGTTCCAGCCCCTGCTGTAACTCCCCTCCAGTCCAACCCACATTATTATTATTAGGACATGGGGTGCCGAATCCCCCATGCCAACTGCTACTCCTCAACCTGACCCTTTTAGTACTGCAGCACCAGGGAGTCCACTGCTGGTGCTGCCAAATATAACAGTGACACTGGGGAGGGTGCCCAATTCCCCCAGTGTCACTACCTGTAACAAAGAAAACGGTTCCTCCTCATTTTTTTTTCTGTAAACCTGTAAAAAAGAAAACTTTCAATTGATGTCTGTTATGCCATTATTCCAACCCCTACCCAACCGTCCCACTCAGCACCCACCACCCCAAACCCTCTGCAGCCCTTACTGACTAGGCAGTTCACAGATTTGAATCCCATCACCCTACAAACACAATAAATCCTACAGTGCCATATATCCCCTTTCTTTCTGTGCCACAGATACCCATGTTCCAGTGGTAGTTTTCTGTTTCTGTGCACATAGGATGGTGAAAGGTTGCAGGTCTGGTGGAGATATGGGGTGGTACCCAGGGTGGTATAATTAATGGTTGATGTAGATTCAAGAACAAAGACCCAAACTGCAAGCAATGAAAGAGTGAAGGTAAACCGTGTCTTAAATAGTTTCTTATGGAGAAAATTTAAAATCGTCCTAACGGCACTTCTAATTATGGGCCAGTTTTCACCCTATCTAAATAAGCCTTGTCTATCACAAGCATTGCAGGGTCAGGCCCAAACCGTACTTATGACTACTAAGATACAGCTGTACAGCAGTTTTTACAGGTGACGTCCTGTATTCTGGTTTTGCAAGCTGTTTTGGTTAAAGGTGTGGTTGACACAAATAGGAAAAGGTGCAGCCCATGATGAATTTGAAAGGCTCCTTGTCAGTTCTTAACATCCCAAGAGGGCCTTTATTCCCCCTTCCAAAGGCATGCAATCACTTGGGCAATAGGTGTTGAGGCCCTCTGCAAAAAAGACCCAGCAGCATAATCCCTGGGGACAGCAGGCTGGCCTCTACCACAGAAATGGAGATTTAGCAAGGCAATTATTGCTCTAGTGGCTGACATCCTAGGCAGAAACTTCCAGAGTCAGGGTTAGGAATATGTTTAGCAGAGTCCCAGGCTTGAAACTCTGGTGGCACGCAACCCAGATGCTGAGCTTCAGACAACACCTCCCGCTCTTACTTGGTCTCTTAGAACTGAACCTCCTCAAACACTCTACAGCAGTTCACACTCACAGCATAAATATGGGGGAAGTTCTTAGACAAATGACCCCTCTGATTGGCTGGCTGAGTCATACCATTTTTTTGTGTTACCCACACTACCCAGCAGTCTTTGTTTGGGTTTCCACATGCCCATTCTCCTTTGATTGGCTGGGTCAGTCACCTAAGGCTTTACTGAATTCCTATTGGGCTGTGGGTACCTAGACTTCCTAAGTGACCTCTGACCCCTTCACATACTCCTGTTAGGTCCCTCGATGTTGCTTCTGGCAGACTCCATGATGCCACCAGGCAGAAACAAAGTCCTGATGTTTCTCTTCTGCCTGACCCCCTGCATTATCCATCAGATCAGGCACATGGTGAGAGCATCCTTGAGCACTTATGGCATTCTGCTCCAAAATGTAGCATTGTGGGGTACACTTCCTAGGGGGCAAGGACACTTGGACTTTGGCCTGATGCCTTACTCTCCCCAAGCATGCATTAAAATGTTGTAAGTACACCCTGTTGTGGCTTATTACTTACATAAAAATTGGTAATTGGGAAAGGCACACTGAGCCATGGTCTATTTCCTGGTGTGGCCTGAGGAAAGGGAGTACAGAAAATAGTGGTGTACAAAACAGCAGAACAAGTTATATCTCTTGTTACTTCGGCACTTATTTTTTTTACTTTCTTATATCCCCTGTACTGTTCAATGTATTGCATATTTGCTCTAAATCTCTGTGCTTAACTTTGTTTAATGGTCTCTGAACCAGTGTAATCTGTGAACATTTTGTATGAAATTGTTGTTTTTCACTTTGTCTGTAACCCTCCTGGACCATGCCTAAAAATAGACAATTGATGTTGTCTAGTGCACCTCCCCATCAACAAAAACTAACTAACTAAATAAATACAAATACACAGTAAACAGTGTCAAAATAAGAAAAAAAAACTATACAGAATTATGCATGGAAAGAATAACAACAAACAGTGCCTGTACACAGAATTCTATTTACTGTATGCTGTGCAAAGACAGTGAAGTACAGCATATGCAATAAATATCCCAATAAAAAAACTACACATTACACAAGACTGCCATCAGCAACTGTAGAAAAGCATAAACAGACAAATTAGATAGGGTGCAGGAATTAAGAGTGTCCCCAAATCAAGCAGTACTTATGGGAAGTGGGGAGGGGAGGAAGCATTAGAACAAAAATGGAAATGGGAAAGAGGAAAAAGATTGTCAAAGGAGATCAGTGACAGGAGGAAGATAAGAAGCATGGCGAGTATGGGGAGGGTGGAAGATTGGCATTTAGGAGTGGTTTGATGGAGGGGGCAGTCAAGGAGTGAGATTGAGGTTATTTCAGAGGTACGGTGACCAAAGAAAGCAGATTAATCAGCACAAGTTTTAAAACAGGGGAAGAGAAAAAAGTAGGCATCAGAAGGGAGTAGGACAGGATAACTAGAGAGAGTAGGATGGAAAGGTGGGGGGTAGAAGCAGAGTTCTAGAATTTAGCAGCACAGGATATATAATGAGATAGAAGATGGGAGTTGTGGGAGGGAGGGATTGGTAGAGGGAGGAATAGTCAGGTGGTATGGGGGGGCTGGATTCTTATGTTATTAGCACACTTGTGTTACTTGCAATAGAATTGTTAGACCTCAAGAAAGGTGATCTAACATTTTTCAGCAAGCGTCACTATCTGCACAGAAAAAAATGATGTCTGCACCAAAATACTGACACATGCATCATTTTTTTCTGTAAAGTGCAGAAGTTGTCACAACTACATCAAAATGTTTGAAAAGTACTTGCAAACATTTTGATGCATTTGACATTATGCAAGTTGCACCCAAAATTGAGAACTGCATCTGTATCAAGTATCTTGGCACTCCACCCAGGGCAGGTGGGTGGGAGTTTACAGTAAAGCAAAATGGCAGAAGTATTTAAAAAAATGTGATCTAGTCTGATGAGTGCAAATTTATGGACCATACAAGAAACTACATCCAGATAGTCAAACTGACAAGATCATCTTTAAAGCAGTCTTGCGGTGGGCAGGGAGTGGGAAGCAGGGCTTACTATGATAGAGTGTGAAAAGCTTATATAGTGTATGGTGGAACGCTGTTCCGCATGGAAATCCATGCCTGGAACAGCGTTGTTGTCCTTCACTCGGTGAGTCATGATCTTGTTGTGCTGCACCCAGTGCGTCTCCGGTGCAGCACAACAAGATCGAACACATTCGCGCATGCGCAATAGAGCGGCGCGCGCGGCAACACGGAAGGCGGCACTTTGGCGGCAGACACAGAAGTAAGCTTCCCGAGTGTTCACGAGTGGTATTTATAGTTGCCATACACTATAAAGATTGTGTATGAGCAACCATACACAAACAAGGCAGTTTTGCGATCTTGAGGTTTCCGTAGTAGCGGACCTCTCGAGCACGCTCTCGAGGTCTCAGGTTACCACGGAAACCTCTTGATCGCAACTGCCTTGTTGTGTATGCTTGCGCATACACAATCCTCTATATCAAACTTTCCTATGCATGGCATCAATATGGGTGGAAAACTCAATGCTAAGTTTTAGCCTCACACCTAGAAACTTGAAGTGGTAGAATTGTTCTAGGGGTTATGGAACCTGCTTTATTTATGTTGCTGGAGTCAAAAGGTGAGGTAATTTTATATGATCAAGAAGAAAAACAGTTTTACCATGCTAGTACTCCTAAAGTACTCCATAATGAAGTCTGGTTTACCTTGCCTAGGAAGTAGATTGTCCATTCTTGTGTAAATTGTTTCATGATCTGTAACGTATTGCAGTATAGCAGTTTTTATCTGTATTTTTAAGTAGCATTATCTATACATGTATATTTATAACAAACTATTAATTTGTATGATCCTCCTTTACTCTGCTTGCACTTTAAAATATTGGTATAGCTATTATTTTATCCATGCTGCCTTGTTTAGTTTATGTATCCTAATTCCGCTTACCAGGTCACAACTGAAAGCATAGATACATAGACAATAATGGCAGAAAAAGGTCTGTTGGTCCCTTCAGACTGCCCACCCTACCTAATTACTCTGCAGTGACCCTAGTGGCCATCCCATCCCTTTATTTCTGCCACTCCTTTTTGGTAACACTTTAAGTTTCCTTAACTATATTGTAGTTACACTGTAACTGCATTGCAACTGCAGTGCAGTTATTTGCAACAAACATGTAACTACAGTGTAGTTACTCCTGATGCATGTAATTAATGACTATCTACCCCACAGTTACATTGACACTGACACCTAAAATAAAGTGCAACCTCCTTTTCTAACTAATCCCATATGCCAATCCCATCCCTGATTGACTCTGCTCAATTATTTGGCCTGTATCTGCCTATCATGGCTTTTTCCACTTGTTCACCACTCTTTCTATGAAAAAGGGCTTGCAGATGCCCCTCTTTAATATACTCCCCCAACAAATTTAAGTGAGTTCCCCGTTGTCCTTGCATTTGAGCTTAAGGAGGAAAGGTCCACGGTGTTCACCCTATTTATCCAGTGCAGTTACTTGCAAATGTCTATCATGTCACCCCTTTCCCTCCTTTTCTTGAGGGTGTGCTTGCCCAAGTCCTGCAACCTCTCCTCTTATGTCTTGCCCCCTAGTCCCTGGACCATCTTGGTTGCCCTATGATGTACCACCTCCATGAGGTGATTTTACACATCTCTGCTTTGCCTTCCAGTATTGAATACATTGAAATAAATAAGTAAAATCCTTCTTAGCCTACACAATAATCATGATTATCCTAGATTTGATCATACCTTTAACCGGGTGTGCTCAAACATTATATTGGCTTATGCACTCCACTATCAAACTCTGTAAATGCTGTTGCTGAAGGAAAACTCAGTTGGGACTGATGGCAGCTCTAAGCAGTCAGTGTTACCACCACTGCCTCATGGCAAATTCTGACTGTGAGAGGCACTATTCAGGAGTGGAATTTATACTACAGTTTAATGTTTTATTATCCTAGTTTCAAAGCCAGGGCAATCCATTATATACCAACATGGTGTATTAACTGACCCCTTGGTAATCATGTTCACAGGCCAGCTTGCATATCCTATTTATGTATTTTCCAAATTTAGACATTTTTTTTCCTTTTCTTTACTTTTATTTGATTTTTTGGAGCATATTTACTACTAACCACAGTAGCACTACAAGCCATCTACTCCCCCCATAGCACCAACCAACCTTTAGAATTATTAACACTCTACAATAATTAAAAATTGTGAATTATAACTTCAAGAAGTTTCTTGCTTAGGGGAGATATACTGATCAAACTCCATCCCCTGATGAAGCCTGAGCATAAGGTGCTACATAAGGGAATTTAGTAGGCTTGGTGAAGTTGGCAAATATCAGTTTTGTGGAATTAGTGTGCAATTCTATGAATTTTTTGAGATTTTGTGGAATTTTGTGGAATTTTCTAAACTTTTTAAATTGGTCATAACTCAGCTGTTCATGCAGCCAGAGACCTGAAATTGACATGCACACTTTTTGTAAAGAGTCTTATGGAAATGCCAAGTTTCATGACATTTAGAGGAGTGGTGTGGAACTTTTATAGGGGACCAAAGTCTGGCAATTTATTCATTTTCTGAAAATTTGTGAAAATATTTCTCTGCTTACAACTCAGCTATCTTTCGACCTTGATAACTGAAAAATGTATATACATAACTTTCTTGGAAGGAGCTTAGAAACTGCTAAATGGGGAGGTAGTTGGTTAAGTAAATTGTAAGTTACAAGGGCTCATAATTTCACAATCTAATTATATGTTACATTTTGAGAATGTTTTCTAAATATATGGATGTATTTAGCACTACTGCTATATCAGGTTTACAGCAACATTTTGGCATACAGTACATACCCAATGTCAATGGGTCCTGGAATAAAACAAAGCAGGCTAAATTTGGTTTAGAAGGTTACAATGTCAGTAGAAATTAAGTAAATTGCTAATTAGCTAAATGCACTCAAAAATTCATGGACGCATAATGGATAATGCGACTAAAATACACTTGTGGGTGCTGAAATCTGGCATTCAACCTTATACAAGTACAAATGTTTTGAATATACATAGTAAATGCAACAATGATATTCTGATGGCAGGTGAAGTCAAAATAAGAATTGGTTGATCACATTTTTCAGCAGATCATCCTGGAATTAAAGGGGGACAGTCAGCACTGAGAGCTTCACATCCATGTGTGGGGCTGGTCCCTATTTGCAATTTGAGTGCAAAAAAAAAAAGCTTTTTGTTTGTTTGCTTGTTTTTTTTTTTACTTACTATTTACTGCAGTACAATAGATTGTATGAGACTCAGTTTGCTGTGTTCCAAGCTGAAATTTCCTGTAGCCAGAAATATCAAAATCCCCTGCAGCTAACATCAGAGGAGGGCTGCAGCAGTGGAAGATTCAATAGCCTGCAGTGCATGTTAGAGTTTTTATAAGCTCTGCTCTTTTATTTGCTGGTCTTGCTGTCCTCCTGAGGCTAAGTGCAGTCATAAAGGACTGTGCATAACCCCGGGAGAACAGCAGGACCAGCAAACAACTGATCTGAGCTTATAAAATCTCTAACATATACTGAATCTCCCAGTGCTGCAGCCCTCCTCTGATGCCATCTGCAAGTGATTATGGGATTTCTGGCTATAGGCAATTTTAGCTTGAAATTCAGCAGAATCAGCCTGATACAATCTACTATACTGCAGTAAACAGTAAGTCAAAAAAAATGGTTTTGCACACAAAGTGCAAATTGGGACAAACCTAACACTTGGTTGTGAGGCTCTTATTGCTGACTGTTCCCCTTTAATAAATGTAAACATTGTCAATATAAAATGATTATTATCATTGTATCATTAACTTCAGAATATGGGTTCATATCAGCTATTGCTGTATGGTTCTTTCTACTTATTATATTAATTATATTTATTGTGTTTACTATGTGTATTTGATAAATTTGTACATGCATAAGTTTAAGTGCCAGGTTTCAGCATTGAAGCACAGGCGACTACACCAGGTCATGGAGAATTTTTGTTGCTGTTTGATTTTGAACATTTAAACTGGATCTCCTCTAAATGTATGAGGTTATTGGATATTTATTATATTTCCACTAACCCACAGTAATCCTGATAGCTGTGCTATCGATTTTATGCCTGGAAAGTGTGCTGATATTTTGGTACTAGATTTTCAAATTTTTTTGTAGATGTTTTTTTAATTACATAATCAAATGTGCTAGTTGTCTGAAATTTGTTTAATTTGAATCAGGTGGTTGGTCATCTTGATCACATGGTTGATGTACTGTATAAATGGAGATTGCTTTTTCATTGACCTTTGCTCCCTAAGAAAGAGGCAGAATGCCTTGAAGCACCAGAACATCAGTCTATACCACACTTCTGGTGTTTACAATAAAAGTGTTGCATTACAAGGCAAATCACCTTGCCTGCACTAGCATCATGATCTTGAAGTGCCTCTCCCAATACTCCTGCTACAGTGATGACCAGCATCATGTTCTATCATGACTAAATCTATCCAGATACTTCTGTCACAATGACATGGGTCAGTCAATCAGGTATTACTACTAGGATAAACATCACTTGCCATTCAATTCTATTCTAGACACTGAAGAGTAAGATGCTTGCTCCATCATGGGATGATTTTCTGCTCTGGCAGTACAAGACCAGTGAAACTGGGGTTTGGGGACTTCTGGGATACAGGAAATTGGATAGAAGAGGGGTATATATTTGTAAGATGGTGGGAAAGGGAGGCATTTCTGTGAATAAATAAGGATGGGGAGGGGGAAGTGGGAGGAAATTGCTTTTGGGGGTGAGGGGAGGGCATACTATTTGCCGCAGGCTGGCACTTCACAGGGTATGGGGGAGTAGGGAAGTGGGTGCCTAGCAGGGAGACCAGTGGGGGATTTGTTCAAGAATTAGACAGCATAGTGGGTGGGTATCGATAACCCAGAGGGTGGGGTTTTTTTTTATTAAAAAAAAGCACTCTAGTCAGCTACAATACCATAGACTTTTTGCTCAAAGTGCTGCTTTACCCAAAGACTATGTGAAGTAGGCATGTGGTGAAGTCAAGAAATTTCACAAGGTATTTCACAAAGTGAAGTTACCTGACTTCACACATCTCTACCAAAGACCCCAGGACCCACCAGAGGCAGAAGCTGCACTGCAGCAATGGAGGAGAGATAAGTGCCAAAGAAGTTATGTGACAGGACTGGAAGCCCTGGGCTGATGGGGCAGTACTGGTGGTGGAAGGGGACATAAAAAGTTTACTGAAAAAACAATGTGTTGTCATAAGTTTACCCAATATTCAGCATTCCTCCATATGTTAGGTAGGCATCAACAGCTACCTGATAATCATCTGTGGTCTGACACCACCACTCAAACAGGAACACTAGAACTAGAATGAATCTGATACACAGTTTCAGTCACTTGAAACTAGCCTATAGAAACACAGAAACATAGAAACTGTCAGTAGAAAAGACCTACAACCCATCCAGTCTGCCCACATGCCTCATCGTATCCCTCTCAAACTATCATTACAGAGACATATATTCCCTATGATGCATTCATCTCTTCTACCCTATTCACTGCCACACTACCACTTACTGTTTCCACTCTCCCTGCACCTCTTTTGGCATTACCAGTCCCCTGTATCTATCCCACTCATTCTTGAATCCATTAACAGATTCATCCTCCACAGCTTCAGTGGACAATCTGTTCCATCACCTTCTCTGTGAAGATGTATTTCCTCACATCCCACCTAAATCTCCCACAAACTAGTCTCTATTCATGCCCTCTTGTCATTCTATTTCCACTCCTGATAAACTGGTCTTCAATGCCCACCCTGTTTATTCCTTTCATGGTTTTGAATGTTACTATCATGTCACCTCTCTCCCTTCTTGTTTCCAGCATATACATATTCAGACCAGCCAGATGCTCCTCATATGATTTACTCTGCTGACCATGTATCATCCTGGTGATTGTGATGAACAGACACCAACCTCTCCTTGTCCTTCCTGAGATGTGGCCTCACTAGTGACCTATACAAGGGCATTACTAATGCACTTCTCATACTATCATATCCTCTCCTTATATACACTAACATTTTTGCTGCTTTACTGTATGTTCATTGCACTGACATGAGGTTTTGGAGTGTCACTAATGATAAACCCTAGGTCCCCTTCCTCCATTGTTGTCTGCAACTCAGTCTTTTCTGTCCAGTATTCTGTCCGTGGGTTCTTCTTTCCAATGTGCATAACCTTGCACTTTTTGGCATTAAACCTCAACTGCCAAACCATGAACTAATTCTCTAGCCTCTTCACATCCCTTTTCAATTCCCACACTCCTTCCTGTCTATCTAATTTATCATAGAGTTTTATTAATTTTTTTTATTTATTTGAAAATGTTTCACCAGGAAGGCAACATGAGCTGTAGCCAGCTCATTTCCAGAAACATCCTGGGGGGAAGGGATTACAGAGATAGGTGTAACAAACAATAATCATAAACAAGTGAGAACAGGCTAACCATCAACTGGTACATACACAATAATCATAAACAGTGAGAACAAGGCTTGCCACCAACCAGTACATATGCTTACATGGGACAAATAAGTGCAGGATACAGCAGCAAAAAGCAACTATATCAGTTTTACAAGTATATACATAATTATAGCAATGGCTGGTAACAAGCGAGATCAGGTACTAACAAAATCTACTCGTACATTCATATGCATGGCTCTACTAGGTGCAACTTTAAGTCTACTACAGTGGGGGAGTGGAAGGGTAGAGAGTGGTAAAGTAAGGGTCAGATGAAAGGCTGTACTCCTTCAGGATGACTAGAGCCCTGCAAGGTGGTCCAGCCCCAGGAAAGAAGAGGAGAGAGGAGAGGGACTGGGGAGAGGAGAGCAGTAGATCTGGGCTGAAACCCTTCAGGATGTTAAGAACCCTGCAAGGTGGCCTAGACCAGGGAATGGGGTGGAGGGGGGAACAGGAGAGGGAATGACAGGGGGCAGAGGTGAGGGGCAGAACTGAGACTGTGACCCTTCAGGATGCTGTAAAATCCTGCAAGGAGTCCCAGAACTGGTAGAAGAAGGGGTGAGGGGGTCCAGAACTTGGAGAAGAAGGGGTGAGGGAGTGGCATGGGGAGATTAAAAAGAGGGCAGTACAAAGTGAATGAGATGAAAAAATAAGGGAGGGTTAAAAGAGGGAGGGGTAGGGGTATATACTGTAGGTGGTAGATGGAACATGAGGAGGAAGGAATAGTAGAGTAAAAAGTAGAGTGCATAGGAAGAGAGAGCATGGGAAAGAGTAAAAGTGGGTAGGAGGAGGAGGAGGACTGTGTGAGTTTTGTATTACCAACAAAGATACACAGTGTCCTGGGAATACTGTACTTATCTCTTTATCACAAATGAATACATTGAGTAGGATCGGACACAAGACAGACCCCTGTGGCACATCACTTGTAACATCCATTTTCCGTGACTTAATTTCATTTATTATCACCCTCTGCTTCCTTCCTTCTATCCAATTTTCTATCCATCTTACTAGTCCCTCCTATACTCCCCAATCCTCCAATTCTTTTATTAGCTTTCTGTGTGGTACTGAATTGAAGACCTTATTGAAATCGAACTGTAGTAAGTCTCCCTCCTCTTGACCCTTATCTACTGTTTAAGTGATCGAATTAAAGAAAACTATCAGACTCAGTTGGCACAATATACCTATCACAAACCCGCAGTTTGCAGTCCTGTAGTCCACAAGTTTGTAAGTATTCAACCAATTTCTCCTTCACCAATGTTTCAGTTAGCTTGCACACAATGAATGTAAGTCTGTCTTCCTGTAGTTACCCAGTTTCTCCCTGACCCCCCCGTATGCAGTGGTATCACATCTGCAGACCTCCAGTCCTGTGGCCCTTCCCTGTCTCCATCAAACGTTTAAAAAGTTTAGCAAGTAGTTTTGCCAGCTGTTTTAAAGAGCTGCTGACGCCTCAAAGAAAACATTAAAAAACATAATAATTAGGTACAATTCTGCTTACATTCCATTTATATTTTATATATTTCTCCTCTCCCTAATTTTTTTACTAATGAAATCTGTATGAATATATGTAGTTCATTTTGAATTCAGGTGCCTCTATAGCTTACTCTCTACTTCAAATCATAATCCTCTGTTGTGACATCACAATCTGTTGCCATGGGAGTAACTGTGAGGTAACAAGTGGTGTTCTATGGTTTCAGGTAGGGAGAAAGCAACAGAAATAGATGAACTCTTCAGGACCAAAGATTCTGTTTTCATGCAAATGACCTCACTACTAAATAATGGGGAGAAGGAATCAGAACTAATTGGAAATAAAAGCTGGACAGTGTCTAAATATTATGTTTTGTTAAAGTTTTCATAAACGTGTCACCAGCTCTTTAAATTCACCATATACTCAGGGGGTGGGGTGAGATTTTCAAAGTCAGTGTCTAGATGCAATTTTCTATTGTACAACTCTGGACAGGAGCAAAATAGTCCCATGTTTAATTTTCAAAACTCAGATTTAGTTATGCCCAACTTTCAAAGTTCTTATATAAATGTCCTTGGACACAGTTCTCAGACTGAGTGTAACATCTGTGTGTTACATCTATGTCAAGCATCTTTTTAATCCAAAAATTCAATGTAAAGAACATAAAACAACTAGAAATTCTGTAAATGAGTACACATTTTGTAAATGGACCCATGTTATGACTTTTGAAACGCCCACCCGACGTAACTGAGTCTTGCCCATTTTTCAAAAATTGGCTTAGAATTCCCTATTCTTGTACATTTCTCCAATAGTTATTCAGCAGATTCAGATTCAAGTTTATTGATTGACAAATTCTGTCATTACAAAAATCTTATTAAAATGATTGCTGGGAAAATCATAGATTCATCAAGCCTTGATAGGGATTCCAATGAACAAAACACAACAACTATTCCTGCTTCTACTTCAGCCCAAATACATAAAGTTAGCCTAGTCCTAATACATGTCTGGTAGAAATGGATGTTGAAACTGTAACCACACCTAATATTAACAAATTAACGGATTTTGATTCCATACCTTCTCCTTTAAATACTAATGATCAGGTAGTTGAAGATTCCTCACCTACTGCTGCAAGTCAAAGTACAACTGTGATCCCCCTTTGCTCAAGTGAACAGCTATGAGGATACTCAGCCTAGATAGATTTATGCACTAGGTGATTTGCTAGTTAAATACATAGGATGATATGTGGGCAGGATAAGACCAATAGGACTTGCTCAACCTTTAGAGGTGCATGCTTTGCCGACATTACCAACATGTTGGATAGCATCCTACTTGATTCTGCGATTAACCCTTTGATCATAGTATATGTTGGTACTGACAATATTAATAAGTTTAGCACTGAAAGCATCAAGAGTGATTACATAGATCTATGTGAAAAACTTAAAGCCAAAGGTTTTACCATATGTTTATCTGAGATTTTACCTGTAACAAGGGCTGGATATATCAAAAAAAGAAAATTAATGGAAATAAATGAGTGGTTGCATAAATGGATGCTCCATAATGGTCACAATTGCATGGCCCATTGGGAGTTTTTTTGAAAATGACAGTAGTCTCTACTGTTGGGATAGGCTCCTCCTCAATAAAACAGGAAACTTTCTTTTTGGTAAACAAATCCATTAATTTATTAAGCAAACTTTTAACTAACTTTTATGGGGGACTTGGGATCCCATAACACTGAGGTTGATCATTATAGCCATTACAGAGTAAACAAATGTGGTTGTAACATACTTATCACAAATGCAAGAAGTCTGAATTTGACCAATGTCTCTGAGCTTGAGGCTATAATGTTTAGTGATAAAATTGATATAGCTACAGTTACAGAGATATGGTGGGATGACTCGAGTGAATGGTACAGAGGGATCCCTGGTTATAGGCATTCCCATAGAAATAGAATTGATAGACATGGCTGTGGTGTTAGCCTCTACATCAAAAACAAAATTGAATACCACCAATTTTCTCCCTTAAACTCCCAAGGGGATTCAGTTGAAAGTATCTGGTTACAAATACATCTACATTCTAACAAACCAAAAATTATATTGGGTAATTGCTATAGACCTCCAAATGCATCTTCAGAATGCAACAAAGCACTTACAGATGAAATTATACTGGCTAGTGATGGGAGATTCCATTGTAGAAGGAGATTTTAATTTCCCTGGAATAAATTGGGATTTATTAACTGGTTCCAACCCTAGTGACATTTAATTTGTGGATGTGGTGGTTTCTCTTGGTCTAGCACAATTAATGTTAACTCCAACTAGAGGGAAGAACATCCTAGACTTAATCCTCACCAACATTCAACAAAAATGATCCAATATAACTATTAGCTGTCCCATAGGAGGGAGGGAGTGACCATAAGGTAATAAATTTCACCATAAATTCATTTATTGGAAAATCAAATAGGTCCACAACTATTAATAACTACAACTAAGCAGATTTCCAAAAACTAAGGAATAGTGTCACTGAAATAAACTGGTAACAACAAATGAATAATACTTCAGTTGAGGTAACCTGGTCTGTTTTAAAAATGAATCTATTGCATCTAGAATCTAAGCATGTCCCCAAAATAACAAAATATAATAATAATAAAGGGAGGATATCACTTTGGCTCACTAAATCAGTCAAACAAATTGATTAAGTCTAAGGAAAAAACTTATAAAATTCTGCAAAAAAAATACTATTGAGAATTATAATAATTACAAAGAATCATTAAGATACTTAAATAAACAAATTTGTGCAGAAAAATGCAACATTGAATTCAAGATAGCCCACACCAGTGATAACAGCAAGGCATTCTATACATATGTAAATGGTAAAAGGAAAATCCATAGTGAAATAGGCCCCATTGTACAGAACAATAATACAATTTCAAATAATTATGAGTTGGCCAACCCTTTTAATAAGTATTTTTGTTCGGTTTACAACCCTCAGACTAATTTCTATCACATTTCTAATAATGAAGTGTTAAATACTATTATCTTTGCTTCAGATGATATTATGATGGCTCTTAAAAAACTAAATGTTAACTCATCTCCAGGTCCAGACAACATAAATCCCAGGTCAATAGTCGAACTAGCATCCAGTTTGCTTACACCAATTTCATTATTGTTTAATAAATCAATATCCTCAGTGGAGGTTCCCTCAGACTGGAAAAACTCAGTGGTGGTTCCCTTATTTAAGAAAGAATCAAGAGGTTTGGTCTTAAATTATCGTCCAATTAGTCTTACATCTGTCCTTAGTAAAACTATGGAACAACTTGTTAAAAACAGAATCAATGATGAGTTAGTCTCACTAGGCTTTAAAGATGTTAATCAACATGGATTCACTGTGGGACACTCACGTACTATGAACCTGATTACTTTTTATAATAAGGTATGGACAAGCTTAGACAACAAACTACCAGTCAACGTTATACTGCTTGATTTTGGAAAAGAGTTTGACAAGGTGCCTCATCAGAAATTGATTGATAAGCTTAGAGAAATTGGCCTGAGCCATAGTCTGGTTTGTTGGATCCAAAACTGGCTGACTAACAGAATTCAAAGGGTCAGAACTGATGGTCAACTTTCTACTTCTGATATGGTAAGCAGTGGGGTCCCACAGGGATCAGCATTGGGGCCTACTCTATTTAATATATTCATCAGTGATCTAAATTATAGTATTAGTAATTATATCACTAAATTTGCAGATGATACTAAGGTCGGAGGAGAAGTGGATACATTTGAAAAACATATAGCGTTAAATTCAGATCTTAAAACCATTGAACAGTGGACCATCAATAATAAAATGTCCCTTAACACAGACAAATGTGTAGTCATTCATTTAGGAAAGAATAACCCCAACTAGAAATATATTTGTAATAATATTTTCTTAAAATCAGTGGATAAGGAATGGGACCTTGGGGTAATCAATAATAACTTAACAGATTTAGACAACTGTAAAAAGATTACATAAACTGCAAATATGTTTCTTAGCAACATTAAAAGATCCTTTTTGAATAAGGCGCTCAATGTATTATACCATTATATCAGACTTATATCAGGCCACACCTTGACTTCTGCTCACCTTTTTGGAACCCCCATTTCAAACACATTATTAATATTTTAGAACAAGTCCAGCACAGAGTCACTGAGATTATCCTCAATATTAGGCAATTGTCATATCAAGAGAAATTGATCAAAACTGGCTTGGTGAGTCTCTAGAATAGGAGATACAGGGATGATTTGCTTCAGCTCTTTAAAATACTACAGAATCCAGACCTAATTTTATGGTATGGCTTACAGTTCACTGAATGAGTAGTGAATACAAGGAGCAACAGTTGACAACTTGTGATCCCAAGGGCAGATACCATCAAAAGGGACCACTGTTTTATAATTTGGGCTGCAAAGGCATGGAACAAGTTGCCACGGGATGTAGTACATATTAAGGAGTTTACATTATTTAAGGTCCAACTAGATAAACACCTAGGATGGTCATCAGCCACCTATTAATCCACCCACAAAACTGTGGGAGATACTCATGATGGGCTAATGCCTTCTTGTATCTAAATAAACCTAATAACCTGGTAAGGTAAAAAGGTAAAAACCTAGATGTACATCAAGTTGTGTTTTTACATCTGCTCACATATTACATACATTCGTGAAATAAAATCATATCCCTATTATAAATCCACAGGTGAATACTATTTGAGCTTTCAAGGGTATTTCCCCTGTGTTCTTTGCCTCTAATAATTTCTGAAACTTTATCATGTAGTTTAACATCCAGGAAGAGTATTTCCTTTCCTGGACATTTAATTTTCCTCAGTTTCTAGACTTGTATGTAATCTCTTAGTGTCGATAACTTTGCACATAGAGATTACATTTTCTAATACATACACCATATTTGATTTCAACAGACATGATGCTAGATGATTTGGTTCTAAATCTAGTGCTGCTAATATTTCCCCTAAGAATAATTTCCTCTCTTCATTATACAGTGGGCACAACATCAACAAATGGGTCATATTATCTTCCCCCTTCTGGCATATGCATGTTTTATCTGATAACTTTTGCTTATAATAAGCTTTAATACGCTGACTTTTATGGTATTCAAAGTGGAATGTTGTCAAAATCTTCCTTCTTTTTTGATCTTTAATCAGACTTAGATAGTTCTGAAAACCAAATTGTCTTTTGTTTCTTGCCAGCCAGTTGCTGAATTTGTATTAGTCTCCATTGACCCATTTCTTTCTGCATATGAATTGATCTTATTCTATCTTTTATCAAGACATGAATTTCTTGTATGAGGTTAACAAATATTTCAGACAAGCAATACAATGGGCCATATGATTCTGTGATGTTTTCAATAGCCCTAAGACTTGGGAAGACTGTCTGTTGGCCCATATATTTAATTGCGTTCTCAATGCAGACTTGGGGAAGTCTTTTTTCCTTCCATTTTATAAACTTTCAGCCAATATTTGGTCAACCTTTCCTTTATATTACATTGAACTGGTAATTGTCCCAGTTCCATTCTTACTAACATAGAGAGAGGGCCCCTGAAGGGAGAACTAGTAATTTTTTGCAAAATGTACTAAGTATTGTCTCCAAATGACTATTATTTTCAAGCCCCCAAATCTCTGCCCCATAAAGTACCTGACTTTTGATATTTGCATTGATTGCTTTATTGCAACCCATGACTGAACTACCACCAATTTTATATGCAAAACTTTCTACTTCATGTAATAATTTCTTCACTTTCTGTTCGACCTCCAGTCTATGCCTTCCCCCAAATTTATTTATTTATAAAATATTTATTCAGCATTGAACCCATGATTTTTGTCTGCTAGAAATTAAGAGCTGGACTTTCGGTTGGGAGGACACTGTCTCTTGGGCCAGTTTTCCACTGTTCATAGTATCATAGTCAATACAAAGCTTTAATTGAGCTTTCACCCATTTGCTTGCTATATACCCATTTTATATTAATCTTGATTGATTAGTACTCATTTTTTTTTTACTGTAAATGTCCAGTCTTTCTTTGAAACTTTCTAACGACGGACTGTCTACTACTTCTTTTGGAAGTGCATTCCAATGTGGTGCTACCCTTTAGCTAAACCAATATTTCCGCTTTAGTAGTTTCCACCTTTGTAGATCTAACTGTAAACTATGAGTTCTAGTACTGTAATTCTTCTGTTTTACTTCAAGCCCTAAATCTAATCTCAGATTATGATCCTGAAAAGCTTTATACACTAATATCTTGTCTCCTCTCCAACATCGATATGCCAGTGAGTAAAGATTTAAGTTCTTCATCCTCTCCTCATATGTCTTAGTATCTAAGCCTTTTATTGCTCTAGTAGCTCTTCTCTGTACCCTTTCCACTCTGTCAGTTTCTCCCCTCTTATACGGCGTTCACACTTATTATATTATATTTTACACTGTAAGGTGGAAATATACAAGTTGAACAAACATGGTCCCAAAACCGATCCCTGTGGGACCCCGCTAGACACTAAAGTCCAGTCTGATAGTACACCATTTACTGTGACCCTCTGCCTTCTATTCTCCAACCATGCTGTTGTCCAATTTATAATATTAGTCTGTATATTTTGTTCATAAAGTGTTTTGATTATTTCGGGATGTGGTAGCTTATCAAAAGCCTTAGAGAAGGCCAGTTGCACCACATCCACTGAGCTCACCTCATCCAAAGCCTTACTCATTTTTTCATAAAATTGAAGGAGATTAGTTTGGCAAGATCTTGCCTTTGTAAAACCATGTTGAGTTGGGTCTAAAGTTTGATTTTCAGCTAATATTAGGAGAATATGTTCTTTAATTATTCCTTCTAGTATTTTTCCCAAAACCGAGGTCAAGCTCACTGGTCTATAGTTCTCTGGGGCATCTTTTTTTCCCCTTTTTGTAGATTGGTACAACATGAGCTTCCCTCCATTTAGAAGCCACCTCCCCACTATCCAACGATCTCTGGAAAACATATGTCACAGATGGAGCTAATTCTGTTGAAATCTCAGCAAGTACTCTAGGGTGGATATCATCTGGCCCTGGAGATTTATTTTTATTTATTTTCTTAAGTCTGTTTGTTACATCCTTTATATTTATTACAATTTTTTTTATTGATTTTGTATAATTGTTATCTTTAGTAGAATGATCCTTATGATTAAACACTGAACCAAAGTACTTGTTCTGTAAATTTGCCATAGCCCTTTCTTTTACTATTCCCTCCTTTTCAACCCTGAAAGGACCTATCCTTTGTTTGTTACCTTTTTTATTGTTTATATAAGAAAATAAACTTTTATAATTATCAGTACTATTTATAGCCAGGTGTTCCTTGAATGTAGCCTTAGCTGCCTTTATGGCTTTTTTTTAACTTTCCTTTGGTGGTCCCTATATGTATGATGACTAATTTTGTTCTGTTTTAGATGCTTGAACATTCTGTTTTTAAGTTTTGTAAGTTTTTTTAAGTTTTTGATTTAGCCATCTTGGATTTTATTCCTTTTTACTATATTCAGATCTGTATTTAATATTTTCATTTGTTTTGGTTTTTATCTTATTTATCAATAAGTCCCATATTTCATTGACAGATACATTTTTAAAAGTTGTTTTCAAATCCCAATTTTTTTATAGCCTTTCTAATTTGACCAAAATTAGCTTTTTTGAATTTTGAAATTTTTGTTTCCCTGGTCTTTTCCAATTGCAGATCCCCTGATTGAAAATAGACAATCTGATGGTCACTATTTCCTAATGGTGACCCTACCCTGATGTTAGTAATACTTTCCTCCATGTTTGTCAGGATGAGAGCCAATATGTTGTTACCCCTAGTATTTTGTTTCACTGTTTGAATAAGAACATTTAGATTAAATAAATCTAAATAATCCCTTTCTATATTTAATTTTGTGGTTTGAGTCTCCCAATCTATACCTGCCAAATTTAGATCTCCTGCCAGTATAATATTATCAGATGGATTTAATTGTTCCAAATAATCTAAAATCTCTTGATCATTGTCCCTGGTAATTGAAAGTGGACAAATACAAGGCCTTTACTATAATTTTTGAAGCTCCTACAGGAATTATTTTTATTGCCAGATGTTCTATATGTAGTCTTTCCTCTCTTATTTCTAAACTTTATAATGATTTATGTACTGTATGTAAATTGCCACACCTCCACCCTTCCTATATTTCCTTGACTTTTTGTATAAATTATAACCTTTTATATCTTCCCCCAAGTGATCCCATCTGTCCACCATGTTGCTGTCAGGATTGCAATTTTTATATTCTTATCTCTCATGAGAAGTTCTTACTCTTCAAACTTGCCATCCAGCCTTCTAACATTTGCCAAGAGGGCAGTTTACTGGTTCGTGATCAATACTATCTTTAATTTGCCTTCCTTTTAGTGATGTTCCCAGCTCTGATGTGTCCTTTATTTTTGTACTCCCTCTGTATCCAGTTTAAATGGTTCACTATAATTCTCTTTATTGTGTTTCCAAGAATTCTTGAACTCATCTTGTTTAAGTGTAATCCATCATTTTTATATAAAGAACTGCTTCTAAAAATGGTGTGTGTATCTATAAACCCAATCACTTCTTTTTGGCACATTTCCCGTAGCTTAATGTTTAGCTCTATGATTTCCAGATTTTTGTATTGATAGCGATGTTAGCATCCTCCAAGTTGTGCAAAACATCAGTATGTTATTTTCATTGGCAATTACATTTTTTTATGCTAGGTTCCGCAATTTGCTGTGGCTTACATCAAAAAAATGACATGTTATTTTTTTGATGCAATCAGCACCATATTTTCCCCAAATTATGGCAACTACATCTGAAATTAGAGCATTTCATAGGTGCAGGATGGTGGGGGGGAACAGAATCAGTCAATTTTGTTTCTTTGTGGTTTGCATATTAGGGTATGTGTGATTTTGTATTTCTCTGAAACCTGTCTTTGTTGTCATTGCCCCTTCTGGATAACCCTTACTTTGGTGCTGTTGTGCTGAGGTTCTTTGTCTTTTTAGATTGCTTTCCTATTTGAAGCTCACTATGACCAAAACTGGTAGGACCATAATAAGGGCTGGTTCATTTTTTCCCTGGAAAGAGATACAGATGAGGCAAAAAGGGAAGGAAAATCTGTTTAACCAGGAAAGGCACACTAAGCCAAAGCTTGTCTCCAGGTGCTGCCTGGGAGCACAAGGAAGTTATGTGACTTGCTCAGGGTCACACAGTATGCAAGTGGGGGCTGTAGGATTCAAACCCAGGTCTCCAGGTTTGCAGCTCAGTGCCCTAAACCACAGCAGTATACTGCCACCCTAAACAAACACAACAGGTGGCCCCCTGAGGAACAGCCAATGTGGCTGAAAGCTGCTAGGGTGTTGGTGAGTATCCTGAAGCTGGTTAGATACCTGCAAGTTTTTTGTTTTCCTGTGGAATTTCAGTTACTGTTTAATAAAATGTCAGATATTCTACATCCCTGTTTTTGCAAACTGGAGCCATGTGTGCTGTTTGAATGTCTTCAGTTCTTTTGAAAACATATAGATGAGGAACACTGATGATACTGAGAGGGATGAAACACATGTCTGTGTCTTCTGGTTTCTAGCCTTTGCAATGTGTGTGGGTGTGTGTGTATGAGAGAGCATTTGGCACCATGCACTCCTGCTTATAGAAGAACTGGTCTAAAGCCTTATATGGTGATTTGCATATGCATCCCATAATGCTTTGCATTATTGGAGTATATGTGATTTTGTATTTTTTCAAAACCTGTTTTGTTGCCAGTGCCTTTTCCAGGTAACCATTGCTTTTAGTGCTTTTGTTCAGAGTTTCTTTGTCTTTTTAGATCACTTCATAGATGGTCTAACTTTTGGCTGTGATTCCATGAATTAGGTCAGAAGGGTGTTGCAAGTAAACAACACCCTTCTGAAGATCCAGCCCTATACTTTTATTAGGCCAAAAAATGTTTAGATATTAAGTCTGTTAGTTAAGAAGGCCATAGGGGGGTCATGAAAGCTTGCATACTTACACTATTCATTACCTTAAAAAAATAGCATCTTTGCTAAACAAAAAAATATATTATTATTGGTTCTGTACTTCATGTTGGCTATCAGGACATTCTAAACAGTCTTTGTTCTACATTAACATTATGCTGAGTAGATAAATAGGGAATATTTTTCTAGGCATTAGAGACTTTGTACTCGTGTTTATTTTTGAGTTTCTCCACAGAGCACAAAGCAAAACTTGCAAAACAGAAGCATGTTTTCTTAAAGTTTCCAACTAGTTAATTTTGAGATTATTTTTACTCTAATCATTTTTCTCAGAAATAACATAAACAGTATCCTTAGACAAAACAACAATATACCTCTTGTCCAGAGGAAAGCATAATCCTGATGTGGAGAAATCTTGGAAACCTTATATTAGGGATCCACTTATTCTGGAAAATTAGTCTTCTCAGACTGGCATTCAACCCTCATAACTTAAATTAAGCATAATTTGGGAGATTATACTGAGAACTAAGGTTCATAATGCTGTTTATTAACATATGAGTATATAAGATTATGTAATTTAAATAGATTTCATAAGAGGATGCACTGCTATTATATAAAGTTTTTTGATGTGTTGCCCAGACAAGCTCTTAGAAGATCAATACTGCAGATCTTGAAAATGCTTTGTAATTTGTGATGCTACTTGACCTCCAAATTTGAACATGCCATGAGAAGATTCAAGTCCTGTTCATTAGCAGGCTTAAAGACACAACATCTAACATTTCATTAGAATCAGATGCAATATGTTTGTGTTCCAGTGAGAACTGAAAGCAAGATCAGCCACAGCTATAGTGGTCTCTGCATCATGCAGCAATATTGGCAACATGAGGAATCAGCTCTGAAGTACACTGTACTGTAGGTGGTAAAGACAAGTGGATTGGGAACTATCTGCTCCAGTATGTATGATAGCTACCAAATATATAATTATTTATGTATTTATTTAGTTATTTCTGTATGTATTTATTTAAATAATGACTGGGTAGGTCCATGGGTAACAAGTGCCCACTCCCAAAAATGACCAAGAGACAGAGAATGGCATACCTATACAAAGTGTGGCATAATAAAGGAATAATGCCTGACAGGGTGGGTGTTATGCTGGGATAACATCCCACTTTGGGTGGTTGGGCCCAAGGCCACCAGCTGACGGCGTCCAACACACAAGAAGGGATGTTATCCCAACATAACACCCACCCTGGAGGGCATTATTCCTATTATACAATGGTTCATTGTTTTATACAGAAAAAAATAATTTTAAAGAATTTTATTTAGTGTTTTAAAATATTTTTTTAAGAAAAGATGCAGATAGTGCTCCAGGTGCTCCAGGATATCATCAGCAGGGATGCTATGCCAGGATAACATCCCTGCTGTGATGGCCAACTGACCAATCAGGAGCCATAATTCTTTCTTGCCATTGTATAATAAGGAAATACATTAACCACAGGGACCCAGAGTAGGAGAGCAGCATACATTTACAAAATGAGGCACAATCAGGAAATACAAGCAACAGGGTCACTACACTGTAGATACATTTTTTCCTGCATACAAGTACATGGCATTTGCAATGTTGTTACACTGTAGTTACACTGTAACTAAAGTGTAGTTAACTGACACATAAAATAAAGGGTAACCAATATATTAACCATGGGGACACAAAGTAGGAGAGCAGCTTACATTTACAAAATGTGGCACAATCAGAAAATGCAAGCAACAGTGTCACTACACTGCAGATAAATGTTTTCTGCATGCAACTACATTGCAAATACAATGCAGTTACAGTGAAGTTAACTGACATTTAAAATAAAGTGCAACCAACACATTAACCATGGGGTCACTGTGTAGGAGAGCAGCATACAATATACAAAATGTGGCACAACAAGGAAATACATTAACCATAGGGACCCGAAGTAGGAGAATAGCATACATATACAAAATGGGGCACAATAAGGAAATGCATCAACCATGGGGACTAGGAGTAGGAGAGCAGCATACATATACAGAATAATGCATGGGTAAGTGTGGTTTATGAGAATTTTATACATGACCAAGGTGTGTGATGCCACTCCATGAGGGGTTTATTTGGGTATCACACACTGAGGGTGTGTATAAAATCCCCATTTAAACACACTTACCCATGTTTTATTTTTTATATTTACTGGTTCTGTCAGTATGGTGCCACTTTTTGATTTAAGTTTTTAATTTATTTAAGTTTAAAAAGTTGCTTCACGAGGTACTGTGGAGCCATTGAGAAGCTTGTGCCTCATGCCGACTGTGTGAAAAATCTAGTGCTACTAGACGTGCAGTGCAAGGACAGCTTATCTGGTGACTTAAGGTGATGCTTTGCTTTTTGTGTGCCCATGGTTTATGGAGCTCCGTAAACCACATATGTGGTTTAAGGAGCTGTTGGGCACTCGCTGGCAGTGGTTTACAACCACTAACCAGTTAATATATAGAAAATGTGGCACAGTAAGGAAGTACATTAACCATGGGAACTTGGAGTAGGAGAGCACTATACAACATACAAGATGCGGCACAATAAGAAAGTACATTAAGGACGAGAACCAGGAGTAACAGAGCAGTACACAATAAAGAAATACTGGGAACCAGGAGTAGGAAAGCAGAGCAGTACACATATACAAAATGTAGCAAAATAAGGAAACACCTTAACCAGAGGGAATCCAGAGTAGGAAAGCAAGATAAACATGCAAAATGTGGTGCAGTTAGGAGGTGCATTAACCACAGTGACACGGAGTAAGAGAGCAGCATACACAGTATATAGAACATTTGGCACAATAAGTAAATATATTAACCACAAGGTCCCAGAGTAGGAGAATACCATTCATATATAATATGTGGTACAACAACAAAATGCATTAACCATGGGAACCCAGAGTAGGACAGCAGTATACAACATACAAAATGTGGCATAATAAGGTAGAGGGTTGTGTTGTCGCTGAACAGAGTACTTCTAGGTTTGGGGGACTAGCTGCTAGACTGATTTCTAAGTAGGAGAGTACTGCCTAATTTGTATACAAAAAAAGTTTAAAAGTAGTTGTTGTTATAGCATACCTGTATCTGTGTAATTACAAGGTTGTGTATTGTACTTTACTTATTCATACTACTACAGCTTAACCTTACTGGGTTCTGGGAAAAGAGGACAGAAGCACTGGGACAGCAGGAATAGGGAATATGGGGAGTGGTGCAGTGCAGTGGTTGTGGGGCAATGGCCTTCAAGGAGACTTTCTAGAGGCTATGGTGCTGCCCCATCTGCGTGCACCTCTCTGTGTTGGTGGAGAAGGTCTCTGACTTCAGGCTGTGTTGGTTACCAGTTAGGAGGAGGTCACTACACTCAGGGCTGCATTGACTAGGAGTTGGGTGATCTTTTCTCCCACCCAGGGGCACCAAGTCTGATACTGCTACCTCATAGGATGCCAGATAGGAGGAGTGGCTGGACTATGATGGGCTCAAGGAGGGAGGGTGTGGTGGGAGCTGGATGGTTGGGGGGATCATACACACATTCTTCAACTGCAGCTGGTGCCACTACAGAATTCCTATGCTGCTCTGGTGGCATGGGACTACCAAGAGGAGACACCTGTGGTAGTGTTTGAGGAGGATGTTGGGGCCCTCCCAAATGGAGGCCCCAAGGAGGGTGAAAGAGGACCCCAGAGATGAATGATGCAACTTCTGGTGAGGGACTCAATTTTCAGGGGGATAGATTTGGGAATACGAAAGGAGGTGGAGAGGGAGGTGAGGTGCCTACCTGGTGCCATGGCCCAGTGGGATGGGAAGCATATCATATGGATAGCTAGATGAGTAGGAAGGGAAAGGTAGCTGGATGTCAGTGTTCACCTGGGGACAAATGACCAGGCTGGCAATGGGGCAGGAACAGTGCAAGGGGAGTTTAGGGAGCTGGGAAGAAGTCTCACAAAGGTAGCATGTTCTGTAGGTTTTGCAGAGATGCTGCCTGTCTGTGATTGGGGGAAGGAGAGGAAGATCTGCACCAAGACCTTAAACTCATGGTTTAAGGAACTGTGCAGAGAGGAGAAGTACAGCTACACTGGGGACCAGGGCCCACCTAGGAGGATCAGAACCTATGCAGAGGTGATGTTTGCATCCATCCAGGAGAGGAACCACAGTTCTCAGTGGACAGTTTAAACATTACTTTGATGAAATTTAAACTAGCCAGGGGGGTGAAAGAGAAAGGGGAGGCAAAAACTGCCTCCCCCACCCATAGACTGAGATAGAGTGTAGAGAGATCCCGAGGGGTGAGAGTCCCACCATGGAGCAAGTTAATCACAGAAGTATGGAGTAAAGGAGGAGGAAGAGGGGAATGAAGCAGTCAGAACTGAAGAGGGAGGAATGAGGAACAAAAAGAAAAAGGGGAAAGTGACAAGTGAAGAGCTAACAAGAGCTGGAAAGCCATGTGTGCTAATGCTAGTAGTCTGCGAAATCAGATCCCAGACCTAGAGGCCATCATGGTGGAGATCGACCTGGATATTGTGGCCATTACTGAGTCATGTGCACTGAAAACCATGACTAGGACACAGTTATACCAGGCTATATGATGGTCAGAAGGGACAGGGTAGGAAGGAAAGGAAAGGAGAGGAAGTGGTGCTTTATGTGAAAGAAAGCATAAAAGCAACAGGAATACAGGGAATATGGGGAGCAGAAGTGCTGTGGGCCACCCTCAAGTCGGGAAATGGAGCCACTATTCAGACAGATGTGATCTACAGGCCTCCAGCACAGAGGGGACTTAGATAAGGTAATGTTAAATACAACTGGCAAAATGGTGGAAAGGGGGAAGTGTTGCTGGTGGAGGACTTCAATCTGTTGGATGTAAATTGCAGCCTCCCTGCTGCAGCCTCAGCTACAATCTGGGACATTGTGGACTCCCTGCAGGGGGCATTCCTCAGGAAGCTAGTCAACAAACCCATTTATGATGGGGAAATATTGGGCCTGGTGCTTAGTAACTAAAGGTCAGAAGTCATTTGAGAACCAGTGATCATTGTACAGTATGGTTCAAGATAAAAGAGCTTTGGAATCCAACCACACAATGGTGAGAGTTCTGGACTTCAGGACTGGTTTTACTAAGATGGGTGAATGCCTCAGGAATGACCTGGCAGGGGGAGATGACCTGGGGGGGTGGAGAAAAGTGGGTCAAACTAAAAGAGGGTGCAACAAAACTTGGTGTCAAGCAAATAAACAATAGCAAAAGAAAGATGAGACCGCTAGGGTTCTTGAATGAGGTTTCAGAAAAGGTAAAGGCTGAAAGAGTAGCATTCAGAAGGTATAAGGAGACCCAGAAAGAGGAGGATAGGGAAATGTATGAGGGAAAACAGAGGCAGAAAGGCAAAGCACTAAGGAGCATAAAGCTACAGACTAAGGGAGGGAGCTGAATGTCATTGTCCACCTAGGGACAAATGACCTGGCTAGGAAAGGGATTAGAGCAGTGCAGGAGGAGTTTGTGGAGTTGTGGAGGGGCCTTAGGCAAGTAGCAGGCAAGGTAACCTTCTTGGAAGTGCTGTCTGTCTATGGCATGGGTGAGACTAGGGTGCTCCACACCATGGAATTCAATCAGTGGTTGAAAAACTGGTGCAGAGCTCAGGGTTTTGGCTTCACTGGGGACTGGGGGTCCACCTGGAGGGATGCAGGCCCATACTGGTGCGATGGTCTGCATCTGTCCAGAAGGGGAACCAGGATCCTAGGTGATAGGTTTAACTGCTTCATTGACAAGCATTTAAACTAGCCAAGGTGGAGGCACTGAAAAGGAGCAGGGAAATCCTAGCCCCCCCCCAAAACAAAATCAGGGTAGTTAGTGAGGTAAACACCAAGATAGAGAAGTCAATAGAGAGAAGGGCAGGGGTAAATGCAGAAAAAGGCAAAGGCAGTAAGGACAGGGATTGGGCAAAAAGGGTAAGGCCATCAAAAAATGGATGGTAATGAGTACCAATGCCTGTAGTCTAGGTAACAAGCTCCCTGAACTGGTGGCCATGATGGAAGAGGGATGCCTGGATATCATGGCAGTCACAGAAACATGGTACACAGAGATCCATGACTGGAATGTCAGCATTCCAGGGTAAACAATCTACAGGAGGGACAGGGAGGGTAGAAGAGGAGGAGGAGTAGCTCTCTATGTAAGGGAAGGGATCAAAGCAATGGAACAAAATGGTAAACAGGGAGGACAGGAGGCACTGTGAGTCACCCTGGAGACTGGAAATGGCATCCCAATCCGCACAGGGGTTGTATATAGACCCCCGTCTCAGGGGGAGTAAATGGACAAGGAAATGATAGAAGGCATCATTAGGATGGCAAAGAAATGGGAGATATTGTTGCTGGTGGACCGGAATATGCCAGATGTTAACTGGAGCACCTTTGCTGCAGCCACATCCAAGAGCAGGGCCACTCTCGATGCCCTACAAGGGGCATGCTTCAAACAGCTAGTGTTGGAACCTACTCATGAGGGAGCAATCTTAGACCTGGTACTCTCAAATGGGGACAGAGAAGGATCTCAGATCTAGAAGTGGGTAGCCATCTGGGAACAAGTGACCACCAAATAGTGTGGTTCACGATAAAATCAGCTGCAGAGTCAAACCATGCAAAAGTGAGGGTACTGGACTTCAGGAGGGCTGACTTTGTCAAAATGGGAGAGTGCCTCAGAAAAGCACTAGCAAACAGGCTAGAAGAAGGGGTGGAGCAACAATGGGGAAACATCAAAACTGCCATCACAGAGGCAACAAGCCTTTTTGTGAAGCATATAAACAAATCAAAATGAAAGAAAAAACCACTATGGTTCTCAAAAGAGGTGGTGGGGAAGGTTAGGGAGAAAAATATACCATTCAGGAAGTATAAGGAAACACAGAAGGAGCAGGACAGAAAACTGTAGCAGTTAAAGCAGAAGGAAGCAGGGAAGGCAGTCAGAATAGCAAAGGCCTAAACCGAGGAAAAGATAGCCAACTCAGTTAAGAAGGGGGATAAAACCTTTTATAGATTAGGGAGTGAAGAAAGACAAAGGGAGGGATAGTGAGGCTTAATAAAGGGGAGGATGGGTGGGGAGAGAGGGACAGTGAAAAAGCAGGGATACTGAACAAATACTTCTGCTCAGTATTCAAAAAAGAAGAGGAGGGGGAGGTACCTAATCCAATCAATAAAAGCACTCTGGATAGGGGGGGTCAATCCCAGTCCTTTCACAGAAGAAAGGGTTCTGAAATAAATCCTAAAACTGAAGGTGGACAAAGCAATGGGGCCTGATGGGATTCACCCCAGAATTCTAAAAGAACTAAGGGGAGAATTAGTGACACCACTGACTACCCTTTTCAACAAATCATGGGAGGATGGTGTGGTACCTGAGGACTGGAGGAGGGCGGATGTGATTCCCCTTCACAAAAGTGAGAGCAAGACAGAGGCAGGGAACTACAGACCTGTCAGTTTGACCTCAGTGGTAGGGAAAATGATGGAATCACTTCTGAAGGAAAGAATTACTGAGTACCTGGATGCCAGTGGGGCACAGTACCCAAGGCAGCATGGATTCATAGCGGGAAGGTCATGTCAGACAAATCTAATCAATTTCTTTGACTGAGTGACCAGAGTAGTAGACCAGGGAGGGGGTGTGGACATGGCCTACCTAGACTTTAGCAAGGCATTTGATACAGTCCCACACAAAAGATTAATAAACAAATTAGACAGTCTGGGAGTGGGTCCTAGGGTGGTAGCCTGGATAAAACATTGACTGGGCAAGAGGACACAGAGGGTAATAGTAAACGGTGTCTACTCTGAAGAAAGGGGGGTTACTAGTGGGGTACTGCAGGGTTCAGTACTAGGTCTGGTCCTTTTTAATGTCTTTATAAGTGACATTGCAGAGGGACTGGAAGGAAAAGTGTGCCTCTTTGCAGATGACACAAAGATCTGCAACAGGGTTGATACACAAGGGGGGGTGGAAAGGATGAGAAGGGACTTGGCAAGGTTGGAGGAATGGTCAGAAGTATGGCAGCTTAGATTCAATGCAAAGAAGTGCAAAGTAATGCACCTGGGAAACAAAAACCAAGGGGAAGAGTACACAATGGGGGGGAGGTAGTAACAATAACAAAAATGGAAAGGGACCTGGGGGTAGTCATATCAGATGACCTTAAGGTTAGCAAGCAATGTGAGAAGGCAGTAGGAATGGCTGGGGGGATACTGGAATGTATAGGCAGAGGCATCACCAGTAGAAAAGAGGAAGTTGTTATCCCTCCATACAGACAGTTGGTGAGACCCCATCTGGAGTACTGTGTGCAGTTCTGGAGACCCCATCTCCGCAAAGACATAGGCAGGATGAAGTTCAGAAGAGTGCAACTAAAATGGTGCAGGGTCTGCAACAGAAGCCATATGAAGAGAGACTAAAGGAGCTTAATATGTATACTCTTGAGGAAAGGAAGGAGAGGGGGGGACATGATAGTACTTTTAAGTACCTCAAGGGAATCAACAAAGTCCAAGAGGGTAGCATCTTTCAGAATAAGAGGTGTGCAAGAACAAGGTGACACAATTTGAAGAAACAGGGGGAAATGACTCAGGGGCAATGTGAGGAAATATTTTTTCACAGACAGGGTGGTGGACACATGGAATGGCCTTCCTGAGGAGTTTGTGGGGTCAAAAACAGTGGTGGAATTCAAGAATGCATGGGACAGACATAAGGTAATTCTTTTGGTAGGAAGAAATAGGCCATTGGTTAATTAGGATCTGCAGCTTATCCAATAGGTAGGGAAATGGGCAGACTAGGTGGGCCAAACGGTCCTTATGTGATGTCAAAGTCTATGTTTCTATGATTCTATGTTTCTAAGGAAAGAATAGCTATGGGAGTACTAAAATGGGACAAGAGGACAGGATGATTTTTAGGTATGTTAGTGAAAAAAGAAGACAAATGGAGGGATTGTATGGTTATGGTAGGGGGGCTATATGGAGGGGGATCAAGAAAAAACAAACGTCTTGAACAAATACTTCTGCTCAGTGTTCACAGTAGAAGGGGGAAGGGGAGGGACCACAAAAGGGTAACAGGAGGTTTGAAGGGATGGAAATGGACACTAGTCCGTTTTCTGTGGAGAGAGTCTGAAAAGCATTCGCTAACCTGAAGGAAGACAAAGCTGTGGGACCAGATGGGGTACACTGAAGGGTGCTGAGGAAGCTCAGGGAGATACTAGCTGCACCTCTGACAGACCTGTTTAACAGATCACAGGAGATCAGTGTGGTCCCAGAGGACTGGAGAAGGGCAGATGTAGTCCCACTTCACAAAAGTGGTAGCAAGGAAGGGGCGAGCAATTATAAGCCTGTCAACCTGACATCAGTGGCCAGTAACTTAATGGAAATACTATTAAAGGAAAAGATTGTGGAATACCTTGTATTCAACCAATGACAGGACTGAAGTCACAGTAGTTTCACAGGGGGAAGATCATGCCAAACAAATCTAATAGATTTCTTTGACTGGGTGACCAAGGAGTTGGATCAGGGAGGAGTGGTGGACATGGCCTACTTGGATTTCATCAAAGGTTTTGACACCATTCCATATAGAAGACTGGTAAACCATTTGGGTAACTTTGGTGTGGGTTATAAGGTGGTAACCTGGGTAAGAAACTGGCTAGCGGATAGGACACAGAGGGTAGTGGTAAAGAAAGTTTGCTCTGAGGAAGGGAGAGTGACCATTGGGGTATCTCAGATTACTTCTGCGACTGGTCCTCTTCAATGTCTTTGAAAGTGACATAGCAGAGGAACTGGATGGGAAGGTCTGCCTCTTTGCAGATGACACCAAGCTCTGCAACACAGTGGACATTCTGGGGGGAAGGGGTTGGAAAGGATGGCAGGAATCTGAAAAGACTGGAAGAGTGGTCAAGAGTATGGCAGCTGGGTTTTAAGGCAAAAGAGTGTAAAATAATGTGCTTGGGCCATAGAATCCTGGGAGCAGAGTACAAAATGGGCAAAGTGATACTGACAAAGACCAAGAAGAAAAGAGACCATGGGGTAATCCATATAGGATGACCTAAAGATGGAAAGGCATGTGACAAGGCAGTCAGAAGGGTTAGTGAGATGCTGGGGTGCATAGGAAGGGGTATCACCAGTAGTAAGAGGGAGGTGGTGCTGCTCCTATACAGATTGCTGGCAAGACTCCACTTGAGTACTGTGTCCAGTTCTGGAGACCACATGTCAGGAAGGGTATAGACAGAGTGGAGGCAGTCCACAGGAGGGTTACCTAAATGGTGCAGAATCTGCATCAAAAGCCCTATGACAAGAGGCTAAAGAAGCTAAATATGTACACCACTGAAGAAAGAAGGGAGAGGAGAAGATATGATAGAGACCTTTAAATACCTCACAGAGGTAAACAAGTTACAAGAGTGGGGTATCTTTCAGAGAAAAAGGTTCTGTAGAACAAGGGGGCATGCTACGAAGCTGCAAGGTGGTAAATTCAGGAGGGATGTGAGCAAGAACTTGTTCACAGAAGAGCGGTAGATACCCGGAACATCCTTCTAGTGGAGGTAGTGGGGGCAAAAAGAGTGGAGGCACTTAAAACTACCTCAGATAGGCACAAGGGAATCATAGGGGTAAAGAAGGGGAGGGAGAGATTGCACTGTAGATCAAGTAGGATCTGCAACACAAAATGAAGCTTTAAAAAATGGTCAGTCCGGGTGGGCCCAGCTGCCTTTATCTGCCATTACATTCTATGTTTCTATGTTTCTTAAAGGAAATACGTTAACCACAGGGACCCAGAGTAGGAAGGCAGCATACAACATGCAAAATGTGGCACAATAAGGATATACATTAGTCATGGGAACCCAGAGTAGGAAAGCAGCATACCTATATAACATGTGACCAAGGAAGTACATTAACCATGGTGGGTCCGAGCTGGAAAGCAGCATACAGATATACAATGTGGCACAGTTAGGAAACACATTAACCATAAGGAAACCAAGTATGAGACTAGCATACATATACAAAATGTGGTACAATAAAGAAATACATTAATAACGGGACCTGGAGTAGGAGAGGAAGCACCACTAGAGGTCGACAGTAAATTTGCCGACCTCCCAGACAGCAACGGCAGAATACAGACACCGGTATTGTGCCATCCCAAAAGGAAGTGTTTTTGGGGGGGGATACGCCCCTGCACCCCCAGGTTTTTTGTAATCAACTCCAGGTCGAGTGGTTCAGGAAGGGCAGAACACTAGGAGAAAACGTCAGCGAAACAGACGATAGTGACTGTCACTCTAATAGTCTGTTTTTCGGAAGATTTCGCTGTTGAGGTGCCGTGCTGGAGGGAAAATCTGAGCAGAGGAGCAGCACATATACAGAATGTGGCACAATAAAGAAATACATTAACCACGGGGAACCAGAGTAGGAGAGCAACATACATACACATGTGCTAAAATAAGGAAATACATTAACCACAGGGACCAGGAGAAGGAGAGCAGCATACATTTACAAAATGTGGCAAAATAAGGAACTACATTAACTATGGGGGCCCGGAGTAGAAGAACAGCATACAAGGTACAAAATGTGGCACAATATGAAAATACATTAAGCATAGGGATACAGAGCAGGAGAGCAGCATTCATATACAAAATGTGGCACAGTATCAAAATACATTAACCATGTGGACCAACAGCATGAGAGCAGTATGCAGCCTACAACATGTGGCACAAGAAGGGAATACATTAACCATAGGGACCCGTAGTAGGAGAGCAGCATACAGCATACAACATGCAGCACAATATGGTAATACATTAAACATGGGAACCCGGAGTGGGAGAGAAGCATGCATATACAAGATGTGGCGCAATAAGGAAAGATATGAAATATGGGGACACGGAGTAGGAGAGCAGCACACATACACAAAATATGGTACAGTAAAGAGTGCAGAAACCATGGAGACAGGGAGTAGGAGAGCAGCATACAACATACAAATTGTGGCACAGTAAGGAAACATATTAACTACAGGAACCTAGAGTAGGAAAACAGCATACAACATGTGGCATGCCATACCTCTCAGATATGGATCAGGGCCTGATCATGTCCACTAATTTTTGTTGACCTTGCTAAAGCTTTTGACACAGTGGCACCTCCCCTCCTTCTGGATAAGCTTAAAGCAGTGGATCTTTCTGACTCTGTAGTCAGCTGGTTTCACTCTTACCTTTAGACAAGGACTTAAGCTGCCCAGATAGGAGACTTCATTTCATCAGCACTTGCTGTGTACTTGGGTGTCCTTCAAGGGTCTGTCCTGGGTTCTATTCCCTTTTCCATTTTCTTGAATGACATCCCCTCTGTCTGTTCCTCTGCATCCATTTATATGTACTCTGATGAAACAGCTCTTTTTGCATCTGGTCCTCTTCCCATGATCTTACCGTACTGCTTCAGCTGGATTTCGACAATATTCAGCGCTGGTTCCATTCTAACCAACTTTTCCTCAATGTAAAAAAAAAAGTTTCCCTTTATGACTTTTGGCACCCACTAGAGGCTTTCCAGACACACACCCTCTCCCTTTATTTTGCACCCTTGATGGTGCTATGATGGAGGATGCATCCTCTGTTAAGTACCTTGGGGTCTGGCTGGACTGTCATCTTGATTTCTCAATTCATATTGATGCCATAAAAATAAGTTCCAACCCAAGCTTGGTTCATTGTACAGGAACAAAATGAGTATCCCACTTCCTGTCTGCCAAAAGATTGTTTTAAAGATGATTCTCCCTATTTTTGATTTGGTGACCTAGTCTACAGTGGAGCATCCAAATCCACCCTTGTCAGACTTGACCCCCTCTTCCAGTCTTTTTGTCATTTTGCTTTAGATTGTTCCCCTCATACCCACCATTGCTCACTCTACTCTTCCCTTTCACTTCCCTCTTTTAATGCCAGGTGCCCTTCCCACTGTGCCTCCTTTATATCTAAATTCTGGTTTGATCCCCCCACCACCTTACATCTCTCCTTTTCTCTCCTTCAGCTCCCACTACATACTCTGCAGCACTACTTACGGTCCCCTCTCTATTCCTTCTAGAAAATCTCTCTTGATCAACCTGCTACCTCATACTGCTTTCCTAAACTCTGGTTCTCTCTTCCCCTTTCAGTTCACTTTGCTTCTTCTGCTTTCTTCTTTAAGTCTCTTCTTCATGAATTTTCTTATCCCTCCTGCAACTGTCCATCACCCCCCACACACACACACACACACACGTCTTGCCCTGGCAGTCTCTTTCTCTTTACCTGTTGCAGGTCTGTTCTTGTAAGATTAGTTCCCTCAATTTTTTCAGTTATCTCAAGTTTTATTTACTACATGTAAGTGTTAAACTGATTTACCTTTTTGATTATGCTCTCTGATTTATTGTATTTGATGTATATGACTTACAACACTCTCCTTACCCCCAAGACACATCTGGAAACAAGTTGTTAGCAGTTCAGTCTTTTTTTGCCTGGTGAATCCTTTGAAATAAATAAATAATACATAGCAGCATACATCTTACACCAGTGGCACAATAAGGAAGTACATTAACCATAAGGACGTGGAGTAGAAAAGCAGACTGCAACATACAACATGTGGCGCAAAAAGGATGTACATTTACCATGGGGATGCAGACTAGGAGAGCAGCATACATACAGTATACAAAATGTGGAACAATAAGGAAATATGTTAACCATGGGGACTTGACATAGGAAAGCAGTACATAACATACAACATGTGGCACAATAAGAAAATGCATTAACCATGGCTACCCAGAGTAGGAGGGCAGGATACTACATACAACATGTGGCACAATAAGAAAATACATTAACCACGGGGACCCGAAGTAGGAGGGCAGGATACTACATACAACATGTGGCACAATAAGAAAATACATTAACCACGGGGACCTGGAGTAGGAGGGCAGGATACTACATACAACATGTGGCGCAATAAAAAAAATACATTAACCACGGGGACCCAAAGTAGGAGGGCAGGATACTACATACAACATGTGGCACAATAAGAAAATACATTAACCACGGGGATCCGGAGTAGGAGGGCAGGATACTACATACAACATGTGGCACAAGAAGGAAATACATAAACCACGGGAACCAAGAGTGGGAGAGAAGCATACATATACAAAATGTGGCACAATAAAGAAATACATTAAGCACAGGGACTCAGAGTAGGAGAGCATCATACAGCATAGAACATGTGGCAGAATAAGGAAGTACATTAACCATGGAGACCCAGAGTGGAAGAGCATTCTGCAACATACAACAAGTGGAACTATAAAGAACTGTATTAACCACAGAGACCCGAACTAGGAAAGCAGTATACATATACAAAATGTGGCACAATTAGGAAATACATTGACCATAAGAACATGGAGTGTGACAGCAGCATGCAAAATACAACTTCTGGCACAATGAGGAAATGTATTAGCCATGGGGACTCAGAGTAGGCAAGCAGTATACATGTGGCACAGTGAGGAAATACACTAACCAGGGGACCCGGAGTAGGAGGGCAGTATACTTATACAAAATGTGGCACAATAAGGAAATACCTAACTATGGGGACTAGAGTAGGAGAGCAGTATACAACATCTGGCACAATAAGGACATCATTAACCACAGAGGCACAGAGTAGGAGAGTAGCATACAACATACGACAGGTGGCACAATAAGAAAATACATTAACCACGGCGTCCTGGGCAGGATAGCAGCATACATTTCGAAAATGTGGAAGAATAAGGAAATACACTGACCACAGGGACACGGAGTAGGAGAACAGCATTATGACAGCAGCATGCAAATGTATCACAAGATATGAACTGCAAGTGCAATAGCAGAGGAGATAATCACATAAAAGAGTGCAGTTATAACACTGGCATTTTGGATCACATGGTTGTTATGCATTCAAATTATTTCAGTTGGTTTACGTGAGATAGCTCCTATCTTTTTTTATTTTATTTAGTTTTTGTTGACCGGGTAAGTGCACTAGACAAATCCTGCCTATTTTCAGGCACGACCCAGGGGAAGGGGATACAGATGAATGCCAACTGACCTTGAACCAGATTAAGCTGTTGGTGGCATTTTTAGTGAATGAGGGAAATTTGGCCAGGACACCGGGCAAATTCCCCTACTCTTTTTGATAAGTGACATAGGATATTTAACATCCATCTGAACTACCACCAATCCAGGCAGATGGGACCTCAGTTTAACGTCTCATCCAAAAGATGGCACCTCAGAAGTGCAGCACCCCTCTCATGCTGCACTACAGTGTCAGTACTGGGATATTAACCCAAGTGCCAGATGTAGGAACTAAACCCACAGCCCTCTCATCTCCTGGCCTCAGAGGCGAGTGTGCTACCTACTGAGCCACTGACTCTTGGTTAAAAACATGCAGGATATTCACTTTGCAAGACAGACAAAAAAAATACAATATGGGACCTACCTTGTCTGTTTCAGGCTTGCGTTTTGCTTTTCTTCTGTCACAGACTTGGTTCTATTCTTTTCTTTTCTTTCATTGTATTTCTGCTGCGTGAGGCTTGTAATAGTCTCTTAACATTGTATTTTTGTCAGTGATGTTGTAAAGCTGTTATAGTGGACTATTGCTTCTTTGTTACATATCTGTGGATTAAGAATGAATAGTCAATAGAGGTGTGTGAAAATAAACTTCCGCCAGCAGAATTTCCGCAAAAGCCGGATTTTCACTTCCGCGAAACTGCAGAAATCTAATTAGCAACATTCGCAGAAATTCCGACTTAGAACAGCAGAATAAATGTTTAAACTGCAGATTGTTGTATTAAACTGAGGAGGAAAAAAGTCTGCAGAACTGATCACTGAGCTGTGGAATAATTACATGGACTGAGGAATAATTCATTAAACTGCAGAAAACAAATTCCCCAGAACTGTTATTCCACAGTTCATGTGTATTATTCCGCAGTTCAGCCAAACATTCCACAGAAACAGGCAAAAATCTGCCAAACATATTCGGAAGATTCCAATCTCACAAATGGCGGAAGTTCGGAAAATTCCGGGAAATTTCTAATTTTCATGAAAGTTCAGCGAAAGTAGAATTTGCAGCTTCACCCACCTCTAATAATCAAAAAAAGCATGATCAATAGATGCTCTGTTGTCACCAGTTATTAACTCCTTTTTACATCTATACTATCTGTTTTTGCTTGAGGAATGTTGGCAGGTGTTCAGGAATTTATATTGCAATATGAGACATGCCATTTGCACAGGTCTTAATTTTATGTTGTCATCTCTGGAATGCCTGTTCAGAGTTATACTCCGGTATTTCAATAATTTGGAAATTTAAAGGATGCTGACAATGCTTGTAATAAGCATCTTTTATGTATTTATGTACTGTATGTATGTATATGTATTAAATAGGCATGGTAGCACCAGTATGTAAGGGCTGAGTTTGTGTTTGTGTCAGAAAAGGGGTTTGTAACAGCTTATGCCTTGGTAGGGTTAGCCCATAGGAATGTGAAATTTGGTGTGCACCTTCCTTGTCCTAGGGCCTAATGTTTTTGGCAAGGTGGGTGTGAATCAATATAGTGGTGCAAAAGTTATTAATTAGTGAAGTTACATAAAAATCCCCAGTTGACTTCTGGTGACGCCTCCACGTGATGCAGTAACCTAGAACGGGAGCTCTCACCCATTCTCTCCTTAAACGCAATAAATCTCTATATCAGGCAGTATACCAAACAATTAAATATACTGGGCAGTAACTGGAAGGTATGGCAAATAAAAGTAAACTGCGGGCCCCGGCTGGAGGTACTTTAAAACAACAAAAACTTAATCTTATCTCTTGGGCCTCTACTAAAGGAAGGAAAGCCTGCTGGTCCACTGGATAACACTGACCCAGAGTTTGAGAGTATGTCCGAGGAAAAGGAGGAAGAATTTACAATGACCTCTCAGCAACTGTGCCAGGAGCTGTGCAAGCTGGGGGCCACGATGGAAGCCATAAGGAAGGGGGTGGGCTCACACAATGAAACAGAGCAGCATGACAAAAAACTGGCTTGCCTGGAGACCCATCTCACCTCCTACTCAGAAACACTGGATTTTCACAATGGCGTGGTCCTTCAGCTGTGCAACCAAACTCAGGCCCTGCTGCACAAAATTGAAGACCTGGAGAATAGATCCCAATGCATTAATCTACGGATGCAGCTTCATGGACTGCCCAAGAACATGAAGTCAGGCAATACTGATGACTGACCCAGCTGGAGAGACAACAACAGGATAATTGGTTGAACAATTAACCTGAACCCGACGGCAGGCTGTGAGTCACTTGATAATGGTTTGTGGTGATATAGTAGGAGAAATACATCTCTGTATCTCTGGTTTTCCTGCCTAGGACTCAGTGGGTTTCTTCGGATCCTTCACCTAGTCAGGATTGGCCCCTAAGAGTGACAACCATTGACTTTAATTTGCATGCTCAAATCTGCCTTTTATTCTATATATATATATATATATATATATATATATATATATATATATATATATATATATATATATATATATATGTCTGAGTTTAGCCACCATGAATTGAGGCTCAGCATTACAGGTTGACAGCCCTTTCTGAGTGGGGAGGGGGGGAAGCATTATTAATGTACTAATGGTTTCGGGCTAAATGGTCAGCTTCTCAAACAGATTTGATTGCTACTGGGGTTATAGCGGGAGCTTAGGTTTTAGCTCAAATAATGCCATCTGGGTTTGAATCTATCCCGTGTTACATAAAATATACTTTTGCTGCCTGATGTGAAAAATATTTATTTTGGAGGGGTGGGCCCCGGGCGCACGATCGCTGGGCACAGCGATGGGGTGGTTTACCTAGCTTTCACCCTCCCTATCAGTTGGTGGAAAGGGGGATGGGTGGAAGGAAGGGTAAGGTGCTGCATGGTGTCGAGAGCTCTACGCTGGCTGCACTGTTTTGAGGTGCGAGGGAGACAGCAGCCTAGTGCAGGAGAAATCCCAGCACTCCCCACCACCATAAGGGGACGGAGAGGTGATGGGATAAGTGTGGCACCATGGAAGTGGGTTTATTTCTGTGGGGAAAATTGCAATTGGAACTGGGCTTTGTCCCAAATTGTGATGTTTAGTTGTGTTCTTGACAGTTACTGTTTCAAAAGTTCGATAGGTTGTTTAACATTGTTTTTGTTTTCTAATCTGAGTTCGAATAGTTGTGCTGGTCACGTGCTCTCTCTACCCTCCTTTCATTTTTCCAGTCGCATACCAGGGCGTAAGGAAGACCTGGGTGTGGACAGGATTCCCTGGTGCAAAAGGAGCTCCTTAGATCTGATGGATAATTTAAATATAATTACATACAACATCCGGGGTCTTAACAGACCCATTAAGGGAGACAGACTCTGACAAGAGCTGAGTAGACTGGATACACACATCGCATTATTGCAAGAGACACATCTTACTGATGTGGAGCATCAGAAATTATGCCGTAAATGGGTAGGATTGGTATACACCTCTTCTTATCAAGCTCACCCCCATAGGAGAGGCCTGGCAATTTTAATCCATAAAGCCTGACCTCTGCAGGTGGAGTCTGTGGTGTATGACCCAGAGGATCAGTATGTTAAATTGACTGCAAAGTACAGAGACACCCCATGCATTATATTAAGCCTTTATGCGTCCAATGAAGATAGGGAAGCCTCCCACTTTTTTAAAAAGATATTTTTGGAAATTGTGGAAAACATGGACTGCCTTTGCATCCTGGGAGGGGATTAGAATGTAATATTTTCCTCTGTCTTGGACAGAAGGGGGTCTTTGGGGTCCAAGATGGGGCAGCAGCGTCAACATTGAACAGATTGAGTCAGATAACAGGGATGATAGATGTTTGGCACCATGTAAACGGGCATATCAGGGACTACTCACATTATTCGGATAGACATGACTGTTTTATTAGAATAGATACATTTTTCCTTTCCAATGAGTGGGCCCACACAGTCTCCCTTTGCAAAATAATGCTGCACACTGTATTGGACCATGCTCCGGTAAAATTAACCTTGGAGCTGGAGCCTGTGGCTTGAAACTCCCACTGGCATTTTAATGTGGGATTACTAAATAACCCAGACTTCTCCAAACTAATTACCTCCACCATCAAGGGTTATGTAATCAACAACCCGGCAGGTGCCACGTCATATGTGGTACGCTGGGATGCGCTGAAGGCAGTCCTCCGGGGGTCATCATTGGGTTCTCCTCCTCTCTCAAAAGGTAGAAGGTACAGAAACAGAGAGAATTACAGGTGGAAATCAAAGACCTAGAGTTTCAGCACAAAATTTCACTAAACCCAGAAACCAAAAAGGTGCTGGGAGAGAGGAGGACAGCTCTGGAGAACATGCTGACTACCCAGTTAGAGGGCAGTTACAGGAGGATTCATCAATAATATTATGAGAACGGTAATCGAGCAAGCCGCTTGTTGGTGGCTTCTCTTCACTCCCAGCAGTCCAGCAGGACAGTTTTGCAGATTAGAGACCCCAGGGTGGGAGGGTCCATAACACATCACCCAGGGGAGATCACTGGTGTTTTTCCCAGATTTTATGAATCACTGTATGGACGGGAGGAGGTGCTGGATTTCCTAACTAAAATTACTCAGTTCTTTGAGATCCTAGGTCTCTGGCCCCTCTCCTCATCCAGGGCAGAGCTCCTGGATGGGTGTGTAGCGGTGGAGGAACTGCGAGTTCAAGTAGCAAACCTTAAAGCCAGCAAATCCCCAGGGCCTGATGGTCTCACTTCAGAATTTTATAAGGCCTTTGTTGACCTTCTTTTGCCAGTATTGTTACCAGTATGCCAGGAGGTAATGGAAGGGGGAAACACTCCGGTTTCCTGAAACTTGGCTCTTATTTCAGTTTTTACACAAAGGGGGAAAAGACCCCTTGGAGATGGGATCATACCACCCCATCTCATTGCTTAATGTAGATCTTAAGCTGTTCACGGGTTTGTTAGCTGCGAGGCTCCAGGGGGTGGTCCAACATGTGGTACATGAAGATCAAATGGGATTCATCTCAGGCCGGTACCTTACGGATAATATTTGAAGATACCTAAACATTATTTCATCCTCCCAAACTCAAAAAACTTTCCAAATAGCCATAGCCATGGACACAGAAAAAGCGTTTGATCGGGTTAATTGGCAATTTCTAAAAGTATCTATGGAAAGAATGCAATTCAGCCACAAATTCATGCAGACAATCTCTCAATTATATAACAGTTCAGTTGCCCAGGTCCGGGTGAATGGAATCAGCTCTGAACCTTTTTCTCTATCAAGGGGAACCAGGCAGGGATGCCCTCTATTCCCTTTACTGTTTGTTCTGAGTCTGGAACCATTGGCTGCTAAGGTAAGGCAGAACACAGAGATAAAGGGTATTACAGTGGGGGGGCGGAGCAAAAGCTATCCCCTTTATGCAGATGATTAAATTTTTTTTTTGGCTTCCCTGGAAGCCTCATTGCCACCCCTTATAGAACCTTTGCAGACCTTTGGACAGCTTTCAGGGTATAAAATGAATTTCTCAAAGTCGGAAGCCCTGGTGCTTAGTAGACACTGCCCAGGCCAGTTTAGGAAAACATTCCCCTTTCATTGGGCCCCTAAGGACAGGATAATGTATCTGGGCATACATATGTCTTCAGACCTCTCCAAGTTGTTCTCCCAAAATTACGAAAGACTGTAGGAAACCTAGAGTGATGGCGTCTTCTGCCACTCTGCCTGGTGGGGAGAATGGATCTTATTAAAATGAATGTGTTATCCAGATTCCTTTTTTTATTTCAATTCCTCCCCATAAGACTCCCCTGACCTACTGGAACAAACTTAATAAAGATATTCATGGATTTCTCTGGAACAATAAAAAGCCTAGGGTGACCAGATGTATTTTGCACCTCAGAAAGGAGAAAGGAGGTTTGGCCCTTCTGGATTTTACCATTTATTATTTAGAGGCCCAGCTCTCTTCTGTCTTGACTCGGCCTAAGCAGAGAATGTCCTCTCAGTGTATCAAATGGAGGAAACTGCTTTGGGTGACTGTCCCCTATTTGTTTTGTTCCTCATGACGACCCCTCCTGAGTACACATGAAGGATTACAAATAGATGGGTTAAGCATGATCTATATATTCTTAATAAGGTTTGAAAACTGTTGGCCACCCCTGAATGCCTGGGCCCAGTTGCACTCATTAGGCATGAGTTACAATTTCTCCCGTCGGCCTTAGATCAGGGTTATGCTAGATGGGAAACCCAAGGGCTAATACACTTCGCACAACTTATAGAGAATGACTCTTGTATTACATTCCAAAGAGCCAAAGAAAAATTTCAGTGGTCAAATACTGAATTCCTGTGGTATATGCAGGTGAGGCATTTTATTAATCAGGGGGAACATTTGTTATGATTAATGAGGGCACTTTCAAACTGGAAGGCCTTCCTGTACAGCACTGTCAAGATCACAGGCCAGGGAAAGTACATATCAGGGATTTATAGGTTACTTCTTAACAATGATGGGGGATCCCTTGCTTATCCAAAGGATGGCCTGGGAAACAGAGGCATCCATTTCAATTAGTGAAGAGAACTGGGCCCACAGGTTGAAGTGGGGATGGAAAGTAACTTCAGCCCCAGTCTGGTGTGAATTTTATTGGAAAATATTGATTTGATTTTTCCATACTCCAACTATCACACAGCATTACACACAGCATTACAATGAATCCAAATCAGCCACTTGCTGGAGGGTGTGCGGTTAGAGAAGGAGCCATGGGCATATGTTTTGGGGATGTCCAATATTAGGTGATTTTTGGTGGTTGATACAGGTGGCTGTACACTCAATTACTGGGGTTCTGGTCCCACTAGATTTCACAGAGTTAATATTGGGGATCCCAATGGCATCACATCAAAAAAGGGACACAAGGAATGTCTTATTCGTCCTAATGGCTGTGGCTCTAAAATGTATCACCGTGAGGTGGCTTCAATTGGAACCCCCCACATTGGATGAATGGATAGGTAGAACTAGGGAGATTATATTAATGGAGGCTCTGATAGTGAGACTCCGATTGAGTTTTGAGAAACATGAAGCTAAGTAGAGAGGGTGGGAGTCTTGGCTGCTGGAATGATGGGGGGAAGTCCAACTTCATAGATTTCGCTGTCACATTGGGAAGAGGAGGGAGCTGATTTTCCAAAGAATGACAGATGTCTAGATGATTGCTTTCAGCTTTTAGACTCCTCTTTGGGGGCAGGGGTCCCCTTTTTAGAATCCATCAAATATCGGAGAGCATAATTGAGAGCGGGCAACTTTTTCTTTGTTCCTCTTTTCTGTCCTTCCAATTGAGGGTGATGGGTGTTCCGTGGGGGGGGGGGAGTTTTCTGTGACTAACTGTTGGGCCTCTTTGTTTGGGCCCTTTATTTGTTTTGTTCTCTTATTGTTTCTCAGCATTATTTTGAGACAGACCTGTGCTTATTTTATTATCCCTGAGTAATTCGGGAATAGGTTTAAGACTATTTTGAGACATCCGACAACAGTTCCATGGAAGACTTTGGGATATTCATTTTTCCTTTTATTATAATACCTCTGCTGTCATTAAGATGAAATTTAACTAACTAATTTATTACTTGGATGTGCATGAACATGTATGTGTCATCCCCTTTTTGTTCTCCGAATGAAAAGTTTCCCTCTGGCATTGATTCTTGTATGATATACTGTTGTCATTGTATCTGAAATAAAGCTGAGTTTAAAAATTAAAAATCCCCAGTTTATGTCTCCTTTTTCACTCACAGCTAGCACAAAATATATTGTACATCGATTTAAATGATGAAATACAGGTTCACTTGTGTTCCTTTCAAGGAAGTGCCATTGAGGAGTTTAAAAATGAAATTTATTTTTTCATGTTTTACTGGGTGCTGATGATGCAGGCAGAACAAAGATATCCATCTTTTTTTTTAGTTTTTCTTTTGCTGGCACAGGAAGTGAAAACTAAGTGAAATAGGCTGCGGCAGCGAGATACTAGGGGCAGGATTTTCAGAAGGATCTGCCCAATACGCCTCCATCCCTTTTTTCAAGCAGAAATGTGTGCAAACATGCTAGACTAGAGTATCTATTAGATGGCCTAGCAGTGTGTAAAGACTGCATCCAAAACCAGAAGCGAGTGATTCCAAACTGGGATGCAACTCCTAATTGCGTGTTTTCTGCCATAAGCGATGACTTTTGTAGTAAACGGATGCAACCCTTACAGAAATACAAGTGCGCATCCCCGTCTGAGATGATGACCTTTGATCTTTAGCAATTCTCCATTGCAGAATACATAAGTTTTCACAGTACTATTGCATAAAATTAATTCCAAATACAACATTCTATCATGCTTCACATTTTCTAGACACATCCTTCTCAGTATGTATTAATCAGTATGCATGCAGATGGAGACACTCCTGAAAAACACAGAGGATACTTACATGCATTTCACAAGTGACACGTGCAGCAGTAGTGTGACCAACTGGTTACATTTTTTTTAAGTGTCCATTTCAATGAAACTAAGCATTATTACATGCGAGGAATGCAGGCTGTACCCTATGAGAGAAGATTGAGAGGGCTGAATTTGTACCCTCTGGAGACTAGGAGGGAGAGGGGGGACATGATTGAGACCTTTAAGTATCTGAAGAGAATAAATAAGGTGGAGGGTGATAGCTTTTTGAAATTGAAGAAGGGAGCGAACACGAGGGGACATAGCCTCAAACTGGAAGGTGGGCAATACAGAGGTAATGTCAGGGGGCAGTTTTTCATGGAGAGGGTGGTGGAGGCCTGGAACAAGCTGCTGGAGGAGGTAATGGCAACTGAAATGGTGGAGGGGGACAAGAGGGCTTGGGATAGATTTAAGGGGTTGGGAAAAGAGGGTGGAAGCATAACAGAAGGGGGAGGTAGGGTGTTGGGCAGACTAGATGGGCCATGGGGCCTTTCTCTGCCATCACATTTCTATGTATCTGTGTATCTGTGTAACAGGGTAACGATTCACTGCCCATTGGGCTCTGTCCAAATCAAACACCACCACCATTTCCATCCTGTCTCCACCGCCACCACCCCTTCAGGAGCTAAACTGAAGCAGGCATCCTTACAGCAGTGCACCACTAGATGAAGTGCCTTACTAAATAGAAACATGTGGTTCATCTAGCCTGCCATCTAGTCTGCCCAAGCATGTGTTGACCACGGAGGGGAAGCGTAGTGGGAGAGACATTCTGTGGTTCATCCAGTCACTGCCAGACATCTGGCTATAGCCTCATGGTCTGAGGGTGAGAATTATCAGGGCGGTCAGTAGCAGTAATGTGCTGAAAGTGATTAATTACTGGGATTTTATTAATGCACCTTGTTTTACAAGTGCACTAAATTTGGTGGTTTTAATTTTTACATTTTAACATGATTTTCATGTATTAAATTTTTTTTTTACATATATGTACATTAATAAGATTTATTTAAAATAGATGTGCAAAAAAATGATCACAAGCTTATTTACAAAGGTGTCCTGCATAAAAACGCATCAATGCAACACTAAGTTACAAATATCATAAGCCAAAATGAGCTGCAATAATTCAAAATAAAATAAAACAATTGTGTTAGTGTAAGGACAGTATTTAACAGGTTGAGGTAATTGCTTTGTGCTTGCAAGATGTTAATGTGAAGATGTGCAACAAGGGTGAGTCAGTGAGGCATGGTCAGTGAGCCATTCAGTAATACTGGAAAAATGTGGAAGGGAACCAGAGATGGAACAAAGATGGGTAGGGTGCATATTCCGCAAGGCTGAGTCATAATTTGTAAAGGTCCACCTGGCAAAAGAGCTAGAAGTGCGATGGGGTACCATCTCATGCGCAGCAGGGAAGGGCAAACTGGGTCTTATGGCTCTTGGTACAAGCATACCCTTAATGTAGTCTGGGGATTGTGTCAGGAAACAGCTGTGAATAAATTAGAAAAAATGAAATTATGTGTGTTCCGTCAAGGACAGCCAACCCAGACTGGGACACAAGTTGCAGTCAAGGGTGTATCTTACAGAGATCTTTAAAAAGGAAGACGAAACAAATGTAATGTTATGAGGTAGATGATCTTTCTTTTTATTTTCCATTTTATCTTTGAGTATGTTGTTTAGCTAGGCTCCATCTCCATACAAGATCTCATTTTTATTACTGTGGTAGTTGTTTAATTCAGTTTCTGGTTCCCTTTCCTTTTCTGCTCTGAATGTATTCCAGGACTGCGCAGAGCAAATCACTTCCCCCCTGACTTGAAACTTTTAACGTTTCTCAAAGTTATCAGTGGCATTTCGTTTTGGAATTAAATTGGGAAAAAAAATTATAATTGTTTATTTAGTAGGAAGAAATGGCTGCATATTTGCTTTCATTCATAAAATATTATTTCTGTATTTATTCATTTCAAAACTTAAAGGGACACTGTCAACCCCCTTTAGGTTTCAAAGTGTCCCTAGTTTAAAAAACACATTTTATGATTGCCAACATTCTGAAAAGATTGCTGATGTAATTGGTAGTTTGATTCTGACTATTTTTTCTTAGAAAAAGTAAAACAGACTGCCCACCAAACTAGTGTTACCACACAAATGCAGGTTTGTTTACATTCCTTGATCAGCTCCAGCTGCATCTTTCCTGGACTTGAGAACACCCACAACACAGTCTAGCCACTTATGATGCAGTGGGAGTTTAGGAGGCTACTGCCTTATGAGTGACTGCACTGTGTGGGTATATTTCTAATGCTCAAGAAGTATGCAGTAAGAACAGATCCAGGATTGTAAACAAAAACAAACTTGTTTATACATATACATTGTCATGCATTTCAGTTCTACTAAACAAGGAGACAGACAAAACAAACAGCAACATCAATGAGTTTTAGAGAAGGTAAGCAATCATAAAATGTAAAGTTTCAACTAGAAATGATATGATGAAAAACCGGTTGACAGTGTCCCTTTAAAGTAAAGAAGTGCAGAGTTAAGAAATTCCCAATATCTCCAATGTGCACATCTGTAGCTGTATGAAAATGTGTTTATGTTTAACAGAAATAATGTGCTCTAGTGTCACAGAAATAATCTGTTCTAGTGTTTGTATTGTGTGGATTTATCTGATTAGCTGCCTGCATTCAAGACCCATAATTTTGGGAGGTGTTTTCAAAAGTGCTCAAAAATGACACACTTGCATCAAGACACATAAATTTGCATCACGCAGATGCAACATATAATTGCACTGTATTTTCATAGCTGCATAAAATCAGATACATATACTTGCATCATAATTGCAGCATATTTGCAGTCAGTGTCATAACTGCATAATGTGTGCATCATTTACCTGTATGCAAGTGCGGACACAGCATATAGTGACACAACCAACTTCTGATGGTGGTGCACACTTCTGATGCACACACTGCGGCGATCTGAAATGCAAAAGTGTTGCAACTTGCTATTATGTCCATTACAACTCTTTGAAAATGAAGGCTTTTATGTTGCACAACCACATCATCAGTATGTTGATGCCTATTCACCATCATAATATCCATACACTGACTCCATGCTAGTGTGTTATAACGACTTTGGCCACTACTTCCTTAGTACCCATGTGCCAACCCCTTAACCCCAAAACATAACTACATATAAACACTTCATGTTTTAGAAATACCTCCACCACCAAGCTACATAAAACCCGCCCTGGTGAACCATCATAAGAACCACCCATCTACTTCACCAATACCACCATGTCCTATTACTTCAGCAGCATAAAAATGGTCTTGAACCCTCACCATTCAGCTGCTGAGACCCATCCCATGTGATCTATGCTCTATAAAGTTAATTCTCATTTAAAAATGTGTACAATTTATTTTTTTTTGTAGCATTGTGGCACATCATTCTTCTGTGCCCACTGGTGCCACTTTCACAAGCCACTGACTCACTTTGCATTAAAGGTCCAGTGTGAGCCAATGACGATAGTAGCAGTTATACATGAGTGCTGCCAGGAGCTGAAGATACTTGCCTATAACCAATGCTGATGTGCCAGGTTCACAGTGAGTGTTTGATGTACTCCAGTGCAAATGCTCGACAATTCGGATTTTGCAAAGCTCATAGCAGCTGGCTAGAACCCTGGTGCATACTTGAACCCTCTATTTCATAAGAAGATGCACATCAGACTTTAATATTAATCAGTCATGCAATAATAAAACATTCATGTGAAATAATTTAAGCCTTATAGACTTTATTTTCATTTTAAAAGTTTATTTCAGAGTTTATCTAAATACTCATTTTGTGTTTATATAACCCTCATGTTAAATCAATAGTCTTTTAAGCTCAGTGCCATAGCTGAGAGACCCTTGAAATCAACTACAGATGCAAATAATAGTGCCACTAATGCAAGGTTTCAAACTTTTGGTCATTAACCGTTAACTACAGCTAAGATAGAAGATGTAATGAACCTGGCTAATCATAACCCAGAGTCCTACTAGTTATGCTAGGGGAGCTGCTCCTTCAGTCTACTAGTAGAGTTCTGGGGTCTGATATTCAAAAATGGGCAAAGCGGAGCCCAAAGTTATGTGCTGCACTTTGCCATTGTCCAGGTTCCCGAGGGTACTATATTCAGCTGGATAGTGCACCTGCGCTATCTGACTGAATATAGGGGAATATCGGTGCAGCACTAAATCAGGTAGTGCTGCCCCAACATGGATCCCTGCTGTGCAAGAAATAACACCACCAGACCCAGTAGTGCCAGTAGTTTATTCAGATGGACCCATGCAAATAAGCCCATTGGGCATGCAAGGCACTAAGGAGCTATTTGCATGGGAAATGGTGGTGGTGGGTTTGTGTGGCTCCACCCCATCCCAATTGCCCAGTCCTGTAAAATGCAACCAGCCCCTGGTGGCTAGTGGCCACCTACCCTCTGATCATCAGTCCTGGTAATGAACAAGTTTATCCCAGGTGCCTAGTGGTCCCCCCAATCACCAGCCCTGGTATCTAGATGGAAGTGCCTTGTACCTAGTGGTCCCCCTCCTTCTGATTGTCAGCCTCAGTAATTAAATAAAAGACCCTGGTGCCTAGTGGTCCCCCCTGCCCTACCAGCACCATCCGGTGGTGGAACTACATGACCTCTAGTGGCCCGTGGCCGCCCCCCCTGGTCTCTGATCCCCAGATCCATACACACATGAATAATGCTCATTGTCCAGGGACCCTCCCCTATTGTCCAATCCCTGTCCCCATACAAAAATGAATACTGCACTTTGTCCAGGGGTCTTCCCCCAGTCTCTAATTCCCAGCCCCATACACATTTTCAGAATGCTCGTTGTCCCGTGGTTTCCCCCCGGTATCCAATGCTTGGCCCCGTACATCTAGGTAGAGTCTTTGGTGCCTAGTGTCTGCCCCTCCATCCTATGATCACCAGTCCTGTGCCATTCAAGAAGACAATCAAAGTAAAAAGTGTGCAAGGCATAAAGGAAAACTGAATGAAATAACTCCTAGTCCATGGTGTCCAGTGGCACCCCCCACCCATCAATCCCCACCCCGTACCTGAAAAAATGATCCCTGGCATATACTGGCCCCCCACCATGGGCACTGACTGTCCACTCTGCCAACCACCCTTTACCTTAAGCTGGTGCCACAGAAGCCCACACAATGACCAGCACAGCCCTCCTCTCACCTTCCCAGCTGGCTGCCATATGGATAGCGGAGAGAGAGAGTGTGTCCTATATATAGTACAGGGAACATATCCTCTGTACTGTACAAGGAGTGCAGGGCCTGTGCACAGTACACATGCCATGTGCTGCCTGTACAGTACTCTGCTTGGAGAAGGAAAGCATCTTGCGGGAGGCTTAGCCGTCCTCTTCTGCAAGCTCCAAATGACTCAAGGCTTATTCCTGAACATGGATCGCTGGCACCACAAGCCATAATGCTACCACTGCACCAATGGGCCAGCTGCCATAATTTAGATATTGCATAAGTAATAATCCATGACAGGGTGTGCATTATTAGAGATTTAATGCACAGTCAAGTAACATCTCTGGACCAATGACATTTCTAGATTTTTTCTTGTCATTTTATAAATGTATTTACCTTCCCCTTAGTCTTTATAACTGAGGATATTGAAAATGGCATTTGCATGAAAGTGGAGAACTCTGTTATTTGTTCTTCATCTAGTCTGGCTGTATGCCTACGTGGCACCATAATCTGATGATTGTGACATTATAATCACTTCTGCAATGACCAGTTATGGTGTGACAAGCAGAGGATTATGATGCCATCATTCATAGACAAGCAGGTAGAGCAGATAAATGCCAAGTGACCACCTGTTCTGCCTACTTGTCTACAAGTGACATCATAGTCATCTTTTTGAGACATCAAAATTATTTCAACAGCAATTACGAGTCATGCATCATAGGAGAGGATCATGATTTCACTTGTAGACAAGTAGTCAGGGCAGATGACAGCCAAGTGGTGGATATCCTGTTTTCATGAAAATGCCATAATTAAATAATTAATTTTCTTTTAAAAAGGTATACCAAGAGACATACTGAGTTGGTAACAGCTCATTTCCAGATGCATACTGGGTGGAAGAAGGACAAGAAGTACAACAACATAAAAATGTGGCATTGAATTTATTCATTTCAGGATACCCTCACATGTCGTAACAAGGGAGTGCGGAGATACATTTTCATTTTTGTAATGTTGCTTTTTGTAAGCCTCCTATACTGTATAATCAAGTGTACTGCTTTCAAACATAACATAAACATAGACTTTGATGGCAGATAAGGACCGCTTGGCCCACCCAGTCTGTCCATTTCCCTACCTATTGGATAAGCTGCAGATCCTAGTTAACCAACATCCTACTGCCTCCTACCCCCCACTATAACTGCCTTATGTCTGTCCCATGCATTCTTAAATTCCGCCCACTGGTTTTGGCCCCATGACCTCCTCAGGAAGGCCATTCCATGTGTCCACCACCTTCTCTGTGAAAATATACTTCCTTGTGTTGCCCCTGAGCTGTCCCCCCTCTATCTTCAAATTGTGCCCCCTTGTTCTTGCACATTTCTTTTTCTGAAAGATGCTACCCTCTTGAACTTTGTTGATTCCCTTATGGTACTTGAGAGTTACTATCATGTCCCCCCTCACCCTCCTTTCCTCAGGGGTATACATATTAAGCTACTTTAGTCTCTCTTTGTATGGTTTCTGGTGCAGACCTTGCACCATTTTTGTTGCCCTCATCTGGGAGTGTAATTAATTTGCACAAAAAGAATTAAAAAAAAACAGTTAAAAAAATGAAGAAATAATAGATTCATAGATATTTATTGACAGAAAAGGACAATCTTGGCCCATCTAGTCTGCCCATCTAGTCCAATAGTGAAGGAAAATAAAATACAACACAGTACACTACAATAAAAAGTACATTACAACACAGTACAATACAATAAAAAGTACATTACACCACAGTACAATATAATAAAAAGTACATTACAACACAGTAAAGTACAATACAATAAAAAGTACATTACAACACAGTACATTACAATAAAATCATATTACAATACAGTACAATATAATAAAAAGTACATTACAACACAGTACAATACAATAAAAAGTACATTACAACACAGTACAATACAATAAAAAGTACATTGCCATTAAAGTAATACTAAAGTAAAATAGTAGTACAATACTTAACAGTTATGCAGTCACAATGTACAGGCAGATAAAGCTAGCACAAAACAACAATGTAAACAATGTATTAAGGTACAAGTGCAAATATAGTACTGGGAGCAATCCAGAAGAGAGCATTATAATGCCACCCAGCCTGTGTTGGTGCTGCAGTTATCATTACCTGGTTATTAAGGTAAGTGCGGAGCTAAACATTACCAAATGAGTCAGTGATGAGGAGCAGTTCGACCACACAGATGAGGGGCCGGGGGAGTGATGAGAACTGCTCACAGTGGGGTGGATGGCAGCAAGGGGGGGGTGACCAACAGAAAGGGGAGAGGAGGGAAAAACAAGCAACAGAGATGAGGTACAGTTGCAGGAGGGGCTACTACAGTCACAGAGGAGGGTCCTAAGGAAAGAAAAGGACAAGGCTGAGTGGAAAGATTGGGGAAGAGAGGACCAGAGTGTGAGAAAAAGATGAAGTAGTAGAGGAATGTACGTATATGAAAGATAAACTAAATTGAATGTATTTACTGTATTCTGTCAAGACTACCTCAGTGGTGTAAGACATCCATTACTGAGCCTTTAATACCTCAGGGGCAACCTTTATATATACAATAAGTAAAAACAATGATGATTATATGTTTTATATGAGTCTCCCTCTCTTGCTTTATTACTTATGTCATTTTCATGAAAACATGATCACTGTCAGTTGACCTTCTTCTACTCTGACTGTTTGTCCACAAATGACCTCATAATCCTCTCCTATGGTGCATCACAACTGATTGTTGTTGAAATTATCTTAATGTCTTAAGAGTTGACTATGATGTCACTTGTGACAAGTAGCCAGAATAGATGGAGATGACGTGAAACAGAATCCTGTGTTCATGCAAATGCCATAACGGCAAGATAAACACAGGAAATATCTGAATTATAAGTTGAATTCTTTCTAAATATCTTCTTTTTCTTAAAGTTTTCCAGTGATGTCAGCAGGTCAGCAGCTCTTTAAAATTTAACTAAACACGGCCTAATGCCACGAGTCATAATTATGGTACATGCACGGCCACCAACGTTGTAGTTGAAATGTTTTTGGAAATTCAGTCAGATCTTGCAGAGTACATCCTTAAATAATACAGAAATGTAATGAAATGTTAAATATCTGCTAATCCTTTAGTAGACAAGCTGAGTTGTAAAATTCAAATTTGAGACATATTTTTTTTAAAACAAAACAAATTAAAACAAACTGGAATACATAGCCCTTTCCTATTACAAAGGGCATATCCTAATCCTAACTCTGTCTTGTAAAAATGAAAAGCATATTAAATGCTATTTTAATAAATTAATGGCTTCCTCATGTGTTGTTTGTTTCAGCAACGTATTCATCATTCTTTCCATGCTGGCATCAGTGAAGTGTGCCTCTTGTGTGCTGTGAGAGTTTACTGTTGTTTGGATGAAACCATATATGATCTCATTCATGCATTAAAGCCTTATAATCAACCAAAATAGCTGTGACTTTCTGCTACAATGTCCCAGAGTAATGAAAGAGATTCAATTTTAAAAGAAGAAGAAAGAGGACCTTATTTAATGTCAAATGGTATAATGAATGCTGAGGGGGTACTGACCTAAATGCATTAGGGTAGTCTTAATTTGATTTTAAGAGGGGAACAACTGGATTACAAGAAAAGTTCTTTTCATGTCTTACTATCAGAAACAAATTAGAACCCAGACAGTTCTTAAATTTGGAACTGAAAAGAACTTCCCTTAATGTGCATTTTTCACTTTTGAGTTGCTGTAACTTGGAAACACAATATTTAGACACAGTTCAGCTTATATTTTATAGCTGTATACTCTGTATTGACAGTAGGTCCCAGGTTTGTTAGGGCTTTATGGGCAGACTGGATGGACTAATGGCCTTTCATTGATAATTTTTCTATGTTTCTGTCTTGTCTGTCTTTCTGTTCCATATGCTCTCAATTACTAGGTTCATTTATATGAAGTTGGGCTTATTGCCTCCTGCAGTTTTTTTTCAACAATTTATCTTCCTAGGATAGCCCACCCGAGATGTAACTTTTTGCTTCCAGTGGAGTACTGCTTCTACCCATTTTTGCACACTCAGCTGAGGCCCATTTTCAGGTATGTACTGGTTGAAGTGGGTATGGGATGTATTCAGTACAGGAATGATAACAATATGTCTAGACAGTTAAAAGAATGGGTACAAATTTGGCAACAATATGAACATCATAAATAGCACTGTAGATATCGAGAATGATTACCATCAAAGCATTACGAACCAGTTGATTCATGCAACTTGTTAATGAGAAGTGCCTATTCAACCCTTAGGTGGCACTACCATCCTATGTGTGTGTGTGTGTGTGTGTGTGTGTGTGTAATCTATATAGATATATATATGTGTGTGTGTGTGTGTATATAATCTATATAAATATATAATATATATTTTAATGGCAAAAACAATGCTCTATATATATATATATATATATATATATATATATATATGTACAGTATATAAATGGAAAAAAGACTACAGTAATGCAAACATTGGAGTTGCAGAATGCAAAGCACACAAAGCAGGGAAATAAAAAAAAATAGGGTTTTTGGGTCTCCAGAGTCTTGGCAAATCAATGGTGGGGTGTTCCTTGGAGTTGTCAACCCTAATGGCCACTCCATGCCCCCCCAGACTGTATCCTCTTGTCCAAAGCACAAGATACAACTCCAAGCCAGTGTCTCATAGTGATACACTCTCTAGAGGTAGACAAGGATGGCTTGCCACATGCTACCAACAAAATCAGTCATTCCTTTCTTCATGCAGGGCCATGCATGAAGAAAGGAGAGCAGCTACAACCCCCCCACCACATTTCTCACAAAGTAATCAAAAAAACTAACCCCAAAATGTGATTCTATGTGCCCCGATTAGGTAAACACAACTGTGGGTGTTTACCAAAGCCTTGTATTATTTTTTAAATTCAAGTTTGTTTCCCTTGCTAGCAGAAAACAAGATGGTGGCAGCATGAACTAGGATTCCGTATTTGTGATCAAGAATCCTGTTTCATGATCAAGAATCCTGTTTCAAGCCTCACATCTAATTTTTCCCATAGGAAATAATGGGAAACTTTAATATGTCATAACTTTGGAATGGATTCATATTTTTCACCAAATCTTCAAAAGGCACCGCTGTGACTCAAGACCTACACACCCTAAAAATTTCAGACCAAAATTCCACAAAATTTTTGCACAATGTGATGACAAAAAAATTGACAAACAAACAGTAATTTAGACATTCTTGGAGACTCCATATCTCCACACCCACACATCCAACCAGAACAAAACTTGTCACATCAAGGCATCTTTAGTCCATGATGGTGCTTGCTACACATCATGCAAATCGCATACACGGCTGAAAAGTTATTAAAGTGCACATTTCAGCCGGCCCGCCAGCGCAGCGGTTGGATTTCCATCTGCGATGCTAGTGACCTGGGTTCGGGAATGGACTTGGGTTGCTGGAGGGCTGGCTGGGGAGAAGGAAATGAGCATCCGATGATGGTTCGCCTTCTCAGGGGGAGGGTGCATTTGTGGCTTGGTGCCTGCTGGCTCCTGGTGGAGGCTGGGAGCACAGCAGGACGTTGGCCCCAATAGACGAGGGAGTGATGGACGTCGGCGTCTACCTTGACGTCAGTGGCACATCACTCTCTGGAGAGTAAAGTGGAAAAAAATGGCACTGGACAGATCAGGTGACAACCCTCCAGAACCCTCACCACCAGGCTCCCGGACCTCAATATGCCGGCACAGCAGCACCCCAGAATCATTGGTTGTCCACCAGGCCATTCTCCTACGGAGGTAAGAGACCTGCCTGGTGAAGGGATACACCAGGGTCACCTGGGGCTGGCTGCAATGTGGGTCGGTAGGGGTCGGGAGAAGCTGCGATGGGGCAAGTTCATGAGGGGATCCGAAAGAGTGACTGGCCAGGTGTGGGAGGAGTCAAAAAAAAAAGTGCACATTGCAATCAGGAATCATGTTTCGCAATCGAGAATCCTGTTTTGAGCCTGACATCTGACTTTTCCCATAGGAAATAATGGGAAACTTTAAAATTTAATAACTTTGGAACAGATTAATATTTTCCCCATCCCTCAAAAGGCACCACTGTGACCCAAGACCCATATACCCTAAACATTTTGTACCAAAATTCCACACCATTTTTGTGCAATACCATGACAATTTGACAAAAAATGGTAATTTACACATTTTGAGAGACTCCATATCTTCATACCCGCACATTCAACTGGAACAAAACTTACCACATCTGGAGATCTTTGGTCCCTGATGGCACATGGAAATGTCATGCAAATCACTTGAACAACTGCAACGTTATTTAAGTGCAAAATTTTCAGTTTAACATAGACATGAAGAGCAGTGACAGAATTTGACAAAAAATGGTAATTTACAAATTTTTTAGGAGTCCATATCTCTGCACTTGCACATCCAACTGGAATAAAACTTACCACATCAAGAGACCTTTGGACTCTGATGGTGCATGCCACATTTTATGCAAATCACTTGAATGGTTGCAAAATTATTAAAGCGCAGAAATTCTCAGTTTAATATAGAAGAGAAGAACAGGGACAAGCCGACTCCACCCCCACCCAGGACATCAGCAGAAATCAAAGTCAAGCTGGTAGCCGTGGAGGCCTACGGCTGCCAGCCCTCCCAGCAAGCCAGAAAGCCTCGGCGCTGGGTCGCGGACCAGCGCTGACCCCCCACAGGACATCAGCAGGAATCAAAGTCAAGCTGGTAGCCGTGAGGGCTATGAAGCCGCCAGCCCTCCCAGCAAGCCAGAAAGCCTCGGGCACGGGGGCATGGACCAGCGCCGACCCCCCCCCCAGGACATCAGCAGGAATCAAAGTCAAGCTGGTAGCTGTGAGGGCTACGAAGCTGCCAGCCCTCCCAGCAAGCCGGAAAGCCTCGGGCGTGGGGTCGCAGACCAGCGCCGACCTCCCCCAGGACATCAGCATGAATCAAAGTCAAGCTGGTAGCCATGAGGGCTACGAAGCCGCCAACCCTCCCAGCAAGCCGGAAAGCCTCGGGCGCGGGGTCATGGACCAGCACCGACCCCCCCCCCAGGACATCAGCAGGAATCAAAGTCAAGCTGGTAGCCATGAGGGCCTACGAAGCCGCCAGCCCTCCCAGCAAGCCGGAAAGCCTCGGGTGCGGGGTCGCAGACCAGCGCCGACCCCCCCAGGACATCAGCAGGAATCAAAGTCAAGCTGGTAGCCGTGAGGGCTACGAAGCCACCAGCCCTCCCAGCAAGCCGGAAAGCCTCGGGCGCGGGGTCACGGACCAGCGCCGACCCCCCCAGGACATCAGCAGGAATCAAAGTCAAGGTACACGTGGAAGAGCTTACCGACTTTCGACCGAGTGCTCGTTCTGCTGGTCTCTGTGCTCCGGTTGCAGCGTGGTGTAAGCCCTGCTGGCGCGAGCGGCCACTCAGTTTGAACTTTTGCTCCTTTTTTAAAAATGTTAGCACTGCCTAAGCTTGGAGACCTCCATAGGGCCCAGCGAAACAGTAGCCAAACTAGGGGCTTAGTTTTTTGCTGCAGTTGTATTTTGCCTTGTAATCGTGCTTTGCATTTCATAGTCATAGGAACCAAGCTGTTTAATTTAACTTAACGGATAAAAGCATAAATAATACAACGAACTGTGCCAACTGGAGTTAAACTGTTTCGGGAATACAGAGACATAATGCAATTCTCCCTCCAGCAAAGCTCCCTTTCTGTACCTTTCCCCTCTACCTCTCGCACCATTTTCCTGCATCCACTTTCAGCTCTCCTGTTTCCCTACCTTGCACCACTTTCCTTTTTCAGCAGCCCACACCTAACCTACCTTACTGTCGCCACGCCTCCTTGCATCCCTACTTAACCTTGGATTTTCTTCTCCTCCACAGCTGGTAGCTGTGAGGGCTATGAAGCCACCAGCTGTCCCAGCAAGCCGAAAAGCCTCGGGCGTGGGGTCGCGGACCAGCGCCGACCCCCCCCAGGACATCAGCAGGAATCAAAGTCAAGGTACGTGTGGAAGAGCTTAGCAGCTTTCGACCGAGTGCTCATTCTACCGGTGTCTGTGCTCCAGTTGCCATGGTGTAAGCCACTGGCACTGTGTGCCAGCTCCCCACCGCCCACCACCACCCTTGGTCGCTCAGAATTTATAGAGGTTACGTGATCGCTGGGCAAAACAATCAGCCCACTTTTCCATTTGCAGGTTATCTCCCTGCTCCACTAGTGGCCCTACACCAACAGATCTCCCTGCTGCAGCTTAACAATGACACTGCTAGCTCTCTCTCTACTCCTGCTGGGACTGCCAGTAGCCTCTCTCCCCCCAACCTCACGCCCCTTAGGCAACCACTTTCTCATCTCCACCTAACTTTTTCAATCCTGGAGCAAATGTGCTCACCCACACTCCCACAATCAGCACCTACTACCCCCCCAACTGGCCAATAGGAGCAACCATTCTCCCCCTTCTCTCTCACCAAGTCTGCATGTGCTACGCTGTTTCAATGTTGATCACCTCCCCTCAGTACCTCACTCACATAAAAGCCATCGCACATACAGGACCTATCGGTTCAGGTTCTTACAGCTTGCCTCGCTGCTCCTACTTTTATCAGGGGATATTGAAACCAACCCAGGTCCTACCCCTTCAACAGCCCCAACCCCCCCTGGCCTTACCAAATGGACTAAAAATAATGCACCTAAACATATGCAGTGTCCTCAACAAAATCCCGGAACTCCAACTATCCATCCTATCACTTCGCCCAGACATCCTCATACTCTCTGAGACTTGGCTCAAACCCCAACACCTTGATTCCTCTGTTGCTATTCCAGGTTACTCCCTAATTAGGCAGGACCGAATGGGTAAAAAAAGGGGGGGTGGCCTAGCCATGTTTATTTCCGTCAGACATCAGTTCACCCTGGTCCCCACCCCTGCTCCTTCCCCACAAATTGAGTCTCTAACCATCAGAATTGCTCTGCCCTTCTCCACTCCAGTGTATGTAGCAGGATCCTACTGTGCCCCTAACACCCCAATACTGAGCATTTTGGATCACCTGACCCACTTAAAGTCCACTGCCGCAACAGGAGAACTATATGTCCTAGACGACTTCAATTACAATTGGCTAGCAAATGACTGTGCCAAGCTACGCTCCAAAGTAAATGCCCTAAACCTAATACAAAAAATTTCCCAACCAACCAGACTAAACCTAAAAACACTCAACCACTCCCTTCTTGACTGGGCACTAACCACTCACCCCCATAGGACTATAGGAGCAGGCTTACTCCCTGACTCCCTAAGTGATCACCATATGGTATACTTAGAAAAGTACATAAACCCCTCAAACCTCCCTCCCGGACCATTCTAGCCAGGTCCTTCAAATCACTCTCTCTATCAGCACTCCTGTCGGATCTGTCCTTGGTGGACTGGTCCTTCATCTCTAGGGCCCCTTCAATTGACCTTGCACTTGACTACTTCCAAAATAGCTTCCTGCATGTCTGGAACCAACATGCTCCGCATAAAAAAACTAGAGTAAGGGGCTCCCACCTCCCATGGATCTCCACTGATATCATCAGCAAATGCCGCACCAAGGACCAGGCTTGGAAAAAATACAAATCAACCAACTCCCTTCAAGCCTTCCTATCTTATCGAGCCCTTCGTAACTCTTGCACAAAATCGATCAGACATGCTAAACAGAATTACTTTTCGCTGGCCCTCAGCACAAATCTTAATCACCCGACCAAATTCTGGAAAACTATTAAATCCCTCCTATCCATGCCTGTTCAACCACCTACCCCGGCCCTATCCATCCTAGGCACAGCCGTCTCCGACCCCCTTCATGTTGCCTCGGCTTTCAACACGTTCTTCACCAGCAGTGCTTCCTCCCTGGTACAGAGCCGACCTCTTTCCCCTCTCAAGGCAACTACTGCTTCCACTTCCCAGCACACCTCCCCCCTCCTTCTCCTTCCAACCTGTCTCCCCGACTGAAGTCTACCATGTACTGTGTAACCTAAACCCCAACAAGGGTAAATGTCCCTCAGGCATGGACTCCAAACTACTCCAGCTCTCGGCCCCTGTTATTGCCACACCGATAGCTGACCTGCTCAACCTCTCCTTCGCTATGTCAACAATTCCTTCAGCATGGAAGATGTCAACTGTCAACTGTCATCCCTCTTCCAAAAGGGGGGACCCCTCCTCCCCGGGGAACTACCGCCCCATCTCCCTCCTCCCTCCTCCCTTCTCCCTACTCTGGCAAAAATACAAGAACAATTTGTCCTTGCTCAGTTCTCCCAGTTCTCAGTCGAGTCCTCTTTTTTCACCCCCTACCAATTAGGCTTCCAAAAATCTCATTCCACTGTCGCCTCCCTATTAAGAGTCACAAATGACATCCTCTCAGGTATGGATAAAGGCCATATCACATCGGCCATTTTCATTGATCTAGCCAAAGCCTTTGATACTGTCTCCCATACACAGCTACTGGGCAAACTCAAGGCTGCTGGTCTATCCGACCATGCCACTAACTGGTTTCTGGCGTACTTGCATGGCAGACAGCAATCCATGAAAATCGTCCCCAGCACATCGTCCCCCCTCCCAATCACCATGGGTGTTCCTCAAGGCTCAGTCCTGGGCCCTATCCTTTTCTCAATTTTCCTGAATGAACTGCCGCAAGTATGCTCCCATTCTGCCATACACATGTATGCAGATGATACTGTGCTTTACAACACCTGCCCATCTGCAGATACTGTGCATGACCAGCTGCAGCAGGATTTCAACGCTGTTCAACTCTGGCTCAAATCGAATCAGCTTTTCTTAAATGCAAAAAAAAAATCTCCCTAACTTTTGGCTCGCAACCTCACCTCTCCCGACTCACCATCCGCCCCCCCTTTCCTAACCCTGGATCTTACCCCCTTAGATTCCTGTACCTCGTTCCACTACCTCGGCGTCTGGCTCGACCAATATCTAGACTATTCAATTCACATAGACTCCCTTCACAAAAAATTGCTTCCTAAAATGGGGGCCCTCTATCGTAACAAAGGCTGCCTGCCTACCCCGGTCAGGCGCGAACTAGTGCAAAAAATGATACTTCCAATCTTTGATTATGGGGACGTAATCTATGGCACCGTCTCACCCTCCACTCTGACCAGCCTGGACACACTCTTTCATTCCTTCTGCCGCTTCATACTGGAATGTCCCAAACTTACGCACCACTGTGACCTCTATAGTTCTCTTGCCTCTCCCTCACTCTCAGCCCGCAGACAAATTCACTGCTCACGTGTTGCTGCTAAATTCTGGTCCCATACCCTCCCACCTACCTGATGTCCACCTTAACTACTCAACCCAGGGTGGCCTACTCATTGCGACACTCAGATAATAGGCGCTTCCATATCCCCTGCATGCGTACCACTATGGGTCAGGCTGTGTTTAGTTACCATTTGCCTAAACTCTGGAATGACCTACCAACAGATATCCACCATATCACT